>JAQAHW010000016.1:11388673-12777346 GCA_027580185.1 Tuta absoluta | reverse complement strand
GGAAAGTTGTTCAGTTTATATAGAATTTCTGTTACTCCTTGTATGTATAGGTACCTACTCCATTGAATAAAATCGGTAAGAAAACTGTGGCAGCCCTTGCCGAAAGCAGCAATAATCGAAAAAAGGGCCGAGTGATCCTTCTGTACATTCTCTATTTTGTGCCTTTAGTATCTAGAGCAAATTCATCGTAAAACAAACGTAGTCAGTCAAATTTCAATGTGACATAGGGACATTTTGCGAAAGCTACGCTTTGAGATGAGTATAATTTTGAAGGGTTGGCTGTCGTCTGATATTTTGTTAATATTTAATTCATTGGCGAAATTATGCTGATCACGTAAATTTTCGATCATTCTGAGTAACACAATAAAATGTAAAATTCTATTATAACTGGGCGGGGTGAGACAGAGGTATTTCAAATTTTATCAAATCATGATTATGGGCAAAGGGAAAAAGGCGTGAATGCGTGTATAAATGTATGATGATGTTGAAAAATTAAAATTTGCACTGAAATTTATGTATGGAAACAATATTTGTCTTAATTTCTAACGTATTTGTATTCGACCTAATTACCTACTAAGTTACATTTTATAAAAAGTAGTATTACCCATGGTATTACAGTATGCTGTTCAAGGCAAGAAAGTTTATTTTCCCCATTAAGACTACACAAAATGCGAAGCAAGCCAAAAAACAAGGTTGCCCCACGTAAAACAAAAGAACAAGAGAAATTGTGCCTACTTCGGAAGAGCTAAAAGAAAATGTAGGTAAGTAGGTGCTTTAAAGCATTTGGGGTAGTTCCCGGGCACAGGCGCAACAAGTAAGCCTACCCGACGGTTCTGCACCGATTTCTTTATTCTAGGGTTAATTTATTCTACCGAATTTTCAATAAATACTTTCTCATCACATATGTGATAGAGAAAAGTTATGGAGTGATATTTGTAAAGCTTCTGTTAATAAAACCTAATTAAAAATTATTAAAAAAATATTTTTGAATGACACCTGAAATAAAATTGTTGTATATATTTGAATTATTTAAAATTATTTGTATGCTTAATACAAATAATTATTTTTTTATTAATAAAGTTTGTTTTAATGGTGTGTGTGGCTGACAAAGCGCAATGCAAGCTTGTATTTGAATTTCTAAAAATGTTAACAATATTCTACCTCTCACGGGTTAAAATAAGCTTTTTACCTTACACTGTAACACATCTACCTTCATCCACTAAAATTATTAAATATTAATACGTACCGAATAAACGAAGCGTAACCCACATCAACTAGAAACACGCAACTACTTCAAAACTAACACGTTCGATTCAAGATGCACTGTGTTTTTCACTGTTTCTCGTTTAGACACTAGATATAGTATGTACAGGGCCGCGATGGGGCGGGAGGGCGCGCGCGGCGTGCTCGTGGGGCGGCGACGGCGCTTGCACTGACGGCACCTCGGCACTGGGTACACCAAGCTTCATCTCGCCCGGCTCTCCCCCGCTACATACCTGTTACAGGTATCAGGGAGTAGCTGCTATTGACGGACAAATCGAATTGATTTCCGCGATTCGCGGCGCGGGCTAATAACGTGTGCGTTTGATATGTTTATCGTTAACGTGTTGGGGTACCTATAGAAAAATCGGGGAAAGCTTCTTTTATTGGTTTGCTATTTTGCGCAAGATTTTTGAAGATTTTGAAGTAGGGAGATAACTAAAAGCCTTATAGGATGAACGATAATTGTAATATCTGCTGTATACGGCTTGTAAAATTACCATATTCAATTCAGACTAACATTCGTCTAATTGCAGATAAGCAAAAAGAATGCGGACGAGTTACACCAACACCTTACTCTTTATTCACCAGTCTACTAAAATGAATGAGTTAAAGCTGTAAATCGAAGAATAATGGCAGAAAAGCAGTTCAATAAAAAAGTTAAATTAGAATTTCAGCCTCTGTCAATTCGAAGGAAGATGAAAACGAGGTCGAAATACTTGTGAAGTTAAACCACACTTAAAATATCGTTAACTGAGAGTTTTCCTCTTCTTACAAATAAAGTTTGTAAAAAAGAAAGTATTTTTGAAATTGCTTTATTGGATAATGTAAAAGCTCCAGGTATTATTAGATGAAAGTTATAAAAGCTGAGCTTTTACATTTTTTGTTTTATCTTTTCATAGACTTAACATAGTGTTTGTGTTTCTTGGTACCTGAGAGTGATTTGAGAAGCATACTAACAACGGCATTTATACCACAACGTCTTTAGGAGCAGTAGTTTAACTCTTATGGCTTTAATCTACCTACCTCTGTAGTATCAGGGACGTCAACAAATTGGTTTTGCGAACCCGAATGTAAGTGATGTCACGCTTAGGTACCATAATGCTTAGTAACAGTAAAAAAATAATGAATTACATTATTATTTATTAATTTTCAGAATTTTCTTCAGTGGCACGGCATTTTCTTTTTTCGTATGGACCGAAACGAAATCAACCCAATTAACCCTGGTGTCAGAGTTTTTCAACCGTCACGGTATAATAATATAAGGTCTTACCCCAGATAATAAAGTAGTGGATTGCCCTTTGACATCAACAACAGTCTTATCCCACGCCCCAGATAACTATACTAGGTGTAAGAGACAGCCCTCCGAATACTGTTAAGGTGCATGCAGACCAAGAAACTGAACAGCTTTCCCCTAGAAACATAATTATGTCAGGAAATGACAAAAATAAGTTAACCTCCCATATAAAACCAATATCAGCTGGACTGCAATAACTATAGGAAGTAAAAAAATAAAGGCGTTTCCTGAAATATTTTTCATGCGTTAATGTTCAGTTTCATGGTCTGAATGTACCCTATAAGTATTCGGAGGGCTGCCTCTTACAGCCTGTAGATATTCTTAAGCCGAACTCTCAAACAAGAACGTGGAAAGAATAACAACTTATAATGTTACAAAAATTAATTAAATCTCTGGAATTCTATTTATGATTCTACACGCACAATAAAAAACCTGTATCGGTAAAATTTTATATGAAAAAACTTCACAACTTGGCACGAAAATGGCGCTGCTGTTAAAAGGCTTTCATACATGGTATAGGGTAAAAACGTAAAGTATCGCGACAGCTTACTCATCTCTCATTCCATTCTATGTTCTACATTTTATTGTAGAAAACATAAAAAAGCATTCTCATACAAAATTCTGAACATTTTAAACTGAAAACGATAGTTTATAATAAATAGTGTTTTACAAAGTCTTAGAAACTAAATTGTTTAGTTTTTTTACTTGAATTAACTCACGAGAGCTTTATTTATTCTTCGTTTTCTTTATTGTTGTCTCATTTTTAGTCTTATACCTTGTATTTTCCACAATATTTTCGCGCTTTTATTCAACGCGGGATCTGCGGTGTGTTCCCATTATTGCAGTCTGCTGACATGCATCTTTTATCTACGATGAGACGAATCGAACCTTAAAACAGGTCAAGGGTTTCTGATGTAAAATATATGGAAGGTAGGTATGCCGTATACCTACAGAGCATCATGGTCATCATCAACGTCATAACAGCTGTGAAACGTTAAACGTTGGTTTTGTAGACATAAGCATCTCGCAGGACAAAAGCGGTTCCATTAACCAAAATATTAGCCTAAATGTGGACCACCAAAGATCCTAAGTCTACTCATGCTCCCTTATACTTCCAAGTCAAAGTGAATGATATGATATACTTTTTTAAAATATTCAGAAACGAAACATTCTTTTTTATTAAATAGCAGAAAAGGGTATCTTTCTAATATTGAGGTAAGAGTATTTGACACCCTCATTTATTAAGCTCGACGCAGGGTTCAACCGCAAATAAAACGCATAACTCACCCTCTAAAGTAAAAGGGTATATATTTTCTGTATTATTTACTTTGTGTTTTTAGCATAATGTCTTTCTTTTAATTCAAAATACATCTTTAACATTTACTAATGTTGTGCAAGCAGTGAAGGAAAAAAATAAATTTTGTTCCCAGTTGTCCTACTGATTAGTTCTTCAATAGAACAGGTTATGCAAGGGTGAACGAATTTTGTTTACCATTACGTTTTATTTGATTCCATAATTATCTGCGCCTCATCCTTCATATGAAGAAAAAAACACTTCACTTCACACTTCTGTAATAAAACATTATACCCGCAGACACCTCTGTCTGATACATAGTTGTCATCACTCAAAAAGTAGAGTTTGGGTGGAAAGTTAATAAAGAAATAATATTTTCATAGTCTGAAATTACATTTCTCATACTGAAGCACAGAGGCCCCTTAACTTCCACTCCTATTCTCTTTCCGCACAGGCCACAGACTCTTGTTGTTAGGAAACTGCGTCCATATGGACTACTGGTGCAAATCTGACGCAGTTTCATTGCAACTGTTGCAAGGCAGATTACCTTACCGACGTGCTAAATAGAAATCCCAGATGCCGACTTATTTTGCAAAATATATACTTTTCACCTCTCCAGCTTGAAAATAATAGTTTTGCCGCGTAAATTCAGTGGGCAAAACTTGTTTTTATCCACTCGATTGAGAAAAGTGATTTGAATTTCGAACATCCTCATTTTATCAGAAGTAATGCCGCAGTGCGTTCTGAAAACTATTTCAGCCAGTTATTTATTTCTTTTTGTAAGCGGTTCTTCTTTATGTAATATTTCTGAACGAATCTTAAAAAAATAAAATGGCGGGATTTTTTATTCTGTCTGAGGCATTCGAGCAGTACCGCCAATTTCCCAAACTTGACGTTGGCAGTATTTTCTCGCTACGCTCGTGATTCAATTTTAGTATCCTTCGCTACCTCGGGGTTCAAAATTAGCACTCGAAGCAAAAATTACCTTTGCCCTCTTGTTGTACAAATAACTATTTCGTCTTTGGTATTATTTTACCAGTTCAGCGTAAAAACAAAACTAAACTACATCTAGATGTTCTGTTTATTTCACTCAGATTTAAGTTCTTTTCTATCTAGTAGGTACTTATACTCTAGGTAAATAAAAATAAAAAACGCTCATTCTCAACAACGAGTAGATTCCTATCCAGTTCTAAATGCAAATAAGTATAATTGGAAAGAATATTGAATTCGTACGCCTCTGTGACTCAACGTCCAATAATATTTTGTTCCGCAAAACTTGAATATCAATACCTAGATATTATGCATTTCAGATTTCAGAACAGTAGTACTACTGTACCTGTCTGAGGGCGCCTGGTAGTGACTGGATGGCTAAAACCGGAGATTTTGCCTACGTCCAGCAGTAGACTGCTAAGGCTGAGGTAATATGATGTGATCAGTACTGTATCGATCAAGGAAAACTACCTAAGTAACGGAATAAGGCAGTAATTTATAACTTTTGGTAGCTTCAATATTAGACAACGAAGATAGAAAAATAATTATTTGCAGCACTGTGTTAAGGCACTGCTTTATCGTTTTATCTGGATTTTAACTGGCGGTTTGTTTACCTTGTGTTCCCGAGAAATCACCATGTTCTTGAGGAAGCAGCAATAGTTTTTGTGGTATTGACCACGGAACCTTAAAATCAAGTGCTTTAATTCAATCCAGTTTTCAACAAAGCTGGCTTCTACGAAGCGAAGTAATAAATTCTCCTGCCCGCTTCAGTGGAAAGTATTAAAGTTCCCAGGTGAGAAAAGCTTGGCATGTACAAAAAAATTGATCTTTGACGCCGTCCGGTTAACATTGTTTTTGACTACGCTGCCAGTTTTCGAGCCTTATAAATACTATTTGCTTACTTTTCGATTTTAAAATCATAAATAAGTGAAGAACGGTGATTACGTGACATAGTGCAGTGATTTGCTTACTTTTTTAACGTGATTACGAGCAATAATCAACAAAAATACTACTGTATCCAACGACCGTCCATCAAACCTGCTTCATCACCGCCCGGGACAGTGCAAACGACTCAAACGGTTAAGGTAACGACGCACGGGCGAGAGTCGCGCGCGCACATCCTCCTAGCGACGAACAATACGCAGAGAGACGTCACTCGTCATAGAATAAGTAACGCAGAGTATTTATTAACAGTACCTAATACAATATTTCTCCGGGAGGAGAAGTAATTTTATCTCTTTCAGTAGATATTGCATTTGAATATTAAACAAAATGGCAACTGATTGCGCTGCTTGTGGTGAAAAAATACTAGATTTAAACTTTCTAGAATGTATTCTGTGCGAAAAATTATACGACAATAAATGCCTGAACATTAAAACTGAAGAATTGGAGAAAATGTCGCAAGAACAAAAAGAGACATGGCTTTGCCCTGAATGCATGTGCAAGGAGAAAAGACCTGTCGGAGACAGGACCAACACACCAGTGCGCGCCTTAGGCTCAACTGCCGCCCCCGCCGGCCCGCTCAACAATACATTTACGATGAACAATAATATCAACAAAGTTCGAGGCAGTGGCAACAGATTGGAGCCGGTAGACAACAGTGGCACCACCACCACCCCCAAAAACACAGACATTGATCTATCCACCATATTATCAGAAATCCGCAATCTACAGAAGGAAGTTTCCGGTCTGAAAATCGAAGTGAGTCAAGTCTCGGCAACACTTACTGACTACCTAACGAAAACAGACGCAGCAACTCAAGAAATTACACTTTTGAAGTCTTCCTTATTTCAACTGGAGCTAAAAATAGCACATCAAGAACAACAAAGTATGATAAAAGAAGTCGAAATCATAGGCCTGCCGGAGCATAGCCATGAAAATTTAGTTCACATCGCGATGACCACGGCTCAAAAAGTAGGAGTAGAACTTACAGAGAATGATATTGATCAGGTGGCCCGCATCGGCCCAAAGCGTGGCTCTGACTCAAACAAATCACGCCCAGTAATACTGACGCTGGTACGGCGACTTAAACGTGATCAACTCATTAAGTCTGCAAAATCGCGCCGAAACCTCACGTCAGAAGGCATAGTAGAAGGAAAAAACTCTGACATATACTTAAACGAGCGCCTGACTAAAAATAATAGAAACTTGTTTCGTGAAGCAAGACTCCGAGCCAAGCAACATAACTTTCGTTACTGTTGGTCTCACAATGGTTCCATCTACGTCCGTCGAGCTGAAGGCCACAACGCTATCCGTATCGACTGCATCTCCGTTCTGGACGAGAAAGTTGGACCGCAGCCCCGTGCCTCGACTAATTCCAAAGACGAACATGGAAATGGAAAATCTTGCTAAAGCACTAAACGTTCTTTGCATCAAATACATCTTACTTTTAACCCACACACACCTGCTAACGCGCTTCATTATTACTCATCAATTTTACACTTCTCTCGCACAAACTTACATTTACACTTCCAACATACAATCATCAAGACACATACTTTGCACATGTCCTAGAAACCTACAGATGTTCACTAAGGAAATTCCGACCAACCGCTCTCACTGCTACTCGTACCAGCGATCGGGCAGAAATATCATGTCAATTTCTCTCAGAAGTTTTAAATATAATTGTATGTAATGGCTGTAATTTCAGAAGATTTAGATAACGTATTAAAGATTAACTGTCATACTTTCGAGAGCATTGAATCTATTCAACCAATACTCACTTCCAATGCAGAACTCAAAGTGTTAACGCTCAACATTAGGAGTATTCAGAAGAATTTTGACAGTTTAATGGTCACCTTATCTCGAACGGCTGTTGTTTTTGACGTGATAGTTTTGACTGAATGCTGGCTTAGGGAGGAATCACTAATTCCACAAATCAACGGATACACTTCTCACCGCACTTTCAAGTACATAAATAAAAATGGTGGTGTGACGGCCTACATCAGGGATCACTTGGCCGCGACCGTTTTGGAATCTAATTGCGAGGATTGCAATTGCTTAGAGATCAAACTGGGTGTCGGAGTTTTCATTCTTGGGATTTACAGGTCCCCATCCTTTATTAAAACAGATATTTTCCTAAAATCCCTAGACAGCATCCTCAAAAATGAAAAGTCAACTCCATGCATTATACTAGCCGGTGATATAAACTTGGATCTCTTTAATGAACTCACCGACGAACGCGTCCAAGACTACCTCTGTTTAATGACTGAACACCAACTTCTACCTGCAATTACGGTGCCGACCAGGGAACAAGCTTGCTTGGATCATATTTTTGTTAAATCTCGCTCCCCGTCTGTCATTGGACTGACCTGTCACTCGACAATTACAGATCATTTAATCTGTATGTTAGGTTGCACCCTGGATAAAATCTCACACCCTCAAGCTAACCGCACTAAGATTAAAATTGACTATCCGATGGTAGTTTCACAGATTCAATCAGCAGATTTTTCTAAAGTTTTAAATTCTTCCGATATAAACACCGCAGTTAGGGAACTTGATGAGGTTTTACAGTCTGCAATTCGAAAAAACACAAAAATTATCAAGATCAGCAGCTCGAAATACAGTCTGAGACCGTGGATTACTCCAGGCTTAATAAAGTGTCAGAAACATCGTGACCTCTTGCATCTGCAGGCAAGAAAACATCCAAAAAATGAAATCTATCAGATAACTTATAAGCGGTACCGAAACTTCCTAAATGGTCTTTTGTTTAGGTTAAAAACTGCTTACGAAAGTGAGCAGCTGCACATTAACAAAAACAACCCAAGAAAATTGTGGGTCTCCATTAAGGACATTTGCAATATTTCGTCTAGCCAGGGCGCTGCAAATGAATTACTGACCGTGCATGCGGATGAAGTTGAATCTCTCAACTTTTGTAATGAGTACTTCTCAAACATCGGCGAAAAGCTGGCCCACGAGACCTTAGCCAACCTTAATACCACTGAACTGACCCTCGCAGCAAATTGTAGAACTAAAAGTTCGAGTTTAGAATCCCTTTTTCTATGCCCCACAAACGTTGATGAGCTTCAGGGCTTGATTTGTGGTCTAAATAGCGAAAGTGCTCCGGGCATTGATGGCTATACGCCTAAACTTATCAAACAGATTGCGGCCTCAATTTTGCCAGCCCTCGTCCATATTTGTAACCTTAGCCTTGAGAGTGGTACTTTTCCGGACCAGTGGAAACTGGCTGTGGTTACACCAATTTATAAGTCAGGTGACAAGAAATCCCCCAGTAACTACAGACCGATCTCCCTTTTAAGTGTTCTGTCTAAATTATTGGAAAAATTAGTCAATAAAAGATTAGTTGATTTTCTCGAAAAATCACACCTCTTATCGGACAGACAGTTTGGATTCAGGCGAAAAAAATCCACAGAGGAGGCAGTCGTACTATTGACAGAAAAAATTTCTTCGGTCCTGGACAGAAACAAGTGTTGTCTTGGGGTATTTCTTGACCTCTCCAAGGCCTTCGATACAGTCTCGGTTCCAATTCTACTGAAAAAAATGTACAATATGGGAGTAAGAGGCATTGCCTTGGACTGGTTCAAGAGTTACCTCTCAAATAGAAGTCAATGTATTAAAATCGGAACCAGGACCAGTAGTCGATTGCCAGTAGGGTATGGAGTTCCCCAGGGTAGCATACTCGGTCCAACACTGTTTGTCATATACATGAATGACATTCTTCAACTGCTGCCCTCGCCTGAAGCTGAACTTATCTGTTATGCTGACGATACTGTGGTGCTTTTCAACAGTAACACATGGGAAGAGCTCTTTGAACGAGCAGAAAAAGGCATGGCTGTGGTGGCCAACTGGCTGAGCCACAACTTACTAAGTCTCAACACAAATAAGACTAAATATCTCGTTTTCCACAAAACCAAAGCTTCAAGTCCTCCGCCTCATTTGCCATTAATAATACATACTTGCAATAAATTTTGCTGTGACACCAATAAGGCACCCAAAACTGATGTGAATCCATGTAAATGCAACGTTATAGCAAAGGCTGAGATCATAAAGTACCTTGGTGTGACGGTGGATGATAAACTTTCCTTTAAGACACACATTGGTGTACTGGCAGGCCGACTCAGAAAAATGATTTTTATAATGAAGTCCCTCCGCAACGCGGCAAGCCTACAACTCCTTCTCCAAGTGTATACGGCTCTGGGTGAGTCGTTGCTACGGTACTGCATTCTGGCATGGGGGGGCGTTTGCAAAACTAATTTACTAGTGCTTGAAAGAAGTCAACGGGCTGTACTAAAAGTGATGCTGCGTAAAACGCGACAGTTTCCAACTGACGAATTATATGAACTAACAAGTGTACTGCGAGTTAGGCAGTTATTCATTCTACAAGCCTGTGTTTCAGTGCACAAATCAGTTCTCAGATCCCCTGAATATAGTCAAATTATTCAACGACGCATTTATCGCTTGCCCGTCCCATCGACACGCACCCAGTTTGCTAGAAGATTATCACCATACGCTCAGATATTCGCATACAACAAGGTCTGCCAACAAATGACTAACTTAAACATTAAAAATCTTCCAGCTAGTACATTAAAAAAAGGGGTGAAATCTTGGCTACAAAGACTTGATTACGAGCAGACAGAAAATTTACTCCTAGCAACACAATGACCTACCAGACATGACACAAACACACACATACAATACACAGAAATCACACACATACACTCATACACTCACAAACACACACATACATACACATTTAAGTTACTATTATCTCATAGGTACTAAATTACTAACCCTCATAGACATACTTTTATCTTTCCTGTTTTATTTTACTAAACACTTTTTATATCTAATTTTATATCACTAGTTTTATATCACTATAATGTTAACCGGTCTTCCACAAAGTTAATTGTTTAGATAACGGCCCCTGCGATACAAGCCTCGAGCTTAGTGCAGGAGTCACTGGAAATTGTTACTGCCTATATGTGGTCTTTTAAATAAACGCATTTTATTTATTTTATTTATTTAATTAAGAAAATCGTTGCATCACAATAGAAAATTGCTCTTTTATAAAGATTGTAAGATATTTTATCAATATGAATGTTTTAGTTTGTTGTGATTAATTAGCTAAGAAATCATCATTATCATGAAGTAAATTAAAGGAACAAAATATACTTTTACTTTTATGATTGTGATACACAGATTTGCAATTAAAAGTTGTTTTCTAAAAGCACAATCTAGTATTTAAATTTTAAAACAAATTCATGGTGTCGGGTATAATAATATTATTGTATAACTTTTTAAGCACTCGCGATCACTTTCACTCATTTTAAGTATTAGACCGGTGCAATGTTTACAAACAATCAATAATATTAAAATTATAAAGACAAATGTGGGTAGCAAAACATCTCGTCACCCGCCGCCTAGATGACAACTCGCTGGGACGTCAGTCAACCCGCGACCACAATACAATACATGAAACTGTATTGAAACATCGGGACAGGTAAATTACTAATATTTACCTAAATACTACGCGATAGACCCGGTCTAATACTTAAAATGAGTGAAATATTATTGTACTTGAAAAATTGCACCGCAAGCAGGATTTGAACCTACCGTAGAGGCGTCACTACAAGTGATAGCATAAGTCACAAAGTCAAATCCCGCCGGCGCTGCACCAAGTTCTCCAGAAATTTACCACCACTACCGCACTACATGTATGTTACCGCTGTGAGCTTCTATGAATTTGCGTAGGCGCTCTATATTTTTGTGACCAAAAACCTAATCAATTGTTTGAAACCTACCTAGTTGTTTTCATGCTTCTGAGGGCGGGTGAATGGTGGTCGCTACAAAACGATGTCTGACAAGTTAAGAAGTTCTACAACCGGGATTATACCCACAATACAAAAAAAACTGTGATAAACACAAGTATTATTATAGCGGAAAAGAAGAATCTGTACAATATATTTGTTTATTATAAAGGTATTAATTTATGCACGAGTTTGCGTTACGATTGTCCATTGTCCGATGGTGTGTAGTACTGAAGTTGATCATAATGGTCTAGCGGATGGCCATGCAGCAGTGTCTTCTAGTTTATCAGTTGACTGTCAATCTTTGGAGAAATGGAAGGAAAACGTTGTGTATATAGAGAGAAGAGTTTTTAACAGCACGGCTAAGGATATGTTTAGACGAAATATTATGGGCACAAATTGGAAAAGTTTAGGCATAAACGGCTTCATAAAAAGTTTTTCAGAGAACTTCAAAAAAGTATATAAGAAGAGGAAGAAGAAAGTTAGGCTAAATAGGGTTGGAAAACTAAACTGGTTATCTAAAGGCATAAAGACATCTAGTCAAATGAAACGGGTTCTGTGCAATCATAATAGCTCCCATATTGATCCCAGCTTACTTTCCTATAAAATAAAGTATTTGAAAATTTATAGACAGGTGCTTTTAATGGCAAGAGCCAATGCAGCTCAGTATGGGATTAGTAAAGAAAAATATAAGTCCAAAGGCATATGGAAGGTTGTTAATAGTATTAGCACCACAAATTCTAGTAATAAAAATAAGTTATTTAGACTAAAAATAAATGATAGGCTAATAACGGAACCAACTGAGATTGCTAATATTTTCTTAGATGCATTTAATAAAAATCTGTCAACGAAAATAGAGAACCAACAGCAAGCTTTAAGGCTACTTACAGAAAACACGGTTAGGGCGTCGAATAATATGATATTTCAAAGGGTTTCATCGCATGAGGTAGTGAAAATTGTGGGATTGTGTGAAAATAAAACTTCGAGTGGATATGATGATGTTCCGATATCTATCTTTAAGGATAATATTGACATTTTGTCGGATCACCTAGCGAATTTTTTTAATGATTGCATTGATGAGGGTCAGTTCCCAGACCAACTTAAAATAGCTAAGATCCTACCGATACATAAAAAGAGATCAGAACTTGACCCTCATAATTATAGGCCGATTTCACTTTTGCCAACGTTATCAAAAGTTTTTGTAAAAATTATTAAAAATAGACTGCTGAGTCATTTGCGGATTAACAAAATTTTGCATCCACGACAATTTGGTTACCAAAGTGGTATAGGCACTACAAAAGTAATGGACACGTTATTAAATGATATTACGACTAAAATCAATGGAAAATTTAAAGTAGCAGGCTTGTTTCTTGACTTAAGCTCTGCTTTTGATCTGGTTGATCACGCACTTCTTATTAATAAACTTGAACATTATGGAGTCCGAGGAAAGGTTCTGCAATTACTAAAGTCTTATTTGAGTAATAGAAAACAGTTCGTTCAATTGAAACAAGTAGGACCTGATGGCTCAGAAATCATCGGCACTTCTAAACAAGTCAATTTGAGCAGAGGTGTTCCTCAGGGATCCATATTGGGACCTATATTTTTCATAATTTTCTTAAATGATATTTTAAATTATTTAAGTAACGTGGTACCGGGGGTGCAGCCAGTCATTTTTGCTGACGACACCAACGCAGTAATTGCAGGGAATACTATAGAGGAGCTTGAGCAACTCACTAATAACACCTTGAAAGCTTTTCATGCTTGGTTTGAAACCAACAATCTTCAAATCAATACACAAAAAACTTGTGCAATTCTTTTTAAAACTACAGTCAAGAATAAAAGGGCTATGCGCTTGCAGCTGTGTGATAAAAAAGTTGAGGTGGTCCGTAGTATGAGATTTCTGGGTGTCCAAATTGATGACTTACTAAATTGGAAGGAAGAACTGAATATTATAGAAGGCCTTATCAGTTCGGCTTGCTACGCTCTGAGAATCTTACGCGACGTGCTGAAAACTGACCAATTAAAATGTGTCTATTATGCTTTAGTTGAATCCCGGTTGCGCTACAGTATTAAGAATTGGGGAAACGGTTACAGTTATAATATTGAAAAAGCTTTTAAAATACAAAAAAGAGCTATACGTACTATTGCCAGAATCCCTCCCTGGGAATCGTGTCGTAATTATTTTATGAAATTTTAAATTTTAACTGTGCCCAGCTTATATATTATCGTATTGTTATCGGACATATTCAATCACAGACACAAATATGAAACTGAGCAAGAGATGAAAACACGTCTAAGTACTCGAAGACATGACCTTCAGAATGTGATTCGCCCTAACTTACAGGTAGTCAAACATAGTCCGCAATATCAAGCAGTAGTAATATTTATTAAGTTACCAAATGAGTTAAAGAAAATTGATAGCTTTATTATATTTAAGAAAAAACTGAAGGCGTTCCTTTTAGATAAAATTTTATATAATATTAATGAATTGTAATTTTATTCCAACCTATGAGTAATATGACATTGATATAATTTAAATTGTGTATTAAATTTTAAATAACGTATTTGATTAATATAACATGGATATATTTTGAATTGTGTATTAAATTTAAAAATAAGGTATGTAATGTAGCTCTTAGCTCGTTTTTGTGATACTTAATGTGATTATTACCTACTGATATTAATTTTTAAGGTTCTATTTTTTTATCACTGTAATGTACTTCAATTAATTTAAGTTACTTACTGATATTCAAATTGTTTTATGTAATTGAAAATTTTAAGTTCGTACACAGTGTAACTGTTTTAGAACAATAAATGATGATGATGATGATGTCTATAGTTTCAATTGTATGAAATTAAAGTTGTTGATATACCTACGGAAGAATCAGAACAAAACATACACCTTGTCATAAGGGGTCCCAAAGGCAGTTTCACAAGCTTTTTAATATCCCCCAAAAAGTCGAAATGTGTTTCATTCGCGAGGTCCAGATGGTGCCTCCACCTGGTGAAATATCACCCGCAATTCGGGCCCAATCTGGCTGGTTTTAGGAACACGCCGCGAAATAACATTTTTTGCTATATTTTTGCTTTGTTGTTACTCTCTCGGCATGTTAATTACAAGTTATATACAGTGTTTCGGAAAATGACTGTACAAACTTTCTGGGCGTGTTTTAAAAGTTTCTATAAAATTTTACCGAGTAATATGACAGAAATTGGTCTTCCTATTCAAATTGTGATGCTGTTCAAGTGATTTTTAATGGGGTTTTTTTTTTTTTTGCTTTTACTATAAAAAATTAACTTAAAAAAATAAGTTATTTATTTTTACGTCTAAATAGAACACGCCTTGTTTGTACTAAATTCATTTCCGTAACGTGTCCGTAACGCACTGTATAAAAATACCTGTCCTGAATCATATAGCAAAGATTACGACGACGTAAGTTAAAAGTTTTATTTTTTTATAATTTTTGATATCGGTCAGTGACTAGTTGGCTAAATAGCCATTAGGACATTGAACTTTAATATAACAACTCAATTAAACTAGCTATAAAATGTTTAAAATAACATCACCGCTGTTTATTGGAAGACAAGGCTCACAACTCGCGCTTTGATAACTAACTAACGTCATTGAAGGCGACCGCAGTAATAGTCGAGAAAGGGCTGAGCTATTGGGCTGATTTTAAGTCGATTAGTCGGTAGTCGGCTAGTCAGCCAAAACCACAGTCGATGCATATCTAGTTTAGACCCTAAGTGGTTGTGTTAAAGTGACACCTTCTCTCTTATTTTTTTACTTTTGTTCACTTAGCCCGACAGTATGCAAAGTAATTTAGTATCCGTCACTAGGAAAAGATTGCTCGGTTTCAACTGTTGAATGTGGGCCAGTTACTATTTTGTGCTGAATCAAATCGCAACGACTTTTGTACTGCAACTTTTTAAAATTGATGACTGTCGCAAGAAATTCCATTAAAAATATATTATAATGTATGACAATTTTTCGAATGATTCTGAAATGTTTGTCAGACGTGGCTTAAATGTCTGTTTTTTGCAGCCGTTTACGCTCTTCCTACCCCGCAAGGGATTATAAGCGTGATATGTGTGTGTGTGATATAAAGCCCGCAAAATCGCACAAAAAGGGTACCCAAATTGTAGCCAATAGCTACAAGTGCTACGCGATTCGCCTACGCCGTAGCAAGTCTCCCTACAAGGTGTAGCTCTTTATCATACTGGCAATAGACAGTTGTTTCGAGCAAACTGGAGTTATATCATTTCTTACATCTAATTTTCCGTTTACATAGTTTAGATTCTTAAACTCAGTTCAGTCTGTTATTATTATAAAGTACGTCTCACTTGAATATAAAATAGGTAGATTAATGAGGCCAAATAAATCAAGAACATTTCCTGCCGTAAAAAAGTTTCTTGTAGTAAGCCTTCTAACTAGGTATCTTTAAGCAAAAAAAAACAATGGCGCTCACTGTATGGAGGCAACTTAAAATTTATAAATACACTAGCAGCCCGCCCAGCGGTTTCACCCGCTGCTAACAATTTCCCTCCGGGAATAAGACAGTTTAATATAGCCTATGTTCATCAGGGATAATGTAGGATTCTAAAAATCTTGACTTCAATTTGAAACAAATATCGTTTTCAGATGGTGGAGGCGTTAAAAAAAAATTGTGTGATACAAATTTCTTTTTTTAGAATGACGGTTCATGACGTCAATAAGTGATAATACTATCCTACATTGAATAAAAAATTTCAATTTAATTAACGGTAAAAGAATTTTTTAAATCGGTCCAGTAGTTTCGGAGCCTTTTCAATCCAAACAATCAATAAATAAAATCCTGTTTCTAATATTAGTGTAGATTATATAATTATGTGCCGTGTGATGCCGGCTTGAATAGCATCACCCCATTTCTTGCCCGTGGGAGTCGTAAGAAGCGTCTAAGGGACTCGAGGGTGTGTATTGCAATAAAAGGCGATGGGCTGACAACCTGTCACTATGGCGATACACAATTTTCCGGATGACCCTTAAATGTTTGTCAGACGTGGCGTAAATGTCCGTTCTATGCGGCCGTTTACGCTCTGCCTACCCCGCAAGGGATTATAGGCGAGATATGTGTATGTATGTATATAATTATTATTTTAGTGTGATGCCGGCTTAGAATAGCATCACCCAATTTCTTTCCCGTGGGAGTCGTAGGAGGCGACTAAGGGACTTGAGCGTGTGTATTGCAATTTTAGGCGATGGGCTGACAACCTGTCACTATGGCGATACACAATTTTCCGAATGACCCTCAAACATATGTCAGACGTGGCGTAAATGTCTGTTTTTGCGGCCGTGTACGCTCTGGCTACCCCGCAAGGGATAATAGGCGTGATATGTGTATGTGTATGTATTATTTTAGTGTAGATTTTTTTAATGCATTATTTAATTTTTTTGTCGTCTTTTTATACCGAGTAAGGGACAGCCCTTCGAATACTGATAGGGTGCATGAAACATAAAACTGGACAACTTTCCCCTAGAAACATATGTCAGGAAACGCCAAAAAAATTAATTTCCATACAAAATTACAATCAGCTGACTGCATTCACTATGGGAAGTCAGTTTTTTTACGTTTCCTGAAATATGTTCCTAGGGGAAAGTTGTTCAGTTTCATGGTCTGCATGTACCCTATTAGTATTCTGAGGGCTATCCCTGACATCCTTTAATACAGTAATGATTAAATGTACTCATTACACTGATACGAATAATGTGGCGTAGTTGGTACATTTTTAAATGAAAAAGTAGTTATTGTGGCATAACTGTAATAGTTAGACATATGGTATCGCGAACATTATTATAGATATTGATGTCCTCTATTTAACTGTAGTACATCACTTTGCTCTATTGTCAATAATTTCCACAACGTACGCGATATAAGATATTTTTTTGGTAAATTTTTCACACCTTGGGTTACATTATCGAAATTTTCACGCGGATCCCTATTTTTTTCTCGTATAAAATATAGCCTATGTTCATCAGGAATAATGTAGGATTCTAATGGTTAAAGAATTTTTAAAATCGGGCCAGTAGTTTCGGAGCCTATTCGATGCAAACAAACAAACAAACAAACAAACAAACAAACAATCAAATCTTTCCTCTTTATAATATTAGTGTAGATGTACTAGTTTTCCGCCCAGAGGTTTCACCCACTGCCACTTATTTTCCCGTGGTAATAGTTGTTTTCCCGCGGTAAAAAGTGGCCTATGTGTTATTCCAGGTTGTTTAATTTAGCGTTGCTATGCTGGGGTAAGTTAGGTATTAATGACGGTCTATGAATGCGCCGCGATTTCGCACGCATCGCTCTGGGCATATGTTGTCCCTTTATCGCTCGCGGGGCGAGGGTGGCGGCGTGCGCGCGGGTCGCCTGGTAGGCGCCAAGCGGTGATTTCTGCACCGCGGTCAGTCACTCAAAACCGTTCGGACGGGAGGGTATCGCGTATTGTGCGGATTTCCCGCCACGCGTTTTGTGATGCCGCGTGTAATGGACGATTCAATTTGAGATCGCGCGTGTTGATGCATCGTATTATTGCGGTTCTCCTGGGTTATACTAGAATACCAGGCTTAGTGATTGTTGGATGTCTCGACGTCTTCCACGTGAGCGTCGCGTTGAATAGGCATCAGGTGGCCATTTTGGCCCGCGTTTGTACGGCCCA
Source organism: Tuta absoluta (assembly GCA_027580185.1). Lineage (NCBI taxonomy): Eukaryota > Metazoa > Arthropoda > Insecta > Lepidoptera > Gelechiidae > Tuta > Tuta absoluta. The sequence goes on along the minus strand of JAQAHW010000016.1, from coordinate 12,759,048 downwards.
AATTCGGGTTGGGTCACGCGTAATGACTAATATCAAAGTGGAATACGAACAGAAGCTGTGAGTGGTTTGACGTGAATAACGCGCCAAGGCTGTAGTGGAATGCTGGGTGTCGATATCTTTTCCACCCAGCCCTGTAAGTACCAACGGAATTCCTATTTGATCCATTCCCTGAACTTCCTTTCTCCGTTGGGTATTTATGCATTTGCGCCGGCACGTGACTGTAAGTGATAAAACTGTTTATTCGTGTTAATGGTGTGTTCCCTTTAGTCATATTTGTTGTACCATATCATTGTGACTCCTTAGTACGAATTGCGGAATTCGTGGGGTGATATAATTTGGAGGTACTTACTTATAATCTAGTGCTAATACGTGTGACGTAACGCCAGATCGGCAGACGGTATTTACTACCGACTTGAGTTATGTAAGGGTTGGAACACATCATTAGCCAATTTCAATCAACTTAGTTAATTAAGTTAAATAGATTTAGGTTCACGTTTAATTCATAGTATGCGCTGCTATATTGTGCAGCGTATGCTATTTAGCGCTGCGTAACGCAGCCATTGTCTGCCTCCAGTTGAACTCCTGGTATTTTGTTCGAAATTTACCTGTGTAAATCGCTTCCACTGCGGGAGTTTAGCTTGGAATTAGACAATTTTTGGTAGCAGAGCGTGGTTCAGAAAACCACTAGATTTAAGATTATTTTAGTATAAGATTTTTAATCTACCTACATAAAAAAATATATATTTATTGTGATTGTAGTGTGTGCCCTGTGTAGAATATCCTATCGGTAGGATCAGGGCCAATCAATTAGTGAATTGCTTGTTATTATCGTTGTGTTTACCCTGTGCGGATATCCTTACGGTAGGATCAGGGCCGATTGTCTATTTTTTTTATTGTAAGGTTCGGTGTTACTTTGGGTTGGTACCATGGCTCCCACAATTACACAGCTTCAGGCAAAAATTAGAACGCACCTAATTTGGTTCGCGACTAAGCAGGCGATGGTCGGTCGCGGGGACCGAGAGGACGCACTCATCGCTTGTGCGCAACGGATTGACGAACGGGTCGCGGAGGTGTTGGATTGCCTCACTGGATGCGAGGAGTTATTTGATGGGACGCCTGATGAGGAGGTCAAACTTACGGTCCGGACGAATGTGACCCAGTGCATGGAGATGGGGCAGGAGATCCAGCAGGCGGCTGCTGTGATCACCAGGCGTAGGGCTGGGGAGCCGGACCCACCCCATGGTCCGCGGGGACCGGGGGTGCAAGTGCCCCTGCCGGCTGTGGCGATTCCGATCTTCCACGGGGACTACACGGATTGGACCCGATTCCAGGATCTGTTTGACAGTGTGATTCATAACCGCACTGACTTGCAGCCGGCATATAAAATGGCACAATTGATGGCCAAGCTGCAAGGTGAGCCCCATGAGCTGGTAAAGCATCTACCAGTCGATGATGCAAGTTACGAGACGGCTCGCGGTTTGCTGATCGAGAGATACAGCAACAAACGTCTCATGATTGACCAACTCCTGGAACAGTGGCTCACCGTGCCGACCATCACACGAGGGACGGACCTCAGGGCCAAGGTCCTCAACCCTGTCTGCGTTGCAGTGAACGCTCTTGAGAGACAGGGGATGCCGGTGTCAGGCTATGATTATATCCTGGTCCACACGTTGTTGCGCCGCCTGCCGAGCGACATGGCCGCTCGTTTTGAACAGTCACACGGAGGTAAGACATCTGATTACCTCCCGACCTTCGAGGAGCTCAAGTCCTTCCTCGAGGCCGAGTGCAGGCGGGTAGATGCTCAATTTGGAGAGTCGCCTCACGCGGAGTCTGCGGCCGCTCGCCGCCCGGAACGGCCGGGTGCACAGGCGCGAGACGGTAAGAGTAGGCCACCCAGGCGATACAATGTCGCTAATTTGGAATCGAGGTGTGCCTACTGCAGAGAGGCGGGGCATCAGGTGACTGCGTGTGAGGAGTTCGCTGCACAGCGGGTGCAGAAACGTCGTGGTGTGGTGCAGCAACGGCGTTGGTGCTTTAGGTGTATGGGGCCGCATCAGGTGCGAGAGTGCCCATCAAGCATCAACTGCAGGTACTGCCAGGGTGCCCACCATCAGCTCCTATGCATGAACCGCAGCGGAGATTACGGAGGCAGAGCTGACGCGGGTCAGCGGACGGAGTCTGCCCTACCTAGACGGGAGCAACGCTCCCCACCCCCTCCAAGGAGGAGTCCTCTTCCACCAGGGTTTCAGGGACGAGGCCAGGGACATCAGCAGGTGATGCCCCCTTCACCACGCGCGAGACAGTCACCACCTCGGCAGCAGATGCCGGAACAGGGTAGGTGGTCACAGGTCCAAGGTCAGGGGCACCCATCACAGATACGTGATGCTACGGGCGGGTGCCAATACCAGGGCCAGTACATGCAGTACTCGGCGGGACTGAACAACATGGTGAGGTCTCATGACCCACGCATGCCTCTCCCCTTGGCTGAGCACCCGCGGCTACAGGCGCGTCCACGGTACGCGCGCCTGCCGCAGGGTTACTTTAGGCTGCCAGCCATGGCGTACAGGACCAGAGGTCCCTATCAGCAGGAGTGGGACCCACTCGAAGGTGTACGGAGAGAGGGGACCCCCCCGCAGGACGCGGACACTCCGCGCTTAGATTCCTGCTAGGTAATCGCCGCCTACACGCCAGCTTCGGCCCCCCGGCCAATTACGGTATTGTTGCCTACGGCAATGATTTGGGTATGGGGATACGGTGGCCGCAGCATACAGGTAAGAGCCTTGTTAGATACAGGGGCTCAGGGTTGTATTGTGTCTAGTAAGCTGGTGAGTAGGCTACGCTTAAATATAAGGCCCACAACGGATGGGGCTGTAGGTATTGGAGGTGTAGATGTGCCTGACGTTCGGGGTCAGGTGAACTTCGAGTTCACATTAGGTAATACAGGTACAGGGGTCAGCTATCATGCCTCAGCAGTGGTGCTGGATGAAGTGGTAGGGAAACTTCCTCAGGTTCGGTTACCGTCAACGGTACGAGGGTTAACCACAGGCTTAGAGTTAGCTGATCCTGAATTTGATACTCCTGGTACGGTGGACGTTCTCCTCGGGTCAGACGTCCTCGGGAGATTCTGGTGTGGCAGAAAACGGGTACTTCAGCAAACTGGTTTAGTGGCCGTTGATACCACAGGGGGGTATGCTATTTTTGGCCCAGTTTGGAGACCTCAGGACCTACCAGAGGGCGACACGGTTCTCTATGGTAGTGTGTTGTCGGAGGTGCTGCAGAGGTTTTGGGAGTCTGAGGAGCCACCCACAGCGGATAGACGGAAGCCAGAGGATGACGAGTGCGAGCTGTTCTATCAGTACAACACTGCACGAAGTTCGTCAGGTAGGTTTGTTACCAGGCTGCCATTTCTCCCAAACCGCCCCTCCTTAGGTAGTTCGCGACAGATCGCGGAACGGAGACTACTGGCTATGGAGAGAAAGATGAAGCGAGATGCAGCACTTCGGCAGAAGTATATCGAATTCATGAGGGAGTACCTAGAGTTAGGCCACATGTCGGTGTCCAGCATAGATTGGAGGTGTGTCGAGCATTACTATATACCACACCTGGCTGTTTTGAAGTCACCGGAGGCGAAGATACGGGTAGTGTTTGACGGTTCTGCTCCTACATCGAATGGTGTGTCTGTGAACCAGTGTCTGCACGCGGGTCCCAAGTTGAACCGGGACATTGTGGACATCCTCACAGATTTTCGGTTGCACCAAGTAGCGTTCGTCGCAGACGTCAAAATGATGTTTCGCCAAACAATTATACACCCGGATGACCGTCGGTACCAGCTGATTTTGTGGCGTGAGAGCCCTGACGAGCCGATGGTCACTTATGAGCTTAACACGGTAACGTATGGTCTGAAGCCAAGTCCGTTTTTGGCAGTACGCACGCTGCGAGAGTTGGCCGCACAGGAAAGGGTAAGATTCCCTCGAGCCGCAGCAGTACTGGATCGCGACGTCTACGTGGATGACATCTGCACGGGTGCAGATAGCGTGCAACAAGCACTGCTACTACGAGACGAGCTGATCGCGATCATGGAATCAGGAGGTTATGAGTTGCGGAAATGGCTGTCCAGCTGTCCAGAGCTCCTGGCCGGGTTGCCAGGTGAGTTCCAGCAGGACCCGCACCTTTTCGAGAACCCGGACAATCCAAATACGTTGAGCATCCTAGGGGTGCAATATAGGCCAACGCATGATGTCTTTACGTATCAGATCGAGCCAGACCTTTTGCAGAAGACTTGGACGAAGCGTTCGGTATTATCGACGATCGCCAGAACTTTCGATCCTAACGGGTGGATCGCACCGGTGACGTTCATGGCGAAGTGCTTCTTGCAAAGGTTGTGGATAGCAAACTTGGGTTGGGACGACCAGCTCTCCGGAGAGCTGTTGAATGATTGGGCCAAGTTTGTGACCACCTTACCAGGGATCGTACGCATCGCCATACCTCGCAAGTTGCTCCCATCGGTGGGATGTAAGGCTACCCTACATGGGTTTTGTGATGCCTCGGAGCGAGGAGGGTACGCGGCAGCTGTCTATTTGCGGACAGTCAGTTCAACGGGAACTGTAGACGTGCGTCTAGTTATGGCCAAGAGTAAGGTGGCTCCGGTTAGGACAAGATGGACCATTCCAAAGTTGGAATTGGCGGGAGCAGCGCTTCTCACGCGCTTGCTACATCATGTCGCTAGTAATCTACGCGGTACCATCAATTTGGATGAAACGGTGTACGCATGGACCGACAGTAGGATAGTTCTGTGCTGGTTACAGACGTCGGTACATACTCTTGAGGTTTTCGTGGCAAATCGGGTGTCACAGATTAAAGGATCGGAAACTCCGTTGGTATGGAGACACGTACCGGGAGAACAGAACCCAGCGGACTGCGCCTCACGGGGATGTAGGGCCCCTGATTTGGTAGGTCACTCACTGTGGTGGGGACCTCAGTGGCTGACTGAGTCACCTGAGAGATGGCCATACAATGAGTGCGGGTCGCCGCTTGGGCCACCTGATCGAGGTTTGCGAGTGAACGTAGGGCAGATCGTACCTAAGCCTAGTGCGGCTTTCTTGCTGGAACGATACAGCTCCCTCGACAAACTTCTAGGGGTGACAGGTTGGATCAAACGGTTCGTGAACAACAGTAGAAAACCTCAAGCAGAACGGAACTTGGCACCTGTCCTCTCGCCTGCGGAGCGGAATGCGGCTCTAAGTTTATTGGTTAGGGTCGTCCAGGCGGAACATTTTGAGGAAGAGGCCAGGCTGCTCAGGGATGGCCGTGGAAAGCTGAAGGGAGGTCTTGTGCGCCTCAACCCGTTCGTGGACGAGCATGGAATGCTCCGGGTTGGAGGTAGACTTCGGAACGCTAACCTGCCCTTTTCAGCACGGCATCCGCTGTTACTCCCAAAGAAGGTACCTTTGGTAGAACTTATAGTTAGGGATCGTCACCAGAAAAACTCGCATGCGGGCTGCAATGCACTTTTGGCTATTCTGCAGCGCGAGTTTTGGATCTTGTCTGGACGACGTACGGTACGGAGCATTGTGTTTCGGTGCTTGCCTTGCTATCGGTTGAAGGCAGCCACAATGCAACCTCAGATGGGAGACCTCCCACCGGACCGGGTGACGGAAGCCTGGACGTTTGCGGGTGTGGGAACGGACTTTGCGGGGCCTTTTATGGTAAAGGCATCACGCCTTCGCAACGCGAAGTCAATCAAGGCGTATTTGTGCGTGTTTGTGTGCCTAGCAACCAAGGCCGTCTACTTGGAACTCGTGGCCGACCTCACTACGGAGGCTTTCTTAGCAGCTTTAGATAGATTTGTGTCGCGAAGAGGGCGACCAGCGCTGATCAGGTCGGACTGTGGTACCAACTTTAAGGGCGCTGATCGATGTATGAAAGAAATTATAACGTTTTTATCGGAAAACGAGGAAGCTATCGGCACGAGCCTCTCCCGTCAGGGCATTAACTGGGTGTTCGATCCACCAGGATGCCCCCACTGGGGTGGTATATTTGAAGCGGTTGTAAAATCCGCTAAGACGCATTTGATGCGCGTTATAGGTTTAACGATATTAACCTTTGAGGAGCTAGCGACCGTGTTTTGTAAAATTGAGGCCGTTCTCAATTCACGTCCTTTGTGTCCGCTTAGCTCAGATCCAAATGATCTGGAGGCCCTGACACCAGGGCATTTCTTAATTGGCCGACCACTTAACGCCTTGCCAGAATACCCCTACACAGAGGTCAGTAGCAATCGTTTGACGCGTTATGAGTTGCTGCAGCAAATGTCTCAGAATTTTTGGAAGCGATGGTCGCTTGAGTATTTGCACATTCTGCAGCAACGCCTTAAGTGGACGGACAGAACTGAACCCCCTCGCATCGGAGATCTCGTTCTGGTTAAGGATGCCAACCTGCCGCCACTGCGATGGCGCAGAGGGCGCATTCTCAACTTGTTCCCAGGTAGTGATGGCACTCCTCGAGTCGCGACAGTTCAGGTAGGGGATTCAGTTCTTAAGCGAGCAATAGCAACGCTATCTCGTCTCCCCAGTAGTGAATAGGCCTAAGGGATTCGGCCTAGGGCGGGTGAATGTTTAATTTAGCGTTGCTATGCTGGGGTAAGTTAGGTATTAATGACGGTCTATGAATGCGCCGCGATTTCGCACGCATCGCTCTGGGCATATGTTGTCCCTTTATCGCTCGCGGGGCGAGGGTGGCGGCGTGCGCGCGGGTCGCCTGGTAGGCGCCAAGCGGTGATTTCTGCACCGCGGTCAGTCACTCAAAACCGTTCGGACGGGAGGGTATCGCGTATTGTGCGGATTTCCCGCCACGCGTTTTGTGATGCCGCGTGTAATGGACGATTCAATTTGAGATCGCGCGTGTTGATGCATCGTATTATTGCGGTTCTCCTGGGTTATACTAGAATACCAGGCTTAGTGATTGTTGGATGTCTCGACGTCTTCCACGTGAGCGTCGCGTTGAATAGGCATCAGGTGGCCATTTTGGCCCGCGTTTGTACGGCCCAAATTCGGGTTGGGTCACGCGTAATGACTAATATCAAAGTGGAATACGAACAGAAGCTGTGAGTGGTTTGACGTGAATAACGCGCCAAGGCTGTAGTGGAATGCTGGGTGTCGATATCTTTTCCACCCAGCCCTGTAAGTACCAACGGAATTCCTATTTGATCCATTCCCTGAACTTCCTTTCTCCGTTGGGTATTTATGCATTTGCGCCGGCACGTGACTGTAAGTGATAAAACTGTTTATTCGTGTTAATGGTGTGTTCCCTTTAGTCATATTTGTTGTACCATATCATTGTGACTCCTTAGTACGAATTGCGGAATTCGTGGGGTGATATAATTTGGAGGTACTTACTTATAATCTAGTGCTAATACGTGTGACGTAACGCCAGATCGGCAGACGGTATTTACTACCGACTTGAGTTATGTAAGGGTTGGAACACATCATTAGCCAATTTCAATCAACTTAGTTAATTAAGTTAAATAGATTTAGGTTCACGTTTAATTCATAGTATGCGCTGCTATATTGTGCAGCGTATGCTATTTAGCGCTGCGTAACGCAGCCATTGTCTGCCTCCAGTTGAACTCCTGGTATTTTGTTCGAAATTTACCTGTGTAAATCGCTTCCACTGCGGGGGTTTAGTTTGGAATTAGACACAGGTTATACTCGACCTAGAGGTATGTTCCAAATTTCATTCAAATCGGTCAAGCCGACTGAGAATGAAGAGGTATCAAACATACATACATACACACATACATACACTCATATTTAAAATATTAGTACGGATTACTGTTCATTAATATACTACTGAAGAATTCATGTTTAAAACACATTAACAGTCGATCACTCTGAATATGACATTGATATTATTTTCCGATAAATATTGCGCATTCATGTCCATATTCAGGGTGTATCACATCACATCATTATCGCATCAGCCTACAGCAGCCCATTGCTGGACGTATAGATACCTCCCCTAGGGCCGAATTTGACGGCCGATGTGGCGCAGTGGTAGTGCGACTGCCTGCGGCTCAAAGGTTCCGGGTTCTATTCTCGGTGGAACACTCACAAAATTGATATTTATCACTTTGTGAATTTGTTCCCGGTCTGGTTAGGACATTGCAGCGTGAACCAACTGATTGTCTGAAAATAAATGGTTCCGTGCTTCAGAGGGCACGTTAAGCCGTCGGTCCCGGTTGCTGTCTATGATTACTTAGACGGCGGTCGTAACATAACCATGTCAGAGGTTTACAGTGGCGGTAGGTGGTTGAAAAACTCTGACACCAGGGTCCATCGGGTCTTTGGAGGACTCGGTGTCCCGAATCGAAATTGGTTTGAAACAATTTAGAAAACCCGGTTTTTGCCTAACAAAATGAACATTAATCGGCAAGTTCTAAAATGAGGGTCCAAATATTTTTTGATATTTCATGGGAAATCATCACATCAATCTGCCCATAGCAGTCAACTGTTGGACGTAGGTCTCCCCCAGGTTACACCATTATTATCCCTTGCCTGTTATGTGTCATATTATGACATTGGCCAGAGGGCAAGTAGATGTGATATACCTAGACTTTCAGAAGGCATTTGACCGCGTTCATAATGACACATTGTTAATTAAACTTGGCACTATGGGTTTCACTCCTAGACTGTTAAAGTTATTTGCTAATTACTTGTCTGACCGGCAACAGTATGTCAAATATGGACCCTACGTCTCCAACTCCTATCACACAAGGTCGGGCATAAGTCAAGGCTCAAATTTAGGACCTTTCCTATTTGTCCTTCTTATAAATGACCTTCCTGATGTGGTACAGGATTCCCACATATCAATCTTTGCCGACGACGTCAAACTGATGAAGGCGTGCAGATCGCAGGCAGATTGTGATTCGCTGCAACGTGACATAAATTCTGTACATAGGTGGAGTATTGATAACAATTTACATTTTAACTACAGCAAATGCGAAATGATGACTTTCTCTCGCTCGCACCAACCGCTCCTGTTCCAGTACTCAGTGGGAGGAACGAGCATGGCGCGCGTACAGCGAGTGCGAGACCTGGGAGTTCAGTTCGACCCACAGCTCACGTTCCGCGATCACGTGCTGAATGTCGCTATCGCTGCTAACCGACGACTCGGGTTTGTGTTGAGAAATTCTGCTTCCTTGACCCCTACGGCTACCCAGACTCTGTACGCCGCCTTGGTTCGTAGTATCCTCGAAACAAGTTCGAACGTTTGGAGCCCTCACGAGGATAAATATATCCTCATGTTAGAACAGGTGCAGAAAAGATTTCTGAGGAGCCTGTACAAGAAGGTATTTTCTTGGTACCCATACATGTACCCCACGCTGTTTATTCAAGGCCAACTAGGCTACCAATCTCTAGAGGTCCGTCGGTCATTAGCGCTTGCTAGATTCTTTCTGGGTGTACTAAAGAACAAAATTGATAGCTCAGCCTTATTAGGTTTGTTCCTCAAGTTGTCTGTACCCGACGTTCACCAGCTCGCGCGCCTCCGGCCGCGCGCGCGAGGCCCGCTGGCCGCGCCGCCCGCTCGCACTGTGAATCATGAACACTCGCCGGTCGCTAGCGTCATCTCGCTGCTCAATTCCGTGCTCGTTTCTAACCCTCAACACGATTTATGTATGACAGGGCTGGCAAGTCTGATGAAAGAGTGCAAGCTAGTGGTCGAGATGAATGCGAGGGGTACTAGTATTAAGTATTAAATATTAAGAATATAAAATATTTTGTAATGAATTTTATTTTAATGATAATAATGACATGGTTTGTACACAATAGTACTACTTAATTAATATAAGAAATGGAATACCTTTTTTTTTTTAATGATAAACTTGACACTGTTTGTAGGTACTATTGTACTCATTTAATTATTATGCAATATGACTGTCTTTATAACGCTTTGGTCGATACTGTCGTGTTATAAAGTGATGAATAAACGAAACGAATTATAAATTATTGGCAGACAGTTTTTTGTCTGTTACGGGACAGAAGTGAAGTGAAGGATGATATCTTAACTATACATACCTCTATAATAAAACAGAAAAATCCGTGTGTTTGTACATTGGACAAATTTTCGAAAAACTAATCGGTCAAGTGAAAATAGGATTAGAACACATTTCATTTTCTTTTTGTCGGTCTGTTTGTCCAGGCTTATCTCCGAAACTACTGGACAGACTCGAATGAAACTTTTTGATGTGTATTGCTTTTAAGCTCGGTTAACGTTTGGAATAGTTACCGCAGGAAAATCACTCATTCCCACGGGAAATACGATAAAACGTAGAATATTTAGGCCACCAGGAGCCTAGCTACTGTATGTGAGATACGGAAATGTCTACAAAGCAATAGTTGTTCAGCAAAATGGACCGCTTCGGCTGGCACGTTGACATTGAGAGTCTGGAGTATCAGACGTACACCAGGAGCCTGGCAATATAAATTTTAATTAATGTTATAAAATCTTGAAGATACACATTTTATTTACACTAATAGGTAACATAAATAACACTTTCTAACAATTTGTGTAACTAATATAACTGTAATTAATATAACAATATTTGTTACACAAATTATATAGCTATATATATTTTTTTTTCGCCAAAAATTATAAAAGGGATAAGAAACTTTTATTAGGATTCCAAAAATATATTACATGTCTTTTAAATTATAATCTAAGCCAAAAACTGCAAATGCTTTATTTTTCAAGAATACGAAAAATGGCTGACAGACAAGCGATTTCCACCGCCATGTTCCTGACAGGTGAGAGCTCGGGTGAGAGATTATTAAAATTAAGTCATATATAGATATGTCATTGATTCATCTGCCCGGAGCGGAGGGCGCCCAACGCTACGCTTGTCGAGGCCTTCACTCAAGAACCCGCTTACTCCACGTGACCAGCCCACTTCAGTTTGCTATACTTCCAGACTTTTTATGTGGTTCTTAATTTCGTAAGGACAGAAGGAGTTTACACATACACCCTGTAGATGAACACAGCGTATCGCTTGCACCTGATAGACCTGCTATCTCTGTTTCTCCCCGTCACGAACTCACGACATGAGGTTTGCTCCACTACGCTTCCTACAATCGTTCCATTGCTTTCCATGCGTTAAATTGACGTGTGTCAGGTGAACACATTTTTTCTTTTGTCCTTTTCATGTCAATTTAGATTCCTTTAAGACTTGCTTCTCTCGAAAATCAAATATACGTTTGAATCGATTTTTAGATTGAACTAACGGCCCGCTTAGCGGTTTCACTTGCTGCTACCCGTTTTTCCCATAGGAATTTTTAACTTTTCTCGTCAAAAAACCTTTCTCTTTAATTAATTAATTTATTAAAGAAAATTGTATCAAAATTCGTTGTGTAGTTTTCAAGATCTAAGCATAAAACACCCACTCAGGACACCACCGGGGCACGGGAAGCGACTTTATTTTATACTTTGTAGTTATGCTTTGTGTGTTGCCAGCATAGAATGATATAATTTCATTGTTACTCTAGGGTGTAATAAAAAGCGATTTAAGGATAAAACCAGATGAAAAATGGGCAGCGTTTCCTGTGTAATAAATACTGCTCGCCAATTCTAGTGGCAAGCGAAGTGAGTATGGCCAATACCTCTCAAAAGGGCAGGCCCATGTCCTGTGGACTGTTCTGGCTGTTGATGCTAATATTGATGTTGCAGGTAACTGGAGGTGGCATACATGAAACGTATCAAGAACTCTGGGTCCTTCGTTCTGACCTTTGCTATCCGTGGGTGTCGTAAAAAGTGTGCGGTTAACCCAGGAAATGTATATGCAGCAGCATTACCTCTGACTACAACATCGCTTGCTATGCATGGTAGGCATGACTAACCCAACAGTAGGAAATTTTCCACGCTCAACTATGAACTAATGTGACGGTTAGTGATGATTATTGTGACATTTGTGACTGCTTAGTAACCGTGAAGAGTATTTGGCCTGCCCGGGATTAGTATGCATCGTGCGACTACGATATTGTCTATACCTGTATGTAAATAGTCTTCACTTGTTTATACACGAAGTAACAATAAGGTTGTTACAAGCCGAAATTAGGCTTAATACTCATGAAACTGAACAACTTTTTAAATGGAACATAGGTCGAAAAATTAAAAATATCTATAGGTATGTATAAATAATATTATATTGGCCCTCCCATAGTACCTATATAACCAGCTGATCGGCAATATTGCAAAATTCAAACGATGTGACACTCTCTCGTGCATACATACATACATACATATATCACGCCTTTAATCCCTTGCGGGGTAGGCAGAGCGTAAACAGCCGCAAAACGGTAATTTACGCCACGTCTGACAAATATTTGGGGTCATTCGGAAAATTGTGTATCGCTATAGTGACAGGTAGTCAGCCCATCGCCTAAAATTGCAATAAACACCCTCGAGTCCCTTAGTTGCCTCTTACAACTCCCACGGGAAAGAAATAGGGTGCTGCTATTCTAAGCCGGCATCACACGGCATTCTCTTGTGTACGAGAATAAATCTATCTTCGGTGCCCGTGCTGCGTACATACTACTCAGCCACTGATCAGCTTTAAATTTTCAACTTTCGCGATTGTTTACTAATGTTAATATCGGGAACTCACGAAAACAATGATTCGTCGGTAAAAATCCGTTTAAATTATAACTATAAATACTGATCAACTTCGTTTTAGACAGCATTATATGGCACACTGGTTCAGTAGCACGGTGATATAACCGTGTATAATAAACTGCCTGCTTGTTGTGCACTAACAGCGTGCATGTAGTGCTGTGTCAGTCTGTTTGTTTCGTGACAGGTTGGTAATTAAACTCTTTCACAACAAACGCATTCATGTTATATGACAACCAAATCAATATTTACATCGAGGTTAAATGTATTGTAAAAACTATTATTTTAATAAATGCTGACGAAATTTGTAATATTTTTTTTTTAACTGGGAACCATCACTCACAGTTCATGACGTCAATAAGTGATATGATAATACTATCCTACATTGAATAAAGAATTTCATTTCAATTTCGCATGCAGGATGTGGGAGTCCCGGCATTCTTGGCGTCTGTGCATGGGGTCACGAAACTTGTCGCTACTATTTTGCCCCTTTATGGCGACGAGTTGAGTATTCCGTTTGCTGATGGTGCCTTGAGTGTTTGGCTCGCCCGTAATCCGGGTGCGTCATTGCCTCTCGATGTTGGCTCGCAGCGTGCTTGGGACGATATCGGGGCGAAAGGTGTGTCCGATCATTTGCTTGAGGCGGCGACGGGGGTAAATGTGGCCAGACTTCGGGCTGTGACACAACCAGAATCGGGGGCGTGGCTACATGCATTACCATCACCCCACATGGGTACACTCCTGGACAGCGACTCGCTGCGTGTGGCTGTGGCTCTCCGCCTGGGTTGCAACGTTTGTGAACCACATTTATGCGTTTGCGGCTCCATGGTGGAGGCCAATGGCCACCACGCTTTAAGTTGCAGTCGCTGTGCGGGGAGATTCTCTCGTCACCACGCCCTAAACGACATCATCCGCAGAGCACTCGTGTCTGCCCAAGTCCCAAGTGCCCTGGAACCACCGGGTCTCAGTCGAACTGATGGAAAAAGACCCGACGGCCTGTCTCTGGTACCGTGGAAATGTGGAAAGTGCCTCATGTGGGACGCTACATGCGTCAGCACTTACGCCGCTAGCCATCTCAGTGGTACCATGAGGGCTCCAGGGGCTGCTGCCGAGGGTGCAGCCAGTAGGAAGCGCGATAAATATTCAGTCCTGAGCGAAAACTACAATTTTGTCCCGTTCGCTGTGGAAACAGCCGGGTGCTGGTGCAATGAGGCTAAGGCTTTTATAGCAGAATTAGGTAGCCGCTTAAGAGAGAGAGGAGGTGACCCCCGCTCTGGTTCTTTCCTGGTGCAAAGGTTAGCCATGGCGATTCAACGCGGCAACGCGGCGAGCGTTATGGGGACCTTTGCCCCCGGATCGACAAGGAGCGGGCTTTGTGAGTAAGTAGTTTAAGTTTAGTTTTAAGTGACATTTTTTGTAATTAATTTTGACATGTATGAAATTTATGTGAATTAATTGAAATAAATGATTTATAAATCATAAATACAAATCATGTATAAATACTTATTTCAATTTCAAAGTGTAATTTCTTTACAAAGACGACCTGTTGCGCCGGTAGTGTTCTTGCCGACGGCGTAATGGTTCCAGTTTCGATTCCCGGCCGAGGCAGTTATTTAGATGATGAATTCAAATGTCTGTTCTTGGATCCAAGTCTTCTTCGTGTATGATTCTGTATATGTCCATGGCACCCAAATATAGGAAAACTTTGGGAATCCTAGTGGGGACTATGAGTGTGTTCGGAAACGTGTTTAATACAGGATGGCCCGATTAGTGACGTCCAAAGACATAATTTGAATACCTTATACAAATCACCCCGTATAGGTTTCGCGATTTTTGTACTTTCTGAGTTATTCCACTTTTGAAGTTTTATAGGCAACACGAGTGGCAGGCTTTTTTCCTTCTTCTTTTATTTTCGTAAAGAACTTTTTAAACGATTGTTGTTGTGGCATTATCTTCATGATTTGTACTTTCTGCGTACAAAAAATAAAAAATTGTTTATCAGTCATATTTCATGCAACTTTAAAAGTTGCATAAGTCAGCGGAATAAATTGCGGAATATACATGGGGGTGATTCGGATACCCCTCAGTATAATGCATGCAAATTTTGTATTTGGACGTCACTTTTCGGGCCACACTGTTTTATATTATCGTCATGCTGGAATTTATAGCCTGTATTTCCGGACCACATGACCAAGACTCATAGGACTGGACCACGAAGGCTAAAATAATAACTGCTAGTTATTAGTATCAGAGCGCTTGCTTACTTTGTATTCAGCCCCACGCCCGCGAAGCTATATCAATAACAGCTGATAGTCGCTTTTTTACAAAGCGCCCTTGGAGAAAGTTTTCGATTCACAAGTCTTATCAGGAGACAACAAATTTCATTGTGTATTCAGTCCAAGACGCCTTTTCTTCAAAGAAATTATTGTTACGATAAATTCTTTAGTTCGATTTTATCTTGGATGGACATATTACATTTTTGTGAAAAAGGAACTTGCGACTTGGTTTTTAAAATTGAAATCTTTTAAAACTATTTAAAGCATTTAAACAAAGTCATTGTTATGATGAAGGTTATTAGCACAGTTACTGAGGTCATGACTGGGCATAAGATCACCGAGGGTAGGAGACATGAAAAATAATTATATTCAAGAATAACCACAAATAGGACAGTATGAAGATGACATTTAGGACACATTAACGCGCACCTTAAGGCCCCGATTCACCTGAAAACTTTTATTTGCGATGTATCAGAGAAAAACAGACAATTATTTTAAGCTTAAATTTTCGCGAGATTTTACGATTTTTCCGACATAGAAACTAGAGAAAACCGTTCTAGATTTACAAAAAAATATGCTATACTTTAAAATTGTAGACTTATTATTGAAAAAAAAAAACAAAAATAGAGGTTACTTTGGTTTATTTTTTCTATCAAGTTAAGTTTGTCAAATTGTGTAATTAATAAGTATGTGTTATGTGTAAGATCCTTGAAAATAACCTATAATTTATTCAGAATTTTTTGGCTGTAATGCTGTAATTGTTTAAATAAAACTGGTTTAAAAATCTTGCTCGCGCTATATTGCGCCTTAAATGCCTGTCAATCGTTGTCTACTGTTGTTGGCTTGTGTCTTTTTCGCAAAAGATGCTCCCCATTTGATTATGCCAACAGGTGAGCAACGCTCAGCTCCTAGTGAGAGAGCACCTTTAAATATTTGCAATATTCGTCCAGCAACACGATTAGTATTTCAGTCACGAGAATCGTTAAGTTATTGCTTCTCCACTACTCGTACTGCTATTACTAGCTAAACGATCTCTTGAGTCTCTTTCCAACAAACATACAAAACGCCTTTAAACCTTGCGAGGTAGGCAGCGCATAAACGGCCTTAAAAACGTAATTTAGGCCAAGTTTAACAATTTACAGGATCATTTCAGAAATTATATTCTAGCATTTATAATACTGCAGGCTACAGGAGAAAAAGACAAAGAAGATAAAAAAAATCTAAAAATAAATGTATATAAAAATAAAACACATCAAAGTCCGGCAAACTTAGCGTATTATTTTTGTAAATCGACACGCCCAATGAACAACAACGTATCTCATTTTTGTAAACTTTACAGAACAGCGATTTTAAGGTTTAAAAAAATTCTCACGCTTTTGTTTTTTTATTAATTTAAGTGATTGTTTGTTTTAAAGAATACATGTATCGGGTTTTATATGTTGTTATATATGTTTTTAACATAATAATTTGCTTTCATTGAGTTTTATGACTTACAATGAAGGGCTACGATGCATATTACTTGCAATAACAATGTAAGTTGAGATAGTGATTCTTCAAAGATAGAGATATTACGGTAAATACCAGTGTATGTCTGAGTTACGTTTGAGTTGTCTTATGCACGTATTACCTTTTTACGATTAAATCCAGTGTATATCTGAGTTACGTTTGAGTTGTCTTGTGCACTTATTACCTTTTGACATCAAAATAATCCAAGAAGCGTAAGTCTTGTATGAAATTTACTGACTATAATGCAATGAAATAAAACACTTTCATAAAATCTTATATTTAATGCTTTTCTACTTAATATATGTTATACAAAAAACAAATATGTGTCATACAAAACAAAACTTCTTTTCTTACCATAGATAAATGTAGTCATTTTTAAAAGAAATGATAATAAAAATAAGCCATCATCATTATCATCAGATTCATTCAAATCTTTCCGATTATCGTTTTTTGCAACAGGCAAACTCTTGTATAATTTGTGATAATATGTAGTTGAAATTGCTTTTGACGGGCACAAACTCCATAAGTCTTTATATTTAGCTGCTGTAATTGCGGTAACAGACTTACGTAAGCGTTGTCATACATACAAACATCAGCCTATTGCAGTCCACTGCTGGACGTAGGCCTCGCCTAGGGTACGCCATAGGGCACGGTCTCCCGTTTTCACCATCCAGTCGCTACCAGCCGCCTTTTTTACGTCATCGGTCCATCTGGCCGGAGGTCGTCCAACACTACGCTTGCCGAGGCGTGGCCTCCACTTGAGAACCCGCTTACTCCACCGTCCGTCGGTTCTACGACAGATGTGCCCAGCCTACTGCCACTTTAGTTTGCTACACTTTCAGACTATGTCCGTTAGTTTGGTCTTTTTGCGGATAGTATTATTCCGGATTTTATTTATTATAGAGGTAGAGATACCGAGCATAGACCTTTCCATAGCTCTCTGAGTGACATGTAACCGGTGGGCCAGTTTTACTGTCAGATTCCACGTCTCGGCTCCATAGGTCATAACGGGCAGGACGCACTGATCGAACACCTTGGTCGTGAGGCATTGTGGCAAGGGTGATTCCAAAAGATGACACAACTTCCCAAATGCTGCCCAACCCAGCTGCACTCTTCTGGTGATTGCAGTCTCTAAGTGGTCTCTACCCAGTTGCAAAGTTTGCCCAAGGTACACATACTTCTGGACAACTTCAAGGGCTTTCGACGTAGACCGGCTCTGGGATGATATGTTGATTGAACATGACTTTCGTCTTTTGTCCAAGTTCATACCGAGTCAAACACGTCCCGAGGCGACGTTGAGACTGGTCAGCATTTTTTGCAGATCCTGTAGTGATTCAGCCATTATGACTATATCGTCGGCAAAGCGGAGATGTGTGAGATATTCACAAGAGTTCTCGAGTGAAGGCCACGTCTCGGCAAGCGTAGTGTTGGACGTCCTCCGGCTAGATGGACCGATGACTTAAAAAAAGCGGCTGGTAGTGACTGGATGGCAAAAACTGGAGATCGTGCCCTATGGCGTACCATGGAGGAGGGCTACTTTCAGTGGAATGCAATATGCTGATTTATGTATGAATATTTAATACTTTTACTCTTTTTTATTAATATAACCTACTAGCGGCCCGCCCAGTGGTTTCACCCGCTGCTACTTACAAGTGTTCCAAAAGCGGCCCGTCATGTTAAACATTTTTTACTTTGATTCCGATACCCTATCTCCTGTAGTTTAGATGGGATGCTGCTGGTCAGCATCAGGTACTCCAGATCCTTGATGACCATGTTCCAGCAGAAGCGGCCCGTCATGTTGAACAACTATTGCTATCAAGCCATTATCGTATCTCATATAGTTTAGCAGTGCTCCTGGTGCCCACCATCAGGTACTCCAGACCCTCAATGACCAAGTGCCTACAAAAGCGGCCCGTCATGTTAAACAACTTTTAATTTGATGCCGATACCTTATCTTTCGTAGTTTAGATAGGATGCTGGTCGTCTGCTTTAGGTACTCCAGACCCTCGATGACCATGTACCAGCAAAAGCAGCCCGTCATGCTAAACAACTTTTACTTTGAAGCCATTACCGTAGCTTTTCTAGTTAATATGGGATGCTGGTGGTCTGCATCAGATACTCCAGATCCTTGATGACCATGTTCCAGCAGAAGCGGCCCGTCATGCTGAACAAATATTGCTATCAAGCCATTATCGTATCTCATATAGTTTAGCATTTCTCCTGGTGCCCATTATCAGGTACTTCAAACCCACAATGACAAAGTGCCAACAAAAGCGGCCCGTCATGATAAACAACTTTTACTTTGAAACCATTACCGTATCTCCTATAGTTTAAATGGCATGCTAGTGGTCTGCATCAGGTACTCCAGATCCTCGATAACCATCTGTCAGCAGAAGCGCCCCGTCATGCTGAACAACGTTTGCTATGAAGCCATTTTCGTATCTCTTATAGTTTAGCTGTGCTCCTGGTGCCCTCCATCAGGGACACCAGATCCTCAAGTGCTGACAAGAAGTAGTCCAAGTCCGTTTTCAATATACCACCAATATTAGTGCCAAATTTTACGAAGATCGCAAATCAATTTGGCTAATTTGGGTAATATCCGCTATATTTCCCGCTTTTCCTGTTTCTAACCGTTTTCCCGTAGGAATAAGGAATTTTCGCGTAGTAAAAAGTAGCCTATGTTACTCAGGTATGTTGTAGCTTTCTAATGGTGAAAGAATTTTGGAAATCGGTTTAGTAGTTTCGGAGTTTTTCGATTACATACAAACAAACAGAAAAATAAATCTTTCCTCTTTATTATATTACTAGCAGCCCGCCCAGCGGTTTCACCCGCCGCTAACAATTTCCCCCAGGGAATAAGACAGTTTAATAGAGCCCATGTTCATCAGGGATAATCTAGGATTCTAAAAATCTTGACTTTAATTTGAAACAAATATCGTTTTCAGATGGTGGTGGCGTAAAGTTACATGCCTTGTGATTAACCTGGCCAGCCCCATGGCAGTGCCTTTATTTATTTATTTTTATCCCACCCGAGCCGGTTTTCTATTAGGTCATAACAAAATTGTAATAAAAAACAGAAAATTGTGTGATACAAATTTCTTTTTTTAGAATGATGGTTCATGACGTCAATAAGTGATAATACTATCCTACATTGAATAAAAATTTTAATTTCAATTAACGGTAAAATAATTTTTGTAATCGGTTCAGTAGTTTCGGAGCCTATTCAATTCAAACAAACAAAAACTGTTTCTAATATTAGTGAACATTATATTATTATTATTTAAGTGTGATGACGGCTTAGAATAGCATCACCCGATTTCTTTCCCGTGGGAGTCGTAGGTGGCGACTAAGGGACTTGAGGGTGTGTATTGCAATTTTAGGCGATGGGCTAACAACCTGTCACTATGGCGATACACAATTTTCCGAATGACCCCCAAACATATGTCAGACGTGGCGTAAATGTCAGTTTTTGCGGCCGTTTAGGATAATAGGCGTGATATGTGTATGTATGTGTTATTTTAGTGTAGATTTTTTTAATGCATTATTTAATGTTTTTTGTCGTCTTTTTTATACCGAGTAAGGGACAGCCCTTCAAATACTGATAGGGTGCATGAAACATAAAACTGGACAAC
Source organism: Tuta absoluta (assembly GCA_027580185.1). NCBI lineage: Eukaryota > Metazoa > Arthropoda > Insecta > Lepidoptera > Gelechiidae > Tuta > Tuta absoluta. The sequence continues at coordinate 12,738,977 of JAQAHW010000016.1, read as the reverse complement.
TTTCTCCTAGAAACATAATTATGTCAGGAAACGCCAAAAAAATTACCTTCCATACAAAATCACAATCAGCTGACTGCATTCACTATGGGAAGTCAGTTTTTTACGTTTCCTGAAATATGTTCCTAGGGGAAAGTTGTTCAGTTTCATGGTCTGCATGTACCCTATTAGTATTCTGAAGGCTATCCCTTACACCCTTTTATACAGTAATGATTAAATGTAATCATTACACTGTACGAATATTGTGGCGTAGTTTGTACATTTTTAAATGAAAAAGTAGTTATTGTGACATAACTGTAATAGTTAGACATATAATATTCTGGACATTATTATAGATATTGATGTCTTCTATAAAACTGTAGTACATCACTTTGCTCTATTGTTAATAATTTCCACAGCGTACGCGATATAAGATATTTTTTTGGTACATTTGCACATTTTTAAATGAAAAAGTAGTTATTGTGGCATAACTGTAATAGTTAGACATATGCTATTGCCAACATTATTAGAGATATTGATATCCTCTATAAAACTGTAGTACATTACTTTGCTCTATTGTCAATATTTTCCACAGAGTACGCGATATAAGATATTTTTTTGGTACATTTGCACAGTTTTAAATGAAAAAGTAGTTATTGTGGCATAACTGTAATAGTTAGACATATGCTATTGCCAACATTATTATAGATATTGATGTCTTCTATAAAACTGTAGTACATCACTTTGCTCTATTGTCAATAATTTCCACAGCGTACGCGATATAAGATATTTTTTTGGTACATTTTTCACACGTTGGGTTACATTATCGGAATTTTCACGCGGATCCCTATTTTTTTCTCGTATAAAATATAGCCTATGTTCATCAGGAATAATGTACGATTCTAATGGTAAAAGAATTTTTAAAATCGGTCCAGTAGTTTCGGAGCCTATTCGATGCAAACAAACAAACAAACAAACAATCAAATCTTTCCTCTTTATAATATTAGTGTAGATAAGTGTAGATTAATAACAAAAAATTACTAAAATGAAGTTGTTACTTACAACATTGTCTGGAAGGTTGGATTTCGTGTATCGAAACAGTATCTTCCTCTTTAGTACCTAGTCGAATTGGAGAACTATGAATTGAATACGGAGAAAATCAACGTAACTCAATTTGCAATCTATTTGCATGTAAATTAGGTAAAAAATAAATACTATCAATCATTGTAAATAAACATGAGTTGTTATATTTTTTTTTAGGGAGAAAATTTGATCCGTATAACAAAATTGTAAATCAATATAACATGTTTTACCCGGTAAACAATTTTTTTTTTCAGAAGGCAACCACAGGTTACGTTGTTGTGATTCTCGCTAACTTTGGTTCTATTGTACTTAGAGATACGTTTGTTGGACACACGTGTAGAGAAAATTATAACGAACAAGGATATGTAATTAACTCATTTTTGTCGTAACTCAAGTTACGTTGTTGTTCATTGGGCGTGTCGAAATGTTTATTTCTTTACAGAACTTTGTTACATGCTACAATGAACTTGTATCACTTTCGGTCCGTTTATTTTGTAGGAGTAGTTGGGTCTTTAAGGTTCCGTAGTCGACTAGAAACCCTTGTCATTGTGTCGACTCTCTCAATCTCTCCGTCTTTATGCCCAACATCAATAGATTTTTAATTTTGGACATAAAATGTTCTATAAAGATAGATCTTACTGGCGCAATATTATGTTTTTAATCCTGCATTCCATTCAAATGAAAGGGGGGAACAAAATTATTGTGGTATTGTTTATAAAATCTAGTTTATATTTAATAAAATAAATTGTATGTGTATAGATGCAAAATAAATCATATTCCTACTTATTTAGAATTAAAACCATTTAAAATCTTTGTAAGTAACTTCGCATCACTATATCCGGTCGTATCCAATAAGCAATTTGTTGCAAACGTAGGAATTGTAAAATCCAAAATAAACACAACTTAAATCCGTTTAAAATTGTTTTATTGTGATAAGCAATTTGTTTTTAAACTTTACAATACTTAACGTTGAGATCACAATAAAACAATTTTAAACGGATTTAAGTTGTGTTTATTTTGGATTTTACAATTCCTACGTTTCGAGCTCTTTACAGAGCCCGTGGTCACGGATGAAGGGAGTAACTGATAAGATCGGTAGAATTCTGAAGCGAGCTTCAATCAAAACCATTTTCAAGCCGCCGAGGAAGATCAGCCAGTACATCAGATTAGTCAAATGCAACATCCCTCTCCAAGACCCTGGTGTTTATAAACTTGACTGTGACTGTGGACTCTCATACATAGGAGAAACAAAGAGAAATGTATCTACACGTCTAAAAGAACATATTGCTGATGTAAAAAACCGTCGTGACAGACAGTCTGCAGTGTGTGAACATATCATGGATAACCCCACCCATTATGTCAGATTTGATAAGGCTGCAATCCTAGCGAGAGAGAAGAGATTCATTCCTAGGAAAGTACGGGAAGCCATAGAAATTCAAAAACATCCGAATTTCAACAGAGATACTGGATGGGGAATCTCATCAACTTGGACTCCGCTGATTACACAGCAGAAGAACCAGATCCAACATACTGTAAGACCTACTACACAAGATACGGTTTCAGCATTTTGTGTGGAACCAGGACGTTACGCTAGGCAATTAAGAAATAGATGGCGGTAGAACAACAAAAAAAAAATTCAATTCTAAATAATGACGTCTAACACCTTAGTCATCCGTGACCACGGGCTCTGTAAAGAGCTCGAAACGTAGGAATTGTAAAATCCAAAATAAACACAACTTAAATCCGTTTAAAATTGTTTTATTGTGATGAGTAATAGTTGTGCAAACTCAAGAAAATATTATAACGTTGAGATAGTAAAAAAGAAACTGCAATAAGCTGTATGTGCCGTGTGATGCCAGCTTAGAATAGCATCACTGTATTTTTTTTCCCGTAGAAGTGGTAAGAGGCGACTAAGCGGCTCAAGGGTGTGTATTGTAATTTTAGATAATAGGCAGACAAGCTGTCAATATGGCCTTACAAAATATTCTGAATAACTCTAAAATGTTGAGCACACGTGGCTTGAATTACCGTTTTTAGTGCCGTTTACGCTCCGCCTAATCCGCAAGGGATTATAGGCGTGATATGTGTTTGTGTGTGTGCAATAAGCTATATAATTTTAAGAAACATAGAAAAAACTGACTCTGCATGACGTTTCGATAAATCAACCTAGTTTTCGTTCTTTCTTTACGACGTGAATAGACTGCAAAATCAGGTGCTGTGAGGGTTGGAGTCAGAGCCGTTTCAAATAGTTATTGATCAGTAAAAATAGTGCATGTCTTTTTTTATTCATTGAAAATGATGACTACATTACTATATATTTATTCATTCTTGACAACGATATTATTTACATATTTAATAACTGAACATTTTGTAAGAGAACCAGCTCATAAAACAGATCACAGGCCGAAGTCTGGACAAACTTTTTGGACCTCCCATATACAAAACACAAATTGTATAGAGTACAGTTCTTTTGTGTAGGTATTTTTTGTCTTCGTTTCTAGGAAAATATTGTTTAATTATACAGGCTGGTACACCCCTTAAAATTATTGAAGAAATTTTGTTGCTTACAACTTTAAGCTTTAAAGGGCGGGGCACACCGGCTCCGTATCCGTTCCGTATCCAGCTCTCGTCCGTAGTCACGCACGAACTTATGACGTTGTAATGTATGGGATTGTATGAGATACGGCACACCGCTTGCGTGCAGCACTCCGTGCAGAGCTGGATACGGAACGGATACGGAGCCGGTGTGCCCCGCCCTTAAGTAGGTAACCAATAGAAATGTTTCTAGTTGGTTCTGGATACGATCCTGTTCAAAGTTCAAAAGGTAAATCACTCCATTCTTTACGGTACGCGAGGGAAATTGTGAGTAAATTGTACGAACCTAGTGCCGTGAAACGTAAGTGATTGGTTCGAGTGCTGATTGTTACTGAAATACGTTTTTTTTTTTTCAACTATATTTCTAGCAAATAAAGTATTAAGTAAATACGTCGAGTTGAAAACGCTCCTTGAAATTTTACTCGATCAAGTTAGAAGTTCATAAAGAACAGTTTAGTTTTTAATAAATGAAATAAGAAATCGGTAGAAAACACGCTCAAATATTACATTGACATTAAACAACCACAACAGTCCACTGCTGCACATGGGCCGCCCACTATTGAGGGGTATTACCATACTCGCCACGCTTGGCAGGCGGATTGCCGAGTGCAGTGCAAGATGTTGCATTCACAGGGAATGCTGCTGCCCACTACCGGGATGATTATCCCTTATTCGAGTTTAACGATAACCACGTTAGAATTGGGGTAGTGCTATTCTAAGCCGGCACCACACGGTGATTTGGTATTTTTTGTCAAATCGGCAACAGAAATACGGCATCTGTGAATTTTTTATTCTTTTAACTATCACAGTATATAAGATACACAGCCTGGTGACTCGTGACAGACAGACAACCGAGTCTCAGTAACTGGGAGTCTCGTTTTGACCTTTTGTGTACGGAACCCTAAAAAGTACTGCACCAGACACCGCGTGATAGTGAAATTCCTCGACTTCAAGTTCAATTGACTCAATTTTCATTAAGAACTTAGAGGTAGATAGAATCAATTTCAGTTTTTAGTTTTTTTCTGCAACCATGACCCTGCATTCGAAACGCAGTTTCCAAGGTCACCCAATTAAAAACATGGAAAGTCTTGTTTCGTAGCAATAAAAAGTGATTGCACTGCACCTTTCAGTTTTCATTCCCGTCAGCATCACTTCCGGCCCAAAATTAGCAATCTGATTGGCCATCACAGTTCAATTTCCCTTCTCTCTTCTGTAGTTTAACTACTAACTCACAGACAATTCACCATTTAGACCTGGTATGATACATACACATACATACACATATCACGCCTGTAATCCCTTGCGGGGTAGGCAGAGCATAAACGGCCGCATAAAACGGACATTTACGCCACGTCTGACTAACATTTGAGGGTCATCCGGAAAATTGTGTAAAGCCATAGTGACAGGTTGTCAGCCCATCGCCTAAAATTACAATACACACCCTCGAGTCCCTTAGTCGCCTCTTACGACTCCCACGGGCAAGGGGGCGATGCTATTCTAAGCCGGCATCACACGGCAATGATAGGACAATATATTTTGTTGTCCTGTCTCTAGCTGTACGTCGCCTGAAAGAGATCCTTGCACTTATGTTTCTACTAAAATTTATGAACATTAAGGGCTATGTTAAGATTCTGATTCCGATTTTTTGCACTAATAACCTCAAATACCTAAAACCGAAATAAGTATTTTTATAATTTCTTAACTGTTACCTATTTGTATTCTATAGAGAGCGTATAGAGCTTATTATAAATGGCAAATCTAACTAGAAATCAGTACTTCTAAAAAATCAATAACAAATTGAAATAAATAGTATTTATTTTTTAATTTTGCGGTCCTTCCAGAACAGCGAACTTTAAGAATTTTTTCTCGAAATTCTATTCGAATAGGGGTTACTTCTAGATAATTGCTCAGTATAACAAACTACGTCAATCTGCGGGCTTAGTTAAAAATGTCCAGTTTGAAGGGTCTTTGGAATAGGTACTGTGGGTCGGAGAAACGATCCTGTGGGGTGCATTAGTCCCGTTCTTCATGGTTAACATTCGCAAGCAAATTTTGCAAAAAAATAAGTAAGTAGAAGTGTTTAGTAAAATATCTACCTACCTATCACAACCGCCCGTATTCACAATCCACTCGAGAGATCCAAAATATCGAGATAAGATAAGATAAGAATACTTTATTTGCACACAAAAGGAAACAACATGAATATATACAGCCAAAGTAGAACGAAATTAGCGTACAATTATGCGGCCTTATTGCTAATAGGCTATCTCTTCCAGACAACCTAGGTAAAGGATATTGTATATGGTGCAGCGGGAGCAGTGCATAATCGTATTTGCTAAGACTATACGTTAACTAATTACTACGAACAAATTACATACGTAAATAAATAAATGGTCATATAATAAACTACGTTCTATACAATACTATACAGTCTCCTAATCTAATATAATAACTTCTATACATAAACTACACATATAAATAAATAAATAGTCGAGGTAGGTAAATAACGTTTTTAATACAAGTGCCTTATACTGGGGTACATTCAATCTACCATTAATTAAATGTCTTTAGTAGCTCTTTTATACTATGCCCATCGCTGTATAGTATGTTTATGGACGACGAAAGAACTTTATAGTATAAAAGAGCTATGAAAGATATATTATTTATGGTCGTTATTCCGCCTGCCAATAGTAGAAAGCCCGTGTCTAGCGTGCAGGACTTTTGTGGCTGTTGTTTGTTTGATGATCTCATAATTGTAGTATGGAGTTGTTACTTCTAAAGGCTACCTGCTATTCGTATGCTGCAGGCAGGATGATTTCTACCATTCTAAAATCAATCAATCAATTTGAGATGCTCGAAGACCCGTGTTAGGTTACATCTACATTGAGCTATGCGGAGCGGAGCCTAGATGTACCCATCACAAACCTAGAAATCTGTGATTGGTCAATTCATGCACAGTTAGGCTCCACACTGCACAGCTCTGCCTCAATGAAGACGCACCCTAAGTCTCGTTGTCTGTGGTCTGATTGGCTCCACGTGCCTATGTTCTGTGCCCTTGGGCCAATGCTAGACTAGAGTGAATCGGTAATCCACTTACTGAGTCTTGAAATGACAGTTCCATAGTCATGTGTGATAGGTTTCGGGAATAAAAAAGATTGGCCGAGATAGGGTAATTTAGCTGGTTGACCGGACACTAGTAGTAGCTATCGGACACTGCCCAATTATTTGCGCCGAAGATGAAAACGCTAAGTAAATTATTAGAAAAGTCAGTGTCTTTCAAAACTTTTCGACTATTCCCATCACATTTTAATTAGTTAGCATTATTACTGCTCCAGTGTCTTGTCAATTGGCCTCTTAAAATTTGCGACTGCGGTTGTGTGCAAATACAGTGAAAAAATCTTGGAGCAACGCATTTTTTGAGGTAAGTTACAGCGTTGTTTATAATTTATTGGATATAAATATTGACATAGTGTGACTATTTATGTATCTCAATTACGTTAATTTCAATAAAAAACTTAAAATTTACAATATTTAGCATTAAAATCAGATGTCCGAATAACTAGAAGCAATTTTGGGGGAAATTTAGCTATCGGCCTACAGGTCGATAGCTAGCTGATAACCATTCAATTTACATCCTCTTTTTCATTAAATATTGAAAAGCTTTAGAGGAATTATATAATTTCAAGCGTTCTTATATACGAAGGCAACGGTTTAGTTAACAGGCGGCCATGCACCTTCATACAATTATTTGAAATAATATATACATATTTTTTTAATAATTCTGAAATTGACGGCCGGCAGTTGAATTTGTGCATTTTGGTTATCGGCATAGAGTATACTAATATGGCCGAGAACCAAAAATCTATGTTTTGGTTTCCGGCCACTGAATTAGGAATACTATAAGTAAGTATTTTTTTTGTAACAATATTTTTTAAGCTTTCACGAAGCGTAATATTATTTTCTACTTAGTTTTGATTATCAATAATGGTTTATCATGTTTTGAACTATGACAAAAACATAAATATTGAAAAAAATATGTTCATTACTTTACATACATTTCATTTTTTATTGAAAACCAATCCTTACTACAAAGCACTAAGACTTATTTTTCAACGCATTACATGGTGGCCGAAAAGTAGTTGTTTTGACGGGCGATAACTGAATGTTCTGTCCGATAACCCCCAAATTCGCTCATTTCAGATATTTTATTTATTTATTTCTTTTTGAAGCATTTTTTCAATAATAGGGGTTTCTTAACTAAGACTACAATATCTACTGATCTCAAAATCATTTTATACTTTAGTCTCGTCCAAATATTTGATACAAATATATCATCTTCAAGTCAAAAAATCGCAAGAGTGGCCGATAACCCCCTAAATTACCCTATTCCGTTCACTAAAATTAATTGGCAGCTGGTGCGTTGTGTTTTTTTTTATTTCGTCCTTTATCGTGGATATAAATCATCATCGCAATTTTTCACGACCTTATAAACCGACCGGGGTTTGAATTCTGATTGAGAGCCACATAAAAAATATGTGTGAAGTCCAATCTGATTGTAAAATGAAAGCGTTTTGGAAAGAAATACGACTATTTTGCAAAAACTACACGCAAGAACGCACGGCGGATTGAGTCTTTTACAGCATATTGATACGGAACTACTACTATATATAATTATCTTCCTTATTACAAATTAAATTATACTCGCTTGAAACATAGCATGCGATAGGTACCCAAAATTCTTATCAAACTACTACTATATATTATTATCTTCCTTATTACAAATTAAATTATACTCGCTTGAAACACAGCATGCGATAGGTACCCAAAATTCTTATGTACTATCGGGTGAAATTTTACTGGTGACCTATTCTAAGAAATATCGATGGTCAAAATTTGACAATAATATTTTAAGCTTCCACAGTAACTCAAATCAGCTGATCGGCAATAGGGTATGAGAGGTCCAACACTTTTTTTTCTTACTTCGACCTTTGTTCCTTGGGGAAAGTTGTTGCTTATCACCAGCCCGTCTTGAGTTATTGCTATCGGTCACTAGTAAATTTCACTCTATATAAAAAGGATCAATTAAGTGTAGGAATAGGAGTCCAAAATACATTTCAAAACTCAAACGGAAGAAAATCAACAGGTGAAATAGTTCAGAAAACCTGAGTAACAATAATCACAGTCAGAACTCATAAAATATACTACACTTGACTTGCATTCAATTTATTGCCAATGCCAGCATAGAAACAGGTAGTGTTTCAGAGAGAACTCAAACAGAATGAAGCCATAAAAACTCAGTGCATTCACAGAAACACAAAATACTAATGAATTAAGTTAGTACAGGAGTGCTTATATATGATCTGTATAACGACTATAACATGATCATGTGTGTTTAGATGTATTTCAGCTAATGGCAAGACATGACGGGAAACTAATAAGAAAAATTTTGGTTGATTGATAGGTTTCCTCTCAAAATATATCTAACTCTTAGGTCCAATACCAAGTAACTCAGCCGCTCTTTCGCCATTCCGCGCTTATCTCCCTGGAGAAAACAATAGGCATGAGACGCCGTGCAAAACGTACGTTTACATACATTGCATTCTTCATCTTACTGGCAATCTTCCTCGTAATTTACAAAACAAGAACAAGAACAATTCCTCAGTTCGAAAATAATAATACCAAGTCTACACAGCCCGCAAAACCACTTAAGTATATCCTCCAGTGGACTTCTTCACGCAACATGCCTTTCGTGTACATGGGCATCGGTCAAAAAGGTTTTATTGACCGAAATTGCACCTATACAAACTGTTACGTCACTTCCAATAGAAAGTACCTCCCGGATATTACGACGTTTGATGTGGTTTTATTCGCGGGCCCTGAAGTCATTTTCTTAAGTGAAGAAGAGTTGCCGAAACGAAGATCACCTCATCAGAAATACGTTTTTGCTAATGTCGAATCAGCCTGGAATTATCCTATTTGCAGTAGCTCATTGAATGGATATTTCAACTGGACCTGGACTTACAAACTTGATTCTGATCTACGGTGGGGATATATGCTTGTGAAAGATGCTAGTGGGAAAGTCGTGGGGCCTAACAAAATTATGCATTGGATAAAACATGAAAACATGCGACCTGCAACCAAAAAAGTAAAGAATTTACTTAAAAGAAAGAAAAAGATTGCAGCATGGATGGTTTCAAACTGTGTTTCTGCAAGCGATCGCGAGGTTTACGCACAGAAACTGGATAAAACATTAAGAAATAAATACAATCTCAGCATAGATATATATGGTAAATGTGGACAACTTACATGTTCCCGCGAAAATGAAACGAAATGTTATGAACTGATCAAAAATAATTATTATTTTTATTTGTCGTTTGAAAATTCGTATTGTGATGACTATGTTACAGAAAAGTTATTGAATGCTGTACAAAACTACGCCATACCAATTGTTTATGGAGGTGCAAACTACAGTAGGTAAAGTTAAATTTTGTTTAATATTGGAAGCCAAAAGCATAAATGGTTGGAAGGAGAAGAGGGAGGCCTTTGCCCAGCACTGGGATGTTGTAGGCTAGATAAGATAAATTAGAATATTTATTATGAACCATAAATCCATAAAAACGTATTTTCAGGTTTTTACCCGAGCACGCTTACTTGAATGCCAAGGAGTTTGAACCTGAAGAGATGGCAAATATAATGTACAAGCTTATGAACAATTTCGATGAATATGTCGAGTATTTCCGATGGAATAACCATTATTCCTATCACAAGATGCCGGAAAGTGTACACACAGATGAATACTGTAATATGTGTGCACTTCTCAATAATGAAAGCAAAATGAAACAGATTTCTGTGTACAACAACTTGAAAGATTGGTGGGACCCTCCTGAATCTTTATGTGATGATAGTAAACTTAATGTTCCTGTGTTTATGTAGGTGTATTTATGTGAAACCAAGGATAACTCACTTCCGTAAGTAGTTCTGTAGTACTGTCGAGTGAGTATTGGTGAATAACAATATGTGGCCTTATGTGCGAGTGTTGTGAAATGTTATGAATTAAGTTTTAGGACGATTGCAGGCGTGATATTGCGATTTTCAGCTAGCTCATGTTAGCCTCCAACAGCAGCACAACGTTGCGGTATCGAGAGCTATTCTATTACATGTGGCTTTTCTATGCAATGTCATAGAAAAGCCACCCTTCTTATACCCTTCTTTATTTGTACTCGGCTCGGTTGGGGTGGACACATTAGAGCTAAGGCGCAAAATGCTACTGGCGATGCACTACTATTTACTTTTAAATAATAAGGTAGACAACCCAGAAGCTCTGTCTAGGATCAGCCTTGTGCCAGTTCCAGTGAGATACTTGCAAGGGGGGGCTCTCGGCCAGAGAGGGCGCAGGCGGCGGCCGTTGTTCTCGAGGTCAGACGTGCGTACTCAGCAATCAGCGCAAGCACCTACAGTACGATTCCTAAAACTCCTCAACTCTGTTATTATCTCCCTAGACACGGACTTAGATTTATTTAATGACAGCTTTAGTGCATTAAGTAAAAAATTGTACATACATTTTAATAAGTACCCACTAAATTAAGTGTTTTGTTTAGCATGTAGGCGCTTTGGATTTTTAGTCTGTAAGCTTATATTGTAATTTTATAAATAAATAAATAGAAATAACTGCTTTCGATAATGAAACCGGACAGTGGCAGAACCACCTGATGTTATTAAAACATTTTGTTACCTATGTTCTTCCCTCCCACAGGAAACTAAGCGTTTACTATTTCCCATCGCTACTGAACTCAAAACCGCATAAACCATTTAAGCGGTTTTGTGTTCAAGCTCATCCAATGAGCCCGTCTCTGTGACAAACCAGTCAACAAAAGTAGCACAAGTGAGAAGAGCAGCAATCTACACCTGACACTGTGGAAACCGCACAAGTAACGATAGGGGTCAATCGGAACCCTCTTTCCGCTTTAACGAGGCAATTTTCCAACAAATTATCATTTTATTCCCCTCCATTGTTACCAGCAACATTTTGCTAATTGGCATCGATTTAATCGACCGTTTTTCTGATTTCGACATGGATATGTCTGTTTTGATACGGGATTTTGCGATTATACAAAATAGGTTAATGTTACTGGCGAACGACAATGATGGATGAATGATGAATGTGTGCATTGATTGGTATTGACAGATAAAATACAATGCTCATAAATCATCTTATCAAAGCTTAACAATGTTGACGTTGTTTTAGCATCAGCCCATTTCTTTGCCGTGGGTATCGTAAGAGGTGACTAAGGGACTCGAGGGTGAAATGTGTATTGAAAGAAAGACATTAGGCGATAGGCTGACAACGTATATCTATATGGCGATACACCATTTTCTGAACGACCTTTTAAAAGTTTGTCAGACGTGGCGTAAAAGTCCGTTTTTACAGCCGTTTAAGATCTGATATAAGCGTGATAGGTACATATTATGTATGTCGGAGCGTGAGGTATTAAACCTGAGGAATGAAGTAAAGTGCACTTTTTGATGTATTTTATGGAAAGAGCATTAATTGAGTACCTATGCGTTGGCGTCGGTCGAAGCATGTAGTAGACATATTGTGTCAAGTGGTTAGGCTAAAGGCATTTTTGGGAACAGAGAGATTCCGAGTTAGTGTTGTTTGAGCGATCGGGCGTAGCGCAAGGCTCAAATGACCTTTCATCGTTCCTTGGTTTTGGTACTTCGCGTCCTGATCTTAATGTTAAAATTAATTATAGCTGCTAGCCTACTATCTGATTTTCGGCCGTTACGTCATCAGAAGTGGGATTGAGACCTACAAACTGTAATGTAGTGCCATAGCGATAGACTTGTGGACCCAGTGATCGTGACTAAAATGACTTTCGTGGCGAAGATACCAGTTGTAAACGGAAATGCAGATTGCAGAGAATGCTCTTGGACCACAAATAATTCAGGCCAGTTCTTTCCATACTAATATATTCTAGTGATCTGATGTTATTGGTTGCTGATGATTTTTATTTGCTGCGCATTAGTAATGTTCATTTGCAACTGATGGCAATTTTCAGTTTGTGTCATAATTATTATTTTAGTACGGTAATGATTGCCACACGTTAATCTACTGAATTTGTTTATAAACGTGGACCTAAGTTGGACTGGAGTCAATTTTATCGGATTTTAATTGGCATTATTGTTTGATGAAAAATCACTCAATAAAATAATTATTTTGGATAATGAATTAGATTCACAAAAACAAAAAGTTTAATTAATTTCTTTGTCAATGGATGACGTTGTGATGATAGGAAGATGTCTCTGGAATCGGAAATAATCAAATATAAAAAGAAACACGATTTAGTTTTGTTGTGTACAGTTAGTTGCACACGTATTTCGTTTTCGTTGGCACAGTTGGTAGACTGTTGCAAGGAACATGAAGGTTCAGGTTCAATTCTTGGCCTAGTCTGGAAGTTTTGATTTCGTATTTTATTGTGTAAAGAAGTATTTGTGATCTTTTGCAATTTTTGCATTGCATTAGTGCTTACTTACTACTTGTTAATAAAGTGACGCATGTATCGTTACAGTAAAATATTATTTAGCGTGTTTTCCAACTTTTGGAAATGGATAAATCAGTCTATTTTTAGAACTAAGTTTAACAAACCTAAAGTCAAACTATGGGTCGGCTATTTGATATCGGCGGAAACAAAAAAGGGTCTTTTCAAGTACCTATGAGAACCAAGGCGTTGTGTTGTGGTTTGGGAATAGCGACTGTTTCTCAATCTATACTGAAATTGATATAGAATTTTACCTGGTACAGATTTGCATTTATGCGAAACTATTGAAATAAAAGCTTTTGCAGAGTTGGTACCTATATAGACAGAGTAATTGTCGGAAATATAAAAATTGGGTTAGTAATTTGCAATAAACATATTTTGAATTTTAACAAAGATATTGTATGAGAGGTGTACTTATTTTTTTATTTCCATTAGGATATGTTTTTTTTAAACTGAACAATTCGTTGCTGGTTTAGAACCCAGGAGAATGCTGCTGTATGTGTACCTAAAGCCAGAAGACATTATACTCTACTTACAGTTTGAGAATCACTCTCGCGTTGGATTTGTTATTTAGTTTGGGAGAAACACACTTGAGGTTTAAAACTAATAAATAATGATAATGGTTATGGCATTTTCTTATAGTGCAGAAAACATTTTAAAGCATTGCTGTAGCTCTATTATGTTATTTTAGAGGTATAAAAAAAGCATTGTTCTAAAAGGGACATTGATGTCCAAAATGACTGAGGGTTGTAGCCACGCGTATTACTGATACCCGTGGTTCAACACATGTTACCATAGTATCCGGAGAAATGAGCGAGATCTTTGTATTGTTTTCATAATGCAAGTCTGGCAAAAACTCTTTTGTTAATTAACTTATATCATAAGGGATTTAGAAACAAACATGACAATGATATGGTTAAGCATGATCATGACTGTAACTTATGAAGATTTACTTAAATGCGTATAGCTGTCTAATTCCAAGCTAAACTCCCGCAGTGGAAGCGATTTACACAGGTAAATTTCGAACAAAATACCAGGAGTTCAACTGGAGGCAGACAATGGCTGCGTTACGCAGCGCTAAATAGCATACGCTGCACAATATAGCAGCGCATACTATGAATCAAACGTGAACCTAAATCTATTTAACTTAATTAACTAAGTTGATTGAAATTGGCTAATGATGTGTTCCAACCCTTACATAACTCAAGTCGGTAGTAAATACCGTCTGCCGATCTGGCGTTACGTCACACGTATTAGCACTAGATTATAAGTAAGTACCTCCAAATTATATCACCCCACGAATTCCGCAATTCGTACTAAGGAGTCACAATGATATGGTACAACAAATATGACTAAAGGGAACACACCATTAACACGAATAAACAGGTTTACACTTACAGTCAACGTGCCGGTCCAAATGCATAAAATACCCAACGGAGAAAGGAAGTTCAGGGAATGGATCAAATCGGGATTCCGTGGGTACTTACAGGGCTGGGTGGAAAAGATATCGACACCCAGCATTCCACTACAGCCTTGGCGCGTTATTCACGTCAAACCACTCACAGCTTCTGTTCGTATTCCACTTTGATATTAGTCATTACGCGTGACCCAACACGAATTAGGGCCGTACAAAACGCGAGCCGATATGGCCACTTGATGCCTATTCAACGCGACGCTCACGTGGAAGACGTCGAGACATCCAACAATCACTAAGCCTGGTATTCTAGTATAACCCAGGAGAACCGCATAATACGATGCATCAACACGCGCGATCCCAAATTGAATCGTCCATTACACGCGGCATCGCAAAACTCGTGGCGGGAAATCCGTACAAAACACAATACGCTTGTCCGAGCGGTTTTGAGTGACTGACTGCGGTGCAGAAATCACCGCGTGGCGCCGTCAGGCGGCCTGCGCGCACGTCGCCAGTCTCGCCCCGCGAGCGAGAAAGGGACAACACATGCCCAGAGCGATGCGTGCGAAATCGCGGCGCATTCATAGACCGTCATTAATACCTAACTCACCCCAGCATAGCAACGCTAAATTAAACATTCACCCGCCCTAGGCCGAATCCCTTAGGCCTATTCACTACTGGGGAGACGAGATAGCGTTGCTATTGCTCGCTTAAGAACTGAATCCCCTACCTGAACTGTCGCGACTCGAGGAGTGCCATCACTACCTGGGAACAAGTTGAGAATGCGCCCTCTGCGCCATCGCAGTGGCGGCAGGTTGGCATCCTTAACCAGAACGAGATCTCCGATGCGAGGGGGTTCAGTTCTGTCCGTCCACTTAAGGCGTTGCTGCAGAATGTGCAAATACTCAAGCGACCATCGCTTCCAAAAATTCTGAGACATTTGCTGCAGCAACTCATAACGCGTCAAACGATTGCTACTGACCTCTGTGTAGGGGTACTCTGGCAAGGCGTTAAGTGGTCGGCCAATTAAGAAATGCCCTGGTGTCAGGGCCTCCACATCATTCGGATCTGAGCTAAGCGGACACAAAGGACGTGAATTGAGAACGGCCTCAATTTTACAAAACACGGTCGCTAGCTCCTCAAAGGTTAATATCGTTAAACCTATAACGCGCATCAAATGCGTCTTAGCGGACTTTACAACCGCTTCAAATATACCACCCCAGTGGGGGCATGCTGGTGGATCGAACACCCAGTTAATGCCCTGACGGGAGAGGCTCGTGCCGATAGCTTCCTCGTTTTCCGATAAAAACGTTATAATTTCTTTCATACATCGATCAGCGCCCTTAAAGTTGGTACCACAGTCCGACCTGATCAGCGCTGGTCGCCCTCTTCGCGACACAAATCTATCTAAAGCTGCTAAGAAAGCCTCCGTAGTGAGGTCGGCCACGAGCTCCAAGTGGACGGCCTTGGTTGCTAGGCACACAAACACGCACAAATACGCCTTGATTGACTTCGCGTTGCGAAGGCGTGATGCCTTTACCATAAAAGGCCCCGCAAAGTCCGTTCCCACACCCGCAAACGTCCAGGCTTCCGTCACCCGGTCCGGTGGGAGGTCTCCCATCTGAGGTTGCATTGTGGCTGCCTTCAACCGATAGCAAGGCAAGCACCGAAACACAATGCTCCGTACCGTACGTCGTCCAGACAAGATCCAAAACTCGCGCTGCAGAATAGCCAAAAGTGCATTGCAGCCCGCATGCGAGTTTTTCTGGTGACGATCCCTAACTATAAGTTCTACCAAAGGTCCCTTCTTTGGGAGTAACAGCGGATGCCGTGCTGAAAAGGGCAGGTTAGCGTTCCGAAGTCTACCTCCAACCCGGAGCATTCCATGCTCGTCCACGAACGGGTTGAGGCGCACAAGACCTCCCTTCAGCTTTCCACGGCCATCCCTGAGCAGCCTGGCCTCTTCCTCAAAATGTTCCGCCTGGACGACCCTAACCAATAAACTTAGAGCCGCATTCCGCTCCGCAGGCGAGAGGACAGGTGCCAAGTTCCGTTCTGCTTGAGGTTTTCTACAGTTGTTCACGAACCGTTTGATCCAACCTGTCACCCCTAGAAGTTTGTCGAGGGAGCTGTATCGTTCCAGCAAGAAAGCCGCACTAGGCTTAGGTACGATCTGCCCTACGTTCACTCGCAAACCTCGATCAGGTGGCCCAAGCGGCGACCCGCACTCATTGTATGGCCATCTCTCAGGTGACTCAGTCAGCCACTGAGGTCCCCACCACAGTGAGTGACCTACCAAATCAGGGGCCCTACATCCCCGTGAGGCGCAGTCCGCTGGGTTCTGTTCTCCCGGTACGTGTCTCCATACCAACGGAGTTTCCGATCCTTTAATCTGTGACACCCGATTTGCCACGAAAACCTCAAGAGTATGTACCGACGTCTGTAACCAGCACAGAACTATCCTACTGTCGGTCCATGCGTACACCGTTTCATCCAAATTGATGGTACCGCGTAGATTACTAGCGACATGATGTAGCAAGCGCGTGAGAAGCGCTGCTCCCGCCAATTCCAACTTTGGAATGGTCCATCTTGTCCTAACCGGAGCCACCTTACTCTTGGCCATAACTAGACGCACGTCTACAGTTCCCGTTGAACTGACTGTCCGCAAATAGACAGCTGCCGGGTACCCTCGCTCCGAGGCATCACAAAACCCATGTAGGGTAGCCTTACATCCCACCGATGGGAGCAACTTGCGAGGTATGGCGATGCGTACGATCCCTGGTAAGGTGGTCACAAACTTGGTCCAATCATTCAACAGCTCTCCGGAGAGCTGGTCGTCCCAACCCAAGTTTGCTAGCCACAACCTTTGCAAGAAGCACTTCGCCATGAACGTCACCGGTGCGATCCACCCGTTAGGATCGAAAGTTCTGGCGATCGTCGATAATACCGAACGCTTCGTCCAAGTCTTCTGCAAAAGGTTTGGCTCGATCTGATACGTAAAGACATCATGCGTTGGCCTATATTGCACCCCTAGGATGCTCAACGTATTTGGATTGTCCGGGTTCTCGAAAAGGTGCGGGTCCTGCTGGAACTCACCTGGCAACCCGGCCAGGAGCTCTGGACAGCTGGACAGCCATTTCCGCAACTCATAACCTCCTGATTCCATGATCGCGATCAGCTCGTCTCGTAGTAGCAGTGCTTGTTGCACGCTATCTGCACCCGTGCAGATGTCATCCACGTAGACGTCGCGATCCAGTACTGCTGCGGCTCGAGGGAATCTTACCCTTTCCTGTGCGGCCAACTCTCGCAGCGTGCGTACTGCCAAAAACGGACTTGGCTTCAGACCATACGTTACCGTGTTGAGCTCATAAGTGACCATCGGCTCGTCAGGGCTCTCACGCCACAAAATCAGCTGGTACCGACGGTCATCTGGGTGTATAATTGTTTGGCGAAACATCATTTTGACGTCTGCGACGAACGCTACTTGGTGCAACCGAAAATCTGTGAGGATGTCCACAATGTCCCGGTTCAACTTGGGACCCGCGTGCAGACACTGGTTCGCAGACACACCATTCGATGTAGGAGCAGAACCGTCAAACACTACCCGTATCTTCGCCTCCGGTGACTTCAAAACAGCCAGGTGTGGTATATAGTAATGCTCGACACACCTCCAATCTATGCTGGACACCGACATGTGGCCTAACTCTAGGTACTCCCTCATGAATTCGATATACTTCTGCCGAAGTGCTGCATCTCGCTTCATCTTTCTCTCCATAGCCAGTAGTCTCCGTTCCGCGATCTGTCGCGAACTACCTAAGAAGGGGCGGTTTGGGAGAAATGGCAGCCTGGTAACAAACCTACCTGACGAACTTCGTGCAGTGTTGTACTGATAGAACAGCTCGCACTCGTCATCCTCTGGCTTCCGTCTATCCGCTGTGGGTGGCTCCTCAGACTCCCAAAACCTCTGCAGCACCTCCGACAACACACTACCATAGAGAACCGTATCGCCCTCTGGTAGGTCCTGAGGTCTCCAAACTGGGCCAAAAATAACATACCCCTCTGTGGTATCAACGGCCACTAAACCAGTTTGCTGAAGTACCCGTTTTCTGCCACACCAGAATCTCCCGAGGACGTCTGACCCGAGGAGAACGTCCACCGTACCAGGAGTATCAAATTCAGGATCAGCTAACTCTAAGCCTGTGGTTAACCCTCGTACCGTTGACGGTAACCGAACCTGAGGAAGTTTCCCTACCACATCATCCAGCACCACTGCTGAGGCATGATAGCTGACCCCTGTACCTGTATTACCTAATGTGAACTCGAAGTTCACCTGACCCCGAACGTCAGGCACATCTACACCTCCAATACCTACAGCCCCATCCGTTGTGGGCCTTATATTTAAGCGTAGCCTACTCACCAGCTTACTAGATACAATACAACCCTGAGCCCCTGTATCTAACAAGGCTCTTACCTGTATGCTGCGGCCACCGTATCCCCATACCCAAATCATTGCCGTAGGCAACAATACCGTAATTGGCCGGGGGGCCGAAGCTGGCGTGTAGGCGGCGATTACCTAGCAGGAACCTAAGCGCGGAGTGTCCGCGTCCTGCGGGGGGGTCCCCTCTCTCCGTACACCTTCGAGTGGGTCCCACTCCTGCTGACAGGGACCTCTGGTCCTGTACGCCATGGCTGGCAGCCTATAATAACCCTGCGGCAGGCGCGCGTACCGTGGATGCGCCTGTAGCCGCGGGTGCTCAGCCAAGGGGAGAGGCATGCGTGGGTCATGAGACCTCACCATGTTGTTCAGACCCGCCGAGTACTGCATGTACTGGCCCTGGTGTTGGCACCCGCCCGTAGCATCACGTACTTGTGATGGGTGCCCCTGACCTTGGACCTGTGACCACCTACCCCGTTCCGGCACCTGCTGCCGAGGTGGTGACTGTCTCGCGCGTGGTGAAGTGGGCATCACCTGCTGATGTCCCTGGCCTCGTCCCTGAAACCCTGGTGGAAGAGGACTCCTCCTTGGAGGGGGTGGGGAGCGTTGCTCCCGTCTAGGTAGGGCAGACTCCGTCCGCTGACCCGCGTCAGCTCTGCCTCCGTAATCTCCGCTGCGGTTCATGCATAGGAGCTGATGGTGGGCACCCTGGCAGTACCTGCAGTTGGTGCTTGATGGGCACTCTCGCACCTGATGCGGCCCCATACACCTAAAGCACCAACGCCGTTGCTGCACCACACCACGACGTTTCTGCACCCGCTGTGCAGCGAACTCCTCACACGCAGTCACCTGATGCCCCGCCTCTCTGCAGTAGGCACACCTCGTTTCCAAATTAGCGACATTGTACCGCCTGGGTGGCCTACTCTTACCGTCTCGCGCCTGTGCACCCGGCCGTTCCGGGCGGCGAGCGGCCGCAGACTCCGCGTGAGGCGACTCTCCAAATTGGGCATCTACCCGCCTGCACTCGGCCTCGAGGAAGGACTTGAGCTCCTCGAAGGTCGGGAGGTAATCAGATGTCTTACCTCCGTGTGACTGTTCAAAACGAGCGGCCATGTCGCTCGGCAGGCGGCGCAACAACGTGTGGACCAGGATATAATCATAGCCTGACACCGGCATCCCCTGTCTCTCAAGAGCGTTCACTGCAACGCAGACAGGGTTGAGGACCTTGGCCCTGAGGTCCGTCCCTCGTGTGATGGTCGGCACGGTGAGCCACTGTTCCAGGAGTTGGTCAATCATGAGACGTTTGTTGCTGTATCTCTCGATCAGCAAACCGCGAGCCGTCTCGTAACTTGCATCATCGACTGGTAGATGCTTTACCAGCTCATGGGGCTCACCTTGCAGCTTGGCCATCAATTGTGCCATTTTATATGCCGGCTGCAAGTCAGTGCGGTTATGAATCACACTGTCAAACAGATCCTGGAATCGGGTCCAATCCGTGTAGTCCCCGTGGAAGACCGGAATAGCCACAGCCGGCAGGGGCACTTGCACCCCCGGTCCCCGCGGACCATGGGATGGGTCCGGCTCCCCAGCCCTACGCCTGGTGATCACAGCAGCCGCCTGCTGGATCTCCTGCCCCATCTCCAGGCACTGGGTCACATTCGCCCGGACCATAAGTTTGGCCTCCTCATCAGGCGTCCCATCAAATAACTCCTCGCATCCAGTGAGGCAATCCAACACCTCCGCGACCCGTTCGTCAATCCGTTGCGCACAAGCGATGAGTGCGTCCTCTCGGTCCCCGCGACCGACCATCGCCTGCTTAGTCGCGAACCAAATTAGGTGCGTTCTAATTTTTGCCTGAAGCTGTGTAATTGTGGGAGCCATGGTACCAACTCAAAGTAACACCGAACCTTACAATAATAAAAAAAAAAAAATAATAAACAATCGGCCCTGATCCTCCCGCTAGGATATCCGCACAGGGTAAACACAACGATAATAAAGCAATTCACTAATTGATTGGCCCTGATCCTACCGATAGGATATTCTACACAGGGCACACACTACAATCACAATAAATATATTTTTTTTTTTTTTTTGTAGGTAGATTAAAAATCTTATACTAAAATAATCTTAAATCTAGTGGTTTTCTGAACCACGCTCTGCTACCAAAAATTGTCTAATTCCAAGCTAAACTCCCGCAGTGGAAGCGATTTACACAGGTAAATTTCGAACAAAATACCAGGAGTTCAACTGGAGGCAGACAATGGCTGCGTTACGCAGCGCTAAATAGCATACGCTGCACAATATAGCAGCGCATACTATGAATCAAACGTGAACCTAAATCTATTTAACTTAATTAACTAAGTTGATTGAAATTGGCTAATGATGTGTTCCAACCCTTACATAACTCAAGGCGGTAGTAAATACCGTCTGCCGATCTGGCGTTACGTCACACGTATTAGCACTAGATTATAAGTAAGTACCTCCAAATTATATCACCCCACGAATTCCGCAATTCGTACTAAGGAGTCACAATGATATGGTACAACAAATATGACTAAAGGGAACACACCATTAACACGAATAAACAGGTTTACACTTACAGTCAACGTGCCGGTCCAAATGCATAAAATACCCAACGGAGAAAGGAAGTTCAGGGAATGGATCAAATCGGGATTCCGTGGGTACTTACAGGGCTGGGTGGAAAAGATATCGACACCCAGCATTCCACTACAGCCTTGGCGCGTTATTCACGTCAAACCACTCACAGCTTCTGTTCGTATTCCACTTTGATATTAGTCATTACGCGTGACCCAACACGAATTAGGGCCGTACAAAACGCGAGCCGATATGGCCACTTGATGCCTATTCAACGCGACGCTCACGTGGAAGACGTCGAGACATCCAACAATCACTAAGCCTGGTATTCTAGTATAACCCAGGAGAACCGCATAATACGATGCATCAACACGCGCGATCCCAAATTGAATCGTCCATTACACGCGGCATCGCAAAACTCGTGGCGGGAAATCCGTACAAAACACAATACGCTTGTCCGAGCGGTTTTGAGTGACTGACTGCGGTGCAGAAATCACCGCGTGGCGCCGTCAGGCGGCCTGCGCGCACGTCGCCAGTCTCGCCCCGCGAGCGAGAAAGGGACAACACATGCCCAGAGCGATGCGTGCGAAATCGCGGCGCATTCATAGACCGTCATTAATACCTAACTCACCCCAGCATAGCAACGCTAAATTAAACAATAGCGTTATTATGAAGTAATAATTTTTTTATAAGGTAACGAAGTGCTTTGCCGTGCTGGTGATAAATAGAGCAGCTGGATAAGGACCTTGTGTATATTTCTGCGTGAACCGCATTAATATCTTGTTTCGGTAAAAACAAAAAAAAAAAAGGTTTGTTGTTGGATCTTGGATACAATGGGTTGATGTAGTTAAAGCATAGATTACGTGGCTATGTTGTGTAAGTAATATAGAATTTTATAGCACTGACTTCGACGAAAGAAGTAGGTAAATAGTAAATTGCATATTGAATGCAATTGATATTTGAGTATTGGTACGTGATATTAATTAGGTACCTATCATTTAAAAAAATAGATTTCATTAAGTTATTTTGTCAACTTGGAAGATTAATTGAGAAATATTAAATCACCTACTCGGTGAAGCAATTAATAAAAATTAAGCTCTCAAAGCAGTGCTTAGTTAAAATCAATACATGCTTTGTAAAGGTGGAATTAAATAAGAATTACCTATTTTTAATCTGATAAGCATTGAATGGATCTAATGTGATAATAGAAACGATTGTTAAAAGTTGCATTTTGAAATGGACTTATGTTTTCATTTTAGAAGTACTGAATCGTATGGCTATAGTGATTTGCTTAAGTAATATTGATTTGCTTTCTTGAGAAGGTAAACGTAATCTGGCTATCTTCATACATAGCTGTTATGTGCCTTGCTTGCATTAGAAAGCTAAAATGCCTGAAAGTAAAGTACCCATAAAATTGCATAATTAATCAGATGATAGTAGCAGTTAAAGTTTTTGTTGCTGGCAATGATGGACGTGTTTGTCCTCCCGACCCCTCACGACTATATACTATGACTGTGATCACCGTACCTACCTATTGACTCTGACTTAAGACCTCTGCGGGAGGAGCGCGTGCCATGGTGGAGACAGTGTGGTCTCAATTGTGGAGACAGTGTGGTCTCATGTTGTGTTGGGTCAGATATATCCCGGGGAACTATGATCTGATCGGGTGAGTGGCCAGCTGCAGTGGCTCATTCACCATCCGCTTTGCTGATCTGTGTGATCAGATGGTGTCTTTGATGGACGCATGGTTTCGTTGAGGGCATCATACTTGACCAAGTAGGTGATTACTGTGGTCATTACTGTTATGTATGATGTCGCTCCAGGTAACCGGTGTTACCAGTAGGCGTGCCACAAGGTGGTGGTGTCGGCCTGAGATCCGTGGCGGGGATCTGTGACTGTGATGGACAGTGTTGAGTGACCCATGGTGGGGAAGCTCTGTGACCGTTGCGACGGTGGCCAGATGCAACAAAAGACTTTATAGCGGTACTCGTATCAATTATTGTAAGTATTGTATTCAAGTTAGAATATTATTTTATGGGCACTTGTCTTTCAATAAGTAGTAAAGTGATTTAAGTTATCAGAAAGCGACGAAAACGGCTGGTTCAAGTGGGTTGAAAATTTATGGTTCACACTCAACTTGTAGTCTGTCACTCTAAACCCGTAACCTTAATGTCAAAGTTGAAATAATAATGAGTTTCTGATAAATGTTATTTCTTTAGCTGTTAAGTTCGACAGCACAGTAAAAGAGTGCATAGTTACTAATCATGTAAGGGTAAAAACGTATTGGATGGCTTATGAGAAGTTTTTGAAGTGCAAACGAATATGGGCCTGTTTATTTATTGAGCAAATAATAACACAAACGTGAAAAATACTTGAACGATTTGGAGATAATAGATTTGTTGTTATGAATACCAAGTCAAATTTAACTAACAAGTATTAGGAAGTAAGTAGGTAAGTACCAAACAGGATAGCTATCTTAGCAAGTACTTTGGATCAAAGATACTTAAAACCGCAATGAATGCTGAGCAGCTTTCGGTTCTTGCAGTTCATCGATATAGACCTGTTCACATGTTCAAAGGAACGAAGCGAACTGTTGTGAACTACTAGATCTTTGTTCAGTTCAGGAGTCTAGCCAGATTATTATGGTTTTATGGGCTATAATAAGCTAAAGTATGTCTGTCAGGATAACCGAACGATACTGTGAAATGGCTAGTTGTGACCACACGAGGACGTGTGTAAGTCAGGAAGGCCGTGTCGGAGCGTGAGGTATTAAACCTGAGGAATGAAGTAAAGTGCACTTTTTGATGTATTTTATGGAAAGAGCATTAATTGAGTACCTATGCGTTGGCGTCGGTCGAAGCATGTAGTAGACATATTGTGTCAAGTGGTTAGGCTAAAGGCATTTTTGGGAACAGAGAGATTCCGAGTTAGTGTTGTTTGAGCGATCGGGCGTAGCGCAAGGCTCAAATGACCTTTCATCGTTCCTTGGTTTTGGTACTTCGCGTCCTGATCTTAATGTTAAAATTAATTATAGCTGCTAGCCTACTATCTGATTTTTGGCCGTTACGTCATGTATGTAGGCAAAAGTCTTTGTTTTAGTCTTAACTGAATTTAACCGAAATGCAATTTGACTGCTCTTTTTATTTGTTGAAAGAGTTTTTTTTTATTAAGGATGGGTTAGCTCTTAACTCTAGTCTAGGTCATAGGACAGAGACAGAGTCTAAGATGGAGCGAGCTCCTCCAGAAGCCTGTTCACTCTCACTTTGAAGAGATTAGGGTTTACATTTTACAGCCAAGAGTGAATAAGCATTATCTACACAATCATGCTTCAACACAGTCTGCATCAGATGAGATGGCAGCAAACGCCTACTTATACCTTTATATATTTTTAAATATTTCGAATTGAAGACGTACTTATGTTAGCAACTGTGGCAACACTTTTCCACACATACACTCGTATAGAGGTAAAAGCACTTGTGTGCATCTTAGACGTATTCTGAAGTTTAAGGGACGGTGTACCGAAATCTTTGCAGGCATGATCAGACTATGAAACTGAACAACTTTTTCTATTGAGGATATGTTGGTGAATAAGAAAAAAATTCGGCGTCCCATACAAAACTCCCAATCAGCTGACTGAATTTCTATGGAAATTCGAAAAAAAGTTCGTTTCCCAACATAGGCTCCTTAGTGAAAGTTGTTCAGTTTCATGGTATGATCATGCCTGCAAAGTTTTCGGTACACCGTCGTCCCTAACACCCTGAATAAGAAAAAAATCTTCTCCCTAGTGAAGTCCCATTCCAAAGTGTCCAAAACAGCCATAATCATTAAAACGCTAGCCAGTAACCCGTGTTAATACTAATATGAGATGAGAGTAGAAAAATTTCAACTCATTTCACTAATTCGCAAGTTACTATTCAGTGCTGCTTAAAAATCTTGACGATTAAGTGATGAATATTCAGCTGTTGTTGTAAGTTGTTTGTCTGTAAGCAAACGAAGTGAAAGGCAATGAAATGCAAGACATTGAATTAAAGAGGTGTGCTTCAGGTTAAAGTATTCTTCTTAAAAAGTAAGTGCGTAAGTATCAAATTAGAAGCGTCAACGGTAAATCCATAATTATGAATGATAACATTCTCAGAATCATGGCACAATATATTTTTTCTTTTCTTCTGAGCTAGCTTCTAGATAATTTGAAGGTATGCCTCTGTCGTGATTGTATTGTATCTAAGCCATCCGCCATCTAAGCCGTACACAGT
The DNA here is from genome assembly GCA_027580185.1 of Tuta absoluta. Lineage (NCBI taxonomy): Eukaryota > Metazoa > Arthropoda > Insecta > Lepidoptera > Gelechiidae > Tuta > Tuta absoluta. The sequence goes on along the minus strand of JAQAHW010000016.1, from coordinate 12,713,087 downwards.
AACTGGGTCCAAAAACACAATCTGCCCTCCAAAGCTAGAAATTATCTCTTTTCCGTATCGGTTATTTAGCCTTTGGTAACGAAATTGTCCCTCCTTAAATTTTTTGGACATATTATCGAGCTTATGAGAGAGTCCCGGATACAAGTACGTAGGTATTCGTTAACGACTTGTCCCAGAAACTTGTCAAGGTCGGGATTAAAAAGGCGAAGAGGCACAAACAAATATTGATTCGCGACCCGGGACCAACAGGCCTCCGCAAACATTGCTAAGGGTTATGCCACAGAAGCCTAAATATGTGGAGACAGAAACGAATTAAAATAAGCTTTGCGCCGTGTGTTGCTTGGCAACACCACATTTTTATCCCAGAATATGTTCTATAAAGGCGACAAATGGACTTTAGATTTTAGCGAATCACAATTGTAGACGGTGAGTGTAGATCTTGTCACTAAATGACCGTTTTGTCGGCGTTACCTTACAGATTTCCTTCATACCTCAGTGCATGTGTGTATTTTTTTTTAGTTTTAGTCTCTACAATTTTAGCCCTTTTACAATAACACATGACTGTATGGTGGGGAGCAGGAGCTCACCCGGAGAAGTTTTGTGGTTGTTCATACAACTTACTTACGAGTTGTTCTGAGAAGAACGTATTGGACTGAATCTACCCTTAATGAGGGACCTCCGCGCCCCCACCGGAGGACCTTGAGGAGCTTGTGGAGTGTGATCTACTCGCAATGGCTGCAGCAGCGGCTACTGTGTTGTCGTCATCCTCTTCCGAAAGAACGTGTCTCGGCCGGTGTTTAAAACGTGTGTGTGTGTGTGTGTGTAAAAGCTCAATGAGTAGAGTAGGGTCTTGATGCGAGGATAAATTATCAACAGTTAATCATTAGAACAAGAAGAATGGTTGACCAGGTCAATAAACCGTAAAATATGAATACCTACTCGACTATTAAAAATATGTGGAATGTTTCGGTCAAAATGTATTTCTATCGCCCTAAAAATTCTAATATTCATACAGTTTGATGTATCTATTTGATTCCACTAACTGTGGCAAAAGAGATCAGCACTCAAAATGGTTTGCACGAAATTCAAACTACATACTTACTTATATAACTTTGCTGCTGAAATGTTATGTTTACCAACCCTACTAACAGGGGAAATAGATAAGGACTAGCGTTTGCGCCTGCGGTTTCACTTGCGCATTTCTTTTTCGTGCGGAATACCGACTCAACGAACAACCCGTCAAACCTACAAAAAAAAACGTGATCTATTATTTCATCTCCTTTTTCTAATCATTATTTTAACCAGGTCTCATTTAAAAACCATGAATTTACTTACAAACTTTTTATCTCCTTTATACCCCTTGAGAGCTTAACATTTTAAAAATGCTGGATCGCTTTATGAAAGTGAACAAAATTTTAGCTTCTTAGTTTAACATTTTAAAGAGGTCGCCTCGAAGGCCTATAGTTTTCATACACATGTTTATTCTCTTTTTAATGAAACGAAATGATATAAACATCATTCAATGTAGGATAGTACTATCACTTTTTGACGTGATGATTCGCTATCGTAACTCAATTTTCTTCTTTTTTTGTAACAATTTTGTATTGTCCTAACAGAAAACCGGTGGGATACAAAAAAATATTATAATGGCACTGCCTCGGGGCTGGCATGTAACTTTATGCCACCCCCAACAGTAAACAACATTTTGTTTCAAATTGAAGTAAAAATTTTCAAAAGGTGTTATTTACATGCGTATAATTACCCAGACCCTCTGAACAGACCAACCCCTAAATACCTGCCCAGAAGTGCTTCTAATAAAATCAAAAATCCCTTAACCATTCTAGCTATTTCGCCCTATGATCTAATCACACAGATCACATCAAAGACTACGAACTTCCATACCAACTATTAACCCTTTTTAACCCCGTTGGGGGCTAAAAATAATAAACCCCATTTACACGTATTTAACTATTTTAGCTTCATGATCTCATCATCAATTTTAAAACAGGGCACATTAATGACTACAAACTTTTAAACCGTATTTTACCCCCTTCAGGAGCTAAAAATATATAAACACTAAAACTTGTGTTTTATTATATTCACTCCTTAGTCTAATACGCACTAATTCTTAAACATCGGATCGCATTTTTTACAAACTTCCATAGGTACAGATATTATACTTATCCCCTTTTGGGGTTAATATTTAGAAAATCCTGAAACATGTTTGAGTATAACCTGGAATAACACATGAGTCACTTTTTACCGCAGGATAACAACTATTACCAAGGGAAAATGAGTGGCAGCGGGTGAAACCGCTGGGCGGAAATCTAGTAAAATAAAAACTGTGAAATGCTAAGTAACCTATGTCAGACGCTGTAACAATAAGCCTAAAATACTGTTATTTTACATTCCACTGAAGTAAAGGTCAGTCATAGGTTAGTTGGGTCCCTAAGATCCCGTGAGATTCCGGTCAAAGTACACTGCAAGATAAATGGACCGACCTGCTGCTGAGGTATCTACTCAACAATGGTCTCGCCAAGGAATGTTCAAAGTTTTGTTCCAGTAGCCCAAAAGCCCACAAGGTATTTTTATATTAAATAATTAAACTAACCTTAACTATCTTTACTTAGGAATTCAAATCGTTTGACAATCATCTTAGAATGAATCGTCGATATTTATTTGCAACCGCTCATAAAAATTGTTATATGAATTATCAAAAATAATAGTCATAGATATTTAAATTACCATGAGTTGTATTTTTCCATACGATTTCGCATACGGAAGTCTGCTACGTCTGGTCTGACGACAACTTGCATCACGAGTAGTAGAAAAGTAGAGTAGTACTCAAGTTGGTTAACGTTAAGAATATTTGTAAATTAATTAGATAAGAGTATGTGTGTTGTGGAACGTGAGATACGAGCACAATAAGTAATTTCTTTTACAAAAATTCAAAAATACGTTTCCAGGTCGTGTTACCAACCTAAGATGTTTTTCACAGGCTATATAGTTTTAGCTTTATCTTTTACCTACGTTTTAAAATTATAAAAGGAACAATAAACAAGGACGAAGAATTATGTAAATAAATTAATTTAACTACCGAAAATGTGTTTTGTTGAGGAAAGCTGGCGTATTTCATTTTCCTTGGGAGCAGAAGACATTTTTTTAGTCCCCCAACGTAGCTCAACGTGAAACAGTAAATCACCCACAACTTGCGGCTGAGCACCTATTTAGAGTTATAATATCTACATTATTATTATGGTAAGGCGGCCTTTCAAAGTATGTTCATAAAATACTTTCTATGGTCAACCGAGTTACTTATGCCGTTATCATTTATGAATGTATGAGACACGGAATTGACAAACGACGGCTCCTGAATTGTATGTGTACTCTTTAAGAAATCATTTAAAAAATCATAGAAAGCACCCATGCAGAACAGAGCACGGAACCGTCTTTCTTACAGATATTCAGACAGTTCAGCCAGCAAGGACTTATGCCATTCTTCTTCTTCTTTTCGAGTGGGACACCGAGTCGACGAACGACCCGATAAACACTGGTATCAGAGTTCATTTTGAATCGCCTACTACTAGTAGGTAAACCTCTGACATGGTTATGTAACGACTGCAGTCTAAGTAATCAAAGACAGTAACCGGGACCGACGGCTTAACGTGCCCTCCGACGAACCATCTTTCTTAGGGAAAATCAATGGGTTCAGCCTGCAATGTCATCATAACCCGACTGGGAACACATTCACAAAGCGATATAATTAACTTTGTAAGTGCCCCACCAGGAATCGAACCCGGAACCATCAGTCGCCTATGCCATTAAGACGATATCTAGAGGTATAAAAATACAAGATTCAATAGAAGCTTGCAGATCAAAGCTACTGAAACACTTAGTGAAATCAATGTTATTACCATTTATTCCAATATTGAATGAAACAGGGACGATACATTTTCATGCTGATATAATGAATGACTTATTTTACTGTATATTTTGATTTTCCCGAAAACAATAACCTCTGTATAACAAATATTATGTCGGCAAGTTCAAATCTCAGTGAAAGCCATCTCCCGAAACATTTTGTTACTGGCCTAAAACTTCCTAATCTATTAGCCGGGCCGAAAAGTTCTCAGCCCCAGAGGAACTTGTGCCCTTAGCAGCTTTGGGACCTGGTCACGTTTCCTTGTGTTGGGCGAGATTACCTTTCTATTTAATCACGGTTTATTCTTCGTAAACGGCTGTGTCAGTAATGGGACAGATTTTTGTGTTTGCTTTTGTTATTGTTTTAGTTCCATCAGCTCAGATTGAGACGCAATGTGACGGAGGGTGACGAGTTGATCGGATTAGTTGGTTGAACAATGGAAATCATTTGTGGGGGGACAGAGTCGCAAATATTTGATGAAATCTATAATGTTCATCTGTTGCTAACACTTCACCATCAAGGTAATAAAAGATAGATAAATATCAAAGGAAAATCAAAAGGTATAATTGACTAACACATTCCAGAATTTGGTAAAGATGAATTTGGCCATTTGGCCAAGTTAGCAGCAGTTGGTCGTGGATTTGAGGGCGATAGCGCAGTGAGCAGACACCTGGATACTGGACTTTGTCACTTTAGTTCTGAAAAGTAAAACCATATTTTTTTTTTAGCTATACCTACACCGCAAGGAATATAGGCGTGATATACTACGTACTAAGTTTGAGGCGCTGCATGCTATTTATTCAGTCATATTTAATCTGGTCTTTCTAGAATATACTCGAATATTACACATACCCTTTCTCAAGTTTGCAGTCGACTCCCGAGGCGACCACTTCTAGTTGGTTGGGCACTAAGCGCAGTGAGGACAGGTCCACGGTCTGATCTTGATTGGACAGGTTCACGATACCCACTATGCCTGGAGATCCGGGGAGCAATCTAACAACAAAGAAAACTTTACATTGCCTTGGAAGAAGTAGAGTCATTTTGCATTATTAAATCTTAGGCCATTTTCCCATGTTTTATTTTTATATCACTTTACGTTACTCGTATTTGTTTGGCTAACTCATTTAATGTTTGGCAAACGTAGGGTAAATGTTAGTTTTTGACGGCTATTTACGCTCTGCTTACCCACCCTGCTTGGGATATAGGCGTGATAAATGTTTGCGTTTGTTTTAGTTTTATGTTACTAACCTGGTAACAACCAAGAGGTTTTCATTAAGAGTTCTTGTGTCCAGGTCGCCATGTCGCACAGCCTCAGTTTTCTTGACTTCCGACACTACGTCTTTGTAGAACTGTAGTAATAGGATACACTTATTAGTAAATGCATAACAACAAAGTTTTATGGAATATATTAGAGCTAATATAGCGCGTTTAGGGCTGACGCACTGGCCCTAAGTGAACACTAACTTGAACAACAACAACTAGTTAATCAGTTGATCTACTAACTATCCTCAAATATAGGGAACAGTTATACCTTGAAGTGACTCTTCGTAGCTTTTTGTTGTGCAGCCAAGTTTATGGTCTTGTAAGTATCAGCCACAGGAAGCCAAGTGGAGCCATTGGCGGTTGAGAAACCGGCGTGTTTGCTGTCGTCCCATTGGTACGGAGTCCTGTTGGGGTCGCGGGATTTCTTCCAATAGTTGATTGGGTCCTCAGTGTTGCAAGCTGGAGGGTCTTTTGTGTCCTCCCAGCTAACGAAGCCATCGAGCTGGCCGATTTCTTCACCCTACAATAAAGAGTGGAGTTTTTAAATTGCAAAAATTTTTCAAACGAGCACATTGAAAATATCTTGATTTTCATTATTAAGTACTTCTGCATTTTTTTACATATAAGTCTCTTAGAAAAAAACTAATTTTACTTAGTAATTGATGTGATTTTACAACAATAGATATTAGAAAAGTGTAAGCGGCGACCGGGGATTGAACCCGGGGCCGTGGGACCAACCAACTGCTCTAACAACTGAATCAACTCTTCAATCTCTTAATTTATTTCAATTTGATATTTTAACTCATAAAAATATTATAACACAGTGAATGCAAAATAAACCATGATGGATATCGAGCATGATGAGTACGGACCTGGTAAGTAAGGGTAACGCCTGGCAGGATTTGCGCTAGCAGGTTCATTGCGTCTACTCGATCAGTCCCATGTCGAGATGCCATCCGGCTTTGGTCGTGGTTACCGTTCTGAAAATTTAAACATCTTATGATATCCCATTAAAAAGTACTTTGTGGAGCAAAATATTATCTAGAAGGATAGCAACTGATGCTGACCACCGACAAAGCATACGCGATGACGGCAGCTGAATACTGGGCTGATTATATTTGAGGAATAGGCATGCCATCAACTTGATAGAAGAAGGTCTTGAAGAATTAACTTACCACCCAGTTGGCAGGCTCTTTGCTGGGCATGTACGTCATCCACTTGTCAATAACTAGCTTGATGTCTCTAGCGTTGGAAGTGTTGTGTATGTCCCCAAGGAACCTGAAGTTCATGGGCATTGAGCCGGATCGATTGCCACTGCCGTAGTATCTGATCATCTGCTCCAGTTCTGCGTAAGCTTCCGTCATCATGAGCTTGAATTCACCCTGTTGAACGAATTGAGAAGTTCATAACATTTATTACAATTTTCAAGCTTATGGACCAAAAAAATTATTAAGGAATAATTACTAGATAATATTGGCACCTTCTAAGTAATATCTACCAACCTGTTTGCCGATGTATTCAGTTAGCACGTCCCTCCAATCGTACACAACATCGTAGGTCTCATCAAGGTCCCTGGTGTAAATGTGCGACAGGTAATCGTAGTCATCGGGATCGAGGCCGGGTAAGCCTGTAACAAACATGAGTTTATTCTCACATCACATCGCATCAGCCGACAGCAGTTCTTTATTGGATACATACATACATACATAAATCACGCCTATATCCCTTACGGGGTAGGCAGAGCGTTAACGGCCGTTCAACGGATATTAACACCACGTCTGACAAAAGTTTGAGGGTCAATAAGATAACTGTGTATCACCATAGTGACAGGTTGTCAGCCCGTCGCCTAAAATTGCAATACACACCTTCGAGTCCCTTAGTCGCCTCTTACGACACCCATGGGTATGAAATGGGGTGATGCTATTCTAAGCCGGCATCACACGGCAAATTATTGGATATAGGCCTCTTTTAGGATTCTCAATCAGGCATGTTCTTATGTTGCCATCCAGTCACTACGCTACTAGTGTTCTTTAAGGGGCTGACACGAGATAAAAACCAGTATTTTTTGGCAAACGGGAAAATGCGCACGTGCGACTAGGAAAAGAAGAAATTCTGCCAATTTGATTTTTTTCTTGTATTTTTGATGATAGCTTGGTTTAAAATAAGTTATTTGGATATCAAAGACAATAACATAATAAAGTTTTGGAAGGCGATCATTATGATAACAATTACATTTTTCCTCTGCGCGTCATAGAGATTTTTTAGAGGTAACATTGCGTTATTTTTCTATCGAGTGGAAGTAACAGTATCATGTTTTGGAACAAATAATACAATAAGATACATCCCTAAAATTGTTGACGTTTTTATTTCAGATGGTCAGCTAGAAGGGGAGTCTAATCAGCCCCTTAATATGAATTAACGGTCTGATGCCGAAGCGAGGCCTCCATGAGATATTTAGAACCTAATATTACCTAGCTGTACCTTTACTTACCGTTGCACACCTTCGCACATTTGAATGTATTTTCCCAGTAGAAAAATGGCTTAGCAGCATAGACAATAGTGATTGACTTACCAGACCGAGGTTCATCAGGGTATTTCCCGCCAAAGTCCTTGGGGTCTACTTCGTACATATGATTGATGGCATCCACTCGGAATCCTGACACTCCCTTGTCCAACCAAAAGCGAATCACATCCTAGAATAAATTATATTATATAATTAACCTCTGGAAAAAGGGCGATCTGGTTTGTTATCACAATTACAGCAGTCAACCCCAGAGTCAAACAGTCATCTGAGTTCTAGGTAGGACTGAGTACCAACATTAAAATCAGCTGCTAATATAGTAGAAGAAAGTATATACCTTCATTTCCTGCTGCACCTTAGGTTCGCGGTAGTTCAGGTCTGGCTGAGCAATATGGAACTGGTGGAAGTAGTATTGGCCACGGGTCGGGTTCCACTCCCACGCAGTCTTACGGAAGTTGCACACCTAGGGCAAAATAATAATGCGTAAAGTGACACCTCTAACATACCAATTCAAAGTTTTAGATAATGTAAGTAGAATGAAAAGGAAAACTGCAAAATAAATGGCGCCAAACGCGGATGAGCTTTATATTTGTGATTGGTGTAAAAGGTGTCAATGTCAAAAAAGAGTGACTTCACAAACTTCACATACGCACGGGGCCGTCTGCAATAAGTTTAGAGTTTTTTTCTTCCAATTAATGCGCGCATAGCAAAAGTTTGAATGTAATCTGTAATAACAAGTCTCCGAACTCTCTCATATTATATATTTTTTCAACGTTTCTAAAAAAATATTACTCTACCCAGTTACTAGGTGGTTTCATCACGCCCGTGCTGTTGTCGCCATCGGCCCAAACGTAGTAGTTCTCAAAGCCAGGTTCGCGGCGAGCTGACTTGAGGAACCAGTCACTTTCGTTGCTCGTGTGATTTGGTACAAGGTCCAAAACTACTTTAACACCTGAGATTCAAAAATAAATTTATTAAAAAAAGCTAGCTAAGCTAAGCTATTTTCAAGTACAGTTTCGCAGTTTGAACCGCTTCCTTCCTACCTCGTTTCTTAGCCTCACTTAAGAGGTTGTCGAAGTCCTGCATGGTGCCATACTCTGGCGCTACTTGTCGGTAGTCAGTGATGTCGTAGCCGAAGTCGTACATGGGGGACAGAAACATTGGAGAGAGCCAAATTGCATCCACCCCTAGTTCTGCCAAGTAGTCCAACTTTGATGTTATACCTGACAAAATAGAACACCTTATTTTATAAGTTCACGCAATGTTATATAATTTGCCAGTTCATGAAAAAAATACCAGTAGAGCATTTATCAATAATGGATCTACCCATAGATATATTTATGTGTGGCTCTCTTTTATTCTCTGCAAGCCCGCAAGTCTATAGTTGGGTACACTACCAGTAGTTCCTATCTTTAAAAGGAACAAGAGTTATGGATCAGGGTCGTGTCCGGGACTGATGAAAGTTTTTAGATCTTTAGATATTTCCTTAACTCACCATTAAGGTCCCCGATGCCATCTCCATTGCTATCCTTGAAGGAGCGAGGGTAGATCTGGTAGATCAGGGCTGTCTGCGCCCAATCCAGATCGTCGGCTGCCACCAACGCAGTAGTCAAAAACGTGAGGTATATCACCACACGCATTTTTGTTCTGTTGATAGAAAATGGTAACTTAAATAGGGTAAAATTTTACTAGCGACCGATAGAAAAAACTCAGATCGGGCTGGTGATAAGGAAGCAAGCCTCCTTAGACTCCATGTATACATATTTTTATGGAAACAAATATGACTCTTACCAACCTCAATGGAGTTTCAAGAAAAACAGTGCAGATGTTCATAATCGTCTTCCTTATAAAATAACATATTATAGTTAAGTGTACGCGGTAAGTGCAAGATAATGATAACATTATAATAATGATAATAGTTCCTCTTATTCTCAACTGTTGTGCTGTTTGTTTGTCGCATTTTATCTTTACCTATTTCAAGAGGTGTTAAGTTCACATTAAGATAAGTAATTTAATGACACATTATGGTGCTACCAATTAATCAATAAGTAATAAACATCATATCAATCATTATGAATTGATCTTCAACTTGAGCGTAGCCCTTGAAATAATGACATCAGTAATGCTCATGAACAAACAAAACAGTTGACTGTAAGAACAAGACCATTAGGTATGTAACTACTGCTAGCATTCCATCCCGTGGATTTGTGTGCGACTTTATATTCGGTTTCCGTGATAACGACCGCTAAATACAGTTGACACTACTGGCCCATTACGACGCGGAAGAGATGCTAAAGTTTTTTTTTTCCTTCGTGGTAATTTCTGGAATTGCGCCTATAGTAAGAGAGCGTAAACGGCCACAAAAAATGGCCATTTACGCCACGTCTGACAAATATTTAGGGGTCATTTGGAAAATTGTGTGTAGCCATAGGAACTGGTTGTCAGCCCATCGCCTAAAATTGCAATACAATTGCGAGTCCCTTAGTCGCCTCTTACATCTCCCACGAAAAAAAAATGGGCTGATGCTATTCTAAGCCGGCATATAAACAAACAAACTGTACCTCCTTTTTATAATAGTTTTAGTTGTACTTATTTCTTCAGGTACTGCCGTGTACTCATAATAATGAAGTATTATTTAAAGGAAGTGGAACGCGATGGGCACGTCATTTATCTTGGTACTCCTGTAAGTAAGGTAGGTCAAACTAATATTATTTTTCAATGGGGAAATATATTGATAAATAAACTTTGAAATTAGAAAACGGGCTGATAAATAAAATATTTCCAAATCTGTGTCTCCTATTAACAGTACGTAACAAACAAAGAACCAAAATTTCATCACTCCTTGATTACCAAATTTTAAAACACTTCCCGTGTTAGGTATACAATTTTTGAAAACTTACAAAATCCTTGCACGCGCTTGAAAGTTTTGCAAGTTTTCAAAAATGTATTACTCCTGCAGGCAGTACCTACCTACAAAAATGCGTGTCGTGTTATACCTCACGGTACTCAGCACCGCGTTGGTGGCAGCCGACAACTTTGACTGGGCGCAGACAGCCCTGATCTACCAGATCTACCCTCGCTCCTTCAAGGACAGCAACGCAGATGGCATTGGGGATCTTAATGGTAAGTTTTAGGTGATGTTTATTCATGCCTTTGCCCACGCGCAAAAATCCCACATTGTTTTTAAATTAAATAAAGCAGATGCTAATGGAATAAAAAAAGGTATTAGCATAAACAAACACAACTAGCAGGCACATACATAAAATATTCATTGGCATATTTGAAAGAGCCAAGATATAGAGGTATGTTATGCAAGATTACCACAAATGGTGTATTTTAAATGAAAATTTACTTTAATTCATTTTTGTCATTAGTCACAGTCGGGTTTTAATTATTTATTTATTAGCTTGTTTAATTACTTGGTTGAAACTATCAAAATAAAGAACAAAATTTTCCCAGGTATAACATCAAAGCTGGACTACCTGAAAGAGCTGGGAGTGGATGCTTTATGGTTGTCACCGATCTACCTCTCCCCCATGTACGACTTCGGCTATGACATCACAGACTATCGAAAAATTGCGACAGAGTATGGCACCATGCAGGACTTTGACAACCTCTTGAGTGAGGCTAAGAAACGCGGTAAGAAGAAGAAAATGATATGACAGAAGGCTACAAAATAATAATTCGATAATATTAAAGAGAGAGTTGGCGAACAAGAGTAGACCTAGTTTATCTTGAACTAGATGAGGTGAATTATTATTAGAGTACAAAAAGGAGAAATAAGAAAAGATCAAGAATCGAACCCTGAGGAACGCATGCTTATTCAGTTGATTTTCGACCATTCCTGTAGTATCATTCATAGATTTCTATCAATCTCAATACAGGTTTAAAAGTCGTTTTGGATTACGTGCCGAACCACACAAGCAACGAGAGCGAATGGTTTATCAAGTCTGTTAATAGAGAGCCTGGTTTTGAGAATTACTACGTGTGGGCTGACGGAGACAATAGCACGGGTCAAATGCGACCGCCAAGCAACTGGGTGAGGACCTAAAAGCATTTTTAACAAAACCTGTTTTTAAGAATCCTGTTGTTTTTCGCAAATAACACTTACATTGTCCAGAGCCTTTCATTAGGGAGCACTCTGCGCGGGTCAACCAATGGTGACAACCTTCGAGCAACACGGTCTTCCATCTCGTTCCGGAACGGAAGGCCGTCGTTGCTCGAAGGTAACAACAGTTCCCAAATGACTATGAACTAGAAAGAAACTACATTATTGGCTTTCTAAATATTGACTCGTTAAACTGTGGTAAAATTTTACCGTGTGGCGAAAGATAAACATCTTTCTACTGAAACAACAGAGTTTTCGTTGTAATACATACTACACCTATAATGACATTGTGACTTTCTATATTTCATCTTTTTTTAATCTTAGGTATCTCTATTCCGTAAAAGTGCTTGGGAATACAACCCGATCCGTGGCCAGTACTACCTTCACCAATTCGTGATCGGCCAGCCGGACCTCAACTACCGTGAACCAAGGGTTCAGCAAGAAATGAAGGTAATAATGTATGATATATGTAGGTGTGCTTTTAGTCAAGGCTAAAGTATACGAACATTTACAAGCATGCAATTATAGACCCAACCATCCTAAATGCTTCAACTGAATGACGAAGTCATTTAGGTAGTCTTTAGATACATGAGGCAATCAGTTGCTTATTTATATAAATAGAAAAGGTTCACACTCAGCATCTATGAATGGATGTAAACAACATGTCTTGCGCCGGTTTTCCCTGATCTATTTCTGATATGAACATTTATTCGTATTCTCTTTTGTAACTCCACATTAATTTGCAAATGATCATGTGGAAGTTTCATTCTATAACCTAAATATTCACGAGAGGAAATAGCTTTTGAAACGGAACTGTACGCAACCATTTAGGGTTCCGGAAAATACAACCACAAAATACAGCTCTTGAAAATGTTTTGGAAATTAGCGTCAATAGGTTTTCTTTCATTCTAGGATGTAATTCGCTTTTGGTTGGACAAGGGTGTATCAGGGTTCCGTGTTGACACCATTAATAATTTGTACGAGGCCGACCCCAAGAACTTTGGTGGAAAATACCCTGATGAACCACTTTCTGGTAAGTTTAGTTCCTTGTTTCTTAATAATGTTCTAGATGTTATCTACCTCTATAAAAAGTAGTCTAAATGTGAACTATTTTCCAAAAAATCTGACAGAAAATAATTGGCGGCTGCAATAGTATCCCCGAAACGAATAATTTTCACTTTAAAAACATTACAATGATTATTAACTCGTTAACAGCAATTTAAACACTGTCTCTGTTCTATGACCTGGACTAGAGTCAAGAGCAAACCCATTATTAATAAAAAAGGTTATCATTGTCGACACATTATTGAAAATAAAAATGAAATTATTCAATGTAGAATAGTATTATCACAAAGTAAGTATTGGCGGCTGCGCGCCCAATACAGAGAGCTCACTTCAAACAAACGTCACGAAACTCTTCACAATTTGACACGCCGCCGTTTACAAGGAAATCCAAACCAATCCAAACACACTTGTAGTCGAGTGTCAACCGCGTTTGGTGCGGACGTGCAAAATGGCTTCACACAAATATAAATATGTTTATTAGTATACGATTGTACAATGTTCCTAAAATATTTTGTAACAACTTAAATTAAAACTTGCTTTCATAATAAAACAAACAAGAATAATAACTCTAATCAGTATATTTTTTATAATGTAATTTGAGTTTCTACTTAAATAAAGGCAACTTTTCATTTTTGATACACATACATACACATATCACGTCTATTATCCCTTGCGGGGTAGACAGAGCGTAAACGGCTGAAAAAAACGGTTATTTACGCCACGTCTGACAAAAATTTGAGGGTCATTCGGAAAATTGTGTATCGCCATAGTGACAAGTTGCCATTTCCCATCGCCTAAAATTGCAATACACACCCTCAAGTCCCTTAGTTGCCTTTTACGACTCCCACGGGAAAGAAATGGGGTGATGCTCAGTCTCAACAGCCCCAGAGCAGATATCTACCTACTCGTCATTCCCCATTTCATAATAATTGTGCTATGTAGGTAGTATACGTACCTAATGTAAATACAGGGTCGTAACAAAAATGGTATATCAAGCCGAAAGTAGGTCAAAGTGGGGAAATGGGGAAAGTTGATCAGTTTTATAAGCACCTTTCGGCTTGATATTGCCTTTTTGTTACTCCCTGTATGTTTAGGTACCTACACCATTGAATAAAATTGGTAAGAAAACTGGTTGCAGCCCTTACCAAAAGCGGAAATAATCGAAAATAGGGCCGAGTGATCCTTCTGTACATTCTCTATTTTGTGGTATTATCGCTTATTGACGTCATGATCCGTCATAGTAAAAAAAAATGTATAACACAATTATTGTAAGTTGTACACGTCAACTGCCTCACTTTATGCCTTCTCACTACCCTAGGTCTGCTGTAAGAGATTTCTTTTTAGAAATAAGCTGACCTGTTGTGTATTTATATTGTTCTATATGTCCTTTGTGTTATATTGTGTACAATAAACGGTTAAATAAATAAATAAATAAATTATTTTTTATAACCATTCTGTATTGTCCTAATGGAAAACCGGCTCTGGTTGGATACAAACTAAAAATAGAGGCATTGCCTCGGGGCTGGCCAGGTTAACCACACTACATGTAACTTAACACCACCACCATCTGTTAACGACTATCTGAGTATAGATGTGGGTTAATATGAGCATACTAAACCTGCGATTGTTTCAGGTTTACCTGGCCTCGGTCCCGATGATTACGACTACCTTGAGCACATTTATACCAGAGACCTAGATGAGACCTACGACGTTGTGTACGATTGTAGAGAGGTGATGGATGAATACACAGATAAACAGGTCAGACTTTCAAAAACTTTATTACAGAATGTCATAAGCAGGTAAACTGGTTTTGTCTTTTAACTTTATCATCATCAAACCATTTGATCCTTATCATCAAACTATCCTTTTTTGAGGGTCCTTAAAGGTTAACTCAAGCAATTTTTATAACTTTGCAAAATATCAAAGTTGCAATTAATTACCGTTTTTTTTTTTTTGGAAGATTTACACAATATTTTGTTTATTGTTACCGTACATGCCAATTACAAGCTTATTAACATCAAGAATCTATAACTTACTCAAAGAAACTGAAAGTCTAGCATGCAAAGTTTTCGAGATAATTCGTTTTTAGTTTCTTGACTGTCATTTAAAATGTAGATCATAATGCAAATGATAGATGTCATATTAAATCTACTAAGCTGATTTAAATACGAGAACGTAATATGGCCGGGTTACGCGGCGATCGCTAATGCGTGGCAACCTTTTTTCTCTGGAGCCATCTTTCCCACATACTATGAGCGGTTACCATCCGATCTAAGAACAGAACCCTCCGATGAAACGTTTAGGTCGCGATTGAGGAACCTCTTGTTGGAAAAGACATTATACTCTGTAAAAGAGTATCTAGATTTCTTTAAGTATGTCATATAAACAGCTATTATTTCCTCATTTGAAATTTGATTATCATAATTACATGTTTTACTATTATTGATATTATTTAGCTCTTTGACATATTATTTTAAAAATGAATTTATACCTTTTTTGTATTTCTGATGAGCACACTGTGAGTTCTTATATTATCATGTATGGAATTTATAATGTAATTTTCAATGTGCAATAAATAAAACTAAAATTAAAACTTTCAATGGCGCCCCGCGTGCCGTCACCCTTATTTGTGCCCAAATGGTCAAAACGGGACCCTTTCTCTGAAACTCAGCTAAGCTGTCTGTCTATCTTTCAACAGGCTGTATCTCTTAAACCTTGATAGTTAGAGAGTTGACATTTTCTAAGATGCTGTATTTCTGTTGTAGCTATAACAATAAATACTAAAAATAAAATTTTAATAAAAATATGGCGGTGGCACTTATACAAAAATCGTGTTTTGTGCTCGATTTTATCTTTAATTGTTCGGAGGCTGTAGCTTATTAACTCATAGTTTAAAATTTATGGGCTCCCATACCACAAACGTGATGTTTATGCTATTTTTATACATAATGGCACGGAAACTTTTATGCCCGAGTCCGACTCGCACCTGCCCGAAATTTTTCCTTTTATAACAATAGCATTTTACAACGACAGGGCGAATTCAAGATTTTATTCACGGAAGCCTACACTGATCTCGATCTGATGCTGAAGTACTACGGCAGCGGTGGTCGGAATGGATCAATGCCCATGAACTTCAGGTTCCTTGAAGATATACACAACACATCTAATGCCAGAGACATCAAGCTGGTAATCGACAACTGGATGACGTACATGCCTAGCAAAGGGCCAGCCAACTGGGTGGTAAGTTGAATAACTTATTTGTTTTGATTAAAAAGACTTTTAAACACACAAATCATTATTTCATTGACAAATATAAGGGTTTTTATGAAAGGACATTTGAATGCCGTGTGATGCCGGCATAGAATAGCATCACCTCATTTCTTTCTCGTGGGTGTCGTAAAAGGCAACGAAGGGACTTGAGGGTGTGTATTTCAATTTTAGGCGACCGGCTGACAACCTGTCACTATGGCGATACACGGTTTTTTTAATGACCCTCGAATGTTTGTCATACGTGGCGTAAATGTCCGTTTTTGCGGCCTTTTACGCTCTGCCTACCCCGCAAGGGATAAAGGCGTGATATTGTATGTACATTTGATACGTTACTACAGTCTCCTGAAGACAATTATAGAAGGAAAAAAGAGGCCAAAGGTAGAGCCAGGAGAAAAAACTTTCAACAATGAAAGAAATAATTAACGTTCTTCGTAGCAAAAATGAAAATGAAATAACTTTATTCAATGTAGGATAGCACTATTACTTATTGACGTCATGATCGGTCATTGTAAAAAAGGTGAAGTAGTTGATGAAAAAGTCAATGGCGGCTACTCCACATACACGAGTTTAGTTTTCAAATAAAGAAGAAGTCATTATATAGCGTATTATTTTCAGAATGGTAACCATGACCAGAGTCGGATGGCATCTCGTCAAGGTACCGACCGAGTAGATGCGATGAACATGTTGGCGTTGCTCCTGCCTGGAGTCACTCTCACTTACCAGGTATTCTAATAAAACCCCATTATGTGGACCTAGCTTTAATTCTGGCATCAATTCCCTTGTTTTAATATAAACTCTCCTCATTTTAATATACAATGGTTGAAAAAAAAAATCAATTTAACCCGGGTTTGTGGGATACCGTCCAAATGAGCTACCGGCGCGGCGCTTTGATTGATACTTCCACGGTTCCAGGTTCAAGCCTCGGCGAACGCTTACATTTTTCAAATTCTTATTTTTGCCTGTTCTTTTTTATAAAAGGGTGAAGAAATGGGCCAAGTTGACGGCTTTGTCAGCTGGCAGGACACGAAAGACCCTCAAGCCTGCAACACTGACGACCCTATCAACTATTACAAGAAATCCCGCGACCCAAACAGGACTCCGTACCAATGGGACGATAGCAAGCATGCCGGTTTCTCAACCACCAATGGCTCTACTTGGCTGCCTGTTGCTGATAACTACAAGACCCTGAACTTGGCTGTTCAACAGCAAGCCACGAAGAGTCACTACAAGGTAATATTTACTATAGGATTTTCCAAATATCAAATAACTTCATACGACATCATAATCCGGCAGTAGTATGAATTCGAGTAGATTGACTGAGAATAGAGACTTAAAGAAATGAATAGACATTATGTTAGCAACGGTATTATTATTGTGTATTGAAAACAAAAACTTATTTACAGTTTTACAAAGACGTAGCGGAAATCAAAAAATCTGAGACTGTGCGTCATGGTGACCTCGACACCAGAGCTCTAACAGAATCCATATTAGTTGTCACAAGGTAAGTTACCATTGGTTATACACTGCAGAATAATGCATAAAATTAAGCTAGAAGAAGAAGGCGTGTTCAGTGTTTTGTCCTTCGCAATGACATGTGGGCGAAAGAGAAATGCTTTATTTCAATAAGTATGTTTCCAGGTTGCTCCCCGGATCTCCAGGCATAGTGGGTATCGTGAACCTGTCCAATCAGGATCAGACCGTGGACCTGTCTTCACTGCGTTTAGTGCCCAACCAACTTGAAGTGGTCGCCTCGGGAGTCGACTGCAAACTTGAGAAGGGGTATGAATCTAGTTTATTTTTCAATCTTTTCATTCATATAAGTTCTTTCACACTGGCTGCACGAGCAACTTGATGCCCTAATCATAGACAGAAATTGTGACCGACGCGACAGCTAAAGCGCCTAGCGAAGCACTAAACATTCAGGTACTGTTTTGAGCAACCTGATAACAGTCACAAAATAAATTTATTGACAGGTATCATCGTTGATTCTCCCTCAAGACCAAACTTAAACCGCTATACCACGGAAGTATTCATATCTTCACTCATCATTGGGTAGCCAGCTAATCAGTTTTATCACAATAAAACAATTTTAAACGGATTTAGGTTGTATTTATTTTGGATTTTACAATTCCTACGTTTCGAGCTCTTTACAGAACCCGGACGTTACGCTAGGCAATTAAAAAATAGATGGCGGTAGAACAAAAATAATTTCTATTCTAAATAATGACGTCTAACACCTTAGTCATCCGTGACCACGGGCTCTGTAAAGAGCTCGAAACGTAGGAATTGTAAAATCCACAATAAACACAACTTAAATCCGTTTAAAATTGTTTTATTGTGATAAGTAATAGTTGTGCAAACTCCAGAAAATATTAATCAGTTTTATTTGTTTCCAGAACTAAAGTGACCAAGACCAGTATCCAGCTGTCCGCTCACTGTGCTCTTGTCCTCAAGTCCTCGACCAACTGCTGCTGATCTAGCCATAGCTATTGTATATCTTACTAAACTGTAAAATATATCATTAACCATTATGGATAAACAATGGGTGTATAATGTTGAAGTTGTTGATTTTTCTTTTTCATTTGTAAATTATCATTGGTTCTTTTAGGTTCTACTAGTATATAATGCATAGAAAAAGAGCATTATTCAATCAGACCAATACTATCACCAGTGTCATCACGATCTATACATTCAAAATGTTACTCGACGTGCTGCTGATAAGGCCTACTAAAAACTGTGCAATTTCATCGGATAGCAGCGATCCAGGTGATTTTTATTCACTAAGAATAGAATAGGCTTCACGCCGAGTCTCGCATACGTGACACGCCTACTTTATCGCCCAATCGCACTTCCATACACCCGCCGCCTAACGCCTGACAGTCAATCCGCGGAAATAAATGATCTGAAGTTGAAGAAGGTTGACACGTGACCCGGAATACCTTTAACTTGTGAAAAGAGGTAGTCCTATGTATGTGGATTTACATACTCGATATGGAAGGTGTTACAAAAGAACAAAAAAATATAATCTATTTATTATCATCATTCAATAAAATAATCACATCACTAGTTTAGGTTAGTACATTACTTCCCTTCGAACAAATTTCGATTCCACTTACATTGCTGGTTATCTTCAGTTTATTGAAATGATTATAGCAAAGTGCAAAGTATACCGAATCGCGCTGCGCCGCGTTGCACTTCAGTTGCACTTTTGATTGTCAAAATAGTGCGGCGATCGGCGATGCAACAAAGATTTTCTATTATTTTGAAAGTAATTTGATCAAAATAATAGTTTTTCGTACATTTCAAAAACGACACTACGGGTTTAATATTAGTTTAATCAATATAATGAAACTTTTGCCAGAAAATGAATTATTTCTACGCCTCTACGAAAAATCGTAGCTATTTGCTACACCAATTCAAAAACTAGTAAACTAACCTCTGAATATCCAGTAATGATTTCGGCACAACCAATCCAATCAAAATCTAGTTGATATCTTGAAGCGTTAGGATAACGAGCAATTTAGACGACCTTGAGTAAACATAAATCTTTTTATAAACTTGCACATAGTGGGAACCTCGGGTGGGAACAAAATCCAAATCAGTAGGATTACATGGAAATCACAGTACATAGATACACTTGTTGTTTTGATATATTCTAACATCGTTACCAGATTTTTGTTGATTTACTTAATTCTAAATGAATGATCACAAGATGAATATTAGATTGTGGTATAAATGGTCTATGATTGTCGAAGTATGTCTAGCCGAGTGAATGATTTCCATTCTTAAGCTTATTTAAAGAAAAAATCAATTCAATTCAAAAAAAGGAAAATAACAATAATTGTTTGACTTTTTCTTTTTTCACTCTTTCTGTGCACTGTCATCTTTATAAAAAACGTGATAAAAACTTTTTGACTTTTTGACATATAACGTCATCTTCGTAAACGTCTATAATCTTTGGCAATCAATTTGTACACAACTGCCCAACAAAAAAAGGAGTGTAATGTTTGTAGAGTCAAGTAGAGTTTATGTATGTATGTATATATGTGCGATTCTTAAAAGGACTGTAACTCGTTAACCACTGAACAGATTCGAATGGGAATTGTATCGGGAGAATCCTTACATTATCCCGAGTGTCATAGGTTAGGCTTCTTTATCGGCATACCAAGCTTGGGTCAAGGCTCGCGACCGCAAATTAAGAGCACGTAGGGTTCGCGCGAAGAAAAGAACCTTCAACTCTGCCACCAAGTCTTGCAAACGGGTTTTACGTAAGGCACGTTTTGACCATGTCGGACGAATAGGGGCCAAACTAGCATCACACCCTCCGGGTAGTAAAAAATTTTGGTCCCTGTCCAAAGCGGTTGAAACTAATTTCTGTCGTCCATCCTTATCTCCAATGCTGAAACCTGATGGATCGCTGGCTCACTCTGCAAGTGAGAAAGCAAATTTGTTTGCTTCCTTGTTTGCAAGCAACTCACGTCTGGACGCTGGCTCCAAGCAACCACCTACTGTACCTCGTTGCGATTCTTCAATGTCGGAGATCGCAGTACACATTAAAGAGGTTCGAAGAGTATTGTGCAGTCTAGACGTGAACAAGGCCAGCGGACCTGATGGCATACCAGCGAGAGTGTTAAGACTATGTGCGCCTGAACTGTCTCCTGTGCTGACACGCTTGTTCCGCCTCTCTCTTAAAGAAAGAACGGTGCCGGGGGCCTGAAAGCTTGCTAATGTGCAACCAGTTCCCAAAAAGGGCGACCGTGCCGACCCTGCCCATTACCGTCCAATTGCCATTACCTCCATCCTATGCAAGGTCATGGAGAGGGTACTTAACAGTAAGTTGCTGACCTACCTTGAAGACAATGATCTTCTCAGTGACCGTCAATATGGCTTTCGCCGGGGGCGGTCTACTGGTGATCATCTTGTGTATGTCACGCACTGCTGGGGCGAAGCCATCGAGAAAAACGGCGAAGCACTTGCCGTTTCACTCGATATCTCGAAGGCCTTTGACAGGGTCTGGCATGCAAGTCTGCTCAGCAAGCTTCCTGCTTATGGCATCCCAGCTGATTTTTGTACTTGGATTTCAGACTTCCTTAGTGAACGGTCCATCAGAGTAGTCGTTGACGGCTGCTCCTCTGACCTTATGGCCATTGATGCCGGAGTTCCTCAGGGGTCTGTTCTCTCTGCAACTCTTTTCCTGCTGCACATCAATGACCTCCTTCGGCATGGTATTGTTGGATACGCAGATGATAGTACCGTTTCAGAGAGATACTTGACAGGTGCAGGGACCAGTGGGGATGAAATACGTTCGTTAAGAAAGGCCATGGTAGAGCGAACAGATCTGACCTTAAGTCTTGTCTCCCAATGGGGCGACGACAATCTGGTCTCATTCAATGCCACCAAAACACAGGCGTGTCTTTTCACTGCAAAAAGGAGTCCTTTCGACTGGACACCTATTTTTCGGGGTACATCTGTCCCAGTCACTGACAGGCTTGAGCTTCTAGGCATGGAGTTGACATCAAATCTAAACTTCGGCGCGACCATCGAGTACAAGGCTCAGACGGCGGCTAAAAAGCTGGGCGTCCTGAATAGAGTGAAGCGATACTTTACGCCTGGACAGCTTTTAACTCTTTACAAAGCACAAGTCCGATCCTGCATGGAGTATTGCAGTCACCTTTGGGATGGCTCAGCCAAATACCAACTTGCCGCTCTTGACTCGGTGGAACGCAGGGCCAAGAGGCTCATAGGCGACATAAAACTGGTGGACACCAAGCTACATAGCCTGGCACATCGCCGCAAGGTTGCCTGCTTGTCGGTATTTTATAGATTGTACTTCGGAGAGTGTGCTCAAGAGCTTCACGACCTTGTTCCACCAGCTCCCTTCTACCATCGGACATCCAGACGCACCGCCGGATACCATCCGTACCTGGTAGCCATTCCACCAATTCGGACTAAGCGCTTCCAGTCATCATTTATAATGCGCACTGCTAAAGAGTGGAATTTACTACCTGCGTCTGTGTTTCCAAAAGAATACAACCCTAATCTCTTCAAAGTAAGAGTGAACAGGCTTCTTCTGGGTGAGCTCGCTCCATCTTAGACTCTGTCTCTGTCCTATGACCTAGACTAGAGTCTCAAGAGCAAACCCATCATAAATAAATAAAATAATAAATAAGAAAGCAGTCGTGTTTTTAAATTATTAATTTATTATGCTTGTTTGTTTAATATTAATATCAAGGATTTTACAAGTTCTCTTACATCGTACATCAGTATGACCTACTGTTTACAAATCTGAAAACGAAATTCAATTTTATGTATTGCTATTACGGAAAATTTTGCTTTGGCATTCATAAAACGGAAAAAAAGGTTCGACAAGGACCGACAAAAAAAGAGTGTCCCTCCCCTTCACAGCATAATGTAAAAAACTTATGAAATTATTATTGAAAACTTGCATTTTCTTATTTAATTTTGCAAGTTTTCAATAATTGTTTACCTAACACGGGAAATGTTTTAAAATTTGGTATTCAAACATAATGAAATATGAAATAAAATATGTATATATGTATTTTTTTAGCTTGCATACACGGTAAGGTAACAGAGGTCTTAAATTATGTAATAAATAACATTACTTACACAATTTTAGTTTATGCGTGATGCGCCAGTATTTGGCATGCCATATTATTTACACATTTTGAAACAGTATTGAAATAAAATTATGTAAAAAAAACTTTTAAAACAAGCTTTTATTTAAATGCTCTGAAAAGATGAAAATAAAATTTTGAATGACATTAACCACATTCATTTATGACTTTACAGAAATGAAAATATAATAAAAGCTTGTCGCGATGCCTAGAATAAACTACCTAATTACAGTTAGGTGCGTACCTTATTACAAAATTTCAATCACAAATTGAAAGTTTCGCGACAAGCTTTTATTATATTTTCATTTCTGTAAAGTCATAAATGAATGTGGTTAATGTCATTCAAAATTTTATTTTCATCTTTTCAGAGCATTTAAATAAAAGCTTGTTTTAAAAGTTTTTTTTACATAATTTTATTTTATATTTTTTAGTTTATGTTACGATAGTTATTGATCAATACGAAAGTCTTTCTATAAAACGGAGAGACCTTCAATAGAAAAACTTAAGGTAACATAGTTATTGATCAATACGAAAGTCTTTCTATAAAACGGAGAGACCTTCAATAGAAAAACTTAATGTACGGGGAAAACTAACATTAGGATAAAGTATAATTATCTCTTTTATATTCTATAGAAGTAGGTTGGTACCTACTCCTCCGGCATCCCTAATAGAAGAATTAGCTTGTAATATGTCTTAGTCTTTTCATTTCATTGATGGCGTCATTATTACATGGCCGAGTCCCACGTAATTTTGAACAGTCTAATTCTTCTATCAGGAGGCCTTCTATTGACGTGACCCTAATTCATGGTGGGCCTACCAACTGCCTATCATGAACGAATTCGTATACAAAATTGCAAGTCCCAGCAGTTGAATATTGAGGAGTTCCATAGTTCGCAGACAACCCTGGATGTAGCGTCTAATTCATGGAGGGCCTACCAACTGCCTATAATAAACGAATTCATATACAAAATTGCAAGTCCCAGCAGTTGAATATTGAGGAGTTCCATAGTTCGAAGACAACCCTGGATGTAGCGTCTAATTCATGGTAGGCCTACCAACTGCCTATAATAAACGAATTCGTATACAAAATTGCAAGTCCCAGCAGTTGAATATTGAGGAGTTCCATAGTTCGAAGACAACCCTGGATGTAGCGTCTAATTCATGGTGGGCCTACCAACTGCCTATAATAAACGAATTCGTATACAAAATTGCAAGTCCCAGCAGTTGAATATTGAGGAGTTCCATAGTTCGAAGACAACCCTGGATGTAGCGTCTAATTCATGGTGGGCCTACCAACTGCCTATAATAAACGAATTCGTATACAAAATTTTGTGTCCCAGCTATAAACCGCTGAGGAGATCTCTCATACGGAGCCGATCCTGGCAGCAGCATCAGGTCAAATTTATGATTAACATGCATTGTCATCGGTTCTGGACCAACATGCAAAATTTCAACTCAATCGGATACCGAGAAGTGGTTCAAATTAAACTTGCAAGATTTGCACCGAACAAACATTGTTACTTACTTACATACACTGCAAGTTAAATAAAAGCTTTTAAAATACATAAGACGTGTGAAAAAAATAATTATGGGATCCTCTTAAAACTTAGCTAAGTAAGGAGTTAATAGAAATGCATTTATGTGAGACTATTGTTTTACTTTAAACAAAATAACAAGAAATACGATAAAATTTTAGGTACCCATATTAACTATGGCAAAAAAGTATTAATATGGTAAATATAAGGAGTGGGGTGGCATCACGGATATCCAAAATGGCGAACTATAATAACTAAACTAAAATATTAAATTATCAAAATATTGTTCTGATAATTAATATAAATAACGCATTATAAAACGCACACAACAAAAGTTTAGCTTGTGCCCGACTTAGCCGTAGTATTATTGCTCCCAGGGAAACCAAATAATATAGGAATCCGTATAAACTGGGGACTAAAGTTTCAACTAGTTCACGAGTGGTTTTCAATTTCCACAAATAGTTGTTAGGCGTGCCGCATGAAGTACTTAATTTGTTAAGTCAGTCGAAAAAATACAAATACCGCTCTTTCAACATAACCACCGTGGGAATTACAGTAGGTAGATCCTATAATCGAGTCGTCCGTCGACTAAGTTGCCAACACATTCACAACGGTATTTTTAAAACTTTAATTCCTCGAATGGAAGAAAAGGAGGAAGGCCTTTGTTCTGCAGTGGGACGACTAGGGCTAATAATAATTATAATAAATACATATATACATAAATCATGCCTATATCCCTTACGGGGTAAGCAGAGCGTTAACGGCCGTAAAACGGATATTAGCACCACGTCTGACAAAAGTTTGAGGGTCAATCGGATAACTGTGTATTACTTTAGTGACAGGTTGTCAGCCCATCGCCTAAAATTGCAATACACATCTAACCCTCGAGTCCCTTAGTTGCCTCTTACGACACCCATGGGTAAGATGGAATAGAATGGGGTGATGCTATTCCAAGCCAGCATCACACGGCAATAATTATAATAATCCCTCAAAAACCCACGGGAAAGAAATAGGGTGATAGTTTTCTAAACCGGCATCACACGGCCCCGTGGGCATCAGCTGGTAATAAATAGATTATAATATAATAAACCAAGTATGTTGTAAACCAATAAATTTTTTTCGTTGTGCGTGTCGTCGTTGCTCTCAAGGCCTTAACAAGCTCCTCAGCCTCACTGCTGCGTCAAAAGCAGATAGGGGAATGATATTTCCTTCCGAACCGCAGATCCGCCTTAATTTCTGACACCGCTGAATTTCAGGATATCATTTCGACGAAACAGATTTGTGTGTTTCGATTTATTCACTCACGTTTTCTAAAATGTACTTGTTGGGGTTCCGTCAACGGGAGAGATATAGCCATTTATGTCAACTCAATATTTGAATACTTAATTTTCGTGGACCTGGAATTATGAAATTTGGCAAGTAGCATTATTTTGAAGTACATAAATTATCAAGAATATCCTCAAAAGAAATATTTTTAGTTGTCCAATATATTATAATGAAAGGGCTTAATGTGAACCCCTTTGGGGGCGAGTCTGTCTTGCACTTGAGCTGGTTTTAATCTTATTTATTCCAGTTTGTAAAAGCTCCTTTAAAAATCGGCATTACGAGCTAGATTGTAAGTATATGCGATGGTGTTTGGCGAAGGAGGGTACATATTTTCAGAACGTGTTCTAAATATGAAAATCCCATACAATTTTTTATATGGGATTTGTTGCTCAAGTGATTTTTTATGACAGCACTAAATGTTCATAACAAAAGATTAGTATTTTAAAATATTGCTAGCTAGTCTGTGACTGTAACATGGTAAGAAGCAAGCTTCAGGTAGTACAGGCATAGTACAGGTTTTGTTACTGGGTACCTGGGTCCTGGTATACCCGGACTTAAACATTTTTTGTAGATAAGTGAGTTTTTTAGCGTTGATTTCATATATCTAGATTTATGTAAATGTGGGAGTGATTGAAGTGATTGTTTTTTTTTAATAATTGTAATACTTATCAATATTATTATGATATTATTACCTGATTATAAGGTTCCTGAATTGACTAGGACTTAGCCGTCCTGAAAAGGACGATTTTCAAATATTTTTCATAATAACCCATTCTAAAATAATCAATTGAATACTGGGTATTTCGGGTATTTAGAAATACCTGACCCGATGCCTTAATAGATGGGTTATATGAAAACCTAGTGCTTACCCACTTAGGTACCTTCTTAAAAGTAAAAAAAAATTAAGTAAGTATTATCAATAATTCTTAAAAAACAAAATTTATTTTTGTTTTTGATGCTGCCCTAAGTCAACGAATGACCTTAAGGAAAATCAACGACATAATATTAGTTATGAAAAGTTGAGTAAGGCTTAAGGACAAAAGGCGGACGGAGACGAAGCCCAGACTAAGATTGATACGAGGAATGCAAATGTCCCACTTGCGGCCCCAAGTGATTTATAACGGCCATATTGTGCTCGCAACAAGTCTAATGTGCACGCAGATGTTCATAATTTTTACAAAATTTAACTTATCTCTAAAGAGCTCGTATAAATGTAGAATAACACCGGCTCCCTTGCCCTTTCAGTAATATATATGAGTTTCTAGAGTTTGAAATTCATTCAACTTTTTTTTTAATTCAAGGGCAATTTTTTTTTTTTGGTTTTACCTTGTGTACCTAAATGGGTACGTTCAGCGTGCTCCGGATAAGATAACCTTATCTCAAAATTCAAACTAATACACCTCTGAACGAGGGTTTGGCGAAGTGAATGACCGAAAGACAGATGTAATCGGGTTTTTCTGCCATTTGGCTACTGGAGGACTCTGGCGTGGAGAAAACTCTATATGTCGGCGTCTACCGATCGCACAGCGGTGACCAGGAGACGACAGCGCTTTTCGATTACCTCGTTGAAACGACAGACGTAGCACAGCAACGATACCCGACAGCGAAGCTAACTTTTCTGGGAGACTTTAATGCCCACCATAAGGAGTGGTTGTTTCCGTTCCAGAAAACTGACCATGCTGGGCTAGAGGCGTGCAAATTTGCATTATCGCTAGATCTGACCCAGCTGGTGAATGTAGCTACGCGGATACCGGATGGATATCGACGGCCATACACCCAATTGCTTGGACTTGCTGCTGACAACTGATCCAGACAGTCATTCAGTTTCGGTCTCAGCTCCGCTGGGAACGTCCGACCACTGTCTGGTGAAATCCGTATCGACCTGCTCTCCTCTGGATGACAGCCCCAGGGGCACGAGGCGAGTTTGGAGATACGAGTCAGCAGATTGGGAAGAGATGCGGCACTTCTTTGCATCTTACCCGTGGCGTCAAGTGTGCTTTTTTCGCGTGACCCCTCGTGTTGTGCAGATGCGGTTGCGGACGTGATTCGGCAGGGGATGGAATATTTTATTCCATTCTCCGACATCCCACTCGGTCACAAAGCCCAGCCTTTGTATAACGCAGAATGCGCCCAAGCTGAGGCGCGTAAAGAATCTGCATACCAAGCTTGGGTCAAGGCTCACGACTGCAAATTAAGAGCACTTAAGGTTCGCGCGAAGAAAAGAACATTCAACTCTGCCACCAAGTCTTGCAAACGGGTTTTACGTAAGGCACGTTTTGACCATGTCGGACGAATAGGGGCCAAACTAGCATCTCAAAGCGGTTGAAACTAATTTATGTCGTCCCACCTTACCTCCAATGCTGAAACCTGATGGATCGCTGGCTCACTCTGCAAGTTAGAAAGCAAATTTGTTCGCTTCCTTGTTTGCAAGCAACTCACGTCTGGACGCTGGCTCCAAGCAACCACCTACTGTGCCTCGTTGCGATTCTTCGATGTCGGTGATCGCAGTACACATTAAAGAGGTTCGAAGAGTATTGTGCAGTCTAGACGTGAACAAAGCCAGCGGACCTGATGGCATACCAGCGAGAGTGTTAAGACTATGTGCGCCTGAACTATCTCCTGTGCTGACACGCTTGTTCCGCCTCTCTCTTAAAGAAAGAACGGTGCCGGGGGCCTAGAAGCTTGCTAATGTGCAACCAGTTCCCAAAAAAGGCGACCGTGCTGACCCTGCCCATTACAGTCCAATTGCTATTACCTCCATCTTATGCAAGGTCATGGAGAGGGTACTTAATAGTAAGTTGCTGACCTACCTTGAAGACAATGATCTTCTCAGTGACCGTCAATATGGCTTTCGCCGGGGGCTGTCTACTGGTGATCTTCTTGTGTATGTCACGCACTGCTGGGGCGAAACCATCGAGAAAAACGGCGAAGCACTTGCCGTTTCACTCGATATCTCGAAGGCCTTTGACAGGGTCTGGCATGCAAGTCTGCTCAGCAAGCTTCCTGCTTATGGCATCCCAGCTGATTTTTGTACTTGGATTTCAGACTTCCTTAGTGAACGGTCCATCAGAGTAGTCGTTGACGGCTGCTCCTCTGACCTTATGGCCATTGATGCCGGAGTTCCTCAGGGGTCTGTTCTCTCTGCAACTCTTTTCCTGCTGCACATCAATGACCTCCTTCGGCATGGTATTGTTGGATACGCAGATAATAGTACCGTTTCAGAGAGATACTTGACAGGTGCAAAGACCAGTAGGGATGAAATACGTTCGTTAAGAACCTACAACGACCGCATTAAAAAACGTGTCCACAAAATGCAATTACCAACAGCTCATACCAGTTTTGCTAGAAGACTACCACCTTTCGTCCACATCTATGTATATAACAAAATTTGCCGTCGCCTTTCAGAGTGTAGATCCCTTCCAGTGTCAACATTTAAGAGGAAGGCTAAATCTTTGTTCCTGGCCCTTGACTACCTACAGACTGAGGAGATTTTAAAATCATTGGATTGAAGACACACACACACACACACACACACACACACACACCCACACATACATACACACACTCATTCACACAGCTTCTCGCCTCTTTGCATGCATTTTTAGATTAATGTTTTCTATTTTCATTAAGTTTACTTATTAAGTAACCCGTCGTCAACCTGTTAATTATTTACCTTTTTAATTGTTTGTTTTGGTTCCTGCGATACAAGCCCAGAGCTTAGTGCAGAAGCCACTGTTAAGTGTATCAACATGTGTTATTCTCTTTTTAATAAATCATTTCAAATCATTTTAAATCATTTCAAGAAAGGCCATGGTAGAGCGAACAGATCTGACCTTAAGTCTTGTCTCCCAATGGGGCGACGACAATCTGGTCTCATTCAATGCCACCAAAACACAGGCGTGTCTTTTCACTGCAAAAAGGAGTCCTTTCGACTGTAAACCTATTTTTCAGGGTACATCTGTCCCAGTCACTGACAGGTTTGAGCTTCTAGGCATGGAGTTGACATCAAATCTAAACTTCGGCGCGACCATCGAGTACAAGGCTCAAACGGCGGTTAAGAAGCTGGGCATCCTGAATAGAGTGAAGCGATACTTTACGCCTTGACAGCTTTTAACTCTTTACAAAGCACAAGTCCGATCCTCTCTTCTCTCTTTTCGTGTGGGATACCGAGTCATCCAAGGACCCGATGAACCCTGGTGTCAGAGTTTTTCAACCGCCTACTACCACTAGTAGGCCTCTGACATGGTTGTGTTACGACCGCCGTCTAAGTAATCATAGACAGCAACCGGGACCGACGGCTTAACGTGCCCTCCGAAGCACGGAACCATTTATTTTCGGACAATCAGTTGGTTCACCCTGCAATGTCCTAACCAGACCGGGAACAAATTCACAAAGAGATAAATATCAACTTTTGTGAGTGTCCCACCGAGAATCGAACCCGGAACCTTTGCGTCGCAGGCAGTCGCACTACCACTGCGCCACATCGGCCGTCCGATCCTGCATGGAGTATTGCAGTCACCTTTGGGATGGCTCAGCCAAATACCAACTTACCGCTCTTGACTCGGTGGAACGCAGGGCCAAGAGGCTCATAGGCGACATAAAACTGGTGGACACCAAGCTACATAGCCTGGCACATCGCCGCAAGGTTGCCTGCTTGTCGGTTTTTTATAGATTGTTCTTCGGAGAGTGTGCTCAAGAGCTTCACGACCTTGTTCCACCAGCTCCCTTCTACCATCGGACATCCAGACGCACCGCCGGATACCATCCGTACTTGGTAGCCATTCCACCAATTCCGACTAAGCGCAGTCCAGTCATCATTTATAATGCGCACTGCTAAAGAGTGGAACTCACTACCTGCGTCTGTGTTTCCAAACGCATACAACCCTAATCTCTTCAAAGTAAGAGCGAACAGGCTTCTTCTGGGTGAGCTCGCTCCATCTTAGACTCTGTCTCAATCCTATGACCTAGACTAGAGTCAAGAGCAAAACCATCATAAATAAAAATTAAAAAAAAGATGTCATCACTTTAGCATTTTTTAATAAATAAATTAAATTTTCGTTAATAAAAACTTATCAAAGTGTAATATATCGTGCAACACGTTGAAGAACAGAAATATGTCACGAAAACTCTAGATAATACTATGCACTTGTAAAACTGTCGTTTGACGAAATTTACTCTCAGTCGAGAGGTCGAGAAAATTTATCTGATGTGTGCGCATGAACGGGTGGGATAAGTTTGACTAGTACAATTTTTCTCCTGACTGATGCTTTAAAATGCGGTTTTACGAACTGGTATCGCAGATAAATTATCTTATGTGACAGCAATGAACAGTTCATCACTAACCTGTATCGTGTTGTATATAAGTGTCATAGGGGTGTGTCTGGATCTCCACGCCAGTAAGTATAGTCAGGCCTGTGTCACTCCGCGTGTAGGTATTGAAAACATACCTCCAGGCGCCGGCCACTGCGAAAGGGCTAATCTAGCGGGCTGCCGCAAGCGAAAGAAGTCACACGCGTGCGCTATTTGTTCAACTTTCTCGACAATTTTTTGCAAGATGGACAGACGAAAACATACATACATATATCACGCCTATAATCCCTTGCGGGGTAGGCAGAGCGTAAACGACCGCTAAAAACGGACATTTACGCCACGTCTGACAAACATTTTAGGGTCATTCAGAAAATTTCTGAATCGCCATAGTGACAGGTTGTCAGCCCATCGCCTAAAATTGTTCGTCGTCGCCTTTTGCGACACCCACGGGAAAAAAATTAGTATACATTATAATATTATTATTATTAGTATACATTTTATTATTATTATGTTGGTATTCTTTTCGGATCTCGGGCCCACAGGGACCCGGTCCTTTGAGGCATGTGTGGGGCCAAAGCCAACAGCACAGAGGCCTTTTTTATACCAATGTGTTGTGATGTGTACATCAAGCGGATACTTGCTCTGTCTGCACTATATAAGTACTCGTACACCCAGAGCCAGCACCCGCCTGATGCAAGGACTATTGCAGGTTTATTACTTCATTGAATTAAATCTTCGGCAATAATCGTATAGCATATACAATTATGCTGCTAGGTCTTAGACTACATGAACGTACTCGTCGCTGCCTGCTGCGTGCCCGCCAAAAGTAGGAGTAAACGCTCGTGTTGTGCGCTTGATGGCGTAAGTAGTTTCTCGAAGTAAGCAACCCTAGACCGCGGCTCATATTCCCTCAAAAAAATATTTGACAGGTATGCAAATGAACAAGTGGTTGACTGGAACGCGAGCTAAATTAAATCATATTGTCTATCAGATTGAGTACATATTTCTTTGAAAACCATTGCGAAGTAAAGCTTCTGTAACGCTAGTTACTAGTTATTATTCTGTGGTATAGTATAGTATTCTTTGGTCTGGATGGTCTGGATGTTTGGATGCACTTACCTCAGTGACTTGCCCCTATTATATTACAAGTACGTACTTATAATAGAGGTCAGTGTTAAGATCACGGGATGTTTGGATGTGATGAAGTCATAGACTAAGAATAAATAAATAAATTAATAAGTAATAAAATAATCTTACACCATCTTACGTAAGGTCTACAAGTTTCGATATTTTTCCCGTTTCCCGTGTATCTTCCAACCTAAACATTGGCAGTCCTATGATGACAGAGGCCATAAAAAAATTAAATGTGTTTCACTTTTGAAATTTTGACGTGAATTTGAAAAAAAAAATATGGAGTCAAAATTTTATGCTAATACGAAATTATCATTCTGCTGAAGTGTAGTAAACTTTATATTCTATAACGTGCTAACGTAAGCATTGTATTGACTTGTAAGCAATGCTTGTAAGTATTTTCTTTATAACAGGACCATTACACAAATACAGGTTTGTTTTTTGTAGTTACAGGATGATTCTGCACATAAACACACATTCGACCAATTCGGATTAAGCGCTTACAGTCATCATTTATAATGCGCCTGCTAAAGAGTGGAACTCACTTCCTGCGTCTGTGTTTCCAAACTCATACAACCCTAATCTCTTCAAAGTAAGAGTGAACAGGTTTCTTTTGGGTAAGCTCGCTCTATCTTAGACTCTGTCTCTGTCCTATGACCTAGACTAGAGTCAAGAGCAAACCAATAATAAATAAAAAAAAACTTTTGATCCTCTTCTTCTTCTTTTTGTGAGGGCTACCGAGTCCAACAACCCGATTAACTCTGGTGTCAAAAGTTTTTCAACCGCCTACTACTAGTAGTAGGCCTCTGACATGGTTTTGTCATGACCTAAGCCTAGCTAATCCTAGACAGCAACCAGGACTCCAAAGCTTGTTTTAAGGTATGGAGCCATATTTAGTGCCTAGAAATATAAGACCGACCTTGTAATAAATCGCAAAGAGTTGAAGACGGCGAGGAGGGAGTCCTATGCCCTACAGTATGTCGGGGTCATGGTGGGAGCTGTGCTATTGCCTAGTATAGTAATTTACTTTTTTGTTTCAGGTCGTTGCGAACCAAAAAGTCACATAAAATAATGCTTTCCTTAAAATCCTCCGTATATTGAACTCTATAAAGCAACCCTGTCGAATAAAAACCTAAAATATTTTCTCATTGTTCTAAATTCCCCAAAGCAAAACCAACAGTAATTTTCAAATAGCAAATACTTGGCACTTTTGTGTATGTCCATACGTTCATGTTCAAAAATGATTTCTAAAAGAACTGATTTTTATAGATACCTACCTAATAATAACACATACAAACAACATCTTTCAAATTTTATCAACCCTCTATCGCCTTACACACTTCCATGCAACAAAACTACGGTTCCGTCTATAGATTTTACGTCGCTCTGTAACTCTGATTATAGAGAGTCTACAAATGTTCTTTCAAGTCAATCCCTCACTTCATCTTCCGTTCCTTCCCTTTCTTTTTCTGTCCTTTCCCCTATGTTAAGTCCTGTTCCCGAAAAGCTTACCCCTACCAATCTAAAGTCACCTAATGTTGGGCACTCATACAGTCATTCCCCAAGCAACAATAAACAATGTCTTAAACACTCACTTAGTTCTAATAAACGTTATCCATATCATCCGACTAATAATGATCACTCACTCAGTTTTGTCACGTGTGTCGCTCCATTATCGAATCCACCAAAAAGACGCCGTCTCTCACATAAAATCTGTATCAAACAAAAACTTTCTCAAAAGAGCAGTCCATCTAGACTATATACATCACCGGAAACTGGTGAAGAATTTTTGGCTGTTACTGCAGTTCCACTTTCTGCTGCTCCACGTTCGAAATTAGAACGCGTCGTCAAAACAGTTAGTTTTGCAAAATTGGCGTCTCGGTCCCAGTCTGATAATTTTGAAACAGATGATTTATTAGCTACTGGTGATACCTCAAAGCTTTATTTCGGTGTATGGGAGGTTCCATGTCCGCCTGTACCCGAGTCCCTACGAGCAAACATTAGGCTTAATTTGACCGAATCCCATTCCCGTAAACAGGAACCGTTATTATTCCCTTTATTCAGAAGCACATCCAAGCAACACCCGAATTCACCATGCTCACGGTCTGCTAGTACAAGCCAGCATAGTGGATCTACAACTCCCCAAAATGTAAAGCTCGCTTTAAGGGAAAGCAAATTATACGAATCACAACTTTATCGCACGTAAGTATTTAACCCAACAAGTTATTATAATTGTGACATGTTGATTTGTCAGCGAGTTTTGAGTCGAGTGTATCTACAAAGGTACATATCCCTGAAACCATGAAACCACGATCTCTCCTCATGATTCAGAACAAAAAACAAGAAACTGTCAATTAGGTCCACACACATTATTTTAATAATTGTTTTACCTTTAGTGTCAATCCCCAAAGAAAATGTTTGCTCACTTCATCGCAAGGATCTTGTAAGAAAGTAGGTGCGTTTCCTCCAGAATTTCGAAAGAAGAAAAAGAAGCATAAAAAATTTGGGTCGCCCTATAGGACTACTAATTTTAAGTCAGAGTAAGTGAATAATAACAATATTTTTTGTTAATAGTATCTTGACATGAATTTATTCGGTTAAATTAAAAACAGACTAAGAACAGGCGGAAAGTTTCCTAAACAAAATAAAAATCATTTAGTACACAATTTATCGATAGGTAAACAAGGTTCAAACACCAACAAGCTCTGCTGTATTTTCAGCAATTGTCCTAACATTTTGATACACAACCTCGATGTATTAACATATTTTTTACCATTAAGTGTTTTATGAAATTTCAGTTTTGCTACTGCATGTCCAAAACCACCACCATATTTTAAAGCAAAACCACGGAACTCCCGCTCCCGATGTCGAGATTCAGAAGACAGAAAAACTCCCTGGGTGCTATCAAAGAGATGTAGCAAATTACGTTGCTTCGAGCTGAACCTGAGCCCTGAGCGCTTGTTCCGCGCCCTAGGGTCTCCAAGTGATAACCGTAGCGCCCGGGGCTACTTCCATACAAGTGTGCCAGAACGGAGACACAGGATGTCAGTACATGAGGGTTTGTCCACTCACACGGACCTCCGACGGATTTCCAACCAGACGCATATTTCCTGGTCAAGGTCCATTTCTGAAAGCGTCATTAACTTTACAACCCAGTCTGAAACACCACCACGCAAGCTACCTTCACAATGTAGCAGCAGCAGTCCAAGTATTTACGGGAACAGCAGTACTTCAACTGGCGAACGTATTATCAAACTAAAATCAAACAACGGAGAAGAGTTGTTTTGCTTGCAAAAACGTTATCAGAAATCTGTTGGTAATTTGTTATTCTGTGTTCGTTATGCATATTACTCTTTTGGTGTTTATTTAGCTATTCGTAATCACTAGTACTATTTTTGTTGAGTGATCACTAGTAACGCTAATGATTTGATTTGTATCTTGTGAATTTTAATGTGTATTAAATGTATCAAAATTAAATATGTTGTGTTATTTGTACCGTTTCGATATTTAAATCTTATAAAACATTATCTTGATAAACATCGGTGCTCCTTCAAAAGGCATCGCTCCTTTTTCTTCAAGGGTTGCATATGGGACTTCTGCGGCAGTTTTCCAGTAAGCTTTCTCCGCTGCCTTCTGGGATCCGAGTGACGTGACACAGGCCGTTGTGAGTGGCACTCCTTTCTCCTTACATACCAAAGCCCTAATAGAAAATAAACACATCATCATTAACACACGTCACACACCTGACTGGTTCGTTCAGATCGTTAAGTTTAAATTGTCATTATCATTATCATAAGAATGCTGAAGATATGGGTACCTACGAACTAATATATTAGCTACTTGCCTGACTTTAAAAAATTCTCTAGCAATTCCGAGACTCGTGAAATTAGGGTGCACTGCTAATCCACGATCGTCATAGTATAAGTTCACATTTTGTGCTTTCTTGACATCATATGACGAATGGACCACCTCCATTAGCTCAAACATGTTTTCCAATTCTTTGGTCTGAAACTAAGAATATAAATTTGGTTTAGTAAACGAAAAAAAATTATAATCCTTTAAAAAGTGTTTTTTTTTCTCTACGTATATCCACACTAATATTATAAATGCGAAAGTAACTCTGTCTGTCTGTCTGTCTGTCTGCTACGCTTTCACGGCCAAACCGCTGAACCGATCTTCATGAAACTTGGCACAGAGATTGCTAGCATACCGAGAACGGACATAGGCTACTTTTTATCACCATTCGAGGGTCTGGAGTACAGATGTAGACCACCAGGTGTACCAACAGGAGCCCAGCTAAACTATTAGAGATACAGGCATAGTTCCAAAACAAAAGTTGTTCAGTATGATGAGCCGCTTCTTTTCACAAGGACATTGAGGATCTGGAGTACCTTATGTAGACCACCAGGTGTACCATCAGGAGCCCAGCTAAACTATTAGAGGTACAGGCATGGTTCCAAAACAAAAGTTGTTCAGTATGATTAGCTGCTTCTTTTCACAAGGACATTGAGGATCTGGAGTACCTCATGTAGACCACCAGGTGAACCACCTGGAGCCCAGCTAAACTATTAGAGATACAGGCATGGTTCCAAAACAAAAGTGGTTCATAATGATGAGCCGCTTCTTTTCACAAGGACATTGAGGATCTGGAGTACCTTATGTAGACTACCAGGTGTACCATCAGGAGCCCACCTAAACTATTAGAGATACAGAAATGGTTCCAAAACAAAAGTTGTTCAGTATGATGGGAATAAGTTGAAAAGGGATATTGGATAAAGGGAACTTTTTACCGAGGATTTTTTTGTTATCTACTGACTTTGTATTCAATGGTTATAAATATTGATCTCTCAGGGTAGAACACCGGATAGCAAATTTTGAATTGTCCCTTTAACAACTGAAGCAAGCAAGTCATTTTTAAACAGTAGCTAGATAAGAACTGTTCTAATATCACTGTCATACTTACTATGAATATAAATATCTACTTTAGAACCTGTGCCTTAAAAAACTGTCTAACGCGGACGAAGTCGCGGGTAAAAGCTAGTACATAATATATATAAAGCATATAATCTAAAAATATTGTAAAATCGGGCATTCATGCCACGTGTGACAAACATTTGAGGATCATTCGTATTGCGTATCGCCATAGTGATAGGTTGTCAACCCATCGCCTAAATTTTCAATACACACCCTCGAGTCCCTTAGTCGCTTTTTTCGACACCCACGGTGTAGAAATGGGTTGATGCTATTCTAAGCCGGCATCACACAGCACGGCTATCTCAAAATTAAAATAAAATTGTTTTATTTACACCGAAAAACTCTAAGCTCATACATAATGTATTTACTAGACAAAAAATATTGCAAGATCAAAATGTTACAATAGACCAATTCTTTGTGGTCATGATAACGAGGACATGACATTTACATACTTTTACAGCTATAGATAGTTTCGCGAATAAGTGCAACGCTGCGTCTATAAAATCGTTGTTTAAAACTCACAGTCAAATCAAAATCTTCTTCATCTTCTGATGTTAAACTTATGGAATTGACTCCTAATAGTTCTCGCACATTATCACAATCGTCTAAACAGCAAATGGTTATGTGCATCGATGGATCCTTCATCATTTCGGTGACGAAACCTCGACATTCATGTAGCGCCTCGGGGCTCTTAGGTATACCTATTAAAAAACAATTAATTAAATAAGATATAGCAACAAGGATATTCACAAAAAAATCGTCAGGGTGACTGACCAAAACACTAGATTTTTAAAATATAAAACATTAAGAACAAGCAGATTTATATTATAATAATAAATTAATGAGTATCCTGAACAATTCACACAACGCCATCTAGTCCCAAACTAAGCAAAGCTTGTAATGGTTGGTTACTACACAGGCTACACAGTTAATATTAATACATATACAGGGTGTAAGGGACGGTGTACCGAAAACTTTGCAGGCATATTCAGACCATGATACTGAACAACTTTTAATATGGAGCCTATGTTGTGAAACGAAATATTTTTTTCGAGTTTCCATTGAAAGTCAGTCAGTTGATCGGGAATTTTGTATGGGAGGTCCAAACATTTTTCTCGTTTACCAACATATCCTCCATAGAAAAAGTTGTTCAGTTTAATTGTTTTATCATGCCTGCAAAGTTTTCGGTACACCGTCTCATACACCCCGTATACCTTTTTTTGCAAATAAATACAAAATGTACATAGAAACACCCAGATAAACACAAATATCTGAAAATGACTGAACAAATATTTGTGTTTTGTGGGGATCGAACCCACGACCCTCGGCGTAGCAGGCAGGCAATATTCATTATTTATTTCAATATCTGCCCGGCTAAAAATAGAATCATGGCTTTGTACTACCGGCAAGCAAACGCATTTACCACTGCGTCAAATCTCAAATCTTTATCATTGATTAAGATAGGAACAGAAAAATACAGTAAAACTGGGTGAAATGGGATAGAACCGGGACAAAACTGGCTAATGTACTTTAATACAAATTAATTGTATTAAATACTTATTCACTCGATGTAAAGGAACATTCAAAATACTTGTATACCGAGGTTTATCAGGTCTTTTATTGACGGTGTCCGATTAAATCAATTCAATTAAGTAAGATAAATATTCAATTCAAATTTACCTGCAGCTACATGTAGAGTTTCATGTTTAACAAAATGTTCCATTAGGAAGTCTATGGCTTCATCAAATTTATCAGGCGGCATATCTTGTATTCGTAAATCCACAATGGTACCATCACTTCTTGTCGCTGAGAACTTAGACCACACTTTCAACATAGACATACTACAAAACGGAGTCAAATGCTACAAGTAAATCAAAACACAATTTAAAACTATAAAGAGACGTATTGACTCAACATAATTCTGCTAGACACTGTGAGAATATTGTTAATAATCGTGAGGCCGGGCCAAGGCCTTATCAAGGTGACAGGTAAGCAAATACTGCCATACTTTCATCTTGGTGAATCAACTGCTGATTAAATCATTATAGATACGATTGCTTCGATAATTTGTATAGGCAAAAGTAGGTAGGTACTTTCAGCAACTATTTTATATATTCTACTTACCTAAAATTTTTAAATAAATATAAAAAGCAGTTTGTGCTAGGTATTTGAGTCACCAATTTTACAGTTGTTTAGTGGAATTGCTACTCTATTGTATTGCTATCTCAAAACTGCAATAAAGAAATAGATAATAACTTATCTAATGTGCTAATGTGTAGTTTAGAGGCAAGATGAGTAAAAAGGAGGTTCTCAATTCAATTTATACATAGTGTAAGTTTGTATGTTATATGTGTACAGCGCTGGTTATTAAATTAAACTGCACAAGGAATTTACTAAGAGTGGACTATTAATTATTAAAATAAAAGGTGACAATAGCTTACACTAGATCACATAAGGAATGATGGCGACAACCTACTCGGATGTGGATGTGACGTAATAACAACAGTGTTACCAATTTCATCTAATGTTCTATTAGGAATCGAACAATATGTGATTTGTTTTGTGTAATTTCAGAATTAAAATGGGTAAAAAAAAAGATAAAATGTACTTATGTTATACCAGGTGTAAGGGACAGCCCTCCGAATACTGAAAGGTTGCATGCAGACCATGAAACTAAACAACTTTCACCTAGGAACATAATATCAGGAAACGACAAAAAACATCGACCTCCCTTACAAAATCACCATCAGCTGACTGCGTTTACTACGGGAAGTCAATTTTTTTTGACAATCCTGTTTTTTTAATGGGAAGTTGTTAGTTTCTTGGTTTAAAGGCACCTATGAGTATTCGTAGGTCTGTCCCTTACACCCTATATATGTGATTTGTTTTTAGCTCACACCTTGTAGTACATACCTACATGGCAGATACATTTGTAAAGTACTCTGTACGTTTGTCCTAGTTGTAGAAACAGAATTTACAATGCCTCCAGGCCTAGTCAGTCAGTCTGCTCTGGTGAATGCATGAATACACTTAACAAAGGGTCACTGGGTTAACTCACACCTGTAAGTATCTATTTTATGTTACGAAGGAACTCTGTAGGTATCGTGAGATGTAGTGAATAACCATTAAAACTGGAACTATTAAATATAACTTTATAACTATAACTATGTGTAGGTAGCTTGCCGGATTCAAATGTGCCGTGTGATGCCGACTCAGAAT
Organism: Tuta absoluta; assembly: GCA_027580185.1. Taxonomy (NCBI): domain Eukaryota; kingdom Metazoa; phylum Arthropoda; class Insecta; order Lepidoptera; family Gelechiidae; genus Tuta; species Tuta absoluta. Next base: position 12,672,808 of record JAQAHW010000016.1, on the reverse strand, counting down.
AGCATCACCCCATCTCATTCCCGCGGGTGTCGTTAGGCAACAACTTAGTTTACAATTTAGGCGACAGGCTGACAACCTGTAACTTTAGTGATACAGGATTTTCCAGAAATGGCCCACAAATATTTGTTAATCGTGGAGATAGCGACCGTATTTTTAGGGCGGGAAACGCTCTGCCTACGACGCAAGGGATAAAGGCGTGATATGTGTTAGTATGTGTATGTATTATAACTACTATAATACATACTTTAAAAAAAATAGAGAAATACAGGGTTATTTTTTATTCACCCCGAAAATTTTACAGGGTGATTCCTCTCATAATGGGGTCACCTGACAACTTTCATTATGGGATCACCTGCGAAATCGCAAAAAAAAAAACCAGCTGCTCCATAGAAAAAATCATACCTACTCGACCAAAATATATGGAACAGCTGGATTTTTTTCGCGATTTCGTAGGTGACCCCATAATGAAAGTTCTTCAGAATCATGAGAAGAATCACCCTGTAAAATTTCCGGGGTGAATAAAAAATAACCCTGTATTATTAAAAGTATCAACTATAATCCTATGCCAATAAAAGTTCAACAGTTCCCTCAATGTTAGTCCCATGGTCTTGGGCGTATACCCTTTAAAATACCTACCCATTTTAAACCAGATGCTTTTGAGTAATTGGAGAGCATATTTAGAAGGAGTAACAAAAAGTGTATAAGAAGCCGAAAGGAGGTCAATGTACTCATAAAACTTAACATCTTTCCCCAGGGAACATAGGTCGAAAACTCGAAATACTCGACCTCCCATAGTAAATTAGCCAGTTTATCGGCAATTTTCTATGATACATAATTTTTTTTTAATAATTCGACCCATGTTCTGTGGGGCCAGTGGTTCAGTTTCATGAGAACCTTGACCTCTTTTTGGTACCTCTTGTATAAAAATACATACATACATAAATCACGCCTATATCCCTTACGGGGTAGGCAAAGCGTTAACGGCCGTAAAACGGATATTAACACCACGTCTGACAAAAGCTTGAGGGTCAATCAGATAAATGTGTATCACTATAGTGACAGGTTGTCAGCCCATCGCCTAAAATTGCAATACACATCCCTCGAGTCCCTTAGTCGGCTCTTACGACACCCATGGGTAAGAAATGGGGTGATGCTATTCTAAGCCGGCAATCACACGGCGGATTCTAAGCCGGCAATCACACGGCGGTATAAAAATACATAATTTTTTTTTCAATATTTTACAAATATTTTCTAAAGTCAGCATTTTAAATCGTTCAACTTCGACTTACCTGTAGTTTTGTTCGACATTCAACGAAATATGATTATGAACCAAACCAAAACGGTAACTTTTAACGATTTATTTACATAACTTCGAGTTAGTTTCGGCGAGAATCCAGCGAAGTTTGCTTAGGTTGATTCAGTCCAAAGTAGGTAGTTGTGTTTATTTAGTTCAGGTTCGGTAAGTATAACTTATTAAACTTTACCTACAGAAAGGGTTTAATGGGAAATTATCTCTAATATCGGTATTGATAACTCTTATTACACCTTTTTAATATACTTTGTGATATAAACTTAACTTATTACCGACATCTTCATCATTTAGGCCCATAACGTAACTAATTTTTTTGTGTCTGGATCTCTGGATGGAATCTACACTAATTTTATTTGTTTGTTTCTAGGCTCCGAAATTACTGGACTGCTTTTAAAAAACCTTTTACCATTAGAATTCTACATTATCCCTGATGAAGAAATGATATATTTAAATGCCTTATTCCCGCGGGAAAACGGTTAGCAGTGGGTCGAACCGTTAGGCAGGTCGCTAGTGATATTATATTTTCCCGTATTTCTTTCGTACCTTCCTAAAATACTCTACATTTTTAGACTCAAAATAAAGAATAAAGAATAAAGAAATTTATTTGCAAGCAAACATGGTAGAGTAGATGGTTAATTTTTACAATGTAGATCATGCATGTTGCGCCAGCAGCTGGCATGCAAATATTATAATTTGAATTTAAATAAGTATGTCCAGTAAAAATATATATATCAAAGTTAATAAATTAATTAATAAACATGTCACTAAATCATTATACAATACAATAAAAATACAAATATAATCATTCACCTTGTCGTCAAAAAATTAATAAATTCGTCTACACTATAAAAACAATTTTCTGTACGTATTTTATATAATTTTGATTTTAAATGATTTTTACATAATTTTTTTAGTTGTTCGGGGAGGCAATTAAAAATTTTAATAGACATATTAAAGCTATTTCTCGCAAAACAAGTTGTGGAGTGTTGATGTACTACAAGTCGGTTGGGGTATCTCGTAGAGTATTTGTACGTTTTAACTTTAAACAAATCAGGGTTATTTTTAACAAACATGCACACTTCATACACATACATTGCCGGCAGCGTCATAAGCTTTAATTTAACAAAATGCTCTCTACAAGAATCTCTTGGAATAAAAAGAACTGACGAGCAAAGTTTAAGACAGGTGTGATAAAGTTTAGTAATTTCACGCATCTGTTAATATCCAACATTTTCCTTATAAGAAAGTATAATTCCATCATCATATAACTTTTTTATTACGAACTTCAAGAAAAATATTTTACTCAATACTTATACGTCTATGAGAAGATTGTAGAATTATTTTCTACGGATTTTTAAAAATCTGTTGAAATTTTATGAAGCATTTAAACTTTTGAATGATGGATATGTAAGTTACGTAGTTCCGACATTTGTTGCGACATTAAAAAGCAAGTACATAGGAATCCAAATGAGATCATATACTGACTAAGTACTTATGTGCATTAAACATATATACGTCGGTACTAACTTACCTACGTTGTTTTTAACGTAATATATTTTTTTCCGCCATAAAGCTTAGACCATCGTTATAACCCTGGAAGATACGTTCATGAAGCGCATCTGCTCTTGTGAATTGCAGAGCGATTAGATCATCAACATTAAGCGATAAAAAACTTTACGCTGCGTTAGGGAAAAACAGATGATGATGGCTCAGATCTGGAAGAACGGACAATTGTTTAATTACTAAACGATACGATATCAAAGAATATTTAAAAAAAATAAGCCAATAGATTGAGGAAAAAGTGGACACAAAACCAAATACTTATGAAATATTGGATAATCATGAAATTGTTCAGGTTTTTAATCTAAAAAACAGACTAAAAACGCTAATTGTCATTAGTTTTGTAGCATATATCTTGAAGTATTGCCGAAAAAATATCGTCTCGTAATTTAAAGGTTTAAAGAAATAGGATAGAAAATTATTCCGATCACTATCCTACCTTGCGCTGTCAATTTCTAAGCCCGTTTCGCTTTAAACAAACGACGGTGGCAGGCGTATGGCAACGGCAGAGAACAGCAAAGATTTATCTTTGCAATCGCTTTGGCAACGTGCGTCGGTCTAGGCCCGTAGGCTAGGCCTCGTGTTCGCAGTGCCACAAACATGGTAACATATTCTGGGCCGCTATAATGGATTCTACAAGGCAAACCTACTCACAGTTGTCGTACAAAAGCCTACATTTATTTTCAATGGTATGTTATGAAACCGGCACGTGCATGCTGTTGCTGATGTAGACTGTACGTCAGAGGTCAGTGATCGCTAGTCATCTGTCGCAAACATCTTCTTTTAGCGCATTTATTCTCAACGTGATTTCTCCCCTTCGGTCTCATTCGTTTAAATATAACTTTTTTCGACACTATGTTACCAATAATTGATAGTAGGGCTTTTTTTACATTGTGGCAGAGGTGGTCCTCTTTACTTAAATTAGCGCTATCACTTTCCGTAAAATAGGCTAAGAAAAGGATAACCAAGTCCTGTAATGTATTAAATTTCAATGGGATTTTCGCCATTTCTAGTCAATTTAGTCATCATTGTCGTCTGCCTTATTTTGATAAAAAAGGCGTATTTTTGTCTCCTATCTCCTATCCTTTTCTAAACCTATATTTGACGGAAAGTTTCAGTGCTAATTTAAGTAACCTCAGCTCAGAAGTTTTTTTTAACACATACGACATACATACACATATCACGCCTATATCCCTTGCGGGGTAGGCAGAGCGCAAACGACCGCAGAGCAGCCATTTACGCCACGTCTGACAAATATTTGAGGGTCATTCGAAAAATTGTGCATAGCCATAGTGATAGGTTGTCAGCCCATCGCCTAAAATTGCAATACACACCCTCGAGTCCCTTAGTCGCCTCTTACGACTCCCATGGGTAAGAAATGGGGTGATGCTATTCTAAGCCGGCATCACACGGCATTCTAAGAAGGCATCACACGGCATTCTAAGCCGGCATCACACGACATTCTAAGCCGGCATCACACGGCATTCTAAGCCGGCATCACACGGCACGACATTTTTTAATTTGGGGCTAATATTATCATAAACGATATAATGTGAGATGGAATGACATGCAACGCTGTTGTGTGTCCACCAGGCATTCTGCGGGCTGCCAATCATCTTGCTACAGCGAAATTATGCTCTGTCAGTTAGCTAACTGAACCATGGGCTTGCTTTACAACGAGAATCTGCATCATTAACATCAATACACCTAAGCAGCTAGAAATGATTTTTGCTCGAAGTTCACGCTAAACACATATTAATCGACATTTCCACACATCACTAAACACTGATCACTAAATAGTATAAAATGAAGTCGCTTCCCGTGTCCCTATATCAACTTAGATCTTTAAAAAAACGCAACGGATTTTGATTTCGGTTTCCATAAGTATTATTATAATTTATTTATGCATTTACAAAAAAGAAATACAACAATTACAATAAAACGCAACAAAAACAAGTAAGTACATAAAGTTCAAGACAAAGGTTCTACATGTATATGTCGCAGTATTATGGCAGAATTAGGATTTCGGCCGAAATCCTAGGATTTCGGCCAAAAGCCGGATTATGGCAAAATTGTAGACTACATTCGACTATCGTCCTAAGCAGATCTAGGATTTCGGTCATAATCCTAGGATTTTGGTCGAAATCCTGGATCTGCTTAGTATTATGGCATTAATCGCGATTCGGGGGAATCTACGATTTTGTTCATGTGAAATTATTTTTCTTTCTGAAAATACTGATTTATTTTTTTAAAAAGAAAAGTGTTTATTTCTATCATTCATAATCTTTATTTAGATACTAGGTGATGCAAATGATAACAGGAGGTTCTGTTTACCTTGTTATATTTTGTAAAAGAGAAGACACCCAAATGTTTATTTCATTACTCATCTAATAATATTATAAACAGTTACTTATGTGATTATCTAAAACATATTGTTTTTACTACTTGAAAAATCTTTAATGAAAGAAATGATACTCAAAAGTTTATGTTAATGACAGAAAAACGAATTATTTAATGTTTGTTATATTAATCATAGTTAGAAGAGGTTAGCACTTAAATGTTTATAAAAAATGGTTAATTTTTATATCGAGACTAGATACCTAATAATAATAGTGATTAGTTCATTCTATCTGGAATCAATAAAAATAAAAGACTAATTTGATTATTATAAATATTTTTTGAGTCATTTATTTTGTTTCATCAAATTTTCTTAAGTTCTTATTTTTCTCTCCAAAAGCAAAATTTTCTTAAATTCTTATTTTTTTCTCCAAAAGCATAATAGGAATACAAATTAAAGTAAAGACAGGCCTGTGTCACTCCGCGTGTAGGTATTGAAAACATACCTCCAGGCGCCGGCCACTGCGAAAGGGCTAATCTAGCGGGCTGCCGCAAGCGAAAGAAGTCACACGCGTGCGCTATTTGTTCAACTTTCTCGACAATTTTTTGCAAGATGGACAGACGAAAAAAAGCAAAGAAATACTCTTGATTTGATTACATTATGTTCCTTTTTGAAATGAATTTAATTCTAAACAAACCCTTTCTTTTTTTGTTGAACAAAGTAACTACTATTCCAAAATCCTAAAAGTAAGTATTTAAAATTAAATAAAAAGGTTTAGTCGTTTAATTCGAGTTGCATTTCATCTGTCGTACGTATTCATTTACGAACTTAGACTAAGAGCCCAACGCAGAATATTTATTATTAGTATACATTTTATTACTATTATGTTGGTATTCTTTTCGGATCTCGGGCCCACAGGGAACCGGTCCTTTGAGGCATGTGTGGGGCCAAAGCCAACAGCACAGAGGCCTTTTTTATACCAAATAATGTGTTGTGATGTGTACATCAAGCGGATACTTGCTCTGTCTGCACTATAGAAGTACTCGTACACCCAGAGCCAGCACCCACCTGATGCAACGATGCAAGGACTATTGCAGGTTTATTACTTCATTGAATTAAATCTTCGGCAATAATCGTATAGCATATACAATTATGCTGCTAGGTCTTAGACTACATGAACGTACTCGTCGCTGCCTGCTGCGTGCCCGCCAAAAGTAGGAGTAAACGCTCGTGTTATGCGCTAGATGGGGTAATTAGTTTCTCGAAGTAAGCAACCCTAGACCGCGGCTCATATTCCCTCAAAAAAATATTTGGCAGGTATGTAAATAAACACGTGGTCGACTGGAACGCGAGCTAAATTAAATCATATTGTCTATCAGATTGAGTACATATTTCTTTGAAAACCATTGCGAAGTAAAGCTTCTGTAACGCTAGTTACTAGTTATTATTCTGTGGTAAAGACAAACAGTAATGCATGGCGGTAGTCACTATGCCGTGTAATGACGGCTTAAAATAGCATCACCCCTATTCTTTCCCGCGGGTATGAGACCCAGAAGCGACTAACGGATGGAAGTTTTTATGTGAATTACCAATTTATTTTTCTATAATCATTCACGTTTTATCTAAAATAGCCCTCAAAATTGTTTATGGCCATTAAAACTCTGCATACCGTGTGATGCGGGCTTAGAACCCCGTGTGATGCCGGCTTAGAATAGCATCACCCCATTTCTTGCCCGTGGGTGTCGTAAGAAGCGACTAAGGGACCGAGGGTGTGTATTGCAATTTTAGGCGATGGGCTGACAACCTGTCACTATAGTGATACACAGATATCTGATTGACCATCGAACTTTTGTCAGACGTGGCGTAAATTACCGTTTTTCACGGCCATTTATGCTCTGCCTACCCCGAAAGGGACTATAGGCGTGATATATGTATGTATGTATGTAAAACTCTGCATACTCCGCAAGTATGTGTGTATGTATGTGTATAGTCACTACAAAATTTATAAAAAGTGTTCTGAAGCATTCGTTTTACCATATTACTACGTAGATCCAGGATTTCGGTCAAAATCCTAGGATTATGTCCGAAATCCTAGATCTACTTAGGACGATGGTCGAATGAAGTCTACGATTTTACCATAATCCGGCTTTTGGACAAAATCCTAGGATTTCGGCCGAAATCCTAATTCTACCATAATACTGCGACATATATATTTTTGCCGGGCAACGGATTTTTTCTCGCAGGATAACATTTTGCAGCGGGTGAAACCGGTGGGCGGGACGCTAGTTTCCTTTAAAAGTAAGTAAGTAAAAACATACTGTATTGCACAAAAATCATATCAACAAAACTAACAGGAAAATTTATATAATGTGCGGCCTTATCGCTACATGCGATCTGTTCCAGACAACCTTTGGTTGCAGGAGAAAGAAAAGAATAGAGCAGTGCGAGAGTATTGGATAAATATAAATACTCATATAAAGTACTTAGGCATATTTGACATCTTGAAACTTACTTCTTATAAATTCTATTCTTTGCAATGTTTATTTAAATTCTATTTAATTTTGTGTGGAAATGTATTGTACACCTTAGTCAGGTAAATCATAGCGGACATTTTATTTTATAAGAACTTTTGTAACTACTACCTATGGTTATAAAAGCATTTGATTTGATTTTGATTTGATTTAGGCAGGTAAACATACAGTACTTATGAGCAAAATTTAAAAAAGCAGAGCTGATTTCCAGTAGCACTCATATTAACATAAGTGTTGTTAGAAAAACGGCGCATTTTTTTCATTTAAAATGCCAACCTAATCTGAAAAAAGTAATTTGTTTATGTAAATTAGATACTTTCCTATCACAATGTTTATTTTTATTCACGGTGCGTGGCCAGGTCCATTTATCTATCTACGGTATCTTTTATCTAAATGGCTCGTTAAGGACAACGTTAATTTTTCATCTTTTTCTGCTTAGCTTACTTACCCGTTTAAAACGATTTAGTTTATTTCTGCAATTCAGTTAAATTGAAATGAAAACGACAACATAAAAAAGGTCATGTTTAAAATTTTTAGAGTGATTCGTAAAAAAACTTATTTCTATTACAATTTCGGTGACAGCTGTCAAACTTCAACCTTTTTTCTAAAAACTATACATGCTAGACTTTTTGTTTATTAGGGACTAGGGTAAATGGTGGTCCTTGACAAGATCTTCATTTCAAATGACAGCTGTCAAACAAAAAACACGTTTATCTCGGAGACTACGCATGCAAGACTATTAGTTTCTTAGAGTAAATTATTGTCCTTGACGAGATCTACATTTCAGGTAACAGCTGTCAAACTAAAACCCCATGCTAAAACCTCAATTCAATTGAATTCTTTTTTTTAAATGGCTTCTGTCAGCATAGGACAATTCTGCCAATGTCTACTTAAAAAAAAGAGAAAAAGATCGAAACTGACAATTGATCGGTTGTATTGTAGGCCTTGTTTACCTCGGAAACTATGCATGCCAGACTATCAGTTTCTTTGGGAAAGGGGTATTCCTTGATGAGATCTACATTTCAGGTGACAGCAGTCAAACTATAAACCTATTTATATTAGAAACTATGCATGATAGACTATCATGCATAGTTTCCGAAATAAACAAGGTTTTAGTTTGACAGTTGTCGCCTGAAATGTACATCTCGTCAAGGACTATTATCTACCCTAAAAAACTAATAGTCTAGCCTGCACAGTTTTAGAGATAAACGTGTTTTTTTTTATAGACGTCTTTTGAAATGCAATTTTAAAATTTTGACATTTTCTTGTTAGTGTTTTTTGAGTTGTATATTTCGTTTTTGTTTTTTTGCGTTGTAAACAATTTCAATGTCATTTTAATCAAGCATTTGAGGCATTCTTAGACTATGGCATTTTGTTTTTCTGACATTTTGCGTTTTGTAATTTTGCGACAAGTGTGATATATATAGTGGCAGTGGCGGCGGCCGTCATTATGAAAAAGTGATAATTTTTTTACAGTAGTCATTTTGGTAAAAGAAGAAGTCATTATGAAAAAGTTGTAATTTTCGTAAAGAAGTTATTTTGTAAAAAAGAAGTCATTATGAAAAAGGGGTCATTTTAGTAAAGTGATATTTTTGGTTAAGTAGACTTTATGTGCCTAAAGGCATTTTTTGGGAATGGTATGTTTTTCCGTGGTAATAATAGTCTATGTTTAATTTAAATTAATGTGCTATCGATTTACCAAATTTCATTCAAATAAGGCCAGCCATTTGAGCAGGAAGAGATAGGTAACAAACAAACACACACACAAACACAAACTCTCGGATTTATGATAATAATATGGATATGGATAGTATTTAAAATAACTTGATCGAAGGTTATTTTATCCAAAGTATGGACTTGTGCTGTTGAGGCTAATTAATAAATTAGATAATATGCATGCATCCTACAGGAACTAATAAACACAACCTATCTAAACCGTTTCATATGTATTACCGCAGTATTACCACTGCTAATTAGAGTTACATCTAAGCTAATAAAAGTTTTGTTACAAAACACGACGACGGTTTGTGAGTAGCCTGAACTCCCAACCCGAAAAATATGTCCATGACAGGAGTCTAATTCTTCTTTTGGAAACGACATTTAATTAGTTGAACAAATTTAAAACAGATTAATTTTCAGAAATCTTTTCAGTTTTCTAAATGCCATTGTTTTTTAGATTAGGTAAATATCCATTTTGAAGTATCGAAACGTAAAAAAAAAACATTAGTTGTATGATTTAAAAAAAATTGAGAAACTTAATTTTTTTTATTGAAAGTTAAAATAAAAACAGCGACTGATCAAAAGAACTATCTCAACTCAACTTGGTTGGAAAGTGATCATAATGAATTTAAAAAGTAGTAGCAACACACGCATAGGATACATTTTCTGATTCTATTTTTTTTTGTTAAGGATGGGTTTGCTCTTGACTCTAGGTCATAGGACATTGTATTTTCTCGCAGTTTCGTTCCCAGCTCAAGTGGCTTCTTATCCGACTTCGCAGAAATTCTCATGTTCTTTCTTGTCTCTTCAATATTCTTCACAGCCCTATCTCTCCTTCTTACCTCCAAGAACGTTTGCATTTCTCTCGACCCCAGGAAAAGCCTTGTCGCTCCCATGTTAGATACATTCTTTCTATTCCTATCCACCACTCCGACTTCTACAGTTATTCATTTCTGCAACATTTTTTATGGAATGTTGTTCAGTTTCATGGGCATTCGGAGGGTTGTCCCTTATTTCTGTATAGTATACAATATGTAAAATTGTGCACGATTTATCAGTCTCACCTTATGCTATCTCTCTACCGTAGGACTGCTGGAGGAGATTTCTTTTTAGAAATAAGTAGTACCTGTTGTGTTGTTTTTCTTAAATTTTATAATCCTAAGTTTTATCTTGAGTGCAATAAAGAGTTAATTGTTTTTATTAATTTAAAAAAACGTTTTATGATGAAAGAACAATCCAAATATTACTATATTTCTATTTAAGTATTATTTGGATTATTCTTTCATCATAAAACTTTTTTTTTATTATTGTTGGGTTAAATAACGTACAGTATCCATTAGAACCTGCCAAGTTTAAGGCTACTAATCTGTACCTACAAATAAAACTCTATTCCCTAGGAAATACCACCTTGGCAACTTTGCACGCCGTTTGCGGTTATTTCCCCCGGTCCAATAACTACGAAATAAAGCCTTAAATAACAGAAACTATTCACAACAAACCCAGCGAGAAATTTGCTTAGTATTTGGGTTTTAAATACAATTCGACAAGTTTACTTTATACTGGAATGTCCCAGAATTATAGAGACAAATTAACATAATAAAAAAAGAAATTTCAAAAGCCTTAAGCCTAAGACTCTTTTATTTCCTTACATATAAATGGAAAATAAATATTTTTTATAATCTATATGAAATTTGCTCTAGCAACGCTCTTGTAGCCGATTTTTCTAAAATTGCTGCCGGCTCGCTTTATCATTGCTTCTCCCTTTAGACAGCATCCTAGCGCATCTTTGTTTAAAAAAATGACAATGCCATTAAAGATTTTTTCTCTGGCAAGTATTTTTTTATTTTTTTTTTATTTATTTTTTTAGTTGTGGACCCTACGATTTTTAGCCCCGGGGCTTTTAATCTACACCTGACTGTATGGTGGGGAGCAGGAGCTCACCCGGAAAAGCTTGTGGTTGTTCAAACAACCAGCTCAATCGCGCCCTTGGGGCGCGATTGGGCTTACGAGTTGTTCTGGGAAGAACGTATTGGACTGAATCTACCCGGCACGTGCCGGAAGTTCCCAAAGTGGGGAGCAAATGAGGGACCTCCGCGCCCCCGCCGGCGGGGGCGTCGGTTGCTTGAGGAGCTTGTGGAGTGTGATCTACTCGCAATGGCTGCAGCAGTGGCTACTGTGATTTCATCATCTTCTTCCGTAAGGATGTGTCTCGGACGGTGTTTAAAACGCGAGGTTGGATGAGGGAAGTAGTTGGACGCGGCAACTATCAAGGGGTTTTTATGATGGGGAGCATTATCGAAGAAGCGACGAGACGCTTCTTTCATATACGCTTTAATGGTAGGGAGGCCTAAGTCGATATGGAGGTTGGCGTTACGCATGTACCAGGGCGCCCCGGTAGCTTTGCGCATGAAACGGTTTTGGATGACCTGCAGCATTTTCAGATGTGAATCGAAGGTGTGAGCAAAGGCTACGCTGGCGTAGGTCATAATAGGCCTTACGCAGGTGGTGTAAATTCTCACCTTATTTCTAAGGGAGAGTTTGCTCTTTTTGTTCAACATCGGATGTAATCTGCCCAAAACGAACGCGGCGCGGTCGCGGACTCTCATAATGTGCTCTGGCAAGTAAAAATAATGTAATCTTTTTATATCTGGGTTTATACCTATAAATTATAAAGAAAGTTATGGTAGTAATCTCTGGTTCCTATTATTGTAAAATTGTAGTTATGAAACATGACCGTTGCGTCTTTTTCCAGAATTATGGCGGCGCCTAAATGTTTTCCATCCATGAAATCTTTCCCCGTGAGTAGCCTCCATAACCTATCTTCGCGGCAACCATAAAACTAGCTATCAGACGCCAGGTCATAAGAAAAGACAATGTTGCCATATTGAAACAGCTTTTAAAACGTACCCTTCTCAGCTTTATAGAACACTGAGTAACATTGTGTGAGATATTACTAGTACTTATTATTTAATAATTTTTTAAGTTGGCCTCTAACACCCGTAAACAAGATCTTATTACAAAAACGCATTTAAGTTGGTCAAAGGTAGTGTAGGTAGTGTAGGTAGGTGAGGTAGGGACTGATCTCCCATTTCTTTGACGTCAATTTGTAGGATTACTGCAAAAGATACAGTACCTACCGATGCTAAGTCTGACTCCTTTGCTGCGAAATCTGAGTTGCTGAAATTCCCCATCCAGTACCTCGAAGGTGAAATGGGCTTAGAAATCAACCCCGTAAAGTTGGATAGTTTTCGGAATTCTGTATCCTTTTTCTTGAAATCTCCAAATTATGAGACGATTTTTGATTAGTAACACTTCAAGATATATGCTACAAAAATACGAACCACAAACACGATTTATTGAAATTGCCTCTATATAAAAAAACGCAAACTAACCTCTTATTTCCCATTAAATGACTAATCATAATCAATAATAATAATTCTATCAATAATAATTTAAAAAATGATCGGTTTTCTAGATCTAAACTGCCATAGTCTGTTTCCCTGAAAACTGCCATAGTGCCACCTTAAAATCGCCAAGCAATATTCGCCGCGCCGTGTCGCTGTATCAGTAGCGTGTGGTTTTCGTGCAATTCCGTTATTTGAGCTGCATCCTGCGTTAGTAGCCATACGAACATCTAAATATCCATTAAATATATAATCAAACACAATATCGTGCTTCACCCCACGTACTTATTTCAATGAAAGCCACCCTGTAAATAAATAAACTGCTTCACATAAACTCACCGTCGCTAAAGTTAATGCGTTTAATTGAAACAGGCTTACTGGCGGCTATTCAGTTAACTTGCTATAATAATTAAAATCTACCTAGAAAATTTTATTCACAATTTTATAAGCTTTATTTATGATGTGATTAAGAAAAATTGAATAGGGTTAGGTTGATAAATTTAAATTCTTTTAGATGTTTTCATTTTAAGTTTCTTACAAATGATAATTTTAGATTGTGTTGTTGTACTTATTGGAAGTTATTATGATTTTGTTCCAAGCAAAAACAAATGGCAGTTTTTTTTATAATATCCAATTCGCTGGCCGCTGAGTCCAAATCCGAGTTGATGTATCTTAAAAAACGTATAAACTCAGCCCTTTACTTTACGTGTTATATAATTCATCAGTATTATGATTTATGAATATTGCTTAAAGTTCTTGAAACCTCATCTTGAAAGCTGAAGTTGTTATTTGCACAGCGGCGTAGCAAATTGCTACGGATTTTCGTAGACCCGTAGAAAGTTTATTATTTAATATTTGCTAAGAAAAGGGATGCTATAGAACGGATGGGACAAGGCGGTGGGGACTGATTAGTTATTTTATGGACACCTCACAAGCTGCTGGTCAAATTATTATTCCATAGGATTTGACATTGTCATAAACTTTTTTGCAATATCACAGTAAGGGATGATCGTATAAGTATTGGACGCCACCATAGAAATGATATCAGCTGGTCTTGGGTGGCCTAGCCGGCTACATATCGGTGGACGTTACCCTTTTTAAAAATGAAAGTGCCATTATTGAACTCTTTTTACTACTTGAGGCGGGGATAGCGCATGAGCAAGATTTTTTAAACGGTTTTATTCAGTCAATCACAGCAATAAAATTATGAGAAAGCAATATGTTATTTTTAAGGATCAAAATTTGTTTTCGGTTTGGTACACACTTTAACAAATTTTACTTGAATACCAAATTTTTAAACACTTCCCGTGTTAGGTGTAAATGTTTTTAAGACTTCTAAAGTTTTCTACCGCGGGCAGGAATTGAACCTGCTACTTTTACCATCACTGGTAACGCCTGGCACAGCTCCATCTACCTAGGCTTGCAACTAATAACCAGTGATAAATATTGTTGTTTTATTTTTAATTTTTACTTTGTGTGCAATCTTGTCCCCGCACGTATTTATTTCGTACTTAGTTTTACAGGTTGGCTGGAAGAGATCTCTTTATAGAGATAAGCTCGCCTTTGTGAACTACTTTTTTAAACAAATATTATTGTATTGTTAATGCACAATAAAGAATATATATAAAGCTATTCTTCACAGATTAATTTATTTATTAAATTTTCAACGGCGTTTAATTACAGAAAAAGAGAACAAGATTGTCAACATTAAATGCTGTATAAGCGATAAAAACCTTAATACCCAGTGATATTTTTTTTTTTCAGATTTATTTATTTATTCAATTTTCAACGGCGTACCAATTACAGAAAACGAGAACAAGAATATATCAACATTAAATGTAGTCTAAGCAAAGAAAACCCACGATAAATTGAATACCAAATAGGATAACATTTCCCGTGTTAGTTATAAAGTTTTTAGAAAACTGGCTTGATTATAAGTACTGTAATAAAACTTCAGTATCTGTACTTCAATCTCCCTGAACGGATTTTTGATAAATTATGTTTTAATGATTTTGAAGTGATGAGGGCAGCACATAGCGTCTGAGCGCTAAGGTTGTTCCCAAACGTCGTGTGGCGCCTGATACAATCAAGCTCGTGATCACTCTGGGTTACACAATTATCCCGCGTGCGTAAGACTCCATAGTTTAACTGGACGTGATATCGACTGTACATCTCGTTACGCATCGCAGCGTGTCTGGGTATCCTATCGGGTAACCGCCTCGGATATTTTTGATGTCGTAATTTAGTATCCTAGTCTTGTCTAGTGATATGAACACACATATACACAAATGAAAAGTCACAGTGTTTTACATATTTTTATTTATTTATTTTACAATTAATGAACATAAAAAACAGAGCACAAGGAATATTGGAACAGGTACGTAATGCTTAGTTAAAATTAAAACAATATTTTAGTAGTCGTACAAGCCATCATCGTTGTCACTGAGGCTTGTTACATGTTCGCAAATGAAGTCGACGAGGGGGTGGCAGGGCAAGTCGTTCAGATGACCAGGCTTATTGACAAACCCTTCGGTAAACACAGTCGCCCCGCAGTCACCATCTCCCGATGGTTGGGTTGCACCCCAGATCGAGAAACCAGTGGCATTTAAAGTCACACCTGAAATTGAATAAATGAAACATTTAGATTGTGAATCGGGCTCGTCAGTGCCCAAGCAAAGTCGAGCAGAGAGTGGTACGGCTGAAAATTTAATTTCTTGAAACAGAAGACGTTTTTTTTAATAAACGGTGTGTAAGGGACAGCCCTCCGAATTCTAGTAGGGTGCATTCAGACCATGAAACTAAACAATTATCCCTAGGAATATGTGCCAGGACACGACAAAAAATTATTTTACATCCTATATAAAATCAAGATCAATGTCTGCAATTGCTATGGAAAATCATTTTTTTTGGCATTTCCTAGAATATTTTTTAATGGGAAGTTGTTCAGTTTTATGGTCTAAATGCACCGTATGGTCAGTATTTGGAGGGCTGTCCCGTACACCTTGTATAATTTTAACTAAGTAATTTATAATCTTCAGATCTATAGTCGTTTCAGGTCACTTTCTCGGAAGCCCTGTTTTTCTTGAATAGTTGGTACATTTTATTTGCGCTCAAATCATTTAATTATTTCGCGCTCAAATTAACGCAAAATTTTACGGTTTATTTGACATATAACTAGAGAAATACCGTTAAACTGTCCAATTCAGCCATTTTTACTAGAAAAGGTAGGTATGTCCCTAAATTAAAGCATAAAAAATTTGGTAATAACTTTGAAACTGTAAACACTGTATTGAGACATAACACATATCACGCTTATTGCCCCTTGCGGGGTAGGCAGAGCATAAACGGCCGTAAAAAACGGCCATTTACGCCACAGCTGACAAATATTTGAGGGTCATTTGAAAATTGTGTATCGCCATAGTGACAGGTTGTCAGCCCATCGCCTAAAATTGCAATACACACCCTCAAGTCCCTTAGTCGCCTCTTACGACTCCCGCGGTAAAGAAATGGGGTGATGGTATTCTAAGCCGGCATCATACAGCAATTGAGACATAACATTAAAAAACCATCGAATATAAATTACTTGGTTTTTTTCTAGCAAGTATAGTTTGTCAAATGGTGTAACTGATAGTATCGGTATCTGTAGGTAGACATCGGCAATAAAATATAGGTATATTTTTTCAGAATTTTATAGCTGTTATGGTCTAAATAAAACCGATTTAAAAATCTTGCCCGCGCGGGTGAGCGCGGGTGCCCCAAAATGGCCAAAATGATATACGTAAGTAATTATCATTTAATCCGTTTCTAACCATTGACAGTTTCCCAATCTCCGCCTTGACGTTTGCGAAATCCTAAATGCAAATGTCCCTTATAAAAAAGTCCAGGAGCATTATAGTCATTCTTCTGCTGTGCTAGCTGCACCAGGAAGTCTGCTTCAGCCTGGCTGTTGATCACTGCCAGGTACGACTCCTCAGCCTGGCACACGGAGACGGCTTCGTCCCACGTTTTGGGGACAGAATGGAATTTGTAGCATCGGCCAAGGGTTTCATTAAATATATAGTCTGAAAAAAGTACTACGGTTGGTTTAATAAGCCAAACATTTAACTAAGCATATGTCAATAGTAAAATTTGTCAATGAAGCTGAACAGCTTTATCCAAGTACATAAATCGATTTATGGAGGAAATTTTTGGACCTCTTGCAAAGTTATTTTCTTTAGAGTGAATCGCGCACGCGTCGTACGAAATTGAGGTTTCACGCATACGGATGACCAAGGAATCCCGTTACCATGATGTTATTACGGTTTTTCCTGTAGATTTAGCATGGGATTTTTAAACTCCTCCGTTAACAAAAACGGATTCAGCAAAATACTGCAAAATCATACGGTACGTGTGTTCCCCCTGCTGGTGATTCTTCTCATGATAATGATACAACTGTGAATATTACATTTATTCAGCAAAGAATGACAAGGTGACAGCAAGAATAATTTGAAATATCAAATAAAGAACGCAAAATTGTTGCCCGCCTTATTGGCCAGCATCAAGGGTGGTGAAAAAATAAGGAACTAATCAAATCAGCAATATGCACTGGGTAACCAGAAAAATAAAAGGAGGGAATTACTCACCAGTTCTTGAAAATCCGCACTTTGTATTAGATTTGAACTGCATGTCCTGCTGGCCATCTGTAGGGAAATAAAAAAATATTTTATCTACACTCGTCTCATAATGTTCGAATTATGAATTCGAAAACAGATGCATAATGACCTACTTTATGCATTCTGCTTATAAAAACTAGGGTTTACTATAAATTACAGAAGCGTAATGACTTAATGAGAAAACTCTTAATACGATAAAGTTGAGAAATGAAACGAAGTTTTTTTTTGCCAATACTCTTATTGCCAACTTCCGCCTGTTTCCAAACGTTTGGAAACACAGAGTTCCGCACCTGTCAGTTGTTGTTGTATGGTAATGTTGCGTTTGTTTTATAAGGTTGTTGTTGAGATGTTGTTTAGTTGTTGTACCGATGTTGTCCAGATGTTGTTCAGTTGTTGTTCAGATGTTGTTCAGTTGATGTTCAGATGTTGTTCAGTTGTTTTTCAGATGTTGTTCCGATGTTGTTCAGATGTTGTTCAGTTGTTGTTCAGATGTTGTTCAGTTGTTGTTCAGATGTTGTTCAGTTGTTTAGGTAAGTCACTCCACATCTAAACAACTGCTAAATTACAGAATTTTCAAAAATTCATATCAAGCCATATTACGTTCTCGTATTGAATTTGTCCTTGTATCGGGCCTTGCAATGGCCGGTGCGTACGTTTAGAAAAGTGTTTCTGAGTTTTTTTTGGAGAGTGTAGATAAAATAGTGTAAGCAACTGCTATAATTAGGCATTAGAATGCTCGTGTCAAACTATTATCACACTCGGCTGCGCCTCGTGTGATAAACAGACACTCGCATTCTAATGACCCCCATTATACGACAGTTGCATAAACTACTATTTTTAACTCAAATAATAAAAAGTAGGTAAGACACAAAACGGACGGCGAGCGGGGTATCTACTGGTAGGTAGGTTTGCCCATTTATAATAAAGCCATTAGCATGTCATTATTAAACGAACAAGTATCACTTTACGCGACTTACATTGTGTCACGTCATTTATTTGGTAAAAGTTTATCCCTCTACGTTTCGGCTGCTTACAGCAGCCTTCTTCACGAAGCTCGACAGATCGCATACACCCGCCAGTCAGCTGTGATTGCTGTGAAGGCAGCCGAAACATAGAAGGATAAACTCTCTACCAAATAAATAACAAGTAATTTGCGTAAACCTACATGGTTGGTAAACTTGCTAACAAAGGGAGAAAACCAGCTCCCTTCTCTACCATCGGACATCCAGACGCACTTCCGGATACCATCCATACCTGGTTGCCATTCCACCAATTCGGACTAAGCGCTTCCAGTAATCATTTATAATGCGCACTGCTAAAGAGTGGAACTCACTACCTGCGTCTGTCGTGTCGTGCGGTTTGTGCCTTATTGCGTAGGTACTCTGGAGGAAGCCTATGTCCAGCAGTGAATTGCTATATTTTTGATTTATGATGTGGTATGATTATGGCACTTTTGCTTTCGAATCCGGGAAAAAGTCGTTTCCAAATGACCTCATTAAAAGCTACATTCTCGAGACACCACCACTTACCCTTACTTGTAATTTAATATGAAAACAGAAAGAAACGTAATTATGTTATTACATAAGGCTGATTTTTTACAAAACTATATGTCTTTTGGTCAGTAAATAATGTTGTTGTTGATGTGGGAAATATAGACAGACAAAACAAGACTTGGCAAGAGGTACGAAACCCCCTAAAAATTAAATTATTCTCACAATATAGGGTGAATTTTTACATGTGATCGATAGTGAAAAGTCAAGTCAGGCTGGTCATATAGAAATAAATTGCCCCAAGGAAAATAGACCGAAAAAATATTTAAAAAATAATTACGTCCTATACCCAAAAATATTAATGAACTGTGTCACTTTGTATAGGAGGCCCATTTTTTCATAATTTGACCTTTGTTTCTTGGGGAACGTTGTTTAGATTTACGAGTAGAACTCACCCTAAAAGTATTAGCATTGAATTTAACAAGACCTTAATATAACTTACTTAACAAAAGTACCTATTAAAGAATCTACAAAGGTGAATAGGAACAAAAAATATGTATAGCTTAAACCACTGCACCGATATTGATGAAATTTAGCACTAACATTGATATGACGGGAACAAAGGACATAGGCTATTATTTATTGCGGGAAAATAGCCTAACCACACACGACCCGCAGGCTGCTTGTAGCCCACGCACAACCTAAACAGCTAGTAAAGAAAAAACTTCTAACAACCCACCCGGTGGGGTGCCGGCTTAGAATAGCATCACCCCAATTCTTCCCATAGGTTTCACAAAAAAACAAAGGAACTGTTAATCTCTCAAATAAAATAAAATAAATAATAATCCAGAGAATGGGTACTAGCGTTCTCTGTGAATGCAACATCTTGCACTGCGCTCGCCAATCCGCCTGCCAAGCGTGGAGGGTATGGTCCTGGCAATACCTCCGATTAGTGCAGTGTACTGTTGTGTCTGTTCGTAAAACGACCCACCCAGACAGCAGCAGCATTTCTACTGTTGTTTGTAAAATAATAAAATAAATAAATAAATATTTTGGACAATTCACACAGCGCCATCTAGCCCTAAACTAAGCAAAGCTTGTACTATGGAAACGTACATACATAATACATATATGTGCTCTTTTTTTGTACATAAATACAAACAATACATAGAAAACAGAAAAATTCAACACAAATATTTGAAAAGTAACTAACAAATACTTGTGCTGTGTGGGGATCGTACCTACCCACGACCCTCGGCGTAGCAGGCAGGGGTACTATCCACTATGCCATTGGGCCAGTCATCTAGTAGGTACTATCAACCTACCCATTAAATGGATTCTTAATAAATAACTATATGAAAAACCAGTCTAAGTAGATTGACATGTTACTGAAAGTACTCAATTCAAAACTTACTTGTAAAAAACACTAACTGCACCACAAACAACGCACACAAATATATTGAAGCACCCATATTTAAAAAAGAAAATTTCTTAGGCTTTTACTATTCCTCTCTTACTTTTATTAAATAAATAAGTATATTTATTGCAACAAGTTGTCAAGTAAACTAAGTGATATGAACTACAGACGCTCCGGATGCCGTCTCCGTAAATTTTGTATGAACCGAGCTCGCTCTGTTTTTATACCAACTGATAACAGTAACATTGTAAACAAACTTTTTATTGGAATTAACGTGGGTTCTAACAGTTTTTTCTGAGATATCGTTTTCTGCGAATGAACTGATAAATTATTATTGTGATTACTATCGGTAATAGTTTTGCG
Source organism: Tuta absoluta (assembly GCA_027580185.1). Lineage (NCBI taxonomy): Eukaryota > Metazoa > Arthropoda > Insecta > Lepidoptera > Gelechiidae > Tuta > Tuta absoluta. Next base: position 12,652,022 of record JAQAHW010000016.1, on the reverse strand, counting down.
AAAAAATAAGAAAATATTTTCAATTATACAGGATGTCAAAATATTAGCTGCAAATATTTTAAGGGGTCAAGTATCCAATGAAACTGAACTTAGGTTGAAATATAAAAATTAAATGTACGAGTAGGCAGTACCACTCGCGTTGTCAAATCATTATATGCCACTACATCCACGAATGATTCTGTCCACAAACACATACTCTTGAAAAACATATAGGTACACAATTTTCCGAATGACCCTCAAATATTTGTCAGACGTGGCGTAAATATCCGTTTTTTGCGGCTGTTTACGCTCTGCCTATCCCGCAAGGGAATAATCCCGTGAATAAAGGCGTGATATGTGTATGTATGTATGTGTGTATGAAAAACATAGCCCTCTGACGAAGTCGGGTAAAATAGGGGTTAATGATACGTTGCACAAAATATGATTAAAATTTCATACGATTTCACAAGTGATTTGCATATTTTAGTGAATGAGCTTTGGTAAAGCGGCAAATGACGCTTCAGAAAAAATATTGCTTCAACTTTCTACATACAACGCGAATAAGTGAACGTCCTAGGCGGTGGCCCAAGTCCAGCTGTGGATAATTTGAATTTAAATACATACAGGGTGTAAGGGACGGTGTACCGAAAAATTTGCAGGCATGATCAGACCATGACACTGAACAACTTTTATTATGGAGCCTATATTGGGAAACACAATATTTTTTTCGAGTTTCCATAGAAAGTCAGTCAGCTGATCGGGAATTTTGTATGGGAGGTCGAAAAAAAAATCTCGTTTACCAACATATCTTCCATAGAAAAAGTTGTTCAGTTTCATGGTCTGATCATGCCTGCAAAGTTTTCGTTACACCGTCCCTTACACCCCGTATATAACAAACACTACGTTCTGCAGGCTCAGTTCAGGCTCGTTGTAAAAGGCAAAATAGATGCAAAAAGAGCACGCGGCCGCTCACCAACAGATCTGTCCAATCTGATAAAGTCCGTTACTGAGCACACAATCAACGAATGTTCGCGCGAAGCCACAAGTAGATCAAGATGGAGACGCATCGTGATGAAATCTACGCAAGATCCGACCAATTCCTGACCACGACCACTCTTCCAAGAGTGTACGACTGAGAAGAATAAAAAACACATTGCGTTGCAGCAGAGGTAGGCAACTGTCGTTTGACAAGGCAATATGACCGTATATTTACGGCCGCTAACGCTCTACGCGCGGGTAGGCCCCGCAAGGGATAAAGGCGTGATATGAATTTACACTTAACAATACCGATGACAAAACAACGCAAGCCATCCATTTAGATCCTTCTTTTTTTGGAAACTTGCAACATTTTCAAGCGCGGGCAGGATTTGAACCTGCGATTTTAGTCATTACTAGTGACGACGTCTCTTCCATCTGGGCTACCGCAGCTCGTTCCTTGCCCGCCAATTTTGCAAGAGTATTTAATGCCAGCAACGCGTGACACTTTTTTTGCAAATTATAAAAAAAAGTATACCTATCACGGGAAGTGTTTTAAAATTTGGTATCGTGGTTTATGGTTTGTGGTTGAAGCATGGACGTATTATTTAAACAGGACTGATAACTGTTGCAGAAAAAACGAGCCGAGCGAGAACGCACACACCGAGGCCTTTCGTCTCTTTCTAATAGGGCATCAATATTTTGAATTACAATGAGCTTATAGATAGGGAAATTTACATACATACGATTCACTTGGACAACCTCGAACACAACATTTTTTCACCACTTTGAGTGAGAAATTTCGTCAAATACTGATTTTAAGTAATAAATTAAGAATGTATTTTTTTTTTGTCGCTAAAGTTTAAACTTACCGCCAAAATTCAATCCTAAAGGGATACCATAAGAAAATTATTTGATTAATAGTTTTTACATAATCATAATTTATCAGTGTATAATTTTATGATTTCCAACATGTTTTTGATATAACTGACGCAAGATGTTTTATTTTATTACTCAAATTATAATAATAATAATTATATTTGTCAAAAATAAGTTAGGCAAAATTTGATCTCCAGTTATTTTCTACACTGGCAATATGAAAGAACGAGACACACAGCCTCTCTACGTGCTATCTCTCTCGGCTCGGATTAGCCTCTGGGAAAGTCTTACTGTAAAATAGACCATATTTCAGTATCAATAAAGTTACTATTCGTAAATAACTGTTTTTGAAGTTATCAGTCCTGTTTAAATAATACGTCCATGGGTTGAAGTTAGTTCACAAAAAAAGTTACACTCTCTTACTCGAAAAACTTTTTTTTTTTTTAATCTTTATTTAAGGAGTTTTGTCAAAATATGACAATGCCACTCCAAGTTAGTTCACAAAAAAAGTTACACTCCACTCCACTCGAAAAACTTAAGTAACACTTTTTATTATTACGTATAGATTAAAAATACAGAGTCATTATCTTTTCTACTAAATTTAAGATCCTATTATTATTATTCTATAATAACGTGACATCTCGGAATACACGTCATTCATGTATGTACCATCAGCCTACCCATTTAAGGGATCAACTTTGTACTGGTTGTTCATACAGTTACTAAGAATCCGTACTAATATTATAAATCTGAGAGTTTGTGTGTGTGTCTGTATGTTTGTTACCTGAATACCAAATTTTTAAGCACTTCCCGTGTTAAGTATAAAATTTTTGGAAACTTGCAAAATTTTCAAGCGCGGGCAGGATTAGAAAGTGATTGTTTGTTACATCTTCAAGCTGAAACGGCTCGACCGATTTGAATCAAATTTGGAACACAGGTAGAGTATAACTTGGAATAACACATAAGCCACTTTTTACCGCAGGAAAATAACTATTACCACGGGAAAATGAGTGAAACCACTTGGCGGAAATCTAGTATACAATATAAGTAGATTACTTAAATGGGTAGATTGGTGTGCTGGTGATTGTACAAAATAGTAAGTAACCAGTTTGCTCAGTCAAGCTACGCTAAAAGCGGTCAAGAGGTCCGAGAGAGGTCCTCTAACCTATCCGACCCTTTGCCTTGAACTAATAGAAACAAAAAGATAAGTGACGTAAAGTTGCACAAAAAGAATTTTAATATTTATGTACTAAATCGGTCAACTTTCTTACTCATTTTGGTTCATTATGCACTCACAAATCTCAAAATGCTATATTATTGTTATTAGAAAAAATGTTAGCCCCCGCTGGGACTTGAACCCGAGACCGTGGGGTACCGTCCCACTGCTCTGCCAACTGAGCTACCGGCGCCTCGACTATAGTGACACACAATTTTCTAAATGGCCTCTTCAAAAGTCTGTCAGACGTGGAGTAATTAACTGATTCTTACTGCTGTTTATGATTTGCCTACCCCGCAAGGAATATAGAAGTATTATATGTATGTTTCAAGTAGGTATATAGAAATTGTAGATAGTAACGCGTAGGGTAACGTAGATAAAAAAGTGCATAACTTCAAATACTTCAAACTTCAACGGTCTTAGACGTGGTTTAAGCGTTTTAAGCTCTTTGACAGTGTCAAATCGTATGAAAAAAAATTTAAAACACTGCCTTAAAGCACAAAGTAAGTATTGGCGGCGGCGCTGGTGCTATAAGCGCGTCTAACTTTTTTGTAATAACAGGGCAAAAGTTTTATTTCCAAGTAGATTCACAATCAATATTATTAGAATCTATACATATTTCTATACATTATAATAACATTATAACAATCTCATGTCTGTACATTATAGATATTAAAGAAAAACTAAGATGGGGATCTTCATACAACCAATAGAAGCCAAAAATATGATATAAAACATTTTTGACTGTCTGTCTGTCGGACTGTCTGTTTGTTTTTTTGACTGTTTGTTGATGAAACTTTTTTGTTATACATATAGCTATCTATTAGTGCTCGCTAACATATAGGCTATCTTTTTTTAAATTCGCTCTTAAAGGGGGTAAAAGTATGGGGGGGGGAAGGGTTAATAAATCTAAATGTAACTCCGTCAGTTTTGAAGCTAATTCGATTAAAAATATTATTTGTCGATTTGAGTAGAAATTAAAATAATGACGCAATAACGATTTTTGGAAATTCTACCTTAACGGAAACGCGATAAGTTTCTATGAAACTCTGACAGTTTTGAAGCTAAATCAATGAAAATTTGACGTTTGGTATGGTGGGAGTAAAAAGTGTCCTGATCAACATCTATGAGAAGTGATTTTTTTAAAGCTCTGGAGTCTGTCTGCGTACCTAACTGGCATGCAACACCAAGAGCACAGCTTCACTTTAAAAACATACGGATATTACTCGAATATAATAGTTTTTATCTTCTGTTATCGCATAAACATTCCTTGGAGAGACTAAGTTCGCGGGCACCAGCTAGTGTCAAATAAAGTAAGTACCTAAGCTAAATATTACTTTGAGTGGCTACACGCTACTACTTTTTTCTACACAATCGGTCTGTTCACTTTTGCTTCATGTCTAGCTCATTCATACTTTCGACCCTCTCTCTCTCACTCTCTCTCTCTCTCTCTCTCTTACGTCTTTATTTAACAAACGTTCTGTCGAAGGGTCACTCTGTTTAGATAACGACCTTTGTATGCGTTCAATTAACAGTTAGCTAAGGGCTTTCGAACCTTTCAATGATATTTGAATTAAAGAGTAGAGAAAACATTTTAACGGCCTATTCATTATTTCTTATTTTAAACTGAATATTCTGCATCATCTTGTTTTATGGTTTCGTACCCGAAGGGTTAAACCGGGTCTTGTTTACTGAGACTTCGCTGTCTGTCTCCCAAACAAAAAACGTGTTTTCTTTTTGCTCGTTTTTATCTATAATGGTTCAGATGCTGCATTTCATAAACAGTAAAAGTAAGACAATAAAAAATTCCTAGAACATGTTTTTTTGTTAGCCGCTATGACAATAAATACTTTAAAAAGTAATAGTTAAGGGGGCATACAACAACCATGATTTTTATGCCATTTTTATAAATAAGGGTACGATACTCTTCGTGCGCAGGTCCGACTTGCACTTGGCCATTGTTTTTCTACATAAAATCTTAAGTATACGCAAGCTGCTTTATCTAAGCAAATTGGCGAAAAGCGAGTCGGACTCATTCACGAAGGGTTCCGTCCCTGCGTGCACTTGGTCAGTTTTTTAACGAAAATCTGCAGCTGAAAATATTTACAATCTGTTTTCGTAGTCTTGTGATCTGAGAGAATTTGTATGCATCCTAAATGTATATCAGTTATTTATTGTTTAAGTTTTATCTGCCCACACCCGATTTGCCTCGTTTATGTACAAAAAATATAATAAAAATAATTAAGTAACTTTTGCAGATAATATAAATACCGAACGCAGATATACGGGTCCGTGAACACGAATCTCTTGCAAGAGTACCTACCTATAATAAGGTGAACGTTCAGAAGCTTAATTTCAGAAACAGAGATTTCTGACATAGTGCAGATAAGTCCGCAACGACTGGTCTAACCGGTGGGTGTAACCGTTATTGTTGCAAAACTAACCCGGTAGATGGAACCGTGCCACGCGTTTGGCTAGCAAGGAAAATTTTGCAAGTTTTCAAAAAAAAATTTACTTATATTCGATTTTTTAATGTCAAGGGCTACATAGAGGCACATACATCAAACATGTTTCTTTGGAATTACTCTTTCTACTAAAGAAAACCGCGTCAATATCCGTTGCGTACTTTTAAAGATTTAAGCATACATAGGGACAAAGGAAGCGACTTTATTTTAAACTTTAAGTGATTATATTGGTGATGTGTGTTTGGTTAGTGGAATGTGTGATACAAGTGCAATTTAATAGCAGACTTCGTATGCGAAAATTGAAAAATAGACACTCCTTTCCAGGGGAGTATGAGTTTGCTTTGAGTTTTATTTCTGATATACCTTCCTATGAGTATATCATTGTAGTAACCCACCTGACCAAGTATTTTTTATTTCTGTTTGCCTCTCTCTCTTTCGTGTGGGACACCGAGTCGTCCAACGACCTGATGAACCCTGGTGTCAGATTTTTTCAACCGCCTACTACCACTAGTAGCATGGTTGTGTTGCGACCACCGTCTAAGTAATCATAGACAGCAACCGGGACCGACGGCTTAACGTGCCCTCCGAAGCACGGTACCATTTATTTTCGGACAATTAGTTAGTTCACCCTGCAATGTCCTGACCAGACCGGGAACAAATTCACAAAGTGATAAATATCAACTTTGTGAGTGCCCCACCGAGAACCTTTGCGTCGCAGGCAGTCGCACTACCACTGCGCCACGTCGGCCGTCTGTTTGGCTGATTTGTATACTTAATAGTTTTGTATACTTAATTTTCTTTTTATTTCAATCTTTCGGTTGCTAGCCGAAGTTGTTCTTCATCCTTACTTTTCAATCTCGAAACGTGTCTCGAACACAAGTAAAATTCCAAGACATAAAATAATGTCTGCGCTATGGAAATTTTTAATTTGTCGCAGAGATTTCCTTTCACAATTTATCAGACGTTCTCTCGGCTCTACTAGTATTACCATATTCCATGAAGATTACAAAAATTATTTACGTACTGATTTATTTCCTCATAAATACATAGTAACTTATAAATATGTATAAGTATATATAACTTACTTAACTAAAGTACCTATTAAAGAATCTACAGAGGAAACTAAAAGAAAGTTTTCATGCGGTAAAAATTGGTTTATGTGTTATTCCATTACTCTCATTCCAAATTTCATCCAAATCGGTCAAGCCGTTTGAGCGTGAAGAGGTAACAAATATACATACACACACACAAACTCTCAGATTTGTAATATTAGTACAGATTATCATTAAAGTACGTCTAAGCCTTCCCTTTCTTTTTAAGACAGAACACTAAGTACATAAAATAACGACGTAAGATTACTGTGAGGAGTTTTAATTCCTTCCCGAGATTTCCTCTCACAATGTTCCCCATACAAAGCCCACCGACACAGTTGCCTTATCGTGCATGAAGGCAGTAGGCAGATGAGATGTTCTCTCAGCTCGACTAGTATTACCATAATCCATGAACATATTGATTTTTCCCCATATTCATGTAGTCGTAAACGGCCTCGACAGTGGCGCCCACTTCAAAAAAATCTTTATACAAACAATTAAACAGAAATAAGTGTCTGTTTTAGTCACTTTTTGCCGTAATCTTAATTACAGCGAATTTTTCATTGAGTTTGTAGGTTCTAGCTTTACTTAAGTTAAATACTAAAAACTTGATCAAGAAATATTTGCTGTACCTACTTAAAGTTATGGCAAAAAGTGCCTATAAACGGCCACTATTGGTATTAATTGCCATAACTTTAATTACAGACAATATTTTGGGGTGGTATGGGATCTACCTCCTAGCGGCCCACCCCAGACAACGGCAACACAGCCTTGCTGAACGATCCCACTAAGCGGTGGAAGGCTCCGTAAGGGGCCGCCTGGCTCGCGACCACCATCCCACCGAAGTCTGGTGCCAAGTAGCTTGCTGCGTTCCGTCAGTGTGTGGGAGTGCCAGTGCCTTAACAGGCTTCTTCTGGGTGAGCTCGCTCCATCTTAGACTCTGTCTCTGTCCTATGACCTAGACTAGAGTCAAGAGCAAACCCATCATTAATAAAAATAAAAATAAATCATTGAAGATAATACTTAAAACTTGAGCAACGGACATTCTGATAGATTGTTTATATAAAGAGAAAATATATTTTTTGTGAACTGGCGCCACTGTCTAGGCCGTTCACGACTACACTCACCTTAAGAAGATTATCTGAGCGGAAAAGAAAGTGATCGCCCGAATTGATGTGAATAGGACCTAATAGTCAATTTTCATTGTCGACTTTATTGAATCAGCTACATTTGGACTATAAAGTGTGAGTTGCAAAAAATTCGGTAATTTCATGAACTCAAAATTACAGCTAAGGTTTTATGGATTACAGCGTCCCACGGTCTAGTAATATCATGATATTCGTAGGTATGAATAATACACATTAGATGGTAACAATAATTGACAGGTTACTGTACCGCACCGTTGCCAGTGACCGAATTACATGAGTATAATGTGATTTATTTTATCAAGAAGGTAAATGTAAAACAAAAAATTACTTCGTGACGTTGTAATCAATCACCGAAATAATTTTATCCCCAGTTGCGGCAAGGCGAAAAACCGAGGTACGGTAAAGCACAGAATCAAATCTTCCATTCGGTATGTTCACTGCTTAAAATAAGGCTAAAATTATGTATCAACGTAGGAAATGTTGGTGTCGACTGGTTGTACAGCGCGACCGACCCAGAGCCGGGCAAATCGATTCAGCAACAGGTACGGCCTTTGCTTGCGCCGTATTAATATCAGCTCACTCACTTACATGCACAGCTCCGTACAACGCAACGTTAGAGCAAAAATTAGAAGCACCTATTCATTCAGATAGCTCACTTTTTACATGACTGCCCAACCAAAAAAGGAGTGTGTGGCGACTCCCATAAATTGTTTACCTATATCGCTATATTCTTCTTTCCGCTAATTCTTCGCCTTCTTCACCCTGTGCTTACTTGTGCTTTATTTTCAAACTGTATCCTGTGCTTGTAACTATTGTGTGTACAATAAACTTTGGACTTTGAAAAATTTATGTGCTGTGTTGATCATTTATCACCAATCAACCTCACAAGTGTATGGTTTTAGAGTTCTTGTATGTATGTATTCAAAGTACTGAAACTCGTTAACCACTGAACAGATTCGAATGGGAATTAAGTTTAGGTTATCTTTGAAATTGGTTTGTCTTTTTATTTTATATTTATTTTTGTATAACTGAGGAATGTGCAGTGCCGACACAAACTTTTCTAAGGTTTAACGGCACAAATTAAAATGTCTTTAAAATAAATAAATAATAATCTAAAGAATCCTTACATTATTCCGATTGTCATAGGCTAGGCTTTATCTCAGAAAGCAGTCGTGTTTCTGAAATTTTTAATTTATTATGCTTGTTACTACACTCTACAAGTACAACCTGTACAACTACAAACGATCGTAGTAATCTCAACGAAAAAAACCCACGCGATTGTTTTGCGCACGGTTATTTGGATTTTGATCGTATATGAGATAAAGTTTCAGCTAAAAAAAACTCCTTTTTTTAAAGCAGCTACAATTTCTGTCGTGTAATTTTACTAATTACTGAAAAGCAGGATGGGCTGGTGACTACAGTTACAATTCCTAGATGTTTAGGTTGATCGTTTCGAGAAATACGAGAGTGAACCTTCTGTAAGGATTTTTATTTTGTGGTGAGAGCATTGGGTGAGAGTCAATCGACCGAAATGTTTACGAGTGACAGGAACGAAAGTGAGCCTTAAAAGGACCACAGCGCGTTATAAAATATTGAACAGAACCATTTTACATGAATTACATAATAGTCAGGAGGCAAATCATTGAAAAGTCGTCTCCTTAACGAATTCTCCTAACCCCTCTTCTATTTACCTATAAGGGCTACCGATGTGTTTCTTATACTCTATATACACGACGCTTGTGTTCGTGTTGCAGGAAGTTGTATTACGCATAACTGTGACGTCACAATGATATCCATACAAAGAAGAAAAAGCTCTTATACACGGACTGAGAATCAAAAGTTACATGCCGTGTCATTAACCTGGCCAGCCCCGTGGCAGTGCATTGATTTTTATTTTTTTATCCCGCCGAGCCGGTTTTCTATTAGGACATTACAAAATTGTTATAAAAAAAGAAAATTGTGTGATACAAATTTCTTTTTTTTACAATGACGGTTCATGACGTCAATAAGTGATATGATAATACTATCCTACATTGAATAAAGAATTTCAATTTCAATTTCAATTGAAAGGATTTCTGGAGTAGATTTTAAAGATAAATCAATATCACGCTATACAGATTCTCCGGCAAAAAAACTCGAATTGCTAGATCGCCAACAGACAATAATGAAAACACGAGAATATTTATACTTATTTGATGATTAGAACTTATTATAACCTTTTTTCAAAGTCAAGATCATGCTACGCTCCTACGCCGTAGCAAACTACTACGCGTAGGTAAGGATTAGCTTACACTTCGCAAAGTTTTAGAGCAACGTTTAAATTCAAACTAAGGTCCACCCACATCCACCAATACGTAAAAACTAAGGCTTCATTAGGTTCTGATCTTGATGGCGTAGTCAGCAAAAAAAAGTTTGTTTAGTCGTGGTACTTTTAACGACTCTTTTTAAGTATATTACTTAAGTTATAATTACTTTATTTAATTTTATGGCCCAGCGATAAAAGCATTAAATTTTAAATTCAAGCAGTAAAAGAGCAATTTTGGAGAACTTGTAAAATTGCTTCGCAACCAGGGTTTTAACCCGCGACTGTCGCTATCTCTTTAATAGCAGAAACGCCTCTATAATCAGTTTTAAACCATCCGATAACGATAGCTGAGATGCGGTAGCCCAATCGGCAGAGGCGTCGCTACAAGTAATAGCGAAAGTCGCTGGTCAAACCCTGTCTGCGGTTCAAATTTACAAGTTCTCTAAAATTTTATACCCAACACGTTAAATAGTTGTTGTGTAATATCAAAAAAAAATAACTACTTACAGCAATTTATGTTATTGAAAGTATAATTTCATATACTAATATTATTTTATGTTTTGATTTGGCAGAATCAATAAGATGAGGAAAATCAGCTTTAGCCCGGCTCACATCCAGCGCCTTTCCAGTAGCAAATTGGAAATGAATTTTATCGTATCGTAATTGAAATAGTCTATTTTAGCTGGCACGAGCAAAAGATTCCAACGCGACGACGTGCATACGATCCGTTCCACGAGCTCTATTTATGAATTCTCGCATGCGTATCACACGTTCTAGTAAACTTATCCTTTACACATATGCCCTAATGAAATTAACTTTTTTCATTGTAGGATAGTATTATCGCTTATACATTCAATTAATTCACACATAGCCTTGACATGTAGTAGTAGAAAGTGTGTTACAAGTGGTTAAACCAGCAGACATCCGAGCACGATTTTACAAATTGAGCTCCTGATCGACTAGTATTTTAACTTCATTACCTACAGTTTATTTTCAATCTAAGTACAACTGAAAATGGCTCGCTAAAAGGCGCTAGTTTCTGCACCAGCCCGGAGTTGCCTTAGTATCATAACAGAACGTAGGTACAACTTTTAAAGTGCCTGGATAGCTATCATGATCCTAGCAGAAGTTTGCCTGTAAGAGAGTTTATTTACACACGAGCGGCCCGCCCAGCGGTTTTACCCGCTGCTAACCGTTTTCCCGCGGGAAAAAGACCTTTTCTCGGCATAAATAATATATAATAACCTTCCTTTTGAATCATTATATCTACTAAAAAAAATCGCATCAAAATCCGTTGCGTACTTACGTAGAGACATAGGGATCACGGGAAGAGAGGGTCATAAAATAATAAAATAAACAAATAAAAAAGTCATGTCCTACAATTAAGTGATAATTTGTGATCCGCCACAGAATGTCCCTCGCTAAAAGGGACTAGTTTTGCCCCAACCTGGAGTTGCCTAAGTATCATAACAGAACGTAGATACAACTTTTAAAGTGCCTAGTTAGCTATCATGTTCCTAGCAGAAGTTTTCCTGTAAGAGAGTTTATTTACACAAGCTACCTGAGTGTACCGGACCAGTGTTGATGTTGTGAACTTTTAATGACCTGCATACAGCGTTCGAGTTGAAAGTAAAAATTGCCTGTTTCTTTACATAACTACAGATTTAAACGTTGTTTGATACATGGTTTTATTTGTGTAGTTAACTAATGTAGGTAGATATTTTATGAAAACAATATAGGTAGTTCGGCATACCTACCTACTACTGCTACTACTGACGTAGGTTTACGCGACTTAATTATTTGGTAGGTAGAGAGTTTAACCCTCTACGTTTTGGCTGCTTAAGACTGCCTTCTTCACTATGGTAGTCAGATCACATACGCCCGCCCGTCAGCGCTGTAGTAGCCGCAATTAATGGCTCTTGCCATGGTTGCATTTGACTTGCAGTCTATCACCAAAAATTCCAAACAATTTACACTAGCCACATCATCACTTCTTACTTCGTTTGCGGTAGCCGGTGATACACTTCTTAGCACTGGCTTCCGTGACGGCGATAACGACCAGCATCTGTGTTAAAATTCGGACGACGGCTTATTTCTATAGCTTGCCGAACTTTCCGGGGTGCACAGAACTTTTCCCTAGCCAGAATAGATGTCTTCTCGAACCGAATATAGTGATTGGTGTCCGGATTCAAGGAGTGTTCTGCGAACGCTGACGTCAAAGTGTTGCAGTTCTTTACGCTACCTATGTGCTCTTTAATTCTTGTAAAGACATGACGCTTCGTTTCGCCGATATAGCTCTCACTACATTCACAAGCTATTCAGGAAACAGCAGGTCCAGACTGAGGTCCTTATTTTTTGGCAACCTTAGCCAGTATTGTACATAAGTGTGGAGTCGGAAATAGGTAGGTATTCTTGTTGTTGTATTATAGATATACGTCACACCTTATATGTAGGTGCGGTTGATAAGTTGGGCGTATTTCTATCAGTCTGTGGCCTCGTTTTGGTTGATGAATTATCGTTACGACTTACGCCAACACTGGTCTCCGCTTGTACCCATTTGACTCTAGTACCTCGCTGAAATGGTTTAGCTCCGACTCAGAATCGCGAAGACGGAGCGCCCTGCTACAGAGAAAGCGTGGCGTGGGACTGAGGAGAGATGTTACATGCCGTGTGTATGACCTGGCCAGCCCCGAGGCAGTGCCCTTATTTTAATTTTTATATCCCGCCCGAGTCGGTTTTCTGTCAGGACAGTACAAAATTGTTAAAAGAAGATAATTGTGTTATTCTAACTTTGCAATGACGTCAATAAGTGATACTAGTATTAATTGGTCCATGGTACCTACAATCTTTACTTACTCCTATGGCTCATGGACCCAAAGTACGTCTTGGCCTCCGACACGAGTTTTCGCCACTTGTCCCGATCCTGGGCCGCTTCACGCTAGTCTGTCGCTTGATTGAATAAAGTTAATTTCTTTACATTTCCCGATTTCGTTAAGGTCATTGATAGAGCAAAATAATGCTATCGAAATCTGAATTCTAAAGCCTATAATTTTTTCAAATGTTCCATCGTCCTCATCGGGCCAAGTCATTCTAATTACGACTCGTAAATCCATGATTTCCTGTCATCGACCATCTCCCAAGGTCAGCTTATACGATTTCTATGTGTTCTATCCTAGGTACATACATGAAAACCACTTGTTCAAAATATCACCGTCTTCGTCGTCGTCTGTATATTATTGTACCAGAGGTTGTAGGTACTAAGTCCGCAAGTTTTCTCACGTTTTACTCATTTGTCAACCTTTGACTTTCAAAATTTGAGCCCCAGAATCACCAGCCAATCTTGCGGGGTGAGCGATGTGCGGAATTTACCCTATAAAGTGAGAACCTTTGAGGCATTGATAAATTCCCAAGATTACTTGATTCATTGCTTGGTTACAGTATTCCAGTCTGTATACGCGTGAAGGCCGGTTTTCATTGTCTTAGTGTTTAGTCGAGTGCTTTAGTTCAAGTTGAAAGGCAAGTTCTTTAGTGCTTTAGTGGTTTGCGAGTGAACGTTTACACTTCTTCCAGTAGAGTATCTTTTCGACGCCACAATGAACGCGCGACGTCGCGAAATACGCGCTATTCTACGTAAAATACTGAATGTGATTATGGAAAAAATAGAAGACGACATTTACTTCTTTTATGGCAGTGTATGCCGAATGCCTAGCCTGCTTGTTTTTGTACAAATTGTTTTTAACGTTCCATAGACATTCGTGAACGATATATTCAGACACAAATTTGATAATTCGTTTAGATAATTGTATCTTCCGACCATTAAGTCATCTTTAAAAATCAAAAAACAAGCACGTGTTTCACGGCACTTGTGCACTCTCCTAAAGAGTTTACTAAATTACGCGTTTACACACAACGAGTGACGCGGCGGGGCCTGCGCGGGCGCGGGAGGGGTATCACTTGAAACAAAAATAGAAAGCGATTCTATTTTGATTCAACTTGAAAGGCAACTAGAACTGTACTAAAGCAAGTAGCGTTTACACGTTTCAACTAAAGTACTATCCTAAAGCACTCGACTAAACACTAAGACAATGTAAACCGGCCTTGAGGTACTTATGTACCTATAGCACTATTTTTAAGTTAAGGACAGAGGTTAGTTATCTACAGAACAAGTTTTTCTAAAGGAAAATTTAGAACATACATACATGCACATATCACGCATTTATCCCTTGTGGTACAGGAAGTGTTAACGGCCGTAAAAATATGGTCGCTTTCGCCAAGTCTTTCAAATATTTCAGCGCCGTTACAAAAAATCGTGTATCTCTTTAGTGACAAATTGTCAGCCTGTCGACTACAATTGTAATACACATGAAACCCACGAGTCCCTTAGTCGCCTCTTTCGACACCCGAGGGATACTTTTTTTAGAAACCTCATCAATTTAGCTATGTAGGTACAGTCAAGCTCATGTCAAGTTAGACACTTGAACTGCCAATAGAACCAAATTGGTCTATGATAGAACAAATACCTATTATGCAAGCAGCATAAGAATGGTCCAAAGTTCAAACAGCCTAACCCAGGCTGATCTTGACTGTACATAAATAGTAACAAAAGATAATATTTTTAAACTAAGAATGTACCATCATCATAAGTAATTAAAATAGATAAAGAACTACTATAACAAAATTATGCCTGATTTTAGTTATACAGCAAAAAATATTGCAGTCTCCCTTGAACTAACTTTATCCATTGAAGCATTTAGATTATCATGGATATCAAATCAACTGTACAATTTAATAGTGTAACCGTTGAGAGTACAAAAATAAAATACATTTAAATAGGAGTTCATTAATTTACTCTTACCTAAATAACATTTAACAAAACAGAGTTACCATTGTAAATTACATAAACATAATCATTATTCAATACATTAAATGACTTCACATTTTCTTTGTAACAAGCTGAGGAGATCAATTAATTATTTAAAATTTTAGCTCCATAGATCCATCTCATTACCAAAATCTTTGTCAATTTCACTTTACAGTCATTACTTTTATATTCTTGCTTTGACTTTATTCACTCTATGATAATTCCACATGGTTTTTAAACTGTATTGCCAGTATGTCAGGAGTCCTTAATAGTGCAGAGGCCACATCAACTGAAGGTGTCTTCAGATCTTTGACTAAGACCTCATCGCCTTCTACCTTCCAACCAGAAAATGTTCCTTCTAAGAGTGACTTCTCAAAAGTCAAAATGGAACATCTTTCACCTGAAACAATGAAATTAATTGAAATGAAAAAATAAATGAAATACTCTTTTCGTGTGGGACACCGAATCGTCAACGAATCGATGAACCCTGGTGTCAGAGTTTTACAACGGCTGACTACTAGTACTTAGTAGGCCTCTGACATGGTTGGGTAATGACCGCCATCTAAGTAATCATAGACAGCAACCGGAACCAACGGCTTAATGTGCCCTCCGAAGCACGGAACCATCTCTCTTTTCGGACAATCAGGTGGTTCAGCCTGCAATGTCTTAACCAGACCGAGAACAAATTCACAAAGTGATAAATATCAACTTTATGAGTGTCCCGCCAAGAATCGAACCCGGAACCTTTGCGTCGCAGGCAGTCGCACTACCACTGCGCCACATCAGCCGACCTGAAAACACTGAAATGAATTGAAATGAAAGTTGTTTTCATTGCTGAAATGTTTGAAATGAGAAATTTTTATCTACAAACAATTTAAAATGAAAAAATTGCTAAGTGTTGCAGGCAATAGTTACACCGAAATGCAAACTACCTGACTGATGTACGCTTAGTGTTCAAAACATACAATTTACATAAATGGGACTCAACTAACAGTTGTAAAACAGTGCCACCTCGGGTCCCGCTTCTTTATTTTTAGCGTTACTGTAAGTTTATGTAATAGGTACACAGTAATGTAGACTAACAGTGTTATTTACCATTTAGCTCTGTTATTGCTTTCAGAAAAGTTTCTCGTAGTTTAACTCGAGCCTCCTGCTTTGATTTCGTAGCCGTGTCAGGAGACAGTGAATTATCTCCAGTTATCATGACTGAAACTAAGTTCAAAAATAATGTGCAAAGCTCTATACTTCTAAAAACACACAAAATAAGTCGGTATTTAATAAGTTTTAGCCTATTTCTGAAATTGGAGGTTATGTTGTTTACTTACAATACATAGATAACCAAGTGTGACGTATTGTTTTTTTTGCCATGTTTCTTTTGCCCTTTCAGACAGGGCATGATCTGTGATCATACCGCTTTCAATAACCTCTTTCAAGCTTTGTAACCCGGTATAATATTTATCTCTTATGCTCAAAGTCAAACAAAATATAGAAAACCGTTGTTTTTATTGTCAGTGTTCGCACCATACTTATTATCCTAAAAGCACATTCACAACATGCACCTTCTCCTCCTCCTTGAGTGTTCACACACTGCCGTCATACTCTTCTCACACCAATATGAGTGAACGAGATATTCCACACGCGTTTGTGCTGCCGTTCCTTTGACTCGCTCATGAAAAGCCGACACTCGAGGGAGCTCGGGAAGTGACGAGTAGCAGCGCGATTCACCTGTTTACATATTCGCACTGCCCACTTCCCTTAGTATTTCCCTGCCCATATTGGCATTGTGTGAACGTGCTATAATGTGAAAGGGTGTATTGATTGTGCACATTCTACCTCATCGTAAAGAGGGAAATACAAACAAAAGTAAAACAAGTTGTCTATGGTAGTATGGTATCCTAGCAACCGGTAAAAAAGCTCCACAACGAGAAACGATGGAAATTATGTCAACAAATAAACTAAATAGTTAACTTTTAAGTTGGTTTGTGTTCCAGTAAGCTTTAAGATGACTTTGTATACTGATACCAAACTCAGTTTTACTGATGCCAATGTCGTGTCTACCCTGGGGTCATGGCACCCTTCGTTACCGCTTCTTGCAATCGGATCTTACCACCAAGAAAAGGGAGGATTTGTTACTATATTCCAAGAAAACGTAAGATATATTAAAATCACTGGTCAGAGTATACTTTTGCTGGACTAATTCAATGAGCATACAGGTTTTTTTATGGTGTAACATTGATTCCAGGGTACCGCTTTGGAAGGTTGTGAATGGCCGATACTTTTATCAAATCAAGCGACAGCACTCGCTTGGCACCCGACTCGTCGGCTTCTGGTCGTCGGCTGGGACGGTGGTGAACTCTACATCTGGTTGGAATACTCCTGGGCTCGATTAGAAGCTCCCCACAATGCTGCATTGACTTCGGTTGCATTCAGCCTCGGCGGCGGCAGGTTACTAGCAGCTGACGCCGCAGGATCAATGTCCGGCTGGCAATCCGCATCAGGCGCACCCTTAACATCATTCCATCATCAACTTGGAGATGTCATAACACATGTCTCCTTTTGTTCACCGCAACCAAGCTCTGAAACTTCGATCAGAGGCTTAGCGCGTGCTGCCGTTGCTGGTGACGAAAATGCATTAGATGCTTTAGCTGCATGGAGACCTCGGACCACAGCTAGAATGAGGGAAGGGGCTCAACCGGACAACCTTAGTTGCTATGCAGCTCAAGACAATGGTATCATACTGTTTATAGACCACAATGGGGCATGCAGTGAAGTCCTTAGTGCCCCAGGCAATATAATATTTATGTCCATACTAAGCAACATTTATTTGCTAGTAGCTTGGGAATCAGGTGGTGCTCTAAGCCTGACAAGGTTCTTGACTTCTGGTGATGGAAGTTTGCAAACAGATACCCATGTAAGAATGACAGCAAGGAATGGGCAATGTATTGTGCTGTCTGGCAACTTTAATGTAGCAGTCATAACTGGGGACAACTTAATAAGAATATGGGACAGTGAGACTGGGGATAATGATGTACTACCAAATGAGAAAGATGAGATTGTTGTAGGGGATAGTTTCACTAGCATCAGCTATTGTAATTTAAGTGATACTTTATGCTGTGGGACATCACAAGGCTCTCTCTACCTGTGGAGAAAAGATCACAGAAACACTTGGAAATTAATCAGCAGCACTTCTATAAAAGGCACTGTCAAAGAAGTGACATGGGGGTCGGAAGGCTTGATGAATCCACTGCTTTTTGTAAATTGTATAACAAGTGCTTTTATTCTTCGAGAGCAGCCAGTCTGTTGGGGATATTCTTCAAATGTGTGGATGGTGCAGAAGTCGGCGAATGAAATTGCTGTAACTGATAAGAATAATACCTTGTCGAGCATCAATTCATCTATAACAGTGAGAGCTTTTGCTTACAAAGACCATTATGTAGCATTGGGTGATGGAAAAGAAGTGCAGGTAAGTTTGTTTGATGTTTTAATCAGGGCACACCAATAGATCTTCCAAAAAGTTATTAAATAAATGTAAACTATCTAACTATGGCTGAGTGGCAGCTATAGTATTCAGTCCTTCAATTATAGCATCCAATAATATATTAAGTTTGCTAGATTCGGACGCGTCATTCTCAAGTAGATTTTTCTCTAGTGAATGAGTGCAACTTTATGTTGTTGAGGTAGAGTTAATTTTCAATAATGTGCGCTAGGTTTTGGATTCCAGGCTTCCCCTCAAGTAGTTCCAAACTAACAGAGAGTGTTCCTGGTAAAAAACATAAAGATGATTTATTTGTGAAAAATTTGCGTTATTGTAATACAGATAGTACCTAGTATTAATTAATAAGTCCTACATGTTTGGCAAAGTAAATTCTTTTGTTTACAGATTTGGATGAGCAGCAAGGAAAATGAGACGAAATTCTCTCTAGTTCGCACTTTTCAGTGGAAAACAGACGCCTTGATAATCTACAATGATGTACTGGTGGGTGTAGTTACCCCCCATATTGAATACTACAGCATTACTGGGAACAGCCTTGGAATTCTCCCCAGCACTGAAGGTGAAGGGGAACCCATAGGTGTTACTAATACTGGCAAGTTTGTTGTTATAGCAACAATGGATGGGACCATCAAGCTAGCAGAGATTACAAAAAAAGGTCTAAGGATGCCATATCCAGCAAAAAGTTGCTATCAAATGATTGAAGATTTTGGTGAAGTCATGAGAGCTTCTGTGAACTGTGTCGGGCGCTATATTTGCCTCAGTATTGCCAGTTCCGGATTGGCCCCAGATCCAAAACTTTATCTTTGGGATGTAGCTAATGACGTCATCACGAACACGCTGCTTGCTGAGAACTCCACCCCTCCTTATCAAAGTGTTCCTATTGCTATAGTGTGGGATGCAAATGACCCAAGAATCGTAGCTGTCCACATGCGTTCAGTAGATTTCGATCGCGTCCACTTGTTCTTCTGCCATGAAGGTCATCTATACGAATATAAAAATTGGTGTTCAAATACCGAAGAATACTTCATGTCTGACTACATGTTGTGTTCTTTGTGTACACCTTTTATTGTTATACTCTCGCAGCAAAGTATCAAAAAGCTGATGATGCATGAGTTCCAAGATCTTGACCTTGATCATGAACCTGCTACCGCACGCCAAGTATCAGACTTCCTGTATTACATCATGACGGGTAATTTAGAGAAAGCTGTCGTAGTCGGAACAAATATTTCTATAGGAAAAGGTTCTGTAATTTGGGACAGTTTGGCAAAAGAATGTGTAGCTCTTAAACGCCCGGACGTAGGCGCCGTATGCCTCGGCAAAATGGGGAATATAAAAGGCGCTCTAATGATGCGTAAAGTAATGAATGATGATGACATTGACGACACTTGCAAGGTTGCAATCTTAGCAGTAAATCTTGGAATGACACAGGAAGCTGAAGATTTGTTCCGTGAAGCAAAAAGACCAGATTTAATCACTCGCCTGATATCTGCTAAAGAAGGTGGACTAACAGAAATTACATCAGGAACTAACGGGGGCGAGAACGTTCTTCTATTAAAAAGTGCTCAACATAAACTGGCTAAAGTACTTTGGGCTAATGGAGAAACAGGCCAATCGTTGAAGTTATTCGAAAGTGCTGGCACCTTAGTACCACACGTCCCCAGAATGTTGATAGCGCAGGGACAAACTGCAACTTTAGCGCAATACGTAGCAGGCTCCAACGATAAAAATCTTATAATCTGGTGGGGCCACTATTTAGAAAGTATTGGCGAGCTAGACGAAGCAATTGCAGCATATACTAGAGCTAATGATTATGGGGAACAA
Organism: Tuta absoluta; assembly: GCA_027580185.1. Taxonomy (NCBI): domain Eukaryota; kingdom Metazoa; phylum Arthropoda; class Insecta; order Lepidoptera; family Gelechiidae; genus Tuta; species Tuta absoluta. The sequence continues at coordinate 12,631,789 of JAQAHW010000016.1, read as the reverse complement.
ACTAGATTGCTATGTCACATGGATAGAATTGAAGAGGCTGAAAAGGTGTGTCAGAAAGATCGTGCCGCTATGTATCAAATGGCTCGATACTTGGAAATGCAACCTGATAAAACGGAAAAAGCTGTGATGGTGCGTATTTCCTTTACCTACAATAACCATTAACTTTAAAAGCATAATATTTTCTTGAGTTTGCACAACTATTACTCATCACAATAAAACAATTTTAAACGGATTTAAGTTGTGTTTATTTTGGATTTTACAATTCCTACGTTTCGAGCTCTTTACAGAGCCCGTGGTCACGGATGACTTTAAAAGCCACGACAGTCCATTGCTGGACATGGGTTTTTCCCCATCAGGGGTATTGCCATACTCACAACGCTTGGCAGGCGGAATGGCGAGCGCAGTGCAAGATATTGCATTCGCAGGGAACGCTGCAGCCTATTACCTTAATGATTATCCTTTAGTCGCTTTTTACAACACCCACACGTAGAGTTGGAGTGATGCTATTCTAAGCCTGTGGTATTTATTTACATACATACATACACATATCACGCCTATAATCCCTTGCGGGGTAGGCAGAGCGTAAACAGCCGCAAAAAACGGCCATTTACACCACGTCTGACAAATGTTTGAGGTTCATTCGGAAACTTGTGTATCACTATAGTGACAGGTTAAAATTGCAAGATTTACTTCGTTTGTTTTACGTTCACAGATGTACATTAAATGCGGTACAGTAACGTCGGCCATACGCGTGGCGGCAGAGGCTATGTCTTGGAGCTTGGTTTGGCGCGCGGGTTCGGCAGGGTCGCCAAGTCACGCGCTGCATGCTGCTTCAATACTGGAGACCAATGGACAAAACGAGCAGGCTATTGCTTTATATCAAAAAGCAGGTATTCATTATTTAATAACTGTTTGTTTTAGCGCACACAGATAGTCTTAATAAGCGGCAACGCTGCGTGGAGCGGGCAGCACGCGCGATTGGATTCGGCAAAATTCAAGAGCAGCGCTGCGTGACGCGGGTCCCCCAGTAGCTTTTATTAGGTCCTTACATATGAAATTGTCGTTTTGTCGTACTGGCCACTTTGATCACAAATTTCTCCTATTTGGTTAGGAATTCGAAATTCAAATTTATACAGCTATTTCCACATGTAGTTGTGTTTCGTAAACCGTCATTCATTTGTTTTTTTACTTATCTTTTTTCTGTTTGCATCGCTCAATTTACAAAATGGAAAATTTGAAATATCGCGTTATTTACGAGTACGAGTTCCACCGTGGCACCAGTGCTGCGGAAACGGCTCGAAGGGTTAATGATGTGTATGGCGATTGTGTCGCAAAAGAAAACACAGTGCGTTTTTGGTTCCAACGTTTTCGTTCTGGAAATTTCGACCTGCAAAACAAGCCCCGTGGACGGCCGGAGACCCAAGTTGATAATGAAGAATTGAAGGCTATTGTGGAAGCGGATCCATCGCAAACCACGTCCGAATTAGCTGCAGGCTTCGGTGTTAGTGATAAAACTGTTTTAATCCACTTGAAGCAAATTGGAAAGATTAAAAAACTTGAAAGGTGGGTTCCTCATGAATTGAGTGATGCAAACCGGCAAACGCGCGTCAACTGCTGCGTTACATTACTTGACCGGCACAATAACGAAGGGATTTTAAATCGAATCATTACCTATGATGAAAAGTGGATTCTCTACGATAATCGGAAGCGCTCATCGCAATGGCTGGACCCTGGCAAGCCAGCCAAAGCCTGCTCCAAGCGAAAATTGACCAATAAAAAGGTACTTGTAAGCGTTTGGTGGACTAGCGCCGGTGTCGTTCATTACAGTTTTCTCAAATCTGGCCAGACGATTACGGCAGATGTCTACTGTCAGCAATTGCAAACCATGATGGAAAAGCTAGCTGCTAAACAACCGAGGTTGGTCAATCGCTCTACGCCACTGTTGCTTCACGACAACGCTAGACCATACACTGCACAACAGACGGTTAGCAAATTAGAAGAGCTTCAATTGGAATGTCTAAGGCATCCACCGTACTCCCCGGACCTTGCTCCAACAGATTACCATTTTTTTCGAAATTTGGATAACTTCTTGCAAGGGAAAAAATTGAACTCAGATGGGGCAGTCCAAATCGCCTTCAAAGATTTTATTGATTTCCGTCCGAATGGTTTTTTTAGTAAAGGGATCAATGAACTACCTATGAGATGGCAAAAGTGCATAGATTACAATGGCTCATACTTTGATTAAATAAATATACTATATTAAAAAAAATCGACTTTTTGTTCCTCCCATACAAAACGCCAATTTCATATGTAAGGACCTAATATTTTGCCGTATTTAGCCCGCGCGTGCTAAATACGGCAAAATAAAAGTTACTTCTTCTTCGTGCAAAAACTACTGAACCTATTGTAATGAAATATGGCACACATATAGAAGGTAACATGGATTAACACATAGGGTAGTTTTTATCACCCATTATGCGGGCAACGCCGCGGGTAAAGTCGAGATTGGATAACAACATTATTTCTACGTCGAGCACAAAAACCCATGTCAAGCATGTGAAGTTTCAGTAGCTTACTGTTATTAAACCGTTTATTGTACACAATAAAACACATTGGACACATACATATATAGAACAATTCACAACAGGTCTACTTATTTCTAAAAATAAATCTCTTCCAGCAGACTGTAGCGGAAGCTACAAGCTAGCATATATTCACGTAGGGGACTGTGATCTTATCTCAATTCCCTACGTGATTTGCGTCATACTTTTACTTAAGTTTAGTTACTATATAAGCTGAATTACATGTTAATAAAATGTGCATTAACTACGGATACATCGAGTATAATATACCGCCACCTCTAAACATCAGTCGGTATACAGACCTTGGGTAAGATCTCATAAAGTGAGGCAAATAAGCGTGCTTAAACTTAATACCTACAGCAGCTTTTATTCACCAGGTAAACCGCACATGGCGCTAAAGCTGGCGATCAGCTGCGGCGACACTAGCGCGATGATAGCGGCAGTGGAGTCGTTGGGGTCGCGCGTGGACCCCGGCCAGGCGCACGTGCTGGCCGCGCATCTGCGCCGCGCCGGGCAGCACTCGCACGCCGCCGCGCTACTCGCCACTGCTGGGAAGGTCAGTCTTATTTTAAACTACGTGATCCTGCTCCTGCTAGCGAGTGAGCGAGATAGCAATACATTTCAATCGCGCAAAAAATGACACAAGCGGGAGCATTAGTGGCAGTGGCATGATGAGTAGCAGCGCGAGTAATCTATTTACATGCTCGCGCTGCTGCCCACTTCCCTTACTATTTCAATATAGCGGCAGTGGAGTCGTTGGGGTCGCGCGTGGACCCCGGCCAGGCGCACGTGCTGGCCGCGCATCTGCGCCGCGCCGGGCAGCACTCGCACGCCGCCGCGCTACTCGCCACTGCCGGGAAGGTCAGTTTTATATTATGCTACGTGATCCTGCTCCTGCACGCGAGTGAGCGAGATAGCAATACTGACACAAGCGGGAGCATTAGTGGCAGCGGGATGATGAGTAGCACCACAACACAAGTAATCTGTTAACATGCTCGCGCTGCTGCCCACTTCCCTTACTATTTCAATATAGCGGCTGTGGAGTAGTTGGGGTCGCGCGTGGACCCCGGCCAGGCGCACGTGCTGGCCGCGCATCTGCGCCGCGCCGGGCAGCACTCGCACGCCGCCGCGCTACTCGCCACTGCCGGGAAGGTCAGTCTTATTTTAAACTACGTGATCCTGCTCCTGCACGCGAGTGAGCGAGATAGCAATACTGACACAAGCGGGAGCATTAGTGGCAGCGGCATGATGAGTAGCACCACAAGTAATCTATTTACATGCTCGCGCTGCAGCCCACTTCCCTTACTATTTCAATATAGCGGCAATGGAGTCGCTGGGGTCGCGCGTGGACCCCGGCCAGGCGCACGTGCTGGCCGCGCATCTGCGCCGCGCCGGGCAGCACTCGCACGCCGCCGCGCTACTCGCCACTGCCGTTCCCGGCAGTCCTGACCTTCCGGTCAGTCTTATTTTATGCTACGTTCACAGCGTGCACGCGAGTGAGCGAGATAGCAATACATTGCAATCGCGCAAAAATCGACACAAGCGCGAGCATAAGAAGTGGCAGCGGCATGATGAGTAGCACCACAAGTAATCCGTTTACATGCTCGCGCTGCTACCCACTTCCCGTACTATTTTCCTGCCCGAGTGTTGGAACAATTTTTATGCTACCTAGAGACTATGCCGCGAATTAAGGTAGTCGACAATCTGGCGACTCCAAATTGGCGCAACTAGACCGTTAGACTTAAGAGTTAGACCAGCTTATTGAACCTCAACGTATCCTCAGAGTTTCTCAAGGGTTGACTGGAACATATCCCTTAATGGGATAAGTCAGCCTTTGTGTCATTTCTTGTTTTTTATTTAATATGTGTTTTCTGTATTAGTTTTGAGAATGCACAATAAAGAGATTATACATACATATATTGCAATGATTTTCAGTATGAAGAGGCTCTAGACATCGTAGAGCAGTCGTCTACGCCACTCACGGAAGAGTTGAGCGAACGTCTAGCGGCGCCGGCGGGCACGACCGGCCGCGACGCGCTGCTGAGGCGCCTGGCCGACGTGTTGGGGGCGAGGGGACTGTACCATCAGGCTGCCAAACGGTTGGCTCATGCTGGAGACAAGGTTATTTCTATCAAGTGCTTTGTCGTTATCATATGAAGAAGCAGACATCGTAGAGCAGTCGTCTACGCCACTCACAGAAGAGCTGAGCGAACGTCTACGCGCTGCTGAGGCGCCTGGCCGACGTGTTGGGGGCGAGGGGACTGTACCACCAGGCTGCCAAACGGTTGGCTCATGCTGGAGACAAGGTTATTTCTTTCAAGTGCTTTGTCGTTATCGTATGAAGAAGCTCTAGACATTGTAGAGCAGTCGTCTACGCCACTCACAGAAGAGCTGAGCGAGCGTCTAGCGGCGCCGGCGGGCACGAGCGGCCGCGACGCGCTGCTGAGGCGCTTGGCTGACGTGTTGGGGGCGAGGGGACTGTACCACCAGGCTGCCAAACGGTTGGCTCATGCTGAAGACAAGGTAATCACACACACGCGCCTATTATCCCTTGCGGGGTAGGTAGAGCGTAGACGGCCATTTACGCCACGTCTGACAAATATTTGAGGGTAATTCAGATTGCCATAGTGACAGGTTGTCAGGCCATCGCCTAAAATTGAAATACATACCCTCGAGTCCCTTAGTCCCTCTTACGACTCCCACGGGTAAGAAACGGGGTGATGCTATTCTAAGCCGGCATCACACGGCAGCATATCATAATACCTATAATAAAATAATAATACCTATAGTAAAATAATATCTTAGACATTGAATACAGCGCCATCTAGCCCAAGTTTTTATTAAGGAAACGGGTGCGCACAATATGCGACAAAATATTGTTCCAACGAAAATGTTCAGCAAATAGTTCGCTTCATGACAAGTATTGTGCCTGACTTTCTATCTATCCTTGTCACACTTAGGCAAATTCCATTTTCTGTCGTGGTCTCCGATGACACTCGTCAGTTGACGTAAATATTTGCTGCACATTTTGCGTTCAACATTTTCGTCCTAACAATTTTTGTCGTACCCATGGAAACTAGATAGCTGGTATAAAATTGAAAATAAATACATACAAAACAGAAAACACCCAGACTCAACACAAACATTTGAAAAGTAACTAACAAATACATGTGCTGTTTGGGGATCGAACCCACAACTTCAGCGTAGCAGGCAGGGGTACTATCCACTACGCCATCGGGCCAATCAATTATTTCTATCAAATCTGTCTTCAATTCAATTTATATCAAGTGCTTTGTTATTTTAGTTATTACAAAATTAATAATATTATATTCTTAGTTTTCGGGTTTCTTTGTGTTCACCCATGGTACTTTGATGCAGAAAATCCTAGTGGTGACATTCTATGAGTGTGATTGTGTTTGCAGACTATGCCACACTTAATGTCTTGCAGGCAGTGCTCTAATACCTGCATCTTGGCCGACTTGTATGACGCTACCGACAGCGCCGTAGCCGTGGCTAATTTCTGCTCAAAATATACTCGATTATTTATATGAGTCATCGACACGAATGAAGAAGAAGAAGAAGTGTGATCGTGTAATAAAAACATACTATCATATTACCAGGCAGGAGCAATGCGTTGGCTGATGCGTTCAGGCGACGCGGACCGCATAGCAACATTCGCAGCGGCCACTCGCGACCGCGCCGCACAACTCATGGCCGCTGACTACCTCAGGCGACGGGCCGATTGGAAGTCAAGACCTGATCTGACTAGACATATCCTGCATTTCTACACACGGGCTAAGGCGTTTAATAAGCTGGCTGCGTTCTATGCGGAGTGCGCTAAGATGGAAGTCGATGAATATGATGTAAGTAAAGTTTCACTTATGGCATTACTATTTGGGGCAATGTATAGTAATTTTGGAAGAGCCGATTGGAAGTCAAGACCTGATCTGACTAGACATATCCTGTATTTCTACACACAGGCTAAGGCATTCAATAAGCCGGCTGCGTTCTACGCAGAGTGCGCTAAGATGGAAGTCGATAAATATGATGTAAGTAAAGTTTCACTTATGGCATTACTATTTGGGGCAATGTATAGTAATTTTGGAAGAGCCGATTGGAAGTCAAGACCTGATCTGACTAGACATATCCTGCATTTCTACACACAGGCTAAGGCATTCAATAAGCCGGCTGCGTTCTATGCGGAGTGCGCTAAGATGGAAGTCGATGAATATGATGTAAGTAAAGTTTCACATATGGAATCACCATTTGGGGCAATGTACAGTAATTTAAGAAGAGCCGAGATTGAAAGTCAAGACCTGATTTGACTAGGTATAACGTGCATTTCTACATACGCTAAGATGGAAGTCGATGAATATGATGTAAGTAAAGTTTCACATATGGAATCACCATTTGGGGCAATGTACAGTAATTTAAGAAGAGCCGAGATTGAAAGTCAAGACCTGATTTGACTAGGTATAACGTGCATTTCTACATACGAGTTAAGGCGTTCAATAAGCTGGCTGCCTTCTACGCGGAGTGCGCTAAGATGGAAGTCGATGAATATGATGTAAATAAAGTTTTACATTCTTCTTCTTCGTCGTATCCTCATGACTGAGAGACGTGACTTTTCTGGGCTATAATAGTCACCAGCTTCCTCCAAACTTCTCTGTATTGAGCCATGTGTACGGCCGCCTGTAAGGTGGTGTGAGTGGCGTCTTGTACTGTATCACTCCAACGTGATGGTGCTCGTCCTCTACTCCTTGTACTTACCTTCAACACGGCCTGTTATAAGGACCCTCTCTAGGCTGTCTGGATCTCGTCTGACTGTGTGTCCGAAGAATTTAAGTACGCGTTGTGTACAGATGGTGGAGAGCCTGGTCCTTATATTTAGTTCTTCAAGGTTTTACATATGGAATCACTAAGGCCGCCTTTGCGCATGATAGCTATGAATTTTCCTGTTATTTTTATTTGTTATTTTGTGCAATGAAGTGTTTTTACTTACTTACTTACTCACTATTTGGGGCAATGTAAAGTAATTTTGGAAGAGCCGATTGGAAATCAAGACCTGATCTGACTAGACATATCCTGCATTTCTACACACGGGCTAAGGCGTTTAATAAGCTGGCTGCCTTCTATGCAGAGTGCGCTAAGATGGAAGTCGATGAATATGATGTAAGTAAAGTTTTACATATGGAATCACTATTTGGGGCAATGTATAGTAATTTTAGAAGAGCCGATTAGAAGTCAAGATCTGATTTGACTAGGTATATCGTGCATTTCTACATACGGGCTAATGCGTTTAATAAGCTGGCTGCCTTCTATGCGGAGTGCGCTAAGATGGAAGTCGATGAATATGATGTAAGAAAAGTTTTACATATGGGATCACTATTAAGGGCAATGTACAGTTATTTAAGAAGAGCTGAGAGTCAAGACCTGATTTGACTAGGTATAACGTGCATTTCTACATACGAGTTAAGACGTTTAATAAGCTGGCTGCTTTCTATGCGAAGTGCGCTAAGATGGAAGTCGATGAATGTGTTGTAAATGTAGTTTAATGTATGGGTTCATTGTTTGGGGTAGTGCGTAAAGTTTAAAGAAGCTGGATGTGCATTTGTACAAAAGTATAACCAACTGTTTGCATGCTTGAATGGTATAATATTAAGCAAGGGTCTCATCAAATCTTCTATGGTAATGTGAGAGGTATTAAACGTGGTAGTAATTTTCTTTTTCTTACTTTCAGAATTATGACAAGGCGCTCGAAGCTCTTAAAGAGGCTTCTAGGTGTCTTTCAAAGTCTTCAGATCCTGAAACAAGTAAGCGTTCCGTCCTGCCTATGGTAAAAATTTATGAAGTCAGTTAATCATACGAAATATTTTCAGTTCAGCATTAGACTTTTGTGGCTATTGTAGTTGTAGTAATCTGAACTAAATATTTGTTTCAGGCGCACAAACAATGGCTTTACAAGAACAAAGTTCTTTAGTAAAAAGGTTCCTTGATGTGAAGAAAAGTTTGGAAGCTGGAGAAACTAACACAGGTAGCAGAATATATATTTTTGCAATTTTAAATAGTTGCTTGTAATGTATACGTGCCTCAATCGTTTATTGATCCGAGATCTAATAGCAGGTACACATTATGAATATATGAGCAGGGAAATAATAAGGTTAAACGTTACTCGCTCTGCTAATCGTCATGCCGCTGCCACTTCCCGTGCTCCCGCGAGTGTCGGCTTTTCGTGCGCGTGCGTGAGTGAATGTATTGCTATCTCGCTCACTCTAATTGTTGCGATAGAGTACGACAAGAGTGTGTGAATACTCACTTGCGTTGCTACTTCCGCGGAAGCATTTATGGCAATATGCGCGACAGCGGCAGAAGCAGGCGCATAGTGTGCACTTAGCATAAGATACGGGTATAACTTTGTGAGAATACAATGCAGATAGATCTCCTTATTTCCTAAGATTATTTCGCACTTTAAAAAACAACATGAAATCGACGTCTTCTAATGTTAAGCACATAATTGTAGATTGATATTACGATATATTTTACAGGTGTGACAAATGCGCAACAACTTCTGCGAGCGATAAGCGGGCGATCCGGATTGGTGACCGAGGAGAAAATACTCAAACTACTCGTGCAGTTAGCGCCGGAACATCCCGATGCCGCACGTAAGATATTCCGCTGGCTTAGAATAGCATCACCCTATTTATACCCGTGGTGAAGGGAATTAGAAGCAGCGCTCAATGACTATACGGCACTGCGCTCACCAAACAGCTTGCAAAGCTTGGTAATGTACACACACTCTTACACATATCACGCCTTTTATCCCTTGCGGGGTAGGCAAAGCGTAAACGGCCGCAAAAACGGATATTTACGCCACGTCTGACATATATTTGAGAGATCATTTGTGAGAGGAAAATTTTGTATCGCCATAGTAACAGATTGTCAGCACATCGCCTAAAATTGCAATACACACCCTCGAGTCCCTTAGTCGCCTCTTACGACTCCCACGGGTGAGAAGTGGGGTGATGCTATTCTAAGCCGGCATCACGCGGCAATGTAAATTGGTAATGTAAATACTCCCCAATATGGGAAAGTTCAGTTGATAATTTAAAGCAGAACGATTATTGGGTCGGTAAGCTCTAGACTAGCGGACTACGTTAGAATGGTAGCGTGGGAAGGTCTCCTAGATTCCCTTGGAACGGGTGCGCGCAGCCGAGTGCCGTGTGATGCCGGCTTAGAATAGCATCGACCCATTTCTTTCCTGTGGGAGTCGCAAGAGGCGGCTAAGGGACTCGGGGGTGTGTATTGCTATTTTAGGCGATGGGCTGCTAACCTGTCACTATGGCGATACGCAGTTTTTTCGAATGACTCTCAAATATTTGTCAGACGTGGCGTAAATGTCCGTTTTTACGGCCGTCTACGCTCTGCCTACCTCGCAAGGGATTTGTTTGTGTGTGTATGTGTGCGCGCGCGCGCATGTTTGTGTGTGTGTGTGTGTGTGTGGAAGCGCGCAGCCGTAGGATGAGTCGTTCAAGAATCGAAGTCCATGGAAGCTCCTATATCCTTACCAAATTGATGAAAATAAATTTTTCTGTTTCAGGGTTTGAACAGCAACTGAAGTTGTCTCAACGCCAGCCAACAGAAGACGCGCAATCCACAGACTCACCGGAACAAAGTATTGAAGAAGTCATCTAGTTATAAGGATATTTTAGTACAAAAATAAGTAGATTTACAACTGTGACTTTACTGTGATCTCAGAAAGCATTCCGTCCATGTTTTGTCTTTTACAAGACAATAAACATTCTAAGATATAACTGTAGTTTTTCTTCTAGCTGCAGCTACCTAGTTCTTCGAGATAATCGATTTGTAACACTTCAGCATATAAAATAAAATACCTTATTAAAAAAACAAAATCACCCTAAGGTTGTCTGGTAGAAATAGCTACCTGGCTATAAGGCCGCCTACATTGTACTCTTTCCTTTCTATCTATGTCCATGTCTTGTTTTTTGTTCAAGTAAGTAGGTTTATATGTTGTATTAAAATTAAACTTATCCTTTGCGAATTTTGGTCTTAAGACCAGCCGTTTTCGTTAGGAGTGAGAATACACATAGGTACATATATCACGCCTATATCCCTTGCGGGGTAGACAGCGTAAACGGCCGTAAAAAAACGTGAGTGAACATAAATTACCACTAAAACGAATATTTTAAACATGGCTCTCTTCTCTTTTCGTGTGGGACACCGAGTCGTCCAACGACCCGATGAACCCTGGTGTCAGTTTTTTCAACCGCCTACTACCACTAGTAGGCCTCTGACATGGTTGTGTTTCGACCGCCGTCTAAGTAATCATAGACAGCAACCGGGACCGACGGCTTAGCGTGCCCTCCGAAGCACGGAACCATTTATTTTCGGACAATCAGTTGGTTCACCCTGCAATGTCCTAACCAGACTGGGAACAATTCACAAAGTGATAAATATCAACTTTGTGAGTGTCCCACCGAGAATCGAACCCGGAACCTTTGCGTCGCAGGCAGTCGCACTACCACTGCGCCACATCGGTCGTAAACATGGCAATTGTGTCATTTTGACATTCTAATACAGTATCATTTTGCGCGAAGAGGAAAAGAAACGGACAAAACTACAGCCAATAGAATATTGTGTCAGAAATAGTAAAACAAAGTTTCTTTGGTATATTTAATTTTTATTTACTATCTCTTTAATACATCTATGAATGTATTTCTTGGTATCTTAATATTGGCTACGCTTCTCATCTTCTTTTTACCTTCCGCTTGTTGCTTCAACAACTTCTTTCTCCGAGTCACGTCACCACCATACTGCAAATGATAAAACCGTCTTAGAGCAGCCATAGACAAGAGTACAGAGGGTACAGAAAGTCTTGCTTGTATTTTATGAAAATCTAAGTAGAGTCTGTGCGAAAAGATAATAGGCGTGACCAAAAAGTGAAGTATCACCGTTCCAATAAGTCGTATTTGACAGCTGTCAGATTCGTGATAATACTATGGAAGAGGGCCCTTTTCCTTTGTTGACATCTCTTTTAGTATGGAGATGACAGCTGTCAAATACGACTTATTGGAACGGCGGTACTTATGCGGTACTTTAATAATGTTTTCATAGGTTGCTAAGACATTTCTCATACTGAGGCACAGAGGCGCCCCCAAATCTTACACCAGTTCTTTTTTCGACTCTGGATTATAAGAGCCTCATTTTCTAAATAGACTTCTAAATCGGAGTGCCATAGACAGACATACACAGAATTTTGGCTTTCTGCGGGTACTATATTATCAGAATTCAAACTCACCAATTTGGCTGTAACATCTTTTCTGTAAGCTTTAATTGTTTCTCTGGCATAAACTTTTCCCTGCACTACAGCTTGGATAGCAACCTAAAAATAAAAACACAAACGTAACGGTAAAATCCCAACTAGTAAAATAAAATAAATCAATAAATATCCAGGACTCTCATGCTTCGGATGGCATGTTAAGTCGATCCCGGTAGCTGTTTATAATAACTTAAACGGCGGTCGATACACAACTATGTCAGAGTATTACTAGTTATAGTAGACGGTTGAAAAACTGACACCAGGGTTCATCGGCTGCATTCGTCGACTCGGTATCCCGTACAATTAAAAAAACACCATATGAACGAAGATTTCTTTCAGCTAAATAATCGCAGAATAAAACTGGTGGACCAAGCTACATAGCCTGGCACACCGCCGCAAGGTTGCCTGCTTGTCGGTTTTTTACAGATTGTACTTCGGAGAGTATGCTCAAGAGCTTCACTACCTTGTTCCACCAGCTCCCTTCTACCATCGGACATCCAGACGCACCGCCGGATACCATCCGTACCTGGTTGCCATTCCACCAATTCGGACTAAGCGCTGCCAGTCATCATTTATAATGCGCACTGCTAAATCTCTTCAAAGTAAGAGTGAACAGGCTTCTTCTGGGTGAGCTCGCTCGATCTTAGACTCTGTCTCTGTCCTATGACCTAGACTAGAGTCAAGAGCAAACCCTTCCTTAGTAAAAAAAAAAAAGAATATAAAGGTACCTGAACCATTTGCCGCGGGATCATTTCCTTTAATTTCTCAGTAAGCCTCCTGGCGCTGTATTCTAAGCGACTAACGTGAACTATCGTAGCCAACTCATCAACAAGAACCCCATTGAGTAGAACATCCATCTAAAAATAAGGTAATTACCTATTTTAGTAGTAATAATTGATACTGTTTTTAAGTTGTCATCTAGTCGTGAGAAAAAGCGCAATCAAGTAAAACATAATGGAGAGATATCTGCATACATCTGTGGTATACATACCGCACCTCACATAAATACATTGGAAAATAAATTCTCTTATCTTCACGTCCGTCACATATGTTTAGAAAAGGAAAGGAGATATCTAAGTCCTGTCATGTTTAAAAATTACAATGGGTTTTTCGCCATTTCTAGTCAATTTAGTCGCTATTATTTTCATCGTCGCCTTATTTTCACAGATAACGCGAATTTTGCGTCAAGTTATAATACATGACACATGACACGAGTTAGATTTATCATAATATCCTTTTCCAACCGTATTTGACGGAAAGTGCAACAGAATTTATATTCCGAATTGAGGCCATTGTCTTGCATGTTTGACTGGGGTAGAAGATAAATAATTGTCCATCATCAAAAAGTAGGTAGCACCTTTGTAGCAAGAAAATTTTGCAAGTTTTCTAAAATTGTAGGTATACTTAACACGGAAAGTGTTTTAGAAATTTGGTATTGAAGATTTGCGCTGCGCTGAATGTAAGAAATAGGAAGCAGCTAGAGCTCTATAAGTATTACTACACTATTTATACTATTTCCTTAGTAGCTACTTAGTGCCTTACCCTCACTAAAGGGCTGGGATGGAACCCGTGGTCCTGATAATCGAAGCTAGCGAATCCAGAAGTGATACTCTTCAGCGTATCATGAAAGTCAATCACGACTTCCGACAGTGGTAGTATAAACTGCATCAAAGTCATTTTGTCGTCGACTGCGTTTGATGGCAGTGGGGTGCCTCGCCGGTCCACACATAGTGATGTTACCGCACCGATGTATTCCACTGGTGTTATGATTGTACCTAAAACAAAATTATAATAGAAGTGAAGCACGGAAAATAAGAGTGCAAGAAGAGTAGAGAACATCCTTTGCTAACTTGTAAAAAGTTGTGTTTCTATTTATATCGATCTGTCTCTGTTAACTTGTAAACAACGGCACTCGAGTTTGTTTATTATTATTAGCGTGAGAGATCCCACTGCTTGGCAAAGGCGCGTCCGCGTTCTTCAATTTATTGCGATCCAGTGCCAAATTCGTCTACGCTTTTGAGTATGTTTCAAGATCGTAGCGCCATCATTTTCGGAGCCTACCTCTGTAGCAATGCGACCTCCGGGCATCACACTATTTTGTCAACACTGTCCACCACCAACTTCTATCTCATCTTTCACATTTGAATTTTGAATCGCTGTCATTCCAAGACGCCATTTTCCAGCAGATCAGGCAGTCTAAAGTAAACCTCGTGACGGGCTAGTTGCCCACAATGTTTTGTAAGTTACCAGTGTTACCACCATATACAAGCCCTCGAGCTTGTCAGTTGTGAAGTGCCCGCTGAAACTATCTGGAACACTGATTTGAACCCTTAGAGGGTTCTTCCCCCCCACATTAAATATCCATAAACCAAACAAGAGTTTCATTGCCTACACTGACGATTGTCGCGGCGGTCGTGGCCTACCTCTACGCTGAGACCCCTGTTGAGGTTCCCATGTTTATTTTGCTAAAATAAGTCGAATTTATGCCTATTTAACACAAACAGTCTTTGTTAGATTGTAAACAACTGCTTGTAACCTTTTCGCAACTTTAAAAAAATAAGTTATTGTTAACGTACGCAAAACGTATTTTTTAACAGTCTTTGTTAACTTGTAAGCAAGTTTTAGTTTTTTTTTATGGATAACTGGAAACTTCTTCGTTATTGTATAAACAACTAGTTTCGATGAGAACTTGCGAATGTTTCATATATATTATTTTTTAAAATTTTATGCTAGGTATTTCACAAGTATTTATGTGTATTTCGCTCAAACAGTCTGTTAACTTGTAAAAATCTATTTTCTTACCAATAACAAACGGCTCGTAATATTCGACGATATTACTATGATCGGGCAGCTGCAATGGATTTGTGATAAGGATTTCTTCGCTTCTATATTGTTTTATCAGTTTTGCTCCTCTTATCCTGTGAATAAGAAAATGTTATTAATGAAATACTGAAATTAAAACCTTATGGTTTGGGTAGGATTTTTCCAAAAGATACAAGAGTGTTTTTGACCATTATAGATATCCCAAAGGAATGAAAGCACAAATATAAAAATAAGAGGGAAATTGTTTTGTTTCGTAATATTTTAATGTACCTACTTGTTCTTTTGGAAAGTTTTTTCTTTCTTTACATAAAAAATCACTATAAAGTAAAGTCGCTTCCCGCGTCTGTCCTTATATCTGTTTGTATGTATGCCTAAATCTTCAAAACCACCCAACGGATCTGGATTGTTTTTTTAAGATATATTGATTCAAGAGGAAGGTTTTTATGTATGATTTATGTCGGGAGAAGGTCTGTTTCCCGTGGGAAATCGCCGCGGGCCGCTAGTTAATAAATATAGTTCAAATACCTACTTGACCTTGTAGGGCACTGAAGGGGCGGTGAGGATTGCTTCCGCTTTGTACTCTTGAAACAGCCGCTGAGTGAACACATCTAGATGCAGGAGACCCAGGAAACCCACGCGCCAGCCTTGGCCGAGGGCCGGACTAGAAATAAAAAAACAATGTCTTTTTATGTTGTTGAAACTGCGCACATATGCACTGCTGGTGCGAATAGCAGTAACCTTGTAACACACTTATAAAGACGGGAATTTACCCATTAGATGGTAGGTAGAGCGGTAAACGTTGTTTTCGCCATGTCTGTCAAAGATGTGTGTCATTTTATCCAGGCAAGAAAGAAAGAAAGCAAATACAATATTAAAAAGGTACAGGTAAGTACTTTTTTAAACCTGATTAACATGAGGTACATTCGAAGATAGAGCAAACTCACTGAGAACCCCAAAGGGGATCACTGTACGGATTGGTTGCTGTTAACCACTACCACACACACACACATATAATGCCTATAATCCCTTGCGGGTTAGGCAGAGCTTAAACATCCGCAAAAAACGGACATTTATGTCACGTCTGACATAGGTTTGAGGGCCATTCGGATAATTGTGTATCGCCATAGTGACAGGTTGTCAGCCCATCGCCTAAAATTGCAATACCACCCTCGAGTCCCTTAGTCGCCTCTTACGACTCCAACGGGAAAGAAATGGGCTGATGCTATTCTCAGCCGACATCACATGGCATAAACTGCTGTTAACCATGTTGATATATTTGTAATATTTGGCAATGAGCTATCATTGCTAAAAATTGCAATTCATTTGATCAGTGCACCCCCTAGTCCCTATTGTAGAATGCACATCATTTTTTATTTATTTTTTATAAAAAATAGGTAAACATTTGTCTGCCATCGCAAAATGACGATGCAGACGATGTTGTAACATGCTCACCTAGATAATGCCTATTCATTCTCGCCTTGAAAAGGCCCAGGTTTTAACTTTCCGGAAACAGATCCGCAGGCAGGGAGTTCCACTCTTTACCAGTTCACATTAAAAATGTAGAAGCAAAACGCTTTGTGCGAATTTTCCGGGGTGTCTACGATATAAGGGTGGAATCCCAACCGGCGTCTCGTGCCCCGGAGATGGAATGGTGACGGAGGTACCAGGTCAATTTAGGTCAAAATAAATTGCAATTTTACTACGACTAATGCGTCATTCAAAGACTGATTGGGTTAATTTGTACCTTGAGTCCACCATAACACTGACGGCTGAATCGTTCAAAGCGAGTTTCTTTATCGAGTCGCTGAGCAGAGTGTGCTGCGATTGGTCCGCCGGGTATATACCGGCGTAGACCATGTGTTTCACTGGCGGGACCCTGGAGGATGCTGAACTCTCTACAACATCTACTGAGAGAAGCTGGTCGCCGACCGACCCGCCGCCTTTAGGGCCACAACCTGTCAAAATAAAGCATTTATTTATTTAAACACTGTCGTGTGATGCCGGCTTAGATAAGCATCACCCCATTTCTTTCCCGTAGGAGTCGTAAGAGGCAACTAAGGGACTCGAGGGTGTGTATTGCAATTTTAGGCGATTGGCTGACAACCTGTCACTATGGCATGACGATACATAATTTTCCGAATGACCCTCAAACATTTGTCAGACGTGGTGTAAATAGCCCTTTTTTGCGGCTGTTTAAAGAAAGAAAGAAAGAAAAAATATTTATTCAGTTACAATCAAATACATACAGGGAGTACAATAGCATACACAATAAACACTTATGACTGAAACAGAAATGGAGTCCAGCTCAGCATATGCTGTAGCTTAAAACTGCAGCGCTGATTTTCAGCTGGAACCGTCACATTTGAGCAATAAAGTGCGCTGCCCGGCTAGTATACCTACTCAATGTACATTAAAATTAAAATTACTAAGTATAAATATAAATTAATATTTAAAGAAAAAACATGAAATACTAAGACCTACACACACAGTAACTTATTACGTTTACGCTCTGTCTACCCCGCAAGGGATTATAGGCGTGATATGTGTGTGTGTATGTGTTTGTATTTAATACATATATCCCTTTCGGGATAAGCAGAGCGTTAAAGGCCGTAAAACGGATATTAACACGAGGTCTGACAAAAGTTTGAGGGTCAATCAGACAACTGTGTATCACTTTAGTGACAGGTTGTCAGCTCATCGCCAAAAATTGCAATATACATCTAACCCTTGAGTCTCTTAGTCGCCTCTTACGATACCCATAGGTAAGAAATTGGGTGATGCTATTCTAACTCGGCATCACACGGCAATTTAATATTGGTATCTAATAGGAGAGATAGAAATAGCGCAGAAATTATCCTACTTCTTATATCTGGAGAAGTTGGCAAATGGTAGCTAATAAGTGCCCACGCCCACGCAACAACAGCCGCAACAGTCCACTGCTGGACGTAGGCGTCCCCTATCGGAGGGTATGGCCATACTCATCACGATTGGCAGTCCAATGTGGCCGCCCATTTCCTAGATGAGTTCGTTCATCCCTTAGTTGCTTTTTACGACACCCACGAATAGAATGCTATTTTAAGCCAGCATCACACGGCAAACAGACTATAATTTGTCTTTAACTGCTATAAGTGTTTAGTTTTAACTAATTCCAAGTATCATATTCAGTTTTCATGATATAACTAAGAATAAGTATTAAAATGTAGGTAGGTACTTACCAACCATAACCACTTGCCCAGCTACAGCTGATTCAATTGACTCTTCACTAGGCCTCAGAAGTGCTAAGTATTTCACAATATGCTGTTTACCATCAGATCTCCATTTTACTGGCTGTCCCACTTCTACCTTCCCAGAATGAATATACGCAAGACAGAGAACACCTCTGTATTTATCGTGCCATGTGTCTATTATATGAGCTTGAAAATGTGCATTTAAATCTACAGTTGGAGGTGGTATTCGAGTGATGACCGCTTCTAATAACTCCTTGACACCCCAGCCTTTCTTGGCTGATATACTCAATACTGAATCAGGCTCTATTTTGAAAAGAGAATGCAGCTGTGCTTTTACATTTTCAGGGTCTGCTCGCGGGAGATCTATTTTGTTCATTGTGGGTATTATGGCAAGGTTGTTCCGTTTGGCTAGAGAGTGGACTGCTACTGTTTGGGCTTGGATACCTTCATTTGCATCAACTAGTAATATAACACCTTGACATGCTGCTACACTGCGAACTACCTGCAAAATTGAATGGAAATATCTAATTGAGCTATGAAGGTCCAACAATTAGGGAACTCTTCGTAGTAGGTGTAAGGTTATCCAAGACGAATTCCTTTTCATTATTTAAAAATAATAGTGTTTCTAAAATGTATTACCAAATCAGACATATGAAAATAAAATAGTTTACTGACCTCATTGGAAAAGTCTACATGGCCTGGTGTGTCTATCAAGTTGAGAAGGTACTTTTCGTCTTTGTAGGTGTAATTCAATGATGCTGTTACTGCTTTTACTGTGATACCTCTTTCTCTTTCCACCTAAAAATATAAGTTAATTACATAGTTCCTTACAGTAAGTAAATTTTTTGTGACCTACGAATACAAGTATTGTGTGTCCAATACCAATGAACAGATTACAAATTGTGTGTGTAAAATAGATCCATCACAAGGAAAAGAGTTCATCAGTATCACCCATATACAGAAATGGAGAACATTGGAGGAGACCTACACTCAGCATTGGGTGGCAACAGGTTGAAGAGGAGAGAAGAAGTGAGACCCTTATACAAGAAGGATCATGTGTGTGGTGTCTGATGCACCAATGTACTAGATGAACCATGTGAATATCTGTGGCTAGTGATGTTGCAGCTCCATGCAATATTCATAATTCCGATTCTATATTTAAATGATGCACCTGTGTTACCTGGGATATATATTAATGTGATTTTCTCGAAAGAAAAACAAGTCAAACAGATTTTTTATTAATTTGAGTTTGGTGCCTGTTGTCAAAATATGAATAGGTTGTGGTTTAAGACCTAAGATGTGGTAAGAACTGCAAAAGCAAAAGTGGGTATGAGTACCTACCAGTAATAATATAATCTCAAACTTGTAGCTAGGGGTACATTGTACATTAAATCAATTTAGGGTGGCCGTCTATGAACCACAGTTCAAATAGCACCACCTATGGGAAATGTATGATACATGGGCACATAATGAGTGCATTACACTCTTTTAAACATTCACAGTCCCACTGGTCACACATAATGGTGTCACAGTTGGGATTTTAACCAATGATAGATGATTTTGTAAATTAACTATAGTTTTTGGGAATTTCAAAATGAGTATGTTTTTGTATGAGTCGTAACAATTAAGGTTCCAAAAAGTAACCCTTTTCAAAATGAATTATGTAATGAATGTTAGCACTAGTTCAATGTGTGCCATGGTGTATTCAATTTAATCCAACCCTGGTTTAACACGTTCGGCGGCGGTAACGGTGTACGCCGTTTTAGCCTAGTTTGCGTTAACGACAGTACGGCGTAGCCCGGGTTTTTTAAAGCATCGATAAAGACACAACGGTGAATGCAGTGCAAAATCCGTGTAAATTGTATGTGGAGAAATTCAACTGTCATCCTTTGAAGTAAAGACGAAATACCTCTGTCACATTTACACAGAAATATATGTCAATGTATGAAGGTCACGCACACAGACAAACGGGTCTCCTTATATTGACAGTACGGGAATACCCGCTGTCCTTGTTCGGTCGTTAGTGGGGCGCGGGGGTCAGTGCTTCGCTGGGCGCAACGGACGGCGGCTGGATGCCGCGCGTGTTTCGCGCCAAAATTTTTGCACTAAATAATTAAAGGTAAGCATAAATATTGCTGATAGTGTGTTGATTATAAACAAAATATAGCTATTTTGTAACAATAGATGTATTTGGTTGCACAATTCATTGAAAAAAATCACCCTACTACATTTGCCGTACTGACACAGATAGCCACTAAATAATATATATATATAAACTAAATAATTAAAGGTAAGCATAAATATTGCTAATAGGTTGATTAGAAACAAAATATAGCTATTTTGTAACAATATATGTATTTGGTTGCACAATTCATTGAAAAAAATCACTACTACATTTGCCGTACTGACACAGATAGCCACTAAATAATATATATATATAAACTAAATAATTAAAGGTAAGCATAAATATTGCTAATAGTGTGTTGATTATAAACAAAATATAGCTATTTTGTAACAATATATGTATTTGGTTGCACAATTCATTGAAAAAAATCACAACTGCATTTGCCGTACTGACACAGATAGCCACTCAGAATTTATTGGAATATGACAGTACGGGTACTCCCGCACTACGGATATACCCGTTGGTGACGAAAGCAGGTGATTTTGATGGATGGTTGATGACAGTACTGCATTCACCGTCGCTGGAATTTGTATGGAAAAAAATAGTGCTTTTGCGTGAGCATGGGGGGCCCGGGTACCGCGGTCGAACGTGTTAATTAGTGCATGTCCCAGTATAATTGGTGTAGTTTTATAAAAACTAACATTCATAATATCTTAACACAATTAGACAGCATAGAGCAATGCACTTACTTAGAAAGTCAAATAAACTGGCTATACCACTATTTCAATACTTATGTTTATGAGCCTCACAATAAAAAGTTACAAGGGTTTATAAAGTGGTTCATCTTGACCACCTCACCCTACTGCTAACATCCCAACCCAAGAGAGTTCTGTTATAGGTACAATAGTAGGTACTGTGATTACTTGAGCTACGTATCACCCATTGAATTGTGTTATACCCACACAATATCACCAGCTAAAACCCAATTTTCATAATTGACAATAAAGACAAATGTAAGAAAATACACAAAAAAAATGTTCTTTTTCTTAGCTTTACCTGCAATTGATCCAAGACCTGAGCATGTTCGGAACCAGGTTTGATAACGCCTGTAATCTCTAACAGTCGGTCTGCTAACGTACTTTTCCCATGGTCCACATGAGCTACTATACTGAAGTTTCTGATCCTTTTCACATCAATACCACTACTATTAGAGTCAGAACTGTTCATGCGCTTTATAAACAACCTGAAAGCAAAGTTTTCGTTTGAGTTTTGTTTCACGATTTCTTACGAACACATTTTGAAACTACTTTCTGATAGTAAAATCACTTACCTTTTGTGAAATCCTGTACGATTCGAATAAACTAAACTTTTCGCACTAGATAAAGATATTATTCTGACCATAATTCTATTTTTTTACGAATGAAACCATTGAGTAAAACTCACGTTTGCTACATATATTAGTGATCTGGGACTCACGTAAAACTGCAAATATTATTATTATTATTATTTAATGGTGGCAGAGCCACTGGCGCCACAACTCTATTGTAGAGTCGTATTTTGCCATCTAAGTAAGGTTAGTTTTGTGGGTTAAAAGTCGTAAGTCAGTAAGGTATGTGGCATTACGCCGAGGGAGAGTCCACAACACAGAGATCCTAGTCTTACGACTAGGGGCTGTGTTGCGCAGTTTGTGTAGCAACAGAAAACTGATAGTAAAATTTTCTGCTCCACGTGGTGATCCGCTCGTCACTATTACACAATGTCAGATATGTGCCTTAATTACAATTTCCTATTTAATGTTCAGTTTAAGAATAGTTTGTTGCTTAAAACACTATCAGATTTATTCACCAAACACTCAAATAAACAAGAAAAACTAAATTATAACCAAATCACATCCGCCATTACGGAAAAGCAACGAACGAATCCAAACTGCAAATATTCATTTATTCCCAAACATAACCTCAAAAACTGTGTGGTTTAGCTGTCAACGGTGTCAAAGTCAGCTGTTTTTGTTTTCTTTTTCGTTATTGTTTTGGACAGGCTTTGGTGTCAGATTATACCGCCTTCGCTTCTTCTTCTTTGCGTGTCGAAGAAATGTCAGAGAAGCAATGCTTGCTTCGAGCAACGCGGTCTTCCGTTCCGTCTCATTCTGTAAGGGCGTTTGTGCACTACAAGGAATTTTACTACCCGGCATTCCGATTTTTTACGGTCCGGTATGGCACGCCAAAAGGCCCTTAATCTAAGTGAGATGTTGGACGGTAAAATGGGAGTTTTTCTATTGACAGTTCTCTTGATAGTTCTGAATGTCAAACCAGAGGGCGCTGTGCTAAACTGAAATTTTGACGTATCAATATGGCTGGCGTCAGCCATAGTTTTGTCACAAGTTCCGTTTCACGTTGTGTTCGTTACCAATTAATTATGTTTGTTTGATTTAATACAAAATAAACTTATCGCCTTGCTATTATATTGAGTGTCATTCGTGTAAGTAAACAAATAACCAATAATATATCTGTAACAATTCAATAAACACAAAATAAAGAATAATTTATAAAGCGGTACAGATTTTGTGTAAAGAAACGTTATTTCAATTAAGCTTGGCGCCCTCTACATGACACTCGAGAATCCCTAGAAAATTTCCCATTACGTATAGTGCACAAGCTAGTATTTAGATTAATGGCGTGCCATACCGGACCGTAAAAAATCGGAATGCCGGACAGTAAATTTCCTTGTAGTGCACAAACGCCCTTACGGGTACTGAAGGCCGCGTTGATCAAGGAAAGACTTATGCACACTGCACAGATCTCATAAAAATTATGTCCTAAAGGACTTGCAAGGAGTACATAATTACTATTCGTTCCGGACATAATTTATTAAGATAGAATAGAACTTGACTTGACACAAGGAATAAAATCAAAAAGTTGAAACGTCTTGATTTTTCAGTGTGTATGTTTTACCAAAAACACACATTAAAGAGGTTTGCAGGCATTAAATAAATTTTTCACTAAATTTGGCGGTGTGAAGAATGGCCTTACTCGTACGTAAGCGTATAAAAGTAAAAGATAAACGTTTAATAAAAAAGAAACTAATGTCATTTACTTGGTCATTTACGGTAGTGGTACGGACGACGGTTTAAGATTGTGATGTGATTTTTTATTTTCAGCATATAATATAAACAAGCTCAGCAAAATGATTACATTTCTAACCAAAAATAAAGACGACATTATCTACGCATCATTGCTTTTATTCAGTGTGGCAATTGGGCCATACTACAGACGTATAACCTCGATCGAACTGAAGAAATTAGTTGGTTCACTTCTTGGACTGCTTTTGATAGTCATTGTGTCCGGATACAGTGCTTTTCATCCCATATTATCATCTATCTGCGGTATTGCGCTTATTAAATTAGCTACGGTCAAGTAAGTATGCTGTAGCAGTGGAATGTGTCCAAAATTATAGATTACCTATAGTTTCCATACTTTACGGCCATCCCAGTAAATCATATTTTACAGCTGTCTGATTCGTGCTAATGCTATTGCAGTGGG
The DNA here is from genome assembly GCA_027580185.1 of Tuta absoluta. Lineage (NCBI taxonomy): Eukaryota > Metazoa > Arthropoda > Insecta > Lepidoptera > Gelechiidae > Tuta > Tuta absoluta. The sequence goes on along the minus strand of JAQAHW010000016.1, from coordinate 12,608,156 downwards.
ACCATTTTATGAACTGACAGCTGCCAAATGTGACTTACTTAACTTAAAAATGTTTCCCTACTTTGGTCTACCCCTTGTGGTCTACCCAGTACCATTCTCCCACCTCAAATTTAGCCGTGAGCAATTCTCAAATGTAGCATTTAGTTTCCGAGTGATAAACATAATTGATTCAGAAGTTCTTGAGGTTAGCACTTACTAATATATGTTATTGAACAAAGTGACCTGTTCTTACAGCGAATAAACTTATTCATAGTTGATAAGATAACACAATACAAGTATTTAGCAAGATTGGACAAAGAGCTTGTAAATGGTTTCATCTTTTTCTATTTAGGTTTAAGGATTAAGTTAAACTTTCAGCTAAAAAAAAAACAATAAAAAATGGTACCCCTGAAAAAGAGGCTGATTACTTACAACACAGGGTATCCTAGTGTGAGGATCAATATGCTTTGTACTTTAGTTAAGCTAAGCTGTTATACTGAATAAAACATTTTTAATTTTAATTTCAGATATTGCCATGTCCTCACATTTTTCTTCATGTTTGGCTACTTATTCTTCTTCCGGTATGCTGATAAGTTTGGTTTTCCATTGTCATCGGGACAAACCAATCTTATTCAAATGATAATTGTTCTGAGAGTTGTTGGAGTGGCATTCGAGATTAACGGATCCTGGCTGGCTATAGCAAAGGGAAAAAAGAAAGAGGAAAAGCCAGATAATCCTGAGAAAAAAGATAAAGATGACGATTTTGTTGAAATAATCAACCCAAGTCTGTACGACTTGTTTCATTACACTTTCAACTATGTAGGATTACTAACAGGTAATTTAATTAGATTATGATTTTTTTTGTTATAAGATTATTTAGGGCTTCTAACAGCATCTTAGTAGTTACGGGAGTTTGTAATGGTGAGTAAAGCATAGAAGCAGGGAATAAGCAGAAACATTCCTTGTGAATGCAACATATTTAACTGCAATCTCATAATAAATGGTGGTCCTTGCAGTGGAATGGCATAAGTAGGAAATGCTGATCAGTCTTTCAATATGATCTTAGCATTTTTAGAACCCAAGAATTGAAATTTAAAAACAGTTATAATGAAAAATGCATCCACTTTCTGAAATTAAAGTAGTCCACTTACTCTCTCACCAAAAACGAATTGAATAAAATATATTTTATAATGTTACTATGTGATGCTGGCTTAGATTAGCATCAGCCCATCCTTCCTGTGGGTCTCGTAAGAGGTGACTTAGGGACTGGATGGTTACATATGTATTGTATAACTGTCACTATGGTGATACAAAATTTTCTGAATGACCGTCAAATGCTTGTCAGATGTGCCATAAATGTGTTTTGCCTCTCTGTCTACCTGGCAAAGAATATAGGTGTTGTATGTACCTATTTATTGTGTTTCCAGGTCCATACTACAGATACAGAACATTCAATGACTACTTCTACCTGCCGTTCAGCAAATATGCTGACTGCACTGGCTTCACTATCAACACTTTGCGGATGGCACCTCTCTACATATCCTTATACCTAGCCTTGTCTAATATATGGCCACTTGAGGTAATGCTTCTTATTTACCTACACTGCTAGCATTTTTGAAGTATCTGTACCTACCCAACATTTCTGTAGAAGCACACAACAGAATAGTGAAGAATTTCTTGCACTAAGTTTTTAAAAATATTTCACCAATTATTGCATCATTAGTATGCTAAGGGCTCCTACAAATGACTGCGAATTCACATCGTAAATGTCTGACAGATCTGATACAATTACAATATAATGTATCATAGATTTGCATAGCATGTCAAATATAGAGTGAAACTTTACTGATTACCGGTAGAAAAATCTCTAGATGGACTGGTAGTAAGGAACTATTTGTAACAGATGTCTACATTTTCGTATTGCGACCTATGTTCGTTTCGGAGGTAGTTCTTTATCACCGGCCCGCCGTCTTGAGTTTTCGCTATCGACCACTAGTTAAATTTCACCCTATTGGTGGCCGCTAAAATGCTGTACCCGCAGTTTTTTTTCAATTTAAGAATGAAGTGCTTTGTGATGTGCATTGCGTATGCAGGGCAAGTGACTTGCACCCACCAAGGGTGCCATTGGGCTAGTTTTTTGAACAATGACACCAATGATAATTAAATAATACTACAACGCACTTATCCGGGTGAGCCTTTGCTCTCCACCAAATAGTCAGGTGTAGGTTTCAAAGCCCCAGGGCAAAAGTCTGGCAGTTAGGCTGGTCGCCACACTATTTAAGTGAATGAATTACACCATAGACATGCGCAGAAAAACTCATCATACACTTACACATATCATGCCATAGTCCCGTGCGGGGTAGGCAAAGCGTTAACGGCCGTAAAAATACGGTCGCTATCGCCACGTCCGACAAATATTTGAGGGCGGTTTCAGGAAAATCGTGTATTAATTAATATAGTTACAAGTGGTCAGCCTGTCGCCATGAGTCTCGCCTCTTACTTATGACACCCGCAGGCAAGAAATTGGTTGATGCTATTGGAAGCAGCCATCACATGTCATCACTACAACGTACCTTGTCTTTTCAGTATATTCTATCAGAAGACCATAACAACAGAAGCTTTCTCTATCGCATGATGTACCCGTGGATTTTATTTGCTGCGTTCCGTCAACGCATCTACTCCGGGATGACCCTCGCTGAGAGCGCTTGCATCGCTGCTGGTGTTGGTGCATACCCGGTGGAAGGCAAAAGTAGATCGGGCCATGGACCTACTACAGGATATTTGAAGTTAAAACAAATGTAAGGAATAATATTTATTATGGTTTTCCACATTCAAAAAACGAGAATACCATTCTACACATGAGTATCAGTCAAACAGTACTGATTACAAAGAGTGGCAAAAGCCATCGTACGCACGATAAACGCGTCCACTTTCGCGCCCTTTCAGTAGCCGTCAAAATTTTCTGAGTTAGTTTTTACCTCTCGTAGTATGGACGTAACGCCCTTTTAGACTGAAAGATAACGCCTGGTCAGGCCCTCCCCTACGGAGCCATTATATTAAAATCACAAATGTATATTAACAATTTAATTTAGATAATGAAGAGTACCATCTGTTTAGTCAGTTTCAACATATGTAATTTTCCACTTTCTGTCTTTTGCTAATGCTACGTTCACACTATGCACCTACTCCTGCTCCTGCCGCTACCACAGAAGTATCAACGCGAGTGAGTGTTCACACACTGCCGTCATACTCTTCTCGCACCAATATGCCTGAGCGAGATAGCAATACATTCCACTCGTGTTCTAAAAGCCGACACTCTAGGGAGCACGGGAAGTAGCAGGCAGCAGCAGAATGAAGGGTAGCAGCGCGAGCAACCTCTTTACATACTCGCACTGCCCTTACTATTTTCCTGCCCATATTGGCATTGTATGTAACTTGGCATAAGCATTTGTAATATTACCACTTTCTGTCTATTGCTAAGAGCAACAACAAATATAAAATGTTTTTTATCTATCCGCAGGACTGATGAAGAAGCAAGCAAGGCGCAATACGACTTCAATACGTTGGACTCCATGGACGTATGGGGTTGCGAGACCTGCGTCACGCTTCGCGACTCCATGAAAGTGTGGAACAAGGCGGTCCAATACTGGGTCGCCATGGTGGTGTACAAACGGTTCCCGGTTAAAGTTTTGAAGTAAGTATTGTAAGGGCTTGGCCCCTTGGTCTGCCCCAGGCGAGGTGCGCGCTGTTCTAATAGCAAAGTGAAAGTAAGCTGATAATAAATAAATAAATATCCAGGACAAATCACACAGCGCGATCTAGCCCCAAACTAAGCAAAGCTTGTTCCATGTGAATGTGAACTAGATAACCGATATCAATACTTACCGTTTTATAAATAAATATATATTCCACCTAGACTAACACCAATATTTTAAAATTGGCTTTTATCAAATATGTGAGTCTTGTGGGGATCGAACACACGACCCTCGGCGTAGCAGTGTTCTATCCACTACGCCATCGGGCAGTTATCAATATTCGGAGGACTGTCCCTTACACCCTGTAATATTGTATTGAGTATATACAGGGTGTTTGGTAGGGAGCTGTATATACGCCTAGGGTAGAAACTTGGGATAGTCTGCTATCTACCCCCGCCCATTACATTGACCTTGGCCTCAAGATTTTTTTTTAAATTATTTTTTAATTTTTATTTGACTTTTTTGTGAATTTTTTACTAAAACTACCTGTAGCTCAAAATCTATCCTTAGGACAGGTCTGCTAATGGTTTTGTTTTAATCGTTAGAGTTTTGGAATCCTGTAAAAAAAAAAATTACACCAGAAAATTATGGAGAAGAAAAGTTATGGGGCCTGAAGTACTGTAGTAAAACACCCTGTATAGTATTGAGTAACGTTTGATTCAAATCAACTTATATTTCGTTTATTCTCCAGGGTCCATGCTGCTCTCTTCGTGTCTGTGATCTGGCACGGCACCCACGCTGGTTATTTCTTCTGCATCTACTTCTGTCCGTTCTATTTGATGGCCGAAGATATCTACTACAAACTGTTCTACAAAAACGCCACGGGAACCGTAAGTGCCAATCCACAGTAATAACACATTTTGATTAGCCCGTACCGTGTGATGCCGGCTTAGAATAGCATCACTCCAATACTACCCGTGGGTGTCGTAAAAAGCGACAGGGATGAATTCGAGAATGGGCAGCATTGTTCTTTGTGTATCTATATCTATGTATATCTTGCACTGCGCTCACCAATCCGCTTGCTAGCAGTGTAAGATGTCACCAATTACCAATATGAAGGACCATGTCCAGCAGTGGACTGTTGCTCATCCCTACATTGCTTGAAATTTAACCGGTTGTAGTGAGAAAACTGAGTGTCACTTATTCTGTTTTGTAATACCTCGGTGCTATTAGCAGCACTTTGAGTATCATTCAATTATACAATAGTATTATATCTCATGTCATGTCAGTTATTTAGTACATTCCTTATATGGGTAGGTTGAGATGCTACCGCTAGTATTCTGTGTTTTATCATATCATAACAATAACATTGTCTATTTATAGCTCCTAACGTTTTCCTTGATCAAAATCAGTTCTAAGTACTAGCACTAGACGTAAACATGTATGTACCTACTAGGTATGTACCTTTTACAATTGAATGTGTTATGTAATATCTATTTATCTTCGTTTCGGCTAGTATTATACGAGATGTAAGGGACAGCCCTCCGAATACTGATAGAGTGCATTCAGACCATGAAACTGAACAACTTTCCCCTAGGAACATATGTCAGGAAACAACAAAAAAAAACGACCTCCCATACGAAATCACTAGCAGCTGACTGCATTTGGGAGGTAATTTTTTTTACCTTTCCTGAAATATTTTTTTACAGGAAGTTATTCAGTTTGATAGTCCCGTGAATGCACCCTTTAAGTATTCGGAGAGCTGTCCTTTACACCCCGTATTACGTGTGACAGAGAAAATGGAAAAGTTCTGTGATTCTGAAAAATAGGCCCAAATAAAAAGGAATAACTTAAAATAATGTTTCCCGTTTTCAGAAAAAGAAAATCATCGGCTTCATAATGTGGTTCCTGCGTTCAAACTCAGAATCGTACCAGTCCGCGGCATTCCTGCTACTGACATTTGACCGCATCTGGATCTACTACTGTTCAGTGTACCACTACTGGTATGGAGTGTGGTTCGTTTTCCTTATTGTAGGTTTAGTACTCAATCAGATGTACAGAACGGGAAAACCTAAGTTGAACGAAGGCGGGATAAACAAACAGGAGATTAAAAGTAATTGATATTTTTAGTTTGTAGAAGGGATATTTTTTGTTTTGGGTAATCTCACTTGTGTCATTTTGTTAAGGGTCAACGCAGTATCAAGGGAACGGGGGAAAATTTCGACTGCGGGAGTAATTTAAACTGGTTCACATTACTCGTACCGCCATGTGATGCCGGCTTAGAATAGTAAAATCCTAATACTGGGATTAGGACCAAGGGATTAATTCATCCAGGGAATGGGCAGCAGCGTTCCCTGTTAAAGCAATATCTTACGCTCGCCAATCCGCTTGCCAAACGTGGTGAGTATGGTAATACCGCCTTAAAGCAGCAGCAGTGGACTGTTGTGGCTGTTTATGTAAAACACATTACTCATTGAAGTATCGTCTATATTCGCAACGCAAAAAAACGTATTCGTTTCATTATAACTTGCACCTTTATAACGATAACTTAAATTATCCCGCACTCCACATTTCCCCGCTGTAAAAGCAAATTAAAAAGAACTATTTGAACTGAACGATGCAACCTTTTTCTGTATTTTATTTTTTTATTATTGTCTGAAAAGAATAGATCTACATAGTTCAAGGATTTTGACGCTTGGTGTTTGCCGACCCTAAGTTTTACACACGTAGATACAGTTTTCTGAGGCTAGGTGCTGATGCACAGTACTCGAAGTACCTATGGCTCAATTGGTAATGATCCTATTCTGTTAAAAGTCGTCGATTCGATTTTCAATTACCCTACAGCGAAAAATCCCATCTAGTTATTCGTATTTTAAAACTTGTATGAAACGGAGTTAATTTTATGTTTATATTATTTTATTTTCGACTGTATCTACGTCTGTCTAAGTAAAATTTTCATAAAGTAGAACAATTTCATAGATTTAGAGGACTTTATAAAGGTTTTGTTATGTTACATTTAATGTATCATAACAATTTTCCATATTGAATTATTTGATCGTAGCAGTTTAAGTATGATGGTAATTAAGGCGAATGTACCCGCGAACGACCTCGATAGTGGCGACACTTAACAAAAAATATTTTCTCTTTGTACAAGCAATCTATCAGAATATCCGTAGACCACGTTTTTAGTATTATCGTTAAGTAAAATTAGAACCTGCAAACTCAATGAAATATACGCTGTAATTAAAGTTATGGCAATTAATACCAAAAGTGGCAGGTTTTAGGTACTTTTTTCCATAACTTTAATTGCAGCGAATATTTCTTTGAGAATGCAGGTTTTAATTTTACTTAAGGATAATAGCTACCTACTAAAAACTTGGGCAACATATATTCTGATAGATTGTTTGTTTCAAGAGTTTTTTTTGCGTAGTGGCGCCACTGTCGAGGTCGTTGACGGCTACACACGCCTTAAATAAATTTAAAATTGAGGTGAAGTGGTAAAATTATGACAATTAGCGACTTAGGTATGTATAAATGTTTCGGGTTATTTAGTATCTAAGTAAGTAATTTTTAAGTACAAGTTTTGCTACAAGATGTCGAACATTCCCGTTAACGCATTTCGATGTAAAAAAAATACGACCTACCTAAAACAGTGTAAAATATCTTTCACACAAATATGTTTCTAGGTGAAACCAATCTAGTCTTAAAATTCCGAATTGACTGAATAAAGTTATATTTTCCGACATAATATGTTTTTAATTTAATGTGTGTTTTTTTAACAATGGTGGGTATCAAAATAGGGACTATAAATAAAATAACCAATATAGGTTTTTTGTACAGAGGTAACATTTAATAAGCAAAAATTGTATACAAATAAAACTATTGATTTAATCTGTTAAGGCACCTTAAGATTACAGATTTAACACCTAGTATTAACCTTATTGTCGTATCACACTCTGGAAGTAATGATGTATCAGGCAAGTTAAGACCACTGTCGCACTGAAAAGGAAATAGTATAAAAACATGTTAGACACAAATCGACACAGGTATGTTTATCGAGTACAATTTTAGCTTTTACACAGTAGCAAGCAAGTCAACCTTCCGGTCTATCAAATCGACGGAAACTTTACTTATTGCAGAAGGCGCGACTGTGCCTAGACGCACCAATAAAAAGTCTGCATTGAAACAGTTTCGACCAATCACAGAAAGAGACACTCGCGAGTGGCGCCATTCAGTTTTCCTTATGAGCGTTCGCAAGATGAAAGTTGAAGCGAATCGCTTATGTGGATGATATAAGCACCTACATCAACAGCGTAAGCGTGGAAGCCCAGTCGGCGTCTGGAGCCCCCGCGATGGAATGAAGATGTATAAGGTCGTGGTGTGAGTGTGCACACCTTCGAAATGTATCCTGCATGCATCTATGCATTTCTACTTGCTTGCTTGATTTTCAAGGCTCTGCAATTTAGCCTCAACCAGTGCTTTGTCGGCTACGAGATTCTTAGCGTGACGAGCATTTCAACCCTTTTTTCGATGCAGTCTAAGGCGGTGTATTTTAGCGGAACCATCAAAGTTACTGGCTGGTTTGTAGTATTTAAGTGGCGAAAAAAGGAGATTCTGGGGGAGGGTTACGTCCAGCAGTGGACTGCTATAGGCTAATGTGATGTAATGTGATTCCAAAGCTGACTTAAAACATTGATTATGGGTAACATTTTTGTGAGTATTTATGTAACAGCTCATCAAAATATCTACATTGACTACAAAATATTTACAGCAAATAATAAAAACAAATTAAAATTAGAATATAACTTTGTGCACAAAGAATAAACAATAAAACCTATGAGTATTAAAATACAAAATACTTATTTAGAATTTTAAAATAGTTTTGACAAAAATGTGTTCAGTTGTTAGCCTCATTATAAAAGCTTGGTCTTATTTTGTGTAACTTTCTATGTAAGACGTCACAGACGAAAATATATAAAAAATGCTTTATATGGCCTCTTGTTCTAACTCACAAAATAATTAAAAATCACAGTAAAAAATACCAGTCTTCAGAATGCATGCTGTTCAGTGAAAGAAGTTTCTGGTATATAGGTACAGACCCATGGAGATTCCAAGCCTTTTTACAGGTTATAAATTCACCAGGATTATTTATAATTATAAGATAAAGTATCACGGAGGAAACAATGAGATTAATACTTAGAAAATAAAGTTAGTATTCCAGCGGGAAAATTACATGGAAAAAAGCACTGACAAAAAAATTGCGATAGTTCAATACTGTTTAGAAAAAGCCGAGTAAGAAAGAACTAACAGTTTTTGAATGAAATATTTACATATTACTAACACCGATTTTGCACCGATATACTTAAAACTATACATTTGTTCTACAAAATGTAAAAAATAATAAATTAGTGCATGAAAAATAGCCCGTGTGAAGCCGAATATCTGTTACGTATTGAAAAGTAAGAAATCAAAAGAATAATGGCAATCCTAGGCTCTATCAAGTGGCTGGCTGGCGAAAAAATTTGCGAATAGGTACTGCCTAAAAATGTCAAAGCCACAAAACCTTTAGATTTCTTATTTTTCATTTCTGAAAATTCTTGTATTGCACTGTAATTGCAGAAAATAAAGAATAATGTTACGTTACGTTGAAAAGCCCACACCACTAGCACAAACGATTAGTGGTCTATTTACCTAACGTTCCATCCGTAGGACACTGGCTTATGTGTAGTGGCCCCACTATTGGCACCCCTTGACTGCCCAATATTCCTCTGTTGGTGGGTCTGGGATCCTGACGGATAAGTTTGTGGGTTAGAACTCCTCGAATTAGAGCTGTATGAGGAGTAGTTGGGGTTTTCTTGTATAGGGCGTGTGTTCGTGTTGAATAGGCTGTTGATACCTCCGCTTTTGGAGAGGTCGCCGAGGATACTGCCGAAAATGCTGCCGAGGCCTGATCCGCCGGAGCCGGAACTTCCACCTCCATTGCCGCCAGATGCGTATTTAGATAAGGAATTCAATATGCCTGATCCGCCGGTACTACTTCCAGCGCTGCCGCCGCCGCCGCCAGATGCGTATTTGCTCAGGGAGTTCAATATACTGTCGAGAGGGCTCCCGCGGTTTCCGCTACCGCCAGAACTAGAGCCGTATGGGGAATTACCTCCGTAGGGGTTACTGCCGCCCCTGTTCGAGCTTCCACCATAGGGCGAGTTTCCTCCGTACGGGGATCCGTCCCCGCCTGAACTTCCCCCGTAAGGATTGCTGTCGTAAGCAGGTCGACCTCCGTTCGGATTGTTTCCGTAAGGGTTTCCACCGTAAGGAGAACCGCCTCCGTTAGAGCTTCCTCCGTACGGGTTTCCGCCATACGGTGAACCACCTCCATTCGTGTTTCCTCCATATGGAGACCCCCCGTACGGTGAACCGCCTCCGCCACTGCTACCACCGTAAGGAGACCCTCCACCACTGCTGCCTCCGTAGGGCGAACCTCCTCCGCTATTGCTACCACCGTATGGAGAGCCTCCTCCGTAAGGAGATCCCCCAGGTGAGTTGCCTCCATAGTTGTTGGACGGTGGCTTAGGCGCGGGGTAGCTTGGAGGCGAATCGTCCGCGGGAGGCCTAGGCGCTGAAGGCCTTGGTGTTGGCGCCGCAGGCTGAGAGTGTGCTCCTGAAAGGAATAGAAAAATAATTCAACTATCGATCACTCACCACTACAAATGCCCTTAGAAAGAACTACAATATCGGAAACTTTAACTGGGTCACTTTTCACTTTTACAAGAAGTCAAGCAAGTACGAATGCAAAAGCAAGATTTTTAATCTAAGAGAAGTCGTAACCTACAAATTTCCGTCAAAATCCAGATTTTCTTCGCAACTTAGCCAACAAAAGTTAAGATTTATGGTCTAGTACTTAGGCACCTACTTTTATTTTCAGTGAGAACTGGGAATTAGTTCAGAGTTCGGTGCAACATTATTTCGCTTTCGCGCGGTTAGTTTTGAGACGAAACTAATTTTATTGGAAGTTGCGAATCCCTAGTGTGTCTATTGAGGAAGTTTTGCGGGGGCAATAGCTTTAACGGATGCTTTCTCCTGATATTGCTAGTGCCGGCACTTATAAGTTTTGGAGTTTATTGAGCTCGGAACTTTTAGTTCACCTAAAATGAAATGGATCTATAGGTACCTACAGGTAAGGTATATCGGTAGCTGCATAAATTTCAAGACTAGTTAAGCCCTACTACTCAGATGCGTCCATTGCAAAGTTATGGCCACATTAGGGAGAGTCCACTTTTTGCATAGTTTTTTTTATGTCACTAGTTAGACTTTGTGTAGGCATGTAGGTATAGAGGTATTTTCTTGTAAACTCGCGATGATCGGCCTCGCCGCCGCCGCTGAGCGGCGTACTATAAATACACACATACACATATATCACGCCTATAATTCCTTGCGGGGTAGGCAGAGCGTAAACGTCCGCCAAAAACAGACATTCACACCACGTCTGACAAACACTCGAGGGTCACTCAGAAAACTGTGCATCGCCATAGTGACAGGTTGTCAGCCCATCGCCTAAAATCGCTTTACACACCCTCAAGTTTCTTAGTCGCCTCCTACGACTCCCACAGAAAAGAAATGGGATGATGCTATTCTAAGCCGGCATCACACGATTATAATGTTTTTAGCTAAGTTCTTTTCTTCTTCTTTTCGGGTCAATGGCAGTCAAGCCGTATAAGTTACTCTGTGCAAGCCGTAATTACAGCTGTTGTGCCTAATAAGTAGCGACGTCAATGGCATTTTGGTTAGCTTTAAAAGTATAAGTCCTCCTGTGTGCAAGCAGCAGGACAGGTAGGGCATGGCATGACATGACATTAGGTGTGGCATAGATTGAATGGCGCCACACTAGCAAAGTAGGTACATTTATTTTTATTATGTGGAACAGTATGTAATAGGGAGTTTTCTTTTTATCTTTTTAAAACTCTTCCCTAGTCGCTCGATAGATGGCGCTGTATTTGGTACGTTAACGAAAGGGACGGAACGTCATATCATTTTTCGATTTTCTCACTTGGATGTAAGTATGAGATCGTAGAAAGAAACGTAACTTATCATTGTTACATCACTCGCGTCACAAAAATATTTACTTTCATGGGTTTCTCTGCATATTAACGAAAACAACGTATAAACAAACCTGGGTATTAATATTAATAACACAGCGCGAAAAACTAGGATAGATTCGGAAAGAACATTTTCATGCCTTTTGGCTTTGGCATCTAGTAACGTAGTTAGTTCAACGCCATCTACAGAGTGCTTGGAAACTAATATATTTATTTACTTCTGTAAAAGAAAACTCCCTATTGGAATTGTGGATACTTTACCTTCGACTTTCGACTTCTTCTTGCACGTAGGGTAGGTGCCGCAGTTTGAAGTGTGGCCGAAGGAGCATGGGTCCTCGGCTAGCACGCATACTTCGCTGTTTAAGCACCCGATGTCTTTACACGTTCGGCCATATTCTGAAAAGAATAAAATAAATAAGCATGTTACATTTCGAGTTTGGAATATCGTTTTCTTACTCCATAAATTATTAAGAAAGAACGCAGCTGGCTATTCCCTGGATATAAGCCTCCTTTTTCAACGCCTGGTAGTGGGAATGGGAATAAGGTGATGCTATTTTGACCGGGAAACACAAGCATAAGGCTATACCTGTTTTTAGAGTTCCGTAGGTACCTCGAAAGGAAAAAACAAAACCCTTATAGGATTATAGGATGACTAAGTTTTCCGTCCGTCCGCCGGGTGCCCTTTATCTCGGGTTAAAATCGAGTTGAAAAAACTGTTATACTCAGGTCTACGACCGCTTGTTGATGTAAAAAATCAAGCTCCTAACTTCACCTTAAAAAAAGTGTTTTGACTCTCTCAAGGGAATCAAAATTCATAGGGTCGGTACTTTCCGCGGAACTAGAACTATGGAATTTCGCAGGTAGCTTCGTTTTGAAGTACAAGTTCAAGTTTTCTTTTTAATATGGGCCTGGAAAGACCCAAACTTTCCAATTGAGACTAGTTCTTACCCCCACCGGAAAACACGCAACCCCTCTCCTTTTTCAAGCGCATCGAGGGAAAGGTTCATGAGGGAGACCTCAGAGGTGCAGTGCGCTTGCTAGTGTCCGACGACAGCATCGCGCCCACAGACGACAGCACTTTGTCAACGCTCAAGGATAAGCACCCATGCCCCTCCCGTCAACTCCTACTCCCAGCTAAGCCTAATGGTACCTCGCCCTTCCTGACCGTGAAAAGCGATGACGTGGCTTCAGCAATCGCCTAGTTTTACAACAGCTCCGCTTCGGGCCTCGACGGGCTGCGACCTCAACACCTGAAGGAACTCACCTCCTCTGCTGCCGGTGATAACGGTGGACGCCTCCTGGAGAGCCTGACACGCCTGTGCAACTTTCTGCTCAAGGGCATGGTTAACCCACGAGTCTGCCCCTACGTCTATGGAGCGTCACTTATCGCACTGAAAAAAAAAGATGGCGGACTACGGCCCATAGCCATCGGGAATACGATCCGCCGACTTACAGCCAAACTGTGCTGCCGCGCAGTGAAAGACCAGATGGCTTCTTTTCTCCAGCCCCACCAGCTAGGGTTTGGGACAGCCTTGGGTTGCGAAGGAGCCATACATGCCACCAGAACCTTCGCGTTGGACACCTCTAATTCCGACAAGATCGTCGTAAAACTAGACATCAAAAACGCATTCAACAGCGTCGAAAGAGACGTCATACTCACAGAGGTCAAGAACAAAATCCCCGTTCTGTTTCCCTTCATGTTCCAATGCTACGCATCACCTTCCAACCTCTTCCATTCAAACTCTCTGATCCCCTCACAAGTCGGAGCCCAACAGGGTGACCCCTTAGGTCCCCTTATTTTCAGCCTAGCCATCCATAGTGCTATTGTCTCACTAAAGTCACCCCTGAACATTTGGTATTTAGACGATGGAACAATAGGAGGAACCGCCGATGAAGTAGAGGACGACATTCAGAACCTTTTCCCTAAACTCAAAGATATGGGCCTCACAGTAAATTTTGAAAAGTGCGAGGTCTTCCCTTGTAGTGCAGCTGCCCCTGCAAAATGCAAGAGGTTCGAAACTCTTATCCCGGGGATAAAGATTCTGAATAGAGACACCTTCTCCCTGCTGGGCTCCCCTATCCACCCGGATGGAATCCCCATGTTCCTCCAATCAAAGAAAACCACCCTCTGCAAAGCCCACGATCGCCTAAAGGGCCTCTCAAGCCACGTAGCCCTCACCCTACTCAGGAACTGCCTGTCTTTACCAAAACTAACCTATGCAATTAGAACATGCCCCACATGGTTGTTTCCTCAACAGGTGACAGAGCTTGACGATGTCCTGAAGAACACCCTCGAGGACATCCTAAACATCAACCTTGGCGAGCGGGAATGGCAGCAGGCCAGCCTACCCATCCGCAACGGTGGCCTTGGGGTGCGACGCGTACAGGACACGGGCCCGTCAGCGTTCCTAGCTTCCGCAAACGGAGTCTTGAAATTAGCCGCTCTTATCCTGTCTTCACAAGGCGGCTGTCTCGAGATTCCTTTCGCGAAGGAGGCGCTGGCGGCGTGGACTGCAGCCTGCCCTAATTTGTTCCCCCCAGCCAAACCTCATATCCAACGAGCATGGGATGACCTTTGGGCAAAGTCGGTGATCAACGCCCTCACGGAGACTGCCACCGGAGCAGACTTGGCCCGGCTCAAAGCCGTCTCCTGCCGCGAAACTGGGGCATGGCTCCATATGGCTCCATGCACTGCCATCACCACATATCGGGACGCTACTAGATAATAATTCTGTGAGGACCGCCGTGGCCCTGCACCTGGGCTGCAAAATCTGCGAACCACACATTTGCCGCTGCGGCGTGCAAGTGGACGCGACTGGCCGGCATGGTCTCAGCTGCAGGCTCAGCGCTGGCAGACACTCGAGGCACCACGCCATCAACGACTTGATCCGCCGCGCCTTATCTACGGCAAACGTCCCGTGCGTCCTCGAGCCTCCAGGCCTGTCACGCGCCGACGGTAAGAGACCAGATGGCCTCACTTTAATCTCATGGGCGAGAGGCCGCTGCCTCCTATGGGACGCCACTTGCGCTTGCACGTTCGCTGCCTCCCACCTGCCCAAAACCACACGCACGGCCGGCTCGGCAGCTGAGCACCTTGCCACTCTTAAGCTGGAGAAGTACTCTGATCTCCAGCTGAACTACGAGTTCGTCCCTTTCGCTGTCGAGACCACGGGCGTGTGGTGCACTGCAGCGAAGGCGTTCATACGCGACATACAAAAACGCCTAAGGGCCCGCGGCGGCTGTGACCCCCGTTCTGGATCGTACCTGGTCCAACAAATATCCCTCGCAATACAGCGGGGCAACGCAGTGAGCGCCATGGGCACCTTCGGACCAGGCACGGTACAGACAGGGCTCCACCTCTAGTTTATATTATCTGCTTTTATTGATAGTTTATTTTATTTAAGTTATCTATAATTTATTTATATTTTATATTAAGCCTATGTAATTATGCTATCCAAATAAATTTAATATTTAATTGAGACTAGTAAAGTAAGTAGTTTAAGTGGGGTATCATATGAAAGGGCATAATGAGAAAGTTAAATGTTACGGAACCATCGGTAGGCAAGTCCGACTTGCACTTGGCCGGTTAGTTTTTAATAAGTAGTTAATTGGGTAAGTACTTCTAGCAGTCTAAACCCAAAGAGCAGTTTTACTTAACTCGTTTACGCTTGTTTTATCTAAACGCATACAACTAGCTAAATAAAACTCTCAATTAAAACGTAGATAAAATTGCACCTAGCTCTTGCGTTCAGTCCCGAGCGGAATAGCAGTAACCATTTTATTTTACTGGTTGAAACCCATTTTCCGAGGCGATAGTAATGGGGCCGGAGACAGAAAGTATTTAAAAACGTGCATACGTTTTATTTGGTCGTATAGCCTAATAGGGTGGCCAAAAGACATGGTGGATACGGCAGGACAGAGCTTTTTGAATAATGAGTGAGATTTTGTACGACGACGGTATTCATATTTTAGATGCACAGACTAACTAATGAAATAAAATTAACTTTATTCAATGTAGGATAGTAGTCTACTAAGTATTACTTATTGCGTCATGATCCGTCATTGTAAAAAATAAATTTGTATAACACATTGTTATTCTTTTTGTATCAATTTTCTATTGTCCTCTTTACTTCTGATAGAAAACCGGCTCGGGCAGGATATTTTAAAAAATAAAAGTATTGCCCCGTAACTAATGGTATGTATTATATACTACTGCATACAGAACGGACACTCATCTCCCCTCACCTCCGCCCCCCCGACCCGCACCCACCCGCGAAATGACAAAACTGTGTGTATGAATATGTAGAACCTAGCGATAGGCTTGTGTCTTGCGGGGTTCACACGTAACAAATCGCGATAAGCTCTAGATTCATAATTTTTATTTTTACATTCTAAGTTAGTACGTAAGCACGAGTTCTTCAGTTGGTGTTCAGGTGGTGTTAAGTTATTATTATTTGAGAATTAGGGGTTGGTCCTGAGAGACCTACAGCCACTGCGACCTTTGCAGATCTATTGTAGCTAAAAGTTGGTGTTAAGTTGTTGTTCATTTGTAGTGCAGCTGTTGTTAAGTTGTCGTTAAGTTGTAGTTCAGCTGATGTTCAGTTGTAGTTCGGCTGTTGTTCAGTCGTCGTTCAGTTGTAGTTCAGCTGTTATTCAGTTGCCGTTTAGTTGTAGTTCACCTGTTGTTTCAGTTATTGTTCAGTTGTTATTTAGCTGTCAAGTTGTTAAGTTGTTGTCCATGTGTTGTAGGTTGTTGTTGTTGAGGCGCTTCAACTTCTAAGTTAACAAGTTATAGAGTCGGCGAACAACCAGATTTATAAATTACCAAGTTGGTAACGGAAATGACTCGGAACTCAACAAAAGACCGAGTGGGTTGTTGACTCCACGAATAACACAAAAGTCAAATACGGGGTTAATGGCCAACGTAATAACTCAAAAATCAAAAGTATGGGTCGTTCGTCGACTCTTTGACCCAATTGATAGTTTTTGTGTGCTTTCGGGCCATAAGTCGATTCTGCAACCCACCAGGAAAGCCACATGAGCAACAGCCGCATGGCATAAACTCACAATATTTTTAATTGTTAACCCTAGCTCCCCGACACACACGCACATATTTTTGCAAGGAACAACGGCAGTTGTCGAAAATGAACCTGCTGTACAGGGGTCTCTGAAGTGTGTCTGTACTGTATCAACACCAGTGTGGTTAAATGGCACTAGCAGTTTCTCTAACATTACATTTAAATAGTCCCTTGTTTCGTCTGAATATGGCAACCCTACTTGTGTCTCCCACATTCGGTTGTTTTTTTGGACGAGAAGGCGTGAACGAATGAGGATTCGCTTGTAAACAGAGAACGGTCTACTGATTGAATCTTTTGACTCCGAAATTCGGAATTAATCAAACAGAATTCGGAAGCAGTTGAGGGTTCTAAATAGAAACCATTAGGTAATGGATATATCTACCTACATGGGTACATACCCACATGTAGGTGCAATAAATTAGGAAGCAAGAATCCATCTACTACTATAGATCATATCATGATTTTCACCACCAATTTGTATGTGAAATGTCAAGCTCGCTTAACTAGCATTATGTGTAGTGTTAGTGAAGCATAGCACCTAATGGCTTCTCTCTTGTTTCTTTAAACCTTTGAAATGTCGACCTTGCTAAAGAAGTGGTAGCATAACGCAACATGAAATGTCGAGCTCGCTCTATGTGTTGCGTTTCTGTAGCACTGTGTGGCTCTTCTCTTATAATTTACCGTGAAATGTCAAGCTCGCTTTGCTCGCTATATGTAGTATAGTGTTTCTGCAGTGCAGTATGGCTCTTCTCTTGATTTTTAGCGTATGTCGAGCTCGCTTCGCTTGCAATACTTGTGTAGTATTTCTTAAGCGCAGTGTGGTTCCTGACTTGTCTTTTTAGCGTGAAACGCCACTTGTCTGGGTGTTATCTTAAAGCAAAATAAAAACCTGCTTAACTATACAATATTTGCTGTAATTAAAGTTATGGATAATGTGCCAAAAAAGGGTCACTTTTAGTACTAATTGTTATAACTCAAATTACCGCGACAATTTCACCGAGTTCGTAGGGTCTAATTGAACTTTACGATTATACCAAAAACTTATGCAAAGGTAATTCTGAAGTATTATTTGCATGAAGAGATATATTTTTTCGTAAAGTGGCGCTAGTTCAGCGGCACCAATCGCCTTAACACACGGAGTAGTGCGACTGCCTGCGGTGCAAAGGTTCCGGGTTCGAATCCAGGTGGGGCACTCACAATGTTGATATTATCACTTAGTGAATTTGTCTCCAGTCTGGTAAGGACATTGCAGCCTGAACCACCTGATTGTCCGTAAGAAAGATGGTTCCTTGCTGCGGAGGGCACGTTAAGCCGTCGGTCCCGGTTGCTGTCTATTATTACTTAGACAGCGGTCGGTACACAATCAGGTCAGAGGCCTACTCGTGATAGTAGGCGGTTGATAAACACCAGGGACGATCGGGTCGTTCGTGAACCCGGTGTCCTACACAAAAAGAAGAACACAGTGTGCAGGTTTGTTTATATCTTGGCTGGCGAGGCTGGTACTTGACGGTGCAAGAAGCTATATTCATTTATTGCAATGTCACAGGGTTTAAAAAGTTATTTCAGAGAATAAAAAGTACAAGTAACACCCCGAAAGGGTACACGTACAACAGAGAGGCACCCAGTTGCTATTTATTTAACTACCACTAGGAAAACTCAAGTTGTTTATGAAATGTAGCAACTGGCATACAGAGTATCATTTAGTAGGACCACACCACAAGTCAATATCACACATGATAAAAGGCGGCTGAAGCGTGCAACTTTTTCCATGGAATTGTTTTTCCATTGCAACCGTGGACTTAGTGTAGGTACCTATTATGTAAATAGCGTGCGAAGATATTTTGGTAAGTAGTAAGGATGTGGGGACGTAACTGTTAATACTACTTAGTTAATATTGTGAGTTAAGAACTTGATCTACTCGTATACGAAATATGCGTCGCGAAACGAAACTGAGCTGTGGACCTTTGTTGTAGACAAGAAATTGTAATCAGGAATGAAAAATTAAAACAATCATCATTATATTTTTACATATTTTAAAACTGGCTGTATTTTTAGGACAACTTCCATGAAGTGATAACTTTTTAAGAAAACTTGCAAAATTTTAAACTGTTTTAAACTCTTGCAGTCACACATAATAACTCAAATTACAGAAACGGGGTTCCCACCGCGATACTTATTTTTGTTGAATTGTCTGATATTTCTACCTAGTTGCATGGGCCATGATTGCAAATAAGTATCGCGGTAAGAAGCCTGTTTCAGTAATTTACCACGATCATGATTTATAACTACGACTTTCGCCATCACTAGTGGCAACGCCTCTTCCATCTGAACTAGCGCGGCTCTTCCCTTGCCCGCGAATTTTGAAAGAGTATCTTGTTGCCAATAACGCGTGGCACAGCTTCATGTACCGGGTTAGTTTTGCAACTTATACCCAGCGACTAATTAATTCTTTGCAGATTTAATGTAGTCAAGTAATAAAAACCCGCGATAAAACCTGCAAGTTTTTTAAAAATTTTGTGATTTTTTTGTTATTGTCTCTTGCCCGGGTATTTATTTATTTATTTATTTATTAGGACAATCAATTGTAGTTACATTGTGAGTTACAATAATGTAAAATCAACATAGGAGAGAGACATAAATGTACTACATCTAAAGGTGCCAAAGCATGCACAAAAATGGACATGGAATTTTGAATTAAAAAAAGTGGAATTTTGAAAGAGTGTCTTGTTGCCAATAACGCGTGGCACAGCTTCATGTACCGGGTTAGTTTTGCAACTTATACCCAGCGACTAATTAATTCTTTGCAGATTTAATGTAGTCAAGTAATAAAAACCCGCGATAAAACCTGCAAGTTTTTTAAAAATTTTGTGATTTTTTTGTTATTGTCTCTTGCCCGGGTATTTATTTATTTATTTATTTATTAGGACAATCAATTGTAGTTACATTGTGAGTTACAATAATGTAAAATCAACATAGGAGAGAGACATAAATGTACTACATCTAAAGGTGCCAAAGCATGCACAAAAATGGACATGGAATTTTGAATTAAAAAAAGTGGAATTTTGAAAGAGTGTCTTGTTGCCAATAACGCGTGGCACGGCTTTATGTACCGGGTTAGTTTTGCAACTAATACGCAGCGACTAATTCATTCTTTGCAGATTAAATGCAGTATGTGATAAAAACCCGCGATAAAATTGTGCAAGTTTTCTAAAATTGTATACCTAACAATAATTTATGTGTTTTAAATACTTGGTGATTTTTTTGTTATAGGTGCTCCACGTGATTTTATTTATATCACAGCATACCATAATAATAAATAATAATAATAAAGCTTTTTATTTCCACAACTGAATTGCATGCAATACAAAGTAAATAAAATTTGCAGTTTAATCATTATAAATATAAAGTATTGTTTCAGTTCATATTAATCCTTTCTCTTTTTTCCTTTTTCAATTAGTGGATCCCTTCGGGTAAAAGCCTCCTCCATACTTTTCCATTTTTCCCTATCTTGCGCAAGGTTCATCCAGTCTCGTCCAGCCACCTCAGTAATGTCGTCAGCCCATCGTTTTGTGGGTCTGCCAACTTTTCTTTTCCCTAATGGGCCCTTCCATTTTGTAGTCTTAAAAGTCCACTTTTTGTTGTTGTCTCTGCATACATGTCCTGCCCATCTCCACTTTAGACTTTGTGCATGCGTCAGAGCATCTGTGAGGGAAGTTTTTTCTCTGATGGTATTGCTATTTACTTTGTCGATTCTTCTCAGTTTCAACATGCTCCTCTCCATTGCTCGCTGCGTTGTGGTTATTTTGTTTTTTATATTGTTATTGTAAGTCCATGTTTGGCAGGCATAGGTCAGACTGGGTAAGATACAAGTCTCTATTACTGTCTTCTTTAGGTTCATGCTGTATTTGCCCTTTAAAATTTCTTTATTCATCCAGTACTTTTTCCATGCAGTGTTAACTCGTCTTTCGACCTCTCCATCATTGTTTTCTTGGTTAAAAGATATTTGTTTGCCCAAGTAGACATAGTTATCCACATACTCGATGATGTTGTCGTCTACTTTGATGGGTACTTGGTGGTAGTTTGTCATTATTTTAGTTTTGCTGAAGTTCATTTGAAGACCGACTTTTCTACTTGTTTCGCTCAGGGCTGTTATCATTTCTTTAAGTTCTGACGCTGATACCAGATAATTAACTGGATCTGGTATCACAGCATACCAGATCCAGTTAATTATTTTACCTACAAGGTCTACGAGTACATCTATACTTCAGTACCAGGTCACTATTAACTGATTATTCTACACATCACTAGCTGATAGGAGGGGAGGAAGATCAAATGTTGGACTTGAGATCCAAGTAAGGGACGGTCCCAACCCAATACCATTTTAAAAGGGATATTGGTTTTGCACAGGGCTGTTGGCATTGGCAAACTCACATTTGTGGCGACAAGGTTTTCATGGAAACAAAACTATAAGAATATCGATGAGTTTGTAACGGAAAAAGTTCAAAGCTTCAAAGTTTTTGCACTAAAATGCCACTTTCTTTGTTCTAGGTGCAGTTTTATGCATCTAGTAGGGCGACAATGTTTTAAAATCAAGTCGCTTTAATGGCAAAAAGCTCTTTGATGGCGTGAGCTGTAACAGACTGAAGTGCGACTTTAGAGGCAGTAAAAGCGTATAAAAAACGTCACGGGAGCGCATCATAACTCATGGTTTTGTTACTTTCTTTCTTCAAGAGGAGTAATGATGGGGCGTTTGGGGGTGCCATATAAAAAGTGGCTGTTTATTTCTTGTTTTCATACTTCAAGCATCCTAGCAAAAATATGTATCTCATTATAGGCTGAAACGCTAGGGTTCTGTTTCTTTTGCGTAGATCAAGTTCTAACTGTCTTTTAAATGATTAACTAAATAGTATTCACAGTTACGTCCCCACGTCCCTTCTTCTTACCAAAATATCAAAGCACGCTATTTACATAATAGGTGCCCTATGACCTACTCTGCAGGAGGCCTACGTCCATCAGTGGACAGCAATAGGCTGATGTATAACTTTTTAAGCACTCGCGATCACTTTCACTCATTTTAAGTATTAGACAGGTAAATTACTAATATTTACCTAGATCCGGCCTAATACTTAAAAAAAAGGCTGATGTATGTATGTATAGACTAAAACTTGGTTTTCTGTCCATAAGAGAAGACCCGCTTTGCATTAATGTAGCCTGATTTGCTGGGCGAGGAGGCAGCGAGCACACTGATCGCCAGATGCCTTATAATGGATACGCACTGAAAGGTCTGATAGATAAGCTTCTTAGCTGCAGACTCCCAAAGGCGGCGGAGTAACTAAACCAATCCTATAGCTACAATAGAACCATGTAGCTTTCCGAAAACTATATTCACGTTGATCTTAGTATACCTATCGGAAAGGACAAATACGCAAACACAATTTTATTTGTAAGTAATATAAAAGTTCGAAGTGATCAGATCTGTGAATGGTTTCAGTTATTGTGTGGCCGGCGACGGTATCTTATCTCTTCAGTTGATGAAATTCTGCACTCAGTAAAATGGAATGGAATACACCCAGTATTTGGAATCAATATTATTATTGTACCGAAATAAAAATACAGGATGGGAGAATAATACAATGTTGTTGCGGAAAATTAATAGCCCAAAGTGTACTTCGTTTATCTCTTTGTTTGTCATGAAAATAAGTAGTACAAAAGTATCATTAATCAAACGGTACAATTAGTTTTGTAGTGTTTTTTGGGACGGGTTTTTTCGACGTGTAGAAGTATGTGGATATGTATGAAAAGATCACTTAATTGGAGCTTGTTACTGAAACGTTAACTAAAACTGCCATAGAATCTCATCAACAGACATAATTTATTACCCAGCCGATCTTTGAGAAATCCTGAAGTCTTTAGATAAAATTCCTCTACAATTCTATGATGCCCGCTTCGAATATTCTCAGACAATTTCTAGATATAATTAATTTCTAGCTGCCTAGTCAGCCTGGGGCAATTATCTTCCTACAATAGTAATTGTAGGTACTCGATGTACCTACATAAACAACTGAATCACTACCTATATAAATCTAGGAATCATAATGTACAGTAGACTACTGATAATAGTCAATAGGGAGTTTCGCTGGCTCTGCATTTTATTTGCATCGATTTTGATATTAAGTGGGAACAAATCAAAATGATGCTAGTTTCTTTAACAATTGTTTAGGATAGTTACGTAGTAAAATGAAATTATTTATTGATTACACAAAGGTTGTGATATTCTACCCTGAGATTATTTATCATTGTCTGTTGGTAACGGTACGAGTATCTTAGGTATGTGAAGGTAGAGCAGTGCGCCGTATCAACGTTATTTATTAGCTTGAGTGTACCTCTTCATACTGACTAATCGAATATGCATTCATTACGTCATTAGTTAATTTCTGAAGACTATACCTACGCAATTAATACAATATACACACATACTCAACTATTATGTTGACTCTGTGGCTGCTCTAAGCTCACAGATAAACCGCCAAACAGATTATTCATAGGTTATCTCTTGAGTAGAGATTAAATGCCATGAAATAGTAGTTCCAGATATAATGGTCTCGATTCGTGAAATAAATTATCTTAACTTACCCTTAATTACCGCTGTCACTTACATTCAAATAGGTTTTAAAAAGCATTTAAGTTATTATCTGTCAAAATAAGGCGATGATAAAAACAATGGCCTCAATTCGGGATGTAAATTCTCTTATCTTAGCTTAAATTAGTGCTGCCACTTTCCGTCAAATACATTTAGAAAAGGATAGGAGATTTTAAGTCGTATCATGTCTTAATAGTTTTATGCAAAATACGTGTTATCTGTCAAAATAAGGCGACGATCAAAACAATGGAGTCTAAATTGACTAGAAATGGCGAAGAAACCATTGCCTTTTTTAAACATGACAGGACTAAGATAACTCCTATCCTTTTCTAAACCTATATGACGAAAAGTGACAGCACTAATTTAAGGCAAGTAAGGAGAATTTATATGCCGAATTGAGGGCAAATGGGGAATAAATTGACTAGAAATGGCGAAGAACCCAATGCCATTTTTAAACATGACAGCCAGCACAAAGATATCTCCTATTTTTTTCTAATCCTATTTGACGGAACAGGACTGCGTAAATTCGAAGGTACGTTATGTGAATTTATTTCCCGAATTGAGTTCAATATGTCACAAACGCTAAGCTTTTACTCACTGCTCGATGTCGTGTCAGAGTTTTTGAACTGGTTTCTAGAACTCTGACGTGGTTTTTTATCCGTTACCATCTTAGTACGCAATCAAATTCCTGAATGGCTGTTAGGTTTGACTAGCTAATAGAATGCTTCTCTATAAAGGCATAGGGGAACTTAAATTAAAACCATCATGAAAACTAGCAATAACTCGAGGGTGTTATTGTAGCAAACACTTTATACACAAAATGAATACGATACGATATTTGTTTCCCTACGTAAATATTAGACAAAACATATGAAGAGCACGTACATCATAATACTTTGTTTTGTTTCAGCGATACACATACATACATAGCTACATAGAACAGTAATATTTTATCAAATACTTACTGGAAAAACCGTCGGCGTAGAGCACCAAACATAACGTCAAAACCGCAGTCCGCCAATCCATTGCGAATCTGAAACAAAAAACGCAATTTATATCATCAGGGCGCAAAGAAAAAAAGCTCCCTGATATATTGCCTCTTCATGTGGCTAACGGAGGGTATCCGGTATAAAAAGTCGCTACAGCAGCACTCTATGTCTGTCACAGGCTCATAACTTTTGATCTATAAGACGTAAGTAGACACTGCCTGTGAGTTATAGTTATAACTGTTATTATGCCAGTAATACCTAAGAGAGAGGGACTGTGAGGGAAATTCAAAAAGTCGACAAAGGTGGAAAGCGGGTACATATGGACCAATGTTTGCATAATGTTATAGGTAACAAGTTCTCGGAAGGAAAGACGCCTTAGATATCCGCCGTGGAAATAGTCAGTTCCTAGGCAAATAAAATGGAATAACTGCCAGATATTCAGATAACTTTATGGCGTGGATTTGGTACACAGGAAATCTTTGAATAGCGAAGGTTTCCAGCTAGAGATCTAAAGTTGTTTAGATACTTATGTCGAAATGAGTTCTTAGACACAGTTCCTTTAGAATAAAAGGAATTGTCTAGTCAGAATAATAATAAGGTCGAAATATGGAAATTAATTTTGGACACCCACCCATATTAAATTTATTTATAGATAAACTAGAGCCTTGTTTATTTATTTATTATTTAGCTTTACATATTTTGTATAAAAGGTCTTAACGCAGTTTGATAGGGTTCAACTTATATTCCTTGGGGAAAGTTGATTAGACGGGCTGGTTACTTTACTCCTTCAAATAGTTTCACCATTGTTACATCTGTTTACGGGTTTGTAAAAATGAGAATGACCGTGTTTTACAGAATAATATCATTTGACTTGTATTTATGAATATAGATTTGTGTTGTATGTAATGTATTGGGCCACGGCCGTCACAGCTCCTTTAATTGTTTGTACGTGATACGAGTAGGTCTAGGTAGGTATGTATCTATGGTATATCTATTTATGTTTTGGTACAATCCCACTGACGCCGATACATACATTCAACATTGGAGTCAATTCTAGCGTACACATACTTTCTTGTGCTACTTTTAGGATTCCATAACTCAAAAGGAGAAACCACGGAACATTTATGGGATCATTTTGTCTTAGAAACGCGTATCGAGTCCAAATTAAAACCATACAGTCAAGTTGACGGCCGCTTGTATTTGTCTAAAAATCAAGTTCTAAACTAATGAAATTTGGTAAGTAGCTTTAAGTTGAAGTACATTTTTAGGAAAAATTAAAAATTTGTTTCTTTTCAATATGACTCTTTTGAGGGCGGTATAAAATTAACTTTTAAAATTAAGGCTGGAAGTTCAGGTGGGGTATAATATAAAAGGGCTTAATGTGCATGTTACGGAACCCTCGGTGGGCGTGTCTGACTCGCACTTGAACTGATAAGTGACATGAAATATTTGCAACCGACGCATTGAAATATACGTGGAGAATAGAAGAAACTGGATGAGCTGGTCTCCAGCATTCAGACCATCACGATCTTGAGGTTTAAGAATAAAAGAATGACTTAAGTCACACGAAAGTTAGTGTAATTAAATAAATAAAATTATCCTTAGTTTTGTGAAATAAAATAAATCTTTAATTTAAAATAACTAGTAATGTTTATTTTTAAACATATTTAATATATAAATATAAAAATAAAACAACGTAACTTATATTAAAATTACTTAGATACTATACAATAATATGACTTATCAGATTTTTACATTCTTCATCTCCTTCTTCTTCGAGTAAGAATGTAAGATCGGCATTTTTCAATGTACTTATTAGAATGCAGTGTTGAATATTAATTTAAGAGTCCGCATTCTGTGTCATGTTTGAGGTATTTGATGAAAAAACTGTGTCTGATGGTTTTTTTTATTTCAGGTGATGTCTGTACAAAAATAAATTATAATTTGTGGACGTTATTTAATTTTATTTCTGTGTGTTTCATAATCTATTAAAGTTTTAGGGGCTTCCAGGTAATTAGTCTACAGCACAACGATCACAGTGACAGGGCTTTCGCAGGCACCTATATTTTACGCTTAATTTATTCCCTGGACCAACAATTCTCCAATCTCACCCTGGGCTTGAGACCTGCAACGGCGGAGACCCTATGCACCAATAGGATGCCTTAAGACATCAACAACAACAGGTCCAAGACAGATCGAGACGGAAGAAGAAGACTGTCTTTGTCCAGCAGTGGGATGATGCAGGCTAGACAAGAGAAGACAAGAAGTGATAGAGTTCCAAAAATAACAAACCTTTACTTTCGAATACAAATTCACTAGAACTTGTTCGCATTTTAACAGATTTTCCATTTTCATCCTAAAAACAAACAAATAAATAACATTTTATTTATACGATAAGTAACTGGAATGCTAAACCACTTCGGTTTCGGTACGGTTCTCGTTTTCGAGCTACTTATTTCAAAATTGTACTGTCTATTTAAGAAAATGTTTCACAGGGGTACTCCAAAAAAATTAAATTTAGAAGTAGTTGTTTTAATAAACATCACATTAAATTAGGCTACTACAGTCCACCCTCTGCTGGACGTCGGCCTCAGGATACGGCACGAGGCATCTTCATAGGTCCATTTGGAGGGTGTCTAACGCTACGCTTGCCGAGGCACGGTCGCCAATAAACACTTCGAAAAATTCTATTCCCTTTTAGAATTTATTGAAAAGTTATATGAGGGATAATACATGCATAAATATATCACGCATAGGTTTCTCTTGTGGGGTAGGCGAAGCGTAAACGGTCTTAAAAAAGGACATTTACGCCACGTCTGATAAATACATATTTGAGAGCTATTTAGAAAATTGTGTATCACAATAGTGACAGGTTTTCAGCCCATCACATAAAATTGCAATAGACTTGTATCCCACGAGTCCTTTAGTCGCTTCTTTCGACACCTACGGGATAGAAATGGGGTAATGCATAATCACACGGCATATGAGGTATAATACAATATTTAATTGTTTGAAGTACCCTTGTGTAGCTTATTCTTAGAAAAGGAGGTTTGAAAATTAGTAAACAACTAAACACTAGATTACAAACAGCCAAACAGGGGTTTAAAGAAAAAAATTATGACCGAAGTGAAAAAAAACAAGGCTCTTAAATGACCATTGATTGAGATTACGAAATGACCAAAATTACATCCATCAATAAAATAATCCACAAATCTTTATAATTACCGACAAACTTTATTTTTATCTAAGAGCAAATCCCTCAATGATCGAACCTTGTCGAGCTGTGCCTGCCGAGGGTTCGAAGACGACGAGGAACTAGCGTTCTCCAATCTCGTGATCATCATGTTAGAAATGGAATGAACTTTTTCATTTCCTCGAGTTTCTGATCGTGAGCAGATTCCATCATGCCGGCTTTATATTACGTTTTTTTAATAAAATCATTTTTTAAATACAATTTAGAAATTGGAAATAATGCGCGATAGTACTACACTTTCGAAGTCGCTTTTCACTGTGTGTACCTTTTGGACTGTGAAATCAATTTCTGGTCGACAGTCCACCCGCCTCGTCATCTCGTGCACAACCGCCAGAGTTTGACTTAAAGTGTTTTGGCTTCGCAACCGTGGGTGCCATAGACTGCTTAATGGATAGATAGCTAAGTCACTTACACCCTGTTCAAAACATAAGGTAGAAAATGTAAAATCATAAACTTTTAACATTTTATTCTTTATGATTATAAACAAATTTTAATTAATTATCATTATTAACCATTTAATAGACCTTATTCCAGACGCACTTCTATTATTACTAAGTCTAATTTGACGTTTCTAAAGCCGTTTCCTATTCTGCATGTAACTGTCAAACTCAAATGACAGGATTATAATCTCTAAAAATAACTGACAGGATTAAACTTAGCTTTAGCCGATTAGTGCAATTCTAGGAGGTGCAAAGTTAAGCAATTTAAATATTTAAAAAGATTAAATTTTCTAATCTTAGCGGCCACTAAAAAGGTCCCGCTTAAAAATAGTACTGTCAAAACAAATCGAAATGGTTGCAATATTGGAGTTTTCTGTGTGATTTTCGGTCAGATAGAAGAGTTCTAAAGTGGGATCAATTGAGTTGGGAGGTCCTAGATGTTACCGGGTAGGAAAGATCTAAAGTGGCACCGGATCAGAATGTTTTAGGCTGGCACTGGGTTGAAAGGTTGTAAAGTGGCACCGGATCAGAATATTCTAGGCTGGCACCGGATTGAAAGGTTTTCAAGTGGCACCGGGTCGGAAAGTTCTAGAGTGGTACCGAACGAATATTTATCTATCAATTTCATGTCTTTTTGGCGATTTTACACAAAAATGCACCAAAAAAACTTTAAAGCATTATTGCGTACTGCGCTCGCCAATCCATCTACCAAGCATGATGTGTTAAGCATATTCCCCCAAAGCCTCAGCAGGGACAGGCCTTTCTATAGTTAAATATAAGAATTATTTTACCAAATAATAGAAAAATGCATTTTCGTGGTGTATAAAAAATATTTGTTTTCTTGCAACACTTTTATATATTTTTAAATTTGCAACACTAAATTTTGGTAAAAATAGCATTGTCAAAATCAAATTATATTCCTGTCAAAAACTTCCCAAAACACTGCTTTTGTGGAATAGCCACACTTAAAACCTCTAAGTTTAGGGATTTTATTTTAGTGATTTTAGCATTACAAACTTAAAATGATTAAAACGTGGAATCGAGTCTAATGTAAATGCATTATTAAACATTTAGTATCCTACAGAATCGAGGCAACGGTAGATGGATACCGACGTCGCGAGGAAGGCCGCGAGCGAGCTGAGTGAGAACTATCCAAATAAACAGACTCGCGTCGCGGATATTTGAACAAACTAGCGATAAAAGCATTCTGTCTGTGTAGTTTATAACGAAAGCTACCGGCATTTGTGCTATTTAATTTCAGTTCACTTTGTTCAACGGGCCGGAAGTTAATAATTTCCAGTTTGCAATTTTTCGCAATAATACGAGTCGACGCGTCGCCCGATGTGATTTTTGGATTCTCACCCACTAGATTGGTTAGAAAATTAACCAAAAATTTCACGCGGACGAGATTCATTGATCAAACACATGGTGCCGTCGCTCTAGCTACTGAATTTTCGGTCAGTTAAATTGGAGGTTTTTTATGTGCTTCAATTCAACGATTCGAGCTAGGTATTAGATTAACAGAATAAAACTATTCTGAAAAAAATATCGATGCAGAGACCTTTATTAGTAAGGATTACAGTTCATTACATTCCTCGCATTTTGTGTTGTTAGTACTAGTTTGCAACCCAAAGTGAATAACTATAACATGTTAAGGGACGAGGTCTAGCTGGAATTTAGTAGAGTATCTAGTCAGGCATCTGAAGGCAACATTTCATTAAGTCCACAGAGTAGAGCTCTGGAGCTACACAGTAACCAAAAGAGTCTTAACAAAGTTGAGTGATGTATGAAACGCCAGCGCCTGATTCTAATTTATATTTGGAAGAAAAAACAAAGGTAGGTACAGTTTATTTCAATCTACACTAATATTATAAAGAGGAAAGATTTGATTGTTTGTTTGTTTGTTTGTATGTTTGTTTGTTTGTTTGTTTGCATCGAATAGGCTCCGAAACTACTGGCCCGATTTTAAAAATTCTTTTACCATTAGAATCCTACATTATTCCTGATGAACATAGGCTATATTTTATACGAGAAAAAAATAGGGATCCGCGTGAAAACTTCGATAATGTAACCCAACGTGTGAAAAATTTACCAAAAAAATATCTTATATCGCGTACGCTGTGGAAATTATTGACAATAGAGCAGTGATGTACTACAGTTTTATAGAGGACATCAATATCTATAATAATGTCCGCGATACCATATGTCTAACTATTACAATAATTATGCCACAATAATTACTTTTTCATTTAAAAATGTACAAACTACGGCACATTATTCGATTACATTTAATCATTACTGTATTAAAGGGTGTCAGGGATAGCCCTCCGAATACTGATAGGGTACATGCAGACCATGAAACTGAACAACTTTCCCCTAGGAACATATTTCAGGCAACGTAAAAAACTGACTTCATATAGTGCAATGCAGTCAGCTGATTGTGATTTTGTATGGAAGGTCATTTTTTTGGCGTTTCCTGACATATGTTTCAATGGGAAAGTTGTCCAGTTTTATGTTTCATGCACCCTATCAGTATTCGAAGGGCTGTCCCTTACTTGGTATAAAAAAAACGACAAAAACATTAAATAATGCATTAAAAAAATCTACACTAAAATAATACATACATACACATATCACGCCCATTATCCCTTGCGGGGTAGGCAGAGCCTAAACCGGCCGCAAAAACGGACATTTACGCCACGTCTGACATTATGTTGGAAGGTCATTCGGAAAATTGTGTATCGCCATAGTGACAGGTTGTCAGCCCATCGCCTAAAATTGCAATACACACCCTCAAGTCCCTTAGTCGCCTCCTACGACTCCCACGGGAAAGAAATCGGGTGATGCTATTCTAAGCCGGCATCACACTAAAATAATAATAATATAATCTACACTAATATTAGAAACTGTTTTTTTTATGGTTGTTTGAATTGAATAGGCTCCGAAACTAC
This sequence comes from Tuta absoluta, assembly GCA_027580185.1. Classification (NCBI taxonomy): domain Eukaryota; kingdom Metazoa; phylum Arthropoda; class Insecta; order Lepidoptera; family Gelechiidae; genus Tuta; species Tuta absoluta. The sequence continues at coordinate 12,577,038 of JAQAHW010000016.1, read as the reverse complement.
AGGACCGATTTCAAAAAATCTTTTATCGTTTATTGAAATTGAAATTCTTTATTCAATGTAGAATAGTATTATCACTTATTGACGTCATGAACCGACATTCTAAAAAAAGAAATTTGTATCACACAATTTTCTTTATTTTATTACAATTTTGTTATGACCTAATAGGAAACCGGCTGGAGCGGGATAAAAATTCTATAAATAAAGGCACTGCCATGGGGCTGGCCAGGTAAATCACACGGCATGTAACGTTTACGCCACCACCATCTGAAAACGATATTTGTTTCAAATTGAAGTGAAGATTTTTAGAATCCTACATTGTCCCTGATGAACATACTTAAACTGTCTTATTCCCGGGGGAAATTGTTGGCGGCGGGTGAAACCGCTGGGCGGGCTGCTAGTAAATAAATAAAATAGCACAAATCACAGCGTCTATTCTTTGGAAAAATGATCCAAACGTCATCTTATACGTTATTGTGATATTAATAACGTCTATTTATAAAATTTTGTTATTAGACGCAATTATGACGCCGATGATATGACAAGACGATATAATTTTAAGCAATTTTAAGAATGATGTAGCGCCGTTTATAAAACAAATCCTATCAACACACACACTGGAAAAAAGCAAATTCATAGTAGATTTTTAGGATTGTCTGGATCCTCTCTGGTGCAATTCGAGCGCAACTGGATTAGAAATGTAAAACCCTGGCATCCCTAGCGTTCACTCTTGCATAATGTCAGCAGACATCCTTATACCAGATACGGCTCTGTTTGAAATGAAATAGCTCGTCGACACGTGTATTTCCTACGCTGCACACGTCTGTCCGACTACACTGAAACTTTATGACACCTAACCCAGCAGCGTTCCCCGAGCAATTTCCTCGGAAACTGTTTCGTATAACCTCGTTACCAACTATCCTACCAGGTAAGTAAAACGTTTCGCCGAATGGCACTAGTTGTTCCACTTTATTGAAAATTCTCTTGATGCAATGCCGTTCCACCGCACCGTAAACTCCACAGTTTTATTGTGTCCTCAAAGCCAGTTGTCTGGATTGGAAACTTTAATTCCCACTTGGCAGGAAGCAGCCGTAGCGGCGCGGAACAGAAATGAAATGTACACTCATCGATTGAAAAATAAACAAGTTATGAACAATATTTATGCTTGAGGAAAATCGATAGATACTTATTTCCTAGAAATATTGACTTACAAACAGGATGAGTTTCAGTTCAGGATATGAATCACGGGTTCCTTGTGTCAACGAACTTCAACTTCTAAGTGTATTCAGCACTAAAACAGTGAGCGGTGTAAGTAAAATGAAATCAGGGAATGGAGTGTTGAGTGGCGCTGCGGGGCGCGCCCTAAGGTCGCGGGTCAAATGGGGTGGGTTGGAGGTCGAATAGTCACGCGACTGAAAGGCTATATGCGGTTAAATCACTACACTGAATAAAAACAGTCATATTCGGCTCTTAAGTACCTTGTGTTCATATTTTGAGGCATGTTGTCTCCAGCTAAACATTGCACAAACCGCGCACACTGGCGCACGCAACGTAATTTGCGAATGCCTATATGCTCCAGCAATGATTAATGACCATCAAGAGCCATAGTTTCATTTAGCTGAGCGTAGATTGCTGAACAGTGCCTCTGTTCTGCACTCCAATGAATTAACAGACATTCTGCTTTATCGGCGAAAATTACGCAACCTTTCACAGGTATGCTGTCAGAGATTAGAATTAAATTAATGCCCGAGCGCTGATTAAAAAGGGCGCGAATGTAAAAATTAAAAGGATTGCCGTAGGGATATTACATGCCATAGAGCAGAAATTGGATAGCGATACGAAAGATATATTGCCCGACATAAAGCCGCTCTCGGTAACTTTCTACCCATTTCCGGCAGCCCACTTGTGAATCGTATTTCGGAATCCTTTTTATCTTTTTGCGGGTGCGGTGCGGCGGTGGCGGAACGTGAAGTGACAGCGGCACCAAGCCACTTCGCAGCTCATATATCACTTGAGGCTGTAACGGCCGTGTTAACGGCCCGCCTGTCACCTCCGCATTTCAGCCGACCAGCGACGGTACGCTTGTGCGTGGTTTGTGTAAATTTACAACGAAATAATCAAATTAAGCGGTCAAATTGTGTCTGAATAGACGGATGGCGCGGACACGTGACGTCATGTCGTCTAGGTACGTGAGGGTCCGGGAACAAAGCGGAGTCGGTTGGCACGCGGCGCGGGATTTAACGGGCTCAAATTCCAGTCGCGGTGCATGCAGCCGGTGTGTCTCCACAAATTCGGGGATTGCACGGAGCACGCGACGACGGGTGGAAAGTAAGTCGCTTCTCACACGTTCCACATGTTTTCCCGGTGTATTGCCGGGACCGGTAATGGAAATGGGCGTGTTTTAAAGAAGCTAATTCACAACATGGTGTTGTACGCCGCCAAAGATTATGTCAGATTAGCGTATTTGCATTAAATTTGCTGCTACATCAGTCCACTGCTGAACATGGGTTTTCCCATATTGCAAGATGTTGCATTCTCAGGGATTATCTGTAGTTTGTTAAATTCCAACTTGGTCTATGGCAGCGTGCAATGCCATCTTGCGGATCAGCAACTTTAAAAAACGCCCATTACGAAAGCCCATACAAAAATCGGACACCATGGCACACATCGCCGCATCAAAATTGCTGCGGTTGTCCCATACAAACCGCAAAATTGTACAGTACGTGTGCGATGCGCCTACGGGTGTCGCTTACCGGGATTTATATCGGCGGAAATCTCCGGCGTGTTCACACTTCATGCCCGTGGGAGGAGGACGCCAGATAAAAATGCTCGCTGGAACGGTGAGCGCTTTGCGCAGATTTCCGTTCCCACCTAACTAAGCACATTCACTGCACCTACATTTGCTGTGGTCTGGATTTAAGACTCGGAGACTATTATATTTTCTTGAAAGGGGAAGCTGGGGAGAGAAAATTCGCTTAGGAAGCTTAATTCTCACAAGGTGTTTTTAGATTCACGAGATTACAGCTGCAACATGTTTACTCAGTCTTTTTACTCATATAAGTTTTATACATTTCTTGTATGTATGTTCAGCTGATTAAAAATGAAACGCCTACTTAGTGCTTATGAATGACTCGTTTACAATAAAAATAAACTAAATTACTTTTTTCAATTCTTATATGTATAATAAAACAAGAATAAATAAACAAAAAACTCACCAAATCGCCAACAGATGTGACTGGTCCTATTATCAACGAAGGTCAGAGCACAAATTCAACAGAACTACACAAACTAAACCGCACGTCAGAGTATTGCGTAAAAGAAGCGCAGTTTCTTCGATGATAGCTGAAGTTGAACTGGCCACACACAATACAAGTAGCTATATTAGCAATAACATCACAGTTGTCCGCCACTGTACTAACGGCGACACTTTGAGTTAACATAATAATAGACCAACGTATTCTGGTTTCCGTACAGTTACTAAGACTAACCAGAAGAAGTTGGTCTCTTAAATGGGTAACTACAGGTGCTGTTGATAGTACTACTGATAACACTGGGTATTTTGTAAATGAGATCATATTCTACTCATAGTTCACACGTAAATTGGTTGTAAATATAAACGTGGCTATCAATATCAATACTACACGGCCGATGTGGCGCAGTGGTAGTGCGACTGCCTGCGACGCAAAGGTTCCGGTTCGATTCTCGGCGGGACACTCATAAAGTTGATATTTATCACTTTGTGAATTTGTTCCCGGTCTGACTGGGACATTGCAGGCTGAACCACCTGATTGTCCGAAAAGAAAGATGGTTCCGTGTTTCGGAGGGCACGTTAAGCCGTCTCGGTCGCGGTTGCTGTCTATGATAACTTAGACGGCGGTCGTTACACAACTATGTCAGAGACGTACTACCAGTCGGCGGTTGAAAAACTCTGACACCAGCGATCATCGGGTCGTTGGACGACTCGGTGTCCCACACGAAAAGAGAATATCAACACTTTTTTTTAATTCGTATATAATGTCCTTTTAAACTGAGTGCATTATTTTTATTTTTATTTTCTGTTTAATATTTTGACCTATGTTCCTCGGTGAAAGTTGTTCAGTTTCACAAGAGAAATCATCCTTATAATATTTGCACTGAATTTAATCGGACCTAATACAGTTTGGACGAGACACTTTTTTTATCATTTTGGCAAAAAGGGGAATTTTATTTGTAAAGACTGACATTGGAAAGAGGTTAATGTAGTGAAGTTATAGATAGGTAAGTTTTGTTTGTATAAAGAACTATCTTTGGAATCATTAAACTGATTTCTATAAATTCTTTCATCACTTAATTTGATAGGAAATAGACAGGTAAGACACCTGAGTACCATTACTATTTCACTACAAATACATTTCTTATTCCCACGGGAAAACTACCGCTACAATAATTTACGTAACCTACATGCGATGGGTATCGTATCTCTATGTAACGTTTCTGACAGACACCGTTTTTCGTTTAAGGCAAGTTCATAATTAAATGGACCAATTAAAATGTTTTCAATATTAATTGTTTTTCTGTTTCGGATTTGCAAAGTCAAACACAAAAATCAAAAACCAACCGGCCTCAACCTTTAGAAGAAAAAAAAAACATTAACAATCAATTTCCTGAAGACCTTTTGAAATTAATTTCTCATTTGCCCCCGGAATCGTTAGAACTTCTCAATAATTGATCGCAGACCTATGGTAATCGATTGTCTACTGTTAATATTTTATCCACGGTGGTCATGCCTCTTACACAAGCTTAGAATTAAGGCAATTACTGTCAAAACTTCGACCATTTACAAGTGGAATATAATAAATGAATGGATTATTCTGTAAACTAAGTCAAATTATCAAAGTTGAACGAATATAAATTTATTGAACACGGAATCCGAAAGTTAAGGTAAACATAATAGGCAAGGCAGGAAAGTTCAAGTTAGAAGATTTCAGTTCACTCAAAATAATAATATGTATAGACCCGCTGTGTGGTGCCGGCTTAGAATAGCATCACCCCAACCCTACCATGGGTCTAGTAAAAAGAGTCTACGAGATAATTATCCAGGGAATGGGGAGCACCGTTACCTGTGAATGCAACGTCTTGCACTGCGCTCGCCAATCCGCCTGCCAAGCGTGATGTGTATGGTTATACCCCTTCATATAGGGGGACGCCCATGCCCAGCAGTGGTCTGTTGTGGCTGTTAATGTTATCAATTATATGTATAGCAAGAAATACAGTTCTCGTAATTCTCTTTTTTTTATTTACATTGTATCATAGAAGGTATTATACTAGTTTGGTTGCAGTGTGCTAAAGGCTGATGTGATATGTGATTTTTTCAAAGGTTTTTTAAAATCAAGTCTAGGCAAAAAGAGGGAAGTGAAAACAAAAGCATATAATGGCAATTAAACTCAAAATTCAAATCAAATATATCAAAGTAATAATTTAATGATTATCTTTTAGAAAGTCACAGTCTACATATCATAATACATTTAACAAATTTAGAAAATTTACAGAAATGTAAAAATACATGACTAAGTTGGAATCTATATTCATGTTTAAATATATCTATCTATCTATCTCGCATGCATTGTGTTTGAGTAACTGTTGCTACTGGCCAAACGTCTTCATATTTAAGATAATGTTGTTGATAATGTCTTGTAAATTGCCTTCGCACATCAATTATTCTTGATTTTGTTTTAAACTGCTTGTAAGTAAGTAAGTAAGTAAGTAAGTAAAAACACTTTATTGCACATTGCTTGTCATTTAGCTTTATATTTTCGTCTGGGATTTTGTTATAGTATCCTCAGCACAGGAGGCTTCCATAGATGAGCCAAATCGTAAAAACTGTATTTATAACTACTTAGTAAAAACTGGTTATTTTTTAGAGGTGGAATATGACATCCTTGAAAGGTCATTCGACTGAAGATGATCGAGATAAAGAACATGCGATTGTCGGATGTTTTGTACACAAAGCGGGTGTATTATACGAATGGTCTTTGCGGGGTAGGCAGAGCGTAAACGGCCGCAAAAAACGAATATTTCCGCCACGCCTGACAAACATTTGAGGATCATTCAGAAAATTGTGTTGGTATGGCTTTAGTGACAGGTTGTCGACACCCACGGGAAAGAAATGGGATGATGCTATTCGAAGCCGATATCACACGGGGTGATGAACATTCATAACGTTAATTAATTATTATATTTTTGATATTCCTTGAATGAATGAATGAATTTATAAATAAAGTAATTTAAGAATAAAACCAATACATAGCCTAAACTGTACTTGTATTTTCTTAAGGCCTAAGTATCGTTAAATGCCTAAGATCGCGTTAATATAATTAAAATGTTTCAAAAAACTAGTAATTGGATCAGTAAAGAAAAATTATAGTGTTGTATATTGATTTTCAAATAGGTAGCATTTGCATTTTTTTTGTTGCAGTAATCTATAAAAAATACCGAAAGTGAACTTAATTTCAGTCATTATTTGCATTTATTTTACAAAACGGATTTAATTATTTAGTTCGTTTTAACACACAATAAAATATAATTAATATTTTGTGTTAAGTTTTATTTTTATCTTGCATATTACATGCGAAAAGTATTAAAAATCCCCCCGGAAATCTAATTGCATGTTATCTGACGCAGCGGCAATAAAGAGACATTCGCTGAACTCTACTTAGCGCCTTAAGTTTAAGGCAGCTCATACAGAATCGACAATGTTTTATTTCGCTCTGCCCCCCCCCCCGCAACAAATGGAAGCGTGATATATGTAGGGGAAGCCCTCTAAAGCATATACATGCCTATTATCCCTCGGGGGATAGGCAGAGCGTAGACGGCCGCAAAAAACTTGAGGGTCGTTCGGAAAATTGTGTATCGCTATAGTGACAGATTTTCAGCCTATCGCCTAAAATTGCAATATACACCCTCGAGTCCCTTAGTCGCCTCTTACGACTCCCACGGGAAAGAAATGGGGTGATGCTATTCTAAGCCGTCATCAGACGGTGGACTCAAGCATATAACCCAGAAAAACTAATTTATCAAATTATTTACAAAATCTACAATAGATAGCGGTAAGATCGCAATTCGCAATACCTACAGGACGACACGTTGCTCTATGATATGCTAGCGCTATGACGTGTTGATTTGTTTGTTTGTATTTGCTGGTCCAATCAATTTGATTTAGCATGAAAATGAAAAATTAGGGGTTTTCATACTCATTTGACTCATTTTACCGAGTGCGCCTCCTATTTTTTCATACTCTCTGCGAACTTTTGTTACCAGTTTTTATTTTAGTGATCCGACGTTTATTATAAATGGCTTCTCAATTAAAAAAAATCATAGAGGATCTCCCATAATTTATATCGTGAAATTTCAATTTATGCTAAAAACACTCGAAATTTAAATAATAAATGAATTACTTTTGGAAAGCTAGTAGTGCTCAACAATATAACGTTAATCGTCTCTGAAAACTGAGATGGATGTTGTATAAGCTATTAGCGGTCAGATAGCAATTGTGCGTCCAAAAACTGGTCGAAATGTGATATTTTTACACACACACTGAATATATCACGCCTATAACCCCTTGCGGGGTAAGCAGAGCGTAAACGGCCGCAAAAACAGACATTTACGCCACGTCTGACAAACGTTTGAGGGTCACTCGGAAAATTGCGTATCACCATAGTGACAGGTTGTCAGTCCTTCGACTAAAATTGAAATACACACACTCGAGTCTCTTAGTCGCCTCTTACGACTCCCGCGGGAAAGAAATGGGGTAACGCTATTCTAAGCCGGCATCACACGGCATATGACGTTATTGATGATAATAATTTAAAATGTGTAGGGGTTTTGATTGCTTCTATAATTCGGATGTTTATATTTTTTGAGTCCTTATCCGCTTCACTTTAAGTACCGCCGCGCCGTTCCAATAAGTCGTATTTGACACCTGTCAGATTCGTGATAATACTATGGCAGAGGGTCCATTTTCCTTTGTTAACATTACTTTTTGTATGGAGTTGACAGCTGTCAAATAAGACTTATTGGAACAGCGATACTTTAAGGGTAGGTATGAGCAAAGCGGATATTTGATAGGGCTCTTGTTTTCATTTATTTTTCATCCTTTAGGTAATATTTTAATAAATTCTTGTTTTTTTTATTGAAGCTTTTTATTTTTAAAATATATTCGTGTTCTAAAATTTTAAAAAAGAACATAATTTTTTAAGTTTTAATCTAATTCATCCTAAACCTTCACCTATGTATGTGTAATGCCGGCCTAAAATAGAATCACCCCGATATAGCCAATGGGTGTCGTACAAAGCGACTGAGAGATATAAATTCATCGAGGGAATGGGCTGCAGCGTTCCCTGTGAAAGCAATATCTTGCACTGCCCTCGCCAATCCACCAAGCGTGGTGAGTATGGCAATAGGGGGAGGCCAATGTTCAGCAGTAGACTGTATTGGCTCTTACTGTATGTTCAATGTATGTATGTAAGGCTTTTTAGCAAACCAAGTTTGGTATATACCCTCCAGTTATGCAATAATCCATTCTCATAAAATCTTATAGAAATGGTATCCAGCTAGCCACGCGAAAACGCCAATTCTACTAACGAATAAACCCTTGTTTATACCGAAACCTAATACTACAAGATACAGGATGTTTGATAGATAGAACGAGATGTAGATAATTTTACTTTTATATTAATCTATTTTAGACAGAAATTTTGTTCAGCTTGCAGGGGACTTACTTTTTGGGGACTGGTGCGGCCTAAACAATATTGATTTTCAATGCAAATTAGATTATTTTGATATTACTTTTGTGAATTAAGAAAAAGATTAGATGCTTCTACACTGCGCATTGGAAACAGTTGCCAACATAATGTAACTTGCTCAGTCAACGGCACATACAGAGAGGAAGCACGTTTAGAAGTGTACAAGCGACTGTCCCTTTCATTGCCGCTGCGTCCGAGAGAAACACCCAAGCAGATTTCTTGCAAATTCACGCGCGTTTTTGGGGGTTTTTTATACTTTTCACGTGTAATATGCAAAAGAGTATTCTCAAACCAAAATATTAATATTGTTTATTGAGTGTCAAAATTAAATGAACTAAATAATTTAAGCCGTTTAGGAGAACATTTGCAATTAATGACAGAAATTAGTTTCACATTGTTTTTTTTATAGATGGACACAACATAAAAATGCATTTCTAATAAATCAATCTATTACACTATAATTTTTCTTTACTGATTCAATTAATAATTTTTCCAAAAATTTGATTAGGTATATTAACACGATTTTAGGGATTTGACGATACTTAAGGCCTTAAAACGTAACATGACTATTAGAAGAACCAAGTAAGAAGCCTCAAGAATAAGAAACCAAGAAGACAGACATACTTAAGTTAAATCACATCACATTAGCCTATAGGCCAAAATGCACGCCGCACGTCCCAGCGATCACAACCTTTATCTCGAACACCCTCTATAATCTCACTCTGTGTCAGAGCAGGAAAAGCGAATAAAAAGATCCAATCACATTCCTATGCCACTGCATCGGCACAATGGCACCAGCTCGCTGCATTCCCCATAAAGCATAAACTTCCGCAATTGTCCCCTGGATATCGCTTCCCGTTTTAGAATATTGCACCGGATTTTGGACGTTTTCAGCGGACGTGACTTATATCTGTTGGGAGAAGGAGCTGTTTGTTTCAGGAAATTTGTGCAGCATCAGCTGGCGTAAGAGGTGCCATATTTTATCGACCTACTTGACTGACTCGCTAGCCTGGATTACCTTAGTCATTCTAAGAACTGTGATTGGCACACAACAGGCATCAAATCAGTCCTGATCTCTCGCCTTAGAGAATCTTTTAGTTCCTAAAACTGTGCTTGAAAACCCTACTTTCGTCACCACACTGCAGATAACATCGAGGAACGTCGTGAATCAAAACCGTTCAATTTACCTACGCTAACAGTAATAGTTCAGCGTGTTGCTGCTGGCATACAGCCATAATGGTACATACAGACCGCTGGGTTTAGAGTTTCCAGCACTGTTTTACACACTACGCAACATTTTTGTACAGTCCTAGCCATAAGAGAACTGCGCATTTATGGATGAGCAAAAAGGCAGACTATTATCTTGATAGAATGCGGCACTGATGACTATTGACTTTCTAGTTGCTATTTATTTCGCCACCCAAAGAGAGACAGATCTAAGGTAAATTGTCGCATTTATAAGTGATTCTTCGCCCTTCAGGCCATTATGAAATGACACGAGAATTATAAACGTAGTCTACAATAAACAAGAGTCAGTAAGGCATTATGACATGACATTAAATCATCGAAGTAATGGATTCATACGGCACATTAGCAAGGCTTATGAAGTTTTCGAACTGCCATTAATAACCAGAGTATATCAGGTTGTCCGTCTACCCAAGAACCCGTTCGAAAGACTGCATGAATGGAACACGTCGTGTAACCAGCGCACATACTAGGTACTAGGTTCCCATACTGCAAAGGAAGCGTTTCCTTACACTGGACGGTTTTATAGCACGCAATACGTCATGCATGAAATATATTTTGGGGATTAACGTCGGCTAGCCATTTTATTACTAAGAGACCCATAATATGGCTGTATAATGCTCATGTACTTAGTATTTCATGTTGTAACATGAAACGAAAATATGGTTCAAGTCTTTGAGTCTGCTAAAAGAGTGATATTATGGTTGGTCAGCAAACATATAACATCAGCTTTCTTTTCGTGTGGGACACCGAATTGTCAACGACCCGATGAACCCTGGTGTCACAGTTTTTCAACCGCCGACTACTAGTAGTAGACCTCTGACAAGGTTGTGTAAGGACCGCCGTCTAAGTAATCATAGACAGCAACCGGGACCGACGGATTAACGTGCCCGCCGAAGCACGGAACCATCATTCTTTTCGGACAATCAGGTGGTTCAGCCTGCATTGTTCTTACCAGACCAGAAACAAATTGACAAAGTGATTAATATCAACTTTTATGAGTGTCCCGCCGAGAATCGAACCCGGAACCTTTGCATCTCAGGCAGTCGCACTACCACTGCGCCACATCGGCCGCATTTAATAAAAGATATGAAAATCTTCTGCCATCAGGAGTTGAAAAACTTTGCTTGATGTCTACATGATCATAAAAAAACTATAAAACAGTTCAATGTAATTCCATTTAAATAGGTATTGTAATGAAAAGTGTCACAAAAGTGGCATACAAATAAGCTCAAATAAGTTCTAATTATCACAAAGTTTGCTCTACATCTTTGCTATAGTTATTTATAAGATACTTCTAGAATGTTATTATATCAGCAATGGTTGTCCTGACTAGGTATTGTATTCCAACCAAACAGGAAATTTCAATTGAGTATACAATACTGTTGAACATTTGCTTGCTATGTGTAGATTGGTCATTTAGTGTACAAGATAAAATTTGAGCATGACCTATCTATCAAGCAAGGTGATTCTTATCATTTCACAGAATTTATGCTCTAAACAGTTGCTATAAATTATGAAATTAATGATATTATATAAATTACCAAATGATATTAAAAAAAACAAAAAAAATATCCAGTATGCTTATGCATGGTGGCTAGAACTTACAGTATTGGTAAAGCTATATTGATTGGAGAGCAAAATGCTTTTAGGTATCTATAAAAAGTGCAAGGTGTTGGAAAAAAGTTGATGGATGTTGCAACAGACATAAAAAATATGATGTAGAGGAAGCTTTTCAACAAGCCAATCAAAATCCAAGAAAATAAAATTTAAAAAAAATTTAGTTTATGTAGGTAAACAGAATATTACAATATAAGCTGCTTACTTAAATATATTTTTTAGTTCTAGACCCTATGATTTTAGTCCCCGGGGTTATTAAAATCTACACCTGACTGTATGGTGGGGACCAGGAGCTCAACCAGAGAAATGATTAAATATTATGGGTGAACAAGCCCATGAAACTGAACTCATTTCTCCAAGGAACATAGGTTGAAAAATGAAACAAAAATTGGGCCTCCCATACAATGTGTTTCAGATGACGGGGTTAATTTGTATAGGAGGTCCAATTGTTTTTTCATATTTCAACCTACATTCCTTGGGCTGGTTCAACTCTTAAAATATTTGCAGTTAATATTTTCACATCCTGTTTATGGTCTTTGTTCTTAGTTTACAAAATACAGGGTGTAAGGGACAGCCCTCCGAACACTGATGGGGTGCTTTCAGACTATGAAACTGAACAACTTTTCCCTAGGAACATATGTCAGGAAACAACAAAAAATATTCGACCTCCCATACAAATCACAATCAGCTGACTGCATTTACACTAAAAGTAAAAAAAATTCATTTCCTGAAATATTTTTTAGGGAAGTTGTTAATTTTCATGGTCTGAATGCACCCTATCAGTATTTGGAGGGCTGATCCTTACACCCTGTATGGGTTTAACTCAGCTCATAGAAAGAAGTTCAGCTAGTTTGCCTTGAGAAACTGATAATAACAAATGTTTTTCTTAAAAGGTAAAACAGACTAGTAAGAAAAACATTTGTTATTATCAGACTGTGAGTCTGTTTTACCTTTTGAGAAAAACATTTGTTATTATCAGACTAGTGAGTCTGTTTTACCTTTTAAGAAAAACATTTGTTATTATCAGTTTCTCAAGATACCAAGTTTGGGTTATCGTATAATGCAGTCAATAACCAGTATTAAGATTAAAAGTAGTAAGTAGTACCTTCTATAAAAATACAACAATCTGAACAAAAAATTCAACAATTACTCTTGGTCTTTTAAATATGATGTATCTACCAAGTTACTAACTTACTAAGAACTTGATTATACAGGAAGATACTTTTATTTCTATGAAGGTAATTTAAAAAGGAAGGAAATATAAATTTTAACTTAGTCACTTTAAAGTACCTACACACAAACAGGAACTAGCATGCTAAAATGTTAAGGTCATAAAGAACTCTCAAAGGTCTTTACCACACCGTAAGAATGTACACACTGAAATTATCTCTTGATTATGCGTCATCGACATAAATAGACAAACCTAAACATCTGAACTCAGAACTCTTCATACTGGAGGAAAAATGGTTCGATTTATGTCCGGTACTATCGTGGGCAATTCAGCAGAACGTGTAGTCAAGGAACACTGGCTATAGAAAGTCACAGAGGTGAGAAAAGCGTAAGAAATTGAACTTACTTGGGGCACTATTGTAGCACGATTTATACGACGTTTTCTCCGAACAAGCACTATTTTTGCCACAGTAACATGAATCTCTGCGTAAGGAAAGACTTTTGCTGTACGCGTCCAGTCACACTAGGTCAATTTACTACGTACAATAATAATATAATCACAAGAAGTTCACATCCGTTCACATCAAAGTTCGCGTTTTCATTGACTATATTGTTTGACGTTGACAGCTCACGTTCAGAAATTTTAAGTTTTGTTTTGAACGTAAGGTGCGTGTGTGATAATAGTCCCGATTCCACGTTTTAATCATTTTAGGTTTCTAATGCTAAAATCACTAAAATAAAATCCCTAAACTTAGAGGTTTTAAGTGTGGCTATTCAACAAAAGCCATGTTTTTGGGAAGTTTTTGACAGGAGGAGTATAATTTGATATTAGACCCTATTCCAGACGCACTTCTATTATTACTAAGTCTAATTTGACGTTTCTAAAGCCGTTTTCTATTCTGCATGTAACTGTCAAACTCAAATGACAGAATTATAATCTCTAAAAATAACTGACAGATAAAAAACTCGACACTGGCACAAAGTAAAAAATTGTGCCAAAAAGAAAAAAAATAACTGACAGGATTAAACTTAGCTTTAGCCGATTAGTGCAATTCTAGGAGGTGCAAAATTAAGCAGTTTAAATATTTAAAAAGATTAAATTTATTAATCGCAATAATGCTTTAATGTTTATTTGGTGCATTTTTGTAAAATCGCCAAAAAGAGATGAAATTGATAGATAAAATTCGTTCGACACCCTTGAACTTTCCGACCCGGTGCCACTTTAAAACCTTTCAACCCGGTGCCAGCCTAGAACATTCTGATCCGGTGCCTATTCATCACCCGGTCTGGTGCCACTTTAGATCTTTCCTACCCGGTGACACTCTAAACCTCCCAACTCAATTGATCCCACTTTAGAACTCTCCTATCTGACCGAAAATCACACAGAAACCTCCAACATTGCAACCATTTTGATTTGTTTTGACAGTACTATTTTTGAGCGGGACCTTTTTAGTGGCCACTAAAATTATTCAATTTAATCGTTTTAAATATTTAAATTGCTTAACTTTGCACCTCCTAGAATTGCACTAATCGGCTAAAGCTAAATTTAATCCTGTCAGCTATTTTTAAAGATTATAATCCTGTCATTTGAATTTCACATTACGTGCAGAATAGGAAACGGTTTTAAAAACGTCAAATTAAATTTAGTAATAATAAAAGCGCGCCTAGAATAGGGTCTATTGACTTTTCATACAAGTTGTGTTTATCCACGGAGCTTTTGAACCTATCCTAATATTATGCATATTTTTTAAGAAAAATATTGTGATTTTATATCTGCTTTTCATTTTTACGGTATTTGTAACAAAAGAAAAAGTGACGCCTATTACGTAAATAGAATCAAATTCAATCAAACTGCAAATTAAGTATAACTTTTAACAAATTTTTAAGGACGTTCGTTGGGTCGTTGGATGACTCCCCCGCTCCCAAAATTAAGAAGAATCATACTTCCCAAAGAAGATTTTAAAACTACTTTTTGAATAAAGGCAACTTTAGGCGCAGCAGACAGGTTGAGCAGCCGTCGAACCGCGCGGTCGGTGTGGACGTGCCGCGGCCCGCGGCCGAGGCAGCCGCATGCTCATGCTCGGGTGATTGCGCGTGCGACCGAGCCAAACGGTGTCGGCAAAATGGTTTGTTCAAAGGCGCCTCAATCGTTCGCCGCGCGCGGTGTGGTCGTCATATTGTGTTGTTTTCTTCGCGCGATCGATACAATGGATAAAAAAGACTATTGGTCTATATGATAGTATAATTGATAGAGTTATGCTAGAGATCCATTTTTTAAATAAATAGTGGTGAAATATAACCATAAGCTGAAACAGCTGTGCGCACGTACCTACCTTGGACACTGACGCTCAAATGTATGAAAGAAACGCGTTGCTACGCATACAGTCTAAGCTCGCGTAGGTGAACGCGGACCATGCTTGTGTGTGTGAGATAACATGTCAGGGTTGCCGCCATTTTGCGTTCGCGAATCGGGAATGCAATGTGCGGCAGTATGAAATTAACTTCGTTCACGCATCCTTGCTAGCCGGTGTCTGAGCGTCCTCCGAGCGCGGGTGGGCGGCGCTTGTAGGGGGAGGCAGGGAGTGACCATACTGTACGCTAGTACTATTAATTATACTGTGCTACGGCACCATTTTGTTTTAGCTGTCAAATGGCTAGCGCTGCTCGGGCGAGGCAGCCTCGCTCTGTCATTTGATCCAAACGAACTTGCCTCACCCGCACTTGAGCGTTTCCCGCGCGAGGCTGGCCGCGGGCGTGGCTGTTGGCCTGTCTGGACGCGCCGTTAAATGCAGCTATGGGCTATGACACATTGAGGGCATACAACTTTTTTGAAGTTGTTGTTCAGAATGTACCTATAATTATTGTACGGCGCGAATGGAGTTTACCGCGGGAATGGGAAATTTTCTAGGGATTCTCGAGTGTCATGTAGAGGGCGCTAAGCTTAATTGAAATAACGTTTTTTTACACAAAAACTTTACCACTTTATAAATTATTCTTTATTTTGTGTTTATTGAATTGTTCTAAATTTATTAATGGTTATTTGTTTACTTTCACGTATGACACTAAATATAATAGCAAGGCGATAAGTTTATTTTGTAGTAAATCAAACCAACATAATTAATTTAAAACGAACACAACGTAAAACGGAACCTGTGACAAAAACTATGGCTGACGCCAGCCATATTGAAACGTCAAAATTTCAGTTTAGCAAAGCGCCCTCTGGTTTGACTTCCAGAACTATTAAGAGAACTGTCAATAGAAAAACCCCCATTCAGAGGCTTCGAACGCAACTTTATTTTTCTTAATTGGTTTTTCGCTGTTATTATTGCGTTAGTGTGGTGAGATTGACATAATAATGTGGCAGGCGTGGCAGCAGTGAAGACCAAAGTGAAAGTTTTGCAAAAAAAAATGTCTTACTATTCTCGTGTAAAGTTCTGTTAGCATTGGAACGCGAGCGTCACTATCATAGAGTAACTTATTATACTGGGTAGTCACTATCGCCATCGTACCAATTGGCGGCGGCGGCAAATATCCTCGATCCTAGCAAAGTATGAATAAAAAGGATGTTTAATAACTAAAACTCGACTAAGTACTAAGAAATTACGCTCTAAAAAGTTAATAATCTGAAATATGCTGTTATTCATTGATACCTTATTTATATAATTCCGACAATGAGGTTAGAAGTTAGGACGAAACAAACGTTTACGTTTCTTTAGGTATAATTACATACATCGCGGTCAAAATCGTAGTACCTACCTAGGGGGTAAAAAATTTAAAATAATATACTAGGTTCTTCATTTCCCCTGTACCTATTTGTTTACAGAATAGGTTGTATTGCAACCTGATTGATTGCTGATTACTAGTCACAAAAGCATAGAGTAAGATTTTATTTCAGACGGATCTCCACAGTATCGGATTGAAGCCGTTATTACGTCGTCACAATAAGATATAGAAAAAAAGAATCGCTTGGAATCACTTAAAAACATCTTACAGCAGCTAATAAAAATAGTATTTTTTTAACTCACATTGGAATCGGAAAATATATGACAGTGAGATAAAGGTCCGGACGGATTAGCAATTATATTTTGTAATACACGTAACATAAACATAAACGCGAAATTAATAAGATTCTTAATTTCAAATTATTGTCGATCCGAGAAACTGGATCATAACGTCATGGTTCGTGCCCCTATGTGTGGAGCGTGGTAGTAACTGTATGTCGAAAAAGAGAGATCAAGCAAGTTCTATGGCGTACCCTGGGGGAACCCTTCGCCCAGCAGTGGACTGCAATACGCTGATGTATGTACCTATGTATGTACTAATTACATAGAGTAGAAATCACATAGAGATGACACTCCCGCTCCAGACGCGCTCAAGGTCAATCCGTCTGGCTGTCTCTTAGCGAACAATTCAGTCGGGAGTGCGCTTCGCCGCGGAAACGTTCGTCGTGCGGGTCGAATTTTCATTTTTTGTGAAAAATTTAGCAATGCCGAATTATTGTGGTGTGTATGGCTGCAAAAGTGATGCGAGGAAGACTCCGCATCTAAGTTTTTTTAATTTGCCTAAAGATGAGCCAAGGTAAGTGATGATTTTACAGTAAATACCCAGGTACCTACCATTCGTTATTATACGTAATTGTTGTGTGTACTCCTATTTTTACTTACCTACGTAGGTACCTAGTTTCCATTTTCTAATTTAAACTACCTAGGTGCCTAATCATTGTTAGCTGATAATGATAAATAAGCACATTCGTATCGTAGGTATGTTTTGCACCTATTTTAAAATTCTGTACCTACCTATTAACAAAATGGTAAGGTAAGACTTTAAAACGGGTAAATATTTTGTTCCCACGGGAAAACTGTTAGCAGCGGTCGCAACCGCTTGACTGGCCGCTAGTCTGGAATAAAATTATTGGCACGTGACAGCCCCGACTTAAAGCGCGGGAGAGTGCGGGGCGTTACGGGCTGCGGGGGGAAGTAGGTATTTAAAGCGCGGCTTTTGGGGCCCAGACAAACTAGTTTCGTTTCTATACGCAGTATTATTATCTATTCTTATGCTAATTATTCTAAACACTGGTGGAACGTGTTCTGTTATTAAATTGTAAGTATCTCTAAATCTATTTTTCTAATATATTCTTTGTACAGACTTTACACCCTCTTTATCTTGATTATTTTTATAGGTTCTGTGCTTATGTAATTGATTTTGTGTTCCTGCGCCCTGAGTATTTATTTAAACAACAGTGTGTAAAATGCGTGACAGATTCACGCATTTTAAAATGCACATTATATAAAATACACTTAATACACATTGTGACGAGGTTTTCATGACTTCATTCTAATCAATCGTAACACCCTCTGAATATTTCCCTCTACTCTTATTTGCTCTGAAGTGGTAGTAGCGCAAACGTGGATTGAATATTGCTTTAGTTTTAGGGTTATTTGTCTGCAGAATAGCCTTTAGCAGCCTTTATTCTAGCGCAATATTAATATTGCGTACCGAATTCGATATCAGATACACAATGAGTTACTTAGGTATTTGTATAAACTGCCGACTTGGACGTGGGATGATTGGTAAACTTCATCTTTAGAACTTCTGTGTATCTAGCGCCTGTGGCCTTTAACGTGTCTACTAAAGTAGGGTCCACAGATCGACGGACCAATTTCACGTCTGTGACAGCTATACAGAAAATATGAATTTTTCTAAGTGTGACAAGGACAGACAATGTCACAAACATCACATTCGTCCGAGGTCTGTGGACTGATCCCTGCGCTGTCTCCCGTATTTGTATGTCCTCGAAAAAAAAAGAAAATGTTACATTCATACACGCATCTATCCCTATCCGTTGCGGGATAGGCGGTCTGACAAATATTGGAGGGTCATTTAGAAAATTGTATATGACTATAGTGACAGGTTGTCAGCCCATCGTCTAAAATTACAATATACTATCCCTCGAGTGCCTTAGTCGCCTCTAACGACACCCACGTTAAAGAAATGGGATGACGCTTTTCTAAGCCGGCAACATACGTTAATACAATACATTAATTCGAATATCTCTGATACAATATAACATGACGCTTCATGTGTTCGACTGCACCTACTTCGTATCATACGTAAGAAGAAGAAAGAAATAAGTCGTATTTGACAGCTGTCAGATTCGTGATAATACTATGTCAGAGGGTCAATTTTCCTTTGTTGACATCTATTTTTGTATGGAGATGACAGCTGTTAAATACAACTTATTGGAACGGCGGTACTATAGGTACGTATCGTGCCGTTGCGTTGGTACAGTTAAGCTCAGGCTGGGTTAGATAGTTTGGACTTTGAACCGTTCTTATGCCACGCGCATAAGACTTACATTGGCAGTTTGAGGGGCACGTGAGCTTGACTGTACTTTGATAAACACTCGTTAGTCGTTAGGTACAAGCGTGGGTTAGGTATCCAAACTAACTGATAGAAACCTGAGTTTTAGGTTTTGGCAGTAAACATCCGGCGGCTAACATGAATTTTAATTAAGAGTAACATTCACCATTCACTTCTGTTACTCACAGGGATGGATTGGAAATCAATATTCTATGCGATTGAAATGCCGCATGGCCGGCTATTCTCGGGAATGTAATGGATTCATAAAAAGAACAAATTCAATAAAATACAAGCCACTGAATCTGCAGTTCCGCCCGGAGAGTTGTAAAATTTTATCGGTTTTTGTTGCTATCCAATGTTGTTGATTATCTCAACCTGATTTATTATGAAAATTTCTCTAGTGACCGATATTGAAAACTCTGGATTGGCTGGTGACAAAGAACACTACCCCCATAGATTGTGGGTTCGATCCCCACAAGACACAAATATTTGTAGGTTGTTTGTTTGTTTGTTTTGTTGGTTGCCATTCCGCCAATTCGGACTAAGCGCTTCCAGTCATCATTTATAATGCGCACTGCTAAAGAGTGGAACTCACTAACTGCGTCTGTGTTTCCAAACGCATACAACCCTAATCTCTTCAAAGTAAGAGTGAACAGGCTTATTCTGGGTGAGCTCGCTCCATCTTAGACTCTGTCTCTGTCCTATGACCTAGACTAGAGTCCAGAGCAAACCCATCAATAAAAAAAAAAAAAAATTGTTAAGTCATTTTCAGATTTTTGTGTTTAGCCTTGTGATGTAGGTATAATATGTATTTATTTACAAAAAAAAGATTATTAATATCAGCTATCTAGTTCCCATAGCTATCTAGGCTAGATGTCGCTGTGTGTATTGTCCAGGATATTTATTTATTTATTATTATTTATTGATTTAAAATAAAAATCCATCCCCACTTTTAACAGCCACATCAACCCACTATTGGCTCGTTCGCTGAGTTATTTACCAACCATGCTTAGCAGGTGGGTCGGTAAGCGCAGTGCAAAATTTTGCCCATTCCCTAGACGTATCCCTTAGTCGCTCTTCAAGATTGTTGTTTATCGCCCGTCTGTCTGGGGTTTTAATATCGGTCACTTGTAAATTATCAGCCTAAGTACCATTACCCATTCTGTATTTGGATTGCCATCCTAAACCGGTCTTTCGGCCTAACATCAGGTTTTCTTGTGTCCGTAATTCAGGGTTTCCCTTTCATTAAGTTTCCACGCACAATATTGCAGGACTCGTAAACTGCGCTGGACGGACAGTAACTGCCGCCCGACTGCCCAACTGTAATGAGACAAGACGAAAAATTATATGCGTAATTGAATGGGAATACCTACTTGCCTGTTTAAGGGTTTTCTTTCGTAGGAGTGTGGTCCGCATGGAAATAATCTTTTAAATTAGGAACACTTTGTTGGTTACATCATCATCAGCCCTCACCCACAGCGCTTACTCCTCTTCTACGTTATTTATTTTTTAGCTTTTTCCAGCTGCTTCTTAAGCATATTGTCATGATGAAACACGATTCAAAATATTACCAAACTGTTAAAAAAATGTTTTGAAAACATTTCAAGCGCGGGCAGGATTTGAACCTACGACTTTCGCATTACTAGTGGCGACGCCTCTTCCATCCGGGCCACTGCAGCTTGCTCCCTGCCCGCCGATTTTACAAGTAGGTAAATTTAAATGCCAGTAACGCGTGACACGGTTCCATCTACTGGCTTAGTTTTGCAACTAATACCTGCTTAAACAATCTCATTGACACCAGCTTTTAAAACAGCAGAGCCTAGGCGAGTAGATTTCCTATCGACAAGAAGATAGTTTTGCCTATATCTTAAAATAAGTACCTAGGTGAGTAGTTTGACGGTACCTACGAACAAAATTTAAGCTCAGTAGGTAAGTAGTTTAAGTAGTTACCGATAAAGTGAACTGGGACAGGGAAGCAAGCAATACGAGCTCTTCCCCGTCCAAAACTTGTCAACTCAAACAACAAAGGAGAACTTTTGTTGGCGCATACCATCGTGAATAGTTCATTCCGTTCATTCGGTCCTATTTCCTTGTTTTTAGTTCCAACATGGCGTAGAGGTCTACCAACTCAAAGCTCAAACTTTGCCCAAGAAACATTCATACTATGTATGAATTTTTATATTTAAATAGGTAAGTATACGATTTATGAAGCTTTACTATTACTACTGCTCTATTTTCGTTACCACTTTCCTCTACCCAAAGGTTGTCTGGAAGAAATCGCTTTGATGAGACCGGCGGTGCGCACTTCGTGTGTAATAAAGAGTTTTTACTCACATTCACAACTAACACAGGGTGTAAGGGACAGCCCTCCGAATACTGATAGGGATAGGCATTCAGACTATGTAACTGAACAACTTTCTTTCTTTATTATGTTTCTAGGGGAAAGTTGTTCGGTTTCATGGTCTGCATGCACCTTATCATTAGTATTCGAAGGTCTGTCCCCATATACAAAAAAAGTAGGTATACAGGGTGTAAAATGAATATAAAGGAAGATATTTCAAGGCGTGAACCATGAAGTTCGTTAAGTACGTATTAAACAACATTCATTAAGAAAAAAAGAACGAAATATGTTCAGAAATAGACTTTCCATAACTAAAATCTAAGTGGTTTCGCCGCTGGGCAGGTACTTTTTAGATGATATTTCAATAAGTACGTTCCAGACGCACCGCCGGATACCATCCGTACCTGGTTGCCATTCCACCAATTCGAACTAAGCGCTTCCAGTCATCATTTATAATGCGCACTGCTAAAGAGTGGAACTCACTACCTGCGTCTGTGTTTCCAAACGCATACAACCCTAATCTCTTCAAAGTAAGAGTGATCAGGCTTCTTCTGGCTCGCTCGCTCTATCTTAGACTCTGTCTCTGTCCTATGACCTAGACTAGAGTCGAGAGCAAACCCATCATTAATAAAAAAAAAAGTTATTTTTCTCATAATATTAGAAATGCCCTGAAAGCATAGGTGTATACTAAAGGATAATATAACTCTATATAAGTAGATACATGTACTACCTACGTACTTATTCGAACAATTTGTTTGCGAATTTAATTTCTCTACTTCAATACGATTTACCTACAGATAAATTTATCCGTGAAATTATTTTTGCGCGCAGATAAGTACCTACCAACCTACGTATCGAATTAATAAATGAGTGGAGAGTTTCAATATAATTTGCATAAATAACGGCCTTTTGTGGTCAAGTATTCAGAGACTTGGCCGTGGGGTGGACGTTGTTGACTACAAGCTTTCATTTCAGTACCTACTATGGTTTATTTTGCACTCACAGCGCTATATTATTTTCATAAATGAAAATAAGAAATTGAAATGTTTTAGCGACCGCCGGGGAATTCCTTCTGTAGTGAGGACTAACCTAAGTATTAGTTTAAATAAATTACACTCGATGTCGCTTTTGTACGTCGCTTCAAGACATGTATTAAAAGGTTGAAAATTTGAAGTGTTCGGTTGGCGGGGCATGGTAGCTCAGTCTCAGTGATAGAGCGGTGGGACGGTACTCCACAAGTCTCGGGCACAATTCCCGGCCGTCGCAAACATTTTTTCGATTCCTTATTTTCATTTAATTCATTACAGTGTTTGATAATATTCGTTACAGTTACCTTGAAAGCACGTTGACAAGCGCTTTGCAAGATGACGCATTATAAATGGATTTTTACCATATTATTCGCATTTTACGACTATTACAGTATAAATGAGTTGCGCTATTCTAATCCGGCATCACCTCACGGAAGTTCTAATACACATTTTCTTTAAACTTCACATCCTACCTATAGGAATTTTTATTAAAAACTTTGTCTCAAACGTGCTCAAAGTGAGATTTCCATAAGACAACTAAAGCCAGTCCTCCAGCGGATAAATCTACTGCACTTAACCATTTTATACGGTTGCCTTAACCCTGATTTAATCCCGGATTTCAGCTGTAAAGCATATTAACTGCGTTCCCATTTCGTTCTGTTCCAATTTTAATAAACGAAGCTTTTACAAGTTTTTCTCACCATGCGAGTATTTTACCGTGGTGGATGGAAACTTGAAGGCAAATGGATTAGTGGCTGGCGTGGCTTGCGTGGCTGGCGTGGCTGGCTTTCAGGCCGCCCCCGCCGCTGTGAACATGTGGACACGCGATGAGAAGAACATTGTAACTTGATTTTGAAAAATTTACAGGGTAGCCAATAAGGGCCATTCTTATTTTTCACTCTTATTTTAAGCATCAATTTCTTTTAAATTTTAACATTTGAATACTTATTTAAGAAACCAGCAGAATGATAGTATTGTAACTTAATCACTCGTCTGTCGCTTCATACTATAACAATTTCATTGGTTTTGAATTTTATTGTGGGTAGTTAAGGTTCAAAATTGTTGTCCGGCTCCCGGTACGTGACAGACAAGCGGTTAATAACGTTATTTTTACAATCGAAATGATAAAAGCCGGAAAAGCATTTTGTCGAAAAGCCTAGATGAAGATGTACTTCTTCTTCTTTTCGTCTGGGACACCGAGTCATCCAACGACCCGATTAACCTTGGTGTCAGTTTTTCAACCGCCTACTACTAGTAGTAGGCCCCTGGCATGGTTGTGTAACGATAACGACCGCCATCTAAGTAATTATAGACAGCAACCGGGATCGACGGCTTAACGTGCCCTCCGAAGCACGGAACCATCTTTCTTTTCGGACAATCAGGTGATTCAGCCTGCAATTTAATAACCAGACTAGGAACAAATTCACCAAGGGATAAATACCTATCAACTTTGTAGTGACGCACCGATAAAAGAACCCGGAATCTTTGCGTCGCAGGCAGTTGCACTACCATTGCGCCACATCGGCCGTACGTAGAATCATGTTTTTACGTCCAAATTTGCAATTGTAGAATCCAAATAAACAAAAGTTATGTAGCATTGTATTTGTAAGTTACAATATTCTTACAAATACAATACGGATGTAGCTACAGAACTGACAGAACTGCACTCTAGACATATTTGTGCAAGGCTTTTTATTTAAAACTTTCTGTGCATGTTAGCGCGGCCCCTTTCAAAAGGATTATGATTTTACAAAGCTTTCAATTCGCCTTTTTCAGCTTCGAGATAACGCGCCGTAGCAAGCTTTAAAACGAGCTATAAACGTTAAACCTCGTTTATTGTATTATATTACAGATAATACTTACTAGTAAGTTGTATGTATACTTACTTGTCTCGATTAATCAAATACTGGTTTATATTCTAACGTTCAGCCAGGCTGAATTACCCGTGCCCTATGTTATGAAACTACTGGCTACTACCCAATCTACAGGTGAAATTGTTAGTATATTGCGTACCTTAATATTCTTGGGATCATAATGGCTAACCGACAACGCAATGAACATCGAATTTATAGATAATATCGGACACTGACTGTCTTGTCTGTAAGAAAGCTGGTTCCGTGCATCCGGACACTTTGAGTCGTCGTAGCTGAAATCTGCAAGTTAGTTAGTACTTAGTCAGTTTAGCCACGGAACCAGAGCTAACCAGGCCGCTCGTCGATACATCCATGTCTCCCACGTCAAAAAAGAATAGAAAGAAATGTGTTCCTAGAATCGCGAAGAGTCTATCAGCGGTTTGTAGTCTCATCATCTCATCTCGGGGAGTACGAGTACCTAAGTGCGAAGTTGCAATCAGTCTCCAAGAATCGTGACGACCTAGCTACAATTTGCGCGCGGATGCATAAAGCTCTCCCGCAACGAACATTGTCATATGGGAGATACGCTGTGTCAGTCAATGTACGATTTTATATTTCGAAACGAGCAGGAAAGCCGCGTTCCCCAGCAGTACGATTTTTTTTTTTTTTTTTTTTGTGGATTCACAGCTAACAAGATTCATTTTTAATTTGTAATTTGAAATGACTTATTTACTTATTGAAAAGAACCGTTACCGTTAACGTCGGTTTTCTTCTGGAGGTAGACAATTCTCAAACGCCCGCCCGCAGCCATATTAAAGTAGCAGTTGTGATTGCTAAATACCTACTATGATCAGAGCTTTTTATAATCTCACATTTTCTCCTTAGACACATAATGCAGACAAATCCCAGCTTACTTTTTAAAGCTTAATACTCCTTGGTATTGTAAATGTAAATGTTTCAGTTTAGAATTCTCGCTGTGTCAATGAGGGTTTACTTACTATGAATGTTAAAAGAATGCTATACAGTCTATGGTCGTAATTTATTATTTAGCAGGTATAAAAAAGAAACACTTTCTTTGATAAAAAACCTGGGGAACAAATAAAGCCTTTAGTCCTGGCTTTCTACAGTATCGCCGCTCTAATTAACACCTTAAAGGCTATAAAGTTTGCAGCTAGCCCGAGGCGTATCCTACTGTTTCTGTGGTTTGGATTAGGTACATTGTTCTCCTTCTCTTTGTAAGGGCTTACAGGGAACTGTTATGATGAAAATATAAGATTTAGAATCATCCATTATCCAGCTGGAAATACATCAGCGAGGGGTTTAAATGAATACTGCAGAATACAGAGATAAATCTTGCAGTATGAAACTTTCGAAGTATGAAAAGGTCGGAATAATGATGTGATGAAGTGTAATCTCTATATCTACTTGTATTAAATTGATCTTGAGACCTGATACTGATCCGGTCTTTCTATATAGGGTGAAATTTTATCAGTGACCGATAGCGAAATTTCATGGCGGGCTGGTGATAAGGAACAAATTTTCCCGAGGAACATAGGTTGAAATATTTGTATGGGAGGTCCAAAAGATTTTTCTTTGAATTTCGACCTATGTTTCTTGGAGAACATTGTTCCTTGTCATCAGCCCTTCTTGAGTTTCCGTTATCGGTCACTAGTAAAATTTCACCATATATAGGTGCAAATCCTATAAACTGCCATCTGGCCTCGTTATTACAAACATCTATGTTCACATTTTCTCATCAGTATAAACAATTTTTACTAAAGTATGCGGTCACATAAACAAAATGTAAACAATCCCATATAGTAATGAGCAGCATAGGTGTCACACAAAGTGCAAAGCAAAGACACTGCCAAGTTTCCGTACTTACAAAATATCCCTTTACAGAAGCGGTAGAATATGAGATAGGTAGCTTTTTAGCAGAAACTAACAGTAAAACCAAAAATTGCTTCTCGTAACACAGCAGCTGACACACAACTAGGTGAGCCAGAACCACTAACGCCAGTTACATTCACTTAATGAGGGAACATCTTGGAATGGCAACCCTTCTATACGTCCAAACTCGAAGTATACAAGTTGGGTTCGAGGAGCTAACAAGCTTGGTACGTAGCAAGCTAGCTAGGGTTGTCTTGTTCGATAAAACGGATGCCACGCCAAAATAAATTATGCTGATTGGTCCGCCAATTTACCTCATATCTGATATATGCGTCAACGTTTTGATGTTAGTACATTTTTTAATTCTTGGTGTATGGGACACAACACACCTATCAAAAGAAATTGCATTTACCAAAGTGTCACATTGGATAATGTTAGTATTAGTAGAAATCGCTATTAATTCCATGAATGCACTAAGTAGGTAGGTAAGTAAGTAAGTAAAACACTTTACTTGCACATCGTTTATGACATAAAGCAGGAAAACTTACACTAAACATGCGCCAAGGTTGAATTATCACTGAGAGAGCGCTGTCTGCCAGACAACCTTTGTAGGAGAAAATAGAGTAGTGCATAAACAAAAAAAAATATGACTTACAATGAGATATGCAGTAAAAAAAAACTATATTTAGTGTTTTGCACTATTTATCATGAATTAATTGGTCATACTGCGCACGTTCTACCAAGCTTTGCAGTTACACCCTGTATGGCTGAAATTGTAAGCTTTTATCTGGAAGCATAGTAGAGCTGGCAACCTTAAACTTCTGTAGATAATGTTCGCGATTCGTCTTGCATTCAGCGCTGAGTCGCTGTGGGGGCAAAGGTTTCGTGCCGGCGCAAATAAAACGATGTGTCGATGCTGTAAAGCTGTAGTTAATGAAGTTAGCGGTCCGCTTCAGCTGCTTAAAGTTCATTGTTTACTCTCCGAGTAAATCTGCTTTTCAAGGAACTTGAGTTATTCGAAGTTATCCTAATGGAAGGCGACCTGAATGCTAATAAAGCAAGACGTCTTAAATTATTTTAGTATTACCAACTTAGAATATGAATAAGTATTTGATTACATTTAGCATGAATTTTCTGAAAAGTAATGCTTGCCTTAAGGTGGGTCGTTTTACATAGAAAAACTGAAATTCACACGCGATGAAGACATGCTTAGGCGAAATGATGAAGGCCCACGTAATTTTTGCGCAAAACTGCTTTTGGCAAGAAGTTAAAGACTATTTTCGTCCACAATAAAATCAAACTCATTTATTGTGATCCAAAAAGGCTATAAATGTAATTAGTGATCGCAAAAATTTATACTGATTATAGCACAGGGAAACCTAGTTTGGGGGGCAGGCAAATATGTAATGTACTTTGTTAGTTACAAATAAATTTTAAGTATTTTATTTTTTAATGCAGCAGTTGCTCCGTGGAGGCTCCATCTATTGGCGTAAAGTGGCGATATTTTACGAAAATGTTAAATCAATTAGATTAGATGGAAGAGGCGTCGCCACTAGTAATGCGAAAGTCGCAGGTTCAAATCCTGCCCGCGCCTGAAAATTTTGCAAGTTTTCAATAATTTGTATACCTAAAACGGAA
This sequence comes from Tuta absoluta, assembly GCA_027580185.1. Classification (NCBI taxonomy): domain Eukaryota; kingdom Metazoa; phylum Arthropoda; class Insecta; order Lepidoptera; family Gelechiidae; genus Tuta; species Tuta absoluta. Next base: position 12,549,116 of record JAQAHW010000016.1, on the reverse strand, counting down.
AGTGTTTTAAAATTTGATATTCAATGTTATATCAACACGGAACATCCCATCGAGTTTTTATATAAGACTTTGTATGAAAAACGACCCCCCTTAAGCATATACCGGTAGATAAGTTTGATTCCCCTGCATAACATAGAAAGCTAATATTTTTATGACCAAAATTCACCGACGAAAGAGTTTACAAATTGTACAATAAAAAGAAGAGAGAACAAATTTAAACTCACTGATAGCAAATAGTGAACCTAAAGTGCAAAAATCGCATCAGATCTCGTGCACTCGCCGCCGAGCAAAACCAATAAGTTAAAAGTTAGGGTTGTATACGGGATACGTCTACTGACGAAAAAGCTTCTGTAGCATTCTATAGTATTGCGGTTTGGCATCGGTCTCATGATACAAAGAGCGCAGGTTCGATCCCCCGGAGTGTAAAAAAGCCATATTTGACAGTTGTCAACTCCATACTACAAGAGATGTCATCAAATGAAAATGGACCATAATGTCAAATGGCGTATTCCAAAGGAAAATGGAACAGGCCATAGCCATATCGGCGCGCAGCCGCCAATACTTACTTTGTGCATATACTTAGAATATTACTGGCCATAGTACTAGCACGAATCTGACAGCTGTCAAATATGGCTTATTGGGATTGCCTTACTGTAGTAGTTACTGTTCCTGAATTCATTCATAAGATTTTTAAAGATGCTAGTTAGTAGTGAAACTAAACACAAATGCAAGGATAACTACGAACAGCTGTACCAGGTGTGTGGGATACTGCCGGTGCATGAGAAAGTTAAATATCTGATAGCTTTAGAACAATGGAACTGCGATGACTATAAAATATTGAAAACCACTAGTAGATCACTTAGGGCCGATAAAAGACGGAAGTATATTGAACCGAGGAGCTGTAATTATTACGGAGAAAGAACCCTTCGCTTTGTTGTACCTAGGTTATGTAATACCATTGATATACTTAATGAATGTATAAGTAAGCCCGTCCTTAAAACAAAACTTAAAAGGAAATTACTTGAGGAGAGTGTACCCTCTAGTTCCGACATAATTAAATAATATACTTAATATATGTCAGTTCAAAATATAGACCTACTGTATTACTTTTATCACTATTTATTATAAGTAATGATTTGGCAAGAATGTGTTGATGACTGTATAAATGAGCGCAAGCGCCAACAAACTGTTATTACAGTTTGGCGCGAATTTAAGATTTGTAAACCTAGGTTAAGTTTAAAATGAATAAATGCCTTTATTATTATTATTATTTTTATTATACTTAAAACATTTAAAAAAGTGGCACTTATTAAGAGTTATTAGGTCATGCTAAGCGTGTTATGTTCATTTGTTTGCTAGTCGCTTTTATATTTAATTAAACCCTATTAATAATATATAAATATCAATAAAAAAATTGTTTACCGAATGTAAATAAATGTTTCACAAAACTACTGCTTTTCTATGACCGCTTTATATAAATAAAAATAAATATTTCGGCCAATTCACACAGCACAACCTAGCCCCAAACTAATTGAAAATATGTGAGAACTAGATAGCGGATATTAATACTTATATACTTTTTTGTAAAAAGATACATATTATACATAGAAAACAAAACAGGTATCTGAAAATTTTGTCAAGAAATGTTTGTGTTTTGTGGGGTGCGAACCCACCTTAGGCGTAGCAGGTAGGGATACTATCCACTACGCCATCGGGCCAGTCAATATTTTTGTTCATACCCTTAATTCAATACAAAGTCTGCCATAGGTCAATATTTTCACAAAGATCGGAAAATGTCGCCACAGCCGATCGTCGGGCATTACACATAATCGATCATCTCAAAAAAGGAGGATAAAACAGGATTCCGGCGCCCATTATCGCGGTGTCATCCTTTGTATTCAGACGACGCGATCCACTTACGACAGGCGATGACGACAGTTACGGGATCCAATATACTAGGTATCTGTTTAGGAAGGAGACACAGTGGCATTGAGTCCGCTGAACATCTTCCTGCCTTTTATCAGTTTCGTATCATCATCATCGTTTGACCAGTGTAGCTCTAGGCATACCCTCTTCATCTCAGTTCTTCTTCGTTGTCACTTTGCAGATAAAATTATGCTCGTTTAATCTTATATTGGTAGCGACTGATTGGCGAAAATGGGGGAGGCCTACGTCTAGCAGTGTACTGAATTTAAGCTGTTGTGTGTATATGTATGCAAGCTGTTATTTTAACGCGGACCAAAACACATCAATGATTTCATTTCCTTATTAAGGGATAAAGTAACTTAAAATTATCCAAGAAATGCGCACTCTAGAATCTAGTCCAATAAAGGTACGACGGTGTTTAGGGAGGGGACACATTACCTGATTGGATCATTTCTTGAATACGCGGGGTAATGAGGCAATGCGTAGAGTGCCATGCCGTCGGGCGGTGATTGAGCGTCTCGGCTCTCAATTTAAAACATAATTTCCAGCAATGTTTTACAACTTTTTACACTCGTTAGGTTTTTGCATGCATTTTATAGAGAGAGTAGTTACATTAGCTGATTGGATCATTTCTTGAATACGCCGCGTAATGAGGCGTATTGAGATTGCCAACATTCGGTGAACTCTGATTTTCAAAGTTTTTGATATTCTTTGGATATTTCGTATTTGGGTTTTATAAACAGAATCAAGTTATTAAAATTAGTTAGTTTTTTATATTACCATCTATAATATATGTTATATTATAATCAATTTTTATAAATGACTATAGTATCTGTATCTGTACTTTATTAGTATCTGTTTTATTTAATATCTTTTATATTAGTATTATATTTTTACTCTTTATAATAATGGAGCAACGCAAGTTTGAAAACTTGCAGAATCCGATTTGCTATATTAATAATGAGTTCGTATCGCAGCGATTGCATAATGTAACTTAGCAAGTGAGTCATAACGCGAGTTGGGACTGAACTCTCCTAACGTATTTATCATTAAGTTTGCATATTGAAGATATACTTATATTTTGAAATTATCTGTTTTAGGTACGATTAAATTATTACAGTACCTACTGTACTACCTGTGGCGATTATAATTAGGGTTAGTAATTAAATATTAATAAAAGTTTAAAATAAGTGAAAGTAATTGATAGAGCTTAAAAAGTTACACCACAGTAAGTACCTATCTATTTTTATTTACTGTAAACACCAAACGAGCTTCGCAAGTTTAAAAACGTGTTACAGCCGATTGGCTACATTAATAATGGGCTCGTAGCGATTGCCTACGCGACTCAGTGAGTGAGTGAGTCGTTAGAGTGCGCAGCCATAGTATAAAGAAGGGGGACAACTGCACACCCCTAACGTATTTATTATTCAGTGTGCGGCTCCATATTTCATCGCGTGGCGTCTCTGCGGTTAAGTTAGAATGAGTGAATGATGCGAGCTAGACGCGACGCTGGCGCGGAAACTAATCTCGCGCAGTGTTCCGTGGCTTGCAGTTGTAATGGCATCAATTCTGCTTAACAGATAGGATGGTTAGCTGGACTTTATGCCGGACTGCAGGGACAATACTTAAGGCTCTAAATAAAGAGATCAGATAGGAATGGTACAGTTGTAATTTTCGTGTAGGACTTATAAAAGACCTAACCCATGGCTCCTAAACTAAAAAGTATTGAAAACCAAAAAATTTTAGGTATAAAAAAATTGCGCCACGCGTTATTGGCATCAAGATACACTTGCAAAATTGTCTGGCATTGGACGAACTGTGGTAGCCCAGATGGAAGAGGCGACGCCACTTGTGATGGCGAAAGTCGCAGGTTTAAATCCAATTAATAAATGTTGAATGGTCTTGTCGTGGGTCTCTCTGAACTATTTTAGGAACGCAACATCATTAAAGCAGACAAATGGTGACTGTCTATTCTGTTTTTGTTAATTTTTCGCATTTTTGACAACTATACTTATTTATTTGTCTGCCATATCTCTCGGGCATCGGGCGCTAGGTACAAGTAATGGTAGTATTCGTTATAATCAGCACTATTTAATACTGTTGCGATTCTAAGTATTCATAAGATTTCTAAACAACCCAAGACGTCGAATAGAAGCAGCAATGCATGTTATGCAAGTTGCATTACATTATATTATCAGTAGGAAAGCCTAAAAGCTGCGTCAAAACCAACCATATAGGCATTGAAGCGCAGATTCTGTAAGTGTTTTGTGCTTTGTATGCATTAAATTGTGTCTGCCACATGAACTCTATTGAAATTTAATTGAAAAATACTTTTTATTTTGAGGTATCTTAAGTTTACAGGTAGCCGTGCAGTCTGTATAAAAGCGCTGTTTATGAATACATATAGCCTCGGAAAATCTGATGTCCAGCAGTTGATAATAGCAGAGAGGTCCTCACACAACAATTCACGAAGATGATAATAATTTTATCATCCCTAAAAATAGCAGAGATATTAATTTAAACTTTCCGAGCATTCAGGACCAACAAAATCGTTGTCCTTGAGCTTTATACACAAACTTGTGCTTTCATAAAAGAAAACTTGATCAAGTTTTTTTATTAAAATTGTGAAGTTGGGCGAACAGCGAGGTTTATCTGTGGGATGTGAGCCACTCGGGGCATGTTTCCCCGGCTTCCCCGCACGTGTGAGACGTCTCCCGGAGTAACTTCTCATTACGCTGGCTCGCTGTGTTGCCAGCTCTGGGGTTTTATAATGGTATGAGGCAACACTGTGCCACTGTTGGGCGATGTTCTCCAGAGTCTTGTCAGTTTTGGCTGTTTCCAGAAATACCAACATAGTCTTCATAAGTCTTTTTCAAATTAGGCCTCTAGTCAACGACGCTCCTGCCGGTTAGTGCATGACATTTTTGCTGCAATGCGTTGGTACTTTATTGATCTAGGGTGAAATTTTACTAGTGACCGATACTGCAAACAGAGGACGGCCTAGTGATAAGGAACAATTGCCCGCAAGGAACATAGGCCGAAAATATTTTGAGCTTCTTTAGTAAACCGAATTAGCTGATCGGCAATTTAGTATGGGAGGTCCAATATTTTTTTAAGTAGTTCCTTATCACCAGGCCGTCTTAAATTTTTACTATTGGTCGTAAAATTTCACCCTATATAAAAGTGGGTTATGAAATCAGTAAAAAAAAGTATCTTTAAACTATCAACTACCCAGAGAAATCTAAGGATCGGTTTTCATTTGTGTGCCGTCGTATTAGTTCAGACACAGAATTTTAGCAGGGCACTTGACATCCGCTACTACGTATTTTTAACGCACCGTAGCGCATACGTCTGTCAGACGAAAGGAAATTGCGAATGAGATCTTATTAAAAAACAAATACGCCCACGGTGCGCTGAGAACGTTACGCACCGTAAACGCACCGTAGCCGTATTTGTATGGTAAACAGATCTAATACGCATCATTCTACATTTGACAGACGCATGCGGTACGCTGTGTTTAAAAAACTAGCGACGCATGACTAGTGGGAGAACGACCTAAGATAGTATGTGATATGACAACTCGCGCGGAAAATATTCGAGGTTCCGTCTTTTGGTTTTTGTGCTGGCAACACTGTGGCAAACTTGGAATTTATAGTGGAATTTGTGTGTTATCTTGTTTCTGTACTTATTCGTTTAGTTCATGAATTGTAATTTGCGCGGTTGCCCCATTTGTTACCTAAATAATTGTTTATGGAGTCGGTTAACTGTGTCGCTTTATTTATTCCTTGATAAATTGAGGTAGTTACAGGGTGACTAGCTGGCAATTTAAAAGGGGTAAAATAACTGGAAATATTTCAAGAGGTTAACCAGCTCATAAAACTGAACAACTTTCCCCAATTAACATAGATCGAAATCATGAATAAAATAATTGTGATTCCCATACAAAATGTTTCAACGGACCGGATCGTTTTGTATGGGATGGCCATTATTTTTCATATATCGACCTGTATTTCTTGGAGAAAGTTGTTCGGTTTCATGGAATAGTTCACGAATAAAAAAATATAGTAAATACTTGTCCACTAATTTATAAGATAATGTCTGTACAGTCCCAGAACTTTCATAATCCGAACATTATGAGACGAGTGTAGATGAAAGAAATAAAAGTTGCGTGATTACTGAAACTTGATATTCATAAGAGCAATAGTAATAATAATATGAGTCATTAACAGGAAGAAAAAAAGAAAATTTCCATAAAAAATAACTCTATTCAATATCAGGGTTAGCATACACTGGGGCGCGGCTGACCACAGCAATTATGAAACATAACATACATATACATATCACGCCTATATCCCTTGCGGGGTAGGCAGAGAGTAAACGTAGTCTGACAAACATGTGAGGGTAATTCAGAAAATTGAGTACCGCTATAGTGATAGATAGTTGGCCCATTACCTAAAATTGTGATACACATGACATGACGTTACATAGATAATAAGTATGATGTTACCATTTTTTGGGAAGGTTCAAGCCCAATGCTTATCTTTGTGATGTACGCTGCAATGCAGTCTTAAACAGCCCATATCCTAGCAAACAAAGCTAACTCTGTATGCAGCAAGAACAGATATCATTAATGCACCAGTCGTGTTGAAATCCCTATAATAAGCGAGTGTCGATACACAATCTCCAGCCATAATCGTGACTATCCGAGCCGACCCCCAACCGACCTCCGACGACCCACATCCAAGTCCTGAGTTCATGTTACAAATAGCTCCGCACTAATTGGTAGTCGCAACAGAAAAATTACTTCCATCAGCGGGCGAAGAGTGTCATAATTACTGGCAATTAGGATCATTTCAGCATTTTGTTCAGACGCGCCTGGAGACGTGTCGTGTGTACAAATTTATAATGGCAAGTATTTAAAGGACCTTTAAAACTTATTAAAAAAGATATTTCTGCCGTGCCTATTTTATGCCGTGTGATGCCGGCTTAGAATGGCATCACCCCATTTCTTACCCATGGGTGTCGTAAGAGGCAACTAAGCGACTCGAGGGTTAGATGTGTATTGCAATTTTAGGCGATGGGCTGACAACCTGTCACTAAAGTGACACACGGTTATCAGATTGACCCTCAAACTTTTGTCAGACGTGTTGTTAATATCCGTCTGCCTACCCCGTAAGGGATATAGGCGTGATTTATGTATGTATGTATGTATGTATGTTTATTCTAAGTCATAGTAAGTGAGAACAACGGAAAATGTAAAAGTGATAAAAATAATCTTTGGAAAATTGGCATATTTTTTTATTATCCCCTCTGTACCAATTTTTTGTAAAAAAAATATTATTACCCTCAAATACATCCCTAAGATATAGAAACTCGTCTGATTATTAGTTCCGTCACTGGATTATGGTCTAATTGAACATGATATTTGTCAGACGTGGCGATAGCGACCATAATTTACGGCCGTTAACACTCTGCTTACCCCGCAAAGGCTAAAAGCGTGAATTATATGTGTGCGTGTGTGTGTGTGAACATGACATCAAAGATGAATATCACAAATTATATTGACCAAAGTAAATTGAAAATTATACTAAGGTAATTGCACTTAAAGGATTCCTCTTTAGAAATTCTGAGAACTTTTGCTTAGCTTTTCAAGCTTTAATATCTTTTCCACGACCTAGTTCTTGTTTTAAGTTGAGGTTACTGGATAGAGACAGGCCACTACGAAGCACACCATTCAGAACAATCTAATTGCAAAGGTAGGTAAGAATTACTGTTCATTAAAATTCATCCGATGTAAAAAAAAAACAAGCAATTCACGCCAGCTCTTAAATAATTACATCCCCTAAAGTACTTACGAAAATGAGTCGGTGTATGGGAGGCCGATGAAATGTTAAGCGGTGTCCTACTTACATAGGTTTGTTTAATATAGTCTCTTTGTGGACCCACTTTTGTTTTGGGAATTTTGTTGAAATGTTGGTTTTCCACATTGAATAGTGTTTATTTACTACTTAAACATAATCTATCAACGACTTGAATTGTAGATTAATGAAAACTTGTCGAAACACATTGTTTGAATATATGATAAGAGTATGAAGATTTTTCGCGAAAATTGACATATCTCAATAAATAACCAAGTAGCTTGCTGCGTTCCGTCAGTGTGTGTGAGTGCCAGTGCCTTTACAGGCTTCTTCTGGGTGAGCTCGCTCCATCTTAGACTCTGTCTCATCTGTTCTATGACCTAGACTAGAGTTAAGAGCAAACCCATACTTATAAAAAAAAAAAAAACTGATGAAATTCGATTTCCACATTACCTGCGTATTTCATATCAGTTAAAATGTGTCGTGTGGTTTAGCCTGGAAAATCTGGGATGTCATATTTTTAGAGATGTCAAGCTCGCACGCAGACAGGACAGGTGTGTTTTTTGACAATGTGTAGCAATAAATACCTTACTTACTTAGATAAATGATTGGTTCGCTCGACAGCGAGGACCAATCTGTCATTTAAGCTTACCTACCTACATAGTTTTCATAGTTAGTTATTAAAAAATCATAATATTTGTTACATTAAGTAAGTTGATAAAGCAAATAATAATTTTTGGTTAAACAAAATATCAATGCAGTCTTCTTCTTCTATCGTGTCGATGGAAAGCCGATCGTCACAAATTTTGTTCGACCAGTATTTTGCCACTCTAACAGCATTATCATTGGCTGTCATCAGCTGCCCCTGCGTACAGGTGGTAGGACACGCAGAGCACGATATAAGGTGGACCGTGGTTTGTGGGTCAACCCCGCATTTGCACCGAAGTTTGGGGAATCAATGCAGTGATTGTTTCAAATAATAAAGGTACCTAATGCTTACAAACTATTTGTTGAAATTACCCTTTAACTCCAATAACAACGTAACACTGCAGTGTTTTCGAATAAATAGGCATTTTCATTACAGTTTCCTAATTTCAAACATTGCAATAAGCAAGTTCGTATCCAATTTCCTGGTAGTTGTAGTATGGACTGATATTGTCTGCTTGAAATTCAATATCGTAGACTTATTGAGCTAAGTATATGGTAGAGAGAATCCTTGGAACTAGACCGAAGTTGTCCGCCCTCGGTCTGATTACGATATAGACGAGATATACTTCTTTACAGAGTCACATCCATGATGATAATGACCTCAGTTGACCTAAGATTGTTTTCAGCTGTGGTGACCACTTCAACTCCTAGTCAGAGAGATGTGTTGATACGGTTTGACATCGCTGTTACAGCCAGCATATTCTAGTTCGCAGTTTCGGCAAAAAAACTGAATTGATATACACAAACCACAAAATTCTTGCATATCTATATTCACTTTGATTATTCTTACGGCTCCATTTTCCTTGTTCTGTACTTCGAGCGAGGACTACCAGAACTCTGGTAACTAGCCCAGCGCGGAGTCTCAAACAGTTTTGCCAACTTTCGGAGCAATACAAAAACTGTTTATTCAAAGTCGTGTATTTTGCGGCAGTTGTTTTATTCAAGACTCTTTATGTATTCCCCGCTTTCCGTAGTAGTCGTTACGGCCATATTGTTCTGTTTTTTGTTGTTGCCTTACTTAAACTTTTGTTTACCTAGCCGGATAGCTGCATGGTCTTCTATTTATTATTGTGGTAATGGCCGAATGTTTATCGCTCTACTTTTAGTTTGCGAGCATTGTGTTAAGTATGCTAGGCGTAGTAGAATATAAATCATGGCTTTAAAAATAACGTTACAGGTCGAATTAAACTATTTCGCACAACTGAAAGGAAGAGTCAACGATGTGTCGTGTCAAGCTGTGAAGACGTTGGCAGAGAAAAGAATTGCCGTATAATCCACTGAAGCTCTTGAATATAGAAGAAGAACTTACTTCCAACACACTTTTAGCGCGCAATCTAACGACACTATTTCCTTGAAAAAGAAAAATGGTAGTTCCAGCATAATGCAGACAATCAAAATGTAATGTAAACTCCTCTGGGCGGTTGAATGGAGCTGCAACCGGTCGTCTCCAGTCTCAGTCGGCGTCCTACATTAATTTCGCGAAATGTCCGAAGGCGGCTGAGTTACGATACCCTGGGATGGTTATAAATCTTTTTCGGTCACGTATTCTATCTCATGAAATGCACTTCCGGGCTATTACAATCTAGCAGGGATGGCTTGACTGTTCAACAATGGAGCCTGTATGCCTAGCTTTAATATAAACGTGAAACCAATTCCATTCATGCGAAACACGATATTGTGTAGTATTTTCTAGGCAAGTTTACGAGCAAAGATGTGGTTGTGGCTGCGGTATTATATTGAACAGAAGCTTTTGTAAGTATGTTAGAGTAAGATAATACAATAAAGATTGTTAATTTGTATATTAATCACTGCTCTTTCAGCATTTTAAACCCCAGGAAAAAGGTACTATCAATAGTTCGAGCCGGAAATATTTTACTTTCTCTGTATTCGAAAACATCTAAAGAATTTAGCTTTTCTCCAATATTTTTAGCTTATTAACATTGAACATTACAAATTGTTCGTGAATTGCAATGTTCACAATATTCGATAACTGTACATCACTAAAATTTCCACACAGTTAACTCCTTAGTAAAAGCACCTCAAAGAAATATCGTTGCTACAAAACACAAAAGTGACATCCCTATTATTTCCTAGAAAAGGAAATCTGAAATCTGAGCGAGGTTCCCAGAATTAGCTTTTCGTTGACTTTAATGCTACCCAGCTTTCACAGGGAGAGTTATGATCGAAAATTCTCTCTCTTGTTCAAATAAAACTTCTCAAATATGGATTTTGGAAAGTGTTTACGAGTTCAACACTATTCCAACTTTGGCTTTGGCACTTTATGAAGTTGGAAGTGGATTTCCACCTTGTGTATTGGTTTGCGATTAAAGGACTGTACTTACAGAATTGAGTGAAATTATGTGTTTACAATACTTTGATAACAATATCAACTACACGGCTGTGTCTTTCGTTCGACGCTAAAGCGAAGACCACTGGCTTTGGGCCTATTATAATTGGTTATGCCAAAAACGATGGACAATCTGCTGTGAGCCAGTCGCCTATAGGGGAAGGCCAATGTCCAGCAGTGGACTGTTTAAGCTGGTAATGTGAGCCAACAATCATGGACAATCTGCTATGACAAGACAGTCGCATTTTGATTTTAATTTCCTTAAAAGGCCAAAAAAAATCGCAACAAAATATTATAAAAGTTTTAGATACTTTCCTTATCACGCAAATCGTTTCCACGTGGAAGCGTCACTAAGTGTCCTTAAGGGAACATGGAGGGACCACCATTAAGTTAAAACGCCTCTTGTCCTTTGCTAATGTAATTTCCCTAAACTTCTCCCTAATTCGATAAACACTGCGAAATAAATAATGAGCGTTTTGGTGAGAGGTGCAACCTTTAAAGAGCGAAGCCCACATAGCAGAAATTCACGCAGACTAAGGCGGTTCTCATACGTACCGCATAAGATTACGGTGTTTTGTCGCATACGGTTTTTTCATTGGAGTAGTGTTTGAAATCCCATACAAAAACCGTATATTATCGCGCACGCCACCGCATCAAATTGTGGCTGTCACAGGTTGTCATTTGTATGGTAGCTGTCACGATTCGCAATATTGTCCGGTAAGTGTGCGTCCTCTACAATGAAGCCACTGTATAGGGTATGCATTTTGATTATGATGCCGTATGATGCCGACATAGAAAAGCATCGCCCCATTTCTTTCCCGCGGTTGTCGTAAAAGGCACCCAAGGGACTCGAGGGTGAATGATCATTTCATGCGACAGGCTGACCACCTGTCACTATAGTGATACACGTTTGTCGGCAATCAATTATTTGTTATTAGCAACTGTATTTTACCGCCATTGACTCTTTGCCTACCCCATAAGGACTAAACGCGTGATATGTGTATTTCGAATACGAAACAACGCTGTTGTTATTTAATAGTAACAAAAATGCCGCAACCCAATTAAACTCTAATAGAATCTGCCACAAAAAAAGTAAACCAAAGTATTGACCTACGTTTATTACAGTTTCAAGTATTGGTCTACATTTGCACAACACGAACGATACGATATAAATTTCTCCACTCTGATCCGAATAAGGTCCGGTTGAAAGCATTGGTCACCAGTAGCCGGCCATATAAACATCCCTCGCTCGGTTTACACGACTATTATGCATCTCGATGGCCGGTACGGGTAACAGCTGGCACCCCTCTTTATACGTATTCAGGGTTGGACTCAGGCTGTGTTGCCACGAGGTCATATTATTGATAATCTCTTCTAAGTAACAGTGAACAGGCTTCTTCTGGGTGAGCTCGCTCCATCTTAGACTCTGTCTCTGTCCTAAGACCTAGACTTGAGTCAAGAACAAACCCATCCTTAATAAAAAATAAAAAAAAAACTGGTTTATATCTTATTTTAAGGTCAAATGGGCTTAGAAATCAACCACGCTAGGTTGGATAGTGTTTGTAATTTGGTATTCCATTTCTTGAAATCTTCAAGATAAGAGACGCTATTTTTCTTATTAATACTTCAAAACATATGCTACAAAACTATGGGGCTCAAAACACGATTTATTGAAATTGCCTCGACAAAAAAAGGCAAAGTAAGCTCATATTATGCGTTTTTGATCCGATTTTTAGAGAAAAAACCTAAACGATTTAATTGTCATCCACGTTACATATTTTATTTTGTTTCCTTTTCTTTCTCATTAAATGAGTAATGACTCCTACGGGTTCACATTTTGAAATATTTGTTTATATATTTTGGTAATTAGTTAAATATTTGGTTTTCCGGGTCTGAGCTGTCACCGTCTATTTCTCTCTAATGTAGCAAAAAGGAAAGGGACTTATTTTTTGGGACCGACTGACTTAATGGTTGACGTCTAGTTAAAAGACTTTAAAGCTGGCCGGCGCCAAACATACATAAAATGTGATAGAAAGATAATAATGTTATAAATAAAGGATAAAACACGAACTTATAGCTTATAACTAAGATTTTATTACGAACTCTATTATTTAATCATGAAATGTAAACTGTACATTATTTACTTCTACACTAATATTTTAAAAAGGAAAGATATCATTGTTTGTTTGAATGGAATGGTTTGCTCCGAAACTACTGGACCGATTAAAAAAATCTTTTACCATTAGAATTCTGAATCCCTGATGACCATAGGCTATATTAATACATGCCGGGAAAATGTCTTGTTTCCGAGGGAAAACTGTTAGCAGCGGGTAGGCCGCTAGTACTTTCTATAAATAAATTATTTTATTAACTATATAAATAAATTATTTTATTTACTTTATATAATTAAATTATTTATGCAAATAAATGATTTAATATGTAAGGTGTACGTAAGCTTTGTGTAAATCAATCACAACAACAAAATTAAATTCAATTCTTATTCAATAAGATAACTGTGTATCACCATAGTGACAGGTTGTCAGCCCATCGCCTAAAATTGCTATTCACATCTAAACCTCCAGACCCTTAGTCGCCTCTTACGACACACATGGGTAAGAAATGGGGTGATGCTATTCTAAGCTGGCATCAGACGGCCGTATGAAGCCGGCTATGATGACGAGAAAAATCTGATAATTCAATCTACAAATAAGTATAATAAAAAAAAGCAAAATCGATACGGTTGGTCATGCATGGCTCTCCATGACTTCAGTCCAAGATAAAGACTAGCATCACCATCGGACCAGCACTTCAATCTTCCAACTTTGAGGATGAAGTCACTTTAGGTTTAGTCTTGTTTTAATCTTAGACTAAGTTTTATATTGTAACATAGATTTTCAACATCGAAACTATGTTACATTTATTAAAGTATAATTATTCAAACCATTATCCTGGTTACGCTGTGTTTATCATTCTCATCTCCAGCAGCGGACTGTTGTGGCTGTTAATGTATCTATTCATGTATGAACGTTTTAAGACTTCGCTTCATACAATTATAACATACATAATATTTTATTTAAATCTTAGGTATATTGTACCTGAGTTCAGCCCTGGATTCAGGCTCTTATGGAATCGGACGTTCGGAATTTTATTGCGCTTGTAATATAAGCAACAAATTCAGCGTTAAAAAGCATGATACATACCGATAATTTATTATGTATTTTTTTATTTTATTTCTGTAAAAGAAAATACTAAATTATTACTTTATATACAGGGAGTAACAAAAGGGTATAACAAGCCGAAAGGAGGTCGAGGTAGAAAACTAATTAACTTATCCCATGGTACATTCTTCTTCATCTGTTCGCGTGGGATACCGTGTCGTCCAACGACCCTTTGGACCCTGGTGTCAGAGTATTCAACTCTCTGGCATGGGTGTGTAACGACCGCCGTCTAATCATAGACAGCAACCGGGACCTCAAATATTAAATTGCCGACCAGCTGGTAATTTACCATCGGAGGTCCATATTTTTTGATATTTTTCCCTACGTTCAGTGGAGGAAATTGTTGAGTTTCATGATTAGCTTGACCGCCTTTCCGCTTATTTTACCCTTTTTTTAACGTAGAAAAAATTAGTTTAACGTTTTAGGAAATCATCATTTTGAAACTAAACTTTATGAGAAACTATATTCAACAGTTGCAAATTCAATTATTGCCTTTTTGGCCCTTGTGTGTAATTTAATGAAGCTTGATAAATTTAATGAATAGGTAATTTACTTTCCTAAAAATAAAAAGAATGCCTACAAAATTCAATTTTCTTATCAGGTTTCAATTTATTTTGGCAAGAAAACCTTTAAAAATAGACCCAACCCGAAATTCCAAGAGATTGAACATTTTAAGAAGGATGTTGATTGAGACTGGCTGCTGGGCAATTCTAAATTCAGGTAAAGTATAATTCTCAAAGACCCTTTCAAATCAGATTTGTAAGGTCACTTAGGTAGTAAATGAACGATCCAGAGCCCCAGTTCAGAGCTAAATTTATTCTGTTCACATGAGCCTGGAAACACGAAATTTGTAATTTGCTAGGATTCGCTTGTTTTTGAAGGATACACGGTGCCAATTTACATGAACCAACTAGATTTATAGGTCAAAATAAACTTGATGCCGAAAAAGAAGTTTCTCACATCTACTAAACGTTTTGTCGAATCTGAAAGAATTTACAAAATCCAGTGGAAACAGAATGCCACAGCACCCGTCGTCGCATTAAAATTACGACTGTCATGGGTTGTCACGATTGGTGGTTGTTTCGAACTACAACCCCGTGCGTGTATGATCCGCCCTGATGTCTCGTAAATGAAAATGAGAAATTGAGCTCTGTACCCCACGGTCCCGGGTTCAAGTCCCGGCGGGCGCTGATATTTTTTCAATTTCTCATTTTCATTTTCGAAAATAATATAGCACTGTGAGTGCATAATAAAATCATGGTACATCTGATGTCTCGTGTTTCTATTTATGCAACGACCGCACAGCCCTGATAGATGGCACACTATGGGCGACACATCTGTCCTATATTCCTTATGTAAAATAGCTCACATTGGTTAGTAAGTTGTCATTTACAAGATGACGCGATCGCTCACCAATCAGCATGCACCCGCACCAGCTCAAATCGCGCATTCTCAGCTAGGACAGAATTTTTTACTTTGATAAATTAACACGTTAGCCGTCTATCTTTGTGGTCGTTATATTTAGGTCGATAGATGAAGTATTAACAATATCGGTGTTATTACAAAATGTTAAACGCGTGTTTAGACAGTGATGAAATTATTTTTTCATAGTACTTTACGCTGTCAAATAGCTTGCCATGAACCATGTGTATAACTTTATTTGAAACAGCACGCTATCTGTTCTTTTATAATGTTTTTGTGACGTGATCATAAGAGCTGTTATGTGCTATCGAACTGTACTATTGAATTTTTGTGTTTTAGTTCTGATCAGTGTTAAATGTCTGCATTTATTAAAACGCAATGACGAATTAGTTCAATACAGTGCTTTTTGGTGCAAACCACAATACGAGAGATAATGCGATTAAATTATGATCTAGACATCCCTTAATAAAACTAACAGTCTGTAGGTATCAAAGAAGAGTAAAGAGTTAACTGTATGTTAAGAGTGCTATCTTGCCAACAAACTGTTTTCGCAGTTTGGCGAGAATATTAAAGTAAACTATTGTAATATCTTTAAGTACACAATAAATAAATAAATAAAGAAAAAAATTACTTTCTACAATAAGAAAAACTTTAAAGAAATCATGTCTGCATTAGCTCTTCAAACTGTTCCGCTGTAATCTTCAAAATTCTGCCAACAGCTTTCGTCCCATCGATTACTAACTTTCGCAGAAGTCCACCTTCAGCTTGAAAATGCGGTGGTTTTTGCTCAGCGTAAGGAAGAGGCGTCTCAGACCTAAAAATAATGATAGACGCGGCGGTGCAAGCAAACAGATTCAAGCGAAAATCACTTACCTACCTACCTTCTTTGAGTTGTCTTCTTTTATCAATTTTCTAACTTGTTGAAGGTCCTAAACTTTAAGTTATCTATTCACGGATTAAATTTTGCATCTTTTGCCTAGCTATCCTGCTATGAAGATGTTTTTTTATGTAAGTAGTCACGCTCATATTCACGCAGATGTTAATAAATAAAGTTGTTGTTGATTTCATTGCAAAAAGCCGCGCCACGTCCTATCGGTTTTTGTAGGGATCGTTTAAGGACGGAGCACACCGCGTCCGTATGCGTGGACACGCGCGTGATCACGTGACGTTGTAATGTATGGAACTGTATGAAATATGGCACACTGCTTGCCCATAAAAAAATAGGCCCACATTGTCTGCTATCTCACCTGATGGTAAGTGATGATGCAGATGATGATGGTTCTGCTTGCCTAGATAATGCTTATTCACTCTTTCCTTATTTGTAAGATCAAAAAAGTTGCAAAGTTTTTAGGCTTCAATTTTCAGGCCTCCATCTGCCTCTAGGTTGATAAAATTTGTTTATTATGAGTCTGACCACGCTCTGATGCCGCCGGATTATCCCTCGCAAGCTGTTGACTTCGATAGATGTAGCCGACTTTTTGGCTTCACTTCTTACTTCTTCGTCTCCCTCTAGGTTGATGCCATTAAGGCGTAGTAGGTAGTTTATTATGAGTCTGACCACGCTCCGGTGCCGCCGCATTATCCCTCGTAAACTGTGGACTTCGTGACACGCTGTGACTGCTTAGCTCGCCGGCTGTGAAAAATGCTGCAGGCTTTTGTACGAGTTCGAGAAGTGCTGCCGAGTACTTATATTCGGCCGGAGTTTCCAAACTAGCTGGATTTTCGGCATGTTCTTGGTACTGTTTTATTTTTGGTATTGCTTGATAAGTACTTACCAATGTTTATTTTTATATTTAGGGTACAATACATTGTCAGTCTTTGGTGTATTTTTAATAAGGCATAAACTTTCAGTATGGGTCACATCACACCAGCCTATTGCAGTCCACTGCCAGACGTAGACCTACCTCGAACGATCTTTAGGCTCGATTTATCATTTTCACCGTCCACTCACTACCAGTCGACCTCTTTCGTCAGTCATCGGTCCGTCTGTGGTCTGGCCAATATGGATACGAATTAGTAATTTATTAGATTGTTCCTTAAAACAAAATTCTACTAATTAAAAGGTATGTGTATATAAACACGTTTTCTGTAATTTTAATGATATCACTTAATGACACATTAGAATAAAAACATAACGCAAAAAATAATAACTCTACGTACTCTTGATTTTTTTACCCAAACAAACACAGTATAAAAACAGGGGTTCGGCAGAGCTTTTACGTTTTTGTTGGTAAAAACATGAGGTTAGACCTTTTTATAGCGGAAACTCAAGGAAAAACGGAAAGACTTTTCGCGTTTTATGATGAAACTAGCCGTTGTGTGCCGTGCGCCACGCTTCTGCTGTTTTTATTAATATCGAAGGAAATAATAAAACAAACGCATATGGGATTACCTATAAATCTTCATAAATTATCATGAAAATTAAACGTGTATTAAAATACAAACAGAGAAAAGAAAAAAAAAACTATTTCGAAACCTTTAATTTATATCCGCGGTGAATTCGCGAATGTTATTGACTGACCTTGTCAATGTTAAAAATGAAAATTTTTCAGATTCCCAAATTAGGTCTTTGTTAAAGTTGTTTTTAAGATCAAAAACTAGGCTTAAATCTATAGATAAATAAGATGGCGTTGAACATTTGTGGGCATCTTTGCTGTGCTTTGGGACCCCAAGTTGTCCAACGACACAATTAATGTCCTTAAAAATTATCAAGAAGTTTTTATTGGAGTTTGGAAATAATATTTGCGGCGCTAGCGGCGCTTACTTAAGGCGAGTGGTGCCGCAAAACTAGCGATACTTTACGTCGCCTTAATGTTGATATCGCTAACAATGAATAATGACTACGGGTCTGAAAAAGGAACGCCAGCAAGCTTACGAGGAATAAACCAGTTCACTTCTTCTCAAACGCTAATAATATTACCTTGCGTGGCTTGTGGAGAAACCCCTAGATGTTTAACGCATTTTTAAATCTGTTAAAAAATATCTTATTTTATACCGTAGATGTAACAAAATGAATGAATCGCGATCACCAGAGTTCATCGGGTTATTCGTCGACTCAGTGACATTATGATAAGACAATAATATACTATTTAAATAAAACTTATTCACTTCTTTGACTACAACAAACCCAGACCCTAAGGTGAATCGTGCACGTACCGAACAATTTTGCGGTTTGTGATACTGACCATACAAATAGTAACCTATGGCAGCCGCAATTGGATGCGGCGACGTTCGAAATATCCGGCCTCTGTGTGAGATTTTGTAAATTCCCTTCGTCAAGATAAAAGTAGAAAATCCTGCGGTGCTCTCTCTCTCTTTTCGTGTGGAACACCAAATTGTCCAACGACCCAATGAACCCTGGTGTCAGAGTGACCGCCGTCTAAGTTATCATAGACAGCAACCAGGACCGACGGCTTAACGTGCCCTCCGAAGCAAGGTACATCTTTCTTTTTGGTTTATGAGAACCGTTGAAGAAAGAGCTATTGTATTTAAAACAGACATCAGTATAATAAATGTTCGCTTTTCCCACTGAACAATGTTGGAAATCTACTTGTGTATTCAGCTACAGACGGCTGCTCACGAGCAAATGAGGTCAACGAGTCTCATTCCACTGACTAGGTTCCTGTTTAAAATGACAACCGTAAAGTTTAAAACTTAATAGTAATCAGTAGCACGTCAACCAACCGTTTTAAGGTATCAACTTTAACTGGTTATTTAAGTATTTTTATGAGACAGTATACGTTGATCCCTTAAATGGATTGGTTGATAGTGCACGCAAAAACTTCTGGCTAAAAAGGTGCCATAAAATATCTTCTTATGAAAATGGTTGAATCTGCTTTATTGACGACTGTGGCAGTTCTACCATTTGACATCCGTTGCTGCGTAATTTCAAAGCACCGTAACGAATGTGTCTGTAAGACGAAAGGATATTGCGAATTTCGATCTTTTAGTAAACGCACCGTGGCCGTTTTTGTATGGGAATGAGATCGGAATTCGCAATTTCCTTTCGTCTGCCAGAAGCATGCGTTACGGTGCGGTGGTTTAAAATTACACAGAGACGGATGATAAGTGGGAGAAACGCCTATATTATGTGGCCAAACATAGCGCTCAAGTATCTCTATCAATAATAATATTTACATTTGCCAAAGACACATCATGGTTACGAGGATACACGTACAAACAACATTTAATCTAAAGACAGATACTAATTTGTCCAAATATTTGCTATTCGTCAAAAGCTGCCACTTACAAAAAACGAGCCAGAATTACTGCGAATGTTCGGCTCGTGTCCTGTATAGAATTTTTCCACCCTATTTTCTTTACAACCTACAAAAAACAAAGGCGGTTCTCAATTATTATTTTTCTGGTCTTATGTAGAGTGTCAGAATACCAACATAACTAAAAGATTTGATGTTTTATAATTATTATTTATTTTTATTTTTAATATTTTTGTAATTGACGACGCATGTTGCTAAAATTACATTTGTTTCATCGTTTATTTATAATTATTTATTTATTTAAACATTTCAAAAAATAAAAAAAACAACAATTAAAATAGAACGCAACAAAAACCTGTCAAGGTTTGTCCGTGCGTGCGCTCTGATATCGGCACTACGGTGGCGCTGCTCGATACAAATAATAAAGTACATGCATACAGAGTAGTTTGTACCAGCGTTGAGCTCGCAAGTTGAGTTGTCGCGGCATGTTGCTGATAAATGACTTGTAAGTATCTGTTCTTAATTTTTGACGAAGCATGTTTGAATTTAAAAATGTATCTGTTTAATAAATAAATTCAATAAATTAACTAAAAGATAAACGAAACTCATGTGCAACAACACACGGGTTGTTGTAGCACACTCATGAGATCGATGCCTCGCAGATTCGCACCAGTAGTAGTCCATATATGGACGCAGTTTCATCCCAACTGTACTAAGGCAGATTACCTTACCTGAAGAGCTGAATCGAAAGCGAAACAGTTGCGGACTTATTTAGGAAATATACTTTTCGTCTTTCGTACTCTTTTACCAGTTTAGCGTTAAAACTGAAATAAGCTACATCAAGTTAGCGATTGCCCCGCTCGGGTACAAGAAGCTTATCGTAGAGAACAAAACTCATACATGAGTTGTCATAGCTCACTCATGAGACCGATGCCTCGCAGATTTGCACTAGTGGTCCATATGGACGCAGTTTCTAAAAGATAAACTTCTGAGTATTGACATTGAGACTAGTTGCGACTACGCAGATATCCAATAAAATTAATTAGGAAGAAGGACATGTAACGTATAACGTCAACACGAGCAATACCTCGATCAAAATCTTACTTAAGCATAAAATTGTCAGCCGATGTGGTGCAGTGGTAGAGCAACGCAAAGGTTCCGGGTTCGATTCTCGGTGGGTCACTCACAAAGTTGATATGGTCACTCATAAAGTTGATATTTATCACTTTGTAAATTTGTTCCCAGTCTGGTTTGGATATTGCAGGCTGAACCACGTGATTGTCCGAAAAGAAGATGGAGGGCACGTTAAACCGTTGGTCCCGGTTGCTGTCTATGATTACTTAGACGGCGGTCGTTCTACAACTATATCAGAGGTCTACTTCTAATAGCA
Source organism: Tuta absoluta (assembly GCA_027580185.1). NCBI lineage: Eukaryota > Metazoa > Arthropoda > Insecta > Lepidoptera > Gelechiidae > Tuta > Tuta absoluta. Next base: position 12,528,030 of record JAQAHW010000016.1, on the reverse strand, counting down.
GGCGGTTGAAAAATTCTGACACCAGGGTTCATCGGGTCGTTGAACGACAGTAAAGTAGTAGTAGCATAAAAAGCTTGATCTGGAGCATTAATATGAAAGGCACACGCCTCTCGTGTGAAAGGCGGCAATAGCAACTAATTGAATAATTATACCGGGGCATTGTCCTCGGCTCATCGGCAAACTGACCCCAATGCTTTGTTTAGGCTCCTCTAAAGGGACGTGAAAAATAATCGATAATCAAAAACTGATTATTAATAATCGATTATTCAGTAAAAAATTATTAATCGGTTATTTATAAATCCTACTACCTCATTATAAATGTGAAAAAGTATGTTTGTTTGTTACTTCTTCACGCAAAATCTACCAAACCGATTGCAATGAAATTTGGCACACATATAGAAGGTAATATGAATTAAAACATAGGATAGTTTTTATGAGTACGCGGGCAAAGCCGCGGGTAACAGTTAGAAGATTATATAATTTCCAATTCAATTAAATCAATCAATTACGCTTTCTACCGAGAGAGACAAGCACCAAAGGTAACGAGGCTGATTGCTTCAGGCATTAAACAAAAAACAATATTCCTGTGTTAGAACCCTTGTAATTTTTGCGTGATGTTTTTTTTTATTCAATAGCATCACCATATTTCTATCCCATGGGTTTTGTAAGAAACGAGGGTAACATGTGCATTGCAATTTTAGGCGATGTGCAGACAGCTTGTCGCTATGGTAATACATAGCTTTCTGAGTGACCCTCAAATGTTTGTCAGACGTGGTGTAAATGTCTCTTTTAAAGGCCGTTTATGCTCTGCCTACCTCGCAAGGAATGCAGGCGTGATATATGTATGAGTATGTATGTATAATTTTTACGTGGTGCTGGCTTAGAATATCGTCATCCCAATTCTACCCGTGGGTGTCGTAAAAGGCGATTATAGGAGAAATTCGACCAGCCATGGAATCGGCAGCAGCATTTTTTGTGAATGCAACATCTGCTTGCCAAGTGTGGCGAGTATGGCTAAACCCCCCCCAATAGGGGGAGGCCTTTATTCAGCTTATGACAGTTGTGGCTGTTAATGTTATGTAATAACATTTGTTGCAGGTACAAGATGGCGCTGCTATGTTATTAAAGATTTTGATTTCCTAATGTTTATTGCCTATCATAACGTAAAAAAGTTACGGATAACATCAATAACTTTATTAGTAAAAGTCGAACTTATCTTGACTGGTAATAATCAATTCTAAAATAATCGATTTATTGTAACTTAAGTCACATCCTTAGGCTCCTCGGTGAAATAGTCAATAAGCCGCGTCGATAATCAGCGCCCTCAACCTTAATTGAATGGTCGATGGTTGCCATTCAGGAAAATATCACCTGCGGTTTACAATAACCCAGTTGGAAAGAGAAGCGTGAGGTGAATGGACGACCTTACCATAGAGTATAAATACCAACGTCACTTACCTTCCTATTGCCCTTAGAAAAACGTCCTCCTTACTTATGTTTATACCTACGCGAATGAATACGGTAACCATAAGTTGATTATTTGCTATTCCAGATATCTTGTGCTACGTGATATTACCTACGCTTGCTACGCGATTTTACCTACGCTTTGCTACGCCGTAGCGAATGTAGCAAGTATTACTATAACTAACTACGATGTAGCGTTATGTACCTATGTTTATGTTGGGTTAATTTTGTAATATTTAGAGGTAGCTATGGTTTTGCATGTTACTTGAGTAGGTAAGTAGGTAAAATGTAATGTTCGATGATAAACGCGGTGTAAGGGTGCATGCAGCTCATGAAACAGAACAACTTTCCGCTAAAACTGTATGTCAAGAAACCACAAAATAATTTCCTCCTCTACAAAATCACGATCAGTTGATGTCAGCTGATATCTATCTTTATGAGAAGTCATTTTTTGACGTTTCCTGACATATTTTCCTATGGGAAAGTTGTTAAGTTTTTTGGTTGTAATACAAAATATGCTTTGAGGAGCTGTCCTTTACACCCTGTATAATCATTATACAGAAAAAAAGCCTCAACTGATTCTAAATAAACAGACGCCATAATAGTTTATCTAAAAAAGCTATTATTAGATATCAGTGAGTAAGCTATAATTATTCCCTCCGCGAATTAAAGAAAGTTTCTGTTCAACTCTTATTTTACAAATCTTAAGTCAATTAAATTTCCAGACCATTAGCTTAAATATCGCTAAAAAGCTGCTTAAATTCGTGCTAAAGCAATTAAAACTAAAACTTCCACAATATTTTGCCGGAGGATTATCCAATAGAGGAATTTTCGAGCGGTGCAATAACTATAGCAATGTATTCAAATGGAAACGGAGCAACTTGTGCGGAAGTAACATTGGATTAAACGTATTCAAAGTATGGAAAATTGCATGCTAATTCAAGTGCCAGTAGCAAGCGACGCGTGGCATATGCCGCTTGCTATCTATGGTTGCATATATGCCGGATACCGCGTGGGTTGCATCGTTGCATCGTTGCATTTGGCGGTTTTCATTTCGCTAATCTCGACGGTATCTTTAGCTTTTGGGCGTTTCGCAGATTACCCCTTTTGCATTCGGCCCCGATTGTGCGATACTAAATATATAACTACAGGCAAACGTTTCTAGCGTTCGTTTTAATACAATTTGCAACAGTATAAAGTACATAGTAGAAGGTTCAAGCCAGTAATACAAAGTTTAAGCGACGGAAAATGTCGCTCGACATACTGTCAATATTGCTTAGGCACAGATTAGTTATAGTTACTAGCGTAACAGATGCGTCACTTCAATATAAATGAAAAAACTCCCGCGCTCATTCCAAATTTAAAACAACATAAACCTAACTCACAACGTAACAGCTATGATCGCACTCTCAGAAATACAGTCGTCAGTAGGTATTCAAAAGGGGTCATACTCGTGACCTTGATCGAGTGATGTAGGCTTGGCTTAGATTACTAAAATACTTGGCTGTCTTATGAAGCCGAGAACAAAAAAGAAGGCTAGATTGACTATCTTATAACCAGTAGAAGAGCCCAAATGCCAAAACATCGAATTGATATCAAAAGTTTAGATAAAGCCAAAAATGGGAACAGTGCGATCGGTATTATTAAAATAGACAAGAAAAGAACCAATTAATATCTAACTGAACAATTTCCGAATTATTCGCAATCCGAATTAATTTGATTTATCCGCCCGCAGGTACAATCCTGTGACAAATTAATTAATTAGTATGATCAGATGATAATACCCGCTAATTAGACAAGATTGGTATGAAGCAGACAGGTCGACCCACAAATGATAGGTATTAATACAGATGAGGTAGCAAGGTAGCAATGCTAAGTGCTAATTGAACTGAACTACAATTTCGGTCCTATTAATATTCATAGAGAGTTTGTGCACAAACAAACACGTATTCATTGTAAAATCTATGTGTGGGTATAAATCCTAAACGATAATAAAAACAATTTGTTGTTGTTGTTGTTATTGTTTAGTGTATGTAGTTTATTTATTATATCTAGCCAACTAGATCCTTCTGGCTGTTCCGCGATCCTCCACTTCTTCCGATTCATTGCAAAAAAAAAGGGATTTGTATAACACAATTTTCTTTTCTATTATAACAATTTTGTATTGTGCTAATGGAAAACCGGTTCGGGCTGGATAAAAAAAACAAAAATAAAGGCTTGCCTCGGGGCTGGCCAGGTTAATTACACGGCTTGTAACTTTACGCCACCACCACTTGTAAACGACATTTGTTTCAAATCAAGATTTTCAAAGCGTGTTATTTACATGCGTATAATTAACCGGACCCCCTGAACAGGAAAAATCCCCAAAAAACTTGCCCAGAAGTGCTCCTGCTCTTAATTAACAATCTCGGTCAAACTCGGTCCATCCCTGAAGACATGCATCAAGATCGTCACACCATCGTTTTCGGGGTCTAGTGTAGTGTATTGCCCTTTATTTTATAGCTCTTTTTGAGCAGTTTTTAATGGTTTTATTACAAAACGGGTGACGATGAGTGAAACTGCTACAAGCATCTAGTTTTTACTCACTACGTAATGGAGGCGGTATATGTGTTGGAGGTAAAGGAATGTGTGTTTTTGCAAATCAATGTTACCATTATCATAAGAATAGATAATAATACTGCGTATAGAAACGAAACTCCTTTGTCTGGGCCCCAAAAGCCGCGCTTTAAATACCTACTTCCCCCCGCAGCCCGTAACGCCCCGCACTCTCCCACGCTTTAAGTCGGGGCTGTCACGTGCCAATAATTTTATTCCAGACTAGCGGCCAGTCAAGCGGTTGCGACCGCTGCTAACAGTTTTCCCGTGGGAGCAAAATATTTACCCGTTTTAAAGTCTTACCTTACCATTTTATATAGGTAGGTACAGAATTTTAAAATAGGTGCAAAACATACCTACGATACGAATGTGCTTATTTATCATTATCAGCTAACAATGACTTAGGCACCTAGGTAGTTTAAATTAGAAAATGGAAACTAGGTACCTACGTAAGTAAAAATAGGAGTACACACAACAATTTACGTACAATAACGAATGGTAGGTACCTAGGTATTTCATCTCTCTTTAATCTCATCTTTAGGCAAATTAAAAAAACTAAGATGCGGAGTTTTCCTCGCATCACTTTTGCAGCCATACACACCACAATAATTCGGCATTGCAAAATTTTTCACAAAAAATGAAAATTCGACCCGCACGACGAACGTTTCCGCGGCGAAGCGCACTCCCGACTGAATTGTTCGCTAAGAGACAGCCAGACGGATTGACCTTGAGCGCGTCTGGAGCGGGAGTGTCATCTCTATGTGATTTCTACTCTATGCCATTATCTCCAAAACCACTGCTTCGATTATAATTCGGTTTTATAGGATAAGTTTGGGTGCGATTGGTGTATGTTCTTAGATAGATGGTACAGCACAACTCACCAGGTAGCGCTGTAGTAAACACCCTTATCCTTTTTAATTGCATTTTAACCGTCATGGGTATTTGCAAAAAGCTTTATTTTGTTTGAATAAGCATATGCTCTGAAACCATTTTGGGTCGTTCCCTTAAATAGACATTTTGCAATGCTGCCAATGATACAAAATAAGTAACTTCTTCTAACTTCATCCAATTTTTTTCAGGATGTTTCCCAATCTATCTTTTATAGCAATTTATACACCGAGGATTTTTAAAGATGCGTCTAAACCGCTAGCCTACTTGCATGGCCGAGCGCACGTAAATAATCCAAAGCAAGGAAGTGAAAATCACGGTTCAGATCTCACTTTAAACCTCGGGCTGTTTTACCATTCACCACTCGATGGAACTGATACGACACTCAAATAGACTTCCGTCGTACTCCACTCGACACCTCTCTCGCATGAATAAAGTAGCTGCGACTTTTCACTCCACTCACAATGTTTAAAAATCAAAGCTTCTCGTTCAAAAGAATAATATTCCCACTTCAGGGTAAACGAACACATTCATCTCACTCGTGTGTACAGGGTGTCTTATAAACTAGTCGTAATCATTAGATTTGTTTATGGAATATACTTGAAGCTGCTATAAAAATGAAATTTACGTGATCCTGGAATATTTTCCTCCACCGATGCCAGGTTGGAATAGCACTAGTATCGGCAGCAAAAAAGGGCAGCAAGACGACTCAGTGTCCCATAATAAACGATTAAATTATTGATGGCTGTTTTTGTTAATGCTCTGGAATTCCTCAAATTAAACAAATGAGGGATATGTGAGAGCAAGTACCATTATAATAATTTTTTGGGAAATTCTTCAAACATTTCAAGCAAAGCTGGGACTTTGAAATATTTTGCATTACTTACTTAATTAGTCAGTATTTTAAAATCATTATGAATGTCAGTATTATTTATGTATTTCAATAGCATTTCTTGTGTAAATCCAATTGCTTGGTTGTTTATCAAATTTTAGCGGAAATTTTGAGAAATTGGTAAAATTTTCCCTTAAGTTACCTAAAATCTGAAAACCAGCGGTGCTACAAAACATCAGATCAGGGCCCGGATTCTCTTATTTTTTTACCCTTGCAATGCCAGCGACATACAACTGCCATTTTATTGTCACTGTGATATTCTATACTTCAACTGTTAGCAGAATATGAAACGCCCAAAACCAAGCCACTGACACGCTATCTACATACAACTGAAACGATTTTCATTTAGCAAACTTCGGGGCCAGAAAAATCAATAATAGAACACATAAATAATCAAATTGTTTTTTGATTTATACTTTGTGGGTCCAAATATATAGAAAAATATATAGATTTTATTGTATATGAAAAACTTAAATCGCCTTTTTTCCACAACTACCAAACGGACAATTCAGAGATTTTACAATTCCACGGTCGATATCTATTCCAGTCTATATGAAATTGATTCAACTTAGATGAGTAGAAAAAGTTGTTCAAATTCGTTAAATAGTTCGTTGGCTACACGTTTTAGTTTTAGCTCTTTGGGCTACACTCTGTAGTATATTTTACATACAAAACTCCCAGACTAATGTAAAATTTAACCCGAAAGTGTACATTTAGTGTTGCAGACAGCAATTCTACATATTTTATTTCCCCCGAGAAAGTTCAAGCGCTAAACAAATAAAGGTGGCATTTCATTTGAAGTCGGTGTCCCAAGGGTTGTATAAGTGTGTGTGTGAGGTCCTTAACAAGATCGATGTTATCTTAGCCTACCTTACGTAAACTGCCTCTGTGGTCTAGTAAGTCGTGAATTTGACGGTGAGAAAAAAAGTAGCTCACTTATAGTAATGCAACCGTCAAAGCATATAAGGTCCTATTAAATTCAATGTAAATATTTTTAGGGTGAGTTCTACTCATGAAACTGAAAAGTTGATTTTCTAATAAGCAAAGGTTGAAATTGGAAAAAAAAATTGGCCCTACAAAACATTCCATTCCAAGCAGGTTAATTTTTCATATTTCGACCTTTGTTTATTAGAAAATGGTTTTTAGTGAAACCTGTAGAACTTACCCTAATAATATTTGCACCAAAATTAATAGTACCTACCTTAGACAATAATATAATGGGCGATAGAATGTGAGTGTCTGTTTATGATGATAATAGTTTCAGCATTATAATGCGCACAAAACACGCTTTCATCCCTTGCGGGGTAGGCAAAGCGTTAACACACACACATATTACGCCTATAATCCCCTACGGGAAAGGCAGAGCATTAACGGCCACAAAAAACGGACATTTACGCCACGTCAGACAAATATTTGAGGGTCATTCGGAAAATTTTGTATCGCCATAGTGACAGGTTGTCAGCCAATACACACCCTCAAGTCCCATAGTTGCCTCTTACGACTCCCACGAAAGGAGTTGATCACAGATGAATAAGATAATGTACTAGGGTACAGATAGGAAACGGACCAATCACAGGCGGAGACGCTAATTATAGTTCCATTAAATCAAGTGCATGTCGCTAGTGCGCTCATAGAAAGAGACAGGTATATATAATGCTATCTCTTACCACCTGCTAGTGTTGCTAGTGATGTGCCACTACTATCGATATGCATACCACGCTATTCACTTAGTGAACTTGAAATAAAACTATGTAAGATTTGTTAATTCGTTTATTAACAGTTACATATATCTAGACACGCGGTAAACGTGTAATATAACAATGATTTATTTATTTATATTATTTTATTGAAAAGAAACACAGTCTTATTTTCTTTTAAACATTACAACTTACATAAAGATTTGTTTGCATGTTAAAACTATCCAAGGCTAATTTTATAGTATTGTAGAATCGAAGTTGGCTATATTTTATTAATGAATGCTAAACGATCCTATACCTGAAGGCAACCATTTTACATATCACTACTTTTGTGGGTTGTACGATGAACTTGGCTTTCAACGTTCACATTTATGTTTTTGGTGGGAAAATAGTATACTTTGCCTAAGATTTTTTTACATGATATAAAATGAAATTGACAACCAAAGATCTCTGAAGAAATACTTCGTAGACTTACATTTAAATTAAATAGTCCCATATTTTACTCAAAGACTCCAGGGTTGTGATCCAGTTACGTAAGGAAGGAACAGTGATAATTTTTTGGTTACCTTGCCTATCATGTGTCACGCACGTATTTCATATTTTTAACAACTTTATAGCATCTTCATCTCCAAAACTCAACGTGGCCGTTGTTGACTGCAACAGGAGTACACATTTTTCCATTGCATCAAAGCTCCTTTTTGAGGAATGTACACTGTCGAAAAGTTTATCATAGAATAGTAGCAGAGCAGCGGTGTTACTCATCGTCGAATATTCGTCATTTTTCGCAGCTTAAAAGAAAAATAAATAATTAGTAGGTACCATTAATTTGTAAAGTGGCTGGAATAGATTAAAATAAGTTAAGCAGTGTTAATTTCTAATTGACCACATTATCATCCCTATTTTTCATACTTTTGTACTTTTGTATATAATAAATATTATTATTTGAAACAAAGATGATGATTTGAATGAAACACGAATTTAATACCCTGACCAAAGTAGACAGAAGAATATAGACAGAAATCTACTTACTTTTTCCATTTGGAAAACCACTGCTAATTTCTGCCGCCGTAAATAAAGTTGGCTGGGCAGTCAAGGAATTCAGGCGATCGTTTTCTTAAAATTGACGCTCAAAACGGTTGTTACAAACTTTTTTTCTTGATTATTGATTAAAATTAAGTGAATTTAAATATTAACTGTTGATTTTATTCAGCCACAAAGTCCGCCGGCTTGGCGGTCGCGGAAAATATATGCATTTTGACGCCACTATTGCTTTTGGTTGAACAATTAGGTACGCAACATTTCATTACACCAATTTGAAGCAAATTTTGATGTAATTTATCTGATTTAACAATAGAAATAGCACACAATAAGAAACTGCAAGTAACTTTCAACGCGATAAAATTTCAGACCACAGATAACTAGTAGGCGTCGTCTGACAGTTCGTCAAACGTCATTGCATTGAACACTAGCGCTGCCTTCTTGAGATCCATGTACTACCACCTGGTAAAAGTGATTATGAACTCTATGACCAAACTATTAATGATTAAAATTGAGTGTGGTAGATAATGTCCCCCGATTCTAGTATGGCGATTCAATAGCGTGGAGTTGATGCTATTCTAAACCAGCGTCACATAGCAACAAACATTTTAGGGCCGCTTCAGAAAAATCGTTATTCTAAAGGTTGTCAGCCTGTCGCCTACAATTTGTAATACACATTTAACTCTCTGGTCCTTTTGTCACCTCCTTCGACACCCGCGGGAAAGAAATGGGGTAATGCTATGTAAGCCGTCATCACACGGAATTTAGCTTTAAACATGTAAATAACAAAATTTTAACGATTATAAACAAAGCTTGTCACACAACACAACAAGGGGCGGGTGACAGGTGTGGTGGAAGATGGCGGCAAATTTGAGTATTGGCACAGATTAAATAAGTATTGGCACGGAAAAAAACGTTTCATTTCTCTATTAAATACAAAAGAAAAAACATGACGAGAATAAAAGTAATTTCTGAAGACAGAATGCATAAAGCAGGTCTCAATAAAATTGTGTTCGAGTTTGTAATCCGAACATTATTAGACGAGTGTAGATAAAAGTATTTTCGGTTTTGAGTTTAGTTCGGCTAATACGATATGTTAGAGTTAGAATTCGTATCAGCAGCACCTTAAGTTACTTATTTTATGGATCATCACAAACTATTTATCCTTATTATCTGTATGAGAACCCAGTAAAAGTAAATCCCTTAAGTGGTAATCCCAAAATATTTACATGTGGTTTCATTAAATATATCAATGCTATCTTCGCTTTCCTAATGAAATGCAAACGCTGCTCGCCTCATTCTGCTCGTTAATCATTGCCGTCTCTTTCCCCCGCCACCAACAATTCGTACACAGATTTGTCATGATTCCGGTCTACTGGTATTTACTTTGGCTGTCCTCACATCAGTCTTCGATTGAATATTAAGACAGATGGAGTTTCAACAACAAAGAACATAACGTCGGCCGGCAGTGAAAACCACGTAAAGGCAAAAGCAACAATTTTACAGGAGACAGTAAAAACTGTCTGGTGAAAAAAATTGTATGAACGGAAGAAACAAGTTCTGTTGTTTTATGACAACCAAATGCGTATATTTCAATCGGTAGTAGAAACACAGAAAATCTAATAGCGAAAATAGATTAAAATGGAGTTACGAGGAATTCATACTGATAAGGTTATGGCGTACTATCAAATACGAGGTTTGACGACATAAAACAATGAGATTTACAGCGGTTACCGTTGCGTTTGCTGCCACAGCAGCTTTACCGACGCTGCCTATTTATTCGTTGCCTCCAAACCTTCAACGTGAGCCGGTTATCTAAGCAGCAAGACCTCGCTACACTATATACTAGCGCCGTCTCACGTCACGAAGCCCTGAATGCTGTCAAAGAGATAACAGCTGCCATGGCGCCTTTGCAAAAAAGGGAAAGGATCTTCCTCCTTCTCCACTTCACCTCACAGACACCTCCGCCGTGAATTCACTCAGTTTCGGCAGTCATAGCAGACCCAGCAGGATCTTTCACACCCCGGAAACTGACCAACTGCTAAAAAGAAACCACTAATAGTAGCGGACTACCTTGCGGTTTAAGTTTCGATGTCGACAACACCTGAGAGAGCTCAAGCAGGCCTTCGGATACTCGCGGACAGTTACGCCGTATAGACCTGCCTGCAAAACGAGGATAAATTCTGAATATACTAGAGTCATTTCACGGCACTGAAAGGCATCGATACCGGAAACAGGCGTCCAAAAGCGGCCCTTAAAGACTGCCAACACATTGCCGAAGGAAATAATAATGGAACTGCTGACCACCCTGAGCTACGAAGTGATACTTACTTGCGGCAAATCAAGGCGCGTGGAGGACACCTAGTCGCTCTGCATGCCCGGCGTGTAGATTGAGATATACCGTGGATGGGAGTACCAGAACAGCCAAGTGCCTCCGCTGCCAGCAGTTCTGGTACATCTAGAGTAACTGTCACCGCAAGCTTGCCTGCGTAAAGTGCAGGAAGCAGCATACCTACTGCTTGCTAACTCATGTAAGCAGCCGACCACCTTCCACAACGTGGCGACGCGTCTCTCGCCAACTACACCGAATCATGCCGCGAAGGACTAAACCGATAAGAGAGCACAACTCCGCTCACAAATCCCATCGATGTTGACAGAAAGGAGGCTGCACTGCTGGAAAATATAAATACGGCTGGTTCTGTCTTGGCAGCTGCCCCTAACCTAATGCAACCGATGAAGACGAAGCGGCAGCGGACGAGACTCGCTCCAGCAGGACAAGAAAACTCCGAGACGGCCACGACAAGAGCCAACTAACGGCCTGCAGTAGGCGTCCCTTTGCGGTATTCCTTACGGAATTATGCCGAAGTGTCAGCGGGATCCATGACAAAAGAGTTAAAAACATCCGCCCCTGAAGAAGCCAGAAAGGCTCTTATCAATAATTACTTTAACTGAGGTACGGACGCTTCAAGCATCGTCAACAGGAGCCATTGCGATCTGATCTCATCCTACGGCTAGGCCCTTGCTGTTGAAAGCAAGCTGGAGGTTCTTTGACTCAGATAAGGCTTCATAAGGCACTGTTAATTTGGCCCACAGCTCTGCTGTCCATATCCACTACTGCTCGTCGCAAAGTTAGGATCGTGGGCCCCTTCACTTTTATATCTGGCACCCGCGCTACATTTATAGGACAAAGCAACATGTGCCTCTCCAGCTCTCCACTTCATTTCAAGGAGGATAATGTATGCCATCACTGTAACAGCCACAGGATATCTTAGTTAGATGTCGTTGGCTGATGGACACTAAGGAATCACCCGACTGCACTGCCTCATCACAGTGCAAAAGTAGACCTACTCACCCAAGAAGTACAGACTCAGCAGCCTATGTGACACCCTCAAGGACCCTCGTGCCTTTAAAGGAAGTGAGTTGAATTAACGGCCAGGTGGCCAGCATAAGTTAGGTAGCGCAATGCAACATATTGATTGATCACCTTTATGATACTCACGGGTACAAACAAGGTGATGCTTCCAAGCCCGCACCACACGGCGCTCTAGTAACCTTATCTCCTAAATGTTATAATGGAATTATACAATAACGAAAACCTCGCCAAAGTTTATATTACAATGCTTTTTAATGTTCAGTAGTAACAATGAAAAACTTGCAACCGCACATGCGAGATTATTATACTCTTTCTTTAATAAAATATACTTGTAAAGGTAATTACGTGTTTTTCGCAACATCCTAGAACACATCGTAAAACACGGCTAAGCAAATGCGAGGTTTTACTCGACAAAATGTGCATATCGATCGATACCGAGGTTCTCATTTTCATCGATAGAAGGTGTGCCCAGTATCGCAGCCCTGCCTACGTTCGTCGTAAATGTGCGTTACGAGCTTTTCTTCCCAAAAATAAAATAAAAGAAAAATCATGAATTTGTGCTTTACGAGGTTTTCACTGCCGGGCGACGAAAATGAAAATATGAAATTTAAAAAGGGTTAGCGGCGGCCGGTGGCGGTTGTAAATAATAATATAGCATTGTCGGTGCAAAATAAAACATATTTAATTTTTTTTCCGCGGTCAGGATTTAAGGTTGCGATTTTCACAATCAGTAGTGGCGTCGCCTCTTCCATCTGGGCTACCGCGGCTCATCCCATGCCCGAGAATTTTGTAAGCGTATCTTAATCCCAATAACGCAAGTATTCTACAACTTGTATACCTAACACGGAAATTGTTTTGAAAATTTAGTATTTAATAAAATTAAGAGACATGAAAGATAAAAAAATTCAAAGGAGAGCTCGTGCTCACATTAATTCACACACTAGCTTAAAAAAAAGCTTTATTGGCGAAAAGTACAATGCAGCATGTGTTTGAGTCAGGTATATTAAAATTTGAAACATTCAAACAAGTTGATAAATAGTTTTTGTATAATTTGTGCTTTTGTATGCCTTAATAGAGTAAGCGCGAATACTTAAGAAGGTATTTCATAAAACAAACACATATTTGTGGTCACCCTCACTGCTGCATGACTCATGACTACACAAAATACCAAATTACTTGAGATAGTGTATTTTAATGGCTGGCTTGAATTTATTTGCAAGGTTCCCTCTACTTATTTTATTTACATTCGCATGTGAATGAGTGTGTAATTTCCTGCGCTTAGCGATATTATGTTGTTCCGATGTTAATTTGTCTTAATGAAGTGATGCTAGCTCTACTCGTTAGGCCTAAGAGGAAAATATATTGAAGGTAGGTATATACTAATTTTAATAACCGATAAGGCGCAGGGGTAGTTCCTCTGCCTTCGGTCCAAAGGTTCTGATTCCCGGCTAGAAATGTGAAAGAATTTAAAAATATTTGTTCTTTGGTCTGGTTGCTTTTTGTGCTTGTGCGTGTATGTCCAATTATCTGGGCACATATTTATGCATCTCGGGCGGTTTGATGCAACAAAAAAGTGGAGATACAGTAACTAGTAAGCTAGTCTAGTCATAGCTTACCAGTGTGAATTGTGAGATAAATGATGATTATAAACTCATGATTTTACAAAATTGGATCGGATAAAATTGTATTTATGAAAAACTGGGCACATAAAGGTGTGTCATTTGTCTATTAATTAAGATAAGTGAAAATGACCCGTGAACCGATGAACCCCATGATGCCGGCTTGAAATAGTATCACCCCATTTCTTATTTTACCTTAATTTACCTGCGGGTGTCGTAGAAGGCGCATAAGGGACTTGAGTGTTGTGACGTGTGTGTTACAGTTTTAGGCGACAGGCTGACAAATAGTGATACGCGATTTTTCTGAAAGTTCCCTCAAAAATTGGTCAGACGTGACAAAGGCGTAATTTGTGTAGTGTATGTGTATGCAAATGAAAATCATCTTCTTGTTGTCTACAGCAAAAAATCCCAGGTAGCCATAAAAATAATAATGGCAAAGCACAAATAGATACATTACCAATTGAATATGAATAACAATGCTAAAATCCCAAAAGTCTCATTGCTGGATAAATGCAAATAAGTTTACGCTTGACTTTGCCATATGAATTTCAAATTTAAACGAATTTGGAATGGAGGAATCGCAGCTGGGACGAATTGAGCATCGTAGGTAATTGTTTAATCAAATAACACAAAAGCCCGTTGGCTAACCAAAAATATGTTAATTCAGAAAGAAGTCTCTGTAACTCATTACGTGTCTTTAATTTAAAAGGTGAATCATTCGAATGTACTTACAGTTAGTCTGGCGGATATTATTCGTTATTTAAAAATTATAATGAGTTGTTCGTCGACTCGGTGTCCTAAAGAAAAGAAATAGAAATCATGTTCAGACATAAAAAATTAGACCTCCCATACAAAAATGTTGTCAAAATGTGTCACTTTGTATGGGAGTGGAGGTAATTTTCTTTCATATTTTGATTTATATGTTCGTTAGGTAAAGTTGTTAAGTTTCTCCCCTAAACATTTGCACTGAATTTAATTGGCATAAAAAAATGTTCCCATAAAATTTTAATTTGACCTGAGCTCCCTACATTCATATGTGGTGTCAAAAATCATCACAAAATGTTTTGTGTAAATTTTCACTCGCAGAATTCCAAATGAAGAATATGTGTAAGTATGTCGCAGGAATAATCATGACAGAATCAGGAACCCGACCGGAATCCTAGGGATTCGGCCGCATGGCTAAGCATGGCGAAAAATGTCGTAATCGTCATTCTATACCATCGTCCAAAAAAAAAACAGGAATTCGATTAAAACTCCTAGGATTGTCGTCTTGGCTATTTTTGAGTTTATTTTTAATGTTATTTTTAATTTATTAAAACTCATACAAATCATCGTAATAATCATTGAAGTGATGGAAAAAAAAACCTAGGAATTTGGCTGAACTCCTGGATTTGATTAGGAATGATGATAAAGTTACGATTTTGCCATATGTAATGATGATGAACATATACCGGCTTTTAGCCTAATTACTGATTCTGCCGTATTCCTGCGACAAAATATCACATCAACGATTTTACGGGCGAGCATTTGATATGAAATTGTAGAATTCAAGAGATATGACTCATACCTCTTGAATTCTACAAATTCTGTGACTCAAGTGTACGCAGCTGTATTTTGGTCCTTACATCAAGCACGCAAGCAATAAGTGCATAATGAGTTCCTTGCACTTAGTTGTGCATCTCGACAATGTTCCATTTATCTTCATTACATTCCGAACACTACTCTCATTCGGAGCGACAACGTCGTCTACGTCGTTGGGGCAGACCAAAATTGGCAATTTACATTTTCAAACATAGTCAAGTACGATTTATCGAAGACGCGGTGTTCCCTAGGGACAAAGCCTGGGTGATTTGAATAAGAAATGAAAATAAGAAATTGATAAACTGTAAGCGCCGTCCGGGACTTGAACCCGAGACCATGGGATACCATCCCACTGCTGTGCCAACTAAGCTTCCGGCGCCTCGACTGACACTTCCAAATTATCAATCTCTTGGATTGAAAATTAAGAAGTGTCAGTCGAAGCGCCGGTAGCTCAGTTGGCAGAGTAATGGGACGGTTCCCCAGGGTTCCCGGTTCAAGTCTAGGCGGGCTCTAAATTTTTTTCAATTTCATATTTTCGTTTATTAAATGAATATAATATAGCACTGTGAGTGGACAATAAACCCTAATACATTTAAGTAATGTATTAGACCATTCGCTTTTCAAGTGTGAGCAATGTGAGCATGCATCGTTCAGCAACTGTAACTGTAACAGCAAATAATTAAATAATCAGTATAAAATAGCAATTTGTCATACAAGGTATGTACGTATAATATGGGGCCGATAGAGGTAATAACGACTCGACGCGACGGTATTAGACCTATTGCGGCTTGCATCAGTTTGACGCAGAGGCTAGAAGGGAAGGCAAGATAGTAACCACAGATAATCTTTTCTTTTATTATACGTTGAAGGTCAATGTATCAATTGCTTGAAGGTTCTATTTGAAATTCGTATATGCATAAATGTAGACTAGCTGTTACCCGCGGACTAGCCTGCGTGCTCATATTTTATACGAAGGGACCATGGACGTAAAAAAAAGTACGGACAGAATCCGGCTAATAACAAACTGTGTCACTCAAAGTCGGCCAGTTCTCTGTACGTACAAGTGCACACGCACACATTCACACATTAGTCGGCCATAACGCGCGCAAACGTCAACATAAGCGGAGCGAAAAATACCCACCGAAAATTTCGGAAAAACAATATGTCTTGCGTGGTGAAATGGTGTAAAAACCGTAGTGACCAAAAGAAAAAACATCCAGGAATTACGTTTCACAGGTAAATAGATAATTCAGTTACTTATTTACAGTTTTTCAATTTAAAATAAATTTTCATTTTCAAGAACAAAACTATTTGTCAAACATCCAGTGTTGCTAGTATTCACTTAAACCATTTCCCCAAAATATGGGAAGCTAATCTACAGTTCTACACTTATATTATAAAGAGGAAAGATTTGATTGTTTGTTTGTTTGGTTGTTTGTGTGTTTGTTTGACGCGAATGGGCTCTGAAACTACTAAAACGATTTCAAAAATTATTTTACGATTAGAAAGCTACATTATATTTATCTCTGCTTCTTCTTCTTCTTCTTATCGAGTGGGACACAGAGTCAACATAGGCTATATTTTACCGCGGAACAAACAATAAAAATATTTTATCTATCAACTTTCTTTTATTGGTAAAAAATTTGCTAACTTGGCAACCCTTAATTCACTTATACATAGACAGCCGCCGCCATTTTGCTTCCTCAGATGTGTCTTAGCTGGGATTCCGTCAGTACTTTTTTTTACGTCCATGGAAGGGACATATTCATTAAGCAAGAATAAAAGGTGCAGACCCACTGGGCTTATGTGATGCCACGTACTTATGTGAGGTGATGCCCGTAAGAAGTCATCACATTAGCTTTCATAGCTTTTTATTTCTCGTTATGAAATCACGGGGCTCGCGTGGGGCATATATAGGCCAAACAAGTATAGGCCGTTTGAGAGAAGTGTGAGATGGGATACACATTAATTACATTATTATTATAATAAATTATGAATATTTTATAAAATATTAATATGTACAATTTGTGCCAATAGTGGAGCTGGGTACCAACCTTTACTGGTTTTTCTTGTAAACTGTACAAAAGCCAGTTTAAATTGGTGCTTTGTTATAGATATAATTATGCTGCTGAAAGTACTTTTTTAACAAAGGAATATATTGATGTTGATCATACAATACCTTTTTACACGACTGCCCAACCAATTTGCAGTGTGATGCCGGCTTAGAATAGCATCATCCCGTTTCTAAGGGACTCAAGGGTGTGTATTGCAATTTTAGGCGATGGGGTGACAACCTGTCACTATGGCGATACACAAATTTCCGAATGACCATTAAATATTTGTCACAAGTGGCCCAAATTTAAGTTCTTTGCGGCCGTTTACGCTCTGTCTACCCTGCAAGGGATTATAGGTGAGATATATATATGTGTGTGTGTGTCTGTGAGCACAACCAAAAATAAGATTGTAATGTTTAAACTTTAATGTGTTCATATATGATGTGTGATTCTTCAAAGTGTAGTCTAGGTGCGTAACAAATAAACTTAAGTACTGGCAGAGTTTCTCTTTTTTTAGAATCTTTTTTAATCTGGTGGTTCGGTCCACAATGTTCTAACTAGACTGTAAACAAATTACAAATTACCAAAGTGATAATATCAACTTTATAAGTGTCCCAGTGGTAATCGAACCCGGAACCTTTGCGCCGCAGGCAGTCGTACTACCACTACGCTACAACGGCCGTCCGAACGGGTAGCTGAAATTTATCACTATCATTGAGCAAATCGGCAGAAACTCTACCAGTAATTCAGCTGAAAAGTGATCGTAAAACGTAAGACTATAACTACTGAACAGGACAGGATAAACTGAGGAACTGAGGCATTAGATACAAAGCTAAAAGCTTGAAACTTTTTTAATGCACAACATTCCAGCTTTGCAGTCATGGACACCATAAGAACAGGTAATTACGCGTTTCATTATGTCATCTTATCTTCTTATCTTAATTAGCCTACATCGTCCCACTGCTAGGCAAAGGCCTCCCTCTTCTCTTTTCATCCAGTTCTACTCTAGGCCTCCAAGTGTCAGTCTTTGCTAAAGGTATGTAGCTTGTCTCGCCACCTG
Source organism: Tuta absoluta (assembly GCA_027580185.1). Lineage (NCBI taxonomy): Eukaryota > Metazoa > Arthropoda > Insecta > Lepidoptera > Gelechiidae > Tuta > Tuta absoluta. The sequence continues at coordinate 12,509,769 of JAQAHW010000016.1, read as the reverse complement.
CGACGGGGTCTTCTGCGGCGTCGTCTCGGTGTGGGTGGTTTCATTATAAAATTATAAAATAAAATAATAATAATTACACAAAATATTTATACTTTTGATGCATCGCCACCATTGCTTTTTTATTTAGTTTATTTAAAGATTTTTTAATTTACAGATGGACAGCGCGACAACATGATTTTTTTGTTTGTATATAGATATTTCGCATCGGCGCGCGCGGTCTCTACCTGTTGATTGGTTGTCATGGAGACTCGTTTGGTTATTTACGTTTTGGTTGTTACTTTTGGTTCCTAATTTTTTCTTGTAAATATTAAATAAACACCGAATTGTATAAGGCGAAGAACTGGTTTTGATTTACAGTATTTTTCCCCACGCGCTGGCGAAATACCTACCCACTCGTTACTAGAAGGTTAGATTTGTTTTTCTTACTATGCTGATGATCACATATAATTTTAGTTCCTACATGGTTCCTACACAATGTTTATGCTAGATATCTTAGCAAACTCGTCGCTTACTCTATAATCGAACCGCTGTAGAAGTTAATCTGCATGGTTTCCTTATATTTCAGTTTTTGCTAATAGTGGCAGAGTTCACTTATTAAGTTTGATGGTAGATGGTAACATTCATTAATATACTTTGTTTACATTGTAGCTCAGCTGTCTCCAGGAAACCTTATAATTTGTGTGAAGTATTGCAGTTTTCACACGATTTGCCAGCGCAAATTTTATGACAAATTAAGACCTTGCTTGAGAAAAACTTAGCAGACGAGCAGAAAGAACACTCAGACGCGACAGACTCGAACCTCGAGAAGTCAAGAAAGGATTTTTATGCATTCAATAGTTATGAACTTATGATTGTTCTACTAACATCACCTCAAGATACCCATTTAAGATTTTACTCGAGGTGTTTTAGATGGCATCTTATTAGGGAGAAACGCTATAATGGATCAAAATTAATAAAAACAACCAACTTGAAATTCTTTTTGCTTTTCTTTAACATCCGCATATAAACACATAGCCAGCAAGACAAGCGGTCTCTCGTCTCGTTCCTTACATAAAAGAAGGCCGAGTTGATCGACGTACATAGCAGACTACAGTTTTTGATCGTGCAATTTCCCACTCCAACCCCAGACCATATTGTAGTTAATCTGTGCCCCGGAACACAAGTGGGAGAAATGTAGTTTTAATTAAATTGGATGAAATTTTGGAATGTTACAGTATTCAGTCATCTGAACAAAGTTTTATTCATAACGAGTCATGATAATTCAGATAATTTATTTTAATCATTAGGAGTAAATAGGAATACTGATGCAAGTTCTAATAGTAGAGGAGCCTAAGTGGGGATTGCTGGATCCTTTAGATCGACTTCGTCCATTTCCGAACTCGTCCACTTCCTAAATATATTGTAACAGAAGAAAATGCAAGGTTAATGGTGGGTGCAGTGTAGACAACAGCAAAAGAACGAATCAAGCCTAGGTCTTATATCTTCTTTAGGTCTCTATTTTAAAAGCTAAGCTGGTCAGTTCTGCCATGAAATGAGTTGGGCAATTTTTTTTTAACCCGTAGTCCACCTATAGGTTATTTTTTTTTCTTCGCGCAGTTCACCAATAGAGCTGAGCTGGGATTTTTTAAAATAGATCCACCTGGTGGGCCATACCACATTTTTTTCGTTGCTTGGTCCACCAAAAATTTTTAACCGCTATTTACTCAAGTTCTATTGCCTGTAGTCCACCTTCTCAAATTTATGTCGCTGTCTTGTTCAAGTCATGCGCAATAATCAGCGCGCATGCAAAACTAATTTCTTTGTAAAAGTTGTAGGTCTTGAAATTTTAGATGACATCTGTCAAACTTTGAACTAATTTATTTCGTCAACTATGCATGCTTAACTACTAGTTCTTTGAAGAAGTTGTAGGTCTTGCCGAGATGTATATTTTGTATCAAACAAAGAACTTATTCATCTCGCTTTGCAATATGTACGAACATATCATGGATAACCCCACCCATTATGTCAGGTTCGATAAGGCAGCAATCTTAGCGAGAGAGAAGAGATTCATTCCTAGGAAAGTACGGGAAGCCATAGAAATTCAAAAACATCCAAATTTCAACAGAGATACTGGATGGGCACAACAAATTGACAGCTGTCATCTCAAATGTAGATCTTGTCAAGACCTACAACTTTTCCACAGAAACATGCATGCATAGTTTCCAAGTTTTAATTAAGACAGCTATCACTAAATTTTGTCATGTATTGCTCTTAATTTTGAATCTTGGCTGATCTTATGTTAAGGTCTCTGACGCTCGAGTAAAACCCCATTGAGCATTGTGGGCTCCTCTACAATAATGAGTCTGACGTGACGAATAACACATTTTATTCTGAGTGACTGACATAAATAAAATTGATCAAGGATTGTTAAGTATGATGTAAAGAGTATTTAGTAGTCAGTTAAAATGTATGGAAAATCTGTACCTTAGTATCAAGTAATTTAAAGTGATTATTCCGAAAACTGTAAGACTTAGGATGTTGGTCTATTAGGATGTTGGGCAGCTTTACACGTACGCTGACACCACGCGTGCTCTATGCATGTTAAACGCCCGCGCAGCCCACGCGTTGTACACATGTAGAGCACGCGTTGCATACTAGTAAAGCAAGCATTGTATACAAGTAGAGCTCGCGTAATACACGTGTAGAGAACGCGTTACACACGTATCGAACACGTGTTGTACACTAGTATAATACGCGTCACCAACGTGTAAAGCACGCGTTTCACAAGAATAGAGCGCGCGTAGAAAACGTGTGTGTATCCTATGATAGAACGGACGGACGGTGGAGTAAGCGGGTTCTCGAATGGAAGCCTTGCCGCGGCAAGCGTAGCGTTGGACCACCACCGACCAGATGGACTGATAACTGGATGGAAAAACGAGAGATCGTGCCCTGTACCTACTCTAGGGGAGGCCTACGTCCAACAGTGGACTGCAATAGGCTAATGAATGTATGTAGAGCACGAGTTATAAACGAATAGTGCACACACCGTACACGAGTACAACCTTCAACTTAGTCGTCTCTTTCAACACCCACGAGAAAAGAATGGGGTGATGCTATTCTATGCCGTCATCACACGGCAATCATCATCACACGCATGTACGCTCGTTGGTGCATACATTTTAGTTAGTAAAAAATAAACCAACTAGCCTGCATGAAAAGATAAATGAATATAGAGAAGGCAAAAGAAGTATGCAAGGATCGTCGTAAGTGGAAGGAAGTAGACGCTGCCTATCCCTGCGGGAAAGAAGCGTGATTTATGTATGTTACGTAAAATTTATAAAATATCTTCTATAGATAAGTCTGTATTCAATATTTAGCAATCCTACAGTGATGTTTGTTGATACAGTACGAAGCAACTCCAACTATTGACAAGCACAAGAAGTACAAAGTTTGATCACGAGATCAAGCATTTATAACACATTTGTTATTGTAATGATATTCATTATAATATTGAATATCAACTATCATAATGTTATCATCATCACTCAGAAAAGTAATCGAAATAATTATTTATAATATAAATATATGAGGCTTAAAACTGAACCCAAAAAAAAAAACAGTTGCACATATTATAATCGAAAATCAACAGTAGCTGATGGCAAGTGGTAATTTTTATATGTACTTTTAGTGTGTCGGTAAAGTTAGCTTACTACTTTTTTAAACGAGTTTATTCTGCTCATGCGGTCTAAAATATCCTACAGATGCATTACCAACCTTAAAAATCTCATAGTTATGGGTAATTTTTTATAAGTTATCTTAATTAAATGAAACTCGACATCGTCAAGGCACCTATGCTTGAGACTGCTCATGGTCGAGCACAATGACAGAAACTTGGTTGTCATAGCTCGACCGCTTTTCGACACCATAGACAAAATAATCGTAGAAAGGGACAAAAACCCGATGACATTAAGAACTTTGTATGTAAATTACTTGTCATTCTGTTTGACACCTAGATGAAACTCGACCGAATTCCGTCCGAATTCCGACGCCGTAATGCCCACATGTGTCATTCCATACAAAAACTCGACGCCGTTATACAGCTAAATAGGCCTCCAGCTCCAAATACGCATAGATAAGGTAAATCCCATACTATAACGAACTAACGGATGCGTCTGTCAATCACCTTGTTCAAATCGCGTGTATTACAGTGTGGTACGGTATCTGTTTTGTTGTAGATATGGGAATACGAAGTTTCCTTTCGTTTGACAGATGGATACGTCCGTCAGACGGTCTTATAGGAAGGCGCACCTAAGAGGTAAACCATAAAATGGTATTGTACAGAGTTATAGATATAAAATATAATAAGTTGCATGTCCTTTACCATATTATGCTCGTACACCAAATAGGAATAGCGGGCAGCTTAGGCTGTTGCTTAGATAATAAAATAAATTAAAACCAATAATGTGTATTTAAATGTCAATCCAAATATCGTTGAACTCGGCTGCAAGAAACGAGTTCAATATACGGCAATACACTTTCGAGGGTAGTTTAATAAACTTTAGGAGCCACTATACCTACAGAATTCGTTTGTAAAAGCCACGTCAAGCAACACCAAGTGACGCGATGAATTGCGCTTTGTCCTTTTGTATCGCAATACTAACACGCCAGATCTGTGGTGGTGACTGGAGTATTGATGCTCATCGCCTGAGGCGTGGCAGTATTGTGGTTGTAAAGTAACAAAGAAACATCTTTAGGCCAAGCAATATATCCAGCTGCATGCAACTACAGCTTTTAAATGATTTTCATCAGCTAAGGCGGTTCTCCGACTTGTCGTCCGTCGTTGCGTATTTATAATACCTCGAGACATTCGTCTGTAAGACGGAAGGAAATTGCGAATTCCGATCTTATTCCCATACAAATACAGCTACTGCGGAGCGTTATGGAGCATAACGGATGCGTTTGTCAAGTCGTTTGCCAGACGCATGCGTTAACGCACCGTTTCCGTATTTGTATTGGAAAAAGATCGAAATTCCCAATTTCCTTTCATCTGACAAACGCATGCTTTAATGCATTAAAAATACGCAGCGACGGATGACAAGTGGCAGAACATCTGTGTTGTTTGAATATAATATTTGATTTGGTGTGTTTGTTTTGAAAATAATTCCATTCCAGAATTTAGTTCAAAAATCAATTTTAATGTTTTCATTAATATCAATAAGTGCATAAAACATTTAAAAGTTGTCATCCTCAGCTTATGTGCAAACAGCCATAACATTTTTTTTCAGTTATTTTTCTTTCCGAATACCATCGGAAAACAACACAGTAAAACACCATGATAGGAAAAAAAGTTTATGTGAACATTTTACAGCTACGGCTACGATTGTGCTGTATCCGAATTCCACACCAAATTACAGCTTTGCTTCGGCGTAGCATAAAAAGAGAATACCAGTTGAAACGATTTGGATTAATCAGTTTTTCTAGTAGAAAGAAGTAAAATTCTGAAATTGTTTATATTAAATATTTATAAAGAATGAAGTTGATCTTTACCTAAACATTGATGAGTTTTTTATTGACTTTCTAATCTGAAGAAAAAGTCAAGTTTAATCTTAAAGAATCATGCAGAGCACTTTGGTAGAAAACACTAAAAAGATTAAATTTTTCTCAACATCTACCATTATGCATATTATCATCATGGCGTGCCATATTCTAATTTAAGTTCGGAGGTCAGCATGTAGAAACCCTCGCGGTCTTGCGCCGCCATTTTGCATATATCAGCCATATAAACGAAATTTAAGAATCCGTGAGAAAGTAGTAAAATTTTAGTTTAGCTTTTTCTGTGTGTTGTTGATTACGTAGTAAGTATCTAATTATACTCATAATCCAATGTCTGAAATCGGATACCACAATACAACCCCTGGTAACCACCGAACGGTGTTCGTTCAGTGATACTGATACAAGCGATAAACCAAAAGCTCAGCCACAGTAGTAAAAACAATGAGCAATATGTATTTGTTTGTGAGTGTTTGATAGATAGTGTTATTGGAAGTCAGATTCATCAAGTCGTTAGTCGTCTTGGTGTCCCACACTAAAAAAAGGTTAAGAGTTACGGTAGGAGTATGTTAGTCGATTTGGTGTCCCACACGCAAACAAGTACAAGTTTTATCCAAGATACTATTGAAATATATTGGTAGTTTCAACAGAAAAACATGATTAAAAACCGCTCAACGTACATATCATGAGTTTACAAAAATAACGTATTAATTTGAATAGTTTTACTCGTAGTTGCCAGTTTTGAAATACGTTGTCCGCTGTTCGTAATAGGATTTTATGTAAAACATAGATTGAAGCAGTTACCCTACTGTAGCTTGTTTCTGCTGTGGCGAAGTTTTGCGAAATAAAGCTTCGCGTATCATTGTTGGCCCTTCCGCCCTTAGTCTTGTCTGAATCCTGACGAATAACAGAAATTGGATGGACAGCTGGAATAGTATCAATTTACTTGCGATCTGAACATTGAACCTTTTATTTTGTATACTTAGGTAGTAAAGTTTTTGTTTATACCTAAGAATAACGCCCTTTTCATGGAGAAAGATCAGTCTTAGCAATCATTTAAAATACACTTGAGAGTATTATAGGGTTCTTTCAGTGCAAACATTTTTAGGGCGAGTTCTACTACTGAAACCTAACAACTTTTCGTAAAAAACATAGGTCGAAATATGAGAAATTGGACCTCCCATACAAAGTGATACATTATTTTATCATATTTTTATGAGAGGTTAATTTTTTCAGTAAAGTAAATTATCAAAATACAGACGATAAGCAAGGTCGTCACTTTTTAATTGTTTTAATACCCAGAAACACACCTATAACTAAGTAGATACATTGTTTGTCTCTTTCGGGTGAAAACCTCGATTCAGACAATTCATTTAGGTATTACTACTTCTGTAGGTCGGTTTCATTACAAAACCCTACTCTTTATAATTGGATTAAAGCGGTACCGGTGCGAATGGGTTCTCCTGCTAAAGGGTAATATCTAGAAAAGATTCAATAACTTTTGTGGTCTTGAATGAAACCTATTTATGTCTAATATCGAAAACTATCAGCAGTACCTTGAGACATGTTAAAAATTGACAAAACGGTCAAAACGAATCTGCAAATATTTCAGACGTAGCATTTCAAATTGCTTGAATATGATATCCTCATAGTCAAAATCCACGAACAAAATTATCGCAACCTATCAATATAAATGAGGCCTTTTACAAAAATATATTAAAGATGGTCAATAGATGTCGCTACATTTGTACGGTGTTAACAAAGTTACGAAATTTTGGTTTGTGTTTAAAATATTAAGTTTGGATGCTGTTTTAACGTGTTGTCAGAAATAAAGAACATGAAAAGTGCTTGCGTTGAACATTGTTGTAAGTGCTTTCATAAAATCAAGTGAGGATTTACTCAGCCCTCCGCACCGTCTATTGGCGTTTGATTGCATATGGTTTTTAATCTGTAAAAAAAAAAATCCTGATTATATCGGCTAACTAAACAAACAGTAAGAATCACCAGATTTAAAGTAAAAATCCTTAAAAAGGACAAGTTGAGTTGCTGCTGATAGCACAATTTGTAAAGATGGAATGTCAACTTAAAGTCGAGACCGTGGGTGTCATTTACTTTAAAGATAAGTCTGCTCTATTTCCATTTTTATCCAATATTATTATCTCTGTTTATAAATAATACCGTGCCGATGCTGGCTTAAAATAGCATTATCCCATTTATTTTCCTTGGGAGTCGTAATAGGCAACTAAAGGGCTCGAGGGTGTGTATTGCAATTTTAGGTGATGGGCTGACAACCTGCCACTATAGGGTTACATAATTTTCCGAATGACCCTCAAATATTTGTCAGACGTGGCGTAAATTGGGCTCTGCCTACCCCGCGAGGCATTATAGGCGTGATATGTGTAAGTATGTGTGTATTTATATCCACCTGTTTTCTTTTTTGACAACAAGTCACCCAATTAACGCTCAAGGTATTTGCATCGCATAGTAGGTAGACGTTTGACTTGGTTGATTGGTTATGTAACCAAGCATAGACAACAGTCAGTACTGAACAGACTTAAAGCAGCTTTTGAGGTACCGAATTCCGGAAAATCAGGTACGTAACTAAATTGATTCAATTTTCAGGGTTCTTACCAAAATGAGACTGGGAACCATTTGGGAACTATAATAAAACTTTGTGTAACGTCCACTTACCCTGCAGGAATCAAACTCAGGGCTCGTCAGAAGACTACAAACGCTAATCCATAGAGGTAGTATTTGTCATTTACTTAGAGAAGATAAGTCCGTTCCAATTCTATTGATCGAGCGCCCGCATTGCGCTCACATAAAGGATTCGAGTGCCGAGTTTATGGTCGGTTATCTCGCTATTAGCTTTGCTATTAGGGTGATAGACCGCTTGTTTCATAGATTTGTTGACAGTTTTTTGATGGCTTTTGTATATATACGGGGTGTCAGGTGTACCGAAAAGTTTGTAGGCATGATCAGACCATGAAACTGAACAACTTTTTCAATGGATGATATGATGGTAATAACGAAAAATATCGACCTCCCATACGAAATTCCCGATCAGCTGACTGCCTTTCTAATATTTCCCAATATAAGCTCCATAGTGAAAAGGTTGTTCAGTTTTATTGTCTGATTATGCCTGTAAAGTTTTCGGTACACCGTCCCTTACAGCCTGTATATCTACAGAGAATATACTTGACGTGTGATGCTGGCTAAGAATAAAATGACCCCATTTTTACCATGGGTGTCATAACAGTTTCATGCGTTTTATAGTGATACACGACTTTTCTGAATCGGCCCCTTTATATAAGTACCTACTTAAGACTTTTTTTGAACTAGCATACGTGGACCGAGAACCTGTTGAACGTGGTGATAGCGACCGTATTTCTATGGCCGTTAATGCTCAGCCTACCCTGCAAGGGATAAAGGTGTGATATGTGTATATAAAATATACGTATACAAAAGCTCAAATGGCCTGTATCTTGTGTTTTTTTGGATCTCCTAAGTTATTCCTCCTTTATTAGGTAACCGATGAAACTTTCTTTTGTTTAAAAGTAGACCACGTCTTCAAATAAATTTAATTCCAAGCTTAACCGTAGACTACTTAGCAGAGAAGATTAATTTGCCTCACTTTTATAAGAATTTCGACCGTAGAATTCGAATTTCCATACTAATGAGCGGAGAGTCGTAGCTCAAAATAACTTTCGTGAATCGCACACGCGCCGCACATTATGCGGTTCCTGACAGTTACCATGCAAACAACAGCGTTTGACGCAGCCACGTATGCCATGATATCCTGTTTAAGTAATAATTATAGTATCTTAAACAAACCGAATCCTATAAAACACCGCAAAGCATACGTTGCGTGTGGAAACCACCTTTCGCGGTTATTCAAAATATTGGTATCTGTAGTCTTAACGGGGCAGCGCTTGTGTTCCCAATATTCCTGTACGCAGCAAAGACGTAGACCCTACTCCAAGCGGAAAAGAAGAAGATAGATACCATCGAGATGTGGTGCTGGAAGAGGATGCTTGGAGTGTCATGTACTCTGTCAAAAGGACGTCTCCATCCTCCAGCAACTCATAATCAAGCAGCAGCTGATATCCATCGTCCAAAGTCGCATTCTCAAGTCTTCGGGCATGTTTTATCGGGCAGATAACACCTCCGTTGCACGCCTCGTGGTACAAGGGAAAGTGTAGGGAACACAAGCGCGAGGCAGGTCCCCAATACGTTGGAGTACCAGATAAAATCTGCTCTCGGCGGCCCCCCACAGGAGTGCACAAGAAAAACAGCCATCAGGGATAAATGGCGAAGACTGGTGAAGCGTGCCACCAATAACAACCACGACCACTCTGCTAAGAGTACATCGATTTAGAAGAAGAGAGTAGTCTGGACTAGGTACTGATGTCTTAAAATGTCTTCGTGGACGGGACCTACGTGAACTATGAACATGATTTGGAGCACTTCTGGGCAGGTTTTTAGGGGGTTTTCCTGTTCAGGGGGTCCGGTTAATTATACACATGTTAACAACACGCTTCGAAAATCTTGACTTTTTTTCTGTAGTGGCGTAAAGTTATATGCTGTTAATTACCTGGCCAGCCCCAAAGCAGAGCCCTAATTTTTATTTTTTTATCCTGCTAGAGCTGGTTTTCTACAATACAAAAAACAATACAAAATTGTTATATAAAAAAGAAAATCGTGTTATACGATTTTTTTTTACAACGACTGATCATAACGTCAACAAGTCATAATACTATACTATCCTACATTAAATTAAGAAAATTTTATAATAAAAAAAATCTTTGCCGTAACTTTGAGTTTGTAATTAACAGTACACCTAAGCAGAATTAACTCTGCAATTTTTAAAAAGGATTGCTCAGGTGCAATAAAATTTGAAATTGACTGGTGGATTATCTCCTAACTGTGTCAGCAAACTTATCTATCAATGAGCTGTTTCACAATTGAATTCTTGATAATACATAAATCACGTCTATATCCCTTACGGGGTAGGCAGAGCGTTTACGGCCGTAAAACGGATATTAACACCACGTTTGACAAAAGTTTGAGGGTCAATCAGATAACTGTGTATCACTATAGTGACAGGTTGTCAGCCCATTGCCTAAAATTGCAATACACATCTAACCCTCGAGTCCCGTAGTCGCCTCTTACGACACCCATGGGTAAGAAATGGTGTGATGCTATTCTAGGCCGGCATCATACGGCACTTCTTTATAATGTGCTATTAAATTCAGTGCCTTTATTTGTAGGGTGAGTTCTATTTGTGAAACTGAACAACTTTTCTTAGTAGTTTTTAAAGCATGCTAAAAAATTGGACCTCCCATACAAAGTGAAATATTTTGTGCACGTGTTTGTATGAGAGGTAATTTTTTTTCATATTTGTAACTTGGGGAAAGCTGTTCAGTTTTACGAATAGAATGCACCCTAAAAATATTTGCACTGAAATTTAACAGGACCTTATATTTATACTGAATCGTGACGTATAAATCAATAACACAGAATAACTAATTGTGTGTCCTGTGTAGTATACAGGGTATAAGGAACAGCCCTCCGAATTACTGATACCATTCATACTATAAAGCTGAACAACATCCAATGAAAATATATTACATGCCGTTTACCGAAATGCAGTAAAAACTATTGTCATATAACTTTAGTGTTCAGGAAATCCAGGATTATGAAAGTTTTTATTTATATGGTACAGAAGTATTTAGAACTACGTAGCTGTTTTTTCATTTATAGCTATAAAATACTTAAATTCTATTTCTGGAGTGGTTTATTCATTCAGATTCAGTCTTGTCTGAAATCGACACGTTTAAATATTTCTTCAATTACACAAGAGAATTCATGTCTTGCAACTCTCCACGATCTGCAATGGACTAGCTGTGAATAACTGATGGTCCCTAAACGCATCAACTGTGATCTGACATTTACATGCGTTGCATCACTAGAGGACTTGACGGAACATCCACTTTGTATTCAATACGATTTACATTGGAATTTCAAGTGGATTAGAGTGTGTTTGCGGTGATAGCGAAGCGTGATGATTTTTGACTACTTGGATACCCAATTTGAAAACACTTCCTGTGTTAGGGATACCATTTTTGAAAAATTGGAAAATTTTTAAGCGCGGGCAGGATTTGAATCGCAATCTGTAAAGATAGAATTAGTCGCCGGGTATTAGTTGCAAAACTAACCCTGTAGACGGGGCTGTGCCACGCGTTACTGGCATTTCAATACATTTGCAAAATTGGCGGGCAAGGAGTGAGCTGCGGTAGCGGTAGGTAGTATATGGAAGAGGCGTCGCCACTAGTAATGCGAAAGTCGCAGGTTCAAATCCTGCCCGCGTTTGAAAATTTTGCAAGTTTAAATTAAAAAAAAAACTTTTTTATGAGGGTCCCACCGATTCTGAGCGCCTTCGCTGAGTAGCCGCGTCGCTGCCATGACTCTTCAGTGTGACTGGCGATTAAGAAAGAATGATGAACTAACGCTCCATCCTATTTCAACCCGTTGGTGTTGTAAAATACGACTAAGGGATGAATCCGGGGAATGGGCAGAAGCGTTCTCTGTAAACATCTATAACATGTTATCCGCCTGATAAGCGTGGTTAGTATGGCAAATACCCATCCAATAGGTGGATGCCTATGTCCAGCAGTGGACTGTTGTGGTTGTTGTAGCATCACATAAACTATTCCAGGTGAGCTCCAGCTCCCCACCGAACTCTTTTAAGTATCTGCTTCGAATTTAGCATCGCAATTTTAGTATAAATAGCCTTCGATCTCACAATCTCCTACCAAACAACTTCAGGAGAGGGAGGCAACTGAAAAACAGCGTCGCGGAGAGCCTTGGCTCTACGCAACACGGAGCTGAATCATCTCCTATTGTTTATGTTATTAAAAAAGTCATGTTTGTTTGGACTCAAATTTGTAAATAGTAAGTTCATAAACAATAAACATATTTTTTACTTTACCAACTTTACTACAACTTAGCAAAGACAACAACTGATACATTTGCTAGACTGTCTAGGCCTTTCACAAGTGCATCAATAGACCACAATTTCGAGCTGACTGCATTCAAATGCTGCTCGAAACCCTTAAAAACCGTCGATTCTAGTAGAAGGCCGTGACACGCTGCGATTTCCGACTCGGCCACCACTTAACCTGTATACATGTGCCCTGTTCCCGGATGATCTTCTTTTTTACCCTTACAATGCCAGCAACACTCAACTGTCATTTTATTGTCACCGTTACATTATATTTTTCAAACTGTTAGAAGAATACGAAACCCCCAAACCTTGCCACTGACAAGATATCAAGTTCAAGTTCAAAAATTCCTTTATTGCGACTAAGTGTACATAATGATCTTAAATATATGATACAGTTCTTATAAAACTTAGTCGTCCTTTTGGGACGTAGCAAACAGGATAATTTAAGGTGCAGCTTTCATATTAAGATTATTATACATAACATTATTTTACGTAACAATAGCAAATTTTTAAATCTACTTATATCATTATTATTCCATGCCTATTTTTACTCTTATCTACTTACATATTATTGCTTAGTACCTAGTGATTTAATTTTTACTACATAAGTATTCGTTTATTGTGTAGAAACATTTCTCTTGCAGGAAAGATCTGAGTTCTTTTTCGAATTTTATATGGTTTGTTTGAATTTTAATATTATTTGGTAGGTGATTGAAGATTCTAATTGCCATATAGTATGGGCTTTCTTTTAACATTTTTATCCTATGTTGAGGCAGATGTAGATTTTGTTTATTTCTTGTATTAAATCTGTGTATATCTTGTGTTGTTTTGAATTGGTCTTTGTGCTGGAATACAAATTTACAAATGTCTTGTATGTAGATAGAAGCTAGAGTTAGTAGGTTAAATTTTTTGAAAAAATATCTACATACAACTGAAATTATTTTCATTGAGCAGACTTCGGGCCCTGCTCAGTACTGCTTACAGATTTCAAATAATTATGCTACTTAACCACTTCGCTCAGGTCGAATTTTGCAACAATAGATTTGTATTGTACTTCAAGCACACATGTGTGCTGTTACGAGCGGAGTAGTTAAGTTGTTCATTCTCGATTTTTAACGTTTCGTTTGTTTTCTAAAAACATTTACAGCCGCATTATAATGTTCAACTTGGTTAAATCCGCATTAGGAATTCAATAATGACTCCTGATGATAAATGGCGTCCACGAAGCGAATATTGAATTATTCGATGAAATAATAATTAGTGTGCATTGCGTTCCTGCTATGGTGCAAATAATTTATTGCCAAGCCCGAAGAGCTAGAATCAGCATATTATTTCGTTTCAGCATATTTCGTTTTTCAACAAAATTATGACTTTCCGGCATTCTGTTTATGCAAGTCTGCAGTTTAATGCAGCGATTAATTGTCAAATATTTCCTTTCCCTACAAGTTTGCATTGCGAAAATAATATTTATTTTCACTTTCATGTAATGCAAGCAATTACATTAAAAATGTTAAAATAAAACTCTGTAAAAGGAATTTGGTTTTAATAAGCTACTCAGAATAGTTATTTGTTTTAAACTTATTATTAAAGTACTTTTTTCAGCGTCGTGTGTCGTCTTACTGCGAGAGTAAATTGGTGTTTACATTATTTTCTTTCTTCTTATAAGAGATCAATAAGGTTATTCTTGTACTATGATTTATTTAACACTCGCAGTGCTATATTATTTTCATAAGTGATAACAGGAATAAAAAAGTCTGTATGCTTTGGTCGGGGCTTGAATAAGGAAACTGTAGAGAACCGTTCTAGCGCTCTGCCAACTGAGCTACCGGCGCCTCGGCCGAACACTTTCAACAACTTCATCGCTTTGATTCCGGTCCCGGCCGACGCGAACATCAGTTTTTTCAAATTCTTTTTTAGTTTATTCTTAATATTGTATAAAGAACCAGTAAAGCTGATCTCTTAAATTGGTATAGGTAAAGTGCTGCTAAATTACCATATTTTCACAATAAAACAATTTTAAACGGATTTAAGTTGTGTTTATTTTGGATTTTACAATTCCTACGTCCTACGCTCGAAACGTAGGAATTGTAAAATTCAAAATAAACACAACTTAAATCCGTTTAAAATTGTTTTATTGTGATGAGTAATAGTTGTGCAAACTCAAGAAAATATTTACCATATTTTGTTGCTCTTTGTACAGCTTAAACAGCAAAAAACTGTTACAGTGCTCGTTTTAGAGCAACATGTAGGCATTGACAGGGTGATGGATGTTGAAAGAGTGGCATGTGATCGCTTAGGAAACTCTTAAAATCGAGCCTGTTGCCAGTGGGCACTTTTGAATAAATTTTATAGGAAGTAAGTGAAATTTAAAGTGAATGAATGCAGGAATTATGAAAAAGTGACTCAAATATATAAGGTACTCTGTTAATTGACATCAAAGATTTATCTGCCTAATTTGTTATATTTTGTCATTTCTTTTAAAAATAGAAGTACTTAATATTAATTCAAATTACATAATAGGTCAATCAAGCTAGTAGTTTCGCTTTCTAGATTAAGTATTATGAGTCTAATTGGAGCCAGGGGTAAAAATCAAGAAAATTGTGTAGCGAACCAGTCTCAAACCAGACTCCAGTCACGGAACCATTTCGCTTTAAAAAATATATATATCAAGGTTTAGAATAGCGCCGAGTGATGCCGGCTTAGGATAGCGTCATCCCAATTCTACCCGTTCGTATAAAGCGGATACATTTATTCAGGGAATGGGCAGCAGCATTCCCTGTGAATACAACATCTTGCACTGCGCTCGCCAATTCGCCTGCTAAGCGTGGTGAGTAAGGCAATATATTTTTTAAATTTTTAATTATTCTTATGAAGACTACCAGCTAATTATAAAAATACAATAATAATTATACATAAACAAAGGCTAATAATAAGTCTCCACCTATAGATAACAAGATATCAGCTTAATACCAAACCAACAATATACTTAATTATTAGAACAGAGTAGTAACTATGGATTGGACATTGGTTGTGCGTTTGAAAAATATCTCACAGTAAGTTGGCGCTTGAGAGATGCAGTGCCGGTACCGAACAGATCAAAATCAGAATAAATGCTGCTAGAGTTCGTGGTAAAACGAGTTTTAACTATTTATATCCCCCAATAGTGGGAGGCTCATGTCCAGCAGTGGACTGTTGTGGCTGTTAATGTATGTAATGTATCAAGGATTTGTCACTATTTCTAATTTATTTATATGTGACTTGCGATGGTATTAGCTTTTGTGCCAGCTAGTGTTATCAACGCTTATCGTTTGCCTGTGTGCCTAGCCCATAACACCGTTCCCTTAAAAGCCAGCCGGCGCAGCAATGCATTTAAATAGCCCTGGTTATTAATTCTGGTTCAAAAGTGTCTATTAAATAGTAACTAGACTCTAACTTGATTGTTATTTCCAATACCTACAAAATGTCGAAATAAAATTATAAAATCAGAAATTTCGAGAATTTTGGAAGGAAGCAACGGGTTTAATTAAATAATTACCCAATTGAACTCCCAATATAGAATAATTATAATGTTTCACAAACTTGTTAATAATGAAGTAAATTTATTATTCTTATCTGTTTCGACCTTAGCCGAATTTATTTACGTTACTGTAATAATGGACTACATTTTCGTAATTAATTATGAAACGCGACTTGTATCAGGAAATATCCAGTAAAGGTTCCTCTAATTTTTTAAACGGCAACGGCCGTTCCGAACGTTCTAGGTTCAACGTATTCATTGTTTTGTAAATGTCACTGGCTGGATCGCCGTTAGACCATGACATATACCACGAGCCCGACGCATAGTGATGCTTGATTGACCTGTCAAACTGTCAACCACACAAGCATAGCTCACTAGTTTTAGAATATGACCAAATTCTCCCAGTACTAATTGACCACAACTGAAAATTCTTGTTGTAGGAATTAATAGTATAGTAAGTAATATTTTCTTAAATGAAAATAAGAAAATAATATAGCACTGTAAGTGCACTAGCATAAGCCTAGCACTGGACCTAGAGAAGTGAAAAAAGAGGAGAGAGGCCTTTGCCCTTCAGTGGGGCAACCTGGGCTCTTCAATAAAATAAAATAAATGAGTGCATAATAAAATCATAGTATATTGAGTTTGGATAACTATTACTCATCACAATAAAACAATTTTAAACGGATTTAAGTTGTGTTTATTTTGCATTTTATATTTCTAACGGTGGTTACGGATGACTGAGGTGTTAGACGTCATTATTAAAAATTTAAATTAATTTTGCTCTACCGCCACCTATTTCTTAAAAACGTAGGAAATATAAAATCCAAATAAACGCAACTTAAAGCCGATTAAAATTGTTTTATTGTGATTAATTGTATTGTTTAGCTACTCAAACTATACCCACTAACGCGCGTGAGTTTTTGCTGTGTTTATTTCTTAGATATATATTTATTTCGAAGGTAGTTTTCCTTCGTCATAAATCTAAGGCATGGCGAGCGCAGGAAGCTCCGGAAACGCTCGCAGGAGGCTCCCATGGCGAGGGGAATTTATAACCTATTTGCTTGCGTGTATTCCCGATCAGCCGTATACTCGTACCATCAAAACACGTGTAAAAGTACCAGTTAACAGTAGGCGACACGACGCAGCAGCCGGCGCAAGTGTCGTACGACACTACTGGTTCACAAGGATTTTAATGATATAGGTACAACATCGCTGTATGGTGCCGGCTTTGAATAGCATCACCTGAATTTTAACCATGGATGTCGTAAAGGCGACTCAGGGATTATCATACAGGGAATGGGCAGCAGCGTTCCCTGTGAATGCAACATCTTGCACTGCGCTTGCCATACCGTTGCTAAGCGAGCTAAGTATGGTAATGGTATGTATGTAATGTGAGTATAATGTGAAGTATAATTTGGAACTCGATCGCTCCAGCAGCCGATACTTATTAACGTATGACGGGTGACAGGAGTGATGCCAATAGGCAGAATGGAGGGTTCCAGGTGATGTCGGGAAATGGGTAGCTACCCTGCCTGGCCGGGTGTTGTGTCCAGGGGACCGACTGGTCCACCTAGATATAATTGGAAGTCGTATATATGCGTTGCGCGGTGAAACACTTCGATACCGCGTTTCAGGCTCTTTGTTCTGTCACATGGCGCCATCTTGCAGATATGTTGGAACTTCTGTTGCGTCTTGCTTGCTCGTGAACCACTTTGAGTGAGCTTCTTGTCGTAGCTCCCAGAGGTCGCTATCTTGTTACCTAATTGACACAATGTACCAGTACCGTGTGATGCCGCCTTAGAATAGCATCACCCCATTTCTTTCCAGTGGGTGTCGTAAGAAGCGACTAAGGGACTCGAGGGTGTGTATTGCCAATTTAGGCGATGGGCTGACAACCTGGCACTATGGTGATACACAATATTCCAAATGACCCTCAAATGTTCGTCAGACGTGGCGTTAATGTCCGTTTTTTTTGGGGCCGTTTACGCTCTGCCTACCCCGTAGGGGATTATAGGCGTGATATAGGTATGTATGTATGTCACCTAGATATCCTCTAAATGTCAGAATTTTCACTAGGGTACCTAGATTAATCACCTACTTACCGACTTAGTATTCAGTGCGTATAATTCTAGCTCAAATTCTGTACAGTTATTTATATCTCTTGTTTCTCACAGAAATTGGCACAAACGAGCCTCCTGAGGCGTTATTAACACTTATGTATCGCAATCTCATCTTCGGCAAAATAATAGTTAAGCTACAGGCGATTATGGAGCAAAACATGGCACTACGGCTCCCTCGAGGCTTAATTCATTTGTTTTTCGCGTGGGACACCGAGTCAATGAATGACCCGATGAACCCTGGTGTCAGAGTTTTTCAACCGCCTATCTCTGACATGGTTTTATCACCACCGCCATTTAAGTAATCATAGACAGCAACCGGGACTGACGGCTAAACGTGCCCTCCGAGGCACGAAACCATTTTTCTTACGGACAATGAGGTGGTTAAGCCGGCAATGTCTTAACCAGACTAGAAACAAATTCACAAAGTGATAATATCAATTTTGTGGGTGGCCGACCGGGAATCGAACCCGTATTCTTTGCGCCGCAAGCAGTCGTACTACCACTGCGCCACAGTTCACAGGCCACGACTAACACGGGGCATGGAAGAAAAGGGGTAGTGAGCACAGAACTCATCATCATCATTGGCCTCACACGTCTGTGACAGACGATTTAATCAGTGTCTGATCTGAGGCAAGACTTTTCATGGCTGTATCACTGCCACTTCCCGTGTTGGTATCCGCGTGACGCGGGTGAAGTGTCCTCTCCACAGACACTGCGTTGCCTGGGACACAATTATGGAAAACGCAGGGCTGCACAAAACTATGACTTAAAGTAGTGAGTCTCATTGCTGTCTTGTCTACACATTGTAATTTTTATTTTAGTAAATGTAGTCATCCGACGTGCGATTTGCGGTTTTTCGGCCTGCTGGTGTTACTGATGTATGAAACCACAATGTAGAAGCGCCGACCGTCGTGCGGCTGTCATCGGTTGTCATTTGCTGGCTGGATTTGAATTGTAACAATATTGTGCGGTGCGTGTGCTACAAACATGGATGTTACCTACGCAGATGTTTTGACTTAACTTTGAATTTGATTCTGAAATTACATTACAAAATCAAATCAAATATTCCAGAATCTTCTGAGAAAGTTTGATGCCCTTGCGGGGTAGGCAGAGCGAAAACAGCCTCAAAAAACGGATATTTACGCCATTTTTGAGGGTCATTCGGAAAACTGTGTATCGCCATAGTGACAGGTTGTCAGCCCATCGTCTGAAATTCAATACACACCTTCGTATCCCTTAGAGAAAGAATTTGGCATTGAAAACATGAAATAAATTATGAAATCATGTACCTGAATATATCACATATCAAAAATGTTTTTTTTATGCTTTTACAGTGAAATAAGTGATATTTTTCATAAACAGTTTTAAACTTTCGCGGTCACACATAATATAAATACTCTAATGTAAACAAATATTACTATTCTCATTCAATTTTAGCAAATAAATGCAAAGTTAGAATTATTAAATAAGAAAAACATTCTGAAAGTGTATATTTTGACGCCATTATTAACAATAATAGTGACGTCAATAAAGCGGTAGATTTATACAATGTATCGTTATAAAAAGTAACTTTTTTGAATAGTATGCAAATGACAAACTGGGCTTGTATCTTGAATCCTGCAATGTTTTTTTTTTTTTATATTTGATGTAGCCAATGCCGTGTGATGCCGGCTTAGAATAGCATCACCCCATATCTTTCCCGTGGGAGTCGTAAGAGGCGACTAAGGGACTCGAGGGTGTGTATTGCAATTTTAGGCGATAGGCTGACTACCTGTCACTATAGCGATATACAATATTCCGAATAACGCTCAAAAATTTGTCAGACGTGGTGTAAATGGCCGTTTTTTGCGGCTGTTTACGCTCTGCCTACCCCGCAAGGGATTATAGGCGTGATATGTGTATGTATGATGTAGCCTTTTTTGGGCTAAACGTATTTTTTATTTCTAAATTTAGCTAGGGTAGCTTGGGAGCTAGTAAGATTATTCATTTAGAGTAAGAGCACTTCTGGGCAGGTTTTTGGAGGGTATTTCCTGTTCAGGGGTTCGGTTTATTATACTCATGTAAATAACAGGCTTTGAAATCTTGACTTCAATTTGAATCAAATATCGTTTTCAGATGCTAGTGGCGTAAAGTTACATGCCATGTGATTAACCCGGCTAGCCGGCAGTGCCTTTACTTTCATTTTTTTATTTTTTTTATCCCGCCCGAGCCGCTTTTCTATTAGGACATTACAAAATTGTCAAAGAAAATTGTGTTATACAAATAAGTGATAAAACTATCCTACATTGAATATAGAATTTAAATTCATAAATTTCGAATCCATCCAATTTATCTTTCAGGTTCTAATACCAATAATATAACACCATGGATACTCCTTAGGGGATACATGTTATCTGTTTTCGAACGATAAGTTTCTCTTAGAAGATACACTGATTTATATAAGGGGCGAGGAAATATTACCGTTACATCCTAATACATCACGTAGTTTAGAGGGAAAATATAAGGTTGTCTAAGAAAATGTAGGATAAAATTTAATGGCGTGAATGTGATTTAAAAGTTGTAAGTACTGATTATTAATGATGTTGTAAAAAATATATACAAAGATGAATTCTCCTTATGTTTTTTTTCTAGTAGTTACCCAATAAATATGACTTCACGGCACCATACAAGTTATTCAATATATCGCGGTTGAATGCCACCACCGCGGTGCACGATCAGTCGTAGTGTTTTGAATTTAATATAAATCTTTTTTTGTATCTTCTTCTTCTTTTCGTGTGGGACACCGAGTTGTCTAACGTATAATGAGTCATATTTATATTCAGCACGTGAAATAATATCACTGAAAAATTGCTTGTAAAATCATTCTCACCTGTCCTTATCGACAATAATCAATGTATATAAAATTTCAGTGATAAAATCACGTGTTTAAAACCCTGCAATTTTTCTAGAAGTCAGGTAGGTAAGTATTTTTATTTCAAAATGGATATCTTTAAGAAAAAACGTTTTTGTACAAAATATTTACCACCATTAGTAACTACGTAATATTGTAATGGGGTAGTGTGTGTATTACATTATTACTTCCCCAACACTGGCGAGACGCTTAATCACTGTAACTGCGGCTAATGTGGTACATTATTTCGGGAAAAGAATACACGGCCACAGTTGTATTAAAAAGCAGTCGGTCATGTCGCTCGGTAGTAGGCCTTTTATCTTTCAAAACAAACATAATTATATCACGGGGTAAGCGGAGCGTAAACGGCCGTAAAAAAATAACGCTACGTCTGAAAAAAATTCAAAGGTAATTTAGAACATTGTGTATCGCCATAGTGACAGGTCAACCGATCGCCTAAAATTGCAATACACATGGCTCTTATGACACCCACGGGAAAGAAATGGAGTGATGCTATTCTAAGCCTAGATCACATGTGTATTACAAAATTGTTGATGTTTCAACTGAATTAATGTGCAAGTAATCTAAGGAATTGTTATTACATACTTGTTAGAACTTTTGACTTTTTCGATTATGGCGGATTTGCAGACATAAGTCAGATAAACTGAGCTTTATTTGTTTTCATGATGGCATTACCGAAATATCAAAAATAATCTATGTATTAAATTGGTTCGAGTCTAGTTCTTAAACAATAGGTGCTGTACCTACTGCTTTTTCTTTTACTGTTTCGCACCATGTTGCACAAAATATTAGACTATTAGTTGTCTGTAACCTGTCAGATGATAAGCAAGAAACACAAAGGTTTTTGTGATTTCGTTCGTGTATTTTTGTGACAGTGAGTTTATCATACGGGTTTGTAACAAAAAGCTATGTTGCGTACGTTCTTGATAATTAATTGTACTAAATGTGAAGGATTATGGCAAATAATACTAGATTTATTATGATTAAACTGTATTATATTAAATAAAAAGCAGAGATGGCTAGTTGGACGAGCAGCGATGTACAGAAGAGAGAGATGAGAGTTGAAAAGAGAAAGATAGTCATTTTATAAAATTCTACGCTAAGACTTTAAATGCTATACAGCCAACACTCCCACGAAATGACAACTTTCTATCTTCTTACATGTTTACAGTTCATAACAATAACACATGAATACATGAAGAACCTTCAAACAGATTATTAAACGATACCCAAACAATTTCTTAAGTATATAAACTGTTCTCTACATATAGGCTTTGTAAAAATATCAGCAATTTGTTCCCTAGTGTTTACATAGGTTACACTTATCGTTTTATCATTAAATTTTTCTCTTACATAGTGCAATTTTATGTCAAAATGTTTACTTCTTTTATGCAAGCTTTCATTTTTAATTAACTTTATTGCACTCTGGTTATCTATGAACAAGGGAACAGATTCATTGAATTTACATAATTCATTTAACAAAAATTTAAGCCAAACAACTTCTTTAGTGGCATTACATGCTGAAATATATTCTGATTCACAGGTTGATAATGCTATGTAACTCTGCCTTCGACTCGCCCATGTAACAACACTATTATTTATCATTGTGGCATATCCACTTGTTGATTTACGTGAGTCCAAGTCAGAACCAAAGCTTGCATCACAATATGCTTCTACAGTGAAATTTTCACAGTGAGTATACAAAATACCCAGATCTTTAGTACCCTTTAGATATTTCAAAATTCTTACAGCAGCATTGTAATGAGTTTTATCATGACATTCAACATATGTACTGACAATATTGACAGCCAACATTATATCTGGTCTACATACTATTGCAAGAAACATAAGTGCCCCTACCATCTGACGATACAAATTATTAGTTTCAGGAAATTCAGGTTTACACAATTTTACATTGGGATCAGCTGGCACTGAAATGGGATGACAATCTTGTAGATTGTATTTCTTTAACAAAGACTCAATATACTTACTTTGATGAATAAACACTGAATCATCATTGATATTTACTTGTAATCCAACAAAGCATTCAACTTTTTCAGTTACAGTTATTGGTAATTTATCTTTCAGTTGTGACAAAAATTCATTCATCAAAGCATTATTTCTGCAAAATAACAATCCATCATCTACATACAAAAGTAAATACATCAAATCGCTGTATTTATTCGACATAAATGCACATTTGTCTACTTCACAAGCTGTAAAACCAAAATCTCCAAGAATTTTAGTAACAGTTTGATTCCAGCACCTTGGTGCTTGCTTAAGGCCATAAAGTGACTTATTTAATTTACACACTTTATTATTTGCATTTAAACCTGGAGGAGGCAACATATAAATTTCTTCTGAAATTTTCCATACAAAAATGCAGTTTTTACATCAAATTGCTTAACTTTGAGATTCAAGTGAGAAGCTAAAGAAAACATTACTCTAATTGTATCATACCTTACAGTGGGTGAGAAAGTTTCAGAATAATCAATATCTTTTATTTGTGAAAACCCTTTTGCACAAAGTCTAGATTTATATCTGAGGGAACCATCACTATTTTCTTTGATACGAAAAACCCATCTGCACCCAATAGGTTTCTTTCCAGTAGGTAAACTTACAAGCTCCCACGTTTTGTTCTCTTTGTGAGCGTCTAGCTCCTCATTTATTGAAGCGGTCCAAAGGTCAACATCCGGAGATAACATTGCTTCCTGGAATGTAGTTGGTACAGTGCGCAAATGAATAGGCTGCACAGGTCTAACTAAAACTACGAATAACGCCATCTATAATAAAAATCAAATACCTCTGAGCCGGCAGAACTCAGAGAACCTGTTTTACGCGCACGCATATCATGCGCAGCCGCATACATCATATTCGCACTTTACAAATTATAGCAAGGGTCGGTAGGACGTCATAGGTAAGTAGTTAAGTGGTTTAAAAATTCGATGCACTCGTCACAGCTGGCATAGCCGAGATAGTATGCGTCTGGATTTAGAGCGAGTTAAAATTATGGTAGGACACTGGGTCGATCCCGCCCCCCATGTGTATTGTTTTATATTTTTGTTTTTTATATGTAAGATAATTTTTAGTTAACGGCCCATTTGTTATTTTGAATGAATGATGTTTGTGGGTATTGCACATAACTATTAGACGGTAAGTAATAAGCACAGTCATCTGATCTGTATCGACTACTGCCTACGTATCTAACCGTTAGCTTTCGATGTTTCTTTGTGTTGTTGTTTGCTATCGTTTTATCGTAATTATGTCTACCTATAGTATGCTCCTTTGTCTACATACAGTGAGTTAGTATTATGAAATTTCTCGACGTCTTCAATTAAATGTAAGTTAAATATTCTTATTTTACAAAATTAGCGCAAATGCTTCAGGTCAGGTCGTTCATATTATCCAAACATTAAGTTTCTAGATAAAGATACCTACTACATACTACCTGCCATACGTTCATTATTTAAAATGTTTAAATAGGTATTAGATTGCTTATTATATTTACTTACTTAGTTTCCTATTTATTATTATTGGCATTTACCTACATTAAATACTTGTAGATTGACTAGGTATTTTTCTTACAGAAAAGAACTGTTACGCTGTGGGTTACGTTACGCCGATACCGGTGACATCCTGCCTGCCCGGAAAGGTCGTAAGGCCGTGATGTTCACGGATGCATCAGCGCGTCACCGAGGGATAGTTGCCAAGCATGCTAATACCCCATTCTTGTCAACTCGCTCAACAGCAACGGAGTTCGGAGTGACATTACAAACTGTAAGGACCCATTTACACGCAGCTGGTATAAGTTGTTATCAGCCAGCTCAAAAAATTTGCTGTCAGCTGCTCATCAACAAGCACGAGTCCGATTTGCATATATTTATATTTGATTGGAAGAATAATGTAGTAATATTCACTGATGAAAAAGCTTTTAAATCGGATACAGATTGGACGCAAGATTTTATGGCGCTGGAGAGGCAAGCGTTACAGACCAATTCACATTCTCCCAAATAGAATGAGTGGGACTGTGGTGTATTCTATGGGACCTAGAAAACTAGTTGAAATAGAAGGAAGGTTCATTAGCGAGAGTTATGTGGAAATATTGCAGGACGTAATGATGCCTACAGTGCGTATTGCTTACCCAAATCAGTACATTTATTTTGTGCATGATAATTGCTCTGTGCATAAAGCCCGTATCGTCCAGGATTGGTTGCGAACCCAGCACGACGTGACTGTTATTAACTGGCCGTCAAAGAGTCCGGATTTAAATCCCATAGAAAATTTATGGGGTCAAATGGTCCTTAACTGGGACCCATCTGAAGTCAGGACCAAGAAAAATTTACGCGACTTAGCCATGTTCACCTGGGAGTCCATGCGTGGTAAACCAATGTGTTCGAACATGGTAGCTAGCATGCCAAGCCGTTTAAATTAAAATTAAATTATTATTAAATTTAAATATTTAAATAGGTAGATATTAATATATTGGGTTGGGAATTTTGCAGAAGATTTATTTTATTCGATACCTACTGCTTAGTTAATTTCTGAAACGGTTCAAGCTCTCAAACAATCAAAATACCAAGTTAACCTGTCACTTAATACCTAATTATTCTGCATAATTATTTAACTTTGTTTACACAATCTAACGAAGAATGTAAATGAATTGATCCCCTGGTTCAGTTTAGGCTTAATGTGTTACCAATAAAAAATATGTTAAGTGATGTTATTGTTACAATAAATGCAGGAATGAGGCTACCTCGTTATCTCATTTATAACATGTTTATTCACTTTGACATACCTATTTATTGTTGCACATTAACAAACATTATGCAACCCAACCCAATATCATTGAATAGTTAAAAACCAAAATAAATACCTAACTGATAAATATTATATGGTAGTTTTATTCATTTTACCTTATATCCTCAAAACTACTATATTTATTCGATATCACACACTATACTACACAGATAAGTATAAAAATTTATCAGCAACAGCAAAATAATCATTAAAAAATAGTAAGTATAACCTATATAAAAAAAAACAGGCCTAGACCTGCGACCAACCACGACTCGATCCTTAGCTACCTGTTTCCAAAGTCCGCTATGTTAACCATTGAGCTACGACTGCTGTGATGCAAGCAGCGAAATTAAGGTTTAAATTATTATTAGTCATCAAACTGCGCGTCTTAAATTCTAGTGTGTGTGCGCGCCAGTCAATGTGTGTGTTTTAATGTGTCTATAATGGTATTCAATGAATTCAATTTGTCGTTAAAAGATGGCGTTGTCTGGCTGTGCAGGTTTAGACCACTTCGTGTGTACTTCACAGTCTACTAACAATGCCTCTGCCATGTAGGTCATTGTATTTTCATCTACTGGGCTTTCCAAGCATTCTTCCGAGGACTGCTTCCCCAGGGCTCTATGTAAAAATTCCCCTAATTTAGTGGAGTTGAAGAGTGACTTGCTGCCACCGCTATTGCTTTTGCTCGATCTGCCATCGTTGCTGCTCAATTTGACATCGCTGCTCGTCGCCAACTTGCCATCTCTGCTGATGGCACCTCTGGACACCTTGGCATCATGCTGGGAACTCACCTCAGCATGTGTGAAGGGCCGCAGGGTCCGGCGGGCACCTGTCTCCTTGGCATCACACGGCGGGACATACCCAGCCGTATGCATCGAGGCCTGCGGAGTCTCCTTGGCATCACACGGCGGGACACACCCAGCCGTATGCATAGAGGCCTGCAGAGTCTCCTTGGCATCACACGGCGGGACACACCCAGCCGTATGCATCGAGGCCTGCGGAGATAATTCTTCATCTGCTTCCTGCTCTGACTGCGGACACACCAGGCTGTCATCATTATTCAGGGGCAGATGGAATACATTCTCCTCTAATTCGCGTTCACTGTTGGTGGCTCTCTCATCAAATACAACATCACGAGATATTTCGACTTTCTTTGTACACAGGTCCATCAATCTATAGTTATCAGAGTTATTTTCATAACCTATGAGCACCATCTTGATACTTTTTGGCTGAAGTTTGGTTCTTTTCTCCTTGGGCACATGAACATAAGCTGTGCAACCAAATGTTCTTAGATGAGAAAGGTTACGTTTTCTTCCCACCCATTTTTCAAATGGACTAACACCATCCCTTTCTTTTCTGTTGTGTAGGTAAGCTGCAGTATTCACAGCTTCTGCCCAGAGACTAGCCGGTAACTTGCTGTCAAATAACATTGCACGTGCAGATTCCATTAGCGTTCGGTTCATTCTCTCGCTACAACCATTTTGTTGCGGTGTGTATGGAGCCGTTCGACACAATTGGATGCCATGTTCTGCTGCAAACTGTTTCATCTGGCCACTAGTGTACTCACAACCATTGTCAGAGTGTAGTGATGCTATTCTGACATTCTGACTCAGTGTTTGTTTATAATAGTCTTTGAAACATTGGAAGACTTCACTTTTCTTTGTCATAAAGTACACTTTACAGTATCTAGTCGCTTGATCGATGAAAGTAACAAAGTATCTCTTTCCACTTACTGATCTGATTGGCATTGGTCCACAAATGTCACTGTACACTTTAGCTCCAGCAATGTCGGTACACCCTGGTGACGACTTGAATGGTAAACGATGCTGTTTCCCTAATAAACATGGCTCGCAGAGAAAACTGTCTATTTCTTCTACTTTCACACCTGTTATCAGTCCACTTCGCACCATTTTACGTAAAGTATTTAATGGTAAACGATGCTGTTTCCCTAATAAACATGGCTCGCAGAGAAAACTGTCTATTTCTTCTACTTTCACACCTGTTATCAGTCCACTTCGCACCATTTTACGTAAAGTATTTACATTTGCATGTCCCAGACGCCTATGCCACAGTTCAATGTCACACACATTTGCTTCCTCTGACATTTCATGTAACTGAGTTTGAACTTCGGGTTCATCCTCCTCAGTTAAATGACTGCTCAGTCCTTTCGCTCGCAGAGCACAGTTAATCAAAAATTTCCACTGGCGGAAACCATTCCCATCGAACCGACGTGCAACTAATTGTGAGCCGGAGTCCATTTTTCCTGCCTTGTGCCTTTGTCTACCAAAGCACCGCGTGGCAATTTTTGCGATTACGGCTTGATTACTGTTTCACTCGCGAAATTTTATATCCAACGTGTTTCTGGGCCCATAACCTGAAGGATTATGGCAAATAATACTAGATTTATTATGATTAAACTGTATTATATTAAATAAAAAGCAGAGATGGCTAGTTGGACGAGCAGCGATGTACAGAAGAGAGAGATGAGAGTTGAAAAGAGAAAGATAGTCATTTTATAAAATTCTACGCTAAGACTTTAAATGCTATACAGCCAACAAAATGTAAATAATTTCATCAGATTTTTGCTGTCAACAAAGTTTATACCAACAGATCGTAGGTAGTATAATAAAGAAAATGAATTCAGTATTATTTTACTTACTTGTAAAGAAGGGTCTTCTAAGATGTTCTATTGAAAAGAATCAGTGTCAAAGGTAGAAAAGCCCAAGTCAATTGGGTATCTTTTTTAAGAAAATAGGTAAGAAAGAATTGAGTCTGCAAAAAACACTTTGGATTCAGCCAATCACTCTTTTCCGGTACCGATACCTTTTTTACTATCGCTACGGAATTTCTTCGATCAAAGTCTTCTTTACATTGGTAGCGATAATTCTAATAACAATGGATCAAAAAGAATTTATTTTTGATAGACTCAGTAAATATTGATAAAAACAAAGTTGTAAACATAATGTTATACGTAAGCAAAAGTGTCTTAGAGCGTTAATGAAATTATATTAGATGGTAGACAACACTAAAATCCTTATAATTATTGTTTGATGGAACCATGTATTCAGTAAGGCCAAAATTCATGTAGGAAAAGCAGTCGGTTTGATGACTTCTTACCAAAAATATTTTGGTACTCGTATACACAGATTGTTCAAATGCAAATCAAGAGCCTTTTCTCTAACATAATCTTTTCTTAAGTAAATCACCAGGTCATCCCCTTCCTACATCCAGCTTATAGAGCGTGTAAATAACACAAACCCGCGTAAAGCCGGCCACCTTCGTTCGGCGTCTCATAAATAATTCAACGGCATCGTGACGTCACAGTGCAATGGTGGTTTGATATCGCTGCAGGTTCATATTTCACCAGACACGGTGTAATTAATGTGCGACCGAACAACGGCCTGGGCTTGGCATAGGCAGCATAGGCTAGCTCTGACCTACCATAACTCCCGCTCTCATAAACAATGATTTATGCTTTTTTTAATAAAAAGCATACTTCGGACCAATTTCTTTTCGGTGTCGGAAAATATTTCAACAATCATGCAATGTGTTAAGATTTTTCATGAGATTGTGTCAATGATTTATTAAAATATTGCGTAAAATATTAGACACACTTGGATTAGGAGCTAGCTATAGAATCTAGAGCTTTCCTACCTCTAGATTCTACAGCCTAGAATGACCTTTCTTTGTCCACTTTTCCACCATATCTGCATGCTTTTATTTTTATTAGATGCCTGGGTTTGGCATAGGCAGTATAGGTGCTACTGCTCTGACCTACCATAACTCCCGCTCTCATAAACAATGATTTATGCTTTTTATTAATTCCGGGAGGCCGTTAGGGTTTTTTTTGTTCGGTGCGTCGGGAAATGTTTTGATTGCAGCGATCTGTCTGGGAATTTGTAAATATATGGGTTTCGTGATGGCGGCTCGGGTGGGCAATATTTCTAAACTCAATTCAATTCATGGTAACATTCTTTATTATTATCGTTTGCATTTTTGGTGGAATATTTTGCTGTAGAAATGAATAAATACGAGTTGTTTGGGACGGTGTACCGAAAATTTTGCAGCCATGATTTGACCATGACACTGAGCAATTTTTTATAGAAACTTTGTTAGTAAACGAGTGAAAAAAAAAATCTGTCTAACTTTCGCGGTTTATGAGATTCAGCCTCCATACAAAAGAACGAGTTTTTTGTATGGGAGCCCCCTCAAATATTAACTTTATTCCAATTTTTAGAATTTGTTGATATAGCGGCAACAGAAATACATCATCTATGAAAATTTCAACTGTCTAGGTATAACGGTTCAGGAGATACAGCCTCATAATTGTAGGACGGACGGACAGACAGACGGATAGCCGAGCCTCAATAATAGGGTTTCCGTTATTACCCTTTGGGTACGGAACCTTTAAAACAACCTTCCATACAACATGCCCTATCAGCCGACTGTTTTTTTATGTTTTTCTAAAGAAAATATTCCATAGTAAAAGTTGTTCAGTTTTATGGTTTGCTCATGCTTGCAAAGTTTTCGGTACACCGTTCTTTACACGCGGTAGGTTACTGTTGTTATTAACAAATTTAAAGAAGACTTAAAAACTAGCAGCGAAAATTGCCTGAGTTTCTTTTACAGAATAGCAGCTTAGTACAAAGTTGTGGGATAATATCTAGCCGTGGTCGAGTTACTTCTGCCGTGTTCGTGCCACCCGATCTTAACTGCCACATTTTACTGCACACTGTATATATAAAATATTACTAAGTCACGTATTTTGTGTACAATCACCACGGAACATTATTAGCTTAATTTATTATAATACATACATACACACATCCACATATTACGCCTATTATCCCTTGCGGGGTAGGCAGAGCGTGAACGGGCATTTACGCCACGTTTGACATATATTTGAGGGTCATTCAGTAAACATATTTTTATAATAAACTGTCCCATTGCTGGGCAAAGGTCTCCCTTTTTCTCTTTCCAGACAGTGCGGTCATATTATCTTAATGTGAAAAACTAAAGATTTTAACGGAAAAAATCAAAAGTTGCGCCAAAAAACATTTTAAAATTTACGTGTATAGCTCCTACCAAAAATGTGTACCTAAGCTATGAAATTTAATTTATCAAAATTATTTATTGTTTACGACAATAATTACCTTTCGATATTCATAAACTACCTGATTGCAATGCTGCCCGCAAATCGTTAAACAACAAATTAGTACAATAATGATAATTTCATATCTCTTTTCATAGTTACAATTTGAATGGGTCCTTACCGACGAATTTTAATTTTATTGAGTTCCCGATGTTTCTATTTATTTTTATTTTGAGTTGATATTTGAATAGCGGAAACAACCGCGAGAGTTTAAAATATAAAATCATTGTTAAAATTAAAGAATAACACACAGAATTGAGGTTTCGCCAAAATGAGCCGAACATTTCGCAATTTTGGCATAATCTCTTTAAATAAAATTAAACTTGTAATTAAATCTGTCTGAACCCGCGTAAGCCTGCGTCATTATTTAAATACTAGTGTCTGCCCGCGGCTCTGCCCCTATATTTCATTACATTAAAGTGATCACGCCGAAGCTGTAATGAATGTGTGAGAATTGACATTGTTTGGCGTTGAAACACACGGGGTTGAAACTCGCCACCTGCGGTATGGTTTGGATATGACAACTTGCGAGGAAAATCTTTGATATATTCAAAGGATGTGAAAACCGTGATTGAACTATAAAACCGGTCTGTTTTGAAGCCAGGTATTTTGTGAGGTGTCGCACAAGTTTCATTCAAGGGGGCTACGAAGTTGCTCCTCTCGTAGCAATGACGTAAAAGTCACCTACGTCACCTTTATTCTAAACAAAATACTCGTAGATTTTCCTTCAGCTTCCTTTTTTTCCGGCGGATAAATAGGTATCAATATGATAATAGGCGGTAATACGTTGAAATGTAGCTTGATCTTATCAAAAACACTAGTAATAGAACTGTAGAAATCAGTCAAGTTTAAAGTTAAGTCGTTTGTAATAGCCTCTCCTTGTAATAAGAACTAATAATTGGCAATGCATTGCATCTACTTTGATCGAATTATGAGAATCAAGGGAGCATCAAAATAGCTAATCTTTTGAGGATTACAGTTTCCGTAGTTCCGGCGCTATCAGCAAAGAGCTACGGCTGCATGTGGCTGGGGATTACTAGAGTAAGTCGACTTGAGTTAGGGGATTATTGACGACCTTACATGGAGGTATACATTACTACCTAACTTATCCTTTACCGGAGTCCATTACCGTATATTTACTTGGTCATTGCCTGGTCGATTTATCGGATTCGTAATATTTTAGTATCAATACTTCGGAAGCTTCTGGTACGTTTCACTATTGCTCCATTGTCTTATAACTTGTAGTAGTTTATACTTATAAAATACTCAAGGGTTTCATGTGTATTTTTTAGGCGACAGGCTAACAACCTATCACTATAGTGATACACTGTTTTTCTGAAACGGCCCTCAAATATTTGAGCCTGCATTTCCCGCAAGGGATAAAGGCGTGATAATTTTATGTGTATGTTATACTAATAGTTTTTTTAGTTTTGTATTCTTCTTTCTCTCTTGTTACCCTTTATTTTATAAACGTATTTAATTGTGGTATGTAAAGCAGAACAAGCTGATATGAATGATCTCAAAAGACAAACTATTAAAAAAGTCACAGAATGTATCTGGTACCAAAAGTTAAAAACTGTTTTGAAAACCAGATTTATTCGAAATCAGCCGACAGCATAATTACACACTCAATATTTATGGGCTGTTAGGGGGATCCCCGGGCTGAAAGTTCGGCGTTTTCACATCATCCCAGCCCCCGGGAGCAGATCCGAAGACTCATTACGCCCAGAACTTGCTACAATCATTAAAATTTATACTTACACTTCGTTCTACTTTCCGGCTAATGAAAATGCGAAAAAGTTTTTTCATTGAAACTCTTGATTCCAAGTTATACCAAACGCTAGAAAAATAATGCTAATGTCGAGATTGGTTATTTCTATTATGCTTGATAAGAAAATCTTTTTCGTGTATAACAGTTTTTATTGTAGCCGGAAGAAATATTAAGTTCTTAGTAACTTTATGTTATCACAGCTGGCTTAGGTACAGATTTTTTAAGTCAAACTTAACTAGTGCAAAATTGAGGATTTCCTGGTTATATTGAACAACCTTCCCAAATAAGGTCAAAATGTGAAAAATATACATTTGGTCATTGAGAGTAAGTACGGAGGCTAAAGTGTCTACTTACCTACTCGTTTGAAACACAGCTGTTGCGCCAACAACACTACCCATCTTTACATCCTTGTAAAGTACTGTCGTGCTTTTCAGCTGTGCAACATTAGTGGTCCACCCAGGCTGTTCAGTTGCGTAAATCTAAACTCTATGCGGAGCTGTAGCTCAGAAATGTAATTGTTGTATCATACTTTAGTACGCATTTTTTGGGTTTTGAGATCAAGGCTCTCTTATGAATGGACAGGAATAAAAAACACACAACACAAAATACACAAGATACGGTTTCAGCATTTTGTGTGCAACTCGGACGTTACGCTAGGCAATTATGAAATATATGGCGGTAGAACAAAAGTAATTTCTATTCTAAATAATGACGTCTAACACCTAAGTCATCCGTGACCACGGGCTCTGTAAAAAGCTCGAAACGTAGGAATTGTAAAATCCAAAATAAACAAGTTAAATCCGTTTAAAATTGTTTTATTGTGAGGAATTAATAATTCAAGACCTCCAAATGACTTTCAGATATTTTATTTTGTATTAAATGTAATGTTATGTATAAATTTGCACGATCACTCTTTTTGCACATTTCAGTTGTGCCGTGATTTAAACCGGACAGTTCAATAAAAACTAGTGGTATTGGAACAATTTTTTTGGAACCTCATTTTAGTGTTTTGAGTCATAATTTTTTCAAGTTTCCCATACAGTTATTAAGAAGTACTAGTGTTTGTTGGTTGATCTCTTAAATCTGCTATAATATGTACCTATGCAAGAATCAAAGCCGTTGTACTATTATACATACATACATACATATATCACGCCTATAATCCGTGGCGGGGTAGGCAGAGCGTATATGGCCGCAAAAACGGACATTTACGCCACGTCTGACTTAGATTTGAGGGTCATTCGTAAAATTGTGTATCGCCATAGTGACAGGTTGTAAGCCCATCGCCTAAAATTTCAATACACACTCTCGAGTCCTTAAGTCGCCTTTTACGACTCCCACGGGTAAGAAATGGGGTGATGCTATTCTAAGCCGGCATCACACGTCACTCTATTGTTAAACGATTTTCTCGTTTTCTTCGATTCACTCTTTCCTTATCTGTATTTTAGTATTGCCTTCTTAACATGGTTTGATTGCTATCTATAAATCGAGTCGCCTATGAATAATAACTAGCTGATAATATTCATTTTAGTTATGGGCTCTTATATTGGTCTTTTGTTTTCTGCATAAAAAAAACTATTTATTTATATAGGGATAAAGATTATGCATCTGAAAAAAAAACATAGGCTCCTAAATTACAGATTTACTCTGGTAGAAGATCAATTCACCTAGAAAGTTTTACTTGAATGCGTTACAACTTTCACCTTTGGTATTAAACTGTTGTCAATGACCATGCATCTCTCAGTTTGTAGAATTTTCGTCTTGTGTGAAATATGAAACGTGGGCAGAAATATCTTGTGTATTTTCCTTAGGAGCAATAGATTACGAACGTTCAAAAGTTACTTCAAAATTGAAATAAATTATTTCAAGAAGGTACAAAAATAAAGGTGCGATAGCACTTTCATCGCATTAATCAGGTTTTAATAAACTAGGACACATTAGGAGGGGTATTTGGTCAGTCGACCCTTTTCAAGGACTCTTCCTTAATGTCCGTCGCTGACATTTTAGAAAAGGGTCCTTAATGTATCCAGCGTTCAGCGGCGACGAGCCTTAATTATAGTTTAACTCATTTGCGCCGCAGCTGCCAGTTGTTAGTTAGTACTAAGCAGTCGCCAGTTTGTAATTAACTTCTAAAATAAACAAATTAGCTTTGAATAGTGTCACAGTCAAAGTGGATACTAATGGTGTTTGTTGAGTCCACTTTCAAATTGCGTTTCTTGTGGACTTGTCATCAACTCTGTCTGGCTGACATATGTCTAGAGTAGTTTTATTTTGTTAGGTACGAAAAAAAATTAAACGTTGTTTTCCGGAGGAAATTCATCAAATTAGGTACGATGTTAAGGCCATCGTTCTGTTTTTTTTTATTATGGGACCAATATGCAGGGAAGCAAGAAACGTTTTCGACCTCGCATTCAAAGTGAGTCAACTGGGCCCGTATTCTGCTAATTGAAAAGCGTCTTAGTTGTGGTGCAATAGAGTGTCAATTGCTTTGGTTTTGGCCGTTTCGTATTCCGGTAACAGTTTGAAGTTCAGAAAATCACAATGGCAATAAAATGATAGTTGAAAGTCCCTGGTATTACAATTGATCAAAATAAGAGAATTGGGGCCCTGATCTTGAATTTTGTATAGGATGTCGACTTTTATTTATCTTTTTCCAGCATTGGTCCCACAATAAAAGATGTTCAGTATGTATCATGCTCTAAACTGTATGATGTAAATTAAATGCGTTTTCTCCAAAATACGGGGTTGAATAAGTTTTAAGGCACTCGCGTTTATTTTCACTCATTTTAATGCTTTACTGATATGTGCGTCGCTATTTATTTTGTTAGTTGTCTAACATTTACATGTTTTGAGTAACTCGGACAGTGATTGTGCTCGAGGTCTGCTGGAAGAGATTTCTTTTTAGAAATAAGTAGACCTGTTGTGAATTGTTTCATATATGTATGTGTCCTATGTTTTTATTGTGTGCAATAAATGGTTTATTAATAACTTCGAGTCGTAGCTCAACTGACGACCCAGCGAGGTGTCATCCAGGCTTTCCCATAGAATTTGTATTAGCTGACCTTGGGCGGCCTAGCCGGTTACATATTGATGGTTCCATCTATTGCGAGTGATCTGATAAATCATTAAAATGGGGCAGAAATTCGTGATAACAATGTAAACTGAAGCAGATAACAATCTTGTGAATGGTAGCCGAAAAGTGAGGCGAAACGCAAACTTCTACAAAGTTCGATAGATCTCTCACCGATTCACCGGATCCCAAAACCACTGCTAAAACATCGGAACACTTTCTTCGCTGCAAATTTCCACCGATTCGGGACTTTAGAAGGCGGGGTTTGTTTAAGGTGGTTCTCATACGCACCGCCCAGTTTTGTGGCTTTTCGCCGAATCGAATTTTTCAAATAGATATTTCCCTAGACTTATTGACAGATAGGAGTTGTATGAATTCACATAGATGCGTTGTACCGTAGTGCAGCTGTCACATTCTGTCATTTGATTTTTGACTGCTAAAAACCACAATCTCTTGCGGCACGTATGCAATCCTTCTTGGGCTGCGAATTATTTATTCACCTTTAACTGGCCAAGTTTCTGCGATCGAAATTAAATTGCTAATTTGGCTACTAATCCCCCGACCCATTATCTACCGCTTCTTCACCCCCATTCGCGCAGCGTGAGACTTTTCCGTATCACTTTCTTACTCAGACACAGAAATTCATTACGATAGGAGTGAAATTTTACTACTGACCGATAGCGATATCTTTAGACGGGCTGGTGATAAGGAACAACTCCCGCAAAAAACATAGGTTTAAATAAGACAAAAATATTTTGAGTTGCCATTGTAATTCAAATAATGCTGATCGGCAATTTGGTATGGGAGGCCCAATTTTTTTTCGTATGTTGACCTATATTCCTTAAAAAAAGGTATTCTTTATCACCATCCCGTACTGAGTTTTCGGTATCAGTCACTAGTAAAATTTCATCCTATTTACTATACGAGTTGTAAGGTAACTTTCCGCTAGAAACATTTGTCAGGTATGGACAAAAAAAATCGTCTTCCCATACAAAATCACAATAGCTGCTGACTGCATTTACTACGATAAAAAAATTACGTTTCCTGGAATATTTTTTTACGAGAAGTTGTTCAGTTTCATGGTCTGAATGCACCCTATCAATATTCGAAGGCCTGTCCCTTACACCCTGTAAAAGCAAACCAACAAAGCTAAGTAAAAAATAACTAAAAACAAATTAAACTATTATCGAATTAAAAAAAAATCTGAATGTTGGAGAGGCTATTTTTACGTACGTAGTACATTACGTCTTAATATAAATAACTAGTACCGAACGGTCCTACTACGCCTTCTTATGTCATGTAGGTTTGAAGTTGATACTTTGACATTTCTATGTCGTATGGTAGAAAATACAAGCTTACCTGTGCTCGTCACAGATCGACGGTGCGCGTAGTCTAAGTAGTATGTGTTTAGGTTAACTTGCGGCAACCAACGTATTTTTATGCTTTTTTGTCGGAGCGCTCAGCTTGCTTCATATCATCATCTGAACTTTCTTAACGCTTCTTAGAAAGTTGAAAAGAATTTCGCTCATATCAGCTAATTTCATCGCTGAACTTGGTAAGAACAGCAAAATTTCAAATCCAATATAAACTGTGGGTAAACTCAAAGTCAGCAACTTCTGATGGAAAATATTTGGGAGATCGGGAGTTTCTGTGAGCCATGGATTTTTTATAACTAGCTGGTACCCATGAGCTTCGTTTCGCTGACTTTCAGAAACTGATAAAAAAACTATTTACACACCAGCATTTTTTTATATACATGCTCTGTTAGCAAGAATGACCATCACGCTAATAAGCTGTTGCTAATGCAGCATTTCTTACACCACAGTTCGTGGACCCATATTTCTAATCAGAAAGGCATTTTTGCGTTTTCGTAAAGTAGCTCTAGGCTAGCTAGACGCTAGAAGTCTTCTGAATCTCGCATGATGGTACTTGGGTTTTCGTCGGGTCAAATTAAACGTTCTGCAAGCATTCGCCTTTTAGATGTTTCCGTAGCGAAAACTCCGCATGATGGATGATTATTGTGATACATTTTCGCTAATCATCTTTAAACAACTCCAAAATTTGCGTAACAAACTCCGCTCAATTTAGATAATATTCGCAACTATTACCCTAGTTTGCTCAACCCAAGCGGAGTGACGAGCTGAGGGAAATTTGCATGAAAATTCTTGAGTAAACCGTAAGATGAATGGAAGGTGCTAATCCCCGTTTTCACGACAAAACAACGACGCACATAATCGCCCGGAGTAGAATGAGTAGAATACATTAATTGATAAGCAGCGGGTCGTGATGTGACAAGCTCATCGCTCAGAAACCTCCGCCCTCGGTAATTTTCTTTGATGTTGCTGTTTATGTAATTCACATAGTTAGATTTACAGTAAAAGGATTTTGCCAGGTTTCGAATACGTTTTTTATACGGTTTGTACTTTAAACGTTAAAAGGCGAGAGATAAAATACATCTATCCAATCTATCTATCTTAAACCTGGTACTCAAATAAAGAAGAATACTGGGATAAAGCCCCAAAAACTGTGACCCAAATGCATCTCCACAACTGAGATCCGTGAAAATTCATGCTGTTTCATATACAGGATGTACTGTACTCGTATATTAAAAGGTGCAAACACGTTCTTCTTTTTCTTCATCGAGTCGAATGTTCAGTATGATAACAAATAAAAAGCTCAAATGAGCATAAGGCGAAAAGAAGATTTCCTCATTTCATTTGTAGTAAAGAAGATTTCATATTTCGACTCATTTCACTCAAGGAACGTTTTTAGCACGAAGACAGACTGTTATGGACGATGATTTTATTTCTGCAGACACACCCTGTATGACTCAAAACATTCCTATTCAAAGCCGGTACAGTTATCAGTAAAATGGATAAAGCATCAGGTCGCGGCATGACGTCATAATTCAGCTTCGCATTCGGATTTCATGGAATATTCGCTACAATCTGGTATCGGATGGCGATAATTCGCGCATTCACGCCTCAATGCTCCTCTGTTAACAGTGGTTCATTGTGCCAGCTCGTCGCATGTGTCTTTATCAGAATACGGATGCATTTAACATGGTCTTTTGGTAAATAGATAAAAAGGTGCTCCGAAACTGCGTGGTATGATTTCATAATTGTGTGCTTACAGCGGTAGTATTTATATTTTAAATAAATAAATATAAATTAATAATTCTTTATTTACGGTCAAGTCACATTTACAGTGCCAACTGACATATATGTTATTTTTTATGCATATTCCAGTATCCTCCTACAAAAATGCAATCCCTCACTATCAAATCGTCCACGTATGATCAATTATCAAAATAGCCTATCATATTTTACACTTTGTGTTGTGATTTCTTGATGAAAGTCCTTGGTAATCTGGACCATATTTTTTAAACTTGTTTTATGCCGGCTAAGAATAGCATTACCCTATTTCTGGGGTGTTGTAAGTGGCGACTAAGGAACTTGTGGATATCTCAAATTTTGTATTACAATTGTATGCGACAGGGTGGCAACCTGTAACTAAAGTGATAACGATATTTCCAAAAGCGACTGTATTTTACTACTGTTAACGCTCTACCTACCCTGCAATAGATGATATGTGTATGCATGCATTTTAAAAAAAATTGCCTTACATTGGTTGTATCGATTTGAAATAATTTAATGAGTTTACACTGACCTATGATGTAGTAATAAGTATAACAGATCAACATCATATCCTTTGAAGCCGGAAATCAGGAATAGTTTCATAATTCATGACTCATCAGCAGTTAAACAGGCATTTAGATTCCCAGTGTCCATCTCACATAACAAACACCTCTCACTCACCAACAGCCGATACACTAGTAGCGACCACCAGTGTGTTTGGGATAGTGTTTAGAGAGAATGCACTTTCGTTGTTTACACAGACATTGAGCGCTGCTATGAGAAAGCTTTTGTAGTTCTACTTTACACAGTTTAAACGCTGTTTACTTTGCAACTCGTCAGAATCGTTCCGTTTAAATTGGACTGGTATTTCGACATGTTCGTGTAATTTGACACGACACCTAGGTACCTATTCGAATAGTAGATTAATCACAAGCTTTATTTCAATTTTCATTTATTACACTGACTTATATAGGACTATTATACTATTTCAAAGTGATACAACAACCCATACTAAAATTTTAACACCACAGGCTTTTTCATCAACTGAGAGTCCCACGTAATTTTCTCCACGATACGCAGCAAAGTTTTCAAGAGTTACAATGCATTTGCTATCATTTCTCAATTCTATTATTGATCTACGTCTGTTAATTCATCTCCACTAGTTTGCTTTTAACATTATCAGTCATCCGTTGCTGCTTCTGTTTGACGTGTGAGAGATTAAGTGTCACAGAGCCGATCAAATGGAATGCGAACGGCAGCGTATGTTCGCTAGGAAGTAGAGTGGGTTTTGTGTTTCGCAGCGCATTGAAAGCATACATGTCATAAATATCCAAACGGGCTTCAGCAAAGTGTGAATCTCAATATAAGTTTTGCTCACACATACATAACATATTGAGACTTTATTGAAAATGTACCCCTCAGTAGATCTATACGAATTGTACACAGTACATTTTCTAGATGCAATTGCCGGACTAGAAATAGTTTAAAAAAGTTAGAATCACGAGCGATGTCTAACCAACTATGTATGTTCAAACTAATGGTTTTGTTATACATACATACATAAATCACGCCTATATCCCTAACGGGGTAGGCAGGGCGTCAACGACCGCGAAACGGACATCGACACCACGTCTGACAAAAGTTTCAGGGTCAATCAGATAACTGTGTATCACTATAGAGACAGGTTGTCAGCCCATCGCCTAAAATTACGAAACACATCTAAACCTCGAGTCCCGTAGTCGCATGTCATGTCATGGTTAAGAAATGGGGTGATGCTATTCTAGGCCGGCATCACACGGCACGGTTTTGTAATAATTTAGTTGAATCCTAAACTACACACCTCACACTTGCACTGAGTGTCACTGAGTACAAAAGCGGCTCCCGGACCGCAAGCAGCTTTCTCACTATACAGCTCTTAGGTCTACAAACGATTGGTGGTTTCGCCAATTTGTTGAGGTCTTCGTACAATCAGCAGTACTGCACTTTGATTTACCAATGTTGAAGACCAACATAAACTGGAGTTTCAAACACTTAACATGGAGATGGTGTAGATATATTGTAAAACTAAAATGATAATTAATAACCTTTTGTACTTTTGCCTTGTACCTAGCACCAAAAAGTTAGATTTAGTTGGATTGAAGATTAAAGATTTACCTGTTGCCCAAACAAAAACTGTTTGTGGGTCCGTATTCCTAACAGCTAAGTCCACATGCGCAAGATGAAATAAATTATATAGGTATAGGGTGAAATTTTAGTAGTGAGTGACTGTGTGTATGTGACCGAGATTGCCAACTCAAGACGGGCTGGTGATAAGGAATCCCCAAAAAACAAAGGGCTTCCTATGCAAAAATTACGATCAGCTGATTTGAGTTACCATGGAAACTCAAAATTCATACATACATATATCATGCCTATAATCCCTTGCGGGGTAGGCAAAATATTCTTTAAATTTTGTAATATATGTTCCTTGGGGAAAGTTGTTCCTTACACCAGCCCGTCCTAAAAATATCTATCGGTAACTAGTTACATTTAACCTCATATTTGCGTTTCATGTATCATCTGCATTCAGGTGGTTTTTACAAGTAACAAGTTGTTTTGGAAGATCAGCTGTGTAAAAAGGACACGATTAAGAATTATAAAAAGAACACTGTGACACTCCTCTGTTAATAACGTCGTTTTCAGTCATTATTTGATCTCCATTAGATTTATCTACACGAAAAATGTTTCGAGTATTGGAATTTGACTAGTGACGAAAAACGAAAACTGAAGACGGACTGGTGATAAGCAACAACACAATTTCCCCAAGGGACATAGGTCGAAATACGAAAAAAGAAATTACCTCCTATACAAAATTGCCAATTAGCTCACTCAAAATACTTTTGTCATATTTCAACTTATGTTCTTTGGGGAAAGTTGTTCCTTATCACCAGCCCGTTCTTAGGTATCGCTATCGGTCACTAGTAAAATTTCACTCTATATTTTACAAAAAGAAGAAAATACAGAATACGCCAACTCCGAAAAGCCGAAGTATTTTAACCGACACATTTAAACAATCAAAAGCCGCAAAGAGTCAACCAGCACCAATATACATACATTGCCATGTTTGAATAATTTGACATGGAAAATTATCCGCGTAATTTGTCATCAGATTTCGTACAAATGCGTCTGAAACACATGTAGATGCACAAAGATAAATAAAATAAATATATGAAAAGAAATACCTACTCGATTTGCTAAAACAAAAATTACTAAAATTTCAAGAAAGGCCTGCCTACTTGGAATCGTCTACTACTTACGACGAGCAATGGCTGACCCACACTAATGTCATATTAATTACTGGATCAAACTGACCCGCAACGGTGATTATCGCTTAGAACGCCATCAACGGGAATTATTGTTTCAGAAATGTATCGTTTCCATTTCTCCAGATCAGAGCAAAACTTTGTGAACTGTACCGTGAATAAAACTGCTGAAAAATGAATAAAGGAATGGATAATTGCTTGTAATAATGGTACGATGAAAAATCTTTTTTGTAAGAACTTGCGTAAGTGCATCGCAGGAGGATTTAAACCTGCAAGTAACCGTATCAGTATTACCGACGCCTCTACCCACTGGTCTACCACGGATCAGCTGCCGTTGGCGAAATTATACAAGTATATCTTATTACAAGTAACATGTGGCATGGCTCTATCTACAGGGTTTGAAACTAATTGCCAGCGACCAATCCATCCTTTACAGATTGAAAGTAGCCGAGGCGATAAAAACCTGCGATAAATTGTGTGCAAAACTTTTCGTGTTTGGTTAACATATTTTTTTGAGAACTAGCAAAAGTGCACCGCAGGCAGTATTTGAACCTGTGACATTCGATATTAGTACTACCGAAGCCTCTGTCGACTGGACTAGGTACCGTGTTATTGGCGTCAAGATATACTTGCATAACTAACGGCAGTTGAGCTTTTGAAGATTGTCGGATAAAAATTCACACCTTTTAGATACAAGATGAATGAATGGTAATATAACATAAAATAAGAATCTCCTATACAGCCGTCAACAAGAGCATGCAAATGTAAATGAAGTTAAGAACATTAGACTATTTTAAATCAAAATTAATGAAATAAAAT
The DNA here is from genome assembly GCA_027580185.1 of Tuta absoluta. NCBI lineage: Eukaryota > Metazoa > Arthropoda > Insecta > Lepidoptera > Gelechiidae > Tuta > Tuta absoluta. Next base: position 12,466,638 of record JAQAHW010000016.1, on the reverse strand, counting down.
TTTTGCCATAACCAAAAGTGTCTCACACTCACTATACGCTGTGAGTTCAGACTTAAACGAACAGTTTCCGAAACATTCAATACCTATTATCATTCGCAATCTTAGAACTTCCAGAACCCAGGACAATCGGAGCCGTGACATAAAGAGAATACCCTCGAGCTTCGCGAAGTTGCCGCGAGAGATTGGGTGCGAAAGATCAACATCTCTACGCGAATCCTACTGTCACGGGGATCTTTGCAGACGGTATTCATGTATCACGTGCTGTTTTATATTTTTCTGCATACCTTTTCAGACGTTATGATAGCGACCGTAATTGACGGACGTTAACTCTGCTTACCTGGCAAGGCATAATGGCGTGATACTTGTATGTATGTATATATATATAATTTTGGCACCGGAAGCTAACAAAATAATAAAAAAACGCGACTCTAGAACCTAGGACAATCAATCAGATTTGTCATTATAAAGCGTTGAATACCCTCGAGCGTCGCGAAGTTGCCGCGGGAGATTAGGTGCAAAAAATAAACATCTTTGCAGCCGGTATTCATGTACCACGCATGTGCTATGTTTTAGTATAGTTTTTTCAACTATTTTAAATATTGGTCAGACAAGATGTGGCGTGAGAAGCGCGTATTTTCACGGCCGTTTACGTTCTACTTTGTAAAGAATTAAAGCGTGATGGTCGTATAAATATGTTCATGCTATTTTAAATGCTTACAAAATCAACAAAAAAGCATGTACAGATCTTAAAAGTGAGATGCGGCACTTTAATGTACTTTCACAAATTGCATCCTTGATAAAGCAGCGACTTTTTTTCCATAACACCAGTGTAGGCCTATTTCGACGCGTCCATTAAAACGGCTTAGTCTGACTAGAGTAGGTATAGTTACACGGCTTGGCGGATAATTTAATTCAGCCTACCGCCGCAGAAATCCTGCTTGATTCCTGTAAATCTAAATTTTATTTTCGAAGTACTCTAACGTAATTTTTAATATAAATAGAATTAGGTTAGGTTTAATATAAATAGAAAGACGTAGTTCATGGAAAGCCCCTGAAAGATGCGAGTACGTACTTTAATATTAAACCCCAATCCCTCGCACTTTAGACAAGACGAAGACAGCTTGAAATTAATTACAGAACCTCCCGTTCACTGTTTGTTCCCTCGTCTACTATTTATTTTTTATTGTATTTGTATTCTGGTTTCTTTCTTGCGTATACGACTCGCGAAACGAACAATTGCATGAATCTGTCAGCGTTTTAACTTGCGATCCAAGTTTCAGGCATCAACGGACTAACGTAAGGTAACGTATTTTTTATTGATCAATCAATATCACCAAGAAACGATCCCACGATCCACGTCCGCCGCTGCGTATGTTTAACGCATGCGTCTGTAAGACGAAAAAAATGCGTAACGGATGCGTCTGACAAGTCGTTTGACATTTAGTGTTTGGAAATCATACTCGTATATGTACATGTCATCCGGATGTACAGACCGCGAAACCAAACTAATCTAAACTAATTTTGGGGTGGTATGGGATCTACCTCCTAGCGGTCCGCCCCGGGCAACGGCAACACAGGCTTGCCTGTGGATAAGTCCGGCTGAACGATCCCACTAAGCGGTTGAAGGCTCTCTAAGGGGCCGCCTGGCTCGCTACCACCATCCCACCGATGTCTGGCGCCAAGTTGCTTGCTGCGTTCCGTCAGTGTGTGGGAGTGCCAGTGCCTTGACAGGCTTCTTCTGGGTGGGCTCGCTCCATCTTGGACTCTGTCTCTGTCCTATGACCTAGACTAGAGTCAAGAGCAAACCCATCATTAATAACAAAAAAAAAATTCATTCAATTGTGTTTTTCCTGGTTTTAAAAGTAGTAACTTGAGATATTTTATCTTTTCTTTCGATGATTTTCAATAAGTATGAAGTTTTTATGGGCTCGGCTATTCAAACAATCTACGAAGTTGAAAAGTAAAGGAAAGCTTAGCTGGAAGTTTAATCGAGTTTATTTTAGTTTTGCAATTGAAAAGTCAATGGAAGTCGTTATCAACATCAGAATAATAGTTACCCGCTAAAGATCTTTTGTTTACGTTTATTCGCAGTTTCGAATGCTTATCAGTAACAATAAAAATTAAGTAAGTAAAGTAGGGTGGTTTTCACACGCATCATATGATTTTGCGGAATTTTGCTGGTTTGGTTTTATTGACGCATTGCTTTTATTGTAGGAATTAGACATACGACGCTGCGGCTGTCACAGGCTTTTTTGCTTCCTGGCTGTAAAATATAAGGTATATGAGCTTTCCTTTCATATATAGGGTGAAATTATACTCGTGACCGATAGCAGAAACTCAAGAGTGGCTAGTGATAAGGAACCACTTTCCGCAAGGAACAAAGGTCGAAATATGAAAAAACTAATTGGACCATCCATACAAATTTACCGATCACCTGATTTGGGTGACAATGGAAGCTCAAAATATTTTTTATTTTTCGATTTATGTTAGGAAAAGTTGTTCTTTATCACCAGCCCATCCCCTCTTTTTCAGTATTGGTCACTACTAAAATTTCACCTGATATATTTCTATCGTCACGTGGGATAGAAATACATCGGTTGATTGAGACTAGTTCAAAGTTCCCCATCAATATATTTTTCGTAATCGCAGCCAAAGAATGAAAAGGCTCACAAATGAGGGTGATTTTTCACAGAGCACACGTCCTCCTGTTCCGGACTCGTCACTGACATAAACAACTATAACGAACGCGGCGCGCGATTCAAAGCAAATTGAATCGAGGTGCCAATAGTCGGAAGACCCTCATTTCCTTGCATTTGTTGTCAGCCACCCGGAGGCATTAAATTTTCTTGGTAAAACTGGAGCCCTACGTACGTAGAAGAAATTTTTATATAACCAGCTAATATTATTAGGAAAATGGAAAGGCCACTACGGGGTTACGCCTGGTTACGTAAAGTTTTCTTTTGCCGAAAACAACGTTTAGGCTTTCATGGCGTGATGCACTTGTAACTTTTTACCTAAACTGAGGTTGAGTCGAGTTTGACTTCTGAATTGACTTGAATAACTAAAGTAGTTTGATAGTTTAGTTCACATATTTTCCTGATAGATTAGTTCACACACTTTTTTCCTTCCTTGATGAGCCTTGCCTTATTTGGAGATCAGTAGAAAATATACACCCTGGTTTCTATTTTATTCATACACATTTTTTTCTTTTGACTAGATAGTATATTTACTTTAATTTGCACTAGCACCACTTCGCCTTTCTCCCGTTTCCTTGCAATGATGTCCGGCGCACCCTTCCACATAAAAGTGAATTAAGATTGTCCCTCATTTTATTCAATTGACCTCTCTACTCTCTACATTTCTTTGTTATATCGGGCGAAATTGTTCCTTCAGTGACTGACGCTAAAAGACCTTTTTCAAGATGACCAGCCTTATTATTACTTTGTGCATAGATGTAACTTAGACCTTGCGTAGAGAATATCTATTTTGTATGAAGTAAGGTATTAATAGAGATACTTCTTCTTAAGAAATGGTTCTATCGGTAGCGTAGCATATTTTAAAATGTTTTGAGCCACGGCATTAAAAATGAGGAAAAGACAACTTTATACTGTGCAAATAAATGACCGTTTTACGGCACTTTCAGAAGAAGAACACGAGAACATTAAACAAATAAACAATGACTATAAAATAAGTTTAATGACACATTTTCTCAGCCTCCAGCGAAACATCCCCAGACGTCAATGTTGAGTTCACCAGGCAACTTGATAACATTTCAAAACGTTTTATAACACTCTTAAATAACGTTAATAGCTTCGTCGAACTTTTTTCTAGCTCCCCTTGGGGCCGTTACACAGCATTACAATACGATTTATACGGCGTTTATAGACTTAGGCCCGAGTTAGAGATTTCACCCTGTAGTATTCAGGTGTCAACTAGAATTGTACGAGGTCGATTTATCGGGACGATAGTGGAACCCTCCGGTCCTGAAGGGGTTTTAAAAGGCTTCAGCGGATTTTATTGAGGTTGAATTAGAGTTGGACGGTGTAGTCTGGGTTGATCGTACGGAGTCACTTTATAGGTTCTTTTAAGCTGGCTTTCTGTCCGGAGAGAAAATGTTATATTACTTTGGGTTTTATGTGAAATTACGCTGAAAGAAGTAAAACATTCTTACAACAATATTGTAATACGGTGAATTTACGGGTAAAATTAGTTGCCTACTAATTGTTATTTGCGCTCTAGCCTGTAATACCTGGTGATAATTCAACTTTATTGTGTATTGCACGTATGTGCTTTCGTAGGTAAGCATGTAATAAATGTAGTAAAGATTGCGCATAAACATTAACCGTCGAGTGCATAGTACGTATAAAATGATAAAGAGTGAAGGTGAGTTGGTATACTCTGTGTTTCTATACTGAAACACAGCTGTTAGTGGGGTGGTATGGGATCTACCTCCTAGCGGTCCACCCCGGGCAACGGCAACACAGACTTGCCTGTGGATAAGTCCGGCTGAACGATCCCACCAAGCGGTGGAAGGCTCCGTAAGGGGCCGCCTGGCTCGCGACCACCATCCCACCGAAGTCTGGCGCCAAGTAGCTTGCTGCGTTCCGTCAGTGTGTGGGAGTGCCAGTGCCTTAACAGGCTTCTTCTGGGTGAGCTCGCTCCATCTTAGACTCTGTCTCTGTCCTATGACCTAGACTAGAGTCAAGAGCAAACCCATCATTAATAAAAAAAAAAAAAAAAAACAGCTTTTTTAAACTCTAATAAAGTTTGACGCTACTGATGTGATACAACACCTGAAAGTGCGTTTTTTGTTGTCATTCTAATAATCTTAGTTACTTACGGTACTGAATTCTGTCGGCTCAGCCACTAAGCACCACTAAAGTTAATAATTTCAACAGTATTCCGACGATAAAAGATCGCGGGCATATTTTATGTTTTAATCGTTTTCCTTTTCAATATTAGGTCGGAAGCCCAAAAATATTGGATAAAAATCGAAGAGGAAAGAGAACGCTCACAAATTTTTCCTCAACCGTTTTTCAGCTAACTAATCGTTTACCTTTACCATAACAATCAATCCACCCTCAATTTTCCAGCCAATATCCGGCGCCAGCGGGAATCTATTCAAAGTGCCTAATTAATGAGCGGCATTTTTCCCGCATGCGGATCACGTGACGGCGCAGGTGACGTCATGATAAATGCCGATCATGTTGTAAGGGTCAAGTAAGACCGTGATTCAGATAGGGAGCTGCTTAAAGAAGTCTATTATTGTATGAAGCAGTACACCGCAACACAATGGTCGGCTTAGCCTCGCTTGGAGTCGAGGCCAACCGTCTATATAATAAGAGCACATAGGTATTACAATAATGGCATATTCAAATGTTGTTGCGTCACGTTGAGATTGATGCATTGCTACTTAATGCTTCATACATAGACTTGAATTCTCAAGCATTTTTGCGCTGGGTTGTGTTACAGTATTAACAGGCTGAGGCCTATTCACAAACATCTATATGTTCCACTAAACTGATCTCGCATTACAATCTGGAGGCAATGTTTTCTGTAACTTACCAAGAAAACTTTCCGTCCGTTCTGTCATGTTTTTCTAACGATGCGATCGTAAGGTTTCTTACCTAATCGTTTAGCGATCTATGTATTTACATATGAACACAATGTAGTCATTCCTTGAAATCTAAATTTGTAAGCAGGTACTTATCTTAACTAGCACATCAAATTTTGTCGGAAAGAAACGCTGCAATAAAATAAAACTGGATTATTATGAGCTTTTGTAATATAAAGAGCATACAAAATATTTTTCTGTGCAGGAAACATATTTTATCAGCAGAAGCCGCGAGAAATGTGGTGACGTGATTGCTAGGGGCAGAAATAATTGCCACTGACTTGTTGATGGATGCCCTGGATTGTGTGCTGAATTATCTGATGATGAAAACCAGCAATCAATTTTTGGTAGTGGAGGTATCTTACATACACTTATGGTACGTTCGTTTCATATATGTGTTTTTATATTCAGACTCACTAATGATCCAACGGTTGATGATTAAAAGCTTTTGTCAGCAGATCATTACAGTTCTCATCGATTTGTGAGCAAGTAGGGCTAGCAACCACGTTAGGATACATAAAGCTGAGACTAAGTCGACAATGAAAGATAGCAAGCAGCACTAATGAATAAATAAATAAATAGTTAAATTGAATATTCCTAGAAATGCGTCAAGCACTTCCTAAACAATAACGAAATAATATATAGCAATTTGTTTTTTTTATTTTGTTAGGAACCTCATGTTGTAAGAACAGTGATCACAAGCCAGGTGCTTTACATTTAGGAAGATATTGCCTACACTCGCTGTTTGTATCCGTCCGTGACAACCCTAGAATCCATCTAGAATAAAAGGGCTCACATATTATGGTGTGTCAACATCACCCTCCTACATTCAGTCAGATTCATTCAAAATTAGGAAATCGTAACCATGATTCACCTGACAAAAGCATTGCTGAGTTTCTTCGTCGACATTTCTAGATTTTGCATTATTTCTGGAGATAGCGACCATGCTAGGTATAAAACTTTGTTATTTTTTTTAAGAATACCTACTTGAGCACAGTTGCAACGCACGCAGTTTCATGGGACCACCTGCGTTTATTGTGTTCCAAAAAGTTTGGATTGTTTAAAATATGACATCATCAATTATCCACATCAGTTGTCATATTCCGATTTCTTATTTTCGTGTGAGACACCGACCGAGTCATCCAACGACCCGGTTTGATCATAAAGGTATATATTTTAAATTAGGTGAATTAGTGAAGTAATAGATGAAACGGCGAGATGTCATTTTCAGAAGGTACTTCTTCTTTCTTTACGTGTGGGACACGGAGTCATCTAACGACCTGATGAACCCTGTCAGAGTTTTTCAACCAAGAAGGTACTTATTGTAGGCAATGGCTAACCAAAAGCTCGCAAAGTAACAACGCCACCCTCAAAATCAAATGGTGTGCATTAAAGAGAAAGATATGTAATTCTGATAGACGAGGCCCGTTTATTACATTTATGGATTTTAAATGTGATCCATTCTAGCTCCATTTCAATTTTCCGCTTGAATTCTTCTTTTCGTGTGAGACACCGAGTCATCCAACGACTTGATGAACTCTAGTGTCAGAGTTTTTCAACCGCTTAAATAACGAAATCTCAAATTATATTACAATAGATACGTGCTAAATGATGTTGCAATTATATAAGCATTGAATAACCGTTTTTTATATGATATTTTTCTGTGTTTTAATACTATCTAAACTTAAACATGTGTATGGCTTGTCCAGAAGCCTAATAAAATCTTCATTACAGAAAAAAGTAATGAAGCCAAACAAAATTCAACTTTTATCTACTGAATCGTCCGAGGGTTGGTTGGTGGACGTGGTGATACGGGAATTTAAATAAAACTTGAGACCACTGGTAAAGAAAACGATTTTCATGTCCAATTTCTGCTATCAATTCGCGGAAAACTGTAAATTATACTCAATAAATGAAGTATCTATCAATAAGATTACGTATAGCCAGCTACATAAAACGTTGAGATCGTTACACCGCCATTGAAACCGTTTTATTCGTGGCGAAATATTCATCATCATCATCAGCCTATTGCAGCCCACTGCTGGACGTAAGCCACCCCCAGGGTAAGCCACGAATATAGATCCAAATTAATTGAATGCAGAGAAGTGTGCGACACGTCAAAAAACCTACAAAGCAAAGACTATTACGAGTAATATACAACTTTCCCAAAGGAACATCGGTTAAAGTATTTAAAAGAATGGACCTCCCATACAAAGTATTTCAGCTGACCGAGTCAATTTGTATGGGAGGTCCAATTTCTTTTCATATTGCCACCTAAATTCTTTGGGAAGAGTTGTTTAGTTAAATGGGCTGGTTCATCCCTTAACATATTTCCAGCCAATATTTTCACACCTGTGTAACATAGTTACATTTATGGGCAGATGGTTATATACCCACCTATTTTTTGAACCCGTAAAATAGTGTAGCAGAAACTCTGACTTTGTTGACATGTTTTCGAAAGCGGCTGAGCACAAGTCAAGGAAACTGGTATCGTTTGCAAGTGGCAATCCATTTTTTGTCCGACATTAGGGAAATCCTCGCAAGTCCTATTTAGGAAATTGCCTTCTTTATCGCGCTTGTGGCTACACACTCGGCCGACCTCGGATCTCGGGGCCCTTATCATTCCTCTCGTTTTTAAGCGTATATGCTTTCGTGGCTTAGTCGTTAGAGCTATGGGCTCTAATCCTGATCGAGATTTATTTGATTTGGCTTCTGATAGGAAATGACAAAAATGTCTTGCTTTTTTTATGTAATCAATTAGCGTAATTTCTGCAAGAGTAATTAAATCGAAAAAGTTAAAATGTTTTGCAAAATTATGACTTTAATTCAACAAAGTTTTATTTGTGATGTTCACCTTACACCCTGTATATGAAGGTAGGCAGAGCGTGAATGGCCTGATAAAACGGGTTAAACGACAATTTTTACCGACCAAGTACTTTTAGACACCGATTAATACGACAAGGCAGAAAAAGAATTATGTTACTGGTATCGGAAAAGCAATCGTCAGCGAAAATCCCTACTTTTATGATACATTGGATCGGGACCCACTCTACTGGAAATTGTCTCCGGGTTACAATTCTTTCTTATCTGGGTTATTAAAAATTTTAGCTCAAATGGTTCTTCTAACCTGGTTCACCGTTAATTATATTATGTTAAAATTTTATGTTAAGTATTATCGACTTATTTATAATAATAAAGTACCTAGAGATGAACGAGCTTAAATAATTGGGGGCAAAAAGTCTCGAGGGATGTGTATTGCAATTTTAGGCGATGGGCTGACAACCTGTCACTGTAGTGATACACAGTTATCTGATTGACCCTCAAGCTTTTGTCAGACGTAGTGTTAATATCCGTTTTACGGCCGTTAACGCTCTGCCTACCCCGTAAGGGATATAGGCGTGATTTATGTATGTATGTAAAAAGTCTTCAGATTATCTTAATATCAATTTTAATAAAAATACATACATACATACATACATATATCATGCTTATACCCCCTGCGGGGAAGACAGAGCGTAACCAGCAGTAAAAAACACATTTACGCGACGTCTGACAAACGTTTGAGGGTCATTCAGAAAATTGTGTATCACTATAGTGACAAATTGTCAGCCAATCGCCTAAAATTTTGATACACACTCATGCAAACCTTTGAATCCCTTAGTCGCCTCTTACGACACCCACGGAAAAGAAATGAGGTGATGCTATTTTAAGCCGGCATTACACGGCATTTTCATTTCGGCGTCTGATTCAAATAGTGTGAGATCATGATATATATATCCTTTATTGCATAAAAACAAACGAAAATATATACAAACAGTGTGAGCAAAGGCGAGCTTATCTCTAAGAAGAGATCTCTTCCAGCCAACCCGTCGGTAGTGCGAGAATCGAGTGCCTAAAATTGCTATACACACCCTCGAGTCCCTTCGTCGCCTCTTACGACTCCCACGGGTAAGAAATGGAGTGATTCTATTCTAAGCCGGCATCACACGGCAATAAAAATACGTATATATATTATACGTATATGTATATATTTATATTTCAATAATAATTAAAATAATTTTTTAAATAATAAGTTTGTCAATTTATTTAATCTAAGATTTGAGTTCCTTTTGAAAATATTTTATGGAAGTTATAAAATATGGCAGCTCGTTGCCCAACATAATTTGCCTTGATTAACCATTGTATACTAAATAAAAATCCAGTATATCATGATCTCATGATCTATTTAAATAATGTATATATTTATGTAAAGTACTGTAGTATAGTTAAAATTCATTTTAATTGTTGCATTGTTTTGTCCCCACAAAAATATTGATTCTCGCACTACCGACGGGTTGGCTGGAAGAGATCTCTTCTTAGAGATAAGCTCGCCTTTGCTCACACTGTTTGTATATATTTTCGTTTGTTTTTATGCAATAAAGGATATATATATCATGATCTCACACTAATTGAATCAGACGCCGAAATGAAAATGCCGTGTAATGCCGGCTTAAAATAGCATCACCTCATTTCTTTTCCGTGGGTGTCGTAAGAGGCGACTAAGGGATTCAAAGGTTGCATGAGTGTGTATCAAAATTTTAGGCGATTGGCTGACAATTTGTCACTATAGTGATACACAATTTTCTGAATGACCCTCAAACGTTTGTCAGACGTCGCGTAAATGTGTTTTTTACTGCTGGTTACGCTCTGCCTACCCCGCAGAGGGTATAGGCGTGATATATGTATGTATGAATCTGATTTGCGCGACATTGATTGAGTCTTGTCCTCACCGAGGGCTACGGATTTATGCCCATAATATTGGTTAGGGCAATGGATTAACTTATGTAGTTATCACTGGAGCACGAACCATTTAATCAATTTGTATTGGCAAAGCGATAGGGATACACGCGGCTTAAACGAAAGCCGATAGAATATGGAATAATGCCCTAAATGGTGCGTGTCCCTTCGGACGGACAAAAGCTTTATAGTGTCAATTTGGCACTGGCTTCGATCTGGCTGATAGAGCAATAAACGTTGAGGCGCAATAGGTTTTAAGTGGAATTACATGCGAGTACTTACTAGTTATAATTGTATCTTTGAACAGGACGAAAGATTGTTGTGACAGCAAAGCTGCTTTAAAGTATTGATTTGAGTTTAGCAACACGTAAAATATAGTATTTTTGATAATAAATTATTTTAGGAGCCCATTTTGTTACGTTACGTAAATAATTTTTGTGAATAGGTTCTATTTTTAGGCCCATTATCAAACTATTTAGACAACATTTCTCGTTATTAGAAAAAACGGTTACATACATAACATATATCACGCCTTCATCCCTTGTGGGGTACGCAGAGCGAACACGGCCGTAAAAAATATTATTGACGTCACGTTTGGCACACATTTTGAGGGTCATTTAGAAAATTGTGTATCGCTATAGAGAGTTGTCAGCCAATCACCTAAAAGCACTACGAAGGGTAAATAAGCTGTTAATTTTTTGTTATTAATTTAAAATGAACTTTTTGTGGTTTATTTAAATTACTGTGTTACCTAGCATATTATTGCTTCATGATGATCCCTTAAATGTGTAGTTCGAGTAACTGCAGATAGTACCCTAAGGTCTAATTGAACATTAATCAGTTTATGTACACTACAACCATTGTGGTTTCTCCTTTCATAAGCAAGTCGCATCACGCCACCAATTTACTGAAATACAGTTCCACTGGCTTGTGCGTAACGGTTTTATCCCAATCTAAGAGTAAGGAATACGTTTAGAGATAGCCCACTAAAAATACAATGAAGGCAAAAAAGTTAAGTGCAATTGTGTTGTTCGTTTGCATTTATCTTAAGCGGGATTTGATTTTCTTGATTTACTTTTATTTAGAACGGAAAATATTTTACACCGCTTGCAATTAATGCTAGCAGCATTGGATAATATAAGGATTCGTCAAACATTGTCACATGACATGACGTGACGTGAATATGGCTGGCCTCGAGGTATAATTTTGAAGGCTTTCCTCTATCATTAACTTTGCTCCAAGATTCCAATTGGATTGAAACGTTGCCGGGTACCCAGCTGAAGGGACCGTAATAGCATTTCTGTAGAGGGCTCCACAAAAATTGTTTTGCTGAACGAAAGCTATTTATGTCTGATTACTATTGTATTGATGAAATTCCGATATCGGGTCGAGGGTGACGTTTACTGCAAAGATATAAGGAAGCTCTATTCTATTGATATGTGCTATCCGCATTGCGTTCACATGGGAGGAAGGGTCCTTTCGTATTCGTATAGAAGCTATTAGGCTAACGCAACATTGTTCGAACCAAATAATTATTTAGAAAATCTTACTTATTGATATATGTCATGATTTTGTGCACATAAATATGTAGGTAATGATTTGTTGGAAAGATCCCAGATGTAAGAAAAAGGCTCCAAGTAACAAAATTCTACATTGAAATGAGAGAAAACTATTTTCAATTTTATGCGATATGATTAGGCTATATGCCAAACGCACAAATATGTTGATCCTTCCTCATTTCAAAATTAACAAGTACTCCTCGGCAACTTGCTATCAACGTGTGTTGCAACTTTGGCCACGTTATGAGACGCGTCGATGACAGACTCGAAAAAATTATTATAGTTGGAACTTAAAAGGGTAAAAGATCAAAAGGCCACTCACTGACTAGGTGATCTGTCGGGCTAAAGGATAACTAAACTTCAAACTTATATTTTGTCGTTGGCATTCCCACTTATAGAAGCCGATTCAGATAATTTGTCCATGCCATACTTATCCACTATGCTATGGCCCTGATCTTCAGACATGAAGGACCGACCAGAGAGATGTTATATGAGATAAAATAAAGTTAATAATCCATACTAATATTATAAATGCGAAAGTGTGTTTGTTTGTTTGTTTGTTTGTCTTTCTTTCACGTTACAACAGAGCGATATCATGCAGTGTTTTTTAGGTGTGCAGTTAGGTGAGAGGCTGGAGAGTGACATAGGCTACTTTTTATCCCGGAAAAACATATTTTTCCCATCGGAAAAGCGATTAATGTTTAGCAATAGAATACACCCATACTACGAACATAGATGAGTATCATGCAGCGATGTAAAGCATTTTTTTTTTTGAGAGCAGCTAAATGAAAAGCTGGTGAGTGACATAGGTTATTTTTTATCCCGGAAAAACATATTTTTCCCTTCGGAAAACCGATTAATGTTTAGCAATAGAATACATCCATACTACATACATAAATGAGTATCATGCAGCGATGTAAAGCATTTTTTTTTTGGAAAGCAGTTAGATGAAAAGCTGGTGAGTGTCATAGGTTACTTTTTATCTCGGAAAAACATATTTTTCCCATCGGAAAACTGATTATTGTGTAGCATAGAATACATCCATACCACATAAAAAAGATGTATATACAGGATGTAAGGGACAGCCCTCCGAATACTGATATTCCCATAGTAAATGCAGTGAGCTGATTGTGATTTTGTATGGGATATAGAAAAAAAGAATTTAATCTATGGCAGGTTGTTCAGTTTCATGGTTTGAATACACCCAATCAGTATTCGAAGGGCTGTCACTTACACCCTGTATAGCACTACTATGAGAATGTCTCTTGAATATGAGTTTTGGGATATGAATGTGGCTTTAAGGGTGATGTGGGTATGTACTTGAGATACTTCTTACCACAGAAGTAAAGTTAATTTCTACAGTTAAACATGATTTGAAAGTCCATTTCTATAATAATAACCATTTTTAGCACAGTAAGTTTGCCCTGCGTATACTTGCGAAGACACATAATAAACTTAAATTTTTTGGTACCATAGTCCTGAAAATTGAAGACTAGGCAAAATCATTATACTGCGTATTCATATTATTATAATTCCAATCCAAGAACATCCATCCCCAAGTTAATTTGGTTTGGAGCTAATATAGGTTTTCAAATCCTTGATTACATACCCACTCCTTTCTTTCATGTCTTCTTGGAGCATGTTTGTATGTAATAAAAATTTCAAAATAGCAGGAATATTAAAAAAAAATTAAAGCTATATACAAGTAGACACGGTTATGGACACAGAACAGAGCACTTCATACCCCGTCGAGTTTTTAAATTCATTGGAGTTGTCAGGTGTGCCCTCACATAAGCTGCAATTAAAAGTAGGCGTTCCAGTCATGCTTATGCGAAATTTAGATGCCCCTCGATTATGTAATGGAACGAGACTTCGTGTGACACAACTAGGACGGAACATAATTGGAGCCACCATCTTAACCGGCGTTGGCAAGGGTGAAAATGTAATAATACCACGGATCCCAATTATTCCCACAGATCTTCCATTCCAATTCAAGAGGCTGCAATTTCCTATCAAGCTTAGTTTCGCAATGACAATCAACAAAGCGCAGGGACAAACTTTAAAGGTAGCGGGGGTCCACTTAGAAAAACCGTGCTTCTCTCATGGCCAGCTATATGTAGCATGTTCGCGTGTGTCCAATGCTCAGAACCTCTTCATTTTATCCCCAGATGGTAAAACTTACAATATCGTTTACAATAGCGTATTAAAATAGTGCTCTGTTCTGTGTCCATTAAGCTGTGTACTATGTCTTTAACACTCTTCTGGAAACAAACGCTCCGAAACACTGTAAAAGCATAAATCCCTCCCCTTTGAAAGACAATTTTTGTATACGCGCTCTCCATCAAGATATGTCTTCCATATTACTCACGATAATTTTTCCGGTTTAGTGACTGCGTCTCTATTAAAATTACGTTATCTTTACTTTTAACATTAAATGCCTGTTTTTCCTTACACTATAAATGTGTCATAATCTTCTTTCTAGCGTCGTAATATCTTCATTATTGAAGGTCGTAATTCCCCTGATGGGAAATATTTTTCTCATTCAGGATTCTTTTCCATCGCTGCGTATCTTTGGCGACATAGAGCGCTGAGTGTATTTAATGAGACCACCTAATTGTACTGAAACCTCTTGGTCGTTTGCCATCGACTTTTCCAGTGATCATGAGTGCAAAGTGGCAAAAGAACTCAAGGATCATTCTTGCGCCTCATTACTTGATTTTACAATAGCCTGTATTAGTGATGGTAGCGCCCAGGTACCACAAATTATATACTTTTTCAAGGAAGTGAACCATTCCAGTGTAGTGTCGTCTGTGTATCGGTGAATAGTGATTTTAGTGCCCTCCCAGTTTACACAGTTGTTCGCCTTACGATGTGTCGTTTAGAATACACAACTAATTAATAAAACTCTATGAGTACGCGGGCGAAGCCGCGGGTAACAGCTAGTTGAATTTATATTCTTTTAGACCAAAATGAAGCATTTCTCCTGTCATCATAATTTATAATTTTCGGCCACACGAAGATCAAAGCTCACCGCGAGTTACAAAAGAAAAGATTAACTTCCACAATGGTCTCGCAGATGATATTGTAAATTAAGATTAACATAACCGAAAACTTGTTGAAAACACAATTACAGAAGTTTTATCTTGGAGCTGTAAGCGCAGTAATCACATTTGTCCTGGAAGTTGCACGGAGAAAATTGTCTTTGGTGCCGTAACGAGGTCGGGGCTTTGGCTCCTACCAGGAGAACTTAAGTACGCGTATTCGAAAATTTTAAAGAAAGGCTTTGCCTACAAATTTTTCAAAAGAATATAATAAAACGAACAAGTATCATTCATGATGTAGATTTACGCGACTTACTTGACTTGACGTAGAGGGCTAAACTCTCTAGCAAATCTTAAACAAGTAAGTCGCATAAACCTACATATATCATCACTACATAGTATAAAATAAAGTCGCTTCCCGTTTGGTGTCTCCTTATATCTTTAGAATTACCCAACGGATTTTGATGCGGTTTTTTTTATTAGATAGAGTAACTTGAGAGGAAGGTTTATAAGTATAATTTATTCCGGGAAATCGTCACATTCCCATGGGAAAACGGGTAGCCCAACTGGTAGGAAACTTATGACACCCTTTTGACACCTTTAAGGAGTAAAATTTCAAAAATGCTGAAACACGTATTTATTTATTTTAAGTTATGAGTGTTATCAGAAATTTTGAAACAGATCACATTTAAGATAAAAAACTTTCATACAAACTTTTAACCCCCTTTTCACCCATTTAAAGGCTAAAATTTCAAAAATGCTGAAACACGTGTTTAATTATTTTAAGTTATTAGTCTTATCACAAATTTTGAAACAGATCACATTCATTTCAAAAAACGAACTTTCATACAAACTTTTAACCCCCTTTTGACCCTATTAGGGGTTAAAATTTCAAATATGCTGAAACACGTGTTTAATTATTTTAAGTCCTAAGTCTAATCACTAATTTTGAAACGGATCACACTTAGGACAACGAACTTTCATACAAACTTTTAACCCCCTGTTCATCCCCTGGGGGATTTTAAAAAACGGAATTTTATCTTTATTAGTTGTTTCATTACATAAAAAACTTCAAGTCCAAGTTTTATCTCTCTAGCTTCAGTAGTTTAATATTTATACTATCACGAAAACTGAGAAAAGTAATATTTTAGTTCCATAATACAAACATAGATGTCGCTGTTAGTTTTCAACGCACTATAGTGATGTTTGTATTTGTTTTTATAGCAGCAACAGAAATACAACATCTGTAAAAATTTCAACTGTCTAGGTATAACGGTTCAGGAGGTACAGCTTCGTAACTGTAGGACGGACGGACGGACAAACAGACGGACAGCCGAGCCTCAGTAATAGGGTTTTCGTTATTACCCTGTGGGTACTGAACTCTAAAAAATATTTTGAGATAATAAATACCTAAGTGTATATAATTGTAGCTGTAGGTAAGGATAAAAAATATATAATAAAAAACCTCCAATGTGAAAAAAGGGTGTAAAATTTAAAGTGCATTTATGTAAAAAATAATTGTCCACCCGTGCGAAGCCGGGACGGGCCGCTAGTTAAGAATATAATTCTCTAGCCTTAAAGTTTCGACCGGTTTCAAGGAGTAAAAATTTGCGTCACCATCCCATCATAAGCGGATCTAGTTATCTTGTCAGTTATTCATTATTTTCCCTAATCTGGTATCAGTTTTTCCCGGTATTTTAATATAAAACGTAGTAATCTACATTACTGGGAATGTACCTTTAGCTATTTGATACAAAATAGTAATATTTTTCTCGTTATTTCACTTTTCTGTGACGTGATTCTGGATCATTGGATAAAACATAATCCTGTAATATAAATTCTTTCTGTAGGATAATAAAAGGTATATCTGTTGCCACCGAACATTTTATCAATTTGTTTTCAATTAAATTGTTTATGAAATAAATATTCTGGCCTTCTTATTTATTGAAAGCTAATGTTTTACTTCCAATGTTTAATGTTATAGCACAACATACTTGTACAATCATTGTTGCCCAACCCGATGAACTACTGATCTAACTTTTTCGATTTTTCATATCAAATATATTTATTAAGGTATCTTTTTTTCTTATGCGTAAATTTAATTTAAAAAAAACTATAGGTGCTAAGCCTAACAAACTGACAATTCTAAAATAGAAATTGTGTATCGATATTATAATCTCGTATTGTAAAATTTTGCCTTTAGACCTACATCTTCTTCAAATTTAAGAGCCAAACTCTTGTCGGTGGACTTACTTTAATTATAATCCTACATACCTACCATAAATAAACCATTTTAATATCGGACAATTCAATAATAACTAGCGTCTCGGTAAGATCCCCGTTCAAATCCTGCCTGCACTCGAAAATTTTGCAAGTTTTCAAAAAATTGTATACCTAACACGGGAAGTGTTTTAAAAATTTGGTACTCAAGATCCCCGTTTTGATATTTAGAGCTACCATAAAAATGTATGATATATGACAACATGCTCAGAAAATCTTTGATGGCACATTCATACAATCGAACTTAACTAATTTGCCACTAAGTTTACTCAGCTAAGTAAAAAAAAGTAGTAGGGGTTGTCAAGTATAGACCTGCAGTGGTACACCTGCCTGCAAGCAATCCAGGATAACGGTTTTAAATTGTTTCAACTTGGGATTATTTGCTTCGGTTTCTCGTTCGATTCTTGAAACTTGCCCTCTGTGGCACAGAGTACAAGTTTCAGAGGACAAAAGAGCTTTTAAAGGGAAACCAGTTTTAAACGACTTCAAAGAAAACAGGAGGTTCTCAATTCTTTGGAAGGTCTGTATTTGTTTTTGTTTATAATGTTCACCGATTACGCTGACGACCGATTTGGCGCAGTGGTAGTGCGACTGCCTGCTACGCAAAGGTTCCGGGTTCGTTTCTCGGTAGGGCACTCACAAAGTTGATATTTATCACTTTGTGATTTTTTTCCCGGTCTGGTTAGGACATTGCAGGGTGAACCAACTGTTTGTCCGAAAATAAATGGTTCCCTGCGTCGGAGGGCACGTTAAGCCGTGTCGGTCCCGGTTGCTGTCTATGATAACTTAGACAGCGGTCGTAACACAACCATGTCAGAGGCCGACTAGTGGTAGTAGGCGGTTGAAAAACTTTGACACCAGGGTTCATCGTTCGTTCAAAAGTACCGTTACAAGATGTTTCTCTGGTTAGACACAAAATAAACACTCCAACATACCCTGGCCACAGTTCATTAAAATAAAGAAGCAGTGGATGCGACATATTGCTTTTTTTTCGCCACTTTGCTTGCCAAGTCAGTCTCACGAGGCGTAAGTGCTCGATTTTTACGGCCGTTTACGCTCTACCTATCCCGCTAGGGAGAAAGGCGTGATATATGTATGTATGTTACTTGCCAAGCTAGATGAGGCTAATAGCGTATATGAGGAAACCAAATTACAATAAGACTCAGCATGTCCAGCAATACTAAACAAGGCAACTGCCTGTAATTCTAGATTCATCTGCGTTACAATCTCCAAAGTTTCACATAACGAACAGCAAGACCAAGCCGTAGCTCAAAATAACTTTGGTGGTCATTTGAATTAATGGTTTCCAAAGTCTAGGCTAGCGTTTACTAACTTACTTCCTAGGACAGAAGCTAAAGTGCTTCTGCTTCTCTGTTGTAACTAGGGTTATAAATTTTATTATAAAGGGCCACAGAATATGTATAGACACGCTTGTTGCAAGCGTTGTGACACCGCATGCCCTTCGGTAAGTATGAAACCTGAAGTAATGGATGAATGAGAGGGTTAGGAATTTGCTTAAAAAATACGTCACGCAAATTGATTTAAAGAACTGGTTTATCTCTTGAAATGATGCAGCTAATTTTCAATCGCTGACGAATCGATAGCATTACGTACTACTTTTTGTACGGACAAAGTTTTTAACCGGCAATTTACTAACTAAACAGTTAGCAATTTCAAAAAGTGACCATGTTATGAAAAAAAAGTTAAACATTTCTTAGTCATTTGATATGTTTAACGTTTCGTATTGTTTATCGAAATATTTAAAACAACGATAACACGGTTAATTGACAAATGTCATGTTTTTATCCCTTACTTACTGAAAATCGAATCAGGGGTCTCCGCATCGTGAGACTGAATCAAACCACAAGGTCAAGGAAGCAGATACGATATAGAACACTTTAATTTTTAAAACCATTTGCGTAAAATTTTAAACAATATATAAATTGAGTATGGCAAAGGACGAGCAGCAAAATCTGTATGGAAATCTTAATCTAGAAAATTTTCTCCAAAGCTGAAATAGTTCTGGAATTACGAGGACGTTGTCTTTACAAATTCCAGATGCATTTCCTTTACCCCAACTCTGGTACTGCTGTATACTTCCGGGAGCCGACGACGTCTCGGAAACAAATGTTTATTCATACTGGAGCTTTACAGGATGCACTAAAAATATTTGCTCTTTTCTATATTCAAAATTCTACAATCGACAGCAGTTTGAATCACCAATTAAAGGGTTCAACGATTACTGGTTTCTTTGTTATTTATATGGAAAACTAGAAATATGTTGATCCCTTTAAAGAGGTTTCCCCGGCTGCTGTTCATTGTTCTTACCTACAGACTATGCCCAATATCCGATAGGAATGCTTTTATCAAATTTTTCCTTTACCGGTCTATGCTGTAGCTCTTTTGTAGCGCTTCGGCTACGCTGTAGCACTTACGTAGTTGGTTTGACTACGCTCATAAAATTGTTGCCTGTTCTTGGTATTTATTTAGTGGAAGTAGAGTAGAAGATTAGAAAATTATTTTATTTTGTATGTAGTAATCTACATACATAATATGTAAAATAATTATAAAAGGTGGAAGATTGCACGAGTGTGGACAGCGATTCTGTAGGTTCTACTTTGCCACATTAAGTAGTTAATGGCTTTATTGAAATCAAAAATATTTCAATAAGTATTTCATGGCTTTCAAATAATGGTTTCTGAGCATATCCGGACCTGGCTGTTTTTTCTATACCTACTTAGTTTTAAGTTATCCAGTACCTTATTTTCTATCCTCTGAAGTCATGCATTTTATATTTTTTCATTGTTTAAAACTAGGTGTAACACCATTGCTTACTTTATCATCACAAAATAAAATATGTAGTACACGAAAAAAAAACAGATAGTGATTGGGGAGCAGCCAATATTAGTCGGGCTAACCTGAGCAGTATCTGTGTTCCAAACTATACTAGATCACAGATAACATAACACTTCTTACTAGATCCGGCATATAAATAAAACAGATAGTGATTGGGGAGCAGCCGGTAGTAGTGGGGCTAACCTGAGCTGTAGCAGAGATGTGTTCCAAACTATACTAAATCACAGATAATGTAACACTACTTACTAGAATAGATACGGTATAGAAATAAAACAGATAGTGATTGGGGAGCAGCCGGTAGTAGTGGGGCTAACCTGAGCTGTAGCAGAGATGTGTTCCAAACTATACTAAATCACAGATAATGTAACACTACAAACTAGATTGCGCATAGAAACAAAACAGATAGTGATTGTGGCGCAGCCAATGGCAGTCGGGCTTACCTGAGCTGTAGCAGAGCTGTGTTCCAAACTATACTAGACCAAAAATAATGCAACACTACAAACTAGATTGCGCATAGAAACAAAACAGATAGTGATTGGGGAGCAGCCAATATCAGTCGGGGTAACCTGAGCAGTAGCAAAGCTGTGTTCCAAACTAAACTAGACCATAGATAATGTAACACTTCTTAATAGATCCGGCATATAAATAAAAAAGATAGTGTTTGTGAAGCAGCTGGTAGCGGTTGGGCTAATCCAAGCAGTAGCAGAGCTGTGTTCCAAACTATACTAGACCATAAATAATGAAACACTACAAACAAGATTGCGCATAGAAACAAAACAGATAGTGATTGTGGAGCAGTCGGTAGCTTTAAAATAGTAACTATACGAAATTTTGTTTTTAAACCAAGCATCTTCAGATACTCGATTCAAAACTTGAATTGCATCTAAGTTTCTAACTTCTAGCAGTATGTTTCTGTGTCGGGGTTGCCACCCTTGCTCCCGCGAACACTCCGCCATACAGAACCGATAATGTGATATGCGACGCCCAAATTCACCCCCCTCCTTGAAAAAAGATAGTTCTACTGAGCTCCAAATATTTAACCTGTACTAACTTAAAAACATGTTTGGTAATAAACGTTTTTTTTTTCTAATTTAACACTATGCACTGCGCCAATTCGCCTACCGAGTTTGATGAGTGTGACTAAAACAAACATCCCCCAATAGGGAGCAGCCAGTCTTCAGCAGTGTACAGGTGTAACTGCGTGAGATGGATGATGATGTTATTCAAATGCTATAATGCGATAGCAACATAACTGGCAGTTTAAATTAACAAAAGAGTGTGCATGTGTTTTGAAGAATTTTTTATTAATTATTAAGAAAAAGAAGTGGTTTTAATTTGATATTTGAAATAGTAAACAAGAAAAATTTACTGGAACACAGTTTAAGGACGCGGTAGTACGGTGACAAACTTCCCTATATTTTACGGAAAAAGCTCTATTTGCCTAAACAAAATATTTTCGCCTTTTAGCGAACGATTTTGAATAATGTATCAAAGTAAATTTGGATGTAAGAGTCAAGAGGTTTTTCACGTTAACCGAAGTATTAGTGGATTTTGTTATCTTTTGTGGATATCTACTACCAACGGGATATTTAATATAGCTACTTGTGAAAACTCTCCCCAGTTTTGTTTTTTTTAGGGTTCCGTACGTTAAAAGAAAAAAAGGAACCCTTATAAAATCATTTCGGTTCCCGTACGTTCGTCTGTCACGACCCTTTATCTCGGGAACACGCCATTGAGTAGGAATTAGAACCATACACTCAAGTCTACAGCCGATTGTAGGTTGTAAATCAATCTCCTAACATGACGTAAAAAAATATACAGCTATTTATGCTGTACAAACGCCGGTTTTTGATGGTCAAAATTAAGGGAATCAAAATTGATACGTTACTCTCTGGAACTATGTTTGACAAGAAGCTTCGTTTTGAATTAGAAGGTTTAAAATATAAAAACATTGAGGCTACTTTAAGTTGGGTATCATATAAAAGGGCTAAATGTGCATGTTGTGTAAACTCAGTGGGCGATTCCGACTCGCATATGGCTGGTTTGTGAAGTTTCAGCTTCATCGTGGTATAACTATACCTAAGTGTTCCATATCTCGATTACCGTTTCTTTTTTTAATCCTTTATTGCACATCGTACCAAAAGCGGGCCTAATGCAACGCGGAATTCTATACCAGACCAACCAGAGTGTAAACAGAAGCGAAAAAGTACATAAAAAAACTGCATATGTAAACTTAGATTCAAAATATGAATGTATACTGCACGCCACCGCTGGTACACGTAGATGAAATGGAATCTGACCCAATAATAGGTACATTTATTTTATTATTGTTAAGGCCAGACATGTTTGAGACTGAGTTTATGATATTTCATGTGAAAAAGTTAAATTAAATTAAAGTTAAATCTTACATTGTTCCTACATCTTAATATCAAAAAATTAACTTATTCCTATAATATTAAATCTTCTTCTTCTTTATCTTAGGGGAGATGCCCCTGTCGTTGTAACAGCACAAAATAGAGACGCGCAGCCGCCAATACTTACTTTGTGGTAACAGCCACCATTTCCTTCTGTCAAAAGTCTTCTCCTTCAGCTTCTGGTACGACTCACTACAGCTCCACTCTTGTCTGTCAAAGTTTGTATATATGTAGTTCTGGGTCTTCCTCTTCCTTTTTTGCCTTCCAGTTTTCCTCTTATTATTTGTGTGATTAGATCGTGATGCCGGAGTATGTGACCGAAGCAGTTGGCTCTTCAGTTTTCTATCGTTCTTATGATGTTTCTCATTTTCTTGGCTTTCTAGCTTTGCCACGTTAGTTATTTTTTCCGTCCAATTTATCTTCAACATTCGGCGCCTACACCACATTTCGAAGGCTTCTACACGTAAATACATATAAGTACACATATCACGCCTACAATCCCTTGCGGGAATAGCAGAGCGCAAAAGGCCGCAAAAAACGGACATTTTCGCCACGTCTGACAAATATTTGAGGGTCATTTGGAAAATTGTGTATCGCCATAGTGACAGGTTGTCAGCCCATCGCCTAAAATTGCAATACGCACCCTCAAGTCCCTTAGTCGCCTCTTACAACCCCCAAGGTAGGGAAATGGGATGATGCTATCTAAGCCGGCATCACACGGCATTCTAAGGTGTTGGTAAGGTTTCTAGGTGGTCTCGATCTTACTTTGTGATATAATATAAACATCTCACATATACCACACACTCTTACGCTCTGTGTGGATAAGAAGACGAGGAAAGCTAATAGAGGGAGACCGGGAATCATGACAAATCTGTGTACAAATTGCTCGTGCCGGGAAAAAGAGACGGCAATGATTAATGAGCAGAATGAGGAAACCAGCGTTTGCATTTCATTAGGAAAGCCAAGATAGCATCGATCTCGTTTTGCCACACACAAATCACCTACGGGTGGTGGAGTATTTTTGTGGATATCTCGCTGTTTTCTGCCAAAAAAATCATCCAGTGATATATACATTAAGGTGGTTCGAAAGCCTTGTTGCGCCCCAAAACAGGAAAAAACCCCTGGCTGGACACGCTACTCATCTGGAAACCAGAGTAATCAATTCGCGGCAAAAAAACAACTTAAACTATTTAGAATCAGTGCGATTTGGTTATGTATTCCAAAAACGCTAAAAGTTGCCACTTTTAGGAAAACTACAATACATGTATCACAAATGCGCTTAGATTTTACAAGGTCTTATTGATGCTATATTACCTTTGTAGATATTTGTTGCCTCGAAATGATAATATGGTTTCCAGATGACTAGCGTGTCCAGCCAGGGATTTTTTTTGTTTGGGTGCGCCACTGGGCTCTCGAACCACCTTGACTCCTCAATCTCAAGGCATATGATTGAGGTGGTTCACCACGATGCCGTACGATGTTACAGTTTTTGACAGGTAACAAGCAAAATATAGCCTTTATTAGTCGCACAGAGATACGCCATCGTGTGCCATAAGATGCGGCGTTTTTCGTCAATACCGCTAAAATCCAAAAATTGCCGCAAAAAAACAAAAAGTTTCAAACTTTTGCGGTTTTGCTTGCTTTGAGAAATATAGATACTTACCTCAAAAATACGGTAGGTGTTTTACCCCAACAGCATTCTTAATTAAATCTGCCACAAAGCTTCCTGCAACTCGATCATGAAGTCGCAAAACCAAATAAAGTTACTGTATCGAGAACGCGTCTTCAAAACGTTGAAAGTTGAAGCGACAAAATTTTGTTTATTCATACACGTAAAGTATCACATGGAGTTTGGAGGAAGGAGGGACCCACTGCCGACCAGACCCAGTGGGTCTAATAAATGCCATTGCCTTATACCTACTGAACTTGTTCAAGATCCACTGACAAAATCAGGTTTTTACGAGAAGTCTTAAACATGACTTTAAAAATACGTAGTGAGTTTTTAAAATCTTTACTTATTTTGATTTAATCTGTTGAGATGCGATGCGGAACGTATACAGGGTGTAAGGGACAGCCCTCCGAATACTGTTAAGGTACATGCAGGCCATGAAATTGAACAACTTTCCCCTAGAAACATATGTCAGGAAACAACAAAAAATATTCGACCTCCCATACAAAATCACGATCAGCTGACTGGATTTACTGTGGGAAGTCCAAAAATTTGGATTTTTTCCTGAAATATTCTTTTATGGAAAGTTGTTCAGTTTCATGGTCTGCAAGCGCCCTATCAGTATCCTAGACCTAGACCTTACACCCCGTATACTTTGTCAGTGGATGTAATAAGTAACAAGGCAAGTAGGTAAAAATGCAACTAGGCAATGTCACCTATTAGACCCATTGGGTCTAATCCATGTAGGTCTCATAAGTGAACAATTCGGTGGAAGTGTATTCGAGTGTCGTATCAGTTAAGAACGAGCGGGGAATGATAAAAGAGTGATCTAAGTATACACACAGTGTAATTGTGTGAAAATAAAAAACAAAAGTTGGTTGTTGTTTGTGAGTTTAGCTTCGAGCGCGGTAATTCTGCTTCCCGGAACGTGTCGGAATAGCAGAAATAATGGAAAAAGAAAGATGAAACTTACCACAGCTGACAAAGTAACAAAGCTTAAGGTTGAGGTATGGTGGTTCTCCCACTTGTCGTCCGTCGCCGCGTCGCATCTGTCAGACGAACGGAAATTGTGAATTCCGATCTTATTTCCATACAAAGGCTACGGCGTGTTTACGGATGAAAATGAAAATGAAAATGAAAATGAAATAACTTTATTCAATGTAGGATAGCATTATCACTTATTGACGTCATGATCGGTCATTGTAAAAAAAAGAAATTTGCATAACGCAATCTTCTTCTTTTTATAACAATTTTGTATTGTCCTAATAGAAAACCGGCTCGGGCGGGATAAAAAAATAAAAATAAAAATAAAGGCACTGCCTCGGGGCTGGCCAGGTTAATCACACAGCACGTAACTTTACGCCACCACCATTTGTAAACGACATTTGTTTCAAATTTTAGTCAAGATTTCCAAAGCGTGTTATTAACATGCGTATAATTAACCGGACCCCCTGAACAGGAAAAACCCCACAAAAAACCTGCCCAGAAGTGCTCCTACTCTAAATTAACAATCTTTCTAGGCCCTAAACTGCCCTAGCTAATTTTGGAAATAACGAATAATATATATGTATAGCCCAAAAATGGCTACATAAAAAAAAAAAATATAATAATAACAAAAAATTGCAGTAGATAAATCTACTTGTTTCGTCTAATAAAATATTTACTTTATACATTTGAATTAAACCCATGGAGATTTATCTTGCATATAGTCTGATATTTCATAATAGCCTTTCTTGTACAATTTTTGTTTAATTACTGGTTTAAATTTATTTAAGGGTAAGTCTTGAATATCTTTAGGAAGTTTGTTATAAAAGCGTATACAATTGCCCTTAAAAGTTTTGCTTACTTTACTAAGCCTGCTCATGTGCACAGCAAGTTGCTCCTTATTTCTAGTGTTAAAATTATGCCTGTCACAATTTTTCTTAAAAGAACCTATATTTATTTTTACGTACACTAGATTTTCGTATATGTACTGTGACACCAATGTCAATATGTTGATTTCTTTAAATTTCTGTCTCAAGGAGACTCGAGGTCCCAATTTATAAATTGAACGAACAGCCCGTTTCTGCAAAACAAATATATTGTTCACATCCGCAGCATGGCCCCATAATAGTAAGCCATAAGACATTAAGCTATGGAAGTAGCTAAAGTAAACTAGTCTTGCAGTGTCTACATCAGTGAGATGTCTTATTTTTTTAACTGCGTATGCTGCTGAACTCAGTCTCTTCGACAATTTCTCAATATGTGGCCCCCATTGGAGCGAGGCGTCCAAAGTTATGCCTAAAAATACAGTTGAGTCCGCAAGGTCCAACTTTTCATCCTTTACCTTAATAATTGTAGAGCTTGGTTTAACATTTGGTAATACAAATTTGATACATTTAGTTTTCTTTTCATTCAATAGTAGGTTATTTACTGTAAACCATTGCACTACATCGGTAATAGCTTTGTTCACGTCATCATAGTTGAGTTGTTGCCTCTTTACTCTGAAAAGTAGAGAGGTACCGTCCGCGAACAAAACTATATCATGTTTTTCTTTAACTAGATATGGTAGATCATTAATATATACAAGAAACAAAAAAGGACCAAGAATCGAACCCTGCGGAACGCCCATTCTTATCTTTGATCCAGATGATCTTTCACCGTTGACATCGACCTTTTGGATTCTATTGTTAAGATATGATTCCAAAAGACTAAGAGCGTGGTCTTTTACGCCGTAGTGATGTAGCTTCCTGACCAGAGTATCATGATGAACACAATCAAACGCCTTGGACAAATCACAAAACACACCTACTGCATCATGAGATTCCTCCCAGGCTTCGATTATATGATTGATGAGATCCACACCTGCATCAGTAGTAGAGCGACCACGTGTGAAACCAAATTGCTGCAGGTGCATTAAGTTATTACGATAAAAATGTCCTTGCAATTGATTTAAAATAACTTTTTCAAAAAATTTACTTAGTGTTGGTAGTATTGATATAGGTCTGAAATTAGTAGGGTCAGTAGTACTACCAGCTTTAAACAAGGGAATAACTTTACTATGCTTCATCAAGTCAGGAAACACGCCACTGTCTACACAGTCATTAAAAATACATGCTAGGTATGGAGAAATGCAATCGATTATGGAACTAATAATTTTAACAGAGAGGCCGTGGAGATCTGAAGTATTTTTCATTTGTAAACTTTTAAATACTTTTATTATTTCAATGTTACTAACGTGAGAAAATTTAAAATATTTATCACAATGGTTTACATTATCTTTTAGAATAGATTCAGCGAGAATAGGGCATGAGTTTAACGATTTGGTAGTCGAAACTGGAATATCAGTAAAAAATTGTTCAAAAGCGGAAGCTACTTCCAAATCAGTATTTTTAATTTCATCGTTTATCATAAGTTTATAATTTTCATTACGATGTTTAGATTTTCCAGTTTCATTATTTACAAATTTCCAAGTGGTTTTGATTACGTTTGTGCTATTCTTTATATTATTTTTGATGAAGTTAGATTTAGCTATTGCACAAACGTTTCTAAAAGTTTTAGAGTAACGTTTTACATAATCAGCAAAAGTTTTTGATTGATTATATGTTCTTTCTTCATACAGATCGTATAACTTCTGCCTGCTTCTATGAATTCCAACTGTGGCCCAGTCACTAAATGATAATTTTGTGTTAACTTTAATTTTCTTAGATTTAAATACATTGTCATATTCTTTTTTGGCAAGACTAAATACTGCGTTATATAATTTATTTGGATTTTCGTTATATGGCAATTCAGGTAATTTTTGCAAAATATTTTCTCTATATCGATTTAGCCTACTTTCATTTACCGGTACACACGTAATATCTTGTTTAGGTGCCTGCTCAATGTTAATTTTGAAAGAAGCTAACTGACCCGTATGGTCGGAGCTTAATTTATTTATGACAGCCGCATCTTCAGGTTTAATGTTGGTAAAGATATTATCTATGCACCTGGCTGAGGTAGGTGTGATTCTCGTTGGCACCGAAATAAGATTCACTAGGTTGTAACATAAAAATAATGATAGAAACCTATTACTGATATTAGAATTTTCAAGAATATTTATATTGAAATCTCCACATACAATAATCCCTTTATTGGATTTTGTTGCTTTATCTAAAGCTACATCCATAACTTTTTCAAAGGGTTCATATTTAGCATCAGGTGGGCTGTATACGCTCATTATAACAAGATCTTCAAGTTCTACGCAGGCTATTTCAATAGTTCGCTCAACTGAGAGGCTTACGATATCAGGCCGTTCTTTATATTTTAACTTGTTTTTAAGTAGTTTTAACGATCCACCGCGTATTGCTGTTGATCTGTTGAACGAACTTGCCACCTGGTGATTACTAAAACTGAACATTAACTGATAATCTCTAAGCCAATGTTCAGTTATACATAGAATATCAATATTATTACAGTTCATGAAAAGTTCAATTTCTAACTCTTTGCTAATTATGCCTTGAATATTTTGGTGTACAATATTCAAAACACGGCTATTTTGAATTTTGGTTGTATTACAAATATTAATTTTATTGTTTATATTATGTTTTGGCAAGATAGAATCACTCAAGTTACTAAAAGACGGCGTTCTGCCAGAGTTACTCTCTGTTGTCTTAGAAATTAATTTAAAGAACTTGGAACCGATTCCAACGTTATAAGGTTTGTATGTATATTCTGCTCAATAGAAGCAGTTGTCTGGTTAGCCAACAAATTGGCTGAATTATTAAAAAAATAAGATAGTAACTCTGCTATCTGTCGTTTATAAACTTTAGATAGATAATATCTATCTTTCGTTACATTAAAATATTGTCCAATAAAAATATTTGTGTCGATAAAATGAAATTTGTCAGGATTGCGACATGTCAATGAATGTAAGTACTTGTTACACCAATGTCGAGTATTATTTTCTAGGTTAGTAAATTTTTGGCTGTAGGGAAAAGCAAACAAAATGACTTGTTTAACATTAACAATTGAATACAATTTGTTTGAATACAAAGCTAAGTCCTTTTTTGTTGCATTTCCCCTTCTGCCACTAAAAATAATAACAATGGTTTTTTTGGAAAATTGTGATGCCAACACTGTATTTATGAGTGTAGAGTAATCGGCGCCAGGCATGCAATGATTGATTACTGCCTGACCCATGCAATGGCCAAGTTGTAAACCCATATTTTTACCAAGTTCATCACTAAACATAACAATGTCACACGGGCGCTTATCCTGTGTGGGTGGTAAAGGGACATCGTCATCACCCATAAGCGCGGGCTGCGTCGTCGGCGCCGCCGGCACCGGCCGCGACACCGACCCGGCGACGGCGACGGCGGCGGCGGCGAGCGGGAGCGACACCGACAGCGCCCCAGTCAGCTGTGTACCGACGCGAGGTGACGCGGGCTCGGGACACACGGCCGGGACGGATAGCTCTGTTGAAGTTTTCTCACAATCGCATTGATTGTTTGTCAAAGATTGAGAATTGTCACCGTTATATTTACATGACTTCAACAAACTATTCATGGCCAGCACATGTTCCTTTATTTCTTTTCGCGCTGAGTTATACTTAATGGAAATGTGTTCTAATGACCGTTTTAACGCAGACATTTCCGACTGGAGGCGCTGTGTGTCACGCTCATAAATTTCCCTAGTTTGTTCTAATGATGAAGTGCAAAATTTAACTTCTTTAATTAATTCAGAACGTTCTATATTACAATTCGAGTTATTGCAAAACAGTATGTTACGCCTAATAAGAGATTGCGTTTTCTTTATGAAATTGTTAAGTTTTACAATTTTCTTTGTTTTTTTCTTGCTAAAAGTGACTGAAGTTATGTGTGAGTTTTTAAATGGACTGTCACACGTAGTGAGATCGATGGTCTCGACTACCTGTTCCTCAGTAGTCTCGACCGATTGGTGCTGGGTGAGTGAGATGGTAGAAACCGCAACAGTAGGAGCGACCAGCTCCTCAAACAGCGACTGGGTGGTAAGTGCACTTTGTGATGACTTTAGGTCTTGGATAGTCTCATTCAAAAAGGAGATTTCTTTGTGTGCATCGCGCAATTCTCTTTCCAGGACAGTAATACGCCTCAAGGTGTCTTCAAACGCATTTCCGTCCCGGTCAAAGTTATCTACTATTCCTTGAAGCCGGTCCCTCTCACCTGTTACATCTACCAGCTGATGGTACATTTCTGCCATCTCACTCTTTAATTGGTGATTTTTATTATTAATTTCTAACATTTCCTGCTCACTTTCATCCTGTTCTCTTAGTAACTGCTCATTTGTGTTTTTACACTTTTTAAGTTCTAATAAAGTCGCCTTTAAGTTGTCTTCTAGTTGACGAATTGTTTGGGACCTTGTAGTATGCATTTTGAACGCAGAAAATAGGTAAGTAACTACCTTGTAATGTTAAATGAGCGGTTACCAAGATTGAGGTTATGTTTCGTTAAAAAAAAAATTACGTAATTTCACAGAATTGTTTTGCACAAGCGTAGAAACACAAGTTTAACACTTATATAGGTTTTAATAATCGCTAAAAATACTCGAATTTAGTTATTTACGTTGTGATATTCAAATATTGAAGTAACTGTCACTAACGATTTTTTCCGTTACACTTTTTACGATAAAAACGTGTTTTCACGCACCTTAAGCACTAAATAACTTAAATTATTACTAATTACAACTAACTAATATATTATGAACTTGGTATGGGCCGTATATTATATAAAATTTAATAAATTTAGACGGAGCTCTTTTGTTTACAACTTGACCGTTCAGTGTTGCCACCACCACTTAGATGCGTCTGTTATACGACTAGACGGAATTCGCAATTGACAGATGTTAACAAATGCATGCGTTACGGTGCGTTATAAATACGCAGTAACAGACGTCAAGAACCGCCTTTTAATAATCGTTCTTTTGCTAATGTAAAGTTTTTATAAAGTGTATGATTATTTCACTAAATGAATCTATCCCGATATTGTTAAACAGAAAAATAATATTTTTCTCTTAATAAGGCGGCAGTCGGTCATGAAACTATTTTAGTTACTCTTACATATACTGTGACCTTAGGATCCACTTAGGGTAATGGTTGGCCATTAGCAGCTGGTTCAATCACCATCATATTATACATTATTTGTTCTCCTTGTTTGTGTTATTAATTTTTTTCATTTCATCACACTACATTTTACAGGCTTAAATGCCGTGACATAAACCTCTTTTACTCTAGAGTCATATATATTTTGTGAAGCATCAGTTCGAACAATTCAAAATTTTATTGAATACCACATTTTTAAAACATTTGCCGTGCTAGGTATACAATTTTATAAAACTTTCAAAATCCTGGCCGTGGTAGAAATTTGTTCAAGTTTACTAATATCAATATTGATAGAATTAGTTGAAATTACCTAAATTGTAAGGGTACCTACCTACCAAATTTTAACAAACGTTACTAAAATATCTAATAGGAGAGTATATTAGGCTCACTTCTCGTTGGAAATGGCAGCAAGGATAACAAATTGAGTAATTATACCGAGGCATTGTCCTTACTAATCATGGCTGAGAAGTGTGACCTTTCTTTGTTCCGGCTTTTCGCTAAAATACTCAATACGCTGCGGCGCCTACATTAAGCTGTTATTATACTCCTCCACCGACAGAACCCTATTCGGCTGTATATTATCATATAATACATTTTCCTTTGTATTTTGAGTGCCATGACAGTTCTTCTTCTTTTCGTGTGGGACACCGAGTCGACGAACGACCCGATGAACCCTGGTGTCAAAGTTTTTATCCACCTACTACTACTAATAGGTCTCTGACGTGATTGTGTGACGATTGCCATCTAAGATATTATAGACAGAAACCGGGACCGACGGCTCTGATGGATGTGCCCTCCAAAGCTCGGAACCATCTTTCTTACGGACAATCAGGTGGTTCAGCCTGCAATGCCCTAACTAGACTGAAAACAAATTCACAAAGTAATAAATATCATCATTGTGAGTGTCCCACCGGGATTCGAACCCGGAACCTTTGCGTCGCAGGCAGTCACATTACTACTGCACCACAACAGCTGTCATGACAGCAAACAGCGTATGTCGAATTGAGTCTTGTTGGCAGTGTAGGTAGTATAATTCAAACTTTAAGCATCCTCAGCACATATGAAGATCACAGCTAGAAAACAATTATACTTACCTACTATTACATGTATATGATTTATTTGATCATAAGTTCAAAAATATTATTATCTACCTACTTGTAAGAAAATACTTGAATAACCTTTACCAGTCCTGAAACAAATAAAAACAAAGAAAAATTAAAAATTATTTCATTAGGAGTAGTTAACAGCAAGTAAGTTATTTATCTGCTACGTTAGATTTACCATGATTAGGTCACAGAAAATTGTGACAACCCGGATCGGTTGGGTAAGGTTATGCTAGGTACTTACATAGATTAGGTATCCAATAGAAAAAAAATACAAACAGTGCATGATTATTCAAAAGGAATTATTAATATTTACCGGAAGTAACATTGGATTAAACGAGTTCAAAGTATGGAAAATTAGATGCTAATCCAAGTGCCGGTGCCACACGAGGCATGGCATATTACAGCCACCTAAGGCGCGGGTCACACAGACCACGGAAAGGGACAAGGTGAGAACGAGACGTGTCGGCACTCATTGCTTCTTATGTGGTGTAATGGGTGTAGGCATAATGCCAGTAAAGTTTTCGGTACACTAGTCCCTAAAATAAAAAAATAAAAAAATAAACAAATTGAAAACACCCGCAATTTAGTAACCAAATTACATTTAGTGTGACTACGGCGGTTCGGTGTCAAACGAAAGGAAATTGCGAATTCCAATCTTATTTCTATACTAATACGGCTACGGTGCGTAACGTAGGCGTCTGTCAAGTCGTTTGAGATAAGATTGGAATTCGCAATGTCCTTCCGTCTGACAGACGCATGCGTTAGGTACGTTGTGAAAAAAACGGAACGACAGACGACAAGTGTGTGAACCACCTATGATTTTCAAGATTTTCCGCGCAAGTTGTTGTTTGTATCACAAACAACCAAAAAAACTCCGCGGCAAAATTATACGTAGTTGAGTTTAGATCATAAAGAACTTTAGGTTGGAAATAAACTTACTCTGCTTGTGTGATAAGTAAGTATAGGAACTATCGTCCGTCCATTGCACTGTTGCTATTGTTATTTTTAAAGATATTTGAGCTCCAGATCTCGAATTATGTAGGTACCGAGATTGCACTAATTCTATTAAAATATTTTGGAGCATGTTCGCTTTTAGGGTTCCAAATCTCAAAAGGAAAAATACGGAACCCTTATTGGATCACTGTGAGGGTCGTCCGTTTGTCTGTCAAGACCCTTTATTTGGAAACGCGTAGGGATGTCGAATTGAAATTAAAACCATAGACTTAAATGGCCGCTTCTACTTGTGAAAAGGTTAGCTCCTAACTTAACAATAAAGACTATTCCATTGAGTTTGCAGGTTGTAATTTTACTTAAGGATAGTACTAAAAACTTGGACATTACTTGGACATTACATAGTTAATACAGAGAAAACTTTTTTTTGTTAAGTGGCGCCACTGTCGAGGTCGTTGACGGGTACACTCGCCTTAAGTAAAAATCACGTGTAATTAGCCCCCTCAAGAAAATCAAAGTTCCTAGAGACCACTCAAGTCAAGTGTAATTCTCGTGGACCTAGAACCACGAAATTTGGCAAGAAGCTTCGTTTTGAAGTGCAAATTTTGTGAAAATTTATTATTTTATTCACTTGTTAGATAAGGTGGCGGAAAATCAACAACATATTCAAATAAAGACGGTGTAACATACGCTTGGAAATCAACTGTGTGTGTTATACCTAAAGGCGGGCATGGTGCTTGCATTATCCAGTTTCATTTAGCTAATCTCAACAGTATCTTTGGCTTCTGTCGCTATCGAATATACCCCTTTTACGCTTAACCCAAACAGCGGAATGAGGTGGTTTCCATACTATGCCCTAGTTTAGAAATAAGCGTCAACGTTTAAGTTTTAGGACAAATATCATTAATAGGATATTTAATAATAATTGTAGGTAACAGAAACAAAATAAACCACATCATACAACAGATACAGGTTGGATGACACTTGAATGTTCCTTATTTCTTTACTAGCGGCCCGCCCAGCGGTTTCACCCGCTGCTAAAGTTTGTATAAAAGTTCGTTGTCTTAAGTGTGATCCGTTTCAAAATTAGTGATTAGACTTATGACTTAAAATAATTAAACACGTGTTTCAGTATATTTGAAATTTTAACCCTTAATAGGGTCAAAAGGGGGTTAAAAGTTTGTATGAAAGTTCGTTTTTTTAAATGAATGTGATCTGTTTCAAAATTTGTGATTAGATTAATAATTTAAAATAAGTAAACACGTGTTTCAGCATTTTTGAAATTTTAACCTTTAAGTGGGTGAAAAAGGGGTTAAAAGTTTGTATGAAAGTTTTTTATCTTAAATGTGATCTGTTTCAAAATTTCTGATTAGACTCATAACATAAAATAATTAAATACGTGTTTCAGCATTTTTGAAATTTTAATCTTTAAAGGTGTCAAAAGGGGGTCAAAAGTTTACTACCAGTTGGGATACCCGTTTTCCCATGGGAATATGACAATTTCCCGGAATAAATTATACTTATAAACCTTCCTCTCAAGTGACTCTATCTAATAAAAAAAACCGCATCAAAATCCGTTGGGTAATTCTAAAGATATAAGGAGACACCAAACGGGAAGCGACTTTATTTTATACTATGTAGTGAAGTGATGACATAGAAAAAACATATTTATTTTAAGATTATAAGAAAAGCAAATACAATAAAAAACAAGCGTAACTGTCTTGAATCTATTTTACTCAGTCTTGAAAATATGCATAGATATTCAATGTTCTACCTGCCATTAAAATAAAATATTCAACTCATGCTCATTTTTTAATTTCGGGGAAACCTTTCCTTTTTACACTGCGTTTGTTTGGGTTAAAAAAACAGTTGCTAGGTACATTAAAATGTTTGTTTTATAAAATTTGTGGAGAAATGAGCGGGTTCAGAACCTAAATTAACATGTAGAATAATTTGCTTTCTTAATAAGAATAGCACCTACTAATTTTATGAGAAAGAAATGACGAATAGCTCGCGTACTCTGGATGAGACGGGGTTGTTTTTTTACACGATTTTATTAGGTTGACTTTATAATAGCGTCCCTGTATTGAAGTGCCACAGACAAACACAGAACTCACTTTTCATCCAGAATCGATGACACTTTTTTACTTATTTTTTATTATTATTACATTAAATAATTGCCTTGGAAGGGAATCATTATCTGGTACCTTAACGCAGCATTCAGACTCCACTGCGTCACATTAGTCATCAACTAAGTCAGTTCTAAAGACGTCCTTATCTATGGATGCATAATATGTCGGCGGCAACAAAAATGGGGCAACATTTTTCACAGGCAAGACTCTTGGCGCCGCTGGCTCGGTAAGCTGAGCTGTCGCAACTTGTCACCGACCCCGCACTTTACGGCAGATAATGCAGCCCAGCACGAACAGGGTCACATTCGTGATAAAATACGACCAGCGACGTATTCAGATTACCTGACTAAATTCTTAAAGGATTAAAGACTCAGATGAAGTTGATTTGGTGACGTTTATTACTGGAAAATGACACTTGAATTTTTCCGCTTACAGTATGATTTAATGTTGAGATTTAATTGAGATAGATAGGTATTGTCGGGGGTGCATTGCAGTAGCAACAGCAGTCAGACGTACCGATTGCGCGCCGTTTTATAATGTGACAAAATTTGCCCATATTTTTTTTGCATGGAATGGAGCTCTCCAAATCACAAACTGCGTTAATCCCTCTCTCTTTTCGTGTGGGACACCAAGTCGTCCAACGACCTGATGAACCCTGGTGTCAGCGTTTTTCAACCGCCTACCTCTAGTAGTAGGCCTCTGACATGGTTGTCTAACGACCGCCGTCTAAGTAATCATAGACAGCAACCGGGACCGACGGCTTAACGTGCCCGAAGCATGGAACCATTTTTTTTTCGGACAATCAGGTGGTTCACCCTGCAATATACAATATCAACTTTGTGAGTGTCCCACCGAGAATCGAACCCGGAACTAACCCCTTTGCGTCGCAGGCAGTCGCACTACCACTGCACCACATCGGCCGTCAATGAAATAAACTGCGTTAATGAAATAAATAATTACATTATAATTTTTTTACATCGAGATACAAAAGCTTTAAAATGTTTTTAACTGTTACTACGGACAGCATCGCAGCACAGATATTCAGCAAAAAGGAACACGTTAAATGAAACACGAACCAAACAACGAAAATGTTTTAAATACTTACTTGAACAAGTTACGAACATTTTTCGTGCACAGGTACGGTAAGACAGAAACAACATTGGCAGCCCATTATAAGTTTAACAGAACTCTCTGCGACCTATATACCCACAAGGCCACAATCCACATGCTCCATCTTTATATTATCATGCGAAAGTTGATAATGGCCTCAATTCGGAAAATAAATTCGCTTAACCTACTTTAATTTAGCGCTGTTATTTTCTGCCAAATAGGTTTAAAAAAGAATAGGAGATGTTAGAGGCCTTTGTCCAGCAGTGGACTGTTGTGGCTGTTAAGTAAGTAAGTAAGGAGATATCTAAGTTCTGTCATGTTTAAAAATGACAGTGGGTTCTTTGCCATTTTTAATAAACTTTGTCGCCATTGTTTTTATTGATGCCTTTTTTGGCATTATAAGACTTGACGTTACTTAGATAATCCCATTTCCAAATATATTTGACGAAAAGTGAATTTGCTTATTAAAGGTAAGTTAGGAGAATGTATTCATCGTATATAATGTTTTTTGTTACTAATTATTCACATGTCGCTTGATGCTGCGGTATTTGACAGCCAGTCAGAAAATAACAGCGGCACAGCGGTGACGTGTGTGCTTCTTCATGCAATTTATACAACTCCTTTCGTCTCTATATCACTGGACTGGCAATATACCACCGAATCTCGGAGCATATATGAAAATCACGTACAATATCTCGAATATTACGGAATCACGAAGCCACAGCTGAAACCGTAGAGTTGGAACTCAATATTCGTATTGCAACCGATATTACACGGCCGATATTACTTCTCAACTTCTTCAGGCAGGTGAATTGTGCGCTCGTCGAAACTTCCAAGCAATAAAACTTGTTCATTTTAAATGGTGATCGTATCTGCTTTGAAATAAACCAGTAGTACATCTTGTGATATAAGAAGCGAGCTTCCTTACATAGAATGTGCTCAGAGAAAATACATAATTAGAGAGAGACTGGCCAGGAAACAGAACTAATAAAATAATAATACTATAGTTTAAGTATAGCTTGAAAATAATACATCAAACTTACACAAAAACAAATAAATACTTTTAGGAAAAATTAGATGAAAGTATTCGACGCGCTATCCTAATTTGGCATCAGACGGACAGTGCGTGGTGTATTGACAGTGTTTTGGGCTGGTGCAGGTGTGCTATAATTGTATTGTTATATCAGTTATACTACGACTAGACGACTACGACGACATCTAAACATGCATGTGCCAGTCTCAAATTCCACCTTCACTTGTAGAGCGTGCGGAAAATTATGCCGCTGCCGTATCGGCTTATACAGCCATGAAAAGTCTTGCCTCAGACACTGATTAAATCGTCTGTCACAGACGTGTGAGGCCAATGATGATGATGCTGATGACTACGACTAGTTTTCAGACTACACTTTATTCGTTCGTGTTACTCTCTACCGTATAGTTTCATTCTAAGGGAGTGGGATAAGTTTTCAACTTTACAGCCAATTTTGCGCTTCAAGTTTTTAGCAGAAATAAACTTGAGCTGTCTTATTTTATCCTCTAAGGTCCTAAGAAGTGTTCTAGTCTAGTCAAGTTTCAATAAAGTATATGCAAAATGAATGTAAAACTGCTAACGTATTCTAGAATGACACTTCTTAAGTTCTTTTGCGAGTGGCATCGATGGGCAAAATTGGAGCTTATGTGGAAAGTGTAATACAAATTGAAAAGTCTAGAAATATAAGTTTTTTCTGTGCAGGTGATTGGTTAGTGTTTCTAACTTAGTTTTGCAAAGTTATTCAGATGCTAAGTGGTTTCGTTATCATTTGTTGCTTGCTTGTTATGTTGAAAAACGACCTGATGTATGAATGATTGTGTAATAACGCACGTAACTATGTTTATAACGACAATTTTTATATTTTTTAGTATGAGTATTGTGAGAGGCCAGTTGACTTAAAAAAGGAGGCTGGTAGAGACCGGGTGATAAAAACGACAGTATAGTGCACTACGTCCAGCAGTGGACTGCAATAGGTTGATGTATGTGTGTATGTGAGGCCAGTATGCATTTAGTTTTTTAGGACAAACAGGCCTGCAATGTCAATTATATTAAATTAATTTATTAAGTCAACTTAATTGCTAACAGTGACAACCAACGCAATTAATAAAAACATGTCGATATACAATGAAAATAATAAAAAGTGAGTGAATGTCCTCAACAAACTACAAAAAAAACGCAAAGTTTTATCGAAATTTTATTATTCACACTTTTTTGGCACAAAGCAGATCCAATATTCACAATTGGACCACCAAGTTTTTATATTCATCAGCTGCTTTTTCTTTTTTCCCTTGTATCCAATTTAAAATCTATTAGATCTAAAAGCATTGGTCAGTAGTAGCCAAGACGTATAAACATCCCTCGCTCGGTTTACAAGACTATTATGCATCTCGATGGCCGGGATAGGTCACAGCTGCCGTTCCTCTTTATGTACACGCTGGGACGGACTTGGGAGATGAGTGACCTCGTTACCAAGAAATCAACTGATTTTGAGTTGATTTCGAGGATGAAACGATCAACTTTCCATTTAAACATATATATTCACTTAACAATCTACTGAATTGCTTTGATGGGGTGTAAAATGGAGGTCCCCAAAGAAATTTAACCAGTTTACTGACCATCGTTTAGTTGAAGCGAAGAGTGAAGTCTTGAGTAAATTCGACTGTTATACGTAAAGTTGATTGGAGTCATTGAAATTAAGATTTCAAACGTTTATTGCATAAATCAGTATACATAGATATAAGTAATACAATGTCACACAATGTGCGAACACTATATACCCGTATAATGACACCCTGCCCAGGTAGCACAAATTGCTGCACAAGCGCTTAATTAAAGCTGCCATGAAAACCCAAAACTGTATAAAGGTGTAGAGATTGCCCTTAATAAGGTGTTAGCAGTGCTGTGAACTCAAAAAATGGCCCCAAATTATACAGCCTTTGGTATTACAAAGGCTGGATACAAGCTGAAATAAGACTTGTCATAGGCTTTAAAAGAGATTTATTATGGTATTATGATATGTTTTATTCTGTACAAGGCTCCCATCTTCAGCTCATCTTCAGTTACCTTTGCAACGTTGTATTTACATTATCTTTCAGCTTTTTTGTCAATTATTATTTTTAATAATAATATTAAAAAAGAACATCCATCTTAGACGTCATCGAAGCAGACTCCATTTTAAATATAAAATAATATTATCGTGTGCTGAATAAGTGATTGCAAGTGATCATAGTGCGTTCATAATGCGAGTGCTACTTTATCGTGTAGTTTATACCAATTATCTAACTAAATTTTCATGCGCCTTTCAAATAATAAGATTTTAATCTAAAAAATGTTTAGAAATACAAAGAATACCTATAATTATTTACGTGTTCGAAATTAAGTTATATTCATCCCCCCTTTGAAATTATTTTCTATACAGTTGATCTTTAAATTAATGTTTAAAAATGTGATTTCATACAATCTACTTTATTTATAAAAATTCAAAACGAATTATTTTTAGGCTAGATATGGCTTCCATATAGTGTTCAGCTTATATCGTTGAAAAAATATTTTGTGATTCTTTTGGCCAACCAAAATACCGTTAATCAGCCATTGACTTCTTATGTTACTTTAAGAGACTTTTATTCATACTTCTAGTTGTATGTTGGCATTGGGTAATGCATTTCTAATGACTTCAGCGTTATATTGTATTATAATACCTATAGTTCGCAGCCAATTTGGGATTTCTAGCAAAAGCTAATTGTAAATTTGATTTAAGACCAGTCAATAAGTTATTAAGTGCTAATATAAGTTAGATTCATAAAATGTCATGTAAAAATTGTAGAATAAAGGCCTTTTTAACTTTATTATTTATTTTGATACGTTAGCAGGATCTGCAGTCTGAACAACCATTTTCACAATTGGATTAAAAAAGCTGTAATAGGGTGTCAATAAAAGCAACGAGTTTGAATGTGGTGTATCCAGATATATAAAACTGTCTAATTGTATTAAAAAAATACACTATAACTCTTTGAGAATTACAAAGCACCTGTAAAATGGCGTTAAAAAACTTCTCAAACCAAGCTGTTTAAAGGTACGACTTCATACGCGTCTTCAGCTAAAGGAATTATTATTTTCTACTTAGGCGTCTTTTATGCAGCTGCAAGCTGATATAAGTATTTTTTACACACCTTTAAACAAATTACCCTACAGTGGTTCCAAATTACACCACATGTACGTCAACAGCTGTATGAAAGTTTCCTTCAATGCCTACCAACAGCTTTTAACGTTAAAATACCCTTCGGTCACACTGATAAGCAGCTGGTGTTACAAAAAAATTGTCTTACACCATTAAACAGCAAAATACTTTAATAAAAAGTAATTAAAATCCTTTAAACAGCCAAAAGCTGATATTAATATTTTTGAAGTGTCTTATGCAGACTATTGAATCTATAAATATTTTGAATGCTTCTTATCAGCTTTGAGTAGCGGCCAGAACCGTTATACATCTTTTATTACACTTTTAACCTCAAGTAGGTGAAAAATTCGACAATTAATCAGCTAGTGTGTTACCTGGGTGTTAGGGCACAGCAACATTATGAGAGAGAGCCTTAAATAATAAAATTATATTTAAAAATCTTTTATCTAATGTAATACATAATAACAAATATTATGTATATCATATCTTTTAGATTACACATAACAAAATCTATATTTAACAAACCCTCGAACATAATTAATAAAACAAATTTATTTTAATTTATCTTCCATGTATTCTTTTATCGTATAATAGCTTTTATTTATTAGGAACTTTTTGAGATTTTTTGTAAATTTATTGTAATTTGTTTCATTTTTTAGTTCAGTAGGTAGCTTATTAAAAACTATAACTGACAAAACAAAAGGGCTATTGGAATGACTTGCAAGGTTGGAAGTGGGTAGCATTAATCTTTTTTTATGTCGTAGTGAATACTTTGTGGGGATATCTACACGTGTCTTGTAAAGCTAGCTCGGCATTATTAATCTTTAATCACTTGATTGAAGTCAAATGTGTCATACAGTAGAATATATTTGAGAGAACTTGAGATTTTCTCTTTCAAGTTAAGCTCGGCAAAGGTGATTCGCGGTTGCTTGTTCTCTTTTGCGCAGCACTTTCAAGTTGAATCGTACACCTATTTAACAGAACTATGAGTACCTACGCAAAGTTCAGAGCTCCTTGGGAATAATTCAGGCGTCATACTTTAGATAGTTTTCTGAAAGTTGTCGTAATTCATGTAACCACAGCTACAACTCAGATATCCTACAACTAGATGCACCTCAAGTGAGTGCAGACACTAAGTCGTATCTTTAAACGGAATTATTGGTTTTATGCGCTCAGAATGTTATGATATCTTATTTTGGAAACTACAAAAAATGTATTTCTTTTGTTTTTATTGAGCCTGAATCCGCTTCTGCTCGTAGCCTCTCCTACAACCGGACACTCTGAATTTTATTGAGCTTGTGTAGTATCTGGTGGAAATGCACTGTAAAAATAAATCGTATGGTACCGATATTCCATTCCGATCATAGTATTTGCAATTCTTCGAGATGGGTTTGCCAGTCTTTTATTATAATACCTGTGCTTTATATTTATTTTATTACTAATGTGGTTCGTACACACAATATGTTATTGTTTTTTACCATTT
The DNA here is from genome assembly GCA_027580185.1 of Tuta absoluta. NCBI lineage: Eukaryota > Metazoa > Arthropoda > Insecta > Lepidoptera > Gelechiidae > Tuta > Tuta absoluta. The sequence continues at coordinate 12,424,343 of JAQAHW010000016.1, read as the reverse complement.
AAATATTGTTTTTTGATCTTCAGAAGAAGGAGATTAGGATTAAGCCCACAGTGGGATGCTGATGGCTAAATAAGAGAAGAAAAGTATGACTTTTTTATTGATCAGAGATAGTACATAATACATATAATCACGCCTCTTTCCCATAGGGGTAAGCAGAGACTACATCTTGCCACTTCCTGCGATACTGACACATGCACGTCGGTTTAGGGTAAACTTGACATGACCTTTCTTTAGAACGTCCCCGGTCTGATCCAAGTACGTGCGTCTTGGTTTTCCCCTTCCAAAGTTGCAATCCACACTCGGCATATACACCTGTTTCGTCACGCTTCTTTAATGCATTCTCTCAATGTGCCCAAACCATCTCAGAGATATTAGCACACATTAAAAGTGTTTGATAACATTTTGTTTCGTAATCATAATATTTAAGCCAACTTTGAACTTTATAACACAAATATTTATGACTTTCAAACTACAAGTCACCAAACTTGTGTGCAAAAGGGCTTCGTGTCCCTGATATTGTACCAGTATCATTCCAGTCACTATAATAATCAGGGGAGCACCTTTCATCGCGTAAGTACATTGTTTATTTCATTGTGTTTATCGAATTAGGGCAAAGTTCGGGCAAATTACATTAACAGGGGAGGCAGAGGCGTTTTAACTTAATAGCGGACGACCCTATATATAGCCAGGATCAAGAGACAAATTAGACGGGGCATTGCGTACTGACATCAAAAGTCGAAAACCTTGCCATTCAAAATACGAGAGAATTTTATTAAAGTGCACTACAAATTGAACACGTTTTGTACACATTGCGTAAGTATAGTGATGTCCTACGCCAATCACTATAATATAGCAATTTCCCATAATGGCAAAGTTTCAAGGTATAATTGTGATGGTAAGTTGGTAGCTATAGACAAACCAGATAACTCGGGGGACGCCCGCGGGGCAAGAAGTAGGTGGGAGCGGAGGAATTGACTGTCTACACTGGTATTCTATTTTGCATTGAAGTAATATAGCTCAAGATGGGTTTTGGAAGAACTAATTACGTGTGTATCGATACCCCTTACTTCTTGCCCCGCGGGCGTCCCGCGAAATAATAAAGCATATTTTTTTATTACTAATAAGTTTTATTTTGGTTTAAATTTGTTTGTTTTTCGCACTGCACGCTATCTTCTCTATGATTTGATCTCAGGCGACCCTCAACAGACATGTCCCTAGCGGACACTTAAGGACGCTTTCACGTGGAAGCAAATTTTCGGAAAACTATTTCCTTTGAGAAATTATGTAAGGTAGCGTTCACAGCTCGTTGCCTTCATGTTGAGATAATTCATGACGTGACACAGGCTGAGACAGCTTCTATTACGGACATTATATGGAGACAATTTCATAACGATGTGACTTGAATAAATCTAGAAGCAGTGATGAGCCAAAGATTTTGGAATATAATAATAAGTATATTCTATGTTATTATTATGACAGCCAACGCGGGAAGATGTTAATGTTATATTGAAACAACCCACAATCTTGACGGTCTAAGGATCACAGAGCCAAAACACGCATAAAATATTACAAGTGGAACGGAAAGAATTTGCTTTAATTTTCCAAATTTCCGCGATATGCTCCTCAGTCCCTAAAATTTTCAAGAAAATTGAATATCCTGTCTATATCCCACGATCTGTCTGCTGGCACAAGCGTTTACAGGCAGCCAACATGTTGATACTTGAGGGGGTATCGTATACAGCAGAGACCGTGAACTCAAGACGAGGCATTCTTGTTTGAGGAGCTCCCGGACCACAACGCGCAGTCTTTAAATACATTCTCAAAACATATTTTAGCAATCCAGATTTCTTTAGTTTATTATTGTAAGTCAAAGTCACTCCTGCATAGCCTGCAATCAAAAATATGTCGACAGACAGTTGAATCCATTATATTGTGTGTCGACATAAACAAGCATATGCCCGAAAGCGTTTACAGGCAGCCAACATTTTGACATCTGAGGGGGTATCGACTACAGCAGAGGCCGTGAGCTCGAGACGAGATGTTGTTTGAGAAGCTCCCGGACTACTGCGCGATGAATATTCATCCCCTCTCTCCGGAATCCTATTGTTGATCCACTTGATCTGTTTTTGTTCCGAACAGATACAACTATGGTTTCGCTTTGATTCATGAAAATTATAGACAAGTATCAGTTAGTTCAAGTAGGATATGAGATTTAATTTTGGCTTTGACATAATGTTTGAATCGAATAACTATCGATTGATAATGAATGAGTTCTGATATTTTAATTCTAAAAGGGATACAGTGCTTTGTTACGTATGAATCAACCTAACCAAAAGTTATTCTTCTAAGTGTGAAGATGGATCACATATCTCTTGATTCGAAAATTCATGTTTGTCGCTAATTTGACTATTATTGTGGAGTGTTGTCCTTTGAGGATTACTCAATTCATCCACCTTCATTGTTTATATTTGTCTATTTTGTGATCGAGGTCCCCTCGGGGCCTAATTGGTAGTTTTGAATGCTTTGTGAAATCGAAACTCACATTTAACAGTTTATAAGGTCGAAGGGTTGTAGAACAATAACAAACTCCTCTCTCCCAGTTTGACTAGAATGATAACTTTTATGTAGGGTAATTTAGGGGGTTATCGGCCACTCTTGCGATTTTTTGACTTGAAGATAATATACTTATTTGTATCAAATATTTGTACGAGACCAAAAGTATAAAATGATTTTGAGATCAGTAGATATTGTGGTCTTAGTTAAGAAACCCCTATTATTGAAAAAATGCTTCAAAAAGAAATAAATAAATAAAATATCTGAAATGAGCGAATTTGGGGGTTATCGGACAGAAAATTCAGTTATCGCCCGTCAAAACAACTACTTTTCGGCAACCATGTAATGCGTTGAAAAATAAGTCTTAGTGCTTTGTAGTAAGGATTGGTTTTCAATAAAAAATTAAATGTATGTAAAGTAATGAACATATTTTTATTCAATATTTATATTTTTGCCATAGTTTAAAACATGATAAACCATTATTGATAATCAAAACTAAGTAGTGAACGGCCGTGTGATGCCGGCTTAGAATAGCATCACTCCATTTCTTACCCGTGGGAGTCGTAAGAGGCGACGAAGGGAGTCGAGGGTGTGTATAGCAATTTTAGGCGATGGGCTGACAACCTGTCACTATGGCGATACACAATTTTCCGAATGACCCTCAAACGTTTGTCAGACGTGGCGTAAGTGGCCGTTTTTTCGGTCGTTTACGCTCTGCCTACCCCGCAAGGGATAAAGGCGTGATATATGTATGTATGTAAAACTAAGTAGAAAATAATATTACGCTTCGTGAAAGCTTAAAAAATATTGTTACAAAAAAATTACTTACTTATAAATTGTAATAGTATTCCTAATTCAGTGGCCGGAAACCAAAACATAGATTTTTGGTTCTCGGCCACATTAGTATACTCTATGCCGATAACTAAAATGCACAAATTCAACTGCCGGCCGTCAATTTCAGAATTATTTAAAAAAATATGTATATATTATTTCAAATAGTTGTATGAAGATGCATGGCCGCCTGTTAACTAAACCGTTGCCTTCGGATATAAGAACGCTTGAAATTATATAATTCTTCTAAAGCTTTTCAATATTTAATGAAAAAGAGGATGTAAATTGAATGGTTATCAGCTAGCTATCGACCTGTAGGCCGATAGCTAAATTTCCCCCAAAATTGCTTCTAGTTATCCGGACATCTAATTTTAATGCTAAATATTGAAAATTTTAAGTTTTTTATTGAAATTAACGTAAATGAGAATCATGAATAGTCACACTATGTCAATATTTATATCCAATAAATTATAAACAACGCTGTAACTTACCTCAAAAAATGCGTTGCTCCAAGATTTTTTCACTGTATTTGCACACAACCGCAGTCGCAAATTTTAAGAGGCCAATTGACAAGACACTGGAGCAGTAATAATACTAACTAATTAAAATGTGATGGGAATAATCGAAAAGTTTTGAAAGACACTGACTTTTCTAATAATTTACTTAACGTTTTCATCTTCGGCGCAAATAATTGGGCAGTGTACGATAGCTACTGGTGTCCGGTCAACCAGCTAAATTACCCTATTTTGCATTAAATAAATACCACAAGTCTACTTCATTGTTTTACCATTTTATTTACAGAGCGCTACCTAGGCAACCGCATTGACAGGCGGCGTCAATATACAACACCTCCACCCTTAATTACTTAAACAAACTAACACAACTTAATCAATCATATGAAAAGCAAAAGAAAACTCATTTAAAATTAAAATCCTAATCTATTGGGAGGTTTGCGCAATCTGACTGGCCGCGGTTCACGGGCGGGTGGGCTCTGTACCGCAGCTGCCACTCCCTCACCAGCCGGAGCCGGAGACAATTGCGCGGGCTCTGCTGCGGGCGACGCACGCTCAGGTGAGCCGTGAGCGGACGGTGCCTGGGCCTCGACTGGGCTCACCTCACCCGGTAGCTCTTCCGGCACAGAAAGACCTCTCTCGATACAACCAGGAAACAACAACGAACTTTTTCTGCCCTTACTATAACTATTTCTTAACTGGTCGATGTGTCGATGTAACTCGTTGCCATTGTTGTTATCTCTCACCGCATAATCAGTGTCGCCCAATCGTTTCGCTACCTCCCCTAAACCCCATTTATCCCCCGTTCTAAACTGTCTATACCAAACCTGGTCTCCTACCCGTACGTCGCGAGTGACCCAGCCTGACGAATTTTCCTGACATAACTGAGCCTTACGCACGACACTCGCTCGATCTGGTTCCGTCCCTGTAAAATCCTTGCTGGGCTTTCCCCGGTCGTGGCGTGCTCGGTATTACGGTAATGTAACAAAAACCTAAATAAAGCTGTATCGACATCGGTGCTCTGCTTCAACGCCTTCACGATTACCCTTTTGCAAATTTTGACAGCACTCTCAGCTGCGCCATTTGACGCCGGGTGATATGGAGCTGTTAGTACTTGCTCAACACCGTTTCTACTTAAAAATGCCTGGAACTCCGAACTTGTAAACGGTGGGCCGTTATCGCTTACTACTTGTTTAGGAATGCCGAACCGAGACCATAACTCACGGAGGGTTCTTATAACTGCTGACGCAGTGGTGCGGAGCATTCTAAACGCTTCAATCCATTTCGAGCACGCATCTACTACTATCAAATAAGTCATACCCTGTATTGGTCCAAGAAAATCTAAATGTAACCGCGTCCACGGACGTGACGGCCAGGGCCATGAGCGAGGTACATGCCCAGGCGGCGCAGCGGCAACCGCCGCACATACACTGCACGCCCGGCAACGTGCTTCGATATCCTCATCCAAACCTGGCCACCAAACGTAACTGCGAGCGAGGCTTTTGGTCTTAACTATTCCCATATGCGAATCGTGAAGTTCATCCAAAATCTTTTGCCTTAACGGCCCAGGAATGACGACACGATGTCCCCACATCACGCAACCCAATTCACTATACAATTCCTCCCTACGATTGAAAAAGGGTTTTAACTCCATTAACTCAGATTCCTGCGGCCAACCATCCCGAATGTAGCCTAAAACACGTCCTAAAACCACATCTCTGGAGGTCTCTCTTTTCAACTTATGATAGTCCAATAAAAACGCGTCAGAGGCAAAATGCAAAAACGTTTGCTCTGGGATCTGACCTGCCTCCTCTACCCTACTCTCCTTATGAGACTTGATGAGCCTAGACAAAGCATCTGCTGTGTTCCGATCGGTAGACACGTATTCTATTTCAAAATCATACGCTGATAATATTATCGCCCAGCGCTGCCACCACGCTCTACTGCGCGCGCCATATTGTAGTTGCCACGATACGCGCCACCCACATGTGGGCCCTTCGGTTGCTGCTGTTGCCCGCTATCGCACATTCTGCGTAGGTGTCCGACGCGCCCGCAGAGATCACAAGCATAATTACGATATTTGCAATCGCTTTTCCGATGTAGCGTATCTCCGCATACCCAACAGCGAGCGACGTCAACCTTGTTCATCGCCGCGGCATGCTCGCCATTGTTGGCACCATTCTCGCTGGACCGCACCACTATATTTACTTCCGTAGTCCCTCTCTCCCTTTCCTTTACACAATGTGAGTCCCGCTCTTCGGCTTCTAGTGTGCATGCTAGTTTTACCGCCTCCGTGAAAGTTATCTCCTCTTCGGCGAACAGTCTTTGCCTGATCAAGTCGCTGTTGATGCCGCATACGAATTGGTCCCTCATATTATCGTCGAGCGTTGACTCAAAGTTGCAGAATCGCGCCATCTTTTTCAACTCAGCCACAAAAATTGCAATGGACTGACCGCTCGACTGGCGGCACTGGCGAAATTTGAAACGCTCCGCCAGAAATGATGGCGCCGGTTGTAAGTAATTGGACATCGCCATAACTACTTCCGCATAAGTTGAGTCCTTTGGCTTCTTAGGACTGCACAAGTTTACCATCAGGTCATAGCCTGAATCGCCGATCACCGAAATCAGCATGGGCAATTTATTCTCCTCTTTGGTATCATTTACAAGGAAGTACATTTCCAACCGATCTGTATAATTTTCCCAATTTCCATTTTCCACATCGTAACTCTCAAGTTTTCCCACATTCTTCGCCATCGCTATGATTCCTCGTCGCCACTTTTATGTATTTTGCATTAAATAAATACCACAAGTCTACTTCATTGTTTTACCATTTTATTTACAGAGCGCTACCTAGGCAACCGCATTGACAGGCGGCGTCAATATACAACAATAACAAACAACTTTAAGAGTATTCTTACACGCAACGCACGGTTTGCAGTATCTTTGGTAATGATATCTTTTTACCGGTCCGTTTTTTTAAAAACGAATGGTGGTGTATGATATCGCAAAGAAATGCAGCATTTTATGGCGCGCGATGCTGGCTGTAATTTACTTACTGGATTTCAAAAACCATAATATCGTATGGCACAATGGTACGACATCTAAGAATGTTAAAATAACAAATCAAAAAAATAAAGACTGGTTGGAATCGTTTCTTTTATGGCTAAAAGTAAACGAATCCACTAAACTTTTATGGTGTTTAAAAATAAAATAAAAGGTTTTGATTGCTTCTGCGATCGCCTGGTGTTGTATAGAATCAGCAAACCGCGAGAACCGGCCAGTTAAGCTGAAGTACTCGTATGAATGCATCTCACTGGCACAAGCTGTTCAAGACAATACGGACCGAATGGCTCGCGTTTTCTTTTATTCGAGCGCTCGAGCGCGAAATGGACCAACGGTTTGTCGTCACACTAACACGAAATGTTTATTGTTGTCAAGCTAATTTTGTCGTTACCGTCGTCATTCATTTATTACTGCCACACACTGTAAAGGCCGAAACACACCTGCATTGCATACAGTTCGATCGCAAAAAATATTATTCGATATCATAGTCCATATAACGACTATGGCATCAATTAATTACCGCTCATATTGTCATATGACATTCCTGTTTTGACGATAAAATTTTAGTTCATTCGCGATATTAATAGTTGTTTAAATATGACGTGAAAGATTTTCAGTGTTAATTGACATTAAATATTAACATTTAGTGTTAATTGGCATTATTTAGAATTCCGTTGGTTGTCTAATACGCATGTGAGCTCCGAACGAAAATGGCTGCTGCTGTTATTATACCGTGTTTCAGAGGAAATTCATTAAATTTGACACGTTATTAAAGGCATCTTATTGAAAGAAATTCACTATGGGACCAATGCTGAAAAACGATAAAAAAAATTGGACCTTCCATACAAATTTTACGATCAGTTGACTGACTTTGTATGGAAGGTAAGAGGTATTTGCTCGTTTTTCAGTTTTAGTCCCATAGTCGAAATTCGTTCAGTATAGTGTCCTGAAGAGCGAGTCCAATTTAATGCATTTCCTCGAAAACACGGTGTATGTACGTGTATTAAGAATGTGTCTTTAGTTAAAAAGATAGTACAAACATTCGCTACCACCTCTGCATATAGCGTATTTACATCTTATCTATAAGGAAAATGACCCATTTTTTCATACCACTATTCACAATTTATCCAATAGTGAATAGATCTCTACCTAGGTTAAAGTCAATAGAAAGCTAATTCTGCGAATCTTGCTCAGATTCTCTTTATACTCGATTTCAGTATCAGATTAAGGATGGCAAAATGTTTTCTTTGAAAACTCTAAATGGTACCTACTTAGCTAAACTTAGGTACGCACGATTTAATATTTGAAAATAATTCTATGGTTTTTGAATATAAATCTCCTGTTAATAGTTAGATACATTAGAGTCGAGATGAATCTACTCTGAATATTTTATCAGCAAATCGGGACGGTTATTTTGAACGGCTAAGGTCCCACGGCTAACGACGGTCTTCTTCTGGAGATTTATCTAGACATCTGTGATTGTCGTATTTTGCGGAACGCTTTCGCTTCGCTCTCGCTGACATACTAGGTGTAAACTAGAAATACTATAATATATTAGCTATAAAATTGGGAATTTTTCTAATCGTATAATATTTTTTTTACACAATTTCATTATATACTTAAATTACATTTTATTTCCATTGAATGTACTGAATTTATTAACATTTGACGTGTAATGAATTACCAATAAAAATGTATATGTCTAAACTGTCGAAACGTACTAGCTAAACTCAGTACCAAATATAAACAAGAAATTACGAGTGATTCTTGTTTGTTTACTAAAAATATCTGTGCTTATACATGTCTCATATCATGCCTTGCGGGGTAGGCAGAGTGTAAACCGCCGTAAAAAACGGACATTTACGCATCTTCTGACAAACATTTGTGGGTCATTTCGAAAATTGTATACCGCCATAGAAACAGGTTGACAGGCCATCACCTAAAATTGCAATACGCTTGTAACCCTCGAGTCCCTTAGTTACCTTTTACGACACCCGCGGGAAAGAAATGGGGTGATGCTTTTCAAAAGTGACATCACACGGCTACCTGTGCATATACATTTTTATAATAGAGATACATTTTTTTGAGCTCATTGTTCAACGTGTAACCTGCCATCTGCCCTATTAATTACCCGCATGCAACTTACCGCACGTAAATTTACATTTTTGATAGAGTTCTGCCTCACCATGCAAGACCAAGATTAAAATAATGTTTGTTTTGTAAAAAAAAAAACAGATCAGTTGACAGCCCTGCAAGGTTGTAATTGCCCGGAAGTGCATTTCATAAGATAGAATACGTGACCGAAAAAGATTAATATCCATCCCAGGGTATCGTAACTCAGCCGCGTTTGGACATTTTGTGAAGTGATTCGTAATGAAGAAGACTGAACACTTTTTACAGCTTCATTCAATTACTCAGACCAGAGGTTTTGTTAGACAACTTTATGGCGCATTTTCATTAGTCAAAAACTCGTTCGGTATACAGCATGCGGGGGACTCCCCGCATGCGATATAACGACCAATGAAAGTTGCAAGTCGATACGCGTTCCGTACAACGCGTGCGAGGATTCCCCACATGCATTATATCGACCGTGCTATCGACCAATGAAATTCATCAGTCAATATATTGCTTGCGTGTCTTGAGTATATTTCATAAATATAGCGTTCGTTATTAGTAGCGTTATTAAAATGAAGCGTTCCAGAAATCTCCCGCACTCCGCATGCGGACCCTATCGACTAGTGAAAACGGTTCCCCGAATGCGGGCCCTGTGGCATGCGTTCCAGAAATTTCCCGCACGCCGCATGCGGACCCTATCAACTAGTGTAAATGCGCCATTAGAACAGCTTGTTATCAACATTTTATTTTAGCGCTCACCTGTAGTTTTATCAGTATATTAGAGATCATCATCAACCTTGGGGAAGCCCAGAGGCGCATTGGAAGGTATTGGGTATACTTACCACGCTTGGCAGGCGGATTAGCGAGTGCAAAGTGTTGAATATACAAGGAATGCTGCTGCTCATTCCCTGGTTCAACCCATAATTGCCTTCTACAACACCCATGGGTAGCAGTTGGGTGATATTAGAGATTGTGATGCTTGTAACATAGTAGCTATATTAGGAGCTGAATTAAAACAGTTTGTCGGTAAGAATTAAATTCAATTATACAATGTTTGAAACCATCTGAATTAAGCAACTGTATGAGTTTTAGATTTAGTACTTTTATACTATAAAAAAATATTGAAACAAAAAGAAACTTTAAAATTAAAATTTCATTTTTTTTACAAATAATGCTAATACGCCGTGCAAAGAAGGAACCTGCTCTTTGGTCCGACGTTATCTCGGTGAAGACCACTGAAATGGTTTTAAGGAAAGACCGCGCGCCAGGACCCCATGAACCTATGACGATAACTATACGTAAGGCAGGAAATACAGGGTTGTCTTGAAAATCTTCAGATAGTATCATTATGAATTTACTTAACAAAATTAAATAAGCATAACTGGCTCTAACATACCACAAAATGTAGTGCATCCGTGTGATTCTAGCCATTTTCTAGACTTTTTTTGCGGCGGCTGCGTGAAAGCCGCTAATCCATTTGCCTTCCAGCCACCCAGCCAGCTTGCAAACTAGGCACGTGGGATGTGGTGAGAGAAAACCCCGTGAAAGCTTGGCTCTTTATGAATATTGAAACACGAGCTGGAAAAAGTAGCCTATGTCACAACTACCCACAAACTTCGCTGTGGCCGAAAGATGGATAAAAAACAAACACACTTTTTCATTACAATAATTAGAATCGAAAGATAAAGTTTTTTGCTACGTACCACTTAGAAAAATATATCTATAGCTTCATCATAGCACCATAGTTAACTCAGTGGTAGTGCGACTGCCTGCGACGCAAAGATTCCGGGTTCGATTCTCGGATATTTATCACTTAGTGAATTTGTTTCCAGTCTGGTTAGGACATAGCAGGCTGAACCTTCTCATTGTCCGAAAAGAAAGATGGTTCCGTGCTTCGGGGGGCACGTTAAGCCGTCGGTCTCGGTTGCTATTTATGATTACTTAGACGGCGGTCGTTACAAATCCGTTGAATAACTCTAATACCAAGGTTTATCAATTCGTTGCACAACGCGGTGTCCCACACAAAAAATAAGAAGACCATAGGAAAAAAACTATCAATTCATATATCATTAAAAATATTGATAAAATGACCTACCTAATACTATAATATTCTACTTCAAGGATATGACACAATAAAGACATCCCCACAAATGCTTGCCACTTACGGCGGATCAGGGTGGTGCGTCACGGACATCATCCATCTACTCAAAATAAGGATAAAATAGGATTCGGAGACCCATTATCGTGTATCCTTTATATTCAGTCACTGGAATGGAGCTTTTATCCCCAAAGCGATACTTTTTGACGATCCAATCCAAGTGTTAGTATTTCTGAAAAAAGAAATAAATGAGTTTCATTGCTAAGCTAATAAAGAAGACGAGTCAAAAATGTGCTATGCCTCAATTACTTATGTCTCAGTAACCTTACTTATACTAACTGTGTAAATAATACCTCTTTTATTATTTATGGGGAAGAATATATATAGATGAACACTTTATTGCTTACAACATACACAACAGAAACAAAACAATACAGAAAACTTAAGACTAAAAGTAAGCAAAGGCGGCCTTATCGCTTGCAGCGATCTCTTCCAGGCAACCTTAACATAGAAATAGAGACAAAAAAGAAATGATTTGCAAGTAGTTGCATAAGCAAATTAAAACCTTAACAGTAAAATTATTAAATTTAAAAATAAAAATAACACTTATGTAGTAGTAAGAACACTTACAGTAGTAATACATACATACAAAAATATACAAATATCATAAAATAATTTATAAAGTTTTGTAAGTAAATAAATAAATAAATTGATTAGTTGAAACATACATTTTATTAGTAATTTTTACATAATAGGTATAAATGAGCTGGTAGAATCAACTCGTTACGTTATTAATGGATAAGTACGTCGTAGCGATTGCCTACACGATTCAGTGAGTCGTTAAAGCGCGCAGCTGTACACCCTTAATGTATTTATTATTCAGTGTGTGGCTCCATATTTCATCACCGAGGCATCGGAGGCGTCTTTGCGGTTCAAGCAATGATATTATGGTTCAAGTAAGAATGAGTAAATGATGTAAGCGGGGCGTGGTGATGACGCTGTCTTAGAAATTGCATGCTGAATTAGGTACTACTAGAGATTGCCTTGCGATACGAGATACTTGGAGGATTTTATGATGGTAGGGTTTTTAACGCCAGGAGCCCAGGATGTGTATTTTGAAGCTATTTCGCATGCGAAGTTCTAACATGAATTGTCTAACCACTGCTCGTATTGCACGTTCTACTACGAGTACACAAACCCATTCTAATATACTTACCCAAATCCTTTCACACATACCTACCTTATTCTTTTATCTCGTTTTATACTTAGTTGAAAGTGTAAAACGAGTCTAAGACCACTCGCTGCTGACTGTTGCATGCGAAATTGATTCAAAAATACGCCTCAAGAGTAGAGTACCATACTAGTATCTACTGGCATATAAGAAAAGAGTAGTTCTATTTTAATGATTTTGTTTCATTTGCTTCTAAAATCCGTTTCACTGTACTTCTCCATAGCGTTTTTAAAGAAAGATATTTGAATGGACATAGCGTAGAAAGCGCAGTACGATAAGCGACCTATCTGTTATTAACCTTTATTTTGTCATAGACTGAGAATATAAAATAAACATTTTAATCGTGAAATTTTGCTATTCAAAGATTGCCTATTGGAGCTATTTCCTGAATTATAGAGCTTGAAGCTAGTTACAGGTGGAATTAATTATAAAGTCCTACAAGAGGAAATTAATCTGACGATTCAATTCCAGCTTCTACTTTTTTAAATTGTGCCTACTCTGTGCTTTTCAAACTAAATAAGAAGTCATTACAATTTTATAATTTGCACTATTTAACATGATGGAAGACGGCGAAGTAAATGAGTTCTCGAGTGGAGGCCACGCCTCAATAATAGTAGCGTTGGACGCCATCCGGCCAGCTGGACCGATGATTTTAAGAAGGTGGCTAGTACTGGATGGTAAAAAAAGGGATTTAGTGCTTTATGGCGTAACCTAGGGGACGGTCTATGTTCAGCAGTGTTAGGCTAATAGGTTGTTAATGTGTGTCTCAAATAAAAATAAGCAGAAGCCTTTACCTAAGTCGAGTTTTCGATTTTGCTTTGAGACTAAGCTGGATTAAATGAAGTAAGCGATTCGCTGCAAATGCTTCGAGTTCTTTGTATACGTTTCTGTAATGGCCGTACATAAATGCAGCTAGATAATGATCGCGATTCATCTTGTATTCAGCGCTGGGTTTGCTTAAGGCGGTGTGCTACCTGAATACTTGGTCCCTTTAATGCTGTGTGATTCCGGCTGAGAATAGCATCACCCCATCTCTTTCCAATGGGTGTCGTAAGAGGCAGCTAAGGGTCTCAAGGGTTACATGTGTTTTACAATTTGAGGCGATAGGCTTACAACCTGTTATGATGTTAGAAGTTCGATTTTTACGGCTGTTTATGCCCTGCTTACCCTGCAAGAGATATAGACGTGATATACATATGTATGTTTGTTTAATTCCACAAAAAAAAGAGAAATTAACCATTTTATTTTTCCAAAATAAATGTTCAATCCATTTTTATTTCATATCAATCAATAACTTTTTGAGTATGTGTCGATTTGAGCAGATTGTCTTGTCTTGTCATATAAGTCACGGTGATAATTTATATCTAGGTTCGCACATGAACCTTATGTTTATGGTGTTTTATCGCAGACACTTTTTTGACGTAACATGTTTCCGAAATCCCATAAAAAAACCAGCTATCATGGCACAAGCCGCCGCATCAAATTGCAGCTGTTTCAGATTGTCATTTGTATGATGGCTGTCATCAACCGCAATATTGTCTGGTGCATGTGTAATTCACCTTACACAAATTAAGGAGATGGGGACTGTGTACCTGACGTGATAGTTCAATTCACTAAATAGTATAAAATGAATTTGCTTCCCTATGTATGCTTAGATCTTTAAAGTTCGTATCTTTAATCGATACATTGATTCAAAATAAATGATTTAATGTATTATTATTGCCGGGAAAACGTTTAGCATCAATGAGAAACTGCTAGTTATAAATATATTACAGAACAGTGACGTATAGAAACACATTTTCACAAGCAAAATAAAATATCAACTCAGCAAATGTGGAAACGGAGACGCCGCAAAATCTTATCAGAGACCTCGAGTGTCCCCGACACCAACAAAACCAATATTTTAAGGGCTGCACTATTTGAAAAATTTCATTCCACTACCGACATCTTGCGAGGTGAATCGTAGTAAGTGCAATCATAGATGTAGAACAAAGCAGTATTATATAAGGCAATCGTATTTGCATTAATAATCGATTAACAAATATGGACCTAAATTAGGACAGAAAGAAATATTGACTGAAGTACAGATCATCTGCTCAAAACATTTTTCTTGGCTCAACATCAAAAAACTTACTTCAGTGATCACAACAACCATATTTGACAGCTGTCAGTTCCACACTAACAGAGATGTCAACAAAGGAAAATGGACTCTCTGCCATAGCATTATCACGAATCTGAGAGCTGTCAATTTAGCTTATTGGGATGACCTTTGTATATGCGCCGTAGTATGTGGATTTGCCGAAGTCATAGCACTCGGAGCAGAATACGAGTTTAATTGCAAGAATCTATTATATTGGCTGCGCGAAATTAAATTAAATAAATACTCAAAGGGGGCAAGGGTTGAGCCGCAGTTGCCCAGATGGAAGAGGGGTCGTCACTATTGATGGTGAAAGTTACAGGTTCAAATGAAAATTTTGCAAGTTTTCTAAAAATATACCTATATTTTTCCTTTTCTGTACTATGAACTGGCAACACGTCGAGAATGAGCGAAGAAAGTCGTTTCAAGCTAGAAGCCAACACACGCTGAATGGTGTCTATTGATTGATGAGCGGGTCCTTTGTGGCTCCAATGTATTTTGCAACATCTGTGGATAAAATATTTTTTCAAAGACCAATTCTACAAGGTTCACCGATATTCCAAGAATAGTAAATACGGTATAGTTAAGACCTCCAAACTAAGGATCACACAGACCTCAAAGTTGCCTTTATCTATCAAAGCTATTGAATAAGCTATTTGTTGATTAATTTGTGAGATTGCTGGTACTACTACGACGTGGATTAAAAATAGACTGCGTTTTCTTTTTCATTTCTGAAAGTTATGATATCTTCAATGAATAAAACTTGCAAATGGGTTTTTATTAAGTATTTAGACATTTTTAATTTTTTCAATCCATATCTTGTACCTGAACAAACAAATGACACCTGTAACGCAGGGAACACACACACGCACTGCATAATTTTCGGTTCGGTTTTCGGTTCGGTTTTTGGGAAGTTTTGAATATTTCTTAGACAAAATCCATTGCATGCACGTCACACGGCCCCGCATCAAATTGTGCTTGTAAAGATTGTCAGATAGTGAAATACGAGTATCATGACCGGCTGGTGATAAAAAACAACTTATCCAAAAATATTTTGAGTTTCCATAGTAACTCAAATCAGCTGATTGACGATTTTGTATGGGAACATCATTCTTTTTTCATAACGCGACCAATGTTCCCTGGGGAAAGTTGTTCCTTATCACCAGCCCGTTTTGAGTTTTCGGTCACTAGTAAAATTTTATCATGTATTTAAATGTTCTGTGTGATGGTGTTCGGTGGCTGTCAACGCGCTGTCACAAACCCAAATATCAGGCTGTGCGTGAGCCATCCACCGAAGATTCAATTAAATTTGTTGTAGAGCTTTAAACCTTTTTTCTGTTTCTCCAGTAAACAAGGCTGGCGAAAATTCAATTTTCAGTGCCATTAAATTCTCTCGAAATACGTAACGAACATCCAACACCACAGAAATCGAATAAGTAGTTTTGGGCGCGCGGTGTGACTGCCAGACATGGACCAAAAACTATGGTACATAGAGACTACGTTTCAAACATTTGCATCTAAATAATGAGAAATAGAGATAGTAATTCAATTTATTCGAGCCATTGAAAAATTCAATCTAGAGAGAAAGTCGATGTAATTTTTTCTTTCAATTACCTACGATACAGTTCATTTTTGGAATTCTTCTGAAATCGTCGCGTGACAAATGGTTCATTGTGTGAAGCGGCCCTTTCATGCAGGGTTACAGTTTCTCTCATTCTTTTTTTAATTTTTATAAATGATGGGTTTGCTCTTGACTCTAATCTAGGCCATTCGCTGCCTCTATCTGTGGTATTATTTACCTTGACGACCTCAGCGAAGTCTGTTGGCTGCGGTCACCAACACCGCCTCGAGTAAATCTCTCGTGCTAACTGATTGGCTTCACTTTGTTATTCTGCGCTCTATCTGCTACATTTTTACATCCTAGGACAACAGCGCCGCCTGCCGGCTGTGGGCGCCAACTCCGCCCCTAGCCATCTCCCGCGCAAACTGAATTACAAACGTTTTTCTTCATTTTATATCTCTCGCCTCTAGGAGCGACGAAGTGCTGAATTATTGGACGTACTTTATTTAATAAAAAATGGTTTACTGGGCAGCCGAACGATAATATTTAGCTTTGGATTCGATTGATAGGTCTCCAATCATTTCAATTCAGAAAATCTAAGTAGATAAAAAGTCAAAAAATCCAAAACTGTTGGGACGTGTTCTGTTATAATAATTTAGTATCCCCATACATTTTTTTCGAATTTTTTCTAAGTTTTTGTACAGACTTTTGACCCTCTTAAGCATTGTTAACGCGGAATAAGCCTGGAGAACGCCATACCTTTGTTATTGCACCGTCAGCACACTGTCCAAGGGGGTTCTTAGCGAAGAAGGTATTTTGCGTAATAAAAGTGACACGAAAAAGGCGACGAACAATTTTAGGCGATGGGCTGACAACCTGTCACTATGGCGATACACAATTTTCCGAATGACCCTCATTATTTGTCAGACGTGGCGTAAATATCCGTTTTTTGCGGCCGATTACGTTCAGCCTACCCCGCAAAGGATAAAGGCGTGATATACATATGTATGTATGTAAATTGACACGACAATGATTCTCCACTCCGAATTATCGTTATTTTTGAAACCAATAAGGATTAAATATTTGTATGATAATTTTTAAAATAACTCAAAGAACCCAAACTTTTTTCATTACCCGGTTCAATGTATAACAAGTTCTCAAGGTGTTTCGATAAAATTTTTCTTTGTTTTTCCAACCTCTTAACGAGGATTGAATAGGCTACCGAATAATTTATCCTCAGTAATGGGAATCGATTTGATAAGATTATGAGGTTCATTTTTCAACGTAAGCAGTTGGTAACGAAATTCCTCTACATCTGTGTAATTAGTATTGTCGTGTACTAGTGATCCATAAAGATCGTGATATGAATTCCAGTTGGTGTAGTAACAAGAAAAGCTAGATTGTGGTAATTTTGGCAAAATAGTGTCATTTTAGTTAAAAATAGAACCCTCGCTCCCTTTTGCTGATATATGTCAAAATAGGATTGATATAGTACTGATAATGCATACATCATAACAAGATTTAGATGAAATATAATATTTGCCGTAAAAATGGCTTATATATGCAAATGCATGTGCAAATATGCAAATGCATATAATTCGGTCTCTAATGATAACCATAATCGAAATCGTTTACATACTTGATTTCTCTTTGAAAACAAACTGTTTTGCATCCGATATTTCTTAATTTTAGTTTCTAATTTATTGAACTTTTTATGCTCAGAAAGAAAGTCGACAATTCGTGCACTAAATAGTTATTTGTTCATCAGTGAAAGCACATTGTAATGTAAGTTATTATCTAGGATAACCTCACGTTCGAACACATATTCTTATCAGCACACTTTAGTTTCATCAGGATATGACTGTTCTTCCGGCATTTCGTATCAAAAATGGCTGATACGAAACGAGAACAAAAAAAGTACTTGTAACACGTGGTGTATGATATATTATAATGAATCGTTGTAAAATAAAATACAACACCTTGAAATGGATATCCGGTTGAAGTGACCAAAAAATATGTTAACGCGAAATAGGACTGGGGAACGCGTTAGCATAGTAATTTCACCGTTAGCCAGCACACTGTCCAAGCCCTTCCCCCCGTTAAGTCCACACAAAAATCTATACTTTTCACTTCACGTTAAGTATCAGGATCGAATAGAAATCAGAAAAACAAAAAATCAAAATAATCACGAACGCCGTACCTCTAAGATATGAAGTTTGTTTGCTTTGCGCAATCATTTTGGCCAATAGGAAAAGTCCATGGTTAAGCCGTTACCAGCTTTTCGTTTTGAAATAATACGATGATTGAAAATGTTTAGAAATTGATAAGATTTCCTTTTCAAATGTGTTGTAAAAAGAAAATTTGAGAGAGAAATAAACAGATAAATAGAAAATCCTAAAAACTGTTGGAGCATGTTCTGTTATCAATTTTAAGTATCGTCAACCATTTTCTTTGAATATCTTCTATGTACAGACATTCGATTCTCTTTAGTTTTAGTATATGATTGTATAAAGAAGACGATGGCCTATCTATATACACTTTTCTTACGGTTGGGACGTAAGGACGAAGCTTACAACTGCAATGTTAATAAAATGTGATAAAAATAGAAGCACGATGTTCTGATGTTTCTTACTTGCTCCGCTAGCCCGGCATACGCCGCGCGGGCGAGCCTTCCGCTCGTGTACATAATTCAGTGAGCCTTTCCTTTTCATTAAGTTTCCACGCACAATATTGCAGCGTGTCGTAAACCCCGTCCAACGATCTCCCTCACGGCGAACGGTCAGCCTGTGAGGTATTTTTTGTGATGTGCTCGTGTTTTGTCAGTCGACTGAGATACAAAATTAAATATATATATTTTGCATTGATACGAAGGCTACTAGTAATTTTTTTTGTACAGGGAATGTCTTTACATTCTTTTTTATTATCAGTGAAATGCTTTTTTCTTTTCAGCGTGTTGTCGGGCACGCTGTGTACGATCATTTTTGTGTTCCAGAGGGCACGTTTATCCTTCACTTCCAGCTCTGCTGTGTCTATGATTATTTAAATAGCGGTATCATTTTTTCTTGAGCTTGCACAACTATTACTCATCACAATAAAACAATTTGAAACGGATTTTAGTTGTGTATATTTTGGAATTTGAATTGCCGTGTGATGCCGGCTTAGAATAGTATTACCCCATTTTTTTGACCCGTGGGAGTCGTAAGAGGCGACTCAGGGACTTGAGGGTGTGTTTTGCAATATTAGGCGATGGGCTGACAACCTGTCACTATGGCGATACACAATTTTCTAAATGATCCTCAAATATTTGTCAGACGTGGCGTAAATTTAACGCTCTGCCTACCCCGCTAGAGACAATAGGCGTGAGATGTGTATGTGTATGTATGTGTGTATATTTTGAAAACGTAAAAATTGTAAAAATCCTAACTAAACACAATTTAAATCCGTTTATTTATTTTTTAATTAAAATAGCGATCTTTAGAAAATTGTAGTCGTAGTATTCCTAGTACAACTTTGAAACGTGGGTTCATCAGGACACTTGTAAACACGGTCCGTTACTCGGTACACGAGTAGAAAAAGATCAAAGGGTAAAATGTAAAATAATACTAACTATAGCTTCCTGCTGTTCTGGTTTCACGAAAAAATCTAAAAAATCAAATGACAAACAAACATCTGAAACGAAAAGCGCAAAAACGGACTCAACTCCAGCGAAAAATTACTCTTTACACCTCATATCTCAGCTTAATTTCGCAGCAGCCGGCTATGAGTGCGCAGCGGTTATGTTTGTGCGCATTTTTATACCGAACAGCGGAAATAATGAACCGTGCCGTCGGGCGCGAGTGAATTAAAACTAATGGAACAGTTAATTTCTCATGAGGATTAAGCGCCGGGAACTTTGCTCCGCAGAATCTGATGCCGCTACAAAGAGGATAGGAGGGAGTAATCACTGGTCCTACTTAGTTTTGAACACACTTTTTCGTGGGAAAGAGTGGCTTCAAAGGTTGCGATTAGACAACTCAACGTGCAGACTACGAGTAAATTCTTGGAACAAAATATCAGAGAGCATTTTCTCTAGAGCATTTTCTTGAGAGTGATACTGAAGAGATCTTCGAAAGATTTAAAAGTTCTATACTTAAATATTGGTAGAAAGAAGGTCCTTGGTCCGAAAGACCACTAGATCACAGATTCCTGGTTTAAAAAATTGGTGGATCGAAGTACTAGTAAAAAAGTTGTTGAAACCGAGGAACTCTGGTTCTGTCCCCGCAAAGCACTCTATACGATCCATCCTACTTAAGAGGCTCGCTTAAGCTTTCACAGGTTAAGCAAATCGCAATTTTTTCGGTGTTAGAAAAGTAAAAGGTGAAGATAATTAAGTTTAAGGTCTGATCACACTAGAGGCAACTGAATCACGCGACGCGACACTACAAATCGCTTGTGCGGGCGCTCTTCAGAAAACCGTGTAAAAATTATAATCTAGGGCAAAATTTATTCAGAACATAATAGTTTTGGTGTGAGCATGAAGTAGGTAAAGATCCAGTTTAAACTAATTACGATCTTTACAACGTAGGTAGTCAAAAATAAAAAACGAGTACGTAGGTTCGTTGCCAACTTTCACAATATTGTTAAAAAGAGAACTCTATCGCAATAATACGCAAAAATATGGGATCAAGGCAGAAGCTGTAAAATTTTATTGCCTTCGGACGGAACTCCGGACCACTTGCTTCTATTTTATAATATAAAAAAGTACGTAGTGGAATTATCAAGCGGGAAATATAGAAACGGAAACATACACCTAGCTGGGTTTCGGTTGGATTAGGTACATGATTTTAGTTATCTATAGGCCTGGAACTGTTTAAGTTATTATATTAGGTAAAAAGTCCAGTAAATGTAAATACCTTAAATCTTGATTATGTCGTCATCGTCAACAACTTTCCCCAAAATGGAGATACACAAAAAAACATGATTTTGACCCAATTTTTTTGTTATTAATGAATGTTTCGACCCATGTCCTGAAAAAATTGACAGATTGTGGTTCAAGAGACTTTGCAGGTACCCTCTGTATAAGTACAAAATCTCTTGAAAACCTAGAACAGAAGAGAATGATGTATAAAATGGTTAGAAACTACAAATTTAATGAAGGAAATTCAGGAGTTTCGTTCAAATGAACTCATCTAATTCAAGACGGCAGTGAATAGAAGATGAACAAAGGAGCGGAATATGAGCAGACGGAATTTGAAATTAATTAAGTTGTAGTAGTTTTTTGCGCTAGTGAGGTATAAATATAATAGTAGTTATACCACGTGATGCCAGCGTAGAATCCCGTGTGATTCTGGTTTAGAATAGCATCACCCGTAGTTGGCGTAAGAGGCGATAAAGGGACTCGAGGGTTACATGAGTAATTAATTAATAAAGTAATTTTAGGCAATTCGCTGACAATCTGATGTGTCAAAAGTAAATATCCGGTTTTACGGCCTACCCCGCAAGTGATATAGGCGTAATATGTGTATCAAGGTAGTATTTTTATTTAAAAAAAATTGTCAGCTTTTTATAAGTGGTATGTATAATTTATGTATGTATTATCGTATTTATATCTGTATGTTTAGTGGAAAATCAGAACTGCCCAGAATTTCAATAAAATTTATATGGTATTTATACCAAATTATACCAAAGCACATAATTATCACCGATTAATCACATCAATTGAATTTTATTTACTGCAATAATAAATGAACTTTGTGATGCTTTACCTAACATACCTACCTAGAGTGTATGTGAATGAAGTAGTTTTGTTAATTTTATTTTCAGTTACCTTGTCGAGTACATAATACTTTTCCGGTAATAATACGAAGTGTAAAGGACAGCCCTCCGAATGTACATGTCGCAGTATTATGGCAGAATTAGGATTTTGTCCAAAATCCTAGGATTTCGGCCAAAAGCCGGATTATGGCAAAATTGTAGACTACATTCGACCATCGTCCTAAGTAGATCCAGGATTTTAATCAAATTCCTAGGATATTGTCCGAAATCCTGGATCTGCTTAGTATTATGGCCTTAATGGCGATTCGGGGGACTCTATGACACAACGCTAACAAAATAACAACGCTAAATTTGTTATTTTTTTGTTTATGAGAAATTATTCCATGGTTATATTCCTTTCAGAAAATACTGATTTATTTTAAAAAAAGAAAAGTGTTTAATTCTATCATTCATAATCTTTATTTAGTTACTAGGTGATGCACACGATAACAGGAGGTTCTGTTTACCTTGTTATATTTTGCTAAAGACACCCAAATGTTTACTTTATTATCTTAACAATTACTCATCTAATAATATTATAAACAGTTACTTAAGTGATTATTTCAAAAACCGCTGTGTGAAAAAAAAATGGGTGTGTGATGCCGGCTTAGAATAGCATCACCCCATTTCTTTCCCGTGAGAGTCGTAAGAGGCGACTAAGGGACTCGAGGGTGTGTATTGCAATTTTAGGCGATGGGCTGACATCCTGTCACTATAGCGATACACAATTTTACGAATCACCCTCAAATGTTTGTCAGACGTGGCGTAAATGTCCGTTTTTTGCGGCCGTCTACGCTCTGCCTTACCCGCAAGCGATTATAGGCGTGATATGTGTATGTATTATTTCAAAAACATTTTTTTTTACTTGAAAAATCTTTGATGAATGAAACGATACTCAAAAGTTTATGTTAAAGTGTTGTTGATGTTTACACTAAAATAGCTCTCAAAATTGTTTACGGCTATTAAAACTCTGCATACTCCACAAGTATATATGTATGTTTATGTATAGTCACTACTTTATAAATTCCATAAGCCTTCGTTTTACCATATTACTACGTAGATCCAGGATTTCGGTCTAAATACTAGGATTATGCCCGAAATCCTGGATTTACTTAGGACGATGGTCGAATGAAGTCTACGATTTTCCCATAATCCGGCTTTTGGCCAAAATCCTAGGATTTCGGCCGAAATCCTAATTCTGCCATAATACTGCGACATATACATGCCATGAAATTGAACAACTTGACGCTAGAAAAATATGTCAGGAAACGACAAAAAAACGTATTCCCATACAAAATCAATATGGGAAATCAAAAAATGTTTAGGGTTACTGATTTTTATCTATGGGATGTTGTTCAATTTCGACTACACTTTTTCAGTATTCAGAGGGCTGTCCCTTACACTCTATTTAATATTTACAATGTTACCGCTCATAACTTTTGGAAAATAGCAAACCAATTATTATCTTGATCATAAATTGTCATGAGCCCCAGTAAACACAGTTATCCGAAATCGTATTCAATAAGCAAAATTAATATTGCGCCGAGATAAAGGCTGTTCCGCAGACAAATAACCCTGAAACTATAGCAATATTCTGTTCACGTTCCCGCTACTACCCACTATGATAACGTGGAGTACCGAAGAAGCTACACGGCTACAGCGCAACTACGGTTTCCAAGCATCCGGGAAAAATCGGACATAAACAGGGTTTTTGATGAACGCCTGCATTATGTAAAACCAAAGCTATGTTATTGTCTACTATTTGACTAAATTAAGTATTGTTACTATATTCCACTAAATAAAATAATAAAAAAAAATTATTAGTAATAAATTAACATGTAGGCACGTACTTGATAGGGACTGCATAGGCACCATTTTATAATGTTTTATTTTTTATTCAACGTTGACATATAAAAATTAAAATTTTATTAATAAAGAAACTCAACTGAAGTGAACTTTAAACGCTTCTTTTTCTTAATGATTATGAAGAAAAAAAACCCGCACAAAGTGTCTAAAGCTATTACGATCAAATTGATGGAAGTAGTATGGTATTAATAAGGAAGTGAATAATATTCTTATCGAAATGTTTCTTTATTACGAATATAATGCTCTATTTTTGAATAATCACTTCATGTAAAAACGTATCTCCTTGCATAATTTTTGTTGAACTGTTCCTTTTGAATTATCAACAAGCATAATAAAAAAAACTACTGTTTTCTAAAATAAAACCTAGCCTCTGACACACAGGCTAATGTAAGGATTCTTCCGACACAATTCTCATTCGAATCTATTCAGCGGTTAACGAGTTTCAGTCCTTTAAGGCGAAATCTGGCCGAGGTAGCCGCGTTTTCAAGGGGGTGAAGCAGCCGCGCGGGCGGAGCAGGCGCGGGGTGTACCCCCGCACGGTCAAGTAGCAAACGCAGCGTGTCAGGCTCCCGCGCACGACAGTATAGGCGTAGGGTAAACGTGGTAATAATTGAACTATTTGTTTCATTGAAAGGTTGTCTTTTTTAATGTTATATGATATACCTATTCAATGTTTATGTTTTTTAGACATGTAAACCATGTAAAACTTTACGTAGTGCTACTACGTAAAGTTTTTAAATCAGTCATAGTTAGGTATGATTATTGATTATTCATGTTATATAATGAAAAATTCATTTAGAAGACAAAAAAATTCATTTTATTAAGATTTATCTGCTTTATTTACTGACGCCCATAAATAGGGTTCCTTCCGTAGTCTGTTGAAATTATCGAAGCGAGGCATACAAACGAACAGACATAGAAATAAAATTGGCAAAATAATAAGGGATTAAACTAAGGAAATCTATAACAGCCCCAATAAACAGCATCTGACAATCCAGCGCCCACTTTCCTGGTTATATAGCCGGTTTTTCAGAACCTCTCAAAGGCATCCCACGGGCTCGACGAGAATCTACCATTCTCATTTAGGGAGAATATGATTCTATTTTAGTTTACTAAAAGTTGTCATATCTTTGTATATACTGTCTCCATTTCATCAGATTGTTTTCTCCATATAAAACACATCTTATCTTTCCCGTCACACGGAATTGTCCCTGAACTTGGAAAAACCAATTACTATTTTGAATTCACAGTAACTCGATCTTGCTTTTTATAATATTTCAATATTTGCACCTTATTTTGTTTTATAGCATTTTGAATGCCATTTTTGACACGCAACTGGGCATTTCACTTCCACTGTAGTATATTCACCCACGATTCCGAAAGGCGTAGCACCTATGAAGAGAAATGTTTCATCAACAGTCCACAGTCCTTGATTCTCAAATTATCTTAGCTGCTCAAACAAACTGTTGAGAAATCGGTGTAGTCGTCTGTGTCTGGGAAAAGACGCTACATTGATGAATCTATCGATAATTATAAGCCAGCACAAATCTGGAAATATTAACGCGCACTTGGTGTTGGGAAGTCGCCAGCTACCCCTAGTGGTGCTGTAGATTTGTCAGCACTCAACCGGCATTTTTCGTCTCTTGCTATCACACTGACTGATGTCGTCAAAGCAACGACTATCGCTAACATAAACCGTCACCACTTCCACAGTGTTCTTTCTTCTTTTTTAAAGTTGTTGCCGAGGACGATGTTAAGAAACATATATCATCCATTAAATCTACTGCCGTGGGCAATGATGGTCTCTCCTCCCTTATGATAAGGGGAGACCCTTATCCTTACCGAACTCTTGCCATTCCTCGCACACATCTTTAATTTCACTCTGGTAACGAGTTCTTTCCCCTCAGCATAAAAACGTGCAATTGTTATACCTCTCCTTAAAGTTTCCAATCCTTCATCGTTCTCCCAATTTCATCCCACTTCCATCCTTCCATTCCTATCTAAGATCCTTGAACACATTGTCCACAAGCAGGCATCTGACTTCAACGCATCTAATAGTCTTCGTTCTACGTATCAGTCTGGCTTTCGTGCTGGTCACAGCACTGTGACAGCACTTATCAAAGTCACCGACAATATTCACCACACCATGAAGAATAAGTCTTTGACTATTCTTATTATACTTCATTTCAGTAATGCCTTCAACTCAGTTGATCTTGATGTACTTTTCGCTATCCTTCGCTCTCTTAACATCTCTTTTCCGGCAATGACTTGGTTTCATTCATAATTTCGGGGTCACTTGCAGCGGGTCCGTTCTGATGAGGCTTTCTCGGAATGGAGTAATCTCTCTTCAGGCGTACCTACAGGTAGCGTCCTTTCACTTCTTCTTTTTTCTGTTGTGATTAACACAGTTACTCTTCTCTTCTAGCTTCCATCTTTACGCAGACAATTTGCAGATTTACTGTCATTTCACCTGTGATGATATAAATAGTGCAACTGTGGCTATCAACAATGACCTCAGCAAAATTGCTATATGGGCTGAAGTCTTCGGTCTCGTGGTCAACCCAATAAAATCTCAGGCCATGCTAATAGGTAGTTCTTATATGTGTGTGTAGGCAAGTGGACCATCCAATTATCCCAAACGTTATTTATAACGGCACGTCTATAGCTTTCACAAAAACTGCCAAAAACTGCCAAAAACCTAGGTATTTTGCTGGATTCCACTCTCAGTTGCACTGCGCAGGTCAACGCTGTCAGCAGTAAAGTATTTTGTCTCTTTTCTTTCGCTTTAATGCCTTCAAAATTTCTTGTCTCTTAAAACTAAGATTACTCTTGCTCAGACACTTCTCCTCCCCCGTTTAGACCACGCCGATACATGCTACGTAGATGCCACTGAGGAGTTGTTTAGCAAACCTGAGCGTCTCCAAAACCTCTGCATCAGATTCATTTTCGGTTTACGCAATTATGACCACAGTTTGGCTCACAACTCACATTGAATCGTTAAAATAGATTGTACGGAACCCTCCTCACTTATCGAGTCCAACTCGCACTTTACTGGTTTTTATATATCCACACTAATATTACAAATGGGAAAGCCTGCTTGTTTGATTTTCCTTTCTTCTCGTCGCAACGGAGCGGTTTTATGTAAAATTTAACCTCCCATACAAGGTGTACTAGCCGGCCTAGTCAATTTGTATGGGGTCCATATGTTCCTTGAGCAAATTTGTTCCTTATTCTCAGACTGGTGTCTGGTAGGCATTCCATGGTTTTCGCTATCGGTCACTAGTTAAATTTCACCCTATACAATAGTAAAGTAAGGTTGTACGGAACCGTCCTCAGCTATCAAGTCTAACTCGCACTTGACAGGTTTTCATCCATCGAAACGTGTTTGTTTGATTGTCCTTCCTTGATGTTGTAATTGTAACGTCACGTTGCGTTGGGTGGATTGTGAGGCTGGAGAGTGACATAGGCAACTTTTTTTTTCTTTGGTGAAATATCTTTTCCTACGGGTAAAACATCACGCCGTGGGTGAGGCTAGGCTTAAATAAATTGTTTTGTTAACCATACATAAGGTAGTCCTTGCAAGGTACTTCTACCCTAATTCGAAAAAATATTTCTTAATTTTTTTTTTGTAAATATTATGCCGTATGATGCCTACTTAGAATTGCATCACCCCATTTCTTTCCCATGGGAGTCGGTAAAGGCGACTAAGGTACTCGAGGGTCTGTACTGCAATCTTAGGCGATGGCCTGACAACCTGTCAGTATGGCGATACACAATTTTTGCGCATAACCCTCAAATATTTGTCAGACATGGCGTAAATGTCCGTTTTTTGCGGCAGTTTACGCTCTGCCTACCCCGCAAGGGATTATAGGCGTGATATGTGTATGTAAATATTACGCCGCAAACTACCTTATCCTCTGTTTTTTATAGCAAGGCTTGGAAAGCTTCGTTTTTTTTCTTTAACTTGGCATTTGGTTTCCCTGCTCAATAAATGTCGTAATATCTCCGCGGCTGGAAAAAAGTTGTACATGTCTGCTTCCGACGAGGCTCAGTGGCCGACTGAGGGGAGCGGGCGCGGTAGAAAACTAGAAACCGACGTGCCCGTGCGCAAACCGAACATACTTTTGTGTTTAAGTGTTCTTTTTTAATGATAATAAGTAGATAATTAAAAAACTAGCTCCATACGTTGATTACACATATAATAAGGAAGAAAATGACATAAAATAAATTTTGAAATATTGGATACCGGTCAAATGGTACAGGTTTTTAGTTTAAGAAACAGGCCAAAAACCGCAAAATTAGAGCTTACTTTGCGATTTTTTTTCTATCGAGAAAATTTTTACCAATCGTGTTTTGGGCTGCATAGTTTTGTAGCATATATCTTGAAGTAGTCCTGAAAATAATTACGTTTCGTGTTTTTGAGATTTGAAGAAATGGCATGGAAAACTCCGAACACTACTCCGCCTTTGCTCGGAGGATTTCTAAGGCCACCTCACCTTAAAGAAGCGCACATATATACATACATACATGAACTCTAAAACTTTACACTCCTTTTTAGTTGGACAGTCATGTAAAAAGGAACCTGTACTGATTTCAGAAATCAAAAGAGTAGTTACGTAGAGATTCACTCTTAATAGGACCATCAAACCGGCTGTCAGCCCGGCTAGTAGACTAAAAAACCTGGTAACCCTATACTCAACTATTTTCTTTTACATGTTGCTTTTTGAGAACGAAAACTTTCAACTCGCGCGCCTTTGAGTGGGCTGGTAAACAAGTTAGACCGCGTGCCCGGTTTTGTATCGCGGGTGGAGCGAAAAATTTAAATTCACCTGTGCTGTGTGGCTTTTCCCCGCAGTCAGGAATTGCAATGTTTATATTTTGCTCGTTCGTACTATATTTCGGTTGGTTAGTTCTCAAACTAACTCAATAAGGTTCTTGTTAGATGCGATTGGTTTGATCATGTTTGAGGTTAGTTATTCAATTTATAAATGAGAATGCCTCTTTTTTACCAATGGCAATGGTGTGTAGCACTGACCTATAAGGCCATTACTTCGTGGACGATTAACATTGATTTATAATGTATATAGTTGGTTCTTATGCGCCTTAAGTAATTTTCATAAATAAGTGACATTTCCAGACTAGGGAAGAACGTGTGTCTAGCTTTATAAGAAAAATAAAGAATAATAATTAAGGAAGTTAGCGGTAATTCATAAAATTGATTTTAAAACGGCAAATTTTGCTCAATCAACATGTAAAACCGGAAGTACATTCTGGCGGTTATTTACTTTTCACATCAACCTGTCCACAGGAGTGCACAAACTAATAAATGGTTTATAGAGTCGATAAATGGCCCAAGGGTTGAATACTGTAACTTTCTCCACGCAATGACATAAAATATTATATAATTTTTGGACTTTATCTCTTTCTCTTTATAAACAGGTTCTCTAAATAAAAACAATTAAAATTACTTAAGGGCCCCATAGGTCGGTCCGTAATTATATTCTTAATACCTATCTAAATGAGTAAGTTATTTTTTATAAAATATTTTTTTTTTTTACGAAAGCTAATCGTATATTTAACATAATACATTGGAGACAATATAGTGACATATTTACAAAATAAGTAGACTCTAGCCTGACAAAATTGGCTAAAGAATGAATCAAAAAGCTACGTATGTATGTAACTATCTACTTGAATTAATTTAAATTTAGCTTATGCAGGTAGGTTCCGGGTTCGGTTCCCGGTTTATTGAGTAGGTACTAAATTTTTTAATCATTCAACGGGTTACGTATTTTTTTTTTTGAGAACTTGCAAAATCACACCGTAGGCAGTATTCGAACCTGTGACTTGCGCTATCACTAGTAGCAACGATTCTATCGACTGGGCTACCCCGGCTCAGCTACCCTTAGCGAAACAATGTAAGTGTTTCTTAATGGACTTTATATTAGAAAAGCTATGAAAACAGTCAAAAACTGTTTTTTGAAATCCTGTGTACTCTGCCAATCAAAAAAGGAGGTCAAGGAGAAAGGGGAAGATAGCAGATATAAACAACCGGCGGTTACTTCACCGAAAAGATCAATGAGCTCTGAAATATAAGAAGAAGAAGAACAAACTATGCCTTATAGTTTTAATTTTGTTACTAATGACTTATTTTTATTGCTGTCCCATAGTATAGTTTCATATTCATACATTAAATTAACAGCCACAACAGTCCACTGCTCGACACGGGCCTCCCCCTACTTTTAATATATTAAAATTACATGAAAATATAACTTCAAGCAACCTAGATTGTTTTTTTGTTTGTATGAATCGATTATGTTTATTTAAGAACTTTGTAACAAAAGAATGTATATTACTTCGTTTTCAAGCAATTTGCTACGTTTTACGTTCTTACTCAGTGGGAAAATAATCATTCGATCATAAAGCTAACAAATACGATGTAGATGTAAAATATTTACACAGCATTTATTCATTTAAAAATAAAATAAAAGGTAGCACAATAGAAACATTTCGTTTTCTTTCCCTCTTACATACAAAATTTGTTTCTTTTGAAGCTTTTTGTTCTTCCTAGTTTTGTAACGCACCCAGCTCGCTTAGTTTTTGACACTTTTAATTAGTTTCTGTTGCAAACTTGCTTCTTTCATACAGGGCGTCACATGCTACCATGCATGTTGCTTACAAAGCAGTATCAAAGTCATAAAGGAAAGGGAGAGAATTGTCGTTGAATAATTAGAATACGAGTTATAATACTTTCGTCCTGCTAATGTAGCAAATGGGACTCAAAATGCAACGGCATTATTTATATTTGAATGGTTCTAAGGTGACAATGTGATGCCGGTTTAGAATAGCATCACCCGATTTTGGGAGTCGTTAAAGCCGATAAGGGACTCGAGGGTGTGTAGGTGTTGCAATTTTAGAAGATGGGCT
Organism: Tuta absoluta; assembly: GCA_027580185.1. Lineage (NCBI taxonomy): Eukaryota > Metazoa > Arthropoda > Insecta > Lepidoptera > Gelechiidae > Tuta > Tuta absoluta. The sequence continues at coordinate 12,393,656 of JAQAHW010000016.1, read as the reverse complement.
AACAACCTGACACAATGGCGATACACAATTTTCCGAATATATAGAATATAAATATTTGTCAGACGTGGCGTAAATGTCCGTTTTTTGCGGCCGTTTGCGCTCTGCCTGCCCCGCAAGGGATAATGGTATGTGATTATGTATGTAAGATGACATCAAATATTTTCTTTGCATGTCTTATTATCTTATTCAATAAAAGAAGCTGTGATTGAACAATATGCATGTGTGTTCCGATTCCAACAACTTGTTATACGAGTATTTTACGCCTATAGTTTTTTTTCCTACCTCGTCAACCCCAGCCATCGACCTCGATGATCTCAAACATTTATATTCGCAGTAAAATCCCTTGAGTCCATAAAAACGAGTATTCCTATGAATAAAGGGTTCAAGCCATGGACGGGGTAGTTTTATCTAAAATATATTTGAACGCACTCTTTAACATATAACATCATGAAGTTGTGAAATATTACTATACTATGTGATGACTTGCATAAGGGGTCTCTCACGGTTGTGTAATGATCGCCATCTTTTCTGAGTTCTGTGAGTTTATGTTCCTAGCTCCCAAAGTACGAAACCAATTTTCTTGCCGACAATTTGGAATATGACAGCATGCAATAAACTGGGAACAATCCCGCGGAGTAATAAATCGACAAATACGAAATTTGTGTGTCTATCTGAATTCAGACTTTTGAACTTCTTAGGTATTATGTTACCATGCTCTGTTCCACACAAACAGAAGAAGATTATGCTTTGTTTCATAACCTTAAAATCTTAACAAATCGACGTTTTAAACTCATTTGTTTCTGGTATATTTAACCCTTATATTTACTCTGAGTACAAATATTTTCAGAGCAATATTTTGTGTATCTCTGTGGAACTACCCAAACTTCGAGAGGGTCACCTGCATCGCGTTTTATGAGGTCACCGTTTGACGTACCGGAAGTGAAAAATGAAGATTGAGTTGTATAGGAAAAAGGCAGTGGTAAGGAAAAACTACAGTAACTGAATTCTTCTTGCGGATCGAGACGAGATATATTTTATACTAGCAATATTTGGCCACGTTAAAAGATTAATAACCATGTGCTAAATTGAGTAATACAAGAAGTGACCACACTGTGACCATCTTGTGTGCCATAATAATTTTAGACGTAGAAAACTTTATATTTGTACTTTGAAATTCAGGTGAAGTAAAGCCAAAGTTCACTCTCGCAAAGCCACCTGGGTACTTCACGCTCTGTTCGAAAATGTCCCACTCGTCACATATTGGCTTTTGCTACGTCGTGGTATTATGCTACGACGTAGTATTGTACTACGCCGTAGTTCTTCGCTACGATATTGCTCTCGCTGGAATTTCGGCTTCTTTAATGAAAGCGTTCTAAAGTAACGTTGCATAAAAAAGGTACTTACTTTATGACCTTTACACCTGCTGTTTGGAAAGACATATTGTTCTGCTTGAAAATAAACCTGTTTAGCCCACCTAGACGATTCAATAGTGAACAGATAAATGCATAAAATAGGCACTAAACGCAATGTTTTAAATTAATAAGTTAGTATTTTGGTAGTATTTTATGTTTCATGTAACGTAAATTGGGAGAAGAGAGAACACTATTTCTAAATAATTTTATCTGCAAAGGTATTTTAGTACATCAATAAAAAATAAGCCATTACAACGCGAAACCGTAACTGTAAACCCTCGATGTCAGAAAAAAAACCTGATACTAAGCCTGAAACGCTTTTTTGTAAATAAAACTTTTTTCAAGACAAGCGATCGCCATTATTTCCGCACGTCCGCGCGTTGTACTCAATGGTGCTGCGCTAATTCAGATATTTGGTGCGGGCCCGCGCGTGCGAGTATTCCGTGCAGTATCCACCAGTGCGTTTTGACTTGCACTAGTCTTTAAGCTTCCATAAAATCGCTTCATAAAAAAATAATGAAATGTAATTTACTTTATTTAATGTGGGGTAGTATTATCTTTTATTGACGACATGATCCGTCATTGTTAAAATAAAATTATAACAGATTTTGCTTTTTTAATAACTATTTTGTATTGTCCTAATAGAAAACCGGTTCGGACGGGTTGAATTACATATTATATTTACACCCACTTTAGTTCACTGATGGTCATGGGCCTCCCTTTATTGGGAGGTTTTGCCCTTGGCAGATGGTTTGGTGAGCGCAGAGCAAGATGTTGCATTCAAAAGGAACGCCATTGCCCATTCCCTGGACGAATTTATCTCATATTTGCTTTTTATGTTAAGCATGGGTACAAAATATAGAAGTTTAATAAAAAAATATTAAATTGTTTCCGTCCTGCGGTCAAAACCGTCAATGTAAGTGAATAATGAGAAATAAACAACGTGAAATACCTACTTATTTGTGGCCATGGAAAATTAGAGACAGAGCCTTTGATTAAATTTTTAATCCGTAACAAGCCATATTTCTGTTGTAGTAATAAAGTTTATAATACAAAATTTAGCATCAAAAACTGCTATAAAATGTATCCTACTTCAAATTTTTTTTATGCTTTCAAAAATGGACAACGTCAATGTGCATGTAAGGTTGCTTATTCAAAGTTGAAAGGGCAAGCCAAAGCGCACAGGTGAATACACCCTTTCCGCCGCCCCTTCCGTGATTCAGCCGACAGTCCGACACGTCTGTTGCTTGCCCATTCATTTGTTGCTTCAGCATTTAAAAAAAGGTACTACAGAAAAAAAAACGAAATGTTAAAAAGATTGAGAAAATTATAATAAATATTACTACTCATTTTATCATTGAAACTTATAAAATATAACGAACATACGTAAACGTAATGCTGTGTGGTGCGAACCATGTCGTATAGTGTTGGCTCGGAAGAGCATCATCATCACTCTTGGGTGTCGTAAAAATCAACTTAGATTTTTTACGACACCCAAGAGTATAAATACAACACCTTGTACAGCGCTCGCCAATCCGCCTGCCAAGCGTGTTGAGTATGGCAAATACCCTCAAAAGGCTGTTATAGTTAGTAGTATTATAACTTCTTTACAAGGAGACGCAAATTGTGTTTTAAAAGAAACTAAACTAAACTTTAAATTAATACTTCTTACGCACCTTGTATTATGAAAGTATATTTTTTACCATGCTGACCATTTGTTTTCAGTGCAAGATAGAAATTAATTAAGAGGCACTTGGAAAAAAACTTGAGGTCAATCAGCTTGGCCCGATGGCATAGCAGATAGTACTCCTGCTTGCTACGTTAAAGGTCGTGGATTCGATCCCCACAAGACATAAGATTCGTTAAGACAATTTTCAGATATTTGTATTCAGTTTGGGTATTTTCTTTGTGTAATATGTATTTTGAATAAACAAAACATAGAAATGGATTAATATCAGCTATTTCATTCCCATTGTACAAGCTATGCTTAGTTTGGGGCTAGAAGGTGCCGTGTGTATTGTCCATACATACATACATAAATCACGCCTATATCCCGTATGGGGTCGGCAGAGCGTTAACGGCCGTAAAACGGATATTTATTATTTATTTATGAATATGTACCTCTTTGTAAACATAATATATTTATTACCATGTACGTTGCGAAAGCAAATTCAATGTCAGCCCGCAAACAATTTGCCCTGCTTACGTATTCATATGCTTCATTACACACAGGCCACGCAACAAAGTCTAATGCGAACAGTATTTAGATAAGCCGTAAAATTGTCTGTAGATGCAGAGCTGTTCTAAAGCTACAAAATAATTTCCACCATCTGATTCCCGCACGCCTTTATCCTTTGTGGGGGAGACAGAGCGTTCATGGTCGTAAAAATACGGCCGCTATCACCATGTTTGTCACATATTTGAGGGTCGTTTTAGAAAAATCGTATAGGTATTACTATAGTAACAGGTTGTCAGCCTGTCACCTAAAATTATAATGTACATGAAATGCATTAGTCGCTTTTACGACACTGGCGAGAAAGAAATGGGGTGTTGCTATTCTAAGTCGGAATCACACGGCGGTTGCTACTTCTAAAACTATTAAATTATTTCCGAGTAGGTCTACACGATGAAACATCTGAGTACAAACCTCTATCTCTTGCAGGGTTAACAAAACGTAAATATCCGTAAAAATCGGTTTACATTTTGGGTACATTTAAGAAAATGCTGTATCAAAATAGTAACCGTTTTTCATCCCACCGCTTAGAATTTAAAAACACGTGTAACCCTTGGGTTGCTTACTTACCTCTTATGACATCTGCGTATAAAAAGGGTAATTCTATTTTTAGTAGGACTCTCATAAGCCGTAAAACTAAATATAGCTAATTCTAAAGCAATAAAATGACTTACACCGCCTGAATCCACACGGGCAAATTCTGATTCAACCTCAATAAAATTCACTCAAGCCTTTTTAAACCCCTTCAGGGATGGTTTCACTAAGGTCCGCTAAATCAGACTTTTACAATGCAAAAAGATCAGTAATGCTACGAAATATCGAATATTTTACGATAATCTTCTAGTGTGGTAAAAATTTAGGACATCATGACTGACCGCGAAAATTTAAATCTGTTTTTATAATGCTACTTGAATGCTGGAATATTTTCAACTTACTACAATTTTTTGCTACATTTCGCAAAAGTGAGCAGGAGTTTTATTTTGTCATGGCAAAATCCCAAACCCTGCAGATTTTCTAGTACACTAGTAGTCCATGAAAGAAAAATATAAATAGAGCACACGGCAAAATCTGTCTAAAGCTTATACTAACGCCGTAGTAAAATATAAGTAGTTAGCATTTTATTAAGCTGTGTAATGGCCCTGAGGGGTGGTAGGAAAAAGTTCAACGCAGCTATTAATGTTGTTTAACAATGTTGTAAAACCATTGTAATGTTATTGAGTTGCCAAGAACCATCGGTGGCCTTGATAATTATGCTGAAATCTGTTAATGTATAAAGGAAGCAAACCCTACTACAAAAAAAAACTGTGGTCAGTGGTATAAAATACTATTAAAGTTAAGGTGGGAAAAATGCTTATGGTAGACTTAGGTCTTTAAAGGAGACAAAATTATAATTAAAAAACTCGTTAGGAAGTCCCGTTTTGATTAAACATTTTCACAAAATAATAAACATAATTTGTGAACCATAAGATTCCTTTGTTAAAACCGATTCACCACTTTACACCTATAGATGGAGCTACTGCTGCAAAAATTAGTTTGATTTGAATCTGGACGTAATACTAGCTAAAATATATATTATGGCGCAGAACTACTTTTGGTTAAAGTTGTTCTTCATTGCATGTATAAGTCCATTGAATTTCAGTTTTGTCGTTTGTATGTAAAACGGACCACCCGAAGGTGTGCCGAAGGTGAGATTTAGCCTGTTTTATTATCAAAAATAATGTTGCAAATCTTATAAGAATGGCATGTGACGTCACATTGCAATACAGCTGTCATTCAAATTTGTTTTTACTAGTATTATTGGGCTGTTAAAAAACTGTGACACCGGGTCGTTTGCCGGCTTGGTATCCCACACGATAGAAAAAATGTATCTATTGACAGGTTAGGTTAGTGTAGTTAATATATAAGTGATTAAATTTAGTTATTTGAATAACTGTGCTGTTGTACACGTCTTTTCTGCCTTTCTTTGTAATGTCTCACTTCCGAGGGTCAGCTGGAAGAAATTTCTACTTAGAAATAAGCTGTACTGGTTGTGTCGTATTTCTTTATGTTTTGTGGCTTTCCTGTAATGTTTTTGTGTGCAATTAACTGTAAAATAAAATAAACTGTAAAATTTGATAGCTATTGTGACAGCCGTACGATCCTTTTAAGTGTGAAAAGTTTGATTTTCTTGCAAAGGAAGGCCGTTTGCTTAGTTTAATACTATGACTACCTTAAAGAAACTTAATTTACATTACATTACATTTACAGCCACAACGTTCCGCTGCTGGCCACGGGCCAAGAAACCTAATTAAATTAAAGCAATAATTTATTAAGTGGCATATTTTGCTTTCACTCATTTGGTTTATTTCGACCGTACCCTAAATATACCCGTGCACCCAGTACCCTTTCTATTTTCCTTATTATGTTAGCCAGTAATACAGAATGTGAAGGACGGTGTACCGTTACACAAGGTATTTTGTACGACGGCCAGTTTTTGGTGTTTTTCGATGAGGCTACTCTGTATAGGCAACGTATAAAGGTCTGCGTTCTTTTCCTTTGTCATTACTTATTGTACCAGTTAAACTATATTTGTATAATTTATCAGCCAAGTAATAGTAGGATTGTGTTTTAAGACAAAATTTTATTGAAGAGTAAGATAAGTTTATTTAATAGATGGCCAAATGACTGAAATGGGTGATAGCCATGGCTAGTAGCAACTAGATGGCAAAAATGGGAGATTATTATCATACCATAAGGGAGGGGGCTTCACCCAGCAGTGGACGGCTATAGGCTGATATGATTTGATATTTGCCTACTGACTTACCTATATTTGTGCGTATAAATGACTTCATTGCTCTCAGAAATGTGTATACCTTCGTGTATTTCAGAACAAACGCCAGGAAATGAGGGACTTCCGACTATTGGTACCTCCATTAAATTTGCTTTGAAGCGCGCACCACGGCACCACGTTTGACATAGTTGTTTTTGTCAGCGACGAGTCCAAAATACGAAGAAGTGTGAAAAATTACCTTTATTTGTGTGACTAATTTCAAATTTACGCGACTGCTGCCTGTCAGGTTTGCCATACGGATTTTTCATCTAGAGTATGGTTTCAACACTCTCGAATGCTATCGCAGCATATACCGTGTAAAGCCGTGCAACAAAAAGCTAGTTTGCACTTCAAACTGAAACAATTCAGCACCAACAGTGTCGCCCGAAAATAGCACTTATCAAAAGTATCGGATTACTCAAATCCAGCGCTCTGGAAACTTTGAGTGATCCCCGTGAGTTGTCGAGAGCGATTAAACTGTAGAGGGAGCTGCTTTCGGGCTAGGGTTGCCGCTCAATCTACTTTTTAATTAAATAGTCTAATGAAAAATGAAATGAAATGAAATGAAAATGAAATAACTTTATTCAATGTAGGATAGTATTATCACTTATATTGACGTCATGATCGGTCATTGTAAAAAAAAGAAATTTGCATAACGCAATTTTCTTTTTTTTATAACAATTTTGTATTGTCCTAATAGAAAACCGCGGCTTGGGCGGGATAAAAATAAATAAATAAATAAAGGCACTGCCTCGGGGCTGGCCACAGCACCTTTAATAAAACCTAAGATTAAAATAAGGCTATCCAAAACAATGTATTTATGATCTGAATCAGTTTTATTGTTTTTATTTCAAGTTTCAATTCAAGTTCATACTTTCAAAGTGCAAAAAGTACTTATAATTTTTCATCTTTGATATGCCCTGTACCTACAATTTCCTTAATGCGATCAAAGTGCAAAGGTTCATAAGCCCGAGATCGGAATTCTGATCGAAACATTTTAAACAGATTTAAAATTACTAAATGTCCCGTTTTCTAAAACTATTTGTCCGACGTGGCAATAGCGACCATTTTTTATGACCGTTAACGCTCTGCCTACTTCACAGCGGATAAAGGCATAATATATGTATATTATGTAAGTTTCTGTTACCCAAAAACAGTTATAACACCAACCCTGTTTGTATTACACTCAAGAGTACGGCGAGCTAAAATCATTGAATTTCAGTCAATTCTCTTTTGAAACACTAGCGACCAGAGCTATAGGTACTTCAGCAGCACATTTACCTACCGTGTAGGCTATTAAAGGATCAACTGAACCTGGTTATTCTTTGAAAATCCACTATAAGTTGATCTATTAAGTGGGTAGGACGTAAGTTGTGTGGCTAATGGTACCTCAAATGTTATGATAATTAATAGAAGTCAAAATTCTTGGAGTCACGCAAATTTGTCTAAGTAATAACTTTGTCACTTTCCAACCCACTGTTAATCAGTCATGGTATTTACGCTTGCAATTGCGGGCGTCACAAATTGTTACGAGAACTCCTATTTATAACAATTTTCATTACTCTCCTCGATTCATACGAAACAGATAGTTAATGTTATAGTATACATTTTTGATAACAGCATTGTAGCGATAAATGCCAAGAAAATCATGAAAATGAAATTACATACACATACAGAGCGTAAACAGCCGTAGAAACAAACGTATACGCCAAACATTTTCGAGTCGTTCAAAAATTGTGTATCGTTATAGTGACAGGTTGTTACCCATGTAGCCCTCGAGGCCCTTAGTCGCCTTTTACACACCCACAGGCAAGAAATAGGGTGATGCTATTCTAAGCCAACATCACACACTGACACGGTGGTGAATGAAATTAAATTACGCTTGTTAGTACACAACAACCGCAATACACATCAACATAAATGATTATCTGTTCTTTTTTTTCACCACAGTTTCTCACTTCGAAGAAAATCTTCTAAACTTAACCCAAGGGGGCTTTAGCCACTTGTAAGTAAATTAGTTACCTACCAAAAGTAGCTGTAAATCTAGGGGGCCACGGAAACGGGCGTCTTTTTAGTGTAGTCGGGTGTTCGTCGTGTGGATAACACGTCAGCACAAGCCATTAGGCAGAACACGCCTTTGAGATGGGTCGGCGTCCGCTCGCCTCACTCGCCCCGCTCGGCCACACTCAAAGGGCCACTCACTTCATCGTCTTTTCATCTCGCCTTACACGTCATCACACAATTTAGACGCTCACTCCGACTCGAGCGCTATGTGATAATAAATAATCCACAGCTCAAAGAGGCTCGCGTAATCTCCAAAAAACTTTGCCCCCAGATATTAAGTTGCTGGCTTCGACTTTGCCCGCAGTTTATACAGGATTTGCAAATTTTACAGTTCTTATAAAGTTTCGATTTGGGCGAGATACTTTTTATCTTCCGAAGCTCTTTGAGAAGACAATTGCTTTTATGTTGCGTGAATGACGCTGAAGGAGCTGAAAATAATGGGTTGGGGGATTAGTAGCCAAATTAGCAATTTAATTTCGATTGGGGGAAGTTTCTACAGTTGAAGTGAATGAGTGATTCGCAGCTAAGGGAGCTGTGGTCCCGACGTTATTACTTATCGAGAGTTCAATCGGTGAGAGATCGATCGAACTTTCTGAGAGTTTTGCGGCTTCATGCTTACTTTAAGCTCTGTTCGGAACAGCCTATGTAGATAATATATTCCTATGTTGGTAATATTATTACGTAACTGTGTTTACGTCCAGCGACTGAAGTAATTTTATTCCGTTTCGGTATTTTGTGGGAAAAAGCTTTTAGGCAGCACAAATTTAGGTCGACACACAAAAAGGTGCGTTTGGTAGTCTATATTTTCGGTGTTAACTGCGGGTTTACAAGGAGAAAATGGTTGAAATGTAAGATATCGGAGTGCGGGACCTGGACGATTCCCTCGAGGGTGATAGTCCGCGGAATCCTTTAACCTCTTTTTATCACGATGACTCGGTCCACCCTCACCGCAAAATTGCTGATTTCGTCGCTTCAAATAACGTTTTATATTATTTTTTACGAAGTTTTGTTTTATCGTTGAAACACAGCTGCGTAGTTAAAGTAGGTAGTTATTTAAAATTTAAAATTGCTTCATATGACAACAAAGATTATCCGCGCAAATTGTCATAGTAATACAATACCATTTTTGGGATTTCCGGACCTTATTCTTATTAACTACCTACCTATTCAAAATTAATTTACTTCTTTAATTTTTCTTTTCAAATCTTTACAATCCTTATCTCAACTGAAAAGAATTATTCTCGTTATTATTAAATTTGCTATCTCCAGTGTAAAAATACAATGAAAGAAGATCATTCAATTTGTAATCTCTTCTCTTTTCGTGTGGGACACCGAGTCGTCCAACGACCCAATGAACCCTGGTGTCAGAGTTTCTCAACCGCCTACCACTAGTAGGCCTCTGACATGGTTGTGTTACGACCGCCGTCTAAGTAATCATAGACAGCAATCGGGACCGACGGCTTAACGTGCCCTTCGAAGCACGGAACCATTTCTTTTCGGACAATCAGTCGGTTCACCCTGCAATGTCCTAACCAGACCGGGAACAAATTCACAAAGTGAAAAATACCAACTTTGTGAGTGTCCCACCGAGAATCGAACCCGGAACCTTTGCGTAGCAGGCAGTCGCACTACCACTGCGCCACATCGGCCATTAATTTGTAATAAACAGTAGGTAGTAACCTTAAACTCTAAAATTACAAAAAGAAATATGTACAGACTTAGATAATAAACAAAACCCCTCTTTTGTATTCACTATCTCCACAAAATATAACTTTCTTCTTAATTCCCACCTTCCACGCCTTTTGTGTTCCCTTTAGGATTCTTTATGACAATTTCCTGAAGAAAATATTTTTCGTGGAATATTCATTAAGCTACCTACCAAAATCTGTTTCTCACGGAATGAATTTCTTCGGACCATTTATTATTCGTCTTGAGGTTTTACCACAGTTTTACCGCTTGATTTTTTTCCCCAAATCCAACACTTTTCAAGTTTGTTAATTAGGACCCTGAAAGCGCCCGTCGTATAAATCAAAGCTGGCGAAGCTGGCATTCTGTGACAGACCAGCGAAATTTGAAAAAAAAAAGAGTTTTTGCGGTCAAAGGGCATGCCTTCCAAAGAGCCTATCATTCAAGTCAGATGGTTTTTGTTGGAACATTTGTGGTTTGACTTTGCTTAGACTCTTAAGGCATCCGCCGATAATCGTTTTTTGGTCTGACTTTTTTACGAACAAGGTTAATTTCTGTGTCATCCAACTTACACAAAGTGCGAATCATTATTTCTTCCTACGAGTGTTGAAGAGAGGTTTAATGGTTTGACCTACAAAAATAAAATTTTGATGTTTGTTCGATAGTTGGTCCGATTCTTCTTCTTAGCAAATCGATTCTTGCGCTTCATATAGAGGTATATTTGGACCAGTACTCAGCCACACGCACAGCATTGTCCGTTGCTTTGTAGGCAGATACCCTAAACTATCAACAATCTTATTTACTGGTGATAATGTCTATCGCTTTATGCCTCTACCCTGAAAGCCTATGAATTCAGATTTCTCAGATTCAAACTCCTCTCACACCAACCAATACAAGGGTTTTTTGTGTTATAATTAAAACAGTTCCAGTGGCGACCACTTTCAAAATGGGTATGTAGTTTAACTTATTAACCAGGATAAAATTATCCAGTTGTAAGTTTGCACTAAGTAGTCGCAAGGTGTAATTAAATTCTAGATAAATAAACAAATTAACTTTCGAGAATATTCGACTTTTTCGTTTGGAAGTCAGGAAAGTTTTACACTTGGGTAATAGGGAGGAAAAACAAGTTTTGAATGTTGATTGTTAATAATTAACAACATTGAGTGGGTACGAACTCTCTCTCTCTTTTCGTGTGGGACACCGAGTCGTTCAACGACCCGACGAACTAAAAGACTTTAACGATACTCGTGTTCGTTCGTCCAAAGTAAAAGTTGAACTTTGTAGAGTTTTATCAATTTAAAGTCTAATTTAATAAAGTTGGATACTTTTGGTACCTTCTAAATCTTAAGTTGTTTCTCAAAAGCATAAACAAAAACATTATGCTCTATTCCAAGAAACCAAATAATCAAGAAAATAAACAATATCTCCAAGGGACAGTGATATATGGGTCGGGCTTTTTGTTAATCAAATATTTCCTTTAAGAGGCTCAGGGACTTTGTGCCGCCACTAGTTTATATGCCTGTGACGCAAATCTTTTCCTCTATTTATCTTTTCTTTCACTTGTCCGCCCGCAAAAATGAAAATTTATTGTCCGTGGTAAGAAGATGCGTAGTGACAAATATTACATCTGAAATAGGAGAGCAAATGTGTGAAGATTATTAAGTATGTTGTCATACGCTATTCGAAATATACCTAGTAGTATAGTAGTAGTTTTGTAGTGTTTTTACAACAGCCTGTGAGTAGGCGGAAAAAAATCATCAAACACGATTGGAATGTCTTAGGAATAAGTAAAAAAGCAATACTAAACTACTTATTAAAAGCGCAAAAGCTCGTAAGCAACATCGATGTATCTCCTTCTTTATTCTAGGGCATGAGGCGTAGTATAATAAAAGGGTTGTAATATAAATTGATAAGTAGCAAATTCTGGTAGCAAATGTTGTGGTTCCAAAACAGCTTTGCGTAGGGTTTAGATTTACGCGACCAGAGCGTCTCAGTAGACCACTAATGAAATGTTATATAGCTGTGAAACACAACTCTGCTTCACAGGGACTTAGAGATATATTTTTTGCCTACAATCTCGCCAGCTGCGGTTTCAGACTGGAATATTTACAGCTAAAGTCTCAACTGAATAATAATCAAACAGCAATAAAGTTCGCTCAAAAGTTTTCATCCGAAAAAAGTTCTAAGGGTTTGAAATAGATTTAACAAATATATTTTTTAATTTGACTTCAATATCATTGCCACAATTGAATCAGTGTTTAGATCCTTTACAAATGACAAAGCCATTTTTTAATTCGAGACGAACATATAAAATCTTGGCAAAGATTAGTTTTATGTGCATTACGGCAAAGTTAGGTGCTCGAAGTTCAAAATGTCTTGACATAATTTAAATTGTAAGATTGAGTATGAACCAGAGACAGAGACATACAAACGGAAATTCGTTTAATTTCACTCATGTCACATTCATACGGCGTGAACCATACTTGAAAAGGCTCATGAATATATTATCTTCAGTAGGTACTATTCTGTTAGTTTGAGAATAAAATTGTGGTAGAATATTTTGCAAAGAAAATAAATCAGTGTATTGTACAGTGTAAGGGAATAGCCCTCCGAATACTTATAAGGTTTATTTGGACCATGAAAATGAACAACTTTCTATGAGAAAATATTTCAAGAAACGTTGAATAAATATTTCTTATAAGTAGTAATTGCAGTCAGCGGATCGTGATTTTGTATACGACGGGTAATTTTTTTTGTCTTTTCCTGACATTTGCTATAAAAATTCGGAGGGCTGTCCCTTACATTATACCCCGTTTACTGATATATCTTGTCATAGAACATAAGGCAATAAATAGGCTTTGGATCTCGAAATAATTAAAATACCGTTTGTTTGTCGCAAGTCACTCAATACTCGATTCGAATATCCACTCGAACGTAGCACATCTACCTGCTTCTTTAAAGTATCAGCTTAAGTTGGTTTTTTAATACAGTTTTATGATGTGGTACAAACATACATCATACATCAGCCTATTGCAGTCCACTGCTGGACGTAGGCCTCCCCCAGGGTACGCCATAGGGCACGATCTCCCGTTTTCGCCATCCAGTCGATACCAGCCGACTTCTTTAAATCATCGGTCCACCTGCCGTGTGGTGTCGGCAGAGTAAAATATCACCACCCCAAGTCCGCCCGTGGGTATCGTAAGAAGCGATTGAGGGTTTCCGGGAAGTAGGCAGCAGCCCTTTCCGTGTTTAACAGCATAGTCCAGAACCACACACTGCAGTCACCAACCCGCCTGCCATGCGTGGAGGCTATTGGGCAAAACCTCCTATGGATAGAGCCAAAATTATGCAGTAAGGTAAGTTGATTTTCATCATTAAGATCAAAATGACACACATTTAGGGATTCAAATAGAGATTCAAATCATTCTACCATCCGATGTGATCGTGTTATTTACCATTGTTTCCAACTATCCTGAAACCATCGGAAAAAGAACCTAATCCGTACGACACACGGCACTAATTAATAGCTGTCACAGCATTCGTTCGCGCGAAAACCCATGTTTTCTCGATCTGTAACTAACAGAGCACGAAAAAGAACATATAGAAGTGGATAGGAAAATAAATTAAACATGTGTATTTTTATTGAAGACTACGTTTTTTGGTCTTGTGTGTATAAAACCTATTGACAATCACATCACAGGGTACGCCTATAGCTCGATCTCTTGTTTGCCACCCAGTCGCTACCAGCCGCCCTCTTTAACCGTACGTACGACAACGGACACGAAGACGTCTGAGGCCTGCCAGGTATCAATTGAGCGGTGTTGCTCCCACTTTTCGTCCGTCGCTGCGTAATGTAAATTCCGATCTTATTTCTTTAAAAACACGGCTACGGTGCGTCTACGGATGCGTCTGTCAAACGACTTGAAATCGCAATTTCCTTTCGAGTGATGTACGTATTACGGTTCGTTAAAAATACGCAGCGACGGACGAGAAGCGGGGCAAGTCGCCTATAAAGAAGTAAACGGTTTTAAACTCTAACACCAGGGTCATCAAGTCACTCGTCAACTTACTTTCCGACATGAACATTTATTATTTATTATAACTGTCTCCGTGGTCTAGCTGTCTCACCACTCACAAGTTGATATTTATCACTTTGTGAGTTTGTTCCCTGTTTGGTCAGGCAATTGCAGGCTGAACCAACTGTTTGTCCGAAAAGTAAGATTTTTCTGCTTCGGAAGGCACTTCAAGCCATCGGTCCCGGTTGATGTCTATAATACTTAGGCGGCGGTCGCTACGCAACTATATCAGGGGCTTTCTAGTAGAAGGCGGTTAAATAAATACTCTGATACCAGGGTTTATCGAGTCGTTCGATGACTTGGTGGATGTCCCACACGAAAATAAAACGAAGACTCTTCCAAAAAATATTTTCATAATAACATCACAACACCGACCAGAATAACACGGATTAAAGAAAAATTTTGGCATACGTAAGAAGCCTAATTTTTGCTAAACAAGGTCCTTGAATGCCAGATCAATTTTTTTCAAGTTCTGTGTAGATACAAAGTGTGCGAGGTAATCTCGCAACTGACTCTGTAATCTCTGCTCGCGCGCAAGCTCTCTGCCGATACCGCCCGCTCTACGGCAACTGTAATCCTTATAAGATCCGCTCTTTTGATGCTTCGTTAATTATTAGATTACGGGAGTTTATGTTTGATTTTCAATGGATGGTATATCGTGAAGGTGATTTCGGTCATTTATATGCCAGTCGAAAAATAATTGTTTAAAACACACGTTAACAATATTAAAATTGTTTTGTTTTAAGTAACAAAAAACACCATCTGAATTTTCTTGGGCTTAAATGTTGTCCATGGTACACATATCACGCATGATTAGATGTTATACGAATTATATGTTATACAACTGTGTCATCCATGACATAACATTTTTGGCACATGACAACTATGTCATCCATGTCATTAAATTTTGGTGCATGACTGTGTGATATGTGTACCATTAACGACATAGAAGCCCAAAAAAAATTCAGGTTGTGTTTTTTTGTTCCTTGTAAAGTTTTGTTTGTGTAGTGTAAAGAGTTGCTGTATATTTCTTTTAGATGAGTGCAAGGTGTTGCCCATTCTTTGTATTCATCCCTATCATGCCTTTAACGACGGTGGAAAAAGGGTGATGCTATTCTTAGGCGGCACTGCATATGCGAAACAAAAGCGCGGAAAGTCCTGAAGACAACAGAAAACTACATTAAATTTACCAATGTCTAAATTTATGATCAAACTGAGTTTATATTTTGTAGGTTTTGATCAAAAACCAGATTTTAACAAAATCCTGTGACATATTTAAATCCCAACGCAGCCATAGTGCTATTTTGAGAGTTAAAACAGTGCACTCGTAGCAATGCGGAGATTTATCGCTTTGAATGTCCAGCAAAGTAATGAGGACATGTGAACAGAGCTGCAAGCATACACTTGTATTTTAATAACGAACAGACAGGACTTACATACAAACTTACTCTGATTCACACACATTTCATACTTTGAAACACTTTTTTTAAGTAAAAAAGACTGAGGTTTATTTAAAAATTGTTAATTACAATATTTTTTGACTAGACTGTGGTTATTTTATCTACCAACAGGATCTTTGGGTCTTAGTTCGTTTATTTTGTGGATATTTTAAATATTATCACGGTATTAGTACGGTATGAACATTCTTTAGTAGAAACAGAACCAAATTTGGAATATTCTGGTGTGTGGTCTTATGTCAATGTAAAAAATAAAATCAAGTTCAGTAAATTACTAATGAACCTAATTAACTAAAAATCTCTAAAGTTAATGCGTCTGTTTATGTTTAGTTTAATCGCTAACCACATTTTCTACTACCGGAAAAGAAAAACCATTTTGAAAATAGAAGTCGGTGCAAAGTGACGTAGGTAAGGGTGGCTGGTTGCAAGGGAGATAACGCGCGCTCAGCGCCGCGCCGTGGGAATCGCCGACAACTTTGCGCTAAGCTCGTTACTCTCTAAAAGAAGTGGTGGCGACGTTTTTCGCTTCTACTTTACACGCTATTTTAAAACTACAGGGGAAGCTAAAAGCGTGGAGAAAATAACGAACCTTTCTATTTATTGTCACAAACACGATTTTTAGTAAAAATTAACATTGGATTGGTACACTCAAAAATGTTAGCTGAAAGATTATTAAGGTGGTGTAAGTAGGTATATAGAGTGAAAGGAAATACGATACATTCCCTGGAGGGTGTAAGAGGGGAGGCCATTCACAACATATTCTTTCAATAGAATGATGGGTCGGAAAGAAAATGTTCCTTTAATTTCTATGCGAAATGTACGACGGGCCTTAGTCTTGATTTGGTGCCACACGCTGATTTCTGCCTCAGAACTTATTATTGTTATGACAATCTATTTTTGTACCTTTTTGGCTTTTGGTTTTTTAATACACAGTAGTACCATAAATAGAACTGACTGTGATCCGCTATACATTCAGCGAAATCAAAAGTCCTAATCGTTTTATATTTTCGCCCCATAGTTCTATAGAAGAATATGTTACGAATGAAATGTATGGAACTACCTTTTACCCTACATACGGTAAAATTATAATAAAAAAAACTTAGGTCGGGCTGGTGACAAAGTACAACTTTCTCCAAGGAATATAGGACGATATTACTAAATAAAAAATTTTGGCTGGTAAATTTTGTATGGGAGGTCTAAATTATTTGTCATATTTCATAACTATTGTCTTATTCTATGTCAATGTGCATGATTGATTATACTGGTTCACTTTCTGTTCCCTATCTAGTCTGTGGTCTAGTCAATCTCAGGCTGCTCACACACTGAAGCGATGCGATGTCGCATCGGACAACGTCTCATCGCATTGAATGTGTGAGCAGCTTAAAGTTTTGGTTTAAAATTAGCTTTATCTTCATACCAATAATTTTGTGCAGTCACATCCATTATTATTTCAAGCAATATTTCACCCAATCAATGACACAAACCCGCGGATATCCAACATTCAAAACATTTATTGCAACAATCAAAATATTTTCCGACACCGAAAAAAACCGTTCCGGGTATTAATAAAAAGCATAAATCATTGTTTATGAGAGCGGGAGTTATGGTAGGTCAGAGCTAGCCTATGCTGCCTATGCTGCCTATGCCAAGCCCAGGCCGTTGTTCGGTCGCACATTAATTACACCGTGTCTGGTGAAATATGAACCTGCAGCGATATCAAACCACCATTGCACTGTGACGTCACGATGCCGTTGAATTATTTATGAGACGCCGAACGAAGGTGGCCTGGTTTACGCGGGTGTGTGTTATTTACACGCTCTATTATTTGGATATAGGATATACTCAACACTGCACTATTTTATGTATGTTCAGTTTTTTTAATTTATCAATTTTGTTTGCAACAACAATAAAATTGATTTTCATCGATCCCTGTCACCAAGTATAAGTAAATATATTTTTCGTTGGTATACACAGCAGCATACATAACTGCATTTAAGATTTAACATTATCATAAGCTTCTGCGTATACAGTTTTTTTCAGCTATCCTTCGAAGATGATCGCCCCACCGAGCCTGAAGGCGTTCTATACAGTGTAATAAATACCAAAAATAATGTACCTTATAAAGCTATTCAAATTTATTTCGTTCAGAATATTCCGCCGGTATATTTTTCTACACCGTTTTCCTATTTATCGCCGTCGCTGTAAAGCAAACTTAGATTGAAGAAAGTTATTACGGCAGGTAGTAAAAATGTATCCCTTCCGGAAAGAAATGATTGGCTTGATACTGTGTTTTATAGACATGGAATTTATTATTTTATTTTTTACATAAATATTTATTGACGATATTAGTCCCCATTGCGGATTAATGTGTATTTTCTCTAGCGTCGTCTTAGGTATTCATTGGATTTTAGAGATAGGATATCGGAAAGAAAAACGGCCAAATTCAATGGTTTAGCGAGAAACCTCTTAAAAATATTAGACATAGAACTAAGTAACATGCAAGTATCTGACCATGTGAGTATCGTAAAAGATATTTTACGTATGATACTAATTTTCACATTGACTACTTTTCACATTAAACAAAGTATAATCATAAAAAAAGGTCAAGCAGCTTTAACCAAAAGTTTGACTTATTACAATCAACCTTCCTTTGATCGCTAACATTATTTACGTTTCTCTTTTCAAGCCCAGGAAAATCTTTTCTTTATGCCAGGTGTGTCGTAAACGGAAGCATGTCACTAGTTTCATTCATCAACCCTCAACCAGGAAATAAGACGTAATAACACTCGCAGGGTTGCCATGTGACATTGTAAGAGCGTAGCACCAATCCACGTTTTTCTGTGTGTGTATTATTTTTGAAAATAGGTTGAAGCACTACATTTTGTGAATATTAGAGCTAGATCTTGCACTGCGCTTGGATATCTGCCTGCTAATTGTGTCGAGAGAAGTATGTCCGATTAGCTTCCAATTGAGATACGTACATTGAATACCACATTTTAAAACACTTCCCGTGTTAGGTATAAAATTTTTGAAAACTTGCAAAATTTTGCAAGTTTTTGTACATTGTAGAAGTGGATATCCTTGTCTATTATTGGTGTATGATTCCCAGCTTCCGAATAGTATTAGTCACGAATAGGTTTTAGTATGGTTTTTGGTTTCCAATCAGGGCCCCTTTATTTTATTTTTTAGTAATTATAATATGCCATCGACACCCAACTGTCATTCACTTCCACTGTGATTTTCAATACTTCAAACTGCAGAATACGATACGTACAATATCATGCATCTGACAACTGACACTCTATTGAAACAGAACTTATAATATAAAAAATTTCAAATATCTGAATACGATCTGAGATCATTGTTTTCAATTTCAGTTACCTAAAAATTTCCGTTTGATATAAGTTACCTAGACCAAGTTAGATTATTTAAAATTTTTCTTTTTTAAATACGGAAAAACCTGCTAAAACAATTTACCTGGCAACCCTACTCGACAAGTAAGTCAAGAAGCAAGTAACAGCCGGTCGAATAGTAAACTCAAGGATTATTACTCTTTGCGAGTATGTGTGAACCTGAGACTCAAATATTTCCGTTGTATGCGTATAAAGGTGATGTGGGACAAAGGGTTTTACTCTTGACTGAAGTTTTGTACATATAAGGCTATTAATAAGCGTCCAATTAAATACGGTGCAAAAGTCATACTTGCGCATAAAGGGTTGCGTAATATAATATGTTTGTATGGAAACCTCCTTAAGTATTTACTGTTTTAATGGCAACGAAAGTACATAATCAGTAAGAATATCAACTGTCTAAAGGTTCATGATATACAGCCTCCGTTTCATTATCGATAAAAATTACCTTTATTATAAGAAACCTGTTAAAACTTATTTTACTCTAGCTTTCAGTATTCTTTGTTATAGCAACAACTGAAAAACATAATCTGTGCATTTTAATTGTATTGACGGCCGATGTGGCGCAGTGGTTGTGCGACTGCCTGCGACGCAAAGGTTCCGGGTTCGATTCTCGGTGGGACACTCACAAAGTTGATATTTATCACTTTGTGAATTTGTTCCCGGTCTGGTTAGGACATTGCAGGGTGAACCAACTGATTGTCCGAAAAGAAATGGTTCCGTGCTTCGGAGGGCACGTTAAGCCGTCGGTGATTACTTGAGTACGAATCCCTAAAAAAATACGATAAAGCGAGGTAGCTTACTATATTCAAAGGCACAGTCAGTGTTATGAAAACCTATGAAATGCAATAAGCTTTGTGTTAATAGTCTTCTTCTTTTCGTATGGGACACCGAAGCGACGTACGACTCGATGAACCTTAGTGTCATAGTTTCTTCAACCGCCTACTACTACTTGTAGGCCTCTGATATGGTTGTAACGACCGCGGTCTAAGAAACTATAGATAGCAACCGGGAACCACCGACGTTTGTAGTAATTACCCACTTTTATTTTACTTTCTTTTTTCTCTTACTTTCATTCTAAATATTATTGCATAATTCGGACATTATTTGCTACACTACATTGTATTCCCACGCACAAATCATAGATTTTTAATTAATCATTCATTACATAAATATTCAAACATACCTATTATACACTCTCGCAACGTTCACTCTGAGGTAATGGCTGAAAACCAGTGCTGCCCTCCTTTGGGCATTTTTTGCACTGAGCCTTGGCCCTTTGCATCACTGCAGCACACATGTGCGTTTAACATTGTGTATTTACTTCATAACCTATGTGTATGTCAATACTGTTTCTGTTTTGTTCTTTGTTGAATGTGTGTGTGTGTTGTTATTTTATGCAATAAACGTTTCATCTATCTATAGTGTGGTTTCCAATGTTCGATTACACGTCTCTAAACGATTTTAACCAATGTTGTCTCGGCCCTACCTACAACCGGTATGTACTTATTCAGTACGTTTTCTTGAACATGGAAAGTGCGGTTGTAGCATCAAAAGTGGAAGTGGGGGGGAGTTATGACGTAACAAAGATGGCGGCCGGACCAACTCTACTAAGCGGTTTTTCTAGATAATTACTGGGCCGATATACATAAATGCGGTGTCAAATGAGAGAACATACAATACCCTTTATTTTAATTTATACATTTATGTACGTGAAACTAAGAGCAAATGAAATTTTTCAAAAACATCACATTTTATAAAATTTCATTTTTTTTTCTTGCCTATATCTCGGTATCCGTCAGAGTTATCAAACTTTTGATAGGTACAAAACATTTTGCAATTTTAATCAACTCTCTAATGAACCCCCAGTTATTGAGATCAGAAAAGAAACAACGGAGATACAGCAGTTTGAGTGGTCGGAGTCGTAGGTACAAGTCATCTAAAATTGACGAAGCTTGGTTGTGTGTTCATTTAAAATAATAATATAGTTTAAAATATAATGATAATCTTATATTGAACACGGGTCTTCTCCAATGGGGGTACTATGTGTAGTATGCTATACTCACTAAGCTTGACAGGCGGGTTGGCAAGTGCAGGGCGGGTTGGCAAGTGCAGTAGGTTATTTTCGCTGGTTTGAGGTTAACATCGGCTTTAAACCACCCCCTACGATGAAATGAGAAAAACACTGTGGTACTTGAATTAATAAAACTAGAAAGTCAATAACAAAGTGCGATTGTAATCATTTTTACATTAATTAAAATAAAATAAAATAATGAAGAAAAATAAACTACTTAATTATGATCATCATCATTCTGGATCAGTCATCATCATTGGCCTCACACGTCTGTGACAGACGATTTAATCAGTGTCTGAGGCAAGACTTTTCATGGCCGTATAAGCCGATACGGGAGCGGCATAGTTTTCCGCACGCTCTACAAGTGAAGGTGGAATTTGAGACTGGCACATGCATGTTTAGATGACGTTTTTGCCTTTTGTTAGCGAGACCAGAAAACCAGGCATTATCGTGTGTTTTACGCCCATCAAACACACGCTTACGCCATTCGTCCCTATCCTCAGCAAGCTTCTCCCAGCTTTGATGGTCAATGTTAAACGCAGCCATGTCCCGCTTGGCGCAATCTTTGAAACGCAGCATAGGTCTTCCAACCCCTCTTTTAGCGTTTGCTACAGCGCCAAGCAGAACACGCCGTAGTAGACGCGAAGGTTCCATCCGGAGCACATGCCCTAGCCACCGCAATCGTCTCTGCTTAAGCAGGGCGGTAAAACTAGGCAGCTGCGCAATTTCTAGAACTCGCTCATTTGTGACTCTGTCCTGCCAGGTTATATGCAAGATATTTCTTACGCAGCGCATATGAAATGTATTGAGTCGACGTTCCTGTTTTGCATACGATGTCCAGGTTTCAGCTCCGTACAAGAATATGCTTAAAACGCAAGTTTGATAGACAATAATCTTGGTTTTTGTGGTCAGGTGTTTATTGTTCCATACTCTGGTACTGAGCTTGCCGAACATGGTCGCGAGCGTGAGATTATTCGACACAGTCGACCCCAGGTAGCAAAACTTATCGACTATGCTCAAGGGAACACCGGCTAGCATGATGTGTGGTGCATCTGCGCCTTGAGCTAGCACTACTGTTTTTTGGCATTAATAGTCATAGAGAACAGAGTACACGCATGGGAAATCTTATCGACAATGACTTGAAGCTCACTTTGAGAATTAGCAACGAACGCTGCATCGTCAGCAAACAGAAGGCTATCGACGAATAAGTCATCGCGGTTTCGCTTAGACTTAAGAAGCGAGATATTGTACAGCTTCCCGTCAGCCCTCGTGTGCAGGTGGATACCCTATTGGTCATCGCCGAAAGCTACTTTAAATAGCAATGAAAAGAAAATACCAAACAGGGTAAGAGCCAACACGCAGCCTTGGCGAACACCTCTACGCATTTCAAACGGCTCGGATGTATTGCCGTTAAAAACAACAGATCCTTTCATGTCCATATTATTATGGAAGGATTTAACGAGGCTCAGAAGTTTTGGCGGGCACCCGATGTTTACAAGTGCAGTGTAAAGGCCCTTTCTGCTAACGGTGTTGAAGGCTTTGTTAAGATCTACGAACGCAGATCGAAATCAGATCCACACGAAAAGCAGTTCTCGGTAATTTGATAGCAGGAGAATCCATATCTGAAACTATAAACAATGAAACAGATATGAAAACTGCCACTCTAATTCAAACAAAAAGTCAAAAAACAATGCTTGAGGGGGATATGCCATGTGGGATTCAAATGTTTTAACCATTTTAATTATCTAGATCATACTGATCCAGAATGATGATGATCATAATTAAGTAGTTTATTTTTCTTGATTATTTTATTTTAATTAATGTAAAAAGGATTACAATCGTACTTTGTAATTGACTTTCTAGTTTTATTTATTCAAATACCACAGTGTTTTTCTCATCAAGATCATCATCTCTCTCATTTCATCATCAAGTGGTTTAAAGCCGATGTTAACCTCAACACAGTGAAAATAAGTAAATTAACACCCTGTACCTACTGCACTTGCCAACCCATACTACACATAGTACCCCCCATTGGAGAAGACCCGTGTTCAATATAAGATTATCATTATATTTTAAACTATATTATTATTTTAAATGAACACGCAGCCAAGCTCCGTCAATTTTAGATCACTTGTACCTACGACTCCGACCACTCAAACTGCTGTATCTCCGTTGTTTCTTTTCTGATCTCAATAACTGGGGGTTCATTAGAGAGTTGATTAAAATTGCAAAATGTTTTGTGCCTGTCAAAAGTTTGATAACTCTGACGGATACCGAGATATAGGCAAGAAAAAAAAACTGAAATTTTATAAAATGCGATGTTTTTGAAAAATTTCATTTGCTATTAGTTTCACGTACATAAATGTATGAAATAAAATAATGGGCATTGTATGCTCTCTCATTTGACATCTAATTTATGTATATCGGCCCAGTAATTATTTAGAAAAACCGCTTAGTAGAGTTGGTCCGGCCGCCATCTTTGTTACGTCATAACTCCCCCCCACTTCCACTTTTGATGCTACAACCGCACTTTCCATGTTCAAGAAAACGTACTGAATAAGTACATACCGGTTGTAGGTAGGGCCGAGACAACATTGGTTAAACTTGTCTGAAAATGTTCGGAGCCTATACTACTATCTATCTATCTATCTAATTATCATTAACAGCCACAACAGTCCACTGCTGGAGATAAGACTCTTCCTGTTGGAGGCC
Source organism: Tuta absoluta (assembly GCA_027580185.1). Lineage (NCBI taxonomy): Eukaryota > Metazoa > Arthropoda > Insecta > Lepidoptera > Gelechiidae > Tuta > Tuta absoluta. The sequence continues at coordinate 12,369,723 of JAQAHW010000016.1, read as the reverse complement.
TTGACAAGCGCATTGCATTTAATTTCACAGAAAAATCTGCTATATTCCCTGGATTTATTCTTTAGTTGCTTTTTCCCAACACAAGTGTCTTCTGACTACTTTCTGGGAAGCCCCAGCAAATGATTTGTAAAAGATTTACTGAAATAAAACATTTTTTTACTTTATCTACGGGTAGAAATAATGAAATGTCATTTTAGGCTGGCTCCACATATTAATAGTAACAAAAATAATAATATTGAAAACATTTATCTAGTAGCGTAACTTCACTGTATTCCATTTAATTAGCGATTGAAAACAATATGGAAGGGACAAACCTATTTATTTCAGAAATAGGATAAAGGTTGCTAGGAGACAATCATTCTAAAAATACCCGACTATTCGACTTTTGCTCCAGGAGTTATCACTCCTGAAAGGCTAAAAACTCAGTTTTGTAGTTCTTTGCTTATTACTCAAAATTGATTATTTTTTTAACTAATATCTATCGCTTTTGAGTTATGAGCAAATCACCTTAAAAACTGAGTTTTTAGCCTATCAGTGATAATTCCTGAAGCAAAAGTCCAAAACTTTTAGGTTGATTGACTTAAACCTATTTCTGCATAAAAAAGGGTTGTCCCCTCCATGTCGTCCAAACCAGATTTCACGCATTCATTGACCGGAATCTTAACAAAATTCCCACACCGGTATAAGGGAAAGTATCATAATCATAAAAATTGTTTATCCTGTAAAACAGAAGATTTATTATCCTCCGTGTATTCTTCCCAATTTTATTGCGATGTATTGGCATGTAACGGTAATATTTTCTCGCCCCTTATAAATCAGCGTATCTTATATGAGGTACTTATCGTGCGAGAACGTAGATGTATTGTCCTTGGGGGGATATACGTTGTGCCTCATGACTTGAGCCTCGGGGGAGACGTAGTCAAGTGTTTTTTTTCTATAATCGACTGGATCTATGATAGAACTTTGCTTCAGGGTTGTAAACCAGAATTTATCCAAGGCCTCGACTTTGTTTGCCATTGTAATGTCATCAACATACAACTATCATTCTATTGCCATTGTGATTTTGTATACGTCAACCTGTTAGCGGAATTCAAAACGACCAAAACCATCCAATTGACGCTGTTTTGAAACACAACACACAGTATATCTGTCCTATAGTATCCTATATCCTAAAGTATCAATTATTGGGCACCAAATTAAGGTATAGCTATCAGTGTGGACAAATACTGGCCAAACTAAATTCGATTGTTACTCATCAATTCGATACTTTTCATTATATGTTATAGTGGGATAAATATCATACCTAGTGATAGCACAGGTTCACACTTACAGGCAAATCGAATGCTTCTTCGCTACAACTTAGAATTTATATTTGCTTGATATATCTATAAAATTGTGTGTCCATCCAGTTTCCTTTCTGTCTGTTTCCAAATGATCATTATTCCTGTAAACCTAGTGACTGGTGAAATTCAGTCTATTGGGAACACACGCATCAAAGCAGATAGATAATATATTACCCATATACCACCAACCGAGAGCCTTGTGCGAGCGTTTCCGGGACTTCCTGTGCTAGCCCCGCTTATAGGTTAGCTAGGTATACTAAATGGGAACGTGGACGTAATGACACCAACCATACTAACATTTTGATTCACTTCATAAATAAATTCTATACCTTGTATTCATCATGTAAAGGATGTATGTTTACATGATTTTAATTTAATTTTGTAACTTTTTTGAGCTACACTAGCTGCATAAACACGTTAGAATGTTTTAAGCTGCCAATTTTGCTGGCAGATGCATTGAGCCGCAGTGCAGGTTCGGTAAAAGCATGCACTGTCACCCACTATAAAGAAATACTTACAAAAGTTTTGGCAGTATTACCTTCTGAAAACCTACTAAGTATCAAAAGTTTCGTGTACATGAAAATGTAAAGAAAGTGTTCAAATGACATTCACATATCATAGGAAGGCTACGTACCTACTTTTTGCGATTCTATTTTGCACAATTCTTTAATACTCGTACTTGCAAAACAACGACGAAGTATTCCACCAAGTCTCGTGTTCGGTTCGAGCGAGGTACGGAAACAACGATCATTACACTCTAGTCGCTCGGGGATTCCGCCAAATCCCTGATTATACCGTTTCCCTGCGACATTGTGTAAATATACGATGTTTCCAGCTAAATTGTTACGTCATCTGTAAAGATATGGGTTTAAAATACGAAATTATAATTTGCGAATGAGTTCTTAAAACATTTGAAGAAATATTTGTATTTTGTCCATTAAATACAAGTATCTAAAAAATTACCTTAAAAGCACTTAGGTCTATAATTTTTCAATCAGACAATTTGTATTTTGCTTTCATAAAGAGAGAGAAAAGTTCATTAAAAGTTTGAGATTGTATAATACTTCCTTCGGTACCTTCCTTCTCTTAGTTTTACATAATATTATTTCGTTTCCACGAATATTTTTCAAAACAAGCTTTGGCTAGAAAGTTTTGCTTACAAAGGCCGTTTCTGCAAAATATGTTCCCAAAGGCTCCCAGCCTTTGTTTTCCAGCACATTGGAAAAGGAAACGAGTACATTGTTATATAGTATAGACAGATATACACGTATCTAATAGAAATGATAACTGGGGCGATTTAAATGCATCGCCAGCCGGCTTTGTAAGGAACGCTACTATTCACACAGGCGAACCCGCAACGCTGATAAAGCTATATATTTCCTCTACTTTATACCACCGCTCGTACAATTTCAGACTTGGGCCGCACTTTCATAATATTCTCCCTTAAATTTTACGTAATACTGAAAGCAAAGCGAGCTTCGTGGGCTATCTTTGGAAATTGTTTTGTAACTTGTTTACGTACTTTAAAGCTTTGGTTTGAGGACGAACCTAATTCTGAACAAGAAATTGATGAAATAGAATCTAAGTAGGGTGACATAATTACTAACGGGTTAAGAAGTTACTAAATATATAAGATTGTTTAAATGAATTATTCCCAGTTTCTAATCAACTTGTCGACTTTCGTCATTGACACGTGCTGAAGAGATAAATAATTAAATGTAATGAGACGCTCTTATTTTCGAAAAAGGTACGCACCTATATTATATTTCTGTGCAAAATGTTTAATTCTCTAAGACGTTTGTCTCAAGTTGATTATTTAACAGTAGACAAAGACGTTTCGTACATAATTAATTACTCGCATCAACGACCTCTGACACGGCATTAGGAAATAATACCGTAAGCTTTTTGCTTTGTTATATTATAATTTTGTAAATGAATGCTTTGTTTATATTGCTTCATACTTACCATTGTGCGTCCTCTGATCTTCATTTAGATCATATTTCATGGATTATTCTAATGAAGCGCGTAGGAGGTAAGAATTCACATTAAAGCGGTTCGCCCGCTTATCTTTTGACGGACGCATCCGTAAACACACTGTAGCCGTATTTGTATGGGACTTGATCGGAATTTGCAATTTCCTTTTCTCTGACAAACGCGTGCATTACGTATGGTACGTTAAATCTCAGTTGTGATAGCTCATTTGATTTTATAGAGGCTATTGTTATTTGAAAACGGTTAAAGAAATGCATAATTTAAGGAAAGGTAGATTTAATTTCAGTTTTTACAAACACAGGCAACTGTTATAAAAAAAATGTACTTGCTAATATTTTTGAAAAAAGCGTCTTCTGTGATCTTGTGATGCTACCTTACTGATAAACCTTGCTTTATTTAGAGAGCGATCACTCACAAATGTATTGACTTGTACTACTCGTACCTTCGTTCGCAAATAGATTTCTGTATTCAACGTTGTCATTTCCCTGCGGACCGATAAGATGGATATCGTAGTATTTCTTACTCCTTTTGATACAAACGGACTGCTAACTTGTCTACGTGTTGAGCGCTGAGAACGTTTAGATCTAGCTACAGGTTGGTACCATAAGGGTGGAATCAGATGTAAGTACGCGCGGTCTCTACACGTGCCCTATGAGTTTTGAGCACTCGGGTTCAACGCGGGTGACACACGTGACTTCGTACCACTTCACCATAATCAATCATTTAAACGGGTGTAAGGGACGGTGTACCGAAAACTTTGCAGGCATGATCAGACCATGAAACTGAACAACTTTTACTATGGAGCCTATGTTGGGAAACGAGATAATTTTTTCGAGTTTCCATAGAAAGTCAGTCAGCTGATCGGGAATTTTGTATGGGAGATTGAAAAATGTTTCTCGTTTACCAACATAGCTTCCATAGAAAAAGTTGTTCAGTTTCATGGTCTGATCATGCCTGCAAAGTTTTCGGTACACCGTCCCTTACATCCCGTATAGCCAGAGTTTTAAAATTGCGCAAATATCTATAAAGTACTATGTATTGATTGCTAAAGAGACAGCGTCAAATTTATAATGGTTATAATATGGTGCAATTTGACTAGTGACCGATTGCAATAACTCAGATATTGCTGGTGATAAGGAACAACTTTTCCCAAGAAACATAAGTCGAAATGTTTTTCAAAAATGCCTCCAATATGAAAGTGCCGATCAGCTGATTTAAGTTACTATGGAAACTCAAAATATTTCCTTATATTTTAACTTAAATTCATTGGGAACCTTGTTCCTTATCACCAGCCCGTACTCAGTTTTGAAGATAATTTTGCTGCTTAGCTGTGGTCCGTCTGTTGTTTTCACATTTAGCTTTCGTAACTTTATAAAATAGGTGTATATCTTGTTTGTTCAGAAAGGAAACATAAACAACATAGAATTACGGAACTTTGTTTTGGATGTAAGAAACATAGGTATATCGTGAAAAGTTTACCGTTTTTTGCCTCAAAATGTTAGGTTTTCAATAGAAACGGTCGAAATTATACTTACTTTTTGGTTATAATTGATTGAAATTGATCATACGTCCTAAGGAGGATACAATGATGGAAAAGCATTTGCCCGCCACTTATTATTACTAAACTTGTACTAAATAAACCTTCCTTCCGTCCTTTTTCAATATAATTCAAACATTTCAAAGTAAAATACACAGTAGGTAATGATAAGAAATAAATAAAAGTAACAGTAATTTAATAGGCCTGAGCCCAAATAATAATTCACGATTCGAAAAAAGGTTTTGAACTTGTTTACATAAAAGTGACTTCAAAACCTTTAATAAAAGACCGCTGGAGGGTCAGATATCCTCTTAAACCACGTCCGTGTGACTCGATACTAAATCCCCCAGATGAAGGAAAAGGGCAGCGCTGACTAAAGCGGCTTAAATTTTTCACCTCGTGGACCTTTTGCATCGTACGTTGTGTTATTAAAGCAGGCATCGATTTTGTCTGGTCTGTCCTTTTGAAAACTGAATGTAAGTAATGAAGTCAAATATGTATAATGCATGAGTATAGCCTACCATGAGATAACTTGAAATATATTAATTTTAGTTGTTGTTGAAATTTAATTTAGGGATCGATTTGACCAATAGAGTACCTATTATTTTCAATAGAATAATATAAACGCGAAAGAAAAAACACCGTGTGATGCCGGCTTAGAATAGCATCACCCCATTTCTTACCCATGGGTGTCGTAAGAGGCGACTAAGGGACTCGAGGGTGTGTATTGCAATTTTAGGCGACGGGCTGACAACCTGTCACTATGGTGATGCACAGTTATCTTATTGACCCTCAAACTTTTGTCAGACGTGGTGTTAATATCCGTTGAACGGCCGTTAGCGCTCTGCCTACCCCGTAAGGGATATAGGCGTGATTTATGTATGTATGTATGTAGAAAAAACACCAATTTAAATCGTGTCTCAAACTTTACTGTTAAAATTGCGAAAATCCGTCACTTTAGCCTATAATTATTTTATTAAGAAGCATTCCACGAAAATGTATTATGCTTAACATCTTAATTTGATTACTTCCGTAAGTGAGATAGCTTTTGGTACTGAGTGTTATTAAAAATAATCTTAAATCCTTGTGTTCACACTTTCTTTTGTTTTTTATGTTTAAAGCAAGGCCTTCAAAATAAGCCATATTTCTCAATACTAAAAGATATGACACCAAAGTAAAATGGACCCTCTTTCAAAATATTCGCGCGAATCTGACAGCTGTCTAATATTGCTTATTGGGATGGTGGTGGATACTGAAGCGTAAATAAAAGCCACCATACTGTGGACGCGAGTGTCGCCGTAAACGACCTCGACAGTGGCGACACTTCACAAAAAAATAGTTTTCTCTTTATACAAACAACCCTGGAGAGGGTACTGCAAAAAAATTTTGTAAATAGTATTTAAACAATATTAATGATATTAATGATCTATAAAAACTCTACAGCTAAAGTACAAACTGAAAAATTGGGAGAAGAATTTAAGATAAAGAAAGGCGTTAGACAAGGGGACCCCCTTTCGCCAAAACTTTTTTCGGCCGTTCTGGAACATATATTCAGAAAGTTAAACTGGGACGCTTATGGGTTAAATATCAATGGAGAAAAACTAAACCATTTAAGATTTGCTGATGATCTGATCCTCTTGAGTGAAACACCAGGAAACCTCCAAGTTATGATACAACAACTAGCAGAGGCTAGTGAACAAGTGGGTCTTGCAATGAACACCGAAAAAACTAAATTAATGACCAACGGGCAACCAGTACCCATAAAAAATAATAATAACTACATAGAGTATGTAGACCGGTATGTATACCTAGGACAAATAATATCACCTGATGATCAAACCCAGAAGGAAATTGATAACAGAATTAGTAACTCATGGAAAAGATATTGGTCACTCAAAGAAGTTTTTAAGAACCAACATTTTTCAATGAAAGACAAGAAGAAAGTATTCAACACTTGTGTAATGCCATGCATGACCTATGGTTGCCAAACATGGGCCTTAACAGAAAAGCAAAGGAAGGCTTTGAAAATATGTCAAAATAGGATGGAGAGAAGTATGTTAAACATCAAACTTAAAGATAAAATAAGACTGACAACAATAAGGAAAAAGACAGGGGTAATAGATGTGACATATCTAATAATAAAGAAACTTAAATGGAAATGGGTTGGTCACACAATTCGGAGTAGGAAAAACAAATGGTCTAAAGACATCACCGTATGGTATCCTCGTGATGGTAAAAGGAGGAAAGGAAGGCAAAGAAAAAGATGGGAGGATGAAATCAAAGATATGGCTGGAACAACATGGAGGAGGCAAGCTATGGACAGAAAATTATGGAACACTCTAGGGGAGGCCTTTGCCAAAGGGCAAACTGACAATTAGATTCCGGATGTCCAAACAAAAATTTAAGTGAACTAACTACAGTGAAACAAAAATTATATACTTAATGTACCTAGATATAAGAAGATTGAATTGTGAAAGTCAGTAATAAAGGCTTATTTTATTTTTATTTTATTTATAATGATTAAAGTTAATATTGTACATGTATATTATAATCAAAATTTATTTCGGGAACATTTGTACTCTGGTGCGGTAATTGGACAGCAAATGCAGGAGAAAGACGAGGATCCTTGTTCCGGTTATTTCCATGCCAGTGTTCATCTGTGGCCACCCTGAAGTATTTTGGTCAGTCATGCAATTTTTTTAATAGGTGACAATAACTTGTTTTACATTAGCCTCAGGGCGGGAAATAAAAAAAAATAATTATCTTAGTTTAACTTTAAAAATAGGTTTAGAAAGGATAGGGGATATCTAAGTTATGACATGACAAATTTAATTTGACGCTATAATGCTATAATAAAGTACTCATAAAAACGGAGTTTCAAACTTACGTATGTCAGATTTTGCCGGTAATAAAAATATGAATACAATATAGAATCTAAAAGGTTGATGAATCTAATTTAAACACATACTGCAAATAAAAATGACATATAATATTCTTTTGAGTTTGCATAACTGTTACTCATCACAATAAAACAATTTTAAACGTGACAAAAATAATTTATTTTCTAAATAATTACGTCTAACACCTTAGTCATCCATGACCACAGGCTCTGTAAAGAGCTCGAAACGTAGGAATTGTAAAATCCAAAATAAACACAACTTAAATCAGTTTAAAATTGTCTTATTGTGAAAAATGACATAGTTTGCCAGACAAAAACACTTGACTAAACTATTGGATGGATAAAAAGGATTTGCAAATTAGATCAGAATTAATTTGAATGTATGTAAAATAAAATAGAAATAAAATATAAAATATTTTCCTTTTCCTAGGTTGCCTGGAAGAGATTGCCTAATGGCAATAAGGCCGCCTAACTGTGCACTAATGTATTTAGTTTTAAGCTATTAATGTTATTCTGTTCTTTTGGTGTACAATAAAAGCATATTGTATTGTATTGTATTGTATGTATTTTATTAAAAAAATAACAACGACTTGAGAACCTCTTCTTTATTTTGACGTCAAAACGAAAAAATAATAGATATACATAGAATTTTGAAAATTACCTTACCAGCTAGCGAAGAAACGTGAAACGGTGGGTTTGGGAAGGCTTTTCCCGGAGAAAAAATAAAGGCATACATCCATTTTGAAATTGAAACTAGCAACCAGCGTCGAAACAGGGATTAAAGGGTCTAGCCCCCTATAGAAAAAATAATATCATACAACTGTTTTTTAAATACAAACCAGCAGTCACAAAATGACAAAAAAATACACTGGTTAATAAGTATGTTCTTTCTTGCAACTTTGCCTAAAGTGGATATCTCATAATCAATAAACCCTATTGATATGATATTAAGTTATATGATTACCAATGGAGCAAGGTTGCAATTTATCTTAAAATTATGCAAATAGCGCAAGTATTTGGAAAGTTGCCGTGTGTTGCCGGCTGAGAATAGCATCACCCCATTTCTTGCCCGTGGGAGTCGTAAGAGGCGACTTAGGGACTTGAGGGTGTGTATTGCAATTTTAGGCGATGGGATGACAACCTGTCACTATAGCGATACACAATTTTCCAAATAACCCTCAAATATTTGTCAGACGTGGCGTAAATGTCCGTTTTATGCGGCTGTTTACGCTCTGCCTAGCCCGCAAGGGATTATAGGCGTGATATATGTATGTATGTATGTATTTGGAAAGTTATTGAGATATGCCATGTTACCCTTCCGAGTATCGACCCCCTTATATAAACCTGCTTAGGGTGCTAGGGTTGAACATATCAAAAGAAACAAATAATATAAGGAAGTGCATAATCTTTTGTTTTTTTATTGTCTTTAAATAATAAAAATACAGGTATATGCTGCTGAAAAAACAACAACTATCAAGAAGGAAGTATAATATTTCAGATATTTTTACATTAGTTATAAAATAGGACATACAGCATTTTTTATTTCGCGTAGATAGCAACTCTTAGGCCTATTTAATGCTGGGGAATAATGCAAGCCTTTTTTGCGACACTACTTCTAACATGACCCATCGAAATACCTTCCTCAACAATCGCACCAAGAACCTGTTTTAAGAATTGATTGTCCGATGCAGATTTTATTTTATTCAGGAAAATAGTATCTAATGAACCTGACCTGAATGCAGATATATGGCGATCAAAGGTTAAAAACTGGACCCCTGTTTTAGCACCAACTGCAACAGGAGTGATTTGTTGACTGTTGCCGGGTAACTGAGTAAATTACGCGAAAAAATTATCAACTCTCTCTCTCTTTTCGTGTGGGACACCGAGTCGTCCAACAACCCGATGAACCCTGGTGTCAGAGTTTTTCAACCGCCGCAATCAACTAACAGAGCCCTATAATTGAGCAAAATTTTACTCAATTTATCTGAATATTCCAAAATTTTCGTTTTGGTACAAAGTTATCTGCCAAGGGCAAACTTCTTTTTACGGATCTACGATACAGCTATGTAGTTTTAGTAACCCTAAATACAAATAATTTCTCTTTCTTCTGAGAAACGACCGACTCTATTTGAACTACAATTTACATAGACGCAAAAGTTTATCCTTCAAATGTTATTGCCAGCCCTCCTCGCTTTGAGAAAAGAATTTAAAACTTCACCCAGCTCGGACGCCCGAGAACAAGGAATAATAGTTTGTTACCTGCAAAACTTGTAATTGTGTTTTATTATGTTTAGAGGAAATTTCAAACAAAATATTGCTATTTTTCTGTACCTCAGAATCAAGAAATACCAGCGACCATACAACACAATGGAATATTTCATTTGATATAAACAAGAATATGAATTAACTTTGTTTGTTTCGTGATGTTTTTATTTATTTGCACTTGGTTGTGAAATTATTATTATGGAACATAACAATTTAAAAGACTACGAAATAAATAGATAACACACACATGATTCCTAAAATATAACTACAAAAATGTTTATTGATTATACTAGCAAATTTTTACACAGTCATAAATTAATTAATACTTCTTATATGAAATACTACTAGTGTCATTTAGTTTAAATGAATGTAAAGTAATGACAATATTAGCGCAGATGGCAACTCTAACTTAAAAGTTAAAATGTGTTTTAAATCATGGCATAGCATACTACCAGTGTTGCCAACCGTATGATAATAATTGCATTTGTACGACTATTTCAGGTTTGGTACTATAAAAAATAACAATTATTTCTTTACTACATACGATAGGTATATTTTAAATTCGTATGATGTTCCTATGCTATCAATGTTATGAAAGTCTCAATTTTTGTACAGAAATAAAAATCCTTTATAATTTTTCAAAGCGCCGATGAATTTTTTTTATGAAGTACCAGTAGAGCTATCTGAAGAGCCATAATTTTTTCCTATTCTGTTAACATTACTCTCTTGTGATCTACCGTACCTGTAAATCAATCAAGTGATAAATTTAGCTACCGAATATCACCCCAGTAATCAGTAATATTAGGTTATATGCCGAGAAGAGCCCTCTGAAACGGAGAATAGAGAGTACATTTAAAGAGAGGAGTTTTGTAGCGGTAGAAGTGATGTGCCTGTAAAAAAGTTATATTATATGTTCTTATAATATATTTTTAATTACAAGAATTATATTTTTGAAGCATAGTGGCAGTAGCGAGGGTAAAATCAGATATTTTTCCTATATTTTTTTCCACTGGTTTTCTTCCAGAATTTAGATATTTGTATTCGACCACCTGTTCATCCTCTCCATCCAAGCTACAGCTAATGTCACTTCCATTAACTTATTTGTTCTGCGGTGCTTACTTAATGATCAAATATAGGTATTACAGCTGCCTTTTAGTCCCATGATTCAATTTGCGACACAAAGGGCCGTAAGTGTTCTAGGTGCCTAGTTACAGCGAAATACAAAATGTGTTTAATTACTTTCAGGCGATGGTAGCTGCCATCGAAATTTATAGACAGGGCTCCGTTGCGATCGTAAAAGCCGTTACGATTTGTGTTTTCAAAGGATTGAGGTTATGTTGAGGTCGGCTTTAAGGTCTATGTCCTCTTAAATGTTTATTATTTTACACTTGTATTTTCAGATCCTTTGGATACGATTTATACATTGACTGGCCCAATGGCGTAGCGGATAGTACACCTGCCTGCTACGCCGAGGGTCGTGGGTTTGATACCCAAAAGAAGCAAATATTTATTAAGTCGTTTTCAGATGTTTGTGTTAAGTCTGGGTGTTTTCTATGTACGATATGTATTTATTAACAAAAAAGTATATAAGTATTAATGTCAGCTAGCAGCTAGTTTTTGAGTTCCACTCTTTAGCAGTGCGCATTATAAAAGATGACTGGAAGCGCTTAGTCCGAATTGGTGGAATGGCAACCAGGTACGGATGGTATCCGGCGGTGCGTCTGGATTTCCGATGGAAGAAGGGAGCTGGTGGAACAAGGTCGTGAAGCTCTTGAGCACACTCTCCGAAGTACAATCTATAAAAAACCGACAAGCAGGCAACCTTGCGGCGATATGCCAGGCTATGTAGCTTGGTGTCCACCAGTTTTATGTCGCCTATGAGCCTCTTGGCCCAGCGTTCCACCGAGTCAAGAGCGGCAAGTTAGTATTTGGCTGAGCCATCCCAAAGGTGACTGCAATACTCCATGCAGGATCGGACTTGTGCTTTGTAAAGAATTAAAAGCTGTCCAGGCGTAAAGTACCGCTTTACTCTATTCAGGATGCCCAGTTTCTTAGCCGCCGTTTGAGCCTTGTACTCGATGGTCGCGCCGAAGTTTAGATTTGATGTCAACTCCATGCCTAGAAGCTCAAGCCTGTCAGTGACTGGGACAGATGTACCCCGAAAAGTAGGTGTCCAGTCGAAAGGACTCCTTTTTGCAGTGAAAAGACACGCCTTTGTTTTGGTGGCATTGAATGAGACCAGATTGTTGTCGCCCCATTGGGAGACAAGACTTAAGGCTTAAGGTCAGATCTGTTCGCTCTACCATGGCCTTTCTTAACGAACGTATTTCATCCCCACTGGTCTTTGCACCTGTCAAGTATCTCTCTGAAACGGTACTATCATCTGCGTATCCAACAATACCATGCCGAAGGAGGTCATTGATGTGCAGCAGGAAAAGAGTTGCAGAGAGAACAGACCCCTGAGGAACTCCGGCATCAATGGCCATAAGGTCAGAGGAGCAGCCGTCAACGACTACTCTGATGGACCGTTCACTAAGAAGGTCTGAAATCCAAGTACAAAAATCAGCTGGGATGCCTGATGCTGGGATGATGGATGATAAGCAGGAAGCTTGCTGAGCAGACTTGCATGCCAGACCCTGTCAAAGGCCTTCGAGATATCGAGTGAAACGGCAAGTGCTTCGCCGTTTTTCTCGATGGCTTCGCCCCAGCAGTGCGTGACATACACAAGAAGATCACCAGTAGACCGCCCCCGGCGAAAGCCATATTGACGGTCACTGAGAAGATCATTGTCTTTAAGATAGGTCAGCAACTTACTATTAAGTACCCTCTCCATGACCTTGCATAGGATGGAGGTAATAGCAATTGGACGGTAATGGGCAGGGTCAAAGTTACGTCTTTTACTAAATCTTAGGTGGTTCTCCCACTTGTCGTCCGTTGCTGCGTATTTTTAACGCACCGTAACGCATGCATCTGTCAGACGAAAGGAATTGCGAATTCCGATCTCATTCCCAAATACATTATAGTTTCACTCACATGCACCTACTTATAAATCTATAACCATAATTATCATAGCCTTACCTAAAATTTGACAAACATGGTGTTAATATACGTTTTACGGCCGTTAACGCTCTGCCTACCCCGTAAGTGATATAGGCGTGATTTATGTATGTATGTATGGAATCAAAAATTACGACCCACTTTCTTAAGCTGTAACATGCAATATGAATTTAGAAATGGGGATCCCTCTCATTAGGGTCATCTAATTCGAACAAATTATCTGTCGATAATTGCTCTTTTCCGTCGCCTAAAATGATTTCCATTTGAGGGTCGGCGTAAGGGCTAATGGCTCTTTTGCCACGATGAAAAAGAAAGTGGATATGTTACAACAGTGAAAAGTGACCATATATTGATTACAGATTTATATCTTTTTCTTCACCTATTGCATCTACATTGCTGAAAGTTGACAGACACTCTCTAAGACTTCTTTCTATTTCTTGCGAGATGCTATCGGAATAGCTTTTCGAACTTTGCTGTGGTCATGCCACTTCAAGTTTACATTTTCTTCTGCTGATAACGTTTTACATTTTTAGAACATTTGCAAAACTGGACACCGCAGGTAGGACTCGAACCAGCGACCGTCACTATTAGCAACAGGGACGCCTCTTCCATCCGGGCCACCGCGGCTCTTGCTTGCAAAATTTATGCAAGTGTATCTTAATGCCAATAACGCGTAGCATGGCTCCATCTACCGGAATAGTTTTGTAACTCATTTCCAGCGACTTATTTATTCTTAGACTGAGTGTAGCCAAAGCGATAAAAATCCGCGATTACTAAATACCAAATTACAAAACACACACATTTTGAGTATAATACAACTTTTACTTGCAAAACTATCCCCGTAGATGGAGCCATGCCGAGCGTTTTTGGTATTTGTACACTTGCATAATTTCGAAGGCAACGATTGAGCCGCGATGGCCCGGATGGAGGAGGCATCGCTGGTTCTGATAGCGAAGGTCGTGGATTTGAATCCTGCCTGCGGTAGATAGCTTTGCGAGATTTCTAAAAAAATTATACCTAACATGAGAAGTATTTTATAATTTGGTATACAACATATCTTATTTCCATCATGTTTTCATTACTATGATCTTCATCATTTCTATGCCCTTATTCAATTAATTTCAGGTCGGCGCATTACACCAAGTTTTGTACTAAAAAACTCGTCGCCTGCCTGACGTCCAGTCTTTGACAATACCGTTGCTAGTAAATTTGCCGGTGCTGTGAAATGAGGTTAAAATTCTTGCAACTTTGATAACTTTTTTGAGGTTTTTAGGAAGTTGAAGCGTAAAACCTAATTCAAATTGTTTCATTAGGAAACCTTAACAGCATTCTCTTCTATAAATCATAAGCATGCTCTTTGCTCTTGGTAATGTTTATGTATTCTGTGGTAAATTGGCCCATTTTGTTTGCTCTGTGCAATTTTGCCGCAATCTATCTTGTTGTTTCAACGTGAATACGTACGTAAATGAGTAGCAAACACCGGCAATGCCTACTAAGTGCTTCATGAAGAACAAAGCATTAGTACTTAATCGGCTCATAAATGTGATAATCATTCTACGTAAATATACGTATACGTGTAAGGAGCTGCCGTGTGATGCCGGCTTAGAATAGCAACACCCCATTTCTTGCCCGTGGGAGTCGTAAGAGGCGACTTAGGGATTCGAGGGTGTGTATTGCAATTTTAGGCGATGGGCTGACAACCTGTCACTATGGCGATACACAATTTTCCGAATGACACTCAAATGTGTCAGACGTGGCGTAAATGTCCTTTTTGTGAGGCCGTTTAAGCTCTGCCAACCCCGCTAGGGATCATAGGCGTGATATGTGTATGTGTGTGTGTATGTATGTATGTGTAAGGAACAGCTCTCTGAATCTCTTACAGAGTGTATTTAGACATGAAAACTGTACAATTTTCTATTAAAAAAAATTCAGGAAGGCTAAAAAATTTCGACTATCCATATTAATTGCAGTCAGCTGTGATTGTTGTGTGTGTTGATTTTGTGTGGGAAGATTTTTTTTTTCGTTACTTGACATATGTTCCTAGGGGAAAGTGGTTCAGTTTTATGGTCTAGAGGTACATGCGTATCAGTGTTCGGAGGGGTGTCCCTTACACCTACACCCCGTATATTTTTCTTATAAAAAAAGCGGATTATGCTCCGGTGTGATTAACGATCTCACGTGCAACCAGAAATCATTTTTTGCACAGAACTCACTTCTATTTTCCTAACTTTTAAAGGCTGATACAGACAGTATCAGCATTATTCACTGCATTCTCTATGTCTTCCCGTTTTTGCTCTTAAATTGACAATTAAATTCAGGCCCTCACTAATAACATTAAATGCTATTAATTTCAGATTCCATTCGATCTTAGACCCGGAGACCCTATTGAGGTTGGTATGCAGAGCAGCTATTATAAGAGTAATGAGGGTATGGTAAGGCGAATCCTACACTATGGCGGGCTGACGGCTGCGTCTGTCATTCACCTTGGACAAATCGCTTGCGTTACAGTGTGCTATGGTATCAGATTTTTGTATGGATATTCGAAATTTATTTTCGTATGACAGACGGATGATGCGTCAAAACTACGCTCAGCAGTAAGTCATAGTGGGAGATACGCTTAAAGCTTTTATGGCCACAATTGATTTAGATTTGTCAGTAGAAATGGTTTGCCAATTGCAAAATAGTTGGAAATACTTGCTAGCGATTAGATTGATTACATAAAAAAATGAGACGTTATCAACATATTTCGATATGTAAGAATTATGTTGAAGTCGGCTTCGAGTTCTATTATTTTACACTTGTATTTTCAGAGCTTTTAGGTACGTTATAAACACTGTCCATATATCACTTTAAGAACCATAAATGTATTTTGTTTATTATCAATAAGAACCATACATGTAGTAATTGTGAACGCCCAATCCGCCTGTCTTGTAGAAGTCTTACTTTCTGTAGGTCAGCTGGAAGAAATTTCTTTGTAGAAATAAGTTGTTCTGTTGTGTCGTCATTCTTTGTATATTATCCCTTATAATGTTTCTTGTGTGCAATAAATTGTTAATAATAATTTAATTTATTATATAACTATTTTTTAAACGGCCGACAGTTGCTATTTGGGTCTTTCATTTACCACGAAAGGTTCGTATATGGCGACATGCCAACATACTTAGGTACTATAATGGTCGTTCAGAATAAGGGTTATACAAACCTACCCATCAAATTGAACATACCAGAAACAACATAGATTGTATTTTGAAGAAGAAGAATACAGAGGTGGTGTTAATATACGTTTTACGGCCGTTAACGCTCTGCGTACCCCGTAAGGGATGTAGGTGTGATTTATGTTTGTATGTATGTATTATGAAACGCTCTCCCCATTCCGACAGTCTTGATCAGCTGGCAGTATTTAATGTAAGGGATCTTGAAAAATGGTATCTTCATGGGTAATTTTATTTTGCAAACAGACTTCTTAACAGGCTAAAGTAATTGAAAATATATTGCAGGTACTCCCGATAAAGGAAAATTTCTCACGTTTTATTAAAATTTATAAGCTATTGTCTTATTGTTACCTAAGTTCAAAAGTTCCCAAGAAATCGTGTTAAGCTTCCTTCGGCTTCTCGAATTAGCCGCTTGCGATTCCTGAGATTTTACATAACCCTCGATATCCCTCGAAGTGTAAACTGGAAGGAAACTCTAAGTAAAAAGTTTCATCACCTAGTTAGCTTGGGTTAATGAAGCCTCCTGAAACTCACAGATATTCTTGTAAAGACGGAAAGAGACAGAAACTGTAACCTCTTCTTGCTCGAAGAGGTATTACGTTGCAAATTTATTCGGAACGATCTGAAATTTAAATTCGAGTTCATCAAAGTTTCTTCTCTGAGGCCGGTAATGTATGTGTGATTGCCAAAGTGCCTTGCACGTCTTAGAGGTAATGTTAACTTTTCCTGACAGCTTCATATGGGGAACGGGAGCAATATATCTTCCTAATAACGAATTCGTAATTGTGCATAATCGTTCAGTCGTATGAGCGTTTTCGATGTAGCTAAATACGTCGATACAATAGTATCTAATAAGGTAGTTCAGACTTTATCATTTAAATGATAAAGTCTGAACTGAGACTTGGCTGTTTTTAAATATGATTTAAGCCCTATAGAAAAAAAAAACTTATTTTGAAAACCATTTTGTATCTTAATTGGAGTACCTAGAGCATGAGCTTTTTAATTTTTGTATATGGAAGTCTTCTACTACTTGTGCTCGTATCACACGTTCTACCTCTACTAAAACTTCCCCATTCAAACATGCACTAATAAATTCACACATACTTTTGACATTGAAATAATCTAGTAGTAGAAACTACCGTGAAATGCCGGCTTAGAATAGCATCACCCCATTTCTTTGCCGCTGTTGTCGTAAGAGGCGACTAAGGGACTCAAGGGTTTCAAGTGAATGATAATTTTGGAGAACAGGCTGATAACCTGCCACTATAGTGCAATATGATTTTTCTGAAACGGCCCACAAATATATGTCACACGTGGCAATAGCAAATTTTGCGGCCGCCTACACTCTGCCTATCCCGAAAAGAATTAAGGCGTGTTATATGTGTGTGTATGAAATAGTGTGGTAAGTGCTTAGCTTCAGATTTTGAGCTCCTAGTCTTTCATCTTTTTCGCTTGAGACACCGAGTCATCCAACAACCCGATGAACCCTGGTGTCAGAGTTTTTCAACCGCCTACAACTAATAGTAGGCCTCTGACATGGTTGAGTAACGATCGCCGTCTAAGTAATCATAGAAAGCAACCGAGAACTACGGATTAACGTGCTGTAGCTAAAATCTCCCTAAGCCTATAGTAATTAATAAATGAAGCTATTATGTATGGCCAAAGAACATATATTGTGATCGTCTAGATTTCTGTCTACGTTGTGTATTTTTAATCGTATTAGAGGATTGTACGCTTCTATTATTTAACAAATTGCTGAAATGTAACAAAACATAAAGGAACACAATAATAAGTTTAAGAAAGATGCCACTTAGCTGGAAATATCCCGGATGTTTCAGGCACTCGCGCATGTCTGGTTCCGTCCTCGTGGTCCTCCCTTCTAGCTCTGGATATAGTAGGTACCTGTATTATGAGAGAAGAAAAGTGGACACAATTTGACTGTAGATCTGTAGCTGCACCATGTCTCACGTGCTGTAAAAGAATGGACTCAAATTCCAGGGAATAGGAAAGATATGTTTTGATTGAGACTTTAAGTCTAAAAGGGACCTAGCAGCTAAGAATTTTATGGACCTCCCAACACACCATATAGTCCACCCAGCACGCAAAACCTTGAAAGTTTAACCCTAACCAACTATACCTACTCTTTCTAACTTCCAAACCTTCACGCTAACATTTCGATCACCTTAGATCACAAAACCTTTCACAAACTTTTCATTCATACTCATTTTCACACACCTTTCACGCTTAATTTACCTATGGTCTGCAAACCTTAGATTTCCACCTGTGACGGCGGCTACGTTTGGGCTTCTTAATAACATATAAAAATTCAAGTATGCACTTAAGTGATACCTATAATAACATACTGCACTGCACTTTCAGTTTGTCCAGGAACGCTAAGTCCTAGGTCCGTTAGCCGTGACTGAGTAGTTACATAGGCCACATGCATAGGTCAGTAATCATATATCACTAAGTCACCCAGATGTGTTCCTATTCGCTTGTTTCTGTATAGCTCCATAACCAACGGCTACTTCGTCCTGATTATGACAATTATACATTTGTAATGAGTGTTTGTAAGTGTAACGCGGACGAATGATTTTAAAATTATAATATAAAATATTTATAAAAGAAAACCTCTTTAATGTTCCGTACTTTTTTTATTGTGTAAGCACCAAACATTTTTTTTTTTTTTTTTTATTAATGATGGGTTTGCTCTTGACTCTAGTCTAGGTCATAGGACAGAGACAGAATCTAAGATGGAGCGAGCTCACCCAGAAGAAGCCCGTTAAGGCACTGGCACTCCCACACACTGACGGAACGCAGCAAGCTACTTGGCGCCAGACTTCGGTGGGATGGTGGTCGCGAGCCAGGCGGCCCCTTACGGAGCCTTCCACCGCTTGGTGGGATCGTTCAGCCGGACTTATCCACAGGCAAGCCTGTGTTGCCGTTGCCCGGGGTGGACCGCTAGGAGGTAGATCCCATACCACCCCAAAACAAACATGAAAGAGTAATAACGAATGTAGTTTATTTTTCTAATAAAATAAAACATTTCATACATCATTCACACTTCTAATATGCACTTCACAAGTCATTCGCCTAACCCTAGTCTACGAATAAATAAATAGTACACCCCTATAACATTCTAACCACGACGCCCGTCGGTCGCTCCGCTTTCCGTACCTATTGAAACAATAAAATATGACACAACACTAAGCTGATAACTAGCAACTTCTAAGCCCGGAGCCTCGCCGCCAGTCGTCCGCCGAACAGTATCCCTGCGAAAGGAAAAACCCTAACGAAAGACTAGAAGCTCGCCGAGACTCTGAGAAAAGAAAAATTTGGATTAGTAAACACTTTCACCTTTATGCAAGATAGTTCTCGCGCGCGTCTATCTCGCTGGGCCACTCGGGGCTAACTTCCCAAATCTCTATCCTTACAATCCAATGTAAGGATACCAAAAAACACGTATTCAGTCCTTTAAGCAATATCAAACCCTATTACTATTATTTTAACTACCGATGCAATCGCATCTGTTTTGTGTCAAAGAGGCGTCCGTTTTTGCACATGGTTCCCTTTTTTTTGTAAAGAATGTCCTTATGACTTTGTATCAAACTACTTATTTTTAAAATCATGATTTCACCATAACACGTAATGCATGTTCTGATTTTATAAACTGTACGGGTTAAAAATCCGTTACAGTGCCCTCCGAAGCACGGAACCATCAATCAGTGTGCAATGTCCTAACCAGATAAGGAAAAAATGCACTAAATGATAAATATCAACTTTTGTGAGTGCACCACCGAGAATCGAACCCAAAAACTTTGCGTCGCAGGCAGTCGCACTACCACTGCGCCACATCGGCCTTCGCTCCTAGTTTATTAAGATTAGTGATTTGTATTTAAAGGTAAGTATTTTCTATTTTCTTTAACAAAAATTGACGGTAATATCATAATCTTTCATTATTTCTATTGTAGGTTGAAAACACAATTAAATTCATTGAATTTTTCAAGACTTTTGTATCTGTTTGCGTGTCTTCATTAATTGGACAGCCGAGATGCGGAAAATAAAATTAACAATGCAAATTCAGAAGTTAATTTTACACTGATGAATTTCTTAAGTCTTTTAATCAGCGCTTTAATTTTAAATTTTGGCATCAGTAACTTGTCTGTTTTGTCAACAAAATTTACGTAATATTTTAATTATAAAATAATGTTCCTCTTTAACTAGGAAGGCCCACGTCGTTAGAACCTAATAACTAAATAATTAAATTTATTTTAGACTAAGTTGCCGTAGAATGATTTAAGTACCACTGCACTGGTTAAAACAAAGTTTTCGACGTTAATATGGAAAAATTATTTTTTCTGTCCTGTAAAACATATTGTAAACTCCAACATTTTGTAAACTGATTAATAATCAACCCTAGAAACAGTATCATTGACAGAATTCTTGCATCTTCTGTCGAATTTATAGTAAACCATTAGCCTAAGTTTTGCTCGTAAAGATACGTATGTGTGAGTCGAGGAAAACACCACTAAAATTTAATTCCCTTACATATATAAATATACCTCAAAAAGGTTAATACTTCAAAAATACTTTATAAATATATATAAATACTTCAAAAAGGTTATATTACACTCGGCATAATACGTGTAAAGCCGAAGTAGTACGCAAGTTGGATTCTTGGATTTGTCGCCGCTCATTTTTCATTCTGAATGCGAGCCCCTTCTCAGAAAGTCACTCCAAACTTGACATTTTAATATAAAGGCAATAAATAAAACGTAATAACCTTTTGACGTCGTATCCAAGTCACTTAGCACCGATGGGAGAAGTTTTAATGACACAACACGAGTTTGTCAATTGTGAATTCTGAACAAGAGGCGCAGAGGTGGAAAGAAGAAAATTATTCGTGCAAAAACGTTGAAAAAATATAATAATCAACCCCAGCGGAAGTATTTATATCTACCTCAGGCTAATCCCGCACTATACTGGACTGACGGATGCATCTGTCAAACACCTTGGCTAAATTGCATGCGCTACAATGTGTCATGGTATTCGTTTTTTGCATTTCTCACGTGAGTTGTCATTTAACTCATAGTATTTAAAATTCCGGGATATGCAAGTGTGACTGCGACTTTTGTCAATGCATGGGAGGGTGACGAAACTTGATTCAGAAAAACCTGATGTAAAGGCGTATATAGGGATTCAAACCAAGATTATTAATTTCCAGCACGTGGTAGGTGTTGCGCTACCATAGATCAGTTGAAAATATCTTGTGTTGACTCTACCCACTACTTTGAATTTGGTGTAAATTTCGCATAAATTGAGAATGTAGCTTTAAAAATTTAAGCTTGTATAAAAATAACACTTTCTTACGAAAGATTAGAATAAAGTCCAAAGACGTAAAATAAAACTGCAAAATTGTGCTTCCAATTTTTATTTGACAACCTATATCTTTGAAAAACATACGTATATGTAATACGTAAAACATATTTGGCGATAGCGCGCAACTTTGAACGTTGCTCCTAACGCTCAAAAACCTTAGATTGAGTCCCTCTATACGCCTCTTCATCTGGATTTTATGAATCAAGTTTTGTCCCCAATCATACATTGGAAAAATGCACAGTCCGTACTATACGATTAAAAACACGGGTTTCACAGGTAGATACAACGTAAAACAACATAAAACATTAGTAATTGTGTATATTTGATTAAATACTGCTGCTAGTGGTCCCTCATTTTGGAAACTACCGGCATGTACCGGGTAGATTCAGTCCGATCCGTTCTTCCCAGAACATCTAAGCTGGTTGTTTAAACAACCTCCCAAACTTTTCCGGGTAATGTAATAAATACTACCCTGGCCTCTTGAAAAATACGTTTAAAGTAGCGACATCTAGTAGAGAACTAAATTCAATATATGAGAATCAATTCAATACGTTCGATCAGATTCGCTAGTAGTTCAGTACAATGTCGATAGATGGCATCAATCTAAAAGGTTCATCAGATTGGCAAGAGATGGCTCTCAAAGTAAAATATAATTTCAAATGTTAAAGGCACAGTTTAGGTGTTTATATATACGCATTTTATGTTTGAAATAATTTATTTTATTTATAATTAAATAATTTACTGGTTTAGGTTATGTGTAGTAAAAATAATTTAAATAAATTATGTTTCGAGAATATTCTAATTGCGACAGAAGCGACGCCTGGTGTTGAGTAGCTAAGCTTAGATATGTTTACTATTTAGGGATCCGTTTAAGGGTGGAATATAAAAACCTTTAAATAATAAGTAAACATTTTAAATTATCTGAGAACAACAACATAATTGGTCGCAGCGGACTACTGTTGGACTTGGTTTTCTCTTTTGGGGAAAATATTTACATTATTTTAAATAATGGGTTAGAAATATATGGGTTACCAGCAAATCTAAGTCATATACAAAACCATCGGTGTCTCGCATGAATAAAAGAAGAAGATAAAGAATACACTACTAAGTCTGTCTGTTCAGCATATTCGCCAATCAACTTTAAATATTATATCATTGAATATTAGTTGAACGTAAAATAACCTACTAAAACATCAGTGATAAATGGGAAACACTCATACTAGAACAATCTTGATATGAACAAAGTCTGAGTTTATTGAAGAAAGCTAGATTCTATAATCTTCATAATATATCAATTTAACGTTACGACGATATTTGAAAAAAAAGTTTAAATAATTTTATTCTGTACGGAACCCACAATCAAATAAATCTAATATGGATCGAAGATCGAATAATCGAGATCGTTCCAGTTCGTTAGCTCCACCTGGTGTCGAGTAGCGGAATAAGCGGTTGTGCCTCAAATGGAGCTGGATTATTCTAGATTGAGACTTTTCGAGAAATTGTATCTGGACCTTCCGTTTTGAAGGATATATAAGGCCTGGTGTGTGGGCGAAAGGGGAAGTCTGATTTTAATCGATGAAGTATGCGGATCTAAGAAGAAAAGTAGTGAAAGTGGAAGAAAAAGAGGAGTGCAGTGTGAAAGTCCTGACCCTGAGGTGCTGCTGGATTGAAGATGGATCTTGTCCCGTGGTCGCTGCGCCTCTGCTCTGGAAAGTGGCTGCTGTGTGTTGGAGTGTGGAGATACATGTTGGAAGCTGTGTTCGTGTGTCTTCTGTGGATATCAGCTGACTGCGAGTTGAGTGGATGACCTAGGAATGCTGTGGGCTGGCCTACTATCTACCTAAACCCAGATAAGTGTAGTTTTCCATCCTAATTCTTGTTAGATTGATAGTAAGAAAACATTACAAAGTAGATACAAGATTATTGCCAAACAAGATTATTGCCAAGCGGTTAGGTTTGCTAATGATTTATAATATTTAGTAGAGGTTAGGTAGGAAATCCTTTTACTGATTCCATCCTATCTCTATTTATCTACCACACCATATAAGTATCAGATTAGACTAGTTATTTCCTAAGTTAAGTCTGTACTTTGTTTCAACAGAAACTATTTATCATGGAAAACCTTTTGTTGCTAAGGCGACTATGGAATTTATTCCTATGTTCCTGTGTTTTATACATAATTGGAATATGTCCAGCAGTGAAACAACATTATTTATACTTACCAATAATTTGATTTGCTTTGCAAACAAATTACTTATATCTCAGTATTGAGAATGGCAGTGTCCATCAGTGGATTAAATATCTACTTATAAATTGTACTTGCTATTTTATAGTAGTACTTTCATCAGATTATATGGTGGGTAGATAATATACTCCCATACTAATATCCTACCCTGTAATGGGTTCAGATGTTTAATTTTATTACATCTACATACTTTGTTCGAGAAACCTATCATGACTGGCAGAATGATGCCAATGTGGATCTGTGAATACAGAATACTTACCTAAAGACAAATGATTGTCATCAGATGTCATGTGACAGCTTCTATCTTCCAGCATCAAACCATACTATACTTTTGCGTTCAATATTTATGTACCAGCATTATGATCTAAGACCAATTATTTGACCACAGGCGGTTATTATGAGATTCATTTTTGCAATAGCCTTCCTATACTATATGGGATTTGCTGATAGCATTCCCAAACACTCATCTGGCTCGCGATATGAAGCTCATACTATTAAAGGGTCTAGCATAAACTGCATTCCCTAACTAACCTCCATATGGATCATATTAATTGTAGACAAATGTCTTGTGCAGATTATATCTGAACGTTGGTCTAAGGACCACTACTGAAATATTACCAAAGATACTAGTTGGAATCATGTCATTTGACTGATAACCTAACTTATCATACTTACTTCATCAACCAGACACAATGGTGTCAATTCGGCTGGTCATGAGATTGGCTATACTTATACAAATATTAAATATGTTGTTCTATGAACATCTGAATCTATTAGATTCCTAAATACTTCTCCGTGGTGTCTAGTACATCACAGCACCTGTCTGTTGGTGCGATCTGTTCAACCCTGGGTGTCAAAACCCACTATCCAGTTCAGGGAGAACCGAATTAACACAGAATTCAGTTGTGATGTCTGCTCTATTGGTCGGGTTTGCACAATTGATAGTTGTGCAAGGACGACTAAGGGAAAATGGATATCAATTCTGAATATCTGTAAGGGGTGAGGGTTCTACTTCTCAGGGGCGGAGAGGGGGCCCCGTGAGGCTCATATACCTTTCCCTATCCTGTCCAACCTTTACTCATGTCAGGAAATCCATGTACCTTCTTAAAGAACTGTTCGGGTTACTTATTTTCTACATTAAACACAACGTAATGGGTCCTACCAACTAACTAGACGATCATGCTAATAATTTACATCACGAGCCATTTATTTATATTGTTTTGGGACATTGTTTGAGGTCTGATACTCCTTCAAGTGTTAGAACTTGAACAAGCCCCATCATCCATTCGATAATTCATAGCCGATATAGTGGGGTTCGTTACAGTAAGCTTTTGCTTCCCACAGTCAGGTGAAACCAAAGCCCCGGGGCTAAAATCGTGTCCAATCTTAAAAATAAATATAAATAAAAAAACTGCTGCTAGTAAGGATGTGACTTTAAAAAATCGTTTTTGCCACCAGTGTTTGCGATTGCATTACAGCAATTGGAAACATGTTTTTTTTTTTGTTTAAATCAAACTGCATGATTGATAGTTGAAATTATTTTTTTTGAAAAGCATCGGTTATTTTAGAAATCCATTATGTTGTTTTTTTACATCTTTGACTGCGAGTAAGAATATTGGGAGGCACCTTATATTAGATCATTATTATATGATGTAAATGTATGTTAGTCTTAATTTTTATGGAAATGTCATGTTCCACAAAAATACTTGGGGACTTGGGGCCCCTCCGCAAAGAAAGTTATTTACGAGGTGTCAGCGCGCCTCAATGAGACTACCGGGGACCGGAGAGCTGGCAGCTTCTTTGGCCAGCGTTTAAGTTTGGCCATTCAGAGAGGAAACGTTGCCAGCTTACTGGGGACCATGTCTGATGGGGGCGCACTGGAGGACCTTTTCATAGTTTAGTTTTAGGTTAATTTTTTCTGTAAATAATTAAATTGTGTTAGTTTTATGTTCATATACCTTATAAAATAAAAAATAAAAAAATAAAATCCTATACACAGCACTTCTAGTTACGTAATCAAACACTCGCTTTTCATATTAAAGTACGAAGGTACGGTCAACATCAGGGTGGGTTAGACAGTTTTGACTTTGAACTGTTCTTATACAGCGTGCATAAGATTTACATTAGCAGTTCGTGTATTTAACCGAAAGTGAGCTTGACTGTGTACATATCCGATGTCCTGCTACTAACTCTAGTATTTTTTTATCTTAGCCTATTTTCTGTCTAGTGATATCTAAATTTGATTTCTTCACGGAATATTTATATTGCATTATTATCTAGTGTCGGCCGGGCTGCCCTAAACAAACTCTTCTAATACTAAGCAAACTACCTCGACAGACCCTTCGAGAATTACCTTCGCCCTTTAAGAAAACTTCGCCGACTGTTATTGGCTTTTTCGTTAGGAAGTCGAGGGCAAAACAAAAAGGGTCAATTTGTTTATACAAGCTCATCGTTTTATGATTTTTTTAGTGCCTAATCGCAACGACCTCATGATCATTTAATACCACCGCTGGCTTGTATTTTTTATGATCGTTCTGGAAATTGTGATAGCACAATTTGAGGTACAACATTTACTATTCCAAAAAATACTGCCGAAATTTTTCCATATTCCTCGGCTATTGGTGACCAAGGCAAAAATAGATTGCAAGCAAAATTATATTCAGGTATTATACGGTAAAATATCCCAGTATTTCCCTATAACTATAACTTTTTTATTTCCTCTCAAAAAGCAACAGAACAACTAGCCGCTGAAACTTCGTCGTAGCAAAATCCACATCATGAAATATAATTTTCTTTCTCCGTTCACACCCGAGCTTATAGTCTTCAGAACTCACAAAGAAAGTACCTAAATGAAAGTTTTAAGGTGGCGTCTTTATGCACTTACATTTTCTTAGTTGGAATAGGATACTTCGCAGTTAGCAGTTAATTTAAACTTGAGCAAGTTTTACTATGAAGTTCAAAGTTGCTCAGTGATAAGGCACAAGGGGTGAGGGGACATCATTTATTTTAATCTTAAGATTACCTTTCACTTCAGAGTTTTGAAACTTCTTGCCGACTCTGTGTACTATTTAGACCGTACCTGCCTACACTTTATTAAACAAACATCGTCTAGTTTTATTATCAGTAAAGACGAAAGTCCACGTTCTCTTCTCTCTCTCCTTTCGTGTGGGACACCGAGTCGTCCAACGACCCGATGAACCCTGGTGTCAGAGTTCACATTGTCAGAGTTCACAGTGTCACATTGTAAAACGTAAAGACTAAGTTTTCTATGGTAGATTTGGTATGTTTGCTCTAAACATACAACTGTTATATCTAACTGTATAATTTTGGATATGGATATTTCAACGACTCCCTTTTTTGCGGCTTTTCGTCGGCAGGATGTGTATATTTATTGTCAAAACAAGGAACACCCATTTCACCGCGACGCATAACACCCAAGTTGATCGTGACCTATTTCGGATATTGCCTTCAGGATCCGGCCACCCTATAGAAAAGTTCTCGTGTTATACAGAGGGCTACCATTTCATTGGAAACCGACACTGAAGGGTGCTGACAAGAGTAATATAGGGTGTTCCTGCTGTCTTTATGGGCGCTCTAAATCACTTTTACCTACTTGACCCGTAACCGATAGCCGGGGGACATTAAAAGGGTTAGATTTATCCCTAAAGTTGGCACATTGTCGCCATCTGCGACTCGAGTATTGCGAAGCAGTTTATTATGAAGGTGGCCTATGGACCAGGGTTAAAGAAACATTAGTCATGTCATGCTCACCTCGTGTTGGGAAAGTTTCTCGCTGTGAGTTATTTCCCTTGCTGACCATTTTATTTGTTTTAGTAAAGAGAGAAACTAACTTCTCGTAACCTGAAAGGAAACACAATTATTAAAAATAATAGAGCCTTCTATACTTATTTAATTTATGCCTTGTCTTGAACCGCCTTTATCAAACAAAAGATGAAAATAATTGTATATGCTGCTAATTGCGCTAATCTCAATCTCATCTTTTCATAGTAAAACAGTGACAAAGTCAACACATTAAGACGTCACACTAAGTAATCTTCGACGAGCAAAATAGTCTAGGCACAAACTTAGACACTAACAAGCAGAGCTAAGTTTAATATGCTGCAAAATGCATTATTGATTAGACGCTCCTTCGGTTTTACTCCGTGACTGAAAACAAGGGAAGTTAGGTGGAAGTAGGGGTCTTGTATTAAGTGAGGGCAAACTTTATAAGGCGGAGCGCGACAGTGCCAGCATTGTTTCTATATTGGCTTTGCAAGTTGGAAGTATTCGTGCATACCTACAAGAGGGCAAGACAACTTACGTAACTGAACTTAAGAGGAAATCCTAGTTGAGACACAGTGAGGAGAATACTCCAAAAATTAAAGGAAGGAATGAATATTCAGTGGGGCTTGTGTTTGAAAAACTTACACCAAAAGGATCGGATCATATTTTTTTCGTGTGAATGTGTCTGTGCAGTTAGCAACGTTGTAGAGTTGTTTATTTTCGAGCAAAATGTCCTCTTAATGTTTAGTTTCTTCTGACAATCGGCTTCTTCTTTCTTTCTTCTTTTTCGTGTGGGATACCGAGTCGTGCAACGACCCGATGAACCCTAGTGTCAGAGTTTTTCAACCGCCTACTACTTGTAGTAGGCCTCTGACATGGTTTTTGTGACGACCGCCGTCTAAGTAATCATAGACAGCAACCGGGACCGACGGCTTAACGTGCCCTCCGAAGCACGGAACCATTTCTTTTCGGACAATCAGTTGGTTCACCCTGCAATGTCCTAACCAGACCGGGAACAAATTCACAAAGAGATAAATATCAACTTTTGTGAGTGTCCCACCGAGAATCGAACCCGGAACCTTTGCGTCGCAGGCAGTCGCACTACCACTGCGCCACATCGGTCGGCTTATACCCATGTTTAGTATTGTAGAACTTGTCATGAAGCCGTTTTTTTCTGTTCCTGTCAGGCCGGTCTTTCAGCTAGGTACATCGTAAAACATGAAGCTACATCAAACTTGCCATATTTGGGGTCCTTTAGGTACAAAACGGCTGAAATAAATGATGTAAAATTATGCTTAACGATTTGCCAAACTCTTGCATTAAATAATTCAATAAAAATACAAATAAATACATGACTGCTTTCATGACGTAAAAGTTGAGGCTATGGTAGATCATATGGCTTTTTTTTCGAAATTCATCTAAAGATTTCTAGATGACTCCGTATTCTGAGTCAGGGCATCATGAAGAATCCAAGGACACAAAACATGGGTATTAAGCCGGATGATGAAATGATCATCCAGTACCGGCGCAAACCATATAATTGGAATGGACTTCTAACTAAAGTCTTTGGCAAAATTTCATTATTTTGGCCCAAATATCTTATTTGAGTTTCATTCATTGCTGTGTGATGCCGGTTTAGAGTACCATCATCTCATTTCTTTCCCATGGGAGTCGTAAGAGGCGATTAAAGGACTGGAGGGTGTGTGTTGCAATTTTAGGCGATGGGCTGATAACCGGTCTCTATGGCGATACACAATGTTCCGAATGACCCTCAAATGTTTGACAGTGTCGTCAGTGTGTTCCTCAATATCCATTTACGCTCTGCATACCCCGCAAGGGATTATAGGCGTGATATGGATATAATATACATGTTTTTCATTGACTAAAATAATGTAGCAATACTGAGTAAAAAACGCTTTACATAATACCTAACTGTGACACTCATGTCATGATTAACGCTAGTTACTAGTTATTATTCTGTGTCATGATGTAAAATAAACGACAAAAATAGCAACTCTCACATTGAGGTAAATGTTTTCATTTTTCTTGAGGCCTTGTTTATTCTGACAAATTGGGTATATTAAATAAAATTACCGCGGACTTTACGTTTAATATTTCTCTTTTGCTCTCTGATCTCTAGAGACGTAAACTGACTTAAATATTTTTTCAAGAATATACACATACTAAGGTTTTACCTGCGAATTAAGTTTTGCCTGATATTGACTTGCAATAAATATCCCACCAAAAACATATCCATGTAAAACGTCGCCAAGACATGAGCATATACCCTGTTAAAGGTATTAATCTTAATTACAGCCAAACTTCTGAATCTACATGCCCTAACTCAAAAACTTTTTTTTTAGATTAGGTACACTTCTGGGCAGGTTTTTTCTGTTCGGGGAGTCCGGTTAATTGTACGCATGTAAATAACACGCTTTGAAAACCACCTTGACTTCAATTTGAAACTAATATCGTTTTCATATGGTGGTGGCGCAGAGTTAAATGCCGTTGATTAACCTGGCCAGCCCCGAGGCTGTGCCTTTATTTTTAATTTTTATTAGGACGTTAGGTACAAAACTGTTATAAAAATATGAAAATTGTGTTATGCAAATTTATTTATTTTACAATGACGGATCATGACATCAATAAGTGATAATATTATCCTACATTAAATAAAGAATTTCAATTTCAATTTCTTATAGGTTACGAGTATATCATTTTAATAAATAGTTTAATCGCTCTGTAGGTTATAATCTATTTTGTTTATTTTTCAATATCTAGCTAGGCGTGATTTTGTTTATTAATAATGGTTGTTTTTTAAATTATTTAATAACTTGGTCCTCTTATACAAAAAGGTGCCTTAATAAATTAATCAGTATTTTCATATTTCAATTAAAGAGTAATAATGGTTGTTCAGTTGCACGAGTAAAACTCACGATTCTCATATTTTTACTTATTGAGTTTTATATTTTTATACACGTCAAAGCACAGCCAGTCTTAATCAAAACAGTTCTACTGAAGCATGTACTTTGAGAGCAATCCTAGTCCATTGCATATTTTTTATGCGAATCTAACATTCCTAAAATAAGCAATAATTTTTGGTTTTTACTTGGTTAATTTAGTGTAGTTTCATTTCCTTAAATCCATAAGAATGAATGTCGGCAAAGAGTAATACTAATACTTTTTCTACTTTTTCGGTGCATTCACAAATATTGGTAAGTACTAAGGTTTATTTTAAAATAAAAATTCCTGAAAAAATGTTTGATGATGAATTTTTGTTATTTTTTATATTAACAAAAATGTCGAAAGAAACTTAATTCAACTTTGTCTGAATATTTTTTTTCTTAACTTAGATCGATAAATGTAATAAAAATAAAAAAATGCCCCATCCAGCCTAAATAGTATTTCCTAAAACTTTGCGAAATCCCGGTTAAGCGTATTCGTAGCCTTCGTGAAAGCTGTCTAAGTAAAATAATGTGGACTTTTAATAAATGTGCAGGCAGCGACAAATTAAAATATATAGGTGCTACCTAGGAATCTGATATGTAAAATATGTAGGCATATTATATTGGAATAATTGCGAATCATTTGACATGTGATATACTAAACACTTTTAGTAGTTTCTGTTACTAGTTATTATTCTGTGGTAGTTTTAAGGTTCGTGCGCAAAGACCATTTTTAATGGTAAATTGAGGCGTGAAAATCAGGAAACGAAAAATATTAAAACGAATATTTTGGGCTAGTAAATATATTACAATCTGCATATTATTTGTTATTGTTAAACTGAATTTGAGCTGTCTCCTAATCTAAATATCTACAAAGAGCTTTGCACAAGTAAGTCGCCTAAGTAAGTAGCTCGAAGCTTTTTAGTCCGTCACGACGTTCACAGCTCGGCACTGCATAAGACTTCGCAATTTCCAAGTCTGGTGTTCTCAAATTTACATTCGAGGAAGCCGGCACAATTAATGTGAGAACATGGAGAAACATGCCTACTCATTCTTATCCATAATGCTCATGTAACATTCATTACAAGCTTGTCTTGTCGGTAAATATATTCAAATACGGAACCGCCGTTTCGTACCGCGTTATGTGGTAGAGATTAGTAGCAAAATGTGTGAAGGGCTTCATACGTAGGAAAGTGAGTATAAATTGGAATTAATGAGGTCTGTGCCTGAGTGTGTACAGACTGTATGAAGAGCGAGAACAAAATCTCATGCAAAATTGTGTCGAGATAATTCCGTATTGACGCAAGTCAAAAGTGTGTAAATTAAATGTCAAGAGTCTGAGCGCGGAGAGAATAGGCGTAGAAATTGGTCGCCCCTGCCTCAGTATGAGAAATGTCATAGCAACCTATGATAAAAATGATTAGTTAACTTTTTACCCACGCTTATTCTCTTTCCGCACAGACTCTGACACCAGGGTTTAACGGGGCGGTCGTCAACTCGTTGCCCCGCACGAAAGAACAAGAATGGTAGTCTTTGCCAGGAACATTGTTTTAAAGTATGCCTAGGTAATATTTCTCTTTGCAATATCGACCCATACACAGACAAAGCTACAGCTTCTGCTTTCAGCACAACTCGAGCACGTTCTCTGCATTTCAAAGCTGTTCGCTCGATCATGTTCCTCAGGCGTGTACACACCTTTATAAAGGGCGTATGAGAAACGCTCGCATTGGTATGTATTACGTACTTGTAGGTGTCACCTCGGGAGATATGACTCGCAGCAGACAGCTAGTAATAAATCATATTATAGTATTGATTCCTGTATCCCGTGGCTCGAAGTATATAAGATAAACAGGGTGTAAGGGACGAAGTACCGACAACTTTGCAGGCATGATCTGACCATGAAACTTAACAACTTTTACTATGGAGCCTATGGGAAACGATTTTTTATTCAGAGTTTTCATAAAAAGTCATAAGGCTGGTCGGGAGTTTTGTATGGTAATTTGAAAAATATTTCTCGTTTAACAACATCATAATAATAAAATGCCTTTATTGTACATAAACTCTCTGTACAGTGCAAAACGTAAGCATGAAAATATAATTATGTAGGTATCAAAAGGTGGAAAGCTCAGTTACCTATTGCAGAACAGCAATATATCTTCCATTGAAAAATTTGGTAAGTTTCATGGTGTGATCATGTCTGCAAAGTTTTCGGTTTACCGTCCTTTAAACCCTGTATAGCAAAGCTTATAGGTACGGTATTTTTTATAGCAATTTAGGATAGCATCATCCCATTTCAAACCATGAGTGTCGTAAATGGTGACTAAGGAAAAAATCAGGGAATGGGAACCGGCCTTAATTGTGAAATAACACCTTGCACTGCGCTCGCCAACCCACCTGCCAAGCGTGGCAAGCAGCCTCATTGAAGGAGCCCTATGTCTACCAGTGGATTTTCGTTTCGGGTTAGGCAGAGCGTAAAGGGGTGAAACCGAAAATTTACGTCACGCCTGACAAACATTAATTGATGGTCATTAAGAAAATTGTATACCCTCAAAGTGACAGGTTGTCAGTCAATCGCCTACTTTGCACTATGTGACCCACGCACGAGTCCTTTACTCGCCTTTTACGCAAGCACGGAAAATGGGTGATGCTATTGTAAGCCGCCATCGCACGGCAAATAATATGACACAATGCTTAGTACTTTTATTTTACTATTTATTTTATTTAATAATACATACCCACGTACACATCACGCCTTTATCCCTTGTGGGGTAGGAAGAGCGTTCACGGCCGTAAAATATGGTAGTTATCGCCACGTCTGACAAAATATGAGGGCAGTTTCAGAATAATCGTGTATCACTAAAGTGACTGGTTGTCAGTCTGTCGCCTAAATTTGTAATACACATGAAACTATTGAGTCCCTTAGTCGCCTCTTATGACACCCACGGAAAAGTAATGGGGTGGTGCTATTTTAAGCTGACATCACACTGCAATTCAATTTAATTGTAATGGCTCACCATCGAACAAACTAGCTCTTATTTTTTTTTTCATGTAGGTATAAAATGTTTCAAATTTTGCAGTTCATTATTGGTATAACTCATTTAGAGTAAAAAATTATTGTCTGTTTGGTATGAAATTCAATAGGCCTAAGGTTGATGTTAGGAAAGGCTGTCAAAATACTGATTTTCTAAATTTTACCAAATTTATTTTATTTCTCTTTAAAAAAGGTCCGAACGTTTTCGGACATACTAGCCGCGGTTTCTAAATAAATTGCTTATTCAGCCAGGGATCTTTCTTAATTTGAAATCGTCACTAGTATATAATTTAAGCATTATGATTCTATAAGGTACCTACACAATTACTTGTAGCCTACAAATACAAAGCTAGATTAAAATATTTAAAAATAAATTTGCGTAGGCAGTCACTTCAAAAATCCAAAATCTACTACTGAATCAAACATAACCATTCACTTATCACCGGTTGCAACGTTTCACACTACACGCGAACATTTTTATTGCCGAAACAATTTTCGTCTATCCTGTCGCACCCAACACGGTTAGAATAACAATTTTACAATCTTCCGCTGTCACGTAGTCACCACTCGACGGACCCCCGGGAAGAATGTAATCATTTCTGGCAATCGGAATGTATAAAATTTATATTCAGAAACCGTCAATTTTAATGTTTAGCTCTTCCCAAATCGTAATAAAGTTATAACGTCTTTGTAATTTTTCTTTTTTATGGTTCAGTCGTCTGAGATAACGGAATATTTTAGGCCCACCTTTGTTTTGATACAGTTGGTCATTGTTTGCTAAATTAATATAATTCCCGAGTTAAGGAAAATTATGATATTTTTGCAGAATACATTCATCAGCTATGCAATGATGCCACGATGTCACGCGTATCAAGTGAGTACCTCGTAGCTTTAAATCGCACCAACGGAAAGTTTTTTAATTACGATTTGTGTAGGTATTATATTGAACTTTAATGTACAAGGACAATTTGAATGGATTTTTTTACACATACACACACATGTTGTCATAATTTGACAAATCTTATTATACATACTTATCAAATAAGTATATTATTATTTACCATTTCGATATTTTGCGGTGTGAATACTCTACTCTACAGGTGAGTTCCAATTAAACACGTTGGAGGCATTTTAGTAGGATAATGAAATCAATTGAAGTTTTCCTTTTTCTAAATTTCCTTTTGGTTTATCAACTAGGTAAATATGAGTAGTAGTATTATTATGATAGAATGATTTATTTGTAGGACGTGGTCGTGTTTGCCGACTTGAGCGCGAGTACCATGTTGAATACGTGCGTGAACGATCAGACACGTGATAAGAGTTAGGTAGCTGAGATCAAGGACGAAAACATAGTCCTTATTTATCATCCAGTACACATTGAAATTCAAGTTTTTGTTGAACCAGAAATGGAATGGTTGGAATTGAAAAATTTAAGTCAACATGAACACAACAACATCAAACATAATATTGTGTGGAAAATGGAGTCGATTAAGGACCCGTTGATCCGTGTCTAAATTTAAAATTGTCAACTTGTAAGCCCCTGACGTTTAACATAAAAAAGTACCAACCAAATACCAACTTGCCGCCCTTGACTCGGTGGAACGCAGGGCCAAGAGGCTCATAGGCGACATAAAACTAGTGGACACCAAGCTCCATAGCCTGGCACATCGCCGCAAAGTTGCTTGCTTGTCGGTTTTTTACAGATTGTTCTTATATGGAGAGTGTGCTCAAGAGCTTCACGACCTTGTTCCACCAGCTCCCTTCTACCATCGCACATCCAGACGCACCGCCGGATACCATTTATACCTGGGTGCCATTCCACCAATTCAGACTAAGCGCTTCCAGTCATCATTTATAATGCGCACTGCTAAAGAGTGGAACTCACTACTTGCGTCTGTGTTTCCAAACGCATACAACCCTAATCTCTTCAAAGTAAGAGTGAACAGGCTTTTTCTGGGCGAGCTCGCTCCATCTTAGACAATGTCTCTGTCCTATGACCTAGACTAGAGTCAAGAGCAAACCCAACATTTAAAAAAAAGTACGAATACTTAGCAAATGAAAACAAAATATCTAGGTTGCTATGGGCACAATTGGATATTATGGTGCAAACATGGATTATATGTAACGAAAGACAAAAAGAAAATAGTCTCACTGCCTTAAAGTATGGGAGGATAGAAGGTGAACCAAAATGTGCTTTGAAATTATCGTTTCAATAACACGGGGCGGTTACAAAATGTTGTACATGGTGGTTATAAGAAATATAGTTAGTTACCTACATACATACATACATAAATCACGCCTATATCCCTTACGGGGTAAGCAGAGCGTTAACGGCCGTAAAATGGATATTAACACCACGTCTGACAAAAGTTTGACGGTCAATCAGATAACTGTGTATCACTATAGTGACAGGTTGTCAGCCCGTCGCCTAAAATTGCAATACACATCTAACCCTCAAGTCCCTTAGTCGCCTCTTACGACACCCATGGGCAAGAAATGGGGTGATGCTATTCTAAGCCGGCATCACACGGCATATTCTAAGCCGGCATCACACGGCACGGTTAGTTACTTATACTTACTTAATAATGAGTTATATAACTTAATTTTATAATTTGCCGTGTGGCACCACTAAGAAAAACATCACCCCAATTCTACCCGTCGGTGTCGTAAAAAGCGATCAAGGGATAATTTACAAGGGATCGAGCGGCAGCATTCCCTGTGTCATCTCTCAATCATCTATTTTCCAGTACAATAATATACAGTTATAAAAATACAAGCATAACATATAGCAAAATTAAGTATTATAGGTACAGTGTGGAAAATGGGCATGGGCACAGAGCAGTGCTGATTTTAAGCCCACTCACAGATGATTAAAAAGTTTAAAAAGTCGGTTTAAAACATGTTAATATAATAATTCGGGCAGAAATTTACAGAAAACAATTTTAAATGATTGAATACAAAATTATGATTATTTACTTTCAATTCGAGGTATCTACTCATTATGGAACTCCTACTCATCATTTGTTTAATTTTAAATAACCGGCTTGTCCCCAAATAAGCACAGATCTCCTAAATTCTTCTGATAAATTCATAGATGTCGTTATTTTTTAATTATTGTAGCTAGATTTAATATTTATTTTTAAAAACAAATTCGACTTTATGCGTATGTGTAAGAAAAGTTAAATAAGATAAGGTAATCTTTTATTAAATAAACTTAATTACTTAAGGTACACTTATATGAAATAATTATAATTATTAATGATTGCGTATGCGTAACCCGCTTGATTAACCCCAAATCTGACACCAAGTTTACGTAAAGTAAACCCACCTAAAAACCTACATTGTAAAGAAAATACGACTTACTTTTTTGTAAAAAACACCGCTATAAAGCGCACGAAACAACTTTTTCCGCACGCGAATGGTACAAATTCCTTGCAATCAACACATGCCAAAACTATTCACCAGCTGCCCTCTTGACACAAATGATTAGTGACAGTAAACTAGGGGGATGCCACACCAAGATAAACACCGAATTCCTCATATATCGTCGTACACGAACACCTAGTTTAACTAACATAGGGGTTCATTCCCGTATCGGCGACGGTAATGGCATACCCGAAGCTGGATAGTACACAGTGCTATTTACGACCATCTACTACGACTATGACTACATTTACCGTACCTTGTTACTAAGTCACTTTAGACCAAGAAAATTCCAAAGAAAGAGATGGAATCGCTTTCACAATAGATATATTTATTAAATACTAACTTGGTCGAGTCTACGATTAAAAACAAGGAGACCTAGGTAACAAGACGGGACCTTTTCTCAAACAGAATTAAACGGTCCGAAGTTTTCAGAATGATCCTTTGTTCAAAATGAAATCATTATTATTTAAAAATACCCTGTTAATACAAAAACTTGTACACGTCCAGCAGTAATGTACACCAATGAAGAACGGCTGAACATTATATCGCAAAAACAGGCATAAGTGAGAACAACAAAGTTATAGGCAATGATTTATACCTTGGGCTAACGGGATCCCAGCGGGGCCGATAGTATGGGGCGTTAACTTAGGCGGTTCTCACATGCACCGCATGACTTTGCGGTAAAATGTCAGATCCAGTGTTGTGAAAAAAGGATTATGTATACGATTTTCCATACAAAAATCGGATATCAAATACAAGTCGCCGCAGAAAATTGCGGCTGTCAGAGGTTGTCATTTGTATAATTACTGTTACAAACCGCAAACCGCAAATGCCGTGTGATGCCGGCTTAGAATAGCATCACCCCATTTAATTCCCGTGGTTGTCGTAAGAAGCGACTAAGGGCCTCGAGGGTGTGTATTGCAAATTTAGGCGATGGGCTGACAACCTGTCACTATGGTGATACACAATATTTCTAATGTCCCTCATATGTTTGTCAGACGTGGCGTAAATGTCAGTTTTTAACAGCCGTTTACGCTCTGCCTACCCCGTAAGGGATTATAGGCGTGATATATGTATGTATGTATGTACAAACCGCAATATTGTCCGGGTCGTGTGCGATTCACCGTAGCGCGGGGCGTTAACTGATCCCAGAGAATGTCGGAGCGTAAACTTTGAGGTGCCTATTAGATACCAATAATGTGATGTTTTGATAGGATTAAACGACGTTATCTATTGTTCAGACTAATTTATGAGCACTTAAATAAATTAATGATTCATGAAATAAATAAATAAATCAATAACAAAAGTGGTTTTCTATTTCCTTTTGTGTTTTGTACAATGTTGTTCAGTTTCATGTGTTTGCGTTTGGAATCGATATTTATGAAACGATTCAAAAATTAAGATCTTATTCTTTTCGTATCCCATACCGAGTCGTCCAACGACCCGATGAACCCTGGTGTCAAAATGAAGATGAAAACGATTGATACTTACCTAGCACTACTGATGTATTTTCGTTATACATACGCAACTAATTATTTCTGCGTAAAACATACACAGAAGCGAAAAACAAGGATCACATAGAAATTAATTAAAAATTTATGAAACTTCACACGTGTGGTGGAATTAATTTCGTGATCCCGAAGGTTGTGAAGGGATGTGCTCTAATCCGGGACTCGGGAGCAAACTTCTCTAAGCAAGGAGATTGGACCTCCGGTCGGTGGCAAAGAGAGGGTCTAGCTACGAGCAAACCCAGATACCCACATAAATGAAGTGATGTCTTTTTAAGTTTCAGCCCTTTATTGCAGCATATTTTTGAAATCCTTCGAAGCATCAACCGGGAAATCGAGGAAGGATGTGTATTTTAACCAAAAATAAATTATTTGATAAAATTTTCAAATAAATTATATGATTAAATTTTAACTTCACAATTTTTTAAAATTTTGAAAAGGATTTTTTCACACCTGAAATATCACCCCACCAACATTTAACCCCGTTTCGGTAAATGTAAAGAAAGTTATAATTAATTAGTTAGAAAGTATTTTTATATAAAGTGTATATTATGTCTTGCCATTTTTTAAGCTCCTAAATTTTTCCAGATAACTTTGAGAATTCTAAATAACATTTAATGACACAAAACTACACACAGTAGTATTAGTAGTAATGTGGTTTTTACTACTAACATTGCTAATTCGGAAGGTATGACACAGTACGATTTTATTTT
The DNA here is from genome assembly GCA_027580185.1 of Tuta absoluta. NCBI lineage: Eukaryota > Metazoa > Arthropoda > Insecta > Lepidoptera > Gelechiidae > Tuta > Tuta absoluta. Next base: position 12,330,388 of record JAQAHW010000016.1, on the reverse strand, counting down.
CTGTCACATAGTACGAGATGGTGCCAATACATTCTGTACCGAGAGAGTACAGCAGTGTCCAGTGCCATAACTCTTCTCTTCCTCTGGAACTAGCTACCAAACATCATTCATATTACAAATGATAGGTTTGTATTGATGACAGGTTCTAAAAATATAAAAACTTGCACTTTGCACTGCGCTCCCCAACCCGCTTGCCAGACGTGGTGAGTATAGCAAAAGCCTTTCAACAGAGATTGACCCATGACCAGCTATAAATCTTTGAGACTCTTGTAGTTGAAACAATAATATTAATCATTGCTACGCCGCCGCCGTCGTAGCCGATTGCTACGGTCTAATTCAAAATTTGAAAATCAATTAAATGCAAATAAGTTGAAACTTGTTGCCTACTTACAAGTTACTTTGTAACTACTGGTTCAATATTATTAAGAATAAATCACATTTTTTGAAATTGATAAAATAAAAATCAAGAATCTTATCTAAAAGTCGCATTCTCTTCTAATAAAAAGGAATCAGCGAAACAGTGGAGTATCCTCGTATGTGGGCGTTACACGCATCAATAGCGAACATTTTGGCAACGGTTTTGATTTATGAGGCTTAGAACAAAATTATGTGACGTTGGAAACGACGGTCGGATTCTTTTGCCCTATTTTTATCCGACTTTGAAAGGAAGAGATGCGTTTTAATGATTTAATGTAGGGTTATGGTGTAGATATTAAAATCGAGGCTAAAATTGCAGAGTCCAGCCTTTATTTTTTTTACAGTAATTTCACAAAATTACTTTATAGAATCGTGTCTTTTTCTGAAAATATTAATGCTCACATAGCAGCACCCCTAATTTTGCCTGCAATTGTCATAAATACTAGAGAAAGAGAGATTTTCAATATGTAACAATTTAAGACGACAGGCTGACGACCTATCACTAAAGTAATTCACAAAAATAGAAAGTCTCTGCTTAACAGATTAAAATATTAGTCAACTATCTCGTTAGTTATGGGAATGAATGAATTTATTTATTAATCAGTACAGTATTCTTAAAAACTAATACATACATTTGTGTATCGACGTTAAATAAAGAAAAAGAAACCGAATTAATTGAATGTTTTGAGTTTCGTAGTCGGTTAGCACTATTGAAACAAGTTCACTCTTTTTACTACTTTCCCGCTAAACTTGTTTTTGTATGTTCCCAATGTAGTGTGGCACCGGCTGGCCTTTGTACTGAACTACTGAGTTGGCCAGTCTAGCGGTGTTTTATGTCTAGTTTATGATAAAGAAAACTTGTTACGAATATTACACCAACACATTTGCTTTTATATTAAAAAGATGTGTCCTCTTACTTTTGTCTCGCTATTTAGAGCGTATGTGTATTAGTTGGGTAAAATATTGTAAAATAAACTCACTTAGCCTTAATTGAATTATATGACATTGAATCGATGTTCATATAGAGGTATTTTGTAGGATTCATAAATCGTATCTAGTTCCTGCTGACTGTGTTAACAAATTTGCCTGGACAAAAATCCAGTGCACATCCAAATCAATCGCAAAAAAAACAGCGCCCGATTTAATCTCAGAAATATCAACGCAAACAAACTACCCAGCAATATCTAGCCGGCGTGTTTTTCCAATAGCAGCCGCCGCTGCCTGCCTCCTTGAAACGTAATAGCCCGACGTCTACGATTTCCCATAACTTTCCACTTGTATTTGCCACTATTTCATATTCTATCAAACGCAGGGCTCTTGGAAGCCAGTAAATCACGCTTCGACAGCACTCGTTCGCTCGCTCGCCGCTAGTTTGGGATGTAAAAGCGTTTTAGAAATTGATGAAAACGGCTAAAACTGTGTATGACTATACAATAGATAATAGTTAAACAAAATTGAAACAGTTATGTTTTAATGAATAGACGTTTACTGTGGAATACCATAATGGTATAATCTGAATAAATGACAGTGGGCAAAATTGTATGGAACTTTGTCCAAGAACCTCCACTATTGAGACTTATTGGAAATGGAAGAACACACTTATCAGATTATCCGAGACAAGTATTACCGAAATCTGCACCGGGTTTTTTTTTTTTATAGTCGCTTGAAGTTATAATAAAAATATTCTTAAAAAATGATTTTAACAGGAGCGTGATATTTATTTTGACAGATTTTATTGATATTGCGTGTCTCTCGAATGTGCCACAATGTAAACTCCATGTAACGACACTTCACATAACGTCAGACTCCCCAAAACATTCAAATTACATGACTTTGGTTTAAAAAAAGTGGTCCAAGACCTTCCACTGTTGAGACTTATTGGAAATGGAAGTACATACTTGTCTGTGACACATTAATATTGATATAAGGTGTCAGTCGAATGTTATACAGTGTAAACAAACACCATGAAACGATACTCCACATAATATAAAACTCACGAAAACATTCAAATAACATGGTTTGAAAAAGTGGTCCAAGAACCTCCACTGTTGAGACTAATTGGCAATGGAAGTACAAACTTGTCTGTGACATAGTAATATTGATATTAGGTGTCAGTCGAATGTAATATAGTGTAAACTCCATAAAACGACACTCCACATAATACAAAACTCCCCAAAACATTCAAATAATATGACTTTGGATTGAAAAAAGTGGTCCAAGAACCTCCACTGTTAAGACTTATTAGAAATGGAAGTACATACTTGTCAGATTATTCAAGACAAGTTTTATCGAAATCGGCAGCGGGATTTTTTTTTTGAATACTCAAAGTGACCATAAAAATATTCTTAAAAAATGATTTTGAGTGGAGCGTGCTATTTATTTTGACACATTTATATTGACATTGCGTATCTTTTGAATGACATGTAATACAGTGTGAACGTGGCACATTGGAGAGACACGCAATATGAATAAAATCTGTCAAAATGAATAGCATGCTCTAGTTAAAATCATTTTTGAACAATATTTTTAAAGTAACTTCAAGTGACTATAAACAAAGAAACCCGGTGCAGATTTTGGTAATACTTGTCTCGAAAAATCTGATAAGTGTGTTCTCCCATTTCCAATTAGTCTCAACAGTGGAGGTTCTTGGACCACTTTTTTCAAAGCAAAGTTATGTTATTTGAATGTTTTTGTGAGTTTTGTATTATGTGGAGTATCGTTTCATGGAGTTTACACTGTATTACATTCGACTGACACATAATATCAATATAAATGTGTCACAGACAAGTATGTACTTCCATTTCCAATAAGTCTCAACAGTGGAGGTTCTTGGACCACTTTTTTCAAACCAAAGTCATGTTATTTGAATGTTTTGGGGAGTTTGACGTTATGTGGAGTGTCGTTACATGGAGTTTACATTATGGCACATTGGAGAGACACGCAATATCAATAAAATCTTTCAAAATAAATAGCTCGCTCCAGTTAAAATCATTTTTGAACAATATTTTTATAGTATCTTCAAGTGACTATAAAAAAAAATCCCAGTCTAGATTTCGGTAATACTTGTCTCGGATAATCTGATAAGTGTGTCCTTCCATTTCCAATAAGTCTCAATGGTGGAGGTTCTTGGACCACTTTTGCCCTGAAATTGAAATAATTTTTTGAATTCTGCGGAGACAGTTTTCTAACTTATGCAAAAACGAATTGAAGCTAATCACTTAAAACCGACAAGGGGCAGTTTTATTCAACCCAATCCTAACATATCTCAGTACATCAGTCTAGTTTTAGTCCAACGCTGGACGTAGACCTCCCCAGGGTACAGCATATAGCAAGGTTTTCGCCATCGATTACGCTTAGCTTACGATGAGGCGCAGTGGTAGAGCGACTGCCAGCGGCGCAAAGGTTCCGGGTTCGATTCCCGTTGTAAGTTGATATTATCATTTTGTGAATTTGTCTAATTAGGATATTGCAGACCGAACCACCTAATTTCCCTTAAGAAAGAGGGTTCGGTGCTTTGGAGGGCACGTTAACCCAGCGCGCGGCTGTCCTGGTTGCTGTCTATGATTACTTAGACGGCGTTTGTTACACAACCATACCAGAGGCCTACTAGAAGTAGAAGGCGGTTGAAAAACTTTGACACCAGTGTTAATCGGGTGGTTTGTCGACTCGGTGTCCCTCACAAAAAGAAGAACCTTACGATGAGAGTATTTTTATTTCATTTGCTTTTTATTTGCAGTGTATCCGCAACAGTTTCAACGTTGTTTCAGTGCTAGCCGCGGGGCAACAGAGTCTGCAGCGGGCCTATCGGCAGCGGTGCCCCATTATGCTGTTTTCGCCCTACTTTGCCACACAATACAAACAACTTGTGTTGTGTTAGATAATCATCTTGTTGTTTCGAATGGAGTTCTTCAAGTTTGAAGATTGCTAACTGCTTACTTATTGACGTTATGATTGTTATGAACCATTACCCTTAAAAAAACATATTTTACTAGGCCTTACGAAATGTCTTCATTTGCTAACATAAGTTTTTTTTGTTGCTGGTTCTTTAGGGCGTTGGACGACTCGGTGTCCAATACAGAATATAAAAATGATATACTGCTAACTGCTGTTGTACTTATTGGAGGTGACCAAACGCCTGACAATCAAGTCATCCGAGAAACATACCGTTGTATAGGCTACTAGCTTTTACGTTTTTACGTACTTCGTCCGCGTTAGATAGTTTTTTTAGGCAGTAGTTTTAAAGTAGGTATGTGTATTCATAGTAAATGTGACAGTGATATTAGAACAGTTCTTATCTCTACTGTTTAAAGATGACTTGTTTGCTTCTGTTAATAAAGGGACAATTCTAAATTTGCTATCCGGCCTGAGAGATCAATATTTTTCATTAACTTAAAATTAGTATTGTATGAACAATATTAAAAGAATAATTTTCGTGTCCATCAGTCAACAATCAGAAGTTACACGGCCACTTATCATCCGTATCGTAGGTACTTAGTCTACGATATCATATCACGGTTAGATGCATGACGTAGCTGTATTGTATGCAAACTAGAGCGCAACTTGGACAGTGGACTACAAACTATCTACGAGTATTATGGAAACATTGTATACTACAGCAGTTAGTTAAGGCGAGTGTAGTCGTGAACGGCCTTGACAGTGGCGCCACTTCACAAAAAACAATCTAACTAGGTAGTGCAGGTGCAAAGTCAATGAAATATTCTACTATAATTACAGTTATGGCAATTAATACTAAAATTGGCCGTTTTAAGGCACTTTTTGGGATAGCTTTAATTACGACGAATATTTCATTGAGTTAGCAAGTTTTTATTTTACTTAAGGATAAAACCAAAAACGTGCGCAACGAATATTCTGATAGATTGTTTGTGTTTGAGAGAAAATATTTTTTTTGTGAAGCGGCGCCACTGTCAAGGTTTTATACTTTTATACTTGCCCTAAAGTTAGTAACTGTAAGAAACTTAAAACGGATTGCTTCGTTATGGATGTAGCCAATAGGAAAACAATTGCGTGTTTTCTGAGTTTAATAAATATAAAAATTAAGAAAATCTTGTCATATCTAAATGGGTTTTCAAGTGTATGGCCTTTATACAACCAGTCAAAGTTTCACGATTTGAATGATGATGATGCTAGCAAAATAAGTTTAGATATAGCGATGTTTTTACAAAAGTAAGACGCGCGTTTAGAGAGTGTTTAACTTATTTTTCATAATGATTTGACGTTTTCTAACAGCTAAAACTTATCTAACTTTGTTTGTAACAACTCAGTAGTGCCTACTCTTATCACGAAAACACAATAATATAATAATAATTATAGTGACGTTACATAATGATAGTGCAAGAAAATTTTAGCTAGTTCTGTAAAACATTTAATTCAAATATATTTTTGAAGATAGCAATACGAAACAAAACGAGTTCAAGTTCTGTAGGTAAAATGAGTTTAAATTAAATGCATTGGCGATTTACATACACGTTACTGCACCTTAAAAATACTTCAAATACTTTAAACGCGTCCATGTTTTCATTTTTGATATTTCAATGAAAAAGCATGACATGTAAATGAAGTATTATTTATTCGACCGTATTTTACGTGAAATTGACGCATTTGCGGACAGCTGCGAAATGTAGGTTTATTTCCCTTTATGACTTAATTTTGTGGAACTCACTTCCCTTGTAAAGGAACATAGAAACAACGAATTTAATTATTTTCCCTCTTGACGGTGGTTTTTATTTCATTCTTCATGCCAGAACAATGTTTATTTTGACGTATTAATTTTCAAAAACAAATTGAATTCCGTTTGCGTCGGGTCTTTATTGCAAATTGGTCTTTGAGACTTGTAAAGGACTACTCACTTTCCCAGCGATTTACCCGCTACTAACAAAATACCTAAATCAGAATTTTTATCTCGGTACAAGACAGCCTATTATATTGTGCGGCCTATAATCCCAATAGTGACAGGTTGTCAGCCCAAATTACTATACCTACACACCCTAGAGTTCCTTAGTCGCCTCTTACGACTTCCAAGGGAAAGAAATGGGGTAATGCTATTCTAAGCCGGCATCACACTGCTAATTATTGATTACAATATATATACTTTCTTCTTTATTACGATATTGTGATGCGGTAATGCAACTTAAACGCGATAATAAAAAAAACTTCAAAAGAAGTCCTGTATGTTGGTATGTATAACCGTAAATTTCCAAGCGGCCAGTCACCCGGCGTTTCCTCCAATCACGTAGCGGACTTTTTTTTGCACGTCCAAATAAAGAATTTCAATAAAACACTTGTAGCTGGGGAAAAAGCGATGCCAATAACGGAACGCAACTGAGAAGAAATGGTCTAATATTGTGATGATTCTTTAATTTGTTTATGGTTTATTTATCTTTCCTAGCCTTTTGGGTGCCTCTTTTTTTTATTAGTTTTAAAATAAATACGATTGTGTGCCTTGTATTATAAATTCGCGTATTAAACGGTAGAAAAAATGGCTTATTTCTACCATATTACTCATGATTTTATTATATTTCCTATTTAATAGGCGATTTTAAAGGATCTTCTTCTGTTTCGATCATGTATTGTGCATATTTGTTTTAATCTAATGAAATATAGATTAATCATAGTTTCATAAAGCTTAAATAGGTAAAATCTATACAGAGTATTAATAAATATTACTATTAAAAAGCTCTTACCTGTCGAGTTGTTGTGCTTTTTGTTTTTGACAGCCACAGATATATTTATATGAATGCTTTTATACAGCGCAAAGCGTTTGATCGGATTTACAGATTAAACTGTCATTAAATCGTTGTACAGAGTCGAAAATTGACGGAAATTTCACTAATACAAACATTTATAAGCAATACATTACATTAACATTAACAGACACTACAGTCCACTGCTGGACATGGGCCTCTTTGAATTGGGGGAGTTTTGCTATACTCTCCACGCTTAGCAAGCGGATTGGCGAGTGCAAGATATTGTCTACAGAGGGAACGCTGCTGCCCATTCCCTTGATGATTATCACTTAATCGCGTTTTACGTCACCCACGAGCAGAATTGGGGTGGTGCTATTAGAATAGGCTTAGAAGCCGGCACCACATGGCCAAATAAGTACATATTATTTAAATTTTGAAGTAGTATTCAATTTATCGCTGATTTTCATCGCTTAGACTACATTCAATCTGTAAAGATAGAATTAGTCACCGGGTAGTTGTAAAACTAATCCAGTAGATGGAGCCACGCGTTACTGCCATTGAATATACTTGCAAACTTGGCGCGCAAGGAACAAGCTGCGGTAGCCCAGATGGAAAAGGTGTCGACACTAGTAATAACGACAGGCGCCGGTTCAAATCCTTCCTGCCGGTTTTCAAAAAAAAAAGTACATATTACTTTAGCGTATTTTTTAAAGGTATTAGACCCTATTCCAGACGCACTGCTATTATTACTAAGTCTAATTTGACGTTTCTAAAGCCGTTTCCTATTCTGCATGTAACTGTCAAACTCAAATGACAGGATTATAATCTCTAAATATAACTGACAGGATTAAACTTAGCTTTAACCGATTAGTGCAATTCTAGGTTGTGCAAAATTAAGCAATTTACTTATTTAAAAAGATTAAATTTCCTAATCTTAGCGGCCACTAAAAAGGTCCCGCTTAAAAATAGTACTGTCAAAACAATCCGAAATAAATGTAACTTGTTGGAAATTTGGAGTGATTTGTCTGGTACCTTGGAGCAAGATTGGTGTTTTTATCTGGAAGAAATAACAATATGGATGAAGAATATGTCGCGGCTGCTGTAGTGGTAGACGAAAGGTAATTATATTTTGAAAATATTCTTATCTGACTGTTTTTGGTAGTCCAAATTTGCCTTATATGTTGCGTATCTTCTGATCTTCTAGAGGACATGCGGAGAATGAGCGGTTGTATTTTAAACAACTGCGCGACAGATCTAACCCTTTCAGCAGGTCCGAACGCAAATTTAGAAAGATGTTTCGGCTGTCGCGGGAAGTCGGCCGCAACTTTGTGGATATATTATGTTCAGGGGTAAACAACCCCCTGCATTTCGGTACAATTCCTGCCCATTTAAAGGTTAGTGCGGTGCGACTATATAATAATTTACTTAGCTAACTAAAGTGTTTCAGTTGTTTCTGTGTGTTTCTTAGTATTTTCATTTTTCTAGGTACTAAGTGCTTTAAACTTCTTTGCCCATGGCAGTTATCAGACTGCCGTTGGTGAAATAAACATTTTGGGCCAAAGCCAACCAACTGTAAGCCGATGCCTGAGAGATGTCTGTCCTCTGATCTTGGAAAAACTGACCCCACTTTGGATCAAATTCCCCATGACAAGGCAGGAAAAACTCAAAACAATGCAAGGGTGAGTTGATATGTAGACTAGGCATACTGTATTAGCACAGAATAAATAAATAAAATTACTACATACAAAATGGTCAGCAAAGGTCGGATTATCTGGGCCATATAGTCTCTTTCCAGGCAAAACAAGTTGCTGGATGAACAGAAGACGCCTGGAAGAGCTATTAGTCCATGAAAGAACACATGATCTACCACTCCTGCTAAAACAGCAGCTCATGCACATATGCATTCTCCCAATCATCACCTACAGTGCTCAGACTTGAAGTAGAAGGCCTTTAACATGTGGCAAAGAGTGACCATTTGTCTTGTTTTGTCTAGCCTACATCATCCCACGATGAGATGTCTACTAATTTCTGAATAGGTATTAACTAGCAGTAAATTTATATAATTGCTGAACACATTTTGTAGGTTTCAAGACATGTATGGAATACCCCACACCTTAGGAGCTGTGGATGGTACCCATATTGCAATTCAAAAGCCACCAATCAACCACCCAACAGCCCCTGGGAGCCTTTTCTACAACAGAAAAGGTTATTACAGTATTAACTGTCAAATGGTGAGTTTAATCAATTCTGAAGTGTGCCATTATTTTTTTATTTGATCAACAACAAGCAACATTAGTTTAATTATGTATTATCTGTAACCTTACTTTGTTCTTCTACCATTCTAGATTTGTGATGCCGAGGGTCGGATCACAAGTGTGAACCCAAATTTTCCAGGGTCCACCCATGATGCAGCTATTTGGCAATCCAGCAACATTCACCTCTACCTGAAGGAACAATATTTAGATCACCATCCCATGGAATGGCTGCTGGGTATGTGACACTGCCAAATTTTTTGTAAGGACAAACACACAGAGGCATACTTTACTTAGAGGCATACATTACTTCTGTTTTAGTACTTATCTGTCTACTTACCAAAATATAGTAATATAATTTTCTGTTAATAGGAGATAAGGGTTATCCACTTCTGCCTTGGCTAATGACACCGCATGCTGAGGCACATCCAGGCACCCCAGAGGAGCGGTACAACAAAGTCCATTCACAAGCAAGAGTCAGGATAGAAATGACATTTGGCCACCTCAAAAATGTACTGCGTTGCATGAACCGCCACCGGACACTGCATTATAGTCCAGAGAAGGCAGCTCAAATAATTATATCCTGCTGCACCATACACAACATTCTGATTTGGTCTGGTGAGTTGGTATACCTAATCAATTCAACAAAGTGTCGTTTGTTATACTTAATAAAATTGGTTGCCCAAATTAAGCCTTACCCTAATGTGGTTGTTTACTTTTTACGATTTGGAGATGTTGTGCTGGTGATAACAAAATTTATTTACTTATATGGTTTTTCAGCAAATCAAGATGTAAATGAAGACTCAGGATCAGAATCAGAGGATGATCAATCTGATTCCGAATCTTCAGCAGATGAAGAAATAGACAATGAATATGACGAGCCTGATGAGCCAGAACCTGTAGTAGAAGCTGCAAATGAGAGCTTTTTGGATGCAGCTCGACAGAGACGAGCTGCATTTATAACGAATAATTTTTTATAACAGCGTCCATAGCCTAGTCTTCTTTTCGTGTGGAACAACAAGTTGACGAATGACCCAATGGACCCTGGTGTAAGGTTTTCAATTGACATGGCTGTGTAAAGACCGCCGCCAATTGGGGCCGATGGCTTCACGCGCCCTCCGAAGCACGGAACCATCTCGTTGATAAAGGGCAGCAGCGTTTCAACGTTACGCTGCGCTCACCAATCTGACTGCTATACGTTGTGTGTATGGCGATACCCCCCAGTAGGTGGACTGTTAATGTTTTTTTTTTATTAATGATGGATTTGCTCTTGACTCTAGTCTAGGTCATAGGACAGAGACAGAGTCTAAGATGGAGCGAGATCACCCAGAAGAAGCCTGTTCACTCTTACTTTGAATAGATTAGGGTTGTATGCGTTTGGAAACACAGACGCAGGTAGTGAGTTCCACTCTTTAGCAGTGCGCATTATAAATGATGACTGGATGCGCTTAGTCCGAAATAATGATAATAAGTTCCAAATGTAATGTTAAATGTCAAAATAAAGAAAAGAATGATGTTCAATAAATCTTATTGATTGTATTAAAAAGGTTCTAATTTCTATACCAACATCCTAATTATATAACTTCCTATCCTATATATTCATAATTTACTATAAATGTTTAACTAATCAAAACTTAAATTATTAAGTGAGCCTCACCCTGTAATCTGCATTTTGCGCCAGCGCTGCGGCGAGCAGGCTGCACGCGCGGACTAGATTCGGCAAAATACAAGAGCAGCGCTCCGTGACGCGGGCCGCTCAGTCCCCGCTGTTCTTGTATTTTGCCGAATCTAGCCCGCTCGACGCAGCGTTGGCGCTTACACAGATTCCGGGATGAGGCTTACCAAGTCACTAACTGTGGTACTTGGGTTACTACCGCTCTTAAAATACTGCTCTAAATATGATAATATATTTACATATCGCCTTCTAAAGTTCCGTCCAAGTACTCCGGTTCACCTGGGACCCCTAGGCTTCTAATAGCTCCTGCGACATCTGCTCCAGCCTGTCTTATGGCAGCAGCAATGGTCTCTGCAGCATCACCAATAGCAGCCCGGAATAATTCGTTATTCCGGGTCATAGTCTCCGAAACTATCTGAGCAGGCTGGGCGCGCGGAGGCCTCGGTTGCCGCTGCCGACGGGGGCGCAGATATGCCCGGTCAGGCCTCAGTAGAGGGTTCGCTCGCGGCGGTCGCTGCTGACCAGACGTCGATGGCGCAGAAGGCCGTGCTGGCGCTAGTGGTCCCACACTTGAAGGGCGAGCCGGAGATGGGCGGCTAGTTCCCGGCGCAGGGCGAGCCGGAGATGGGCGGCTAGTTCCCGGCGCAGGCCGAGCTGCAGATGGACGGCTAGCTCCCGGCGCAGGGTGAGCTGGAGATGGGCTTGCTTCGTGTATTGGTCCTGGCGCGGGAACTGGGTCGAAGGAGATCTCGAGCTCTGCAATGGGCGAGAGGGCTGGAGAAGATAGTTGAGGCGCCACTGCTGGCGCTGGTGGCTGCTGAGGCACCTAAAACAAAGTATATTATTACTTAAGTGTTACACGCACTGGTTTCACCAACTCCTAGTCGCTTTCCCGAGACGTGGTGCTGATCACCCAACATCACATGGGAAGTATGATTGTGAGACTAAACAATCTCACTAATATCATTCACATGTTAAATGTCGCCAAGACCCAATTTTGCATATTATGGTTTACCCTGTGATCATATCAGATCTCACGTGGAGCCAAGCTTCTGAATCTACACGCCCCACTACCAAAACAAATTTCACTAAGTCTGCATCTTAATTTTGCCGTTTCGCTACCGTCACAAGGGCCTAATAAACGCATTTTGTTCTGAGCAAATATGTAGTTTTGGAAGTAACATGTTAAGCAAATTGTTTCTGAAAAATCCACAGACACAGTTAAGCCAAACATTTTAACTGAGATGTAGAGTTTGTGAAATTTGGATTGGTAGAGTTAGGCTATGTCGCTTTAGAAGCTTGGCTCTACTAGATCTGATATATGTTTCACAGTATTAGCCATATGCTCTTGTCTTGGTGACATTTTACATGAAAATGATTTTAGTGGGATATCATTAATTAATATTAGTAATTATGTTTGTATGAGTTCCTAGTGAAGACAGACTCCATGGTGATAATCCCAAATACAACATACCAGTGGTATTTCCAGGCTAGCAAATCCGTCCACTGCTGCTGCTCCAGTAATTTCCAAAACACGCAGCTCTGTTTCGTTAAGTGGACGGATCAGTGCTGGTCCTCCACCAGTGCCCTGCGTTTGGTCCCTCAGCTTTCGGGCTTTAGCTTTAATCTTCTGGACCCACTGCGCCCATATCTGTAAATGCAGTACATAATGCATACTAAACTTGTAGTAAGATTTCATAAATTACAATTATACTTGTGATGTGTGATGCCAACTTACAATAGCATCACCCCAACTCTACCCATGAGTGTCTTAAAAAGGGACTAAGGGCTAAATTCATCCAGGGAATGTGCAGCAGCCTTTGTGAATGCATAATCTTGCACTGCGCCTACCAATATTACAATACCCCCAATAAGAGGAGGCTCATACTTTATTCAATGTAGGATAGTATTATCACTTACTAATGTCATGATCCGTCATTGTAACAATAAACATATCAGTTTTGTATTGTCTTAATAGAAAACTGGCTCGGTTAATGTTCAACATACTTGTGATTTGATTAAATAAATAATAATTAGTTTCTTTTGAAATAAGCAATATTCAATTAACTGTCATTTTGATTTTGTATCTGTTATTCTTATAGTATGACTATCAAACCAAGTCAGAATATTTAAACCTTAAACCACTGACTAGAATATGCGTCTTTTGCAATGAAAGCAGAGTACAACTACTTACATACTGCCACTCCTGCACAGTCCTCGAGCAACCCTGTGTATTAAGGGCGGTAGTAATTCGTGTCTACAGCGCAGCAACTTGTGGGCTAGCTGTGTTGTCTGAAAAGATTTATTATAATAAAATAAAACAATTGTCAGTATTTATAAATATAATTTTAAATGCTTTCATTGTGTTGTGTATGGAACATTTGTCTCTGGTCTATTCTGGGGGGAAAGGGAGAAGAAGCTTTTGTCATTTTATCATTTTGTATTATTGATCTTAGTTTGGTTAGAACCTTTTAGGCTGAACCATCTGATTGTCTGTAACAAAGATGGTTCCGAGCTTCGGAGTACACATGAATCCATCTGCCTATCTGCCTAGGTTCTTCTTCTTCTTCGTCAGCACGGTTACTATAATTATATACTTTAAGTAGATATCACCACAAGCTATAGAAATCACAAAATACTAATATGTGTAGTAAATAAACGCTTACCTCTCGCTAGCAGAATATTTTCATATAGGAGCTCTGTAAGCAGCTCCTGCTGAGCCTTTGAAATTCTTTTTCGAGTCTCACTCATTTTTCTAAAAACAAACAAAATGATAAATTAATCACTGATATTACGGTTTTTGTTAATGGCTAATAGCACGTTCACACTATGTCTATATGGACAGGGAAAAAGTAAGGAAATCATGCAGTTCAATGCTTCCCGTGCTCACGGGAGTGTCGGCTTAAACAGCGCGAGTCAAAGGAACCGCAGCACGAGAGCAAGTGGAATGTATTGCTATGTGACTCGCTATCTTGATGCAAAAAAAGTATGAAGGCAGCATGGCAGGCAGTGCGTAAATTTCGAGCCATATTCGCTGTAGCGGCAGGAGCAGTAGCAGGTGCATAGTGTGAATGTAGAACGTAGAATTACAAATTCTTCTTAGGAGTATTAACAGAAATTCGCAGGCAGGGTGCAGTTGGGAGCAATCATGTATAATAGTGCGGAAAGTTCTGTAGCGTTAGACAAATAAGTATTCTGTAGCTTTTTCGGCCCCAAAAAAGACGTAGAACCAGAAATGAACTTCATACCTTGTCTTGCATACAATTCCGACTTGGAAAGGCGGGGGCTCGAAAACAGTAGATCTGCGTGGTGACTTAGAGCGGAGCACTGAAGAGATAAACTTTATTTCTCGAAAAAGGAAAGATCACCGGCTTTATGTTACGTTTATTATCTAGAAACAGAACCTATGTGGTGGGCGTCTAAAGTGATCTGTGGTTTACAATCAGTTTTGTCCGTTTTGTCAAATTATTTTTGTCCTGCAAGTTATTTTACGCATAATTTACTAAATCTTGCAAACAAAATATCTATGATACAATTTTTTCACATTACCAAGATAAATATTAAATCTTTTGCATTCGAGATATTTTAAATAAAAAATATTAACACTAAGTATTATTTTTTATATATTTCATACTTTACTGTGTTTAATCTTTTTGTAAAGTTGCAACACCAAAATTTACTCATGTCAAAATGAATTTTATTCCTGTCAAAATAACCCTGTAAATTTTCTAAATCAGGGCTTCTGTGGAATAGCCAGACTTAAAACCTCTAAATTTAGAGATTTTAATTTAGTCATTTTAGGTTTAGAAGTTTAAAATGATTAAAACGTAGAATCGGCCCTAACGTTTGCCTTAATACGATTATAGTGTCATGTCGTGCGAATCCATGAAACGTAGCAACCGTTAGTCAGCAATTTTGGAACTAGGGTTATTTCATGACATGGAATCAAGCGGTCTGGGGCCATAAAAAAATTAAGTCTATAGTCAACTTGCAGTTTTTGAAAAGAATTGTACACTTTTGTGGCACTCGACTTTTTTAGTTTACCAATCGTAGCGTATCGCGGTCTCTATTCCGGCTGCATACATTTTTTATTCCTCTACTTTGTGTTTAGAAGTTCTCGCGTAATTTATATTCAAATGTGGTAACCATGGCTTTATTGTTGTCGGTCCGACCACGGTGCAAGTTTGAATTTATTTTCCGGTAAACCTTCCATGCTTGTGAAATCATTAATCAGAGTACACTTTGGCAGTGACCCAACGTCCTTGCGCCCCACTCTCCTCATTTGTATTTACTGAAAGAGTTCGAGACCATAAATCATTCTATTTTGATGAATGAGTGCATTCAAGTTTTTCAAATCGCCACGGCCGAGGGCCCGTTCGAATTTAAATTGGAGAGCTTAATCTTGTGATTCAGGCGCAGTCGTTTGGCTTCAGTTATCTGCCATTGATGAATCTGCATATTTGGAATGAATACACAGTGATAAAGTTAATCATCTCTGAGAAAAAAGAACTTCGTAGAATATTAAACGTAAATCTCATGATATTACGTGCACACGCGTAAACAGCTTGCATCTTGGGGTAACTACCATATAAAAGTTATAATAATAATAAAATATAGTGGTAAAATTGACGTAACGCTACTATAGCGTAAGTTTTTTATAAAAAGTCGTCAAATATGATTATCATGTAGCAATTTCATATGGAGTTTTAAAAAAACTGGCGTAAAGCGTTTTGAAAATGACGTGAAAAGAGCAAACATTTTCATGTTCCCGACCAAAACCTCGGTAATGGCTGCAGAGGCTGCAGGGCCGCAGTCTTCCGGCACTCGCGCCCCGGAGATGGCCCATTCGTCGCTATCGACTGCACCGCTAACCAGGCTGCTCTCTTAGCCTACATTTGTAGACTAGGTATTCAAGAATTTTATTTTGGAGATAACTGGCGTTACAGTTATGGTGTAGGTTGCAGGGCTCGCAGTCTCAATTAATGTTGCAGTTATGGTGTAGGTTGCAGGGCGGTGTCAATTAATTGTTAAGGTTAGTTGTCACACGAACCGCATAATTTTGCGGTACTTAAGCGATCAGGTTTTATGAAAGGAATCAAACTGCACAGAAACGACACAGCCGTGCTGTCTTTCACCAGCTTCGGTCTAGACAGCTTCAATCTGTCACCAGCTGTCATTCTCCTTTTGGCTCTCAAAACAACAATTCATTGCGAGACATCCACGAAAAACTGTGTTATTACAAAAAAGTTAGACGCGCTTTTAGGCCAAATCGTATAGATATCGTGTATAAATATTTTAAACACATATTTATATACGATATCTATACGATTTGGCGCTATCAAAAAGCTTGAACCACGTCTTATTTTTTTGTCATTATCATCATCATTTCGGCCTTTATCCATCCACTGCTGAGTGTAAGCCTACTCTTTCTTAGGCCTTAGATTCATATCCTGAGCCAGTCTTGTTCAGATTCTGCCGACAATCTTTACTATGCCGTCAACCCATCTAGCTGCGGGACGACCTACGCTTCTACGCCTTACTCTTAATTTTTTTGTAATGAGACTATTTTATTTGAGGAAAAAACATGTCACGGAGCTGACGAGAAGGACCTGTATAAACTGCGGTCGAGCGGAAGTGGCTGAGATGTATTACTGTTTGAGGAAGCATACGTTAAAGGATAAGAAAGAGGTTTTTCTAATGGTTCCATTACATGATCAGTCCGGCACAGCTTTCGATCTGAGGTCACTTTGATTTATATCGTACATAATGCTATTCTCTGTTATCTTTACACGTGCCGCGTATTGTTGCGGTACTGTCAGTTTATATGGATTATTTGGCTACTGCTCGACGTTGAGTGTTATTTAAACACCTGACCGGAAAAATACCCCAAAAACTTGTAGCACATATAAGGAGCACCTTTGATGAAGGTACAAAATAATATTATGGGCAGTCCTAGTCGACTTCTAGTTAAGAGCACATTTCACTATACAGCTATTAGTAAGTATGATGCTGGCTTAGACACGGCACACCAATAGAATCTGTGGGTGTCGTAAAAAGCGACTGAGGGATAAATTCATCCAGGGAATGGCCAGCAGCGTTCCCTGTGAAGGCAACATCTTGCACTTCTCTCGCTAATCTATGCCAATACTTTCTAAAAGGCGGAGGTCAGGTAAAGTCCAGCAGTATACTTATGTGGCTATTAATGTAATTTTAATGATGTAGTAAGTTAATTGTAAAAGGAATTTTTCTAAGATTCAGTTAAAAGTGGTTAGGTAATTAAATAAGCTTATTATTTAAATCTAATGAAACATTTTATCCAAGGATAAACTAAGTCTAGACAATATTTTACCAACAAAAATATATTAAGAGTAAAGACTACTTATACTGTTGAATAGTACTAAAGCGACAAGATTGAAAAGAAAATGTGTACCTATTTTGTCAAAATATATAGTCGCTCCAAAAAATTGTCTCGTTAGAGTTGACTTGTGTGAAAAGTCTCATAAAATTTAAGTCAATTTACCTACTATAGGTATACGAGTTTAAAATACACGTACCAGGGCACCAATTCTCAAATTTTTTGTAAAATTAATACTTTAATGTTTTAAGGCAAGTCGTAAATATGTCGAAACGGAAGTTTACAAGTCGGCTTGTTGCCGCAGCAACCGCCCTAATTTCTGCGGGCAATTAATCTGTAGTTGTAAATAACCTCTGAACCAGGCTCTTTAACCTATGTTTTCCTATTTCTTTCGGTTCGTAATCATAATACAACGTCACGTTTTGTTTAGAAAAATTTCATTTTGAATATAAACGGTAACGAGAACATATAAACGGTATGAGATAAATGGTAACTAAATACATTTTCGGTGTTTCACTTTCAAAATACTGCATGAATTGTAGATGGCAACTACAAAGCTTTAGAATATGAAATGCGAAATTTTTTAACCAAAAAATCACAGAAATGTATCCCAAATATCAATATGTTTTGTTTTTTATAAGTCGACGTGACTCAAATGCAAATATCCAAATTTTGATACAAATATTTTCCTGAGCTACAACAGAAATCACCAAATGTTTGAAATATTTAAATTTTCACGCGTAGAAAGCTTTTAAGTCCGAATCACGTAATACTTTTATTTCATGTCTGTGTGTGAAAAAGTAGCGTTCCAAAAGTATTGTCCACATCGACGGAAACACTTTTCAGTTCTGCCTTTTTCTTGAAAACTGGCAGTAAACAAGTTCGACACTCAATCCTTTGTGGGATACTTTTGAAAAGTTGTGCCATGGTAAGGCTGGAGCTTAGACCGCAGTGACACTCTTCCAAGAGAGTTTCACCCGCCAGAAGCTAATAAATATAAGAGCTTTAAGTTTTATTGACTTTGACGAAAGAAAATATGATTTATGTAGATGTAAGGGGTTTGTGCACTTTTTATTTTGTTTTTTGGGTTCTGTTTTTTTTT
Organism: Tuta absoluta; assembly: GCA_027580185.1. Classification (NCBI taxonomy): domain Eukaryota; kingdom Metazoa; phylum Arthropoda; class Insecta; order Lepidoptera; family Gelechiidae; genus Tuta; species Tuta absoluta. The sequence continues at coordinate 12,311,883 of JAQAHW010000016.1, read as the reverse complement.
CCAAAAAACAAATGTTGCGGTAAGTGTCATCTAACAAACTTGATTGTTTTTAAAAGAGAGAGAGAAGAATGGGTCTTAAAACTTCTTCTATTACCGAGCCATCATATTTTTTTTCTACCGTAAAAGATTCTATGTCGAGCACTTTTATATAAATCTATTACCGAATGACAGAAGAATTTGAATTGCTATTGGGGTACGTCAAAATGAATTTAAGATGAGAAAATTGAGAAAACCATTCATTACATATACACAGATCTCTTACTTATATATATGTCCTAAAGGACAGATAAGAAACAAGCCTTAGTACATAAAGTCCTTACTGAATTGACCATAGACTTACAATATACCACTACGTGAATTGACCATGGATTGTGAAATTTTACTGTGATGTACCATGGACTACTCGCTACGTTAGGTTGTTACCTCCTAGTATTTAATAGTGATGTGTAGTAGTCACAGTAATAGGTAGTATTTTTCACAGGTATTTTTATTATACAGGTAATTTAAATAAAATGAATGTTACATAATTTAAAATAATTTTATTACAGCAAACTAAAAACGAATAATTTTATTACAGCAAACTAAACACGAAGTAAACGACTGTCACCTCAAGCCGCCATACGCCGGTTTCTTATTCGTATCACTCTGGGAGCCTGAAAATAAAGCATAGGAAAACTTTATTAAAAACGATACGATAGATAAATCTCAAGGTACGACCCTTCTGTCCGTCGCAATGGATGTATGCAATTTAACTACAACAGGATAAGATAAATAAAGATCCACATAATAATAATTGAGTGTGTCAAAGAAATTTGAGTTTCTATTAACTTTGCTGATCATGACCAACCAATTTTTTGATAAAATAGACGTGCAAACCTAGATTGTTTATAGGGTAATTTAGCTGGTTGACCGGACACCAGTAGCTATCGGACACAGCCCAGTTATTTGCGCCGAAGATGAAAACTTTAAGTAAATTATTAGAAAAGTCAGTGTCTTTCAAAACTTTTCGACTATTCCCATCACATTTTAATTAGTTAGCATTATAACTGCTCCAGTGTCTCGTCAATTGGCCTCTTAAAATTTGCGAGTGCGGTTGTGTGCACATACAGTGAAAAAATCTTGGAGCTACGCATTTTTTGAGGTAAGTTACAGCGTTGTTTATAATTTATTGGATATAAATATTGACATAGTGGGACTATTTGTGATTCTAATTAACGTTAATTTCATTGAAAAGCTTAAAATTTTCAATATTTAGCATTAAAATTAGATGTCCGGATAACTAGAAGCAATTTTCGGGGAAATTTAGCTATCGGCCTACTGGTCGATAGCTAGCTGATAACCATTCAATTTACATCCTTTTTTTCATTACATTTTGAAAAGCTTCAGACGTATTACATAATTTCAAGCGTTCTAATATCCAAAGGCAACGGTTTAGTTAACAGGCGGCCATGCACCTTCATACAATAATTTAAAATAAATAAACTTTAAAATATTTTAAATTGACGGCCGACAGCTGAATTTGTACATTTTAGTTATCGGCATAGAGTTTACTAATGTGGCCGGGAACCAAAAACCTTTTTTTTGGTTTCCGGCCTTTCAATTAGTATTACTATTACAATTTTCTAGTAGGTAAGTTTTTTTTAACAAGATATTACGAAGCAGAATATTATTTTCTACTTAGTTTTGATTATTAATAATGGCTTATCATGTTTTGAACTATGGCAAAAACATAAATATTGAATAAGATAATGTTCATGACATTTACATTTAATTTTTTATTGAAAACCCATCCTTACTTGACAGCACTAAGACTTATTTTTCAACGCAATACACGGTGGCCGAAAAGTAGTTGTTTTAGCGGACGAAAACTGAATGTTCTGTCCGATAACCCCCTAATTCGCTCATTTCAGATATTTTATCGTTTTATTTATTTTTAAAGCATTTTTGAATAATAGGGGTTTTTTAAACTAAAACTACAATATCTACTGATTTCAAAATCATTTTATGCTGTAGCCTCGTCTAAATATTTGATACAAATATATTATCTTCAAGTCAAAAATTCGCAAGATTGGCCGATAACCCCCTAAATTACCCTATCAGGTTTATAATTATGTGTTTTCAGAGCTGAATAACGAAAACGCCACCCAGCCCACCAAGCTTGTATGGTACACTTAATTTTTCTCCATGCTAATGTTTGAACTAAAATTAAGTTTATTTTGTCTTATATAAAAGATAACAAAACTAGGTTTTGGTCTAAACCTGCGACATTACCTTCTACCTTATCAGGTAGGCAAAATAGGCGCGGATACGATTCTTATTTTTTTCTGTATAAGTTTAGCGCTGATACTGCCCATAGAATTGCACTATTCTGAACATTAATATAGTGTTACACTGTAATTGTTCTATTGTATATAATTAGTGTAGGGAAGTCGTGAGTTCATTTATTATAGGCAAGGTGGTGAAGAATGTGGGACATCATGCTATATTGACGCACACCTTCTGTGATGCAGTAGTCTAGCGTCTACTGATACTTAGCCAACTTATCGCTCGGTGTAGCTGTTCTCAATTTCAATTGTACATTGCTTTGGAGAGCATATCAAGCCAGGCCGGGATGATGTTTAAGATGATTCTACTTAAATGCTGATCGCTACACTGCCTCGTCGGCCTAGTAGGCAGTTTAAATACGCTGATGCTGCGGTTATTCGTGCGGAAAGAGAAAAAGTATAACTCACCATGCATTTAATTCACCAGTTTGGATGCCGACGAAGAATCGAATGTGTGGATCTTCATTTGTATGGAACTCAACAGATCACCAGTCTACTAAGATCACAACATCTAAGTAGCTCTTATCTTTGGTGTATTCTGAAAGTAGAAAGCATTGGATTGTTTTAAACTGGTCACTACCATAATGAACGCAGCAAAAAAAAACTAGACACTTAGACACACATAAGCAAAAAAATATTGTGATATCAACATCAAGGGAAGCTGCTTACATTTGCTATAGCGAATAAGTATGAACGTTGAAGTCATATCATTACTTATATTACATACCACAAAAATTGCAGCGAAACTGCGTTCTAAACGATGTTCTAAACAGTTTCAATAAATTCTTGATCGTAAAAACAGCAATACAAATTTTTATCGAATGCCGTCACCTCGTATTCGCCAAGTTCACTTTTCGTCGTCTTTGCCCATAGCACAGGTCAAAATAAAATAAATGGTTATAAAATGGTCAATGTTTACAATAATATTAAGGATAAATCGTAATTAAAGAAATAGAAATCGTTAGAAGTTGGCCGTGAAAAAAATGACAGTTTGAATTTGACAGGCATAGATAAAATTCTTTTGTATTCTATTTATCCATTGGACAGGCAAAGGTCTTAAAACCATACAGCCTCGTCTTGATGTAGCTAATCGTAACTCAGAAGATAATCGTGGGACTGGGACAGGTATACGGTCCACAGCTTTGTTCGGAGATTCCAATGGCTGTACATATATAACTTTAGTGTAACACAAAGTTATTAATACATATATCACGCCTATAATCCCTTACGGAGTAGGCAGAGCGTAAACGGCTGTAATATATCTGATGAATTATTTAAAAATCAAAAGTCGACCTGCTGGGCTAACATGCTTACCAGGATAAAATTTTGCAACCACATTATATCGTTTGTGGCTCACTTCACTGTGAATAGTTCCGCACTTTATTCATCCTGAAGATCTGTGCGCGTTAGACGACAAAATAATATGTCGTGGTGTATGCATGTTAAACGTACAGATAATAAGTTTAAACTTTCTAGCGAGGCCGCCGAACTGATGCGGGTTACCCGCAAAGCATCTTCTGGAATACCAGATCCCCAAATAAAAAGATCAGATGGTAAAAAGATCACACCATCTAATCTTGTAAACACAGTTGACAACAAAGAATTATCTTATGGTAAGGCGTGATTTCCGAAGCTGGAACACTAAACTTATACAGGAGGCAATCGAGAAAAATTGTAGAATCAGCTAATTAAGATGACATTATTACTTCCTCCCGCTCTTCGTAATTACTTCACACTTTCTCACTTCTCCGTCTAGTTACGCTATAAAACCGGCATAAAACTACAAAATAATATGTCATTTAAAAGGATTATGACTCTGAAACCTGAGTACACATTACAGTATTTTAGTATCTCCTTGCTGCACTCAACTTTGTAGAGATTGTTCAACCTAGCTTCAAGAACTCTGTGCTCTAAGCAACGACCACAAAGTCCTGATAGGACCTATCTTGTGAATTCCATGCATTAGAAAGTTAGTGGTCATTTATGAAATGAAACGACCTTTAACTAATTGACATGCACGCATTTCCCTGACATCAAACTGCGAACCTCATTTAGTTGGCAGAATTGAATGCTTGAAGAAATTGACACCTCATTATGGTCGTTTCTTCTAGGACTACAAACTACAATGACCTTCGCAATCTGAGATAATAGACAGTATCAACTAACGCTCTGACTAAGATCGTAAGATAAAAAAGTTCCGTAGAGTTCTGTTGTCGGCTCAATAACCTTAACCTTATGCAAAACTACGTCAGTTATAAAAAAAAAAAGTATCTTAATTAGAAGCTACATAATTGTTCTTTTTATCGTGTAGGACACTGTATTGACGGACGGGGCAAAAAGTAACACAGACTACTTTTACAGCGGCAAATAGCAATGTTTATCGTGGAAAATTTAAAGCAGCGGATGAAACCACTGAGAAGGCAAGAGTTTGTGTGTGTTACCTCTTTATACTCAAACGGCATGGAAAATACACACGTTCAACACTTGTTTTTTGGTACACCTGGTATTACCTGGAACTACACATATGGCGAAAACATTCCTATTCCACGGAAAAGCTGAAAAACAGCTGCGTGTTAAACTGCGGGCCGTATTCCTTGGTTTGTAGGTAATATAATGATAAAAGATTTTAATCTTAAGTTTTAAAGCAAAAAAATATCTAAAGCGTACTCGGTGCAATAACCCTTTGGTGGCGTGGCACAGACGAACTCACTTCCGGTGGGTACTTCGCTGTAGGGAAGAGACGAGCCATTTATTTCTCTAAGCTTTAAAGTATAACGTTACCGAACGTTTTTATCTTCTGTCTTAGGTTTTAACTTGGTCCTAGACAGTGAAACTTAAACTGCTACGGAAATTAGTATGAACTATTTCGGCAACATGTGATTTTCTGTCCTGTAATTGAAGACTAGATTCATTTGGGTCAGCGCTCGACCTAAAGAATGCTGGTATTTAAGAAAAGTTAAAATGGAAAACAGGTATGCATCTTATTTATACGGGAGTCGAATCTAATAAGCTTACAACTAATGAGTTGTAAAGTAACGCAATATCTAGTAAGTCATTTACCTAATTTACAAGTAGAAATCTACCTACGTGACGGAGTGGCAGCTGTACTACTCAAAGGTATTTTTAATATTATATTATTTTAGCCTATTGTTTCCCACTGCTAAGGCCTCCCCTCTCTTTTTCAGGCTTTCCTGTCTGCGGCGGTTTTGACTTAGTTAAAGTTACATATACAAAGATTTTTCGTTAAATAACTTTTGAAAAATACAACAAAACAAAACGTTTTATTCCCTAAAAACACACATTAATAAAATTACACAATATGTACAAGTTAGTATGTGTACGATCCTGCACATCGTCAGTATCGAAAATTTCACAACAATTGTTTGATTTATATAATTGGTCAAAATAATATTTAGTACAAAAAGCGAAAATAGTGTGTGTGTATGTATGTATAACTTAAATTAATTTACTGGACTCAATACAGTTTCAGTTTCCTCATAATGTAGTTTTAGAAGATACCTTGCCATAAGCCCTCTTGCACTGACAAAAAAAACTCTATATAAACGTTATTTGATACCCTTTTCCAAAACTCTAAAAATAAATCTTACCTTCCAAGAAGAGAAGTGATTTCAGGAGGCTCATTCAGAGGGTGCCATTATTCTAATAAAATGGGTATTATATATTCTTCGTGAACATTGTGATTACTTTTCGAGCCTTGTCCGCCTTCGCCCACCATTCTCACATTTGACCTAAGGTGAATCGCACACGCTCCGGACGATATTGCGGTTATTGACAGCTGGCATACACGTTCAGTGATAACCTGTGACAGACACAATTTCATGCGGTGACGCCTGTCATGGCATCCGGTTCATATGGGATTTCGTAAAATCAAAACTGGACCTGAAACACCGGAAAACCATACCGTGCATGAACAAACAGCCTAACCCTCGTGTTACAGGAACTAGCTGAACCTCGGGGGAATATTCAAACTTACGAACACAAATAAAAAACTCTCATTTTCAGCCTATAACGGACGAAGATATAAAGTTGCAGACAAAAAGTTATATTATGTCGATATGAAAGTGTGACCAAAATAAAGACTAACTCGTAAACGTGTTATTCTGAGAGAGTTTTTCAAGTCTTATATTTTTATTACTTGGATGTATTATGCGCGGATGATAACAGAGAAAAAGTGTCAAAATTCAGGAAAGAATTCCGTCGTGTCGCGTCGAGGGAATGACGGTATAAACGTAGGTGTTCCTGTGACCATAAACCATTTGAAAATACTTTATTGCTCGCACACTCAACTTCACTCCCCAAGCATCCGTGAATAAATACTAAAGAGCGTCATGAGCCTTTTTCTCAAGGCGGCTCTCACTTATTCTTTCGGGGTTATTCGACGGCGGAGGCCGCACCGAGCTCATCATTTGCATCCAAATAGCTGCTATAAATTCGCTACCCGAATTTTCACCATTCCCCAGTTCCTTGGGAGCAATTAAATACTTTTTTCTCGTGGTTCACGCCGCGTGCTCGATTTTCTGGTGTGAATAAATTCAGTCCAGATTGCAGTCGGCGGGCTAGGTTCATTAGTTTTGTTATTTCGACACGACTTAGCTGCGAGTATCAGTAATATGTGCTTATTTTGAAACTCGTTAGCGATTTTAGTTATAAGGAAGATTTCAAGCACGTTTCGAAATAAGTATTGTGATATTCTAAACGGTTAGGAATCATATCTGGGTATTCAGTTGTATTGTTAAAGTTATAGCTACAGTTTCCAATTATTATTTTTTCAAATCCTCGAACGCCCCGATGAACTTTGCAATTATTGAGGTAGAAGAATACAAAAAAGATATCAATGCGAAAGCAAATTTGTTTTAATAGGAAGGGGTGTGTCGTAACAAAATCCAAATACGAAATAAATCTCACTACAAGAGTTCCATTTCGCGCGGATAGCTCATATCAAGATGGCGATTTATCAGACAGACGGTAATCGAATTATTCCATAACAGCGATGAACTAAATAAACTTCAGGTTCATAAAGACGAATCTAGAATAATTATCAGTAACTTTTACTACATTTTCTGGGAAAGTTGTTGATTTCTGTTTGGTGGGACGGTAAAAGTTTTGAAAATATCTATAGATATCAATATGATAGTTTATCAGAAATATGCTTTAAAAATATTTTGAAAGCATAAAAATATCCATTATGCCTTAACATTGCGGCGTTTTCAGATTATCTTTTATCTTATTTTTCTTTCAGTTTCTAAGAATTCCAATCGAGTACCTATTTTATTATGAATCAGTATTTTATTTTGAATCAGGGTATTTTATTATAAGTCAGTCTAGTGAAATATTCCTAGTTGGTACTCGCATCAATAAAAATGAAGATTTTTAAAGATCTTTTTTATATTCTATTGTTATCTGTCTAACGTTGGATGATTTTATGCTGCGATGCTTTTCAAGTCCGGTCTTCCTTCACCACCGTCAAAATTACCTACCTATTCGGACCCAGCCCTTAGACTGAATAATTCAACCCCTTATGAATCACTCATAGATTATTGGTTATCTTACACAAATTTGGTAACGTTAATTTAATTTACATTGAGTAGCTGATTAGTTTTATAATCGATTAGTATAATAATAGTAAACTTTCTACGCAATGAACATCAAATTGTTCTTGTGGATTGTACATTTGTGGTACGATCCTCAGATTTCGTACTTTATCAGACTATGCCAACAGCGCCAGTAGGTTTGATTTCTCGCCTCGCGATGCGTCTCAAGCCTGGACAGCCCGAGGCCAATTCAATGGTTTGGAAATGATAAGCGTTAAACGTTATAGCTACTCACTTGTATATGCTCGATCCTTTTATTTGCGTAAACAGATTATATTATTCCAGATGAATGAGCGCTCAAGAAATGATTTAAGAGAGAACTATTTCAATTTCAGATCGGTATCTTAGGAAAATGAGAGATCGTGCCCTATGGGGAGGCCTACGTCCAACAGTGGACTGTAATAGGCCGATGTATGTGTGTATGTGTGTATGTATGCAACTTAGAAAACGTAATGATGATTTTTGACAACTACCCAGCATTATTGTTAATCTAGAACTTAGAAAATCTAAAATGTTGTATATTGAATACCAAATTTTGAAACACTTCCCGTGTTACGTATAAAATTTTTGAAAACTTGCGAAGTTTTAAGTGCGGGCAGGATTTGCCTCTTCCAACTGGGCTACCACTGCCGGTATATGCTGTATATATCATTCATAGATTTTATACCAACTTATTCACATACTTGTTTTATAGTAAAACCGCTTATTCAATTAGATTTAATTCAACCACTAATTAGAATGTAATGTTATGAGCTGATTAAAATTCCACCAAATCCAGAGGTGTTGCGGTAAACTGATCTGAATGAACTATCAGATAAACAACATGTATTGTATAATAATAATTTAAAATTTGGTGGTCATACATAATACAGTAGGCTACCATAGTTGTGTTTTATTAAGTTTGGAATATTTCCAATTATCCGTGTGATGCCAGCTTACATATCCGTGTGATGCCGGCTTAGAAGAGCATCACCCTATTTCTTTCCCGTCGGTGTCGTATGAAGCGTAAGAGACTCGAGGGTTACATGTGTTTTGCAATTTTAGACGATGGGCTGACAACCTGTCGCTAAAGTGATACATGATTATCTGAATGACCCTCAAATGTTTGTCAGACGTGACGTAAGTGACCGTTTTTTCGGTCTTGTACGCTCTGCTTACCCCGCAAGGGATAAAGGTGTGATATATGTAAGTATGTATCGAATATTTCAGTTAAAAGTGTTAAGAAAACTGTTTTTTTTTTTATTTAGCGTGTGAGCAAATTATCGAGTTTTCGTAAAAGCAGTATCGGAAGGTCTTATACGATATTAAGAGGCCGTACATGAAATTGCGCTGGGCGAAAGTAGGTAATTAGCATTAGAACGCGTCATCGTGCAGCCGAGCGGCGGCGATATGCAGACCCAGCGGCGGACGGCAGCGTATAGTTCGATCAATCAGTTTTGATCCTATTTATAGTTTTTGTGGCAATTGTATGAAAAAGTTTAAAATTATTGCGTACCTACTAAGAATTTTGGGATTTGTGGAATGTTATCGAAACTAATTAATTACCGACTACTATTCAGGGGTGTGCCCATGTACCAGCATCTTTTTTTCGCTTAACAGCGCCAAATTTATATTTATTGCCTACTAGCTTTTACCCGCGACTTCGTCCGCGTTAGATAGTTTTTTTTCGCAGAAGTTCTAAAGTAGGTACCTATGTGTATTCATAGTAAGTGTGACAGTGATATTAGAACAGTTGTTATCTCTACTGTTTAGAGATAACTTGCTTGCTTCTGTTGTTAAAGGGACAATTCAAGATTTGCTATCCGGCCTGAGAGACCAATATTTATAAAAATTGAATATAAAAGTCAGTAGATAACAGAGTACTTACTCCAGGGGTGCCGATTTGAGAACACTAAAATGGTCAGCATAAGTAGATAAGACAGATAAAAAGGTATTTTAAGTTACTGTAATACATTTTTATATACCACATTTTTTGTTTTTCTGTATTTTGCGAAAACAAAGATTTTGTGGGTTTGACACTCGTGAGTCTGCCCTCACGTGTATGCCCGTTCGGGTAGCCGCACCCTGTCGCGCCCTCCCCCTCCGCCCCGCATCGCCGCCAAAGCGCGCGCGCCGCGCCGCGCCGCGCCGGAACGGCCGGTGCGCGCGGCCGCGGTCATAAGACCGGGCATTATTTATTTAGTTGCTGTGTATTTTCAATACATATCCATAACGCATGCGTATGTCAGACGAAAGGAAATCGCGAATTTCTATTTTACTCCCTTACACTTACAAAATACGCCGCATCGGACGTCAAATGTGATCCCCGACTTAACGTGTTATGTGGATGATACTTTTCAGTTCAGAACATGGTAACGTATCACCTAAGTAGATATGCCTAATTACAATGAAGGTAGTGCATACGATGCAAACGGCGGCGGCACAGCGGTATTTTTCAGTAATGATAAAAAATCCTCGGTAAAAGTAGGCAATGTCCTTTCTCAACTTATTCCCATCATACTGAACAACTTTTGTTTTGGAACCATTTCTGTATCTCCAATAGTTTAGGTGGGCTCCTGATGGTAGACCTGGTGGTCTACATAAGGTACTCCAGATCCTCAAATGTTCTTGTAAAAAGAAGCGGCCCATCATACTAAACAACTTTTGTTTTAGGACCATGCCTGTATATCTAATAGTTTAGCTTGGCTCCTGATGGTACACCTGGTGGTCTACATCTATACTCCAGACCCTCGAATGGTGATAATAAATAGCCTATGTCCGTTCTCGGTATGCTAGCAATCTCTGTGCCAAGTTTCATGAAGATCGTTTCAGCGGTTTGGCCGTGAAAGCGTAGCAGACAGACATACAGACCGAGTTACTTTCGCATTTATAATATTAGTGTGGATAGTTAAATCTGTAATGTATCATTATAGTCCGTTAAAATGGCCATTTATTTGCAAAATCCCGAAATTTCAAGTTATTTATACTCTAATAGGAAGTAAAATCACAATATCAAGTTCAATTAATTTAATCAATCATAAATCAATACCGCACTGAAAAAAATACTTTCAGAACCAAAAAGTATCGGTCGCACTATAATTCCGCCTGTGACGCGTGATCTACTGTCCTCTACGCGCGCGATCGACACACATTCGTAATTTTGTATGTGTGCGTGAGTGTGACGCAGCAGGATACACGTCCTTCTCCCAAGAGCGCGGCGCGCGGTCTGCCGAAACAGCATTTGCGCTCCCGTATATAATTGATAATTCCGGAGAACTTTAAAATATTCGATAAATTTCATAAAATACATATTTGTAATTTTTTTTATAGCTAATGTGTTAGCATGAATCTATTTTTCAATGTGTAAATTGATTTTTTTAAAAACGTGTTGTATTGTACTAGAAATCCGACGCTGTATACGTTTAAAATTTCTTCAAAGTAGGGCCATTTTACTGCAGTTTTTCTTTGAATTTTTGAATTAAATTACTAAAAACTCCTCGGCCAATTTTTAGCACTTTTCAATGTCTTTATTGCTGTATACTTTATAAACCACTCCATATTTTAAAATTCATGTAAACAATAATGATACGAACGTCACGCATCGAAAACAATTAAAACACGTCTCAGGTTATTAACTATTAAACAAACTGAACAATCAAAATCAATAATTTGTCTGGGCCAATTTTTAGATATTGAATTAATCTTCAATAAAACATATCATAACACATTGTTACTTATTCTGTTTTTTTAAACGAGGTCCTACAGAATTGAAGAAACAAGACAAAATTACTCAAAACTATGTACGGCCTCTTAAATTATTTTATTATTTTATACATTACTGTTCTTCAGGCAACATAGTGCCACATCACATTATATGAGCTAAAGGTAGTGCTGAGATACACTATATGTGTAAATCAAGCAATTCCAGAAAAATATATAAATAAACATTATTTTTGGCAGCGTAATTTAGAAAATAAAAACAAAATCACGCAGGCATCGTTAAAACCAAACAACATCGGCGATTAGTATCAACTGAGATCTCTTAGTGAGTGCGAGACCAGTAAATACAAGCCAGATGTCGTGTTAATCTGGTTCCACATGAGTAAATTACAAGATCGTGACGCTGCTGGCTGTACGCCAAATGGGCGGATGGGTGGCCGCATCAGCCGCGATTCCCCGCAGATAATTCGTTTCGTTCGTCGGCTGAGCAACTTCTTGGATCCAAAAGCGAACTCCAACTTTTGTTCACAAATGAATAAAGGAATCGAAGAGCTCCGCGATTTGTTCAAAGATTGATTTCGATGAGAATTTGGATTTGAATTTCAACTGCGTTATTGAATTTATGTTTGCGCTTGGTCGGTGATAAAACGAGTTGATGGAAAAGAAAGAATAATTTGGTACTATTAAAAGTGATACAGGTAAAGGATTGTAGCGTAAAACACCTTTCGAGAAAGCTTGACTTACAAAATAGGGAGAAAAATCGAAACAGCTGCGAAATTTGTCTACGAGTATGACACAATTTCCATGGGGCCCTCCTCGCCGGGAAACATTTCCTCCTCTTTATTAGGACAATGGTTTTACATGGTCCTTATGCCATGTGTTAATAATGTTACTGTCAAAGCGCTCTTCTGAATGACGTGGGTCGGAAGGCCGTGCCCACAATACCAGCGGAAGTGGATGATTTGGGAATTTTGAGAGTAGTAAAGGACTCTTTGAGAGATAGATACTTCAAAAATATACTATCAACATCAGTCACAAATTGAAGCCGTGGGTTTTCGGCGGGTATTATAGTACTACGATTTGTAGGTTGGTTGACATGTGGTACCACAAGAGTAGGTTCTAAAAATGTTACTACAACAGGTACAAGCTAGCACCTTCAGTGCATTTATGTTTGTTGAAAGTTACCTTTCACATCGTGTGGCATATTGAGTCCATTGCCATGTTTTGGATTTTGTTTAATCTGAGATTGTTCAATCTGAAGTTTTCCTAAAATCCGCTTCCTCTCTCGCTGACATTATGACCCTGCCTTAAGTGATTCAATTTCGGTTGGTATAGGTACTAACCATTACAACAAATGATAAAGCTTTGTTTGCCACTACATTGCCCGTGCCGGTTTTCTAACAGTACAATACAAAATTGTAAGAAAAGAAGAAAATAATATTCTACAAATTTAAATTTTTACAATGACGGGTCATGACGTCAATAAGTGATAGTCTTCTTCATTTTCTTCTTTTTGAGTGGGACACAGAGTCGTCTAACGACCCGATGAACCCTGGTGTCAGGGTTTTTGGGTGAGGGGCCGAATCCCCGGATCGTTAATTGTTTTTTATAGCATTTGTACTATGAGGAAGAGAAGCGCAATCTTGTAAAGTTTGACCGCCTACTACTAGGAGTGGGCCTCTGACATGGTTGTGTAACGACAGCCATTTAAGTAATCATAGACAGAAACCGGAACCGAGCGGCTTAACGTGCACTTTAAATGCCGAAACCATCTGTCTTTTCAGACAGTCAGGTGGTTCAGCCTGCAATGTTCTAACCAGACAAGGAACAAATTCACAAAGTGATAAATATAAAACTTTATCAGTGCCCTACAGAGAATCGAACCCGGAACCTTTGCGTCGCAGGCAGTCGCAATACCACTGCGCCTCATCAGCCGTCAAGAAGTGATACTACTATCCTATATTGAACAAAGATAACTTCATTTCATTTCATTGTAAAAAAAAACTTTTTTATTTTTGTATCAGTATGTTGGACCCCGCCGTTATTCTAATTAGCGGTCAGGAGGGTAAAATCTACGTCATACATACACATATCACGCCTATAATCCCTTGCGGGTTAGTCAGAGCGCTAAACATCCGCAAAAACGGACATTTACGCCACGTATGACAAATATTTGAATGTCATTCGGAAAATTGTGTAGGTATCGCCATAGTGACAGGTTGTCAGCCTATCGCCTAAAAATTGCAATACACACCCTCGTGTCCTTTAGTCGCTTCTTACGACTCCCAAGGGATGGAAATGAGGTGATGCTATTCTTAGCCGGCATCACACGGCCTAATCTACGTCATATTTAAAATAATCTAACTAGGTATGAACCTATATGTTTTGATTTCCGGTAAATGTCGTATAAAGTATACTTTTTGCTGTGAGGAAGCTAAATAACACTTTGAAAAAACCCGTAACGTGCAAATATATCCTTTCAACGTCAAAATTATTCCAGTACCTATATTATTTTCATCTTGTATCAATACCTGCCAGCTTTTTTCTTTATGCAATTTCTCGTTACGAGATAAATAGAAAAAGAAAATACACTATTCCTGCCAGTTTCAAAGGTAATATTAAAAGAATTCAGTACATAGCTCGGTTGGAATTTTCCAGCATTTTTCCAGTAATTTGGATTCAATTCACAGCAACCAATGGCTGGCAATAAATAAAGTGCAACTCCGAATGAGGCTGGCTGGAAGTAATCCAAATCCATTGCAGTACCTTTTTTTTCTGTTACAACGTAATACAAATGTTATCAGATTCCGTAATTAGATAGGTCTTTAACCGACTTAAAATAAGAGGTTTCCTAATTCATCGGAAACTTTGTCGTATTTTATTTGTTTGCATAATGGAAAAAAGTAATACTAACATCTATGATGGGATCCAAGTGAAATTAAAAGACCTATTTGGGAATAGTTCAAACCAGTACCAAAACGTTGCCTTTTAATATTAAGTATTAGTTTTTGTATCAGCTGGTAGAGCTACAATATTTTATCCCATTCATCAAATAAAATTGCAATATTAATTTCTTCGTCCGTCGTTGGTGTAACCATCGCATTTTGTTTCTTTTTTTGTATTTACTACTGTATTTGAACATTCCTTTCGCCAATTCATTATAACTGACCTACGATATCCCACTGCTGGGCAAAGGCCTTCCCCGTGGTCTTCCACTTCTTTCGGTCTAAAGCCATAATGGCCCATTTTTTAATTACTCAGCGAAAATTTCAACAATCTCTGTTATTCGTGCCATTTAGGAAAACTGGAATGTGGTGTTCAATATTTTTTCAGTTCATAAATAATTCAAAGTTTAATCGCAGTGTTAATTGCTTTGACAATGGATTGGTTTTCGGCGGTAGGCTTCCTATATGTACATAATTCTTTTTGTTCATTTCTGCTTTTGGACTATTTTGTCACCTATAATAAAAGATGCTTGAGACGGCACTTACAGACAAGAAAAAAAGGTCGTTTATTTTTAAGTGAACATGCATTCCTTGGGTCTTAATATATGTCTGACGGCTGGTCATAACATGATTATGTTACGAAATAAGATAAATATCCTCTTAATACTCATTCAGATATATCTAATATGAATAATATAAATCTTCGTTATCCCAATAAAAAACCTTGAACTGATCGTAGAATCTAGGATATATTATTCTACATAATTTATTAGGTATTAAGTTTATTTTACTGTAATTATTGAGTTTATTTCCTCTCTCTCATATATAAACACTGGCCCACAAAATTCAGGAACCAAACATAAACAAAATGCTGTCTCCAGCTATCCATGGTCATAAACAATAATAATACTGGAGCGAGCAAAATATTATCTCTGTTAAATTTCTAGTAACCAAGCTTTGGAGCGTGACCAAAATTATGGGCGTAATAATGGCGCATCCACTTGAAATATTATGCAGTCGAAGTTGAGTAAAATGTGGACATCCGGGCATTAATTTGTGTCATACTTTTGTCTAAGCGCCCGAGTGTTGTAAAACTGGTCGACGGCTTTACGAGGTAGAGTTCTGCCATAGTTTTATTCGCAAGTTGGAAAGCGAATACGAATGCTGAAATTGTATATTCTAACTATTTGACTGTGTAAAGCCAGATGACTGAATACGTAAGCAGAGCGCAAAGTGCGATGGTGGTTTTCGGAGTCTGCTAATTTCAAAACCTAGAATGCCAATGCTAGAGCCTATCTCGGTACTACTGATTATAAATAAAACAACTTTCAAAATTCAAAGAAGTCAAACAACAGCGTACATAGAGTGAATGACTGGAACCTTCTTTAGCACAAACTATTATAACACTTATATAAGGTGAATAGAAAAATAACATCGGTATTTTATTCACAATTTAACTTCACTCTTCGGTAAGTTTTGTCCGTTACCCAAAGCTCTTACAAAGCAAAATTACAGTCTCAAATTCTATCTAAGTCCGGTTTCCGTGTAAAAACCTGAAACACATTGTTTGCCGGAGACAATCCAATTGTCAAAGCCGGTGCAGTGGAAGCAAACAGCAAATTGCTCGCTAACTCGAGATTACACGGCGCACGGTGCAACCTGGCCCCGCCTACCACTCGCTTCACTCCACTATTTGATTTACCAAACGTTTGGAACAAGTATTTCTCGATTTAATGCTTTTGTGCAGATTTAAACCGAACTCATTGCAGTCCAAAAAACTGAGGATATCTTGATAACCCGAGATTACACGGCGCACGGTGCAACCAGCCTACCATTCGCTCCACTCCACTGTCTGATTTACTGAATTGGAATTAGTGTGTCTCTGATTTAATAATAATAATAATAGCTTTGTCTCAGGCACACTTACACCCATAAAAACAATACAATTTATGAAGTATGAATTGAAACTATACTCACCGAGCCCCCGAAAATTAAATTAAATCAGACTATGTACCACTGCGCTGGGTTTTTTCAAGTTAGTGGTACGTTAATACCATAACCTACAATGTGTCTTATTAAGCATAGATTATACGTTAAGAATATAAATTGGATTGGCACTTGAGGGTATGGATTACCTGATTAAGACCACAAAACCGCAGCTAAACAATAAGAAACGGAACGAAAGGGGTTCCTTAAGATCATTTCACTTACAATATTTCCCACTAGAGTATGCTGTGATATTGCTTTTGATATTGACAAAGCGAGATGTTTCTCATGCATCGTAGTGATTTTTTTAAGAGCCCGGTTAATCAGAATAAGATATCATTTAGCTGAAACGAATTCGGTCAAAACTAAAAAACTGTCAATTTAACGATAAAAACATAAACGAATGTAATATGTTTTTTTAGACCAACACATGCACAAGACATATTTCACCAAAACCTAGTATATTGCGGTTCAACCGTGAAGCGTCTTACAAAAATAGCGAATATCCAAATTTCTGGGGCAGTTTTTATAACGATCGAAGGCTCATTTCCTGCCGACATTCGTCCTCCCTTCCCTGATATGTCTGTCCCAAAGTGCTACGGATATATGGCTGCCACTCAATTTTGGATTGCGCAGAATTTGATTCAAGTTTGATAAGTTGCTGATTTTGCGTCATCGTGTTGAATGGAGAACAAGAAACATAATATCGGGAATAATTTCCTGACTTGACATTTACTTGTGTCACGCTGCTTGGTACCTGTTACTATGCCGATCGCTTTTCCTAATAATGCTTTAATTTTTTTACCACACATATATTTTTTAGAAACACAGTTAGTTACAGACACTGAAAAATAAGTAAGTAGGAAATACTTTACTATTAAACAAACGAACTACTGCGA
The DNA here is from genome assembly GCA_027580185.1 of Tuta absoluta. NCBI lineage: Eukaryota > Metazoa > Arthropoda > Insecta > Lepidoptera > Gelechiidae > Tuta > Tuta absoluta. The sequence goes on along the minus strand of JAQAHW010000016.1, from coordinate 12,294,418 downwards.
TGGTAGCTTTGAATGAGAACTGAAAATTTTACCATCGTCGGGATTACAAACAACTACCTACCTTACCTATTCATCAGTGTAAGATTGTCTCACAAACAAAATCAAGTCTGCTTTATACCAAATTGTTTGGCATCTAGCGACACCAATTAGGAGCCTTTGTTTGTATTGCTATAAATTTTAACGGTACATTAAGTCTATTCACTAAGGACGGTCTTATAAATTGTACGAGATGAATTTAAGCGAATTCTCTCAGTCAGTCGGGAATGCAACGGGGAGCGGGGAATTTTTCAAGTAATTTGGATTCTATTCACAACAGGCGTCGAAGGCGGGACGCCAAATGAACTGGACGACGCTGCATTAGGGAGAGGAGAGGAGGGAGGGGCTGGAACATGGTAGAAATTACATGCCGTATTACGTCTGATGCCTTAAAATAGCATCATCCCATCTTTACCTGTCGTAAAAGGCAACTGAGAGAAATCAGGGAATGGTTAACAGTCTGTTTTGAACACCTTGTTAGAACTAAAGGTACTTATCAGTAATAAAAAGTAAATATACCTCTATGAACTATTTTTGATCTATTATTATTGATCCATCAACTAAAGTATACATTAAGGGTAAGAATTGCGGCGTTCCCAGTGAATGCAATATCTTGCACTGCGCTCGGCTCACTAACCTGTCTATGAGGCTTATGTCCAGCAGCTGATTATTGTAATTGCTGACTGTTAACAAAGGTGCTAGTCTAATATGCGGCGTAGGTTAATTATTAGTTCGAATAGTAATAGTAGGTAACCCTAGCAAGTCTATTTGGACTGCTACAGTCATTTTCCCATATAATTCGAAGCGAGTATCTTTTCCTATTGTCTTACAAAATGTACTTAGGCATAATAAAGGAACGAATAAACAATAGTAAAAGCGTTTTAGTTCTGTTTTGCTAATTATGGCTTATATTTACCTACTGTGGCTGAAAGATGGCGCGTACTCATTGCAGCATTGCATTTCTTGCGTAGATATTGTCGTCTCCTATTCAGACTCTAGGCTTCTCATATGACTTTGCATCTATATTTACATTTTTATGTACGCATATGGGCATTTTAATTCATAGGTCTAAATTAATGACATCTTCTTAAATGTACCATGATTTTATTATGTACTTATAGTGCAATATTGTTTTCATATCTTCTTAGGTGATTTGGTGTATCTCACCGATTCATAAATCATGTTTCATCAAAATTTCCTCATGTGTGGCACGGCAGGAGGGTCGATCGCTGTGGTCAGTAAACTTCAGAGTAACGGCCACCGATGTGTTTAGTGCGGGACGGCCTCTTTCTAAACAGACTGATAACTGGTTTGTGAGCAGTCATTGGATGCAGATGATTTCGATTTATGGAATCAAACAAACAAATATCGTTTTCAGATGGTGGTGGCGTTAAGTTACATGCCGTGTGATTAACCTAGCCAGCCCCTTGGCAGTGCCTTTATTTTTAATTTTTTTTATCCCGCCCGAGCCGGTTTTCTATCAGAACATTACAAAATTGTTGTAAAAAAAAGAAAATTGTGTGATACAAATTACTTTTTTTTACGGTTCATGACGTCAATAAGTGATATGATAATACTATCCTACATTGAATAAATAATTTCAATTTCAATCACGCCTATGTATAGTAGAAGACGTCTTATGGCTGTTGACAGTGAAACCGATCACCGTTTATGACGATGACAATGATGATGTAAGGTAGAGCAACAGTTGTGCCAAACAATAAAATCAAATCATAAGCTTAGTCGAAGCTACTAGCAGTTTTGCATTTTACAATGCCATTCTTATCGTCAAAGTTGGAGCCAAATACAATACATAATTGGATGTAACGACTATTCACAGGGACATTTATCCATTTTACTGCCATGGCAGCCATTTTCAAATTGTTTTGGGTCGTAATCGGAATTGTTCAATATTTATTGCACGATAGGGTAAAACTATTTTGCATTGGTTGATTATTTTTGTAAATTATTTAATCTTATTGCATTGAGTATTTTTAGCAAACAAAAGTTTGTTCCAGTTATATTCCGATAAAAAAAATATTCTTGGATCTTTTTATGTCATTCTTAAAATGGAGCAATATTATTCTAGTTTTTCAAACAGTTACTAGGAAAAACCAGTAGAAGTTTTTTTTTTTGTTTTGCAAAATAGGCCCTTATTTGTCTCCTGTCTCACTCACCTGATGGTATAAGTGACGATGCAGACAATGATGGTATATGCTTGCTTAAATAATGCCTATTCACTCTTGCCTTGAATAGGCCTAAGTTATAATGTTCCGGAAACAGATCCACCAGCAAGGCATTCCACTTCTTAGCTGCTTGCTTAAAATTATTTTAAACGGATTTAAGTTGTGTTTATTTTTGAGTTTACAATTCCTACGTTTTAAACTCTTTACAGAGCTCGTGGTCACAGACGACTAAGATGTTAGAAGTCATTATCTAGAATTGAAATTATTTTTGTTCTACTGCCATCTATTTCGTAACGTCCCGGTTCCACGCTGAATACTGAAACCGCATCTTGTGTAGAAGGGCTTACAGTATGTTGAATCTGGTTTTTCCGCTGCGTAATCTTCGGAGTCCATGTTGATGAAATTCCCCGTCCACTATCTCTGTTAAAATTGGGATGTTTTTGAATTTCTATGGCTTTCCGTACCTTCCTAAGAATGAATCTCTTCTCTCTCGCCTTATCGAGCCTGACATAATGGGTGGCGGTAGAACAAAAATAATTTATATTCATAATAATTTATATTCAAAATAATGACGTCTAACACCTTAGTTATCCGTGACCAAGAATGAGATCTGTAAAGAGCTCGAGACGTAGGAATTGTAAAATCCAAAATAAGCACAACTTAGATCCGTTTAAAATTGTTTTATTGTGATAAGTTATAAGTAGTTGCGCAAACTCAAAAAAATATTACCAGAATAAGTTATTTCTGAATAACGTAGAAAATCGCTATAAGCATATCGCTGATTGTTTACTTTCATTAAAAAAAGTAATAATGTCGAACATATTAAAAGGAGGAAATGGACAAAGGGCCGACCGGCTAGCAAAAGTGTTTTATGTATAAAATACTAATTCAACCAGATTTTCCTTGTACCCGGCTTACGAAACATGCTTAAGAGTTAATCAGCATCAATTTGCTACGATAAATAACAACATACGGCTATGATTGTTATTACACCCTTTGCTGTTTTATTGCCTATGGGCTGCTTTGGGCAATTCCTTATTTTATTAAACTACAACCTTGTGCTACAACCACACTGACTCTCTTTTAATACAATAACAGTCACACCTATTTGACAACTACAAATCTTATGGAAAAAAATCTAATGTCTTATTGAGTGATTAACTTTTTTGCAAAATTTTAAGTCCATCGGTTTTACCCGCTGCTGGCTGTTTTCCTGCGGTAAAAGTAGCTGATAGATATTCAGTGCTGAGCTAAACAAAATCTGTTTTTGTTAAATGCCCGATTGGCTTTGTAAACTATATAAAACTAAAACTAACCAGTAACCAATAAAAAACTTGTAACTCACTGAAAACTTTTCCTTATATTCCAGATTCCGAAACATTTTCAAAAGTGAACGTAGTGGTCGTAAACAAAAAAAAACTCTCCGTAAATAAAAGGCAGTGAGTGAAAAGAGTAATTTTCTCCTCCATAAAAACAGTTACGGAGTTATTTATGGTGATACCGCAATCTATACACGAGATTTTGCTTGGGGCAGAGCATTAACGATTATCCGGGTTTTCGTACAAAGAAATATTACTTTGACAAATAAATTCTGTGAGTCTTTTTCTCGCCCAAGGGTTTTGATAACTGGCCCGCTTCAAATCCGGTAAAACGAAGCAGTAAAGGATTCATTCCTGAGAACTGTTTATTAGGGACCCAATCTACAACTGAAAGAAAACTTAGGGATTTTCATGAAGCTGACAGCCGCAAAAAGTTGTTTCAACAAAAAACGGATGAGTGAATGAACTTCGCCCTAATTTCTGTTGATCACCTTTGTTTTCCGAGGGTGAAAAAAAGTTTTCCTAAAAAGAAAGGCAAGAAAAGCTTTCCCAATACAAGTTTGATTGTCAAAAATACATTATTAAGTTTCCTCTCAAAATAATTTTAGGTTATATTTCAAATTTTTTTTGCTTTCCTATAAAACCCCGTATTTTGATACCGATACACGACAAATTGTAGGAGAATCCTACATCCAAGCCGCGTTCTTGTAGTATTTGTTCCTTTTATCTCTTGAATAAGCAAGATTTTCACAAAACATCACGTACGGCATTTTTCGCGGCGTAATTTTCTAAGGAAATGTTGTACATTATATTATTACCGGGACCCCTAGCGGGAAAAACGAGCGTTTACGATATCTGTACTAATGTCTATCTATTTTGTCTCTTGTCAAAGACGTGCAAAGAATTCGGGGATCCAAAAAATTCGTTTGACCCCTTTTTCTTTCGCAACGAATGCAATCTTAAATTTAACTTATATTACTCACGAATTGTTTCTTTTATTCCGTTTTCGAAGTAGATCAACCAATCTGTGTTTGTTTTGGTCAGATACCTTACCTTACTTTGTGAAATAACTCTGTTAAAGAATCTACTGTTCGCTACTTTTAGTCGGAGTAGCACACGCACCGGACGGTCTTGCAATTCGTGACAGCGACCATACAAATGACCATTTGTGACGACCGCAATGATAGCGACGTATACGATTACGTCCGATGTTTGTATGCGATTTCGAAAAATCCATTTGTTTAAAAACCAAAACGGGTAAAACACCGGAAAATCATGCGGTTCGTGTGGGGACTGCCTTAGGTAGTTGTTGCGGACAGCGAGCACCGTCCGTCCGAAATGACACTTCAGACGCAAGAAAGAGACGGCAATAGTATTAGGTACAAAATAGACGGTTTCGTATTAGACGCCTATTACGCGAGTACTTGTTAACCTTACCTACTATTGGCCGCTATTGTATTATTTGGTAAACAACCTTTGTTATAAAATGTATTGTTTTGATTGGTCTAAAAAACAAGCATTGTGATTGGTTCACCAAATTTGTAAATATGTTTAGAATTAAAGTAAGCATTGTCATTGGCTAGGACGTTAAGCTTGTTTTGTATAAATTGACGTGCTGGCTAGAGCAAATTCATACTGCTTACGCAGTCTTCGCTTCTCAGCGAGCATGTCAGCTATGCGCCGTGGTAGAGGCGGAGCGGCCCCCGAGGTGGGGGCGTCCATCACGGCGCTTTGCTTAGCTCGCTGGACCGCGGAATCGAACTCGCTAGCCAACGCATCGACATCTGATGGAGTTGAGACTGGTCTCATGGGAGTGTTTTCAACCATGAACCGGCCGAATTTATCCCAGTCGTACTTCCGCCTCGGCGGCAGCAGCCTAGTCCTTGCTGGTTGGTCTGAGACGACCAGCAGGACAGGTAGATGGTCGGAGCCTGAGTGGAAGTCTAGTGTCTCGACGGTGGGATCGGGCCGGAGCCCCTTGACCACCGCGAGGTCTATGACATCCGGGAGTTTCATGCGGTCGTGCGGGTAGTGGGTCGGGGTCTCCGGCCCCAGAACCACGTACCCGCTGGGATCAGCGTCATCGAAGAGGCGTCTGCCATCCGGACAAGTCCGCATGGAGTTCCAACTTATGTGCTTACAGTTCCAGTCCCCGGCGGCTATCGTCGGCCCTGGGGAGTCCAGAATCTTCTGGACATCCGCCAGGACCAACCGCGTCGCCGGTGGTTTGTAAATTGCAAACACACGAGTTGGGACGTCACCGAGAGCGATCTCCACTCCCAGGGCGTAGACCGACTGAAGGTCAGCATGGGTGAAGGGTGGCAGCTGCTGATGCACCAATCTTCTTCTTACCAGGACGGCTAGGCCTCGGAAGGCGCGACCTGTGTCGCTGAGCTCGTCCTGCCGGTAAACGAAGAAGTTGGGAATCTTCAGTTGGTCTGCGCCTTTCAGATGAGTCTCTGAAAGTAGCGCGACATCAACGTTCTGCTCCTTCAAGAGGGCACGAAGAAGGCCTATCTTAACCTTAGATAGGCCTTTGGCGTTCCAGTGGACGATCCTCAAAGACACAAGCATTGCTTATGCTTTGAGGATCTTTGCCATACCGGACAGGAGCACTGGAAGCGGGTCTTGGTCCGCTTTCAGTGCCCCTAGCACCTCGGTCAGCACCTCAATGGCGGCCATCGTTGCCGACTTTTTGCCGGCTTCGAAGGCCGCCTTAACGTCCGACGTTCCCTTCCCCTGGATTGGGGCGGGGTGTCGGTCGGAGGTGGACAACTTCCTTGGAGGAGCATCGTTGTGCGCTGGCTCCTGCTGCTGTCGAGGCGGGATTTGGGGCAAGGAGGGGCCTTTGGCTCCCTTTCCTTTGCGCCTCCTCCTGCGCTTGTTTTTGCCCTTGGGGCCGCTCTCTGGGTCGTTGGCCTTGGCCATGAGCGACCCCTTGGCGTTGGCCTCCCCTGTGGGCGCGGCACGAACTTCGGCCGCGCCGGCCTTTCCGGAGGAGGTGCGGGCTGCGGTTCCAGCCTTCTTATTGCGCGCTTCGCGCACGAAGGCCGGGCAGGCCACATAATTAGCGGGATGTGGCCCTCCGCAGTTGGCGCAAGTCGCCGGTTCTGCCCTCGGCCTAGGACATTCCTTGGCCGGGTGCTCCTCCCCGCAACGCACACACGCAAGTTTGCGGTGGCACTTGTGCGAGGAGTGGCGGAACTGTTGGCACCGGTGACATTGCGCCGGTCCCTTCTTGCCCCGCCAGGCCTCTATCTTGACCCCCGGCATATTCAGGAGTATGTTCACTGAATATATGCCGGGGATCGTTGCAGCGTTGCGTTCGAGCTGGGCAAAGTAAATACACCCGGGTCGTCCGCCACGCCCCTGGATGGGGCGCACGTACTCGGGGGTGTACCCCAGCTCTCGCAACTCAGCCTCAATGAGGGTTGCGTCGGTGTCCATCGGTAGCCCTCGGATGGCAACCTTGAGGCTGCGCTCCGCAGGGAGGGAGAACCAAGACAATTTGGTCTCCTTCTCTAGGGCCATCAGGTAGGACTGTATGGTCCTGTACTCCTCCCCGGTCTTCGGGATGAAGCGCACCCCCCGCCCGTAGGGTCGGGCGTTGGGAGGGTGTCCGAGCTTCTCCCGGAGGGCACGGAAGTGCCGGGCCCAGTCCGGGAGTACCTCCACCACTAGTGGGGGGTATCTCTCCCTTTTGGACGCGGGCGGAGCGGGCTGCTGAGCGGGCTCGGCCTGGCCGTTCGTCATTGTCGCTGGCGGGGAATTGTCATCCCGCCGTGGTGAAGCAGGTGCCGTGCGGGGGGGCGGGGTGCCGCCGGATAGCACAGCCGCGAACGAGGGCTGTGTCTCCATCGCCTCTGGCACCTGGCTTGGTTGATGCTGGGAGGCGGGAGGGGACGTATGAGGCGTCCGCGCTCCCTGTCTCCCTGGAAAGGGAGGTGTTTTACCACGCCCCGCCGGAGAGGGGACGCGGAGAGTGATGTCCCCCGATCGTGACGACGAGAGGGGGGACTGTGCGGCCACCATCTTTGCCGGAGGGGGCGGGCTCAAGTCATCCGGTGCCCGGCGCTGCGCGCGCGGGTCACCCGGGAAGAAGCTTCGTGTCGGGGGCACAGGTTTCTGTGTGGTCAAGGGGTGGCCGAGGAAAGGGGCTACCTGAGCGAAGTGCTCCGACGGGATTTTAGTAACCGTCGTCCTCAGCCACTCCTGAAAGTGGGCCTCGTTGGCCTCTGCGTCAGCGTCAAGACTGGGCATGGATAGCCCAGTCTGACGGTGAGGAGGGTCAGTTACGGTTTGGGAGGCCGTGTCACTCAGGGAGAAGTACTCCTCCCCCCCTCCTTGGGTGAAGGGGGTGGAGGCCCGAGTTGATGTCGGAGTCTGGGTCGGGGACCCTCGTGGGGTTGATGTCACGGGGGTCGTTGAAGTCCGGGTGTCATGTTCGGGTCTTTTGTCCTGGCGAGGCGGGGCGGGATTTCCGCCCTGCGTCACGGCGTCGAGGTGCCGCAGGAGCGCGTCAGACGTGACGGTCCTGCGCCACACCCGGGGCCGCGGCACCTTCGCCAGGCGCTTGGTCTTGGTCTTAGCGCCGGGGGGGGGAGCCATCCTCCCGCGCGCGTTGACGACGTCCGCTGCGGCGGCGAGGTTGAAACCTCTACCCCGCCGCAGCAAACACACCTGGGGACACCGGGGAGTTACTCCCGGTGTCCCCTGCCCGTAGGCGACGAAGCCAGCTGAGGGGCAACTGCCCCCCGATTATATTAAATCGGGGAGAGCGGTGCGCTCCCGACGGTTCCCCTAACGGGAACCACACCCAGCAGAACGTTACTGCGGTGTGGGCCCCGCTTGGTCCTCCGACTAGGAGCGGCCGCTCGCCGCGACTCGGGGAACAGCTGCCACTGGCAGTACAGGGGGGGGGGGGGGGGGCAAGTGGCCCAAAGAAAGCAGTAGAGGTGGGGGGTTTCCCCTCCTTCCCCACTATAGAAGTGAGGAGAGCGATGCGCTCCCAGCGGTTCCCCAACCGGGATTTGTTCCACACCCTATAACAAGTACTGGGTGTGGGTCCCGGGAAGTACGCCGCTCGGAGACCACCACTCGCCGCACCGCAGGGATGGAATGGGGGCGAATGGGAGATAGCGGAGCCACGGAGTGGCGAAGTGGGTAGAGGGTAAAGAAGTTTTAGTCGACTACCCCCAGTAAGAAAATACTGTGGGTAGGCGACAAAAAGGAAGTTTTCTCTTACCCTCAAACTTTCGCAGTTGCTCGCTCACCGTGCGCACTCACTAGCTATTAGCCGACTCGCTGCCCCACCATGAAGTCCCGGCTGAATGCGCTTGCTGAAAAGATCTCGGCAGCGCTGGACGCCGTTTCCACCGACTCTTGGCAGCAAGCCATAGATACAGCCGGTGAAGACTGGACCGGCATCCATAGACTGTGTCGCCGGCTCTCCGGAAAGGCGATGCCAGTAAGACCTCTCCTCGGTGGGGACGGGCACCCCCGTTTCAAAGCCGAGGATCGAGCAGAAATCTTTGCTGAGTGCCTGGAGAGCCAATTCCGGCCGAACCCAGGTGCCGACCACGACGAAGAAGAAGTTTCGCGAAGTCTAGCGGGCTACTTCGCTCAGCCGATCCCTCCTGATGAGGACCCCATCGTCTTCACGCCCGGCCAAGTGCTTCGGGCGTTAAGACGAACCCCCCTCCGAAAGGCACCCGGACCTGATGGCATTACGAATGAGATGCTGCGTCACCTCCCCCCGCGTTCAATCGCAACGGTGACGCGCATCTATAATGGCATCATGCGGACGGGGCACTTTCCGGACGCGTGGAAGCTTGGGCGAGTAATCATGCTCCCCAAGCCCGGGAAGAACACCCTGAAGCCTGAGAGCTATCGGCCAATCACCTTGCTACCAACGATCAGCAAGGTGTTTGAGAAACTTCTTCTGCGTCACATGAGACCCCACATCATGCCTCGCGAGGAGCAATTCGGCTTTCGAGCCGAGCATTCTACGACCCTTCAACTGTCGAGAGTACTGCACGATATGACGGCGGCCCTCAATAAGAGGGAGACCACCGTAGCAGTATTTCTGGATATGGAGAAGGCGTTCGACCGCGTATGGCACCCGGGCTTGGTTTATAAGCTGTCCACATCTACGACTCCTCGGCGAGTCGTTAAGATCGTGGCCACCTTCCTAGAGAATAGGCGCTTCCAGGTGGCAGTGGAAGACGCCCTCTCCCAAGTCCGAAGGATCGCTGCTGGAGTCCCCCAGGGTAGCTGTCTGTCTCCGGTATGCTACGCCAGGTACACGGATGATATCCCGGTTGAGGGCGGCACTAAGCTGGCGCTCTATGCCGATGACGCTGCATTTTTCTCCGTGTCCCTCAACACGAGGCACGCGGCCAGGAAAATGCAGATAGCCTTGGACGCCCTCCCAGCCTGGCTGGCAAAATGGAGATTGACGGTCAACGTGGGGAAGACCCAAGCGATCATTGTGGGGCGTGGTCGAAGAGATCCCCCGAAGCTGAAGCTCCATGGACAAGAGATCGGGTGGTCCGCACAGGCTAAATACCTAGGCGTGACCATAGACCGAAACCTGTCCATGGTCCAGCACGTGAAGAATGTGATCGGGCAAGCGGGGGCTGCCACTGCTTTGCTCCGACCCATTCTGCGCTCGAGACTCCCGTTGCGCATGAAACTAGGCGTGTTCAAGGCGTACATCAGAACTCGCCTGACGTACGCCGCTCCGGCATGGTACGCGTTGGTCTCTGAGACCAACCGCCAAAGACTGCGGGCCCAGCAGTCCAAGGCGTTGCGAGCCATCGCCGACGCGCCGAGATTCATCCGCAACGAAGTCATTCGGAGGGACCTGAAAGTCGAGACCTTGGATGAGTTCGTCTCCAAGCTCTCGACCGGGATGTTCGCGCGCGCTGACCGGTCAGATTTCGAGCACCTTCGAAATCTGGCCCCGTACCACGCGCGCCCCCCTGACTGGAAACCGTATCCTCGCGAGCTCGCTGTGGTGGAGGAGCTCGCGGAGGATACTTACATACCGGACTGACCTTGGTCGCCGGCTGGTGGTGCGCTGTCATCCTGATAGCGCTCACCAGTCGGCGGCCCCCCACTAGACTGACCCCGACCCAACTTTGACTCTAGCCGGCTGAGCGGGTCCGTTCCGGGCCAAGCTCGCCGGCCACACCAGATGTAACATTTCGCCGCCAGGCTGGAAGGCACTCACTGGGCCTCCCTGAACAGGGTCCCACCCGGTGGGTGACTCGCCGGCGGTGCACCGGACAAGACTGCGGCCGGTTCTGTCCGGCCGCGCTTTGACCGAAATTGACTCTTCGGGCCGTGATGAAGTGTTCCCACACTCACCACGGCCCCCAACCCCGTGACCCGCCCGCTTTCGCGGGCGGCGGCAGAAACTACGCCCAGGAGGCTCTGCCTCGATGGCGTCTCCCCGACGGCCTCGCGGCCGTCGAGAAGAAAACCCGGATTGGATTGCAAATTCATTCAGTACTCCAGCTTCCTAGTGAACTAGAAGAAAAATAAGTAAATAGTGCAACCAGTGAAAATAAATATACAGTCCATTTGAAGAAGAGAGGTGTTTTAATTCTTGGTCCTCTACAAGTTTGGCCCATCTCGACGGATCGCCACCAAGTTTTGGACCTTCGAGCGCCGGATTGCTGCCTCTGCTGAGCATCGCCGTTACTGCCTACCTGGACCGCTCAGACGTCGCCGAACCGGATTTCTGCCGCTGCGCCGACCCCTGGCAAGCCAACGTCGCCTTCGCCACCGCCGCCGCCGCTGTCCAAAGCCAGCCTAGCACCGACGCCGCTACGACTAGCCGTCGGGACGACGCCTAGACTGCCGACGCTACGGACAGCGCCGCCGCCACCGCCGTCGGGACGCCCCTTACTGCCAGCGCAGCCGCATCAAGCCGCCGGGACGCCGCCTGAGGCGGCCACCGCCACGGACAACGCTGGGACGCCCCTGACGCGACGCCCCTCGTTACCACCGCCGCATCCAGTCATCGGAGCGCCTGCTGTGGGTGCCACTGCCGCCCTTGCTACGGCTAGCAAGCGCTACACCAACGCAGCCAGCACCCCACCAACGCCCGGCCCGGCTGCCCCTGCCGCAGCCCGCGCTCCGACGACTGCCCCCTGCCGCAGCCCGCGCCCCGCCGTCGCCCTGCACCGCGTCGCAGCTTGACCCGCGACGCCTGAAAGCCGTGCCCTCGCACGCCGCTACCGCGCCGCGTTCACCGCCGCGCCGCACTGCACCTGCCAGCACTGGGCAGTGATCCTGCGGTCACTATTTACAACGGGCCGCTGCTACAAGAAAGCAGCCGCCAGGGTACTGAATCATCGTTTCAAGCTCATCGCCGGGAGCCGCCACTGTTGAAAAAGATGGTGCAGACACGCCTAGGCAAAGCGCTCGCCGACACACCGGCGTCGCCGTCTACCATCGCGGCCAGAACCCCTGCGACAGTACGAGCCTACGAAACGGGCTACGAAACACAGAGCGAAGCTGCAGCTGCAATGCAAACCACTGGCCAGCCGACGCAGCCAGAGCGACCCGCTACTGCACCTGCCGACGGAAATTTTCGCCAAGCCCCTCGCTCCAACTCACCTGACGGATCTCTGCGCTCGACACGGACTACAGAAAGCGCTAGGATACGACGAGAACAGCTAGCAGCGCAAATCCGTCTAAATGACCTCGAAGCTGACAACATACGAAAGCGTTTGGAACTACAAGCGATCGACGAAGAAATCGCCAGTCAACATTCGAGTCAACGGTCAAGTCATCCACCAAGGCTAGCTGAGGAAGAATTCCAAGCCTGGCTCACAGAAAAACGCAGTGAGTTGTTTCGCCCGCCCAAGGACCTCACCACCCCGGGACGTACGGGAGGTGTGCAAGCGGAGCTATCAGCTACACGAACGACTGCCAAGCAATTCGACTTCGAGCCCTTCTTTGACCCAAGACCGACTCGTAGTGCCGCCAACGAGAACACCGGACGTCGACAGGTCCACTATGACGAGGACGTCCAACGCTACGTGACCACCCACTTCGGGGAAGACAAACGCCGCGACGGTGACCGCCGCTACAGAGAGCGCGTCGAGGAAGGAGGCCGCAGAGACATGCCGCTACCTCACGACGCCGAGCGCCGCGACGCCGAACGCCGCTACAGAGAGCGCGTCGAGGAAGGAGGCCGCAGAGACATGCCGCTACCTCACGACGCCGAGCGACGCTACAATGGCACAATCCCGAAGAACTATGAGAAGCCCTACCTGGACGGCGACAGAAATGAAGACGACCGAGGCCACCGACGACGCTCGCGCTCGCCTACGCCGTACCGTTCGAGGGAAAGAGGGATGGAGAGACTGGCCGACGCAATGGTCATGCTAACGACACATCGCCCGCCGCCACGTCAAGCGCAAGAGCTACCAATATTCACCGGCGCTCCGGATGAGTGGCTGCCGTTCAAAGCCGCCTATAGGGACTCAACCATCCTGTATAAGTACTCCCGGCCGGAGAACTTAGCACGACTGCGCTGCAGCCTGCGAGGAGAAGCCCGCCAAGCTGTCTACTGCCTCATATCAGCTGCCAACGACCCGGAGCTAATTATGCGGACGCTGGAGCAGCGATTCGGACGGCCCGAATACATCATCGATCGAGCCCTGGAGGACCTAGCCAACTTGCCGCGCCTAGGCAACTCATCGCACGACCTGAACTTGTTCGCGATCAAGCTCCAGAACATCGTGTGCGTGCTGACGACGATAGATGATCAAGGCTATCTGCGCAACCCGAAGCTGGCCCGCGAAGTCACCGCCAAGCTCACTCCGCACCTGCAGACCCGATGGTGTGACTACGCTGAGGAGAAGGCCGACCGTAACCGCTCGCAGATCGAGGTGCTGTCGGAATTCCTCATGCGCGAAGCCGACCGCGCTATCCGCCACACCTACGACGGCACAAGAAGCTTCGCCGCTGCACCCCGAAAGGCCGAGCCTGCGCCGCCCCGCAACCAGCTACCACGTACACAATTGACGCGCGCCCAGCCGCCACGCAACGAGCGCCGACCGCGCAACTCCGTCTTCATTGCTACTGAGAATAAGCAAGCACCGAAGAGCAAGAAGGAAGACGCTGCGTGCCTGTGCTGCGGGGGCCCTCACGACGTGCCTTCGTGCGAAAAATATCAACGCATGAACGTGAACGACCGATGGCAATGGGTACGAGACGAGCGTATCTGCTTCAGCTGCGTCAACAAAAAGCACAGACGTTCCATGTGCAAGAAGAGGAAGTGCGGGAAGGATGGCTGTGTCCGAGGCCACCACCCAACACTGCACGGGGATCGACCAACTGCGCCACCGCCACCACGAGATGACGACATCCCTCAAGACGACGCCGACGCAACCGTCATGACCGCCACCAGGGTCAACGAGAAGATCCTCCTGAAAATCTGCAAGGTCATCATCAAAGGACCGACCGGAAAAGAAGTGCAGGCGCACGCCCTACTCGATGAAGGCGCTACTCTCACTCTCATCAATAAAGACCTGGCGAGGCGCATAGAAGCCGACGGGCCCAAGCAAGGCCTACGTATCCACGGGATCGGCAACATGCAGTACCAGGCAGCGAGCAGAAACGTCACCGTGTCCGTGAGGGGGCTGAAGATGGTCGACGAACATCTGATCCGCGCGCGCACCATCGACAAACTATCAACGGGACATCAGACCGTGTCCAAGGAGTGTCTGTTCTTCAACCATCTCAAGGTGCTGCGCGAGGACGAGGTCTGCTTCGAGAATGCCGTGCCCGAGCTTCTCATCGGACTAGACAACTGGCACCTGATAGTCAGCCAACGACTACTGGAAGGGAAGCCGTCCGAGCCGATTGCCGGACTTACCCGCCTGGGTTGGGTTATCCACGGCAGGATACCCTCCCTCATCGCCAGCGATGATGAAACAGTCCTGCATCTACGGACCTACAGCGACTCGAGCATCATGACTGCCAAAGACGTCGCACTCCACGAGAGGGTGAAGGCCCACTTCCAAATCGAAGCCATGGGAGTGACCACCAAGGAGCGGCTACCGAGGGACGACGCGCGTGCGGTCCACATGTTCAAATCAACCGTCAAGCCCATAGGAAAACAGTATGAAGTCGGACTACCATGGAAGACGGACGACATTGAGATGCCACCCAGCTTTGAAATGGCGCTAAGGCGATTGAAGTCAATGGAGAGAAAGATAAACAAGTCACCTGACTTTGGCCAGAGATACGCCGCGCAGATCGAAGCCCTATTACAAAAGGGCTACGCAGAGGAGTGCCGCGACAACGAATGGGAGAGTACACGAGCTTGGTGGCTACCTCACTTCGCAGTCACTAACCCGAACAAGCCCGGAAAAGAGCGCCTCGTGTTCGACGCGGCTGCTACGAGCCGAGGAATGAGTCTGAACGACGCTCTACTCGATGGTCCCGACCTGCTGCAGTCGCTGCCCGGCATCCTGTACCGCTTTCGGGAGAAGAGAGTCGCCATAGCAGCGGACATAAGAGAGATGTTCCTCCAGGTGAAAATAAGAAAAGAAGACCAGCCAGCCCAGCTGTTTCTATGGAGGGATACACCAAGCGACCCGCCCAAACGCTTCAAAATGACGTCAATGATCTTCGGCGCGAGAAGCTCACCATTCCTAGCTCACAGCGTACGGAACCACAACGCTGAGCTCCATAAGGCAGAGTTCCCGCGAGCCCACTACGCCATCACGAAAAGCCACTACATGGACGACTTGGTGGACAGCTACGCAACGCCCGAAGAAGCCCAAGCCGTCGTTGACGAGGTGCGCAAGGTGCACAAGAGCGCCAACTTCACGATGGCCAGCTGGACGTCAAACTACGAGGAAGTTCTGCAAGACGTTCCAGATGAGCTGCGTGCCGACACGAACCGCCGCGACCTAGGAGCCGGCGCGCACGAGTTCGAGAAGACCCTGGGCCTGCGATGGCACTCAGCCACAGACGAGCTGAGCTTCAACACCAACCTGCCGAGGGTCAAGGAGGAGGTGAAGAAGAGGGAACGACCACCTACCAAAAGAGAGGCCCTGAGCATGATCATGTCGATATTCGACCCGCTCGGGCTGCTAAGCTTCTTCACCATACGCGCCAAGATCCAACTCCAACGGGTCTGGCGCTTAAAGGTGGACTGGGACGAGCCGCTGCCAGACGAGATTGCCAAAGACTTCGGCGACTGGACCGAGGCGTTAGATGACATCGCCAGTCTGCGCCTCCAGAGATGCTACAACACGGGGGGAGCAATCAAAGACCGACAGCTACACGTGTTCTGCGACGCCAGCACCGAGGCCTTCGCAGCAGCCGCCTACTGGCGTCTCGAAGAGGAAGACGGTTCCGTGAGGGTCATTCTGGTATCAGCGAAGGCGCGAGTGGCGCCTCTCCGCGCCCAGAGCATCCCACGCATGGAACTGCAAGCAGCGCTATTGGGAGCGCGCCTGGCCACCGCCATCACCACCGAGCACCGTGAGAAGCCTAGCAACACAACGTACTGGAGTGACTCCAAGACAGCTCTGCAGTGGATTCGCAACGACAATGCGAAGCACACGCCCTTCGTCGCCCACCGCGTCACCGAGATCGCCGAGCTTACTAATCCGCGTAACTGGCGATGGATCCCGACGGACCAGAACGTGGCGGACGACGCAACCCGACCGAGCCGCGAGATGAAAGATGCGGCCGATAGATGGTTCACCGGACCCGGCTTCCTGCGGCTTAACGAGGAGCACTGGCCTAAAGAAGCTCAGACAAACGAGCATGATCAACCAGAGGAGGCCTATGTACAACATGTGAGGGCTAGCATCTCAGACGCCCTGCCCGACATCACGCGCTTCTCTAAATTCGAGCGCTTGATTAGGGCTACTGCGTACGTCCTGCTATTCATCGACGCCTGCCGCAAGAGGACCCGAGAACTGAAGGTGCGACACCTACAGGAAGCCGAGAAACTGTGGGTAAAGAAGTCCCAAGAAGACGCGTACCCAGACGAGCTGGACCAGCTGAAGAGGAAGGGCACAATCAGCAAAACCAGCAAGCTCTTCAAATTGGACCCGACAGTGGACGAAGAGGGCATCCTGAGGCTGCAAGGGAGGATCAACGCAGCCCCCAACGTCGGCGAAGACACAAAGAGGCCCATCATCCTGGACGGAAGACACCCCTACACCCGCCTGCTGGTGGCACGAGAGCACGAGCACGCAAACCACGCCAACAACGAGCGCGTGGTCAACGACCTGAGGCAGCGCTACTGGATCACCAGCCTGAGACCCACCGTACGAGCAGCAGCCAGAAAATGCGGACACTGTCGACTCCGCAAGGTCGCACCCGTCGTCCCACCTCATGGCGACCTACCGATGGCCAGACTACAGCCATTCACGCGCGCCTTTACCTACACAGGCGTGGACTACTTCGGCCCCCTAACAGTCACTGTGGGCCGAAGACACGAGAAGCGGTGGGGGGCTATATTCACCTGCCTATCCACACGCGCAATTCACATTGAGCTGGCCCACTCGCTGTCAACTAATTCAGCGATACTGGCCCTGAGACGAATGGCATCAAGAAGAGGATGGCCCCACACCATATGGAGCGATAATGCCACCAACTTTAAGGGAGCAGACGTCGAGCTACGCGCCGCCTACAAACAATGGCTGCCAGCACTCAAGGACTACGCAGCCATCAAGAGGACGGAGTGGAAATTCATCGCCCCGGGAGCTCCAAACCAGGGGGGAGCTTGGGAGCGCCTCATCCGCTCCATCAAGACGGCGCTCACTACCACTCTCCACGAGAAATACCCGCGAGATGAGGTTCTCGCCACCCTGCTCTGCGAGGCTGAGCACACCATCAATGGAAGACCGCTCACCCACGTTCCGGTCTCCAAGGACGACCCCGAGGCACTGACACCAAACCACTTCCTCATTGGGTCATCGAGCGGTCTACCCATCACCGGCAACTGCGAACACGCCGGCCGACACACATGGAGGGCGACCATGGCACTAGCAGACGAATTCTGGCGCCGATGGATCGCCGAGTACCTGCCGACCCTGACACCGAGAGGTGCCAGCCACGACGACTCCCGCAACGTGAAACAGGGAGACCTAGTCATCGTGGTCGACGCCAACCTGCCCCGCAACGTGTGGCCACGAGGAGAAGTCGTCCGCACCTACCCCGGACCTGACGGCAAGGTGCGCTGCGTGGACGTCCGCACCAAGGGAGGCGTCTTCCAGCGACCAGTACGCAAGCTCGCCGTCCTACCAGTCCAAGATGGCTCCGGAGACTTCGCCGGGGGGGAGGATCCGTCCGAAATGACACTTCAGACGCAAGAAAGAGACGGCAATAGTATTAGGTACAAAATAGACGGTTCCGTATTAGACGCCTATTACGCGAGTACTTGTTAACCTTACCTACTATTGGCCGCTATTGTATTATTTGGTAAACAACCTTTGTTATAAAATGTATTGTTCTGATTGGTCTAAAAAACAAGCATTGTGATTGGTTCACCAAATTTGTAAATATGTTTAGAATTAAAGTAAGCATTGTCATTGGCTAGGACGTTAAGCTTGTTTTGTATAAATTGACGTGCTGGCTAGAGCAAATTCATTCAGTACTCCAGCTTCCTAGTGAACTAGAAGAAAAATATGTAAATAGTGCAACCAGTGAAAATAAATATACAGTCCATTTGAAGAAGAGAGGTGTTTTAATTCTTGGTCCTCTACAAGTTTGGCCCATCTCGACGGATCGCCAACAGTAGTGGTATTCGATAGTACTTACTTATCTTGTGGCAAGTTTTATTTTTCAGTATTCAGCTCTGTAAGCGGATAAAGCTTTGACAAAGTAGAATTCCTCATCAAACGGAACAATTCCAAAACTAAACCTCTGAATAAGCTGGAAGGTTTAAGTCAAAATAAAAATTCGGTGACTTAGTTACATTGTTAGCCACGCAAATAGTTTTACTGGCAGTTGGTACAAAAGCGCAGTAAAAGAAGCCCTTTACTTTCGTTGCAGTATAATATTGGGATATTTGGGATATATAAAGTTATGTTCGTATCCGGATCATTTCGCTAACTTTATTGCGAGTCTGAAATGCATTGTTACCTATGCAGCAAATAAACTTACGAGTTGAATAAAGGCGTTAATTTGCCTAAGTGATACTGCTTCACATGGATAATGCTTTGCTCAATCTTTCTTCTAGCCTAAAAGTTGAGAGGTCCTCCCGGACCTAAGTCAAATGTTATTTCGTTTATCATACCTTGACGTAATAATAATAATATGATCATTTATTTTGACGTTTGACTGCATTTTTGAATAAAGTTAGGTCTGACGGAAGATGGCGGCAAAAATGGCACAGAAAAATTTGTTTCATTTCTCAATTTTATTGAAGGCATAAGAAATCCGTAGGATGCATAAAGTAGGTCATATGAAATGATGCATAAAAGAAAAACACTTTTTTGGAATTTTGAATCGGAATATTATGAGACGAGTGTAGATAAAGTATTTTTTTGTTCTCTACGGTCGCAAAGGGAGGTAGAGAGACCGGCATGCGGTGCCGCTGCGCGCCGCCACGTGATTTGCATCAACGAAATGCTCTTATCAAATAAATACAGATCTATTTATAGGCCATCCTTATTTTCAGATGGCGGTTGCGTAAAGTTACATACCTACCCATACGTCATACAGCTTTGTTACTGCCCAAGGAAAAAGCGATTCCCAACACAAGCAGGTTTCTTACTTAATGGGAAGACTCGAACACATGCTGCATTGTACTTTTTGCCAATAAACCTTTTTTTTTACATGCCGTAAGATTAACCTGCCCAGAGGCTGCCTTTATTTTTATTTTTTTATCCCTCCCGAGCTGGTTTTCTATTCGGGCATTGCAAAATTGTTATTAAAAAAACAACCTTGTGTTATACAAATTTCTTGTTTTTAAAATGACGGATCATGACGTTAATAAGTGAAAATATTATCCTACATTGAATTCAGAATTTCAATTTCAATTTAAAGATAGGTAGTCAAATTTTCTTCCTTGTATGGAGATTCGTGACGTCACAGTAGTGCGTTATACAAATTATTGCAACTAGAACGGGCAGGGTCCAAAACTAGCGATAGATCAAATTTACGTTATAATTTACAAGAATAAGATACGTTTTCATTGATACATACATATATCACGCCAATAATCCTTTACGGGGTAGGCAGAGCGTGAACATCGGTAAAAAACGGACATTTACGCCACGTCTGACGAACATTTGAGGGTCATTTGGAATATTGTGTATCACTATAGTGACAGGTCGTCAGCCCATCGCCTAAATTTGCAATACACACCCTCGAGTCCCTTAGTCGCTTCTTACGGCACTCACGGGAAAGAAATGGGGTGATGCTATTCTAAGCCGGCATCACACGGCACGGCATTGTCATTGATTATATTATTTTAGTGCCTAAAGTAAAGTTTTACAAATTTTCACGTAGCTCAGCAGAAGGTTTCACTGTAATTTTCAATCTCTTTAAAATTCACAATATCTTTTGCACGATAGCAAAGTGAGTAAAGTATTTTATTATGTTTACATTTAATATTAAAACGACGCTATAGTAACTGGGATAAGTCCTGCGAGCACTCTGTTTTGTTCTAAGATAAGCCGTTGATCAGTTAAATCTTCTGATCCGCCTTATAGGATTACTGTTGCAACGATAGACATTTTTACGGATATCAACAGATTTAATATTGTATCTTGAGAAAAAAATTCAAAATATGGTGGTAAAATTTTGTTTATATAAGTAAACTTGCAAAATAAGTGGATACATATATATTTTTTTAATCTTTATTTAAGGAGTTTTGTCAAAATATGACAATGCCACTCTATTGTGCAACACATAGTATAAATTAAAATGACAAAAAAACTGGTATTGCCAATAAGCTACAATGCATGTGACTTGCGGGGAAAATCTTTGATCTCTCTCTTTTCGTGTCGGACACCGATTCGTCCAACGACCAGATGAAGTTTTGATGTCACAATCACAGTCATTAAGGTTTCGCGATAGTACAAAATGCAAATAAGTAGAATCAAATCTTTGATTACCTTTACCTTACCTTTGAAAGCCTAGATTACAGAAAAAATCAATAAAAAATATAAATGTAATAACATGGTCAGTACAAAAACATTAAATAAAATAGATGAGAACTGCTATAAAGTAAGTGGGTAAGTAATAATACTTTATTGCGCAATAAAAAAACAACAGACTGCTAAGACAACTTTTGGGTAAAGGAAGTAAAAAATAAATAAAGCCATTCTTATTAATTTTATTAAATCTTTTTTGTAATGATCGCTGATTTCTGTCATAATCGATGCAGATCAAGGCAACAAGCTAAGCCATAAAAATCATTTTTTATGAGTATTTCTTCCAGTCGGGCAAGTAAAGTATTCAATATTGTTACACAAAATGTGAAGCGCCATCGCCACCACAGATTGCTACTATGTACGCTCGCCCGCATACGTTGGAAGCTTTATACAAGCCAAAAGTACACACATGCATGACAAACTCTTACCAATCTTGCAAACACGATTCTGTACAGAATTGGCGTCTTTATATACATTCATACACATACACATATCACGCCTATAACCCCTTGCGGGGTAGGCAGAGCGTAAACGGTGTGTATCGCCATAGTGACAGGTTGTCAGCCCATCGCCTAAAATTGCAATACACACCCTCGAGTACCTTAGTCGCCTCTTACGACTCCCACGGGTAAGAAATGTGGTGACGCTATTCTAAGCCTGCGTCACACGGCAAATATACCTACCTACTTATTAGATACGTCTTTATATATCTACCTACTTATTAGATATTCAGCGTTTATGAGCTTCAAGGATCATGCGATAAATATTAATGAGAAATTTACTAAGTAATATTATGACGGCGTTTAATCTCACCCAACTTTCAGTCGCTTTTGTATTATGCCATTAAGTTGTAAGATAGTGTCTCCTCTAAAAACACGGTTTACTTATATTTGTTACGTGTCAAAATAAAATAAAAATCTACGAGAGTATTCGTATATTATTGTTTTCTTCTGCCTCTGAATGCTTTCTTGTTTTCTTATGCCTGGTTTCTAAAAGAATATATATCGAGTATTAGATAGACGTAGTCACCTCATGTCTATGAAAGGGTTATAATTGCTTAGCCGATTGGTAGTAGGCGGTTGAAAAACTCTGACACCAGGGTTCATCAGGTCGTTAGATGACTCAATGTCCCACACGCAAAGAGAGAGAGAGCCGATTATCTTCTAGAAGTTTTAGCATTAAACGACAACCTGACCCATTGGAACACCAGTGATAACAATATTGTGTAAACTATTCATACAAATAGATACTTACTTTCTTATTTACCTACTGCCGATATGGCGCTGTGGTAGTGCGACTGCCTGAAGCGCAATGGTTTCGGGTTTGCTTCCCAGTGTGGCACTCACAAAGTTGATATTATCTCTTTGTGAATTTGTTCCCAGTCTGGTTATGACATTATAGGCTGAACCACCTGATAGTTCGTAAGAAAGTTAGTTCCGTGCTTCAGAAGGCACGTTAAGCCGTCGGTCCCGGTTGCTGTCTATGATTACTGACCTTGGTCGTTACACAGCCATGTCGGAGGCCTCTTAGTGGGTGAAAATCTCTGACACCAGGGTTCATCGGGTTCTTCATTGACTCGAAGTCCTACACGAAAATAGGAAGAATTCACCTACTTGTTAGACTAGGGCTTCGTTCTTTGTAGGTACTAGGTACAGTAAGTATTTCTTGCTTCGGGTAACCAAGGAGCTACAACTTTTATGAACCATATTTTTTATTAACAACGAAATATGAAGGAAAAAATACGAGCGTACAAGGAAAGATACTTAGTGACGGAAACATTAAGCCAAGATTTAAAGTTTTTCTCATGAAGTGAGATAAGTTAAATTCACGTTAAGATAAATCTGGCCTTCTTCTTGTTTTGTGAGACACCGAGTCGAGGAACGACCTGATTAACCTTGGCGGAATGTTTATTAATATTCACGAATAGAAGAAAAGTTTTCATTTAGTGACTGAATAATGACCAGGCTCAAATAAACGGTAGGGAAGCACTTAAGGCCCTGATGCACCGGAAAAGTTTGTTCGTTTCATTCGCGCCAGAGAGAAACAGACACTCATTTTGCGCTCAAATTTTTGCGACATTTTACAGTTTTTCCGACCTAGAAAATAGAGAAATACCGTTAGAATTTGTAATTAAAGTATTCCTACAAGACAAGGTATGTATCTAAATGATAGCATTTTTTTTGTAGTACCTTTAAAACTTTAGACATAATATTGAAAAAATTGTGTAACTTATAGTTACTGTCGAGGGTCTAGCAGATAACATATCTGCTAGACCCTCGACAGTATCACATGTTTTTTTAGAATTTCATGGTTGTATTTGTTTAAATAAAACTGGTATAAACAAACATCTTGCTCGCGCTATATCCCCGCCTTAAACAAACTTTGCAAAACAAACCACAATCTGAGTCAGCAGGTTGATACTATAAGGCAGCTATTACAATGAGAATATTTTTATTGAAACCTTTTGTTGTTTTCTACAAAAAAGTCAGACTTTATTTTAGCATGATAATATGTTTGTGGGAGTACCAAGAATGTTATCAAAGTTCTCCTACGGATAAAAGGATACTTCTTATAGCTAATATCTTGACTGAAAGATACCACTTTATCAGATAATATAAAAATATTAAGAATATTTTAATATTGATTCGATACAATCTCATACAAATTCTGAAACAATTATTAAGAATATCAGTACAAAACAAATAGATCCCTTTTAATGGTGGCTCAAGGTGTTGCATAAGATAAAATACCTAATTTACATTCAATTCTTTGAAAACTTGCAATATTTTCAAATGCGGGCAGGATTTGAACCTGCGACTTTCGCCATCACCAGTGGCGACGCCTCTTCCATTTGGGCTACCGCGGCTCGGCCAATTTCACATTGTGTATCTCAAAGCCAATAACGCGTGCCATTCTACTAAATTACTCTGTAGGCATTTAGCGATCTTAATATGGTAAACAGTATTTTCATTATTTTTATTTCTATTTATCCTGCTACGCCCGTTTACACCGGGTGGTCGGAGGTCTAAAGATAAGTGTACAATGGATATTTATAGTGAGTGAACAAAGTAACCGAGGGTGCGAAAGGGGTCACCACAGTTGGCCGATCATAAATTTTTCATCTCATTAGGCGCTAGAGGGGCGTCCTGGATATGCATTTAACTTCATTAGCTGTATTACAAAGTTGCTAGCCACTCGCTTATGCGTAGCGCTTATAGGTTTTGCAGCATGTTCATGGTTTGCGTTACTTCAAACTTGAAAACTGATACCGCACCACGTAATACCTAAAGACATTGTCAATCCACAACATTTCATTTTACGTTAGATACTCGTACTAAAATTTTATATATCGTTTAGAGTGTTTGGGATGCTTAATAATATACACATATCATATTTGTAATGCAATCATCTCTGAAATATTTTGAAAAGATGTGAAAACTTCCCAAGTTAAGATTACCCTGAAAATATCCTTTGCTTAAAGTAGAAAAAAAAACATTGAGGCAGCATGGTCTTGGACCTGCGTCTGTTCGGAATCCACAAGGTAAAAAAAAAACTGAAAACGATCATGGAGAGAACTTCATTCATTCAACAGTTGTCTGTTATTTTTAATAAACGTCATATAAGTGGTAGACAAATGTTTTTTTTCAGCAGTTTATTTGTTGGAGCTAAACTAAGGCACATATTAGAATTTAAAATCTTTGATTTATATGAATAAATAAATAAATATATATATGAAAACAAATAAAATAAAAAGGACTTGCCTTTTATTTAATGATGCGATAAATTATCTATTAAAAATATAAAAAAGTCTTCTTAGAAATTTGAAATGATGTGTATTAAATCGTCTGATTAACCTAAATAAAGAATATGTCGCAGAATCATGAATAACTGTGGGTATTAGTAATGGTATCGACATTGTGGTTAATTATTTCTGTGGCTGGAGATAGCATTTGACGATGCTAAAAGTTGTTTGGTATCCTGACGTAAGATTGATTTGATGTGATTAAATGTCATCCTGATATTTAAGGCGAGTGGTGCCGCGAAATAGCGTCACTTCACGAAAAAAAACCTATCTCTAAATGCAAAGAATACACCAGAATGTCCTTTGCCTAAGTTAGCGCTGTTATCCTGAAGCAAAGTTAAAACCTGCTAACGCTGTTGAATATTCGCTGTAATTAAGGGCACTAACTGTTACAACATAATACCGCGAATATTTCACCGAGTTCGTAGGATCAAATTTTGCTTTAAGATAACACCAAAAACTTGGGCAAAGGACATTCTGATGTGTTGTTTGCATTAAGAGATATAATTTATTTTGTAAAGTGGCGCTAGTTTCGCGGCACCACTCGCCTTAAGGCGTGTGTATGCATGTGTTTATCGATTACGCTGTCTCTCCCCTCTCTTCTCTCATTTTTTTCGAATTCTTCTTCATCTTTCTCCTACAAATATGAATTTGTGCTATTGGTCTTATTCAGTTGCTGTGTCCAATATTTTTTTGCTATTATTTTGCATAACCTATAGGTATGAAGACACATAACTGGTTGGTAGTGTCTGTGAAATTGGTTCCTTTTTTTTATAGATACATTAAGAAGAAACCTATTTATTTTTACTGTAGTTTTACTAGTAATGCAAGTAAGTACACGTACCGTGGTCTAAATGGGGCCATTGCAATGCGTTTTCCCGACACTGACCCGACATTAGCGGTCCGCTTACACATTATCAGACCACACATCTAGCTTGTTAACGACCAAACTATGCTTCAGTAATGTATTTTAACTATTACATGTAATCACGACTATAACCTTTGCTAGGTAGGCAGAGCGTCAACGTTTTGATTTTGATTTGAAGGGATGTAATGCGAGACACGTGTATAGCATGCGTTTTGGATGCGCTAAAATACACAACAACGGACATCAAGTGTGATCCCGCCGAAACTTTTCAAACTTGGTAGATACTTCCGTACTTATCATTCATACCTACACACATACATATACACATCGCGCCTTTATCCCTTGCGGGGTAGGGGCCCTAAAATACGGTCGCTATCGCCACATCTGTCAAATATTTTTATGGCCGTTTCAGAAAAATCGTATACTACAATAGTAACAGGTTGTCAGCCTATCGCCTAAAATTATAATACAGTCACTCAGTTACTAAGAAGCTCAGTATTTTTATAATTATTCACTTTCGCGATCGAACTTTACTCCATAGTGCCGTGTGATGCTGGCTTAGAATAGCATCACCCCATTTCTTTCCCGTGGGAGAAGTCAGAGGCGACTAAGGGACTTGAGGGTGTGTAGAGCAATTTTAGGCAATGGGGCTGAAAACCTGTCACTATGGCGACACACCATTTTCCGAATAACCCTCAAATATTTGTTAGACGTGGCGTAAAGGTCCGTTTTTGCTCTGCCTACCCCGCAAGGGATTATAGGCATGATACGTGTATGTGTATGTATAGAAAAACTAAGTACCTATACATACCTACGATGAAGAAGAACGATCAGAAGGTAATTTGGCGTCGAAACTCGACATGCAGAAACTTCGAACTCCGGTAGAACTACGAGTAGTTTAGTCCATACGTGGAGTACATTAGTAGTATCGCAACTATTTTGTAATGTATGGTCTTGTCCCGAACTTGGTACAACTGCATACGGCTGCTTGTGTTTTCTATCAGTCTGCTGTAGACAATGTGGCCCAGTTGGAACCTCTATGGTCAATGGCTGCCGTGTACTGTCGGCTTAGAATAGCATCACCCCATTTCTTTACTGTGGGTGTCGTAAAAGGTGACTAAAGATTTCATGTGTATTGCAGTTTCAGGCGATGGGCTGACAAACTGTCACTATGACGATACACAATTTTCTGAATAACCCTCAAATGTTTGTCAGTCGTGGCGTAAATATCCGGTATTTACTGCCGTTTACGCTCTGCCTACCCCGCAAGGGATAAAGGCTTGATAAATGTATAGTATATATGTATGGCCTGTGTTTTTTTTTATGTTTCTCTGTTTTGTGCAGCACTACCTACAAAATAAAAGTATGTTATTTTAAGTTGCATCGCTTGCGGTTGGCTGATGTAGCGCAGTGGTAGTGCGACTGCCTGCGGCACAAAGCTCCCGGGTTCGATTCCTGGTGGGGCTCTCACAATGTTGATATCATTCATTTATTTTTTAATTAGTTTAGTAGAAATAGTAGAATCCATTTTTCTCCGGCAGCGGTGCGCACTTTTATGTAAATTCAAACTTTACGGTAGCTCGTAAAGTATCAGGAAATTTTTTCAAACTTCCATAATGGGATGGCGCTAGCTAGCATTTTCATAACGCCATTGGTATGGGTAAATTATTTTCTAATATTAATCTGTTTATTTTCATTTTCATATGGGAGTCCGAGTCGACGAATGACTCGATAAACCCTGGTGTCAGAGTTTTTTATTTTATTTATTTTTATTTTTTGATGAATGCTAACAGCACCAATTTACAAAAAGTAAAAACTAGTTTAGGTACAAACAGGCTAATTAGAAGCATACACAATGGTACTTTAAAGTTATATAAATAAGAATAATAAATTAATATAATTAAAGTGGAAGATATTTTACTTACGAGTAAAACTAGTACAATAACATTTAGAGACGCTGAGGTTAGGTTTGCTGGAGAAGCAAAATTGGTCAAACCTATTAAGATTTTTAAACTACCTACTACTATTAGTAGGTCTTTGTTTTTTTAAATCGAGTAATAAAACGCTAGCAAGGTCTTCGTGTAGAGATATAGGTGATTAGGCACCATCGGATAAATAATATTTGGCATTGGTATCTTATTTTTGCAAGGGAGCAAAGATTTGCCCTTGTAACTGTCATAAAAACTTAGTAGACTTAGTATCATGGTAGCTACAATGATAACAGTAGAAATAAACACGTAGCTATAAGGAAAAAGTTCAAAACTTTATGTAGGTAAATGATAGTACAACATATTTCATACCTATGTCAACGCCACGAAGTTTTTACTAGGGGCAATTAAAATTTGTTGGGGGCTCTCTTAAATTAAGTGCTCGGTCATAGATTATGAACAAGACAGAAAGTAAAATTTTTAAACTACTGTTTTAGGCAACTAATACTAAAATATTATGATAATAGACTGTATAATAATGTAAACAATACAATTGATCATCACCATTGTTATTGTAATTAATATAAAAAGATAATTTTGCAAACCTTTT
Source organism: Tuta absoluta (assembly GCA_027580185.1). Taxonomy (NCBI): domain Eukaryota; kingdom Metazoa; phylum Arthropoda; class Insecta; order Lepidoptera; family Gelechiidae; genus Tuta; species Tuta absoluta. The sequence goes on along the minus strand of JAQAHW010000016.1, from coordinate 12,266,519 downwards.
TATTACCTCTAAATTATAAAGGCAAAGAATGAATAAAGGTGATACGTTGAGAGGAAAAAAAAATTGCGGTCACGCGAAAAGTTCTTCTAGGTTATAAATTTTACAGACCTTAAATATTTTTCATATAAGTACAAGAATGTTTTATTGACTATCTAAAACATAAGGTTAACTAAAATGAATTTGAAACTATGAATCGGGGGTAAAATACGCTTTCTTTGAGAGTAATCCTTATATGATACATATTTTTATAATAAAAAGGAAATTTGACAATATTGAATTGCTTAAACTGATAGAAATGTTGTTTTGTGTTGGTCACACTTTTTTTGATTATTGAACGAGTGGTCTAAAACAACTCGTACGCCGAAACGAAAAATGCTATAAGATAGGTCTCGCTTCTACCTTTAGCCAGGAGAGCTTTGGCCATCCCAGAAGAAAGAACAGGTAGCTTTTTGGCACCCCAGGATACAATAGGAGGTTCTCAAAACTCAGGTGCTTTTCTTATACCTGCGATTGGTAATTTTACTTAGCGTGTTTTTTTATTGAAAGTATTGTACATGGAATTTGTTCTTAAAATATAATTTCACAGATTTAATTGAGGTTTTTTTGCAAGCAAGTCGATAAAACACAAAAACTGGCTGCTTCGCGTCTCAAGCTGGCTGCGTCATGTCTCAGGCTGGCTGCGTCGTGTCTCAGGCTGGTTGCGTCGTGTCTCAAGCTTACTGCGTCTTTTCTCTGGCTGGCTGCGTCATGTCTTAAGCTGGCTGTATCGTCTCTCTGGCAGGCTGTGTCATCTTTCTGGCAGTGCTTACGCTTTACGGTCTTTACGGTAGCGTGTCTTTTATTTCTATTTTTAGCACAATGAAATAGTTCAAATGCATTTATTTCGTTGAAATAATAACTTTATCACTTTACTGGAGCATAATGTCATGTTGACCGGAACTCAAATAACAAATTCGCAAGTTAATCTTAAGAAACGTTTTCAATTAATGTTCATCTAGGATTCAATAACACTTTAACTTATACTAAATCCTTTCAGCCATGAGAGTACAAAAAGTACACGTTTTAGGATTGCGATAAATTTATTGCAATGAAAAACTTAGTCGCACAAATTAATATGCTAAGGTTGTTCGTTCTATTATACCTATAAACTAGTTTAATTGTATTAGTCTATGCCGGTGGCGTAACATTCAGGCGTGCAAATTAAAATATCATGCTCGGTATGCCGCCATTTTAGCTTTGTTGCTGCTGTACTGCATTTGCCATAATTTTTTGTTATATGCTTTTTTGTTGTACAGATATTTGTGTTTTTAAATATTTTTGGTTTAATTTGGTTTCGTACCAAACATACACATTTGTCTTGGAAAAAAGGATGGTTAATTATGAGATCAAAATATATTTGCTTTTTTCACACGTTGCCATAATTTATATAATCCAAAATTATTCGACGTGCAAAGGATCATCTCGTAGATTGAAACATATAATGAGGTAATATTATATTCATAATTTTTTTAGGCAAATAGGGGTAAATATAAAGGGTAATTCTCATATAATTTAAAATAGACTGAATCATTTTCCGTTTAGTTCCCATGATCCGACCCTACCAGGGTCATAATAAAATTGGTTCATGGCTGGTACCTAGTGTGCGACTGGTATGTCCACCCTGCAATCAAAACTACTTGTTTGTCTATCCTTATACCCTTTGTAATATAGGTGGGTCACAACAGTTTTATGCGTAGTACAGTTTTATCTATTTTTCTGCTAATAAAAATTACCAGTGGCGAGCGGTGAGGGAAAATATTGTTATTAAAATTGAATAAACAGAGCGAGTGGCGTGGAAACAAAAATAACACGGCCGGGCCGCGCTCGCACCACAAAATACAGTTTCGACACATGCATGTCGTTTTACAACGCGATCGAATTCAGAATATTCGGGTGCATAAACGAGGAAAAATGAGTGCCCATTGTGTTTTTTAACGAAGTTTCAACAGACTAAAAGTTCGTGTCTAAAAGTCTAACGCTGTGTTGCAATTTTTTGTGAAATGTTGCACGGTGGCACCTGTAGTTTCAACGAGAGTGCGACCGCCGGTGTCAAGGCAAGAGATCGCAAACAAAAATATTATACATCGCGTAGTCAAAATGGTAAGTTACGTGCAACAGTGTACATTTTACTTATGAGGCAACTGCAAATCATTATTTAAGAACAAAATAAAAGGTTGCTTCTCTACTAACTTTCTATAAAAGTAAACGCCCTGAACTCATCTCTTCCATTACACTGTTGACCTCCTTTTGGTTTTCAGCGAAATTTCGGAATAAAAGTTATTAGGAAAGTGGAGATTCTGTGAAGAGCATATATCAGAACTTTGGTTATTTGTGAGAAAGTTTCTTGTTGCGAGTGTGTTGTTTACTCAATTCTAAACTTAGACACGATACGACAGGTGGTTTGTGAAGGTGGGTATGTAGCTTTTTGTTGCTGAAAATTTTACATTTGGAATGGAAATAAAAATACTAGAACATCGTTCGTCTTTTGGGTTCTATGGCCGTACCTTATTTAAAGTTAATAAACGGTCTGAAGTTGTAATAACTTGTAAGCTAATGACGAATATGTACGGTCGGATTCATAAGTGGAGTCATAGTTAGACCACTTGACAGATTGCAATACGGGTTATTATCCTCTGTACTTACTTTACTAACTTACGCACACACGTAAGATTATCGACTGTAAGTAGAAAAGTCCACCTTAAGGCGTAGCATTAAAACTTAAACAGATTACCACATATAAGCGACATCTATGTAATCTTTGAAATAATTACTCGGTGATAGCCTATTCGCCACCACATCACCACAAAGTATACATCACACTGGTTTGTCTAAAACCGTATTATAGTTATCCTTATTCGTTCACTTGTAGTAAAGAAATAGATTACATATCTTAATTTCGTCGTATTGATCACAAGCTACCGTAGCTTAGCGGTAATAGTTCTTACCTTCTAATCAGAACGGAACCGGGTTCCCATCCGATCTCTGTATGTTGAATAATGTTTTTTTAAATGTTTTTACCATATTTTCTCCAGTAATAATTATTTTATATAATATTGTTCTATATATTCATCTATGTATTATATCTATAAATGTTTATTGTAAATTATGTATCAAAATATTATATCTAAAAACATAAACCTATAATATTGTAATAAAACAAAAAGTAAGGTAAGAAATTATTTTATTGGTAGGTATGGTATCACTTTATGTAAATAACATAATGACATGAATGAGAACTTTTGGTAACCATAAGATACGAGTATGTAAAACTACATAAAATACTTATAAATAAATAAATAAATAAAAATATTGTTTATTGCCTTTTTAAAGTTTACAAATCTTTTATCTTATCTAGACAGGTACTAAACACAACTTGCTGTCGTAATACTTAGTTAATAGTTTTATTTGAATGATAAAACACAATATTATGTAAAATGATATTAAGTGTTCATTAGCTGAAACATCGATAGGTAATTATTTATAAGATCATAGGAATTATCCAAATCTTGGATTGAATCTTTCAATAAAGTTATTTAAGTAATAATTTCGTTAGTAATTATTTTATTGTTCTATGTTTAACGATGATGCACTTTCCTCGGAAGTAAAAGTAATTGTAATAATAATATAGTAGTTTATGCAACTGTCGTATAATGGGGGTCATTAGAATGCGAGTGTCTGTTTATCACACGAGGCGCAGCCGAGTGTGATAATAGTTTGACACGAGCATTCTAATGCCTAATTATAGCAGTTGCATACACTATTTTATCTACACTCTCAAAAAAAAACTCAGAATCACTTTTCTAAACGTACGCACCGGCCATTGCAAGGCTCGATACAAGGTCAAATTCAATACGAGAACGTAATATGGCTTGATATGAATTTTTGAAAATTCTGTAATTTTGCAGTTGTTTAGATGTGGAGTGACTTACCTAAACAACTGAACAACATCTGAACAACAACTGAACAACATCTGAACAACAACTGAACAACATCGAAACAAAATCGGAACAACAACTGAACAACATCTGTACAACAACTGAACAACAACTGAACAACATCTGAACAACAACTGAACAACAACGGTACAACAAATAAACAACATCTGAACAACAACTAAACAACATCTCAACAAAAACCTAATAAAACAAACGCAACATTACCATACATCAACAACTGACAGGTGCGGCGGAAGTTGGCAAAAAAAACTTCGTTTCATTTCTCAACTTTATCGTATTAAGAGTTTTCTCATTAAGTCATTACGCTTCTGTAATTTATAGTAAACCCTACTTTTTATAGGCAGAATGCATAAAGTAGGTCATTATGCATCTGTTTTCGAATTCATAATTCGAACATTATGAGACGAGTGTAGATAAAATCAGTTATTTGCCTACATCTCAAGGTTTAAGCTTAAGTACTCGTTTTCGTAATGAAAAGATATTGAAGCAAGGCCTTAAGATAACTGACTAATAATTATCAATCTTATATAAATATATATCGATGTTTTAGCATAATTTAATTGCTAATGTAATGCTCCACAAATACCTACTGCAATAGTAGGCGGGTAAGCAGGTAAACAGAGGTTGAGTGAGCAACGATTTATCAGGCCCGCTTCGGCATACATTGCTGATTATTTTGTGTATATTCATATATATTATAATGAAATACACAAGATAATCAGCAATGTATGCTAGATCGGGTCTGATTGGAATCTTAAGTAAAAATCGCCGCTTACATAATTAGTATTTGGTGTTACCTCCGCTGTTTTCAACAACACTTAATAAACACTTAATAGACTCGATCAAATAAGTGCATATATCTGTTCCTCTGGTACTCTCCCACACTCCCAGGCAGTGAGCCTCTAAAGCTTCTGTAGTTCTTACATTGCGCATGTCCCACCTTTGCACCATTAAACCCCATAAATTCTCTATGGGATTTAAGTCCGGAGATTTTGCTGGCCAACGAATAACTTGGATATCTGGGTGCTGGCTAAACCAATTATACACCACGGCAGCTCGATGCACTGGACAATTTATCCTGGACAAATGCAAAACGAGGAACTTCACTAGCAGGATAAACAGTTAAACATTTCGCACCGTCGTCGGTAGCATGCTTTCCTGTAGCATATCAACATAATTAGCGGCAGTTGCACGCCCTGTTTCTTGTGCTACTAATTCGCCTGGACCAGCGGCAGAACCATTTTCTTCGTATTGTTACACCATCATCCTCCGCTGTGAATCATTAATAAGACGAGTCGAGTTTTTACGCTACCTTCCTCTTCAAAACGTGTAACCCAACGTTTAACAGTCTTCCACTAAAACAAAGTAGCATTATTAATAAAAAAGTTTATACTAATCGGTTCACAGCTACCAACATACTATGAGTCAAAGTTTTTAATATTTAAAATACAATTGTAATGAAATAAAACTATACTTACGGCCAGACCAGTCTGATTAGCAATTTGAGTTAAATTAAATCCAATATCATGCAGCGCCACAGATAATTGCAGCGCAACAATACGCTGCTTATCCTGCAAACTGATAATAGTATGCATTTCGAAGAAATAAACACTGAAGTTTAATAAATAAACTTAGGTTAAAAAAAATCACTTAGCACACGCACTATCTCGCAAACGATCTAGCAACAACTAAAATGTAATTCAAAATTTACTAAATTTTGCTTCATTTGATAAAATAAAAACTATAACGAAGAAATAGGGATTCGATCCATTGTCTCCACAATAACGGTCAAGAATTTGCTTGACCGCGCTACTGACCACGCTACCGAAGCTAATGATTCATGTAGTGAAATAGTCAATACTACTCAGCCTATTATACAATGGTAGTTCGTCAAATAATAGTATGTTATACGTCATTTGTGTCATTGTGTGAGTGTCGCCGCGGGTGCGAGCGACTTGTTTTCTGAGGTTTGTGTTAACTATGACTCCACTTTAGAACGCGACCGTACCTTAATTTTTCATATTCGGTTGGCATTTTTTTCGCTAAACCATATAAAACTAACACGAAAACTCTTATTTGATTACTATGTATGTGTTCGTACCACCAAATCCGAACATATTTTTTAAACAAACATTTATATTTCAGAAAAATCTATAATATCGAGGCCTTGACTAGATATTTATTCTTAGACTCGGGTTAAGTTCTAAGTTCAGTATCCAATACACATACGTTTGTGCCTCTGGAAAATAATAATTGTAAAAACAAAGCAAAACCATAATTGACTTGTGTTGGCCAGCTAAACCTCCGATCTACACTTTGTATCATTTTATTACATAGTATAGATATAATCCATTCAGGCCGTAAAACTGTTTACAGAGGTATTGTAAGCTTGAACAACGGTTCAAATTATGCCCTTATTATTTCAAAATTGATAGCTGTTTACAAAACACTGTACAGTAAACACTTCATCTGCTATTGTTGTGTTGTTGTAGGATGGAGCTCTGAAACTGGATGACGTACGTTCAATTATACATACATACATACATACATATAATCACGCCTCTTTCCCGTAGGGGTAGGCAGAGACTACATCTTTCCACTTGCTACGATCCTGACACACCTCTTTCGCTTCTTCAACATGCATCAATCTTTTCATACATGCTCGTCGGTTTAGGGTACTCTTGACCTGACCTTTCTCTAGAACGTCCCCGATCTGATCCAAGTACGTGCGTCTTGGTCTTCCCCTTCCAACGTTCCCATCCACACTCGCCATATACACCTGTTTCGTTAATCTTCTTTCATTCATTCTCTCAATGTGACCAAACCATCTCAGCATTCCTTTTTCTATACCAGTCACTATGTCATCTTTTATACCGCAACGTTCTCTAATCACGTTCAATTATAATAATTCAATAACCTTGTTATAACAAGAAAGTAAGACGTTGTTTAAGCTGTTTACCACTTTCAAATCGTATGGAAAATAATTTAAACACTGTCACTACGCGCCTCTAACTTCGTTTGAAATAAACCGTAAGTGTTTACAATTTACATGATTTATATTTTGGTATGTTGATCACACAAAAATCAAAATCTCTGAATGTATTGTAGAAATTATGTTTTCATTACAAATAAATGCTTAATCTATGCTACTGAAAATTGGACCTCTTCAAGCCATACTTGCTCATCACAAGCTCATTATAATTATTTTTTCGAGTCACTTAGGATATGTTTTCGTAAGCAATATAATTTACTCATTATCTTTATGTAAAATAATCCGAATGAATGATTTCCATGTCCATTTGTTACGGCCATTTACACTCTACCTTCCCCGTAAGGGATTAAAGGCGTGATATGTGTGTATGTATTGTAATGAAAATAATTAAGTTACTTTGGTTGCTAAAACAGTGACTCTAGATTAGGCAAAACATAAAACCATCGACCAAAATATATTGCAATAAGCCAATCTTTTCCAGTTACGATAAAATACGAAAAAACGTTTTGATATTTTAATGAGGTAGGTCTCGATCGTAGTAATTATGAAAAAAATCGATTTAAAACCAATTAACCTGTTCGTTTTGCAATTATGATCGCAATTTTCACATTTATTAATAAAATGGTGAATTTGCAGCCATCGCGGTTTGTTCGGCTACCGATTTGTTTGCTACTACGCTAATTGGTTCTGACCATTATTATTGTTTCATCCAGTTTGACTTACATTGCAACAACAAAAAAATATGTACTTAGTTAAATATATCTCCAAAACACTAGATTACACTATGCATCTGTCAAATTGAAGAAAGGCGAAATTTTCTCTTAGTCGAGAGGTCAAGAAAATTCGGTATGTAAAGTAAAATTATTTTATATTTTTTTCTGAATGAATAAACCATTTTAAGAAACTAATTTGGATTTTTTGTTTATTGGATCATCCGTGAAATTATAATAAATTTCTAAAATATATTGTTTGATGACGTCATTGTTGCGCACAATCATTGCAGCGAACAACTCCATTCGTAAAAAATCTAATAAATCAGACTTTGTTTTCATAAATTTGACATTGAACGTTGACTGACGTACTAGGATTTATAGTTTCTAATACCAATGGTTATCTTGAAGGAGATCATAAAAGAGATTCGTTTCATTCTTGGTCAGTACGACGTCTCACTGGTCAAATGAAGGTTATTTAGTTTTTTTCATAAATGAGAGTAATCTTTAACTTTTTCTTACTAATTAAAAGAATATTTTAATTTAGACTAAAATATCTCCAAATGGTTTTTTTATTTTATGTCTTCCAGCTATGCTTTACATACCGAATTTAAGTGACGCGTGACGTGAGCAGGAACTTGACACCTAGACGAAACTCGACCGAATTCCGTCCCAACTCCGACGCCGTAATGCCCGCATGTGTCATTCCATACAAAAACTTGGCGCCGTTATACAGCTCGATCGGCCCTCAAGACATTTTTATAAGGTCACTCACCTAATAAACGATAAACTATTTCAAATGATTTTATAACTTTACGAAATACCTACACAATTTATCAGAATTTTATTAACAATGAGGTTCAAAGTTCTAAAAATTTGAAACACTAGTATCCGCAACCTAAAATTAATATTGAATACTCGTGTAATAACAAACTTTTAATTAAATTGCTGCATTATAATTCAAACAACAGGCTTTTATATATTTATCTACACTCGTCTCAAAATGTTCGAATTATGAATTCGAAAACAGTTGCATAAAGACCTACTTTATGCATTCTGCCTATAAAAACTAGGGTTTACTATAAATTACAGAAGCGTAATGACTTAATGGAAAAACTCTTACTGCGATAAAGTTGAGAAATGAAACGAAGTTTTTTTTTGCCAATACTCAAATCGCCATCTTCCGCCGCACCTGACAGTTGTTGTTGTACGGTAATTTTTCGGATGTTGTTCAGTTGTTTCAATAGGTTTTTGTTCTGTTGTTGTTGAGATGTTGTTCAGATGTTGTGCAGTTGTTGTACAGATGTTGTTTATTTGTTGTACCGATGTTGTTCAGATGTTGTTCAGTTGTTGTTCAGATGTTGTTCTGTTGTTGTACAGATGTTGTTCAGTTGTTGTTACGATGTTGATCCAATGTTGTTTCGATGTTGTTCAAATGTTGTTCAGTTGTTGTTCAGATGTTGTTCAGTTGTTTAGTTAAGTTATTGTTAAGACTCCACATCTAAACAACTGCTAAAGTATAGAATTTTCAAAAAATCATATCAATCCATATTACGTTCTCGTATTGAATTTGATCTTGTATCGGGCCTTGCAATGGCCGGTGCATACGTTTAGAAAAGTGTTTCTGAGTTTTATTTTAGAGAGTGTAGATAAAATAGTGTATGCAACTGCTATAATAAGGCATTAGAATGCTCGTGTCAAACTATTATCACACTCGGCTACGCCTCGTGTGATAAACGGACACTCGCATTCTAATGACCCCCAGTATATGACAGTTGCATAATAGTAGTTTATGCAACTGTCATATAATGGGGGTCATTAGAATGCGAGTGTCTGAAGTTGTTTTTATAGGTTTTTGTTCTGTTGTTGTTGAGATGTTGTTCAGTTGTTGTACAGATGTTGTTTATTTGTTGTACCGATGTTGTTCAGATGTTGTTCAGTTGTTGTTCAGATGTTGTTCTGTTGTTGTACAGATGTTGTTCAGTTGTTGTTACGATGTTGATCCGATGTTGTTCAGATGTTGTTCAGTGTTGTTCAGTAGTTGTTCAGTTGTTGTTTAGTTGTTTAGTTATTTGTTGTTCAGACTCAACATCTAAACAACTGTTTGTATAAAATTTTCGACAATGCATATCAAGCCATATTACGTTCTCGAAATGAATTTGACCTTGTATCGGGCCTTGCAATCGCCGGTGCAGACGTCTGGAAAAGTCTTTAACTGAGTTTTTTTAGAGTGTAGATAAAAAAGTGTATGCAACTGCATAAAATTAGGCATTAGAATGCTCGTGTCAAACTATTATCACACTCGGCTATGCCTCGTGTGATAAACAGACACTCGCATTCTAATGACCCCCATTATATGACAGTTGCATAAACTACTATTATACTAATAAATAGTTTTATGTGCAATGCTCATTCTAACCTAAAATTTTAGAATAGTGATCTCTCCTATGTCTTATATAAATAAAGAGGAAATATTTCTCAAATTAAAAATGTATTAAAAAAACAGCATTTGCACTCGCGTAGGTATAAAAATGCATGTAGCTGGATAGCTAAGTTTAATTAATATGTAATGATAATTATGGCTGCAAGAACGAAAAATAAGTCTTTTATTATGCATATACAAATCTACATATATCTATTCCACATAATGTTCTTAAGAAAATATAAAAGTTTGATGCTGGCTTAGAATAGAATCACCCCATTTCTTACCTAACTAAGGGACACGAGGATTAGAAGTGTATTGCAATTTTAGGCAATGGATTGACAACCTGTCGCTATGGTGATACACAGTTATCTGACTGACCCTCAAACTTTTGTCAGATGTGGTGTTAATATCCGTTTTACGGCCGTTAACGCTATCCCGTAAAGGAAATAGGCGTGATTTATGTATTTATTAAAGTTAAATTTGCGAACAAGGTTCAGTTTAGTTTAGTCAGAAATTGCGATAATCTAAGAAGAAATCATTCAATAAAAACAGTAATATTAAAACGGTTAGCTTTTATGTGTGTTGATAATGCAAATGTTGCCATGCTAAGTCACTGAGTCATGTGTGGCCAAAATTGCATCCACATTTTTATCAAATAAGTTTAAATAAGCACCATAAACGTATACAGGTAGCAATATCTTACACAGTCCTGTCCATCTACAGGTGTAGAAGTAGAAATTAATTCTAGAGCTAAATCCGCCTAGGGTACTGACTGACGTTTTGTATGTAAAATAGCTTGTAAAATTTAAAAAAGAAATACTACATTCATACCTTATAAAATAAATATATTAGTTGATTTTATGTTTTATCCCAGTTTTCTAAGGAATTTTTGATCACACCAAGAAATATTTTCACCAAATAATTCTAAATTGACTAAGTAGATTATTTTAAGTTCAGCTTTATTTGCATATTTAATGGTACCTATATTGCTCTCTCCCAACATTCATAATAACTGAACCTTTCTGATTTGCAGTAATGCTACTTATAGTCAGATTTTCTTCTTTGAAGTTTCTAAGATCGCATAGACGCCAACCTTGTTGACCTAAATATGACGGATTACTGATCGTAAAATGAATGAAATTTAGCGGAAATAGCTTATCCGCGCGGAAATAGAAACTGTACATCCATGATAACCACTTCCACTTATAATTTATTAAAGACTCGAAGTATTTAAAAAGTTGTACCTAAAATGTGATGTTTTTCAGACACAAAATTTGAGTTGTATTACGCCTATAATCCCTTTGCGGGGTAAGCAGAGCGTAAATCGCCGCAAAAAACGGACATTTACGCCATGTCTGACAAATATATGAGGGTCATTCGGGAAATTGGGTATCACTATAGTGACAGGTTGTCAGGACATCGCCTAAAATTGCAATTCACACCCTCGAGTCCCTTATTCGCCTCTAAGGACTCCCACGGGAAAGAAATGGGGTGATGCTTTTCTTAGCCGGCATCACACGGAAAGTCGTATTATGATATGCGACAACCCATGTTGAAAATTACTTGTGTAAGGATTGTTTTCCAATACGCTGGCGTCGACACGTTTGTGGCACTCTAAATTACAATGGCGTCTTACCAGTATAAACATGTACCTACTGCATCCAGAAACGAAGCTTGTTTGTTTGGTAAATATTATTTACTATTCGACATATAGGCAGGCTTTTTTCATGCTTGAGCAAGTTACAATCCGTTTAAATATTCGCAATAAAATTTTAACACATTCAACACTCGCGTTCGAAATCACCAATGTTTTTCCCTAGCATATCCAAAAGTCGGAATGTCTCGTTTGTATGTAATTTACAGAGGACAGTGAGCCGATGTCGACAGTGCGAACAACCCTGTATAATTTATGCTCAGCATGAGTCGATTCGTTAAGTCGGACCTGAATGGCGACAAATTAACGCAGCAAAATACTGTTGATGTGATAAATTGTGTGAGGCACACATTTTGGAATCGACGTTAGTTCCTTTGAAAAGCACATTCATTATCAATTTTATTTATTAAGATTATATTTTACAGCCGGTGAATATATTATTTGTCCTTTGTTTCTATGGAAACTTTATTCCTTACAATTATTACCAGCGCATCCTCAGTTTTATTAAAATATTGCCTTTTTCTAACTTTTATTAAATACTACCAGCCCGCCCAGTGGTTTTACCTGTCAACCCACGGGAATAAAACCGTTTCCCTTCGTGAATTATACATAAAACCGTGTTCTTGAATCATTTCATCAATGATCAATTCACTGTTGGGCGTAGACCTCCCCCAGGGTACGTCATAGGGCACGATCTCTCGTTTTCGCCATCCAGTCACTACCAGCCGCCTTTTAACTCGGCTAACTAGTCGAAGGACTATTCATTCGACTAGAGAGACCAACACGTCAGACCAAGATTGCCGAGCGAGACGTTATCTCAACTGAAACCCCTTGACGTAGTTCAGAATCACGACTTGTTCAAATTATACTGTCCCGTTTTAAACTATGATTGCTCTGTTGTGATTTCGGCGATAATTTAGTTTCCAACAATACAATATTCCAGCTTTACTCAAACTGCCTGATGCCTGATGCTTTGTCAATTTAAAGGCAACCCGTTTGTCTGAAACTCTATCAAAAAGCCCACGCTGTTGCAATAAAAACGGGAGAGAAAAAGTTAAGCCGGGAATGTTTTTTTAAAACTTACCTGCAATAAAGCATTACCGTCGGCTGTGTCTGTGTACATCGCCTGCATTTAAATAATACCGCCGTGAACTTTTCTGCCAGATTTTCTCCATGGGTGCCGGCGCCAGAAAATTTTCAGCCGAGCGAGAAATTAAAGTATCCGTGAACAGCATAAAATTAACTAAGACGCGACTCTCAGTCGACGATTAGGTACCTTGTAGGTAAAACGATCCCCTTCCGAGATGAGATTTCAGGTTCTTGTTATGTTTCCTGTAACTAAGAAGATACTGAATTAAAATATGATCAAAATCATTCTGTAAACCTAGTACTACTTTATAATAGAATGGAAATAAGTCAATAAAACATTTTAACTGAATATTCGAATATACTTGTAACATTAATTTTGTGTGATCTGTGTCGCATGGTAGATTTTGTTGGGTTCAACAAGTCTTAACCCCTTGTTGAATTTCATACGAGTGGTCTATTGATCCAATTGCAAAACAAAGTCCAATAACTAGCAGACTCTTTCAAACGTCTATCTATTTATTGTATTTACAAATTCTCTCCTTTATGTTCATTGTTTTAATACTAATTAAAATACTATATCACATTTGTATTTCTGTCTGGGGTAAATCGTTTTTTGTTAAACGTTTATGCTTCCCACGACACAGGCATGGCCTAGTGTGGGGTCATAGTAAGCTTAACTATGTATCTCTATTATTCTTTATGCGTGTACTAGGTTAGTCAAAAATCATGAAATGTCATCTATGCATGTTGTTTGTTAAATTATTTTTTTTTCATTTGACTGTAGACTGTCATTTAACATGGGGTCCCGCTGGATTGACGCTGCTGATAATGGTTGATAACTTTTTTTGGACAGTGGTACAATTTTTTTATGATACATTTCTGTAGGTACAAATTAAAACCTACATGACCACAGGATATGGTCCCGCTACATATACGTATATCTTTTGCTCATACGTCGTAGCAACGGCTTACCGCGTAAGGATCGTATAGAATTATAGATAGTACTAGTACATTTTATACGGAAATACCCTCTTTTCCTCTCCTATCGCTCCAATGAGATCTTAAGGTAGATTTTGCACTCGCGCTGTGAACTCTGTTCCATCTCCATGCACTCGAATTTGCACCCGTAATTGAATTAAAACTTTACTCTTTTCAGTGATAATTTTGAGCTTTTTAGTTGACTTTCATTGTGAAATTTTGAAGACAAACGGTTGGCTTTCAAAGGAGAGTGTTGAAGACTTTTTACCACTCGCTGTTTTTCAAAATATAAGACGCTTTGTGCACAAAGCGGCCTGCCTGATGGAAAAAAGCGTCAAAGTAAAGTGGCCCTCCCGTACATCTACTTATATAAAGTTGATATCTACTTACCTACTTATTTTATGGCCACATAATAGTGTTCAAGCGTATTTTTTATTTATTTTAAAGGTAAAAGTTGCAACAAACCTTTATGCTTGAAAGTAAATAAGTAAAAGTTATGTAAGTAAGGTATTTGTATTTTGCCCGTCCGTTTTTACTTCTTCTTCTTTTTTCAGTGTGGTACTCCGAGTCGACAAACGATCCGGTGAACCCTGGTGTCAGATTTTTTCAATCGCCTACTACTACTTTTTACCAATAAAAGTATTATACGAGATACGAGAATACGATATACGAATTGCCACGAGGCTATCACAGGATAGCATTTGCTTGACGGCAAGCTGAGCAAATGGCCTTGTACCGAAAAAACCTACCCTACCGAAAAATAAATACAAATTTTAAATGTAAGATTTTAAAAGGACCTTAGTTTAAGTCACTGTTTGTATTGTTAGCCGCAATCGCGTGCTCGTATCTCGTAAAAGATTGTGCAGAGGAGCCGGAATAAAATTTGCGCTGTCAGGCTCCCGTACATTTATTAAATTCTATGGGCTGCGTTGTTTTCATACAACCGTTGATACTATCCTAGTTTATGTAAAGGAACTGCTCGAGAATGTTGGTCTGGAAATCTTCTGTGTTATAGAATATGTTATAGTGAATACAGCGGAGAGCGTTTATACGATAACTGAAAATAGAAACGATGTTAATTTACTTAAACCATAACATTTCTACAGGTTGCAGAGTCGGGTAGAACAAACGAATAAAATAGACGAGAATCAGAAGTCAATATTTTACTTTAATCAGATGATAATTCTGGTGTGCACTCACTTCAATAGCAGGAAGTTTTGTGCAGAGTAAGTTTATAATTGTTGTAGATGAACGAGATATTATTATATACCGTTTAAGTGATTCCGAGAAAAATAATCTACATTTTGGACGTACTACGCTACAATACTAGCAAAACAAAAAAATAGAAAAACATTGGACATTGCTACATGGACATACTAAATTCTCCATCTGGTATTATATTGTCAATTTTTGGTTGTTTAGGATAGCTAAAATTTAGATTTTCTTTTGGCCACTTAAAATGGGGCACCCTGAATAAGTTTACTTTCGTCAAGCTACAATTACGCGACGTGAATTGATCAAATCCGCTGGAATTTTGGTTCAAAGACTACTAATTTCGGGCACAGACTTGTAATTCAGCACGGGATACTTAATAAGCAACTACTGAGTTTGAATTATTCCCTGTGGACCGTAAAATAGTCCCATTTTGGATGGAAATCTTATCTCAGCCACCCCTTCACTCAATGCTCTTTTCTTTATTGCTCAAAGTCGGAATACTTTGTATAAGACCGCTGTTGTCTCAAACTAGGGGGACGCGGTGTTGTAAGTAAGCAGGCAAAAGATAAAATGTTATCGAACAAAGCTTTCAGGTTTTGTTAAAAAGCAGGCATTATTGTGTTAAAATATTTCAAGGGACTAAATTCTATCTCCGTCATAATCTGACCACTTGATCGCACTGCAAGACAAAGGTACCTAGTCCTACACCTAACATTATATATACACGCAAACAAGATCTTCTGACGGAAACTGTGTACTTATATAGCTGGCTCGTCACATTACAGCTCAAATTCATTTTGTTCCTCATTATACCCGGGAACCTTTCGTGTATGACACAGTAGAAATTATTGATAGTAAGAATTTGAACGTTAAAAGCGACAAGAATAAAATACGCATTTCGCAGCCTGTTCAAAAAAGCTTAACATACTGTATCTTAAACCTACTGTACTCTGTCCCTGGGGTTGTTCATATCTTACAAACTATCTGGACATTGCTGTTGTAGAACATGGTTTTGTTGAAATATTATAAGTACAATTTATACTTATCTTGAACTAGCTTTTACCTTGGGGCTGTCAGACAATTATTCTGCTTACATGTAATATTTTTCTGCGCTAAATATTTATCTATGTCACTATACAGCCTTACCACAACCGTAACATAAACTCTATTTGTGTGTTTCAATTATAGGTACATCTGCGGAAAGTTGTTTTAAATTTAAAATTGAAAGAATATAACACCATAATATTATCCGCCTAAAAGTTGACATAATATTTCAAACAAATTGCTTGACTGAATTTTTCACAGGTGTCTCATAATTGGAATTGATTTCTTAATAAATTTTGATTAATTTTATCGTTGAGAAGGAATTGAGTACCAAGGTACGAATAAGACACTCAATTTTACTGCTCTTATACCAATAACGTGTGACACAGACCTCCCTACCATCAAAATCTCATTTGACGCGTGAATAAAAGTTTTAAAGCTCAAAATTGTATGTTGATGATTTTCAGGCTCCAATATTAAGTAGGAAAATGTTTTACCATACTGCATAGAATTATCTATTGTATGTAAATGACGCTTAGACTTGACGCCTAAGATGTTATATTATACAAATCTAAAAATATGTGGCTTTTTTCTTCATTGTGTGGGGCACCCAGTTGTTTTGAAATCAGTTTATAATAATAAAGATGTTTTAAACTATAAAAATAAACAGAAATAAAGGCCCGCTATATAAAAAAAAATTGAAAATTGTGTGATGTTGAATCATATTTTAAGCCATTATTTGGTATCAAACGAAATATTATGGTTAGTATTTTGTGTACCTTCTTACTACAACAAAGAATAGCTTTTTTCTCTTACAAAATGTAAATTCATTTCCAAAGGCATTATTACCGTTGCGCATTAGCATGGGATAATTAAGAGTATCTACATAGTAGAAGCCCAGCACTAAAACGAAGGGGGTATAAAATAAAATTGAGCGTAATAAAACGGGTATTACCTGGTTGAGCGTGGTCGCATATCGTATTCGAAAAGCCATAACTGTTAGATGTGCAGACGATGGCCCGTGGATATTGCCGCCGGTCCAGGTTTATATCGTTAGGCGATGGGTTAAGCCGTGCCGAATGAATCGTTTTATTGGGCTAGCGTTTTTTTTTAGTTAGCCTGATTGTTGCAGTTAGTGCCTGGATACACGGGGAGGGATTGTAATGTTCCATTGTAATGAATGTTATGCGTGTGATGAACCTGCGTAGTCATTTAGTTGCATAACTTTTGTCTTTTGGAATAAAGACAACTTTCTCGGAGAATCTTTGATGTCATGCGACTGAGTAAACCTGCATAAGAGAAAAAAGTGAGTTTTGATTCAGGTAGGTTTCTACACGATACTAATCTGGCGATAGGAGCGAAAGCATACTTTTTCGGAAATACTTTCACGTGTTATGTATATTATTATTATTACACTTTATGTTAATATCACGTTTCTATTGTGTATTCAGCTTGAAAAAGAATAGCCTGAATTCAAACCAAAAAGGCAGGCCTCACGCAATGTTCCCAGATTGGAATTCGCAGGCCACAATCCTCGAAAAACATTTGCGAATGGCGCCGAAGTTAGCGGCCACTGTGGCCTTTAAAGGATTGATTGTACGCTTTTGCGCAAACAACGTTCGGTCGAGAATTGCTTTACATGTACTTATAGATAGTCTTAGTTCGTCATATTGCTTTTAGAATGTCGATTTTTGCTTAGGCATTACACACACATACCTACATTGTTTGACGGCCGGTCTGGCGCAGTGTTAATTTGATGTAAAGGTTACAGGTTATATTCTTGGCGGGGCATTCATAAAGTTGATATTTATCACTTCGTCAATATGAATAATGAATACTCCTAATTAATTTAATTAAACTTAAATATGTTTTATTTTAGGCACAGGACCCATAATAAATTACACACACAAAGAATTTAAAAAACAAATACTTCGATCAACGCGGCCTTCCGTACCCATATAATATTTTTGCAATAAAGAAGGTGTAAGTATATCTTTGTGCATAAATTAGGTATAGACCTTGTGCTATAAAAAAAAACACTTCAACTTGCACCCTAGTGCAGCGCAAATTGGCAGCTATAGGCCGATGAGACCAGCTAATAATGTAACTAACTTACACCTCAGCACCGAAGTAGGTCATTAATTACCGCCTTATAGTAACGCCATCTTTGTAAGCCCGATTTGACCGATGCTATTTTCATAATAAAAGATATATCTACAAAAGGAAATGGACCCTGTCCCATGGCATTAATGGCTGTATGCCATGTAGTGCCGGCTCAGAATAGCATCACCCCAATTCTACTCGTAAAAAATACTAAAAGAAAATCATCTAAGGAATGGGCAGCAGCGTTCCATGTGAATGCAACCTCTTGCACTGCGCTCGCCAATCCGCCTGCCAAGCGTGGTAAGTATGGCAATATCCCCCAACAGAGGGAGGCATATATACAGCAGTGGACTGTTATGGCTGTTAATGTAGGTATAAGAGGCGTTGCAAGGCAGATTGCCACGGACCACGACACCTTCAGGCTGAAACCATTCTTAGCTAAAGTGAATGGCAGCCAAAGTGCAAATGACAACCTGTAACACTAGCAATTTTGTGTTGCGACGAGTGCCATGGTATCCGGTTCTCTTTTATTCCTTTCGCCATAAAACCGGATCCAACAAAATACCAAAAATTCAAGCAGTGCGTGTGAGATTCCCGTTAGTTACTTACATAAATTTAATACGGTTTACATCATGTCAAGTTACTAGTGCAGCGCAAACTGGCAGCCATAAGCCGATGAGACCAGCTCATTATGTCCCCAACTTACACCTCGGCACCGAAGTAGGTCATTAATTACTCGCTGTAATGAGCCGCTACAAGGAGCCGCTGCAAGGGAGTTAGATTTCTACGACACCTTTATTTAGTCTCAAACTATTCTCAGCTAAGGTAGTCTCAGTCTTAGCAGGTTCTTATACGTACCGCATGATTTTCCGGCGTTTATTTTGACCATACATAAACCGGATGTCATGGCACACGTCCATGCGTCGAATTTTGGCTGTCACAGGGTGTCATTTGTATATTGGCTGTCATGAATTGCAACAGGGTTAACGAACCGAAAATAAAAATATCGGTAGATACCTACAAAATCAAAAAATTCAGTACATTTATTATTTTGCTCTAAAATTGCTTCAGAGGGCACACTAATTGGTCGTTTCTGGTTGCTCTCTGAGATTTTTAAGATGACGATCGCTACACAACCATGTCAGAGGCCTCCAAGTTACCTAGTAAGCACCTAAAAAAATCTGACACCAGTGTTCATAGGATCTTTCTTCAACTCGGTGACTCCTATACAGAAGAAGAAAAAGCGAAAAGATAATAAAAACTAGACGATTTATAAGGTCTTCAGTTCGGTATATCGCTAGATCAGTGTGCAAATCGGTAGATCTACCGATTAGTCAGTAAGTTCGGTAAAAATAAATCGCAATATTAGTCTGGTACGTGTGCGATGCACCTAACGTAGTTGAGTCTCAGGCAAGACAAGTCCATTTGCGATGTGTAACAGTAGGATCAAGTATTTGCATAATACTAACGAGCACCTAAAGGGAGATAAAACCAGCTCTATATTGCATCAACGCCGCACATAACACAGGCATGAACGTAACACAGATTTTACGTAGTTTAGTTCAGTTTTTCCGCTGAACTCAAAGAGTAGCGAAGTACGAAATACAAAAAGCATAGTTTTTGTAAAATAACTCGGCATCTGTTTTAGGTTTTCGAGTAAGGAAGTGTCCGCGCAACATCTGGAATTTAAAATTGCGTATTCGTAAGACATTAATAAGACCGATGTCTTGCAGTCTTACGGTCGCAATTAAAAAAAACAGATTGATTTTGATAAGGTAATCGCATATACCTAATTTGGTCCCAACACATGATATATTTTTATTAATTACTTATGATTATAACATTCACAAGAATTTTAAATATAATTTCAAACTTAAAATAATAAAATCTTTTGAATAGTGAATAAATGACTTAAAGTATTATTAGTTATTTCTTACAGAACCTCTACGTTATAATTATAATTCTTATGACATTTCTTAAAAAAAAGTTTCATTGTTTCCTAAAATTAATTATTTTCCCAAAAATTCTAATGAAAAAAAAAACAATTAACGCTAAAAAGTACGGCTGGACTAGATGTTATTCCGCGCCATTTTCTGGGCTATCCCGGCTGACCATAACAGTAGCCATTAGTGAACACTAAACTAATGAACACAAATGGGCACAGGCTAAAGCCAAACGATTGTCGAAAAGATCGCGTTCCATTTTATAGTTATTGCTTTAATTGGTGTCATCTGAATAAGACCTTTCCAATAATCGTTAGTATTCAAATGGCAATAGAGTAGTAGACAGGAAACAATTTAGCCGCATCGCGTCCTAGCGTCGGCCGAAATGTCAAACTGATATTGACAATTTTGTAGGACGCGCGCAATCAATTAGGACACGTAAAACTCTGTAAGTGTGCTCGCGTACAATCAGGACCGCGCTTGTCAGTAACAAAAATTATGAGCTAATGAAGCTTTGGGGAACAGTTTTTGTAAGCGTCTATTCAAGTCCTCCTCTCCTTGTCCAAAGGCTAGCGATTGCCATTCAGCGTGGTAATGCCGGTAGTGTGATGGGCCCCCTTGGACCGGGAGCGTCCTGGGGTAGCATTTTTAGTTAATAAGTTGATTAATGTATTTTTATTTTATATGACGAGATGTTGTTTTCATACTTAAAATAAAAATCCTCTGCGCCGCAAGATTACATAATGTATATGAAAACATGTATGGAAAGTATTTGATGTAGACTAGTCTCATACTTGTCAGTCAATCTAGAGATTCAGCCGCACTGTCCTATCCTTAGAACATATTCTCAAAGTGATTACAAACTTTGGTGTCTCCTCGTTAATATCGAACTCACGTCCTTCGGATCGAGACTCTGGGGCTGTGATCACTAGACCACAGAGGCCGTTAATGCTACGGTTCAATCATAGCTTTGATTAGTCCATGTGTAGTTTTGATTGAGTTCGGCCTTTGAGTATACTCAATACGTACGCGTATAGCTGAGTAGTGTATGTGCATAAGTAGCACATTAATACATAGACCTCTAATGACAAATTTTCTTCATGTTTTGCCCTTTATTTCATTAAAAAGTTTTTCAGTCTTATGGGTTTATTATTTCGTTTGCAATTTTTTCAGACATTTTACACCTTACCATATTTAGCATAACTTTATTTTATTATCTTACTGTAATCTTTCGAACCGTCTACATAGTCACGCGCTAACATAAGTACATATTATGTTTCTAACAAGAAATTTAAATACTTAGTAAATAAAATATCTTCTTATATAAAATCGATCACTTTTATGAAACCATCAGCCACTTATAGCCAATACAATTTCGCAAAAACAATGAAAACGATCGTGAGAGGAGAACAAAGTCGCACACTCAGAGTTTGTACCGCAATAATGGGGAATTGTATTAAGTATCTCAGAGAAGCCAATGATTTGAGGATATTGAATTTATTATTATTGTCAAGGGGCTGTCGCAAAGGGTTGGTGATTAAGCCTCCCCTGCGTACCCACTTAGGTAATTTGAGAAATGCCAATAATATTCCCGCTCTTTCGACCCAGAATCTTTGTATTGGAACGCTCGAAATATGACACCGTTGGCTCTATTCTTATACAGACATTTTCAATGCTAAAAGTATTTATTACTTGTATTTCTATTTACTGGTCAATTTTACGGATCAACTTACTCCTGAAACAGAAACTGAAATTTTCATTTTGGTTGTATTTTGTGGCAATTCGCATCTTTGACCATTTAAATTTGACATGTCTATATTTCCATAGCCACCGAACATTATTCTAACTCAGAAGCTGCTACTTTCTATATCGAAGGTAGAAGAGGTGTCCGGCAGAATACTTCCGACACGTGGTACTGCTAGAGTTCACAACATTTATGTACATATGTTGTTATCTGCACTCTCCAGTTTTAGGCTATAAGAAATGGATTTCGAATCAACCATTTTCTTATCCTTAATTATATAACTGTCAATAATATTAACGAGATTTAGCCAATGGTCTCATTACAGTGATGTTGATTGTAACAGAATGGTAAGTTAATCGCACGCACGATGATAAAAATTGTGTCTATTTGGAAGTTCATAGTTTAATGTAGCTAAGCCAAAGGTCAAAACCCCGTGAAAATGACAATTAATATGAAAATCACTATTATCACGAATTCCATTTAATACTCTACATTATCATCCATCAAAAGCCTTAGTCAGGCATCGATCCATGTTTATTTTGTACTAATTTATTCCACAGTTTTTAAAAATGACGTCAGAGAGTAAATAATCCGTAATAAAATGTAAAGAATAATCCATGATTTCCATATCAGCTTTACGAAAAAAAACAGCGGTATATTGAACAGGCCTTTACGAAATGTATTTTGCCTGTAGCTAGCATGTAATTTTTCGTCTTATTTTTTAATATTTTTTTATTAAATAAAATTTCTGACACTATAAAATACTAACCTACATAGAAAGCTTTAATTATAAGCAGATAGGTGCTTTAAGAATATGTTTCTGGTTTACAAAGAATCGTTTTTTCTAGCACAGGGTAACCAAAGGGCATATTACCTCGATAATTCAAAAAGAAAAACACCTGAATGTACCTTAAATTTGCTTAGTAAAAACAGGACTTCAAAGCGACGGGGCACATTTACAAACCAAGCTTAGTCCCTCCCCCAAAGGACAGCGGTACCTGTTTGATTTTTTGCAATTTCCGCAAATGAAATCAATAAGTTCTGTAGACTTCCGGATCTCAATAACATGCTCCAGTGTACAGAGAGTGTTCTATTATGCATGCATGGATGTAAGACGATCGACCATAGGCCATGTTTATATTAATGATAAAGATTCATTTCGTTATTTATATACAGTAATCAAAACTTCAAAATTAAATACAACCTAGGATTTAAAACATTGCTAAAGTAAGAGTAAACAAACATGTAATACAGTAAGTCAGGCATAGATTATCCGATTTATTGGAAATATGGTTAAAGAACTATTAATTGATTAACCTACGTATACCTATATTTTAATTTTTGTCTCACCGCAAAATATAATTATTATCGTGAGGTTTTGCATTACTTTACAGGCACTCTGTATGTATTACACAAATAATAAGAATAATAAGTATCCCGAGGGCGCCTGATCCCAGATAACTAGGATTAGATACAGTGTACATGCAAGCAATATTCGCGGCACGCGGCCACATGCATGCATAATACATCACCGTACACGGTGTACGCAGTTGAGATGTTATTGAGCACCACGGGAAGCAAACAGAACTGATTGATCTGACCTGTGGAAATTGCTACTGGTAACAGCTACCGTGGTCTACCAGTCAGAATTCAGCTTCAGGATCCTGAAGTCCTTGGTTCGATGCTTTGTTTCATGTTGTTGTTTTTCACTTTATTGTTTTGTTAAATCATTCTCATTTTGGTGTCATCATTTAAGGCTAAACTTGATCACTCGTAAAACTTTGGGTTTTGTCCATTTATTAATTTATTTTTGTTAAATCATTCTCATTTTGGTGTGATAATTTTAGGCTGAACTTGATTACTCATAAAAATTTGGGTTTTGTCCTTTTCTTGAGTCCGTTGCTGTCTTTGTTAACTTATATGGTGGTCGATACAGCAAAATCTTAGAATTTCAGTTCGGTACTTAAATAAAATACATACATATATCATGCCTATATCCCTTGCGGGGTAGGCAGAGCGTAAACGGCTGAAAAAACGGTCACCTTCGCCACGTCTAACAAACTTTTGAGAGTTATTCAGATAATTATGTATCACTACAGTGACAGGTTGTCATCCCATCGCCTAAAATTGCGAAACACATGTAAGCCTCGAGTCCCTTAGTCGCTTCATACGACACCCACGGCAAAGAAATGGCGTGATGCTATTCTAAGCCGGCATCACACGGCTTGAATAACATCCTTCAGTAAAAAGGCGTAAGTACCTATTTCAATCCATTCATTCTTAAAAGGACGTCATTTTGCGTTTTATTTGAGTGATGTAATACTATTAGTATTTCAGGGATCAGAATATAGTCCAGGTGATTCTTAAAAACGTATGTGGATGACCTTTTTTAACAAAACGCAGTTGGAATTTGTCTCTTCGAAGTAAAGTGACAATCGGTACAGCTATTATCACTTTGTGAATTTGTTCCTGGTCTGGTTAGAGCATTGCAGGGCGAACCACCTTATTGTCTAAAAGAAATGGTTCCGAGCTTTGGAGGGAACGTTGACATTACTTAGACGGCGGTCGTTACACAACCATGTCAGAGGTCTTCTACTAGTAGTAGGCGGTTGAAAAAACTCTGACACCAGGGTTCATCGTGGCGTTGGATGACTCGGTGTCCCACACGAAAAGAGTGAGAGAGAGAGAGAGATCAGTCAGTCATTCATCTTGCGTGAGATCTCAGCTGCGTGCTGTAATTTCATGCATGACGTGTGGTCACTATGTAAACGATGTTGGTTTGCTGTGACTGTGACAGACCACACACATGCGGTGGTTTTCCGTGCGACGCTTAGACCATTCCATTTTTCGTCGGTAAATTAGACTGTTAGGTATTATTTTCTTTTCTTTTTCTTCATTTTGTTTTTATTTAGGAGCTAAGAAGTTATAAATTCTGACTGTAATGCTACGTTCATACACTTGCACAATGGGCTGGCAAATAGTAAGGGAAGTAGACAGCGAGAGCATGTAGACAGGATACTCACACTGCTACTCGTCACTTGCCACTTCTCATTCTACCGCGAGTGTTGGCTTTTTGAGCGTGAGTTAAAGTAACAGCAGCACGAGCATGAGTGGAATGTATTGCTATGTAACTCACTCGTATTGTTGCAAGAAAGGTATTTGACGGCAATGTATACACACTCACTCGCCTTGACACTTCCGTGGAAGTAATATTCACACCACCATCGGCAGGAGCAGGAGCAGGATGAGTTTGGGATTGTAACTTTAAATAAATAAATAAATTTTTATTTAGAATACCAACAGTTATTACAAATAAGGTTTACACAGTTTTATGTTTTTAATAAACCATGGTACAAACAGGTGTTCGTTAAGACTAACAAAATGCGATTATAGGAAGAAAAGCATTATATTCATCATCCTGAGCAGGTAGATACAGCTATAATCACCTAACTGGATTGAAATCATTTTAATTATAACATTGATACGGTACGCTTTTTGTATTGAAGCAAAGATAAGTGAAATAGTTCATGACGTCAATAAGTGATATGATAATACTATCCTACATTGAATCAAGAATTTCAATTTCAAATACATCCAAGTCCTTATATTTTTAATTGTTAACATCAGAGACTCAACTCTCTCAGGAAGCCGTTACGGACATAATTACTAGTATCACTAAACTCACTATAGACCAAGCGTTTATGCCATAAGTGAGTTCCATTAGGAACAAACAGGTAAATGTTATTTATGAGATCACAGAAACCGATGACGATATGACGTACTATTTACACCAATTAGTCATTAATATTGCGTAAGATCTCAGCTGCTTCATCTTATTTATGCATGCATGTCGTCTTTCACTAATTACACGGTGAAACAGACCTGAATACTTCATTTCAGAATTACAGGATACTTGAACATTACTTGAATTTGTCATTATTTTATATATTCTGAAATAATGACACTGATCCATACGCAGGTTCCGACCTTGTTCCGATACTTTCTCAGTACGAAAATCAACCTAGTGTGAGTAGGACTCGCGCACAAAGTATTCCGTATCATTATGTATAAAGAAACGTTTAATGTATGGAATCACCTTTTAATATTAATTTAATGCTGTTTATTTTTTGTAATTGTTGCAGCAAAAAAAATTGTGAACTACTGTCTTACTGTTACCGTTCATGAGATACAGCCCCCGAATCATTATAGACAATATCAAGTTTTTTGTATGGGAGCACACCTCAGTTTATATTTGGTTGAATTTTTTCATTTTTTTTGTTAAAACGGCTACAAAATATGGCATCTGTGAAAATTTCATCTCTCTAGCCATCACGGTTCACGAGATAGAGCCTGGTGACAGATGAATGGACGGACGGATGGACAGACTGACAGGGAAGTCTTTTTCCGAAAACTTATTGTAATTTTGATCACTCCAAACATACTCATTGAAATTATTTTGTACAAGCTACAACTTATACTTGGTATTTTGCCTAAAGCGTCACATTACCGAGATATTTTAAATTAGTACCTAATCATCAAAAAGTTGGCTTTTTGATGATTAGGTACTTTACGTCAAAATTTCTTAGTTATTTTTATGCAAAAGATATTATGTTGCCGCACTTCTTTTTTTAGGGTTTTTGTAATTTTCAAATGACAACAGTTCATCAAGTTCAGTTTTTCAAACGCAACGTAACGCATGCGTCTGTCAGATCTTAATTTTGGTACTGGTAGGTGATGCGCCAGTAGCTCAGTTGATAGAGAAGTGTGCCAATGCCCAGGGTTCAAACCCTAGCAACCGATAACATTTTAATAAATTTCTTATCTATCTTATCACTGGCACACTTACCGTACACCGTTACACCGTAACGCATGCGTCTGTTAAATGACAGTAACTGCGGATTCCAATCTTATTCCCATATAAATACGGCTACGGTGCGTAATGGACGCGTGTGTCACACGACTTGAATTTGCAAAATATTACAAATATATTCAGAATAAGATTGGAATTCATAATTTATTTTCGTCTGACAGACGGATGCGTTACGTTGCGTTCAAAAAACGGAACGACGAACAACAAGTGAGTGAACCGTCTATTGGTCAGTATTCCAGACGTATCTTTCTCCGTAGTTAATGTCTTAAAAATAACTTTTACACAATAAACGACATCGATAACAATTTAGCTATTCATCTTCTTATGTAACATCATTGTTTCTCAATAGAATGAGTTTGTGGATTCGTGATATACGCAAATTTATTCAGGAATTCTGAACATGGAATCCAACCCTAAATTCCAATAATAATCGGCACGCTTAATAATATAAGTAATTTTGTAAATTATTCAGCCTTTCGCAGGGTTTTCTATAGAAGAATTAGATATCTACATAAAATAACAGCCACAACAGTCCACTGCTGGACATGGGGCTCCCTCTATAGGGGGTATTGCCATGCTCACTACGCTTGACAAGTGGATTGGCGATCGCAGTACAAAATATTGCTTTCACAGGAAACGCTGCTGACTACTTCCTGGATGAATTTATACCTCAGCCAGTTTTCATAACACCAACGGGTTACATTGGGGTGTTGCATTCTAAGCCAGCATCATACGGCGAAGTATTAGATACGACGTAAATAAGTAATACAAATGAACGCCTTTTATCAAAAAGCCACAGCGGAAAAACCTTTCCTCCTCGAGAGATATACGAGGTTTGTAGCGGAAAAAATGTAATCCTTAAAACAAAGAGCCTGGAACTAATCATTCCTCACATTTCATTTGATATCAATCACTGCTTACATAGTCTCGGTGGAGTTCGGGCGACGTCGGGAAGAATCGGCGCCGTTCTTCGTAGCCGTTGCACTCAGTGAGGCTGTGTCGCTACGAGAGTCGCACGTGTCGTAGCGCGGCGTAGCGACAGGTATTCTACGAGAGATTTGCTACGAGAAGCGTGCGTCGACTAACTGTTCGCTGTGGTCTGGTCAAGTGTTAGTAAAATAGTGAGAAATGGTGAACTGATTTTCGCAAGGATTGAGCTGCTCGTACTTATTTGTAACATCATTTTATGGTGAGTAAATTTAAATTTTTATTGCTTTCGCCATTAAATTATTATTATGATGGGTTGTCCTTTGGGTAATAACTATTGCATGTCCCTTATCAGGCTTTTTATTTTAATCTCTTAAAATTTGGTTTTTTCAGTAAATGTTTATTTCTTGGAAAAAAAATACGAAATAATAAAGTTTAGTTTAGATTATCTATCAAACATTAAAAATATTTTTCTAAAATCTACTGCAGGTCATGGATTTTCCTAATTGACGTAGTACGAGTAGCCCAGTATGGCAGCTTTTCATGTTTCAAAAATATAAAAGCTCTTTATTTTCGGCTTATAGTTTCTGGAACATTAGCCGAACCCAATATATTATTTTGTCATTTTGCGTATAATGCTAAGACACTTTTGTTTTCAGTGGATAAAAACGACTCACGCTGGGTTTATAAACTGTGTTTTTTGTCACATAAATAATACTGGTATATTTTGTAATACTAATATAATTATAGAACTTAAACTGTAATTTTATAATTAGCTTCCATAATATGAACCGTAAATTTACACACAATGTAATATGTACTTAACAGATACACATACACAACGCAATCGTACAAAAATAAGTGAGTTTAGATTATTTGTAAGTTGTAACCTCAAATAACGCCAACCGTACCGGACTGTAGATACTTGACATATTTTAACTGTTGAGGGGGGTTGAAAAGGGCAGTGCAAGATTTTATTAACAGGGAACGCAGTTGTCTATACCACCAAGTCAAACTGGTTTTATCGCTGCTGGCCATGGGCTTCCTCTTTTGAGGTTGCTTTCTTCTTCGTCTTCTTTTCGCGTGGGACACTAAGTCGCCCAACGATTTGCTTTTCTTACAATGCTTGACTGATAAGTTGATAAGTGCAGTGTAAGAATTTGTTTTTATTGGTTATGCTGCTGCCCTTTCTCTGGATTCATCTTGGAATATCCATGAAAAGAAATAGGGAAGTAATGCTATTCCAATCCAGCAAATAGACAGGGATCCTCTCAAATGTTTTACCGTCCCATCTTTCAGCGACAACATAAAACTTAAACAACCTTGTTAGCATTTTTACACGAAAAAATAAATTTCATATGCATTAAGCCAAAGCAAGGTGTTCGTGACGTCACAACCGTGGATGAAGTGCTTGTTACGGCAACATGGTGACACTAATTGACAGGCCGCGTTACTTTAGCGTGAAACCAGCGTATTCCCTCTGTGACTGTACTAGAGGGGTCATTACCTTTGAAATGCTGGTTTTTGTAAAATATTTGAGATTTATTTTCCCAACCGTACCTGGTCTAGTGCTTTCATAGGAAACCTGAGTGGTTGGACGGCCTACAGAGACTACGTCAACTATTTGCTGAACTGTATCACAACATGGTGACGCTAATTGACAGGCCGCGTCACTCTACCGTGAAACCAGCGTTTTCCCTCTAACTGTGACTGTACTAGAGTAGACCTTTGACAAGCTGGTTCTGGTATATTATTATAATATAATATAATATATGAATATCAAATATTCATATTATGAATATTTGATATTCGTCAACCGCACTGGCTTAGTGCTTTGATGGACTACTGAAGTGGTGGCAGAGTATATTAAACTATGTGCAAGAGATATCATTGAGGGAATTATAATGAACATGATATCAATTGATAGGCCGCATTAGTCAACCATGAAACCGTTTTCTCTGTGACTGTGACATTACCTTTAAAACTCAAGTTTCAGATATATTTTTATTCTGTAAAATGTTAGAGACTTATCCACCGTACGCGGCTACTACTTAAAGGGACTACAGGAGTTGTGTCTCGGTGTATACAGGGTGTAAGGGACAGCCCTCCAAATACTAATAAGGTGCATTCAGACCATGAAACTGCGTAACTTTCATGAAAACATATTTCAGGAAACGCCTTTTATTTTTTTACTTCTTATCGTAATTGTCGTAATTTGTATGTAAGGTAAACTTTTGTTGTTTCCTGACATATGTTCCTAGCGGAAAGTAGTTCGGTTTCAGGATCTGCATGCACCCTATAAGTATTCGAAGGGCTGTCCCTTACACTCCGTATACAGAAGTTTTCTTCTTCTTCGTCGTAGCCTTATGACTGACGGACGTGACTATCATGTGCTGTGTTTGTCACTAGTTTCCACCAAACTGTCAGGTTTTGTGCCATATGCATTGCGGCTTGCAAGGTGGTATGCGTGGCGTCCTTAATACAGAAGTTACGCATACATATACCTACTAAAATATTTCATATGACGGTTAATTTATTTATAGTGACACTAATTATCGGGCCGCGTTATTTTACTGTTAAACCAGATGTCAGAGACCCAGACAGTACTATATCATTGTAGGAGTCATATAATTGAAATGCTGGGATTTTTGAAAAATATTATCATAGGCGTCAACGGTACTGGTTCGGTACTTTGATTGCAATATAAGTATCGCGGGGTAGGCAGACTGTAAATGACCTTAAAAAAACATAATTTACACCATGCCTGACAAACATTTGAGGAACATTGAAAAACTGTGTAATTAAATATGTGCGAGAATACTTTTAGTGAACTATATCACAGCATGGTAAGACTTATTGACAGGCTGCGTTACTCTAGCGTAATACTGGCATATTCCTGCGACAAGTAGTGTACTAGGGAGTTTATTTTTACGTTTGCTGCGCTGGTTTTAGAAATATTTTTATAGAATATTTTACATTTATCAGCCAGTGTGGAGCTTTGACGGGTAACTAGAGTGATGGCATACTCGTAGTATCCGTACTAATATTATAAATTTGAGAGTTTGTGTATGTTTGTTACCTCTTCACGCTCAATCGGCTTGACCGATTTGAATGAAATTTGGAACACAGGTAGGGTTTAACCCGGAATAATACATGGCTTCTTTTTACCACGGGAAAACAACTATTAGAAAATGAGTGGCAGCGGGTGAAACCGCTGGGCGGAAATCTAGTATTAAATTAAGTTACATCTTCAACAAACTCGCTAATCAAATCATAGCCATTATTACAAGGTGTTTACATAATTCAAATTTATAGTTTCCGAATATGGAAGATTCCGCGATATTGCCACGGATAACACGATATGGGTGGGATATGATTGGCGTGATATTGAGTGACACAATAAGGAATAGCGTGATAAGGGAACGTTATGGTATAAAAGAAGACGTACTTGTAGCAACGGATATAAAAATTGCTTAGATATTTTGCTGAGAGAATGAATGAACGAAACAGGTGTATATGGCAAGTATGAAGGGGAACGCGGTTGGTAAAAACAACTTCGACAAAGGAGAGTACCTCAATCATTTTATTGATGTTTTTTAAGAAAAGTCATTTACACTAATAGTGAGAATCATAATTTGGAAAGTTTCATATATCTAGACAAGACAAAGTAAAATTTGGTTGAAATAATTATAGTAATATTTTCTTTTATGTTTAAACTTCTAAAATTTTCAAGCGCGGGCAGGATTTGAACCTGCAACTTTTGCCATTACTAGTGGCGACGCCTCTTCTATTTTCAAATCAAGCCAGTTTTCAAGTTTTCAAAATTTTTACACCTGACACGGAAAGTGCTTTAAAATTTGGTATTTAATAGTAAGTTGTCTTCCGATCCTCCAAGAGAGTTACATGGTTTAATTGTAGCTATGTCATTGTATATTATAAGTCTTATAAGATGCGTATGTCCAAGATATATGATACTATTTACTGAACAATATATACCTATCACAATATGTTGACACTAATTGACAGGCCACGTAACTCTCTCGTGAAACTGGCGACTCGCGATATTCCTTTTCTATCACTGTTTGTACGGGGTGGTCAATATCTCGTGTTCCTTATTATAAAACGCTGGCTTTAAGGTAGGTAGGATGTTTAAATTTAACAAAAAAAAATCGCTGTGGATGATGATGCATTGGTGGAACTTTTTTTTATTGCATTCAGAAATAAAACAGGCAGAACTAGGCGGATGGGATAAATCTCACTCACTATGTTTACTCCAAACATAAAATAATATTTTATGAATTTATGGTATGTTCTGAAATTTATTATTCTCGTCGAATATATTTTTTAAAACAGTTCTTTTTCAAAATGCCTCACTTGTCATAAAACCTTAAACATTTTGGCACAGCAGCGGGCTTATCATTAGAGATATCGTATCAATTTCTGGTGCACTGCACTGGTAATGACAGCTATTATGACAAGCTGGGTCTGAGTGGTTTCATGAAAGCGTTTCCATGCTTCAGAAAGCACGTGACGCCGTTATTGTAGCTACTATAATGTAAAGTGGTCATTAAGCTAAGTCAGAGGCCATTTACAGGCTTACAGGCTCAGCCAACAGGGTTAGATTTAGTGAAGACAAGTCTGTTTATATCACAACGATTGATAATTTAATAAATTTTAAGCATTTTGTACCTATTCTTCTTAATATTCATAAGAACAAATTATGGAAACCAAAAATTTCATACAAGTGAAATTTTACAAAATTCCAACTCACGACTCGGTTCAAATTGGTACACAAATCAGTGCTACAACGTGGTGCCAAAGTACAGATTAATGCAAAAGGAAGCCGCTTATAACACAGCAAAAAACTTCTTATAAATGTCCCTTTGAGACAGTCATCAAGAGATCGTAAATTTGGTAATGGTAAGGCGAAGCGCCGGTAGCTCAGTTGATAGAACAGTGTGCCAATACCCCCGGTTCAAACCCTAGCCGCCGAAAACATTTATTCCTTATCTATCTTATCACTTGCACACTTACCGTACACCGTTAAACCGTAACGCATGCATCTGTTCAACTTCAACGGCCACAAAAGACCACTGCTGGACATGGGCCTCCCCCACTCGGGGGTATTTGAAATACTCACCACGCTTGGCAGGCGGATTAGCGAGTGCAAGGCGTCGTATTCACAGGGAAGGCTGCTGCCCATTCCTTGGATTTATCCCTTAGTCAAAAGTTAGTTCGAAATGGGGTGATGCTATTCTAAGTCGGCACCACAGGGCATGCGTCTGTTAAATGAGTGTAACTTGCGAATTCTCATTTTATTCCCATACACTTAGTAGTAGGGCATAGTGGTAGTGTAGCGACCTCTGGGAGCTACGACAAGAAGCTCACTCAAAGTGGTTCACGAGCAAGCAAGACGCAACAGAAGTTCCAACATAGCTGCAAGATGGCGCCACGTGACAGAACAAAGAGCCTGAAACGCGGTATCGAAGTGTTTCACCGCGCAACGCATATATACAACTTCCAATTCTATCCAGGTGGACCAGTCGGTCCCCTGGCCACAACACCCGGCCAGGCGGGTAGCTACCCTTTTCCCGACACCACCTGGAACCCTCCATTCTGCCTATTGGCATCACTCCTGTCACCCGCCATAGTAGTATTTGTATGGAAATAAGATCGGAATTTGCAATTTCCTTTCGTCTTACTATGTTTCTGTCAAGAAATCTTCGTAAAAAATACGGACTATAAATAGAAAAGAAGAGGACGTTTAAATAATCTTCAATAAGGATCGTCAAATAAATTGAGTAATGAGTAGCCTAATCATTTAAGGGATCCTTAGTTATTTTTAGTATTTGTGTGGACTATCAACACCCATAAATGTTTTGATACCTTACATACGGTGTAAAAAAATTGCAAATATCACAAGGCATGAACCAGCCCATTTATACTGAACAACTTTCCCCAACAACACCAATTTGGACCCCATACAAAATTTTCCAACCGTCCGGGTCGATTTGATGGGAGCTCCAATTTTTTTTTTTCTTAATGTTCGTTGAGGATATGAAATTTGTTCACTTTCAGTTTCATAGGCAAGTTCGCCCCTTAAAATATTTGCACCTAATAACTTTACCTCGTGTATAAGTAACTCGTGGAGCAGATAAAAAATTATTCAGCCTCCGCTTTTTCATTTGTCAAACAAAAAGAAAAACGATTAGAAGACAAAGTTACTTGACATTTCCATCAAACGTAAATTAAGGCTAATGTGGATCGATAGAGCAATCAAATCAGAATCAAAGCGTCATAATGGCTTCGGGCACTATGTGTTACGCAATAGGCCGGTCAACCAAAGCATTTTCTTACAATAATAATCTTATCTGATTTGACTCTATTAAGTGAAAGTTTTGTAAGTGTTTGTTAGAACTGAGCGCTAATATTTGAAACAAATTTTGTGTAGGTTTTGTTGGAGTAATCTGGAACAAAATATTACGGAAAAATTACAATTAACATAGGTGAAAAATTTTATATTCAAACCACTGGCTGGACCAATATGAATATAAGAAAATAATTATTGTTAGCTATTTTTATTTATTCGTATGGCATTCTTTTAATAGAAGAATCAAGTTTTTCAATATTTTGAGCTTAATGCACTGTGAATTGTAGTTCTATCAATTTTATTTATCTGTATGCAAAAAACGTTATCTTCCAGTCTACCTTAGGGCATGTGGAAAGGGTCAAGGAAGGTGCATTAAACAAAAAAAATTGAAAGAAAGGCTTGAATAAACATAACTCAGTAATATGTACATACGTGTAATAACAATAAACAATAAGTACAACACATATACAGAACAATGTATTTCTAATGACCTGTTACACCAGCGACTTGGGTTATTCGAATAGTCCTATTCGGTAACTGCCGATTTTTTTAAGACTATTTATAAAATAGTAATTTTTCATAGGAGAATTTCTATGGCACTTATATAGGTTGATTTTTATTATATTGGCGATGTTTGTAAACAAAGTGTTCAAAGTAACTAAACTTGCCAGGTGCTTGAAATTATGATCTTAAACATTCTTAGATTTACATCAAGTTAAGAGACCCAAAGCACTTTATAATTGCCTAGGTCTAGAGGAAAATCTCTTCATCGCTTGGGCTATTCTGCTGTAAGTCCAAGTTTGATGTAGGGCAAATTAAACTTGGCAGTAATATTATCTTAGCCCGTGAAATTTGAATGGCTCTGCAATTTACATATAATGGTTGCCCACAATGAATTTAAATCTGTTAACATTAAATGTTTTAGTAGTTGCTGGTAGTCTGATATTAAAGCTGTTGGTTGCTGTGTTTATTACAATATAGGTTTTTTTTCTCTGTTAATTTACTTTGCTTTTAATTACATATCAGAAGTGAGCTATTTTGATTCATATAAGTTATTTTCACTATTAGAAAGTAATCGAAATTGCTTTTTTGATTAAAATACAATGAAATGTTAAGTCTATGAAACAAATCAATGTAAAGTACAGACTTGATTCTATAAATCAAATTATACTAAAATATACTTTTGATTTATCAAATTGATTCTGGGTTGTGGTTTCAGAATGTTATCTTCTTTATTTATTTAGGTATCTAACAGCGCTGGTTTTGAAACATTAATTTAACATTTCAAAGGTTTGTTTTGTTCAAAACGAAAATGATAACATTTCCGCAACATGTGTCACAATCACAAACGATTTCGCCCCCGTCCGAAGCTAAATGACGAGTCAGAATGATCAACGGTGTCAAGACAAAAGTCCTTTATGAAGGCCTTTGGACTGGACCTTTCGTAATGTCTGTGAAATATGCGTTAGTCTCTACACAAAGCGGGCCGTATTCCAAATATTCCAATAGGGAGGAAAATGTATGTGTAATACGGCGAACGTTTTCAAAAACCTCTTGTGGTTTAATCATGGTATTGTTTTGACGGAAGTTTAAATTTTGTGGTCGCATTTTAGCCATTTCGGAAATAGAAATTACAAATGAATACAAAAAATTTAAAACACTTTCTGTGTTAGTTTTTTTTTAAGTAACTTTCAAAATTGTCTACCGCGAGCAGGATGAACTTGCGACTTTCTCTATTACTAGAGGTAAAGCCTCTTCCATCTGGGCTACCGCGGCTTATCTACTGCCAGCAAGTTTTACATATGTATCTTGTAAAAAAATTTCAATTAAAATGTGATATTTTTAAAAAAAAAAACCTTATTATACATGAATCAGTTAGTTATAAATAAAAATAATAAATTAAAAAAGTGTTAGCTACGAAGTTGTTTTTCAACTATATTTATTATCATTTTTGAAAATAATATAGCACTGTAGCTACTCCAGCAACCTGACTGGTGAACGACAGCTCAAGACCGAGACAGCTGACGACTTCTGTGTCGGAGGCCAAGATCCTCGTAGGGTCACTGAACTCACTGAGCCACCGCAGTAAGTAAGTAAGTAAGTGCAAATTAAATCCTAGTACAAACAGTTATCTGTTTTATGTTTGCATGCTGAGGACCAAAAGTTTTGTAATATGTACTTATTAGTCATTCTAAGCATACATTAGCTATATTTATTTTAAGTATACATTAGCTAGGTATATTTATAGAAAATATTATGGAATTTTAATTTATTTTAGTTTTAAAACACACCCTGATTACCATCCCAGTTCCTTTACAACTGCTAATTCCCTTATTGCTTGCCTAAAATACTGCATTAATTCAGTAAGTCTTGCTGTATGATTTCTTGAAATGTTGCATTATTTTAGGTCCGCAATGAGGGTTTCAATCTCATACACACACACATATCACGCCTATAATCCCTTGCGGGGTTATCAGAGCACAATTGTGTATCGCCTAAGTGACAGGTTGTCAGCCCATCGCCTAAAATTGCAAAACATACCCTCAAGTAACTTAGTCGCCTTTTACGACTACCAAGGGAAAGAAATGGGGTGATGCTATTCTAAGCCGGCATCACACGACATTCTAAGCCGGAATCACACGGCATTTTGATCTCCGTAGAGGTAGATTTTAGGTGTGTTTTTCTCTGCAGCAATTACGCTTTAACTTTTAGCTCTCCTCACAGGCAGTAGTTTTTTATGATAGTGTTTCCGCCATAAACATTGCAAACTGGCGTTCCCTACTCGCGTATGTAGTTCGACAGTAGTTCCAAGCTACCCTCCACTCAAACTTTCAACGACTTGTCTCTCCCGGCCAAATAAAAATTTCCTCTCTTCATTCGTATTAAATTTCAAAAAAGGAACTCCACTGAAACCCCGAGCACCTTGTTTATTTGTGAATGGCCAGCATTTCATTTCATAAGATACCGACATGGAAAATGAATAAACATCTTTTTAATGTTAATAATAGAATAATATTGCATTTTCAGTAAAATATCTAACAGAAAAAGAAATACGTCGGAATCTAATTAATGTTTTCATTTCATTACATTCAACATTCAGTCAACATAAAAAGAAGGAAAATTTGTCCGTTGCCCGAATTCGTTTGTGTTTAAAGTAATATTGTGAACAAATTACTTATGTACCTAGGTAGTAATGAGACTAAATCAAATTGAATTTCACCAATTTGAAACGCACTTATCGGGATTCAAACATCATACTCTAAAACTCTTAGCCCCAAAATAACGCGACTGAATTAAAAGCAAATTAAATTCACTGTTATGTTATTGTTTTTTTTTTCAAAGCTGCAATAAGCATCTGTATTATAGTTCCTTTAAGCAAAAGGCAACGCCATAAATTTTATTTACTTTTTCTTTCTACTCCAATGCTGCTACGTTATAAAAAAACACGAGTATTATATTCAATGATAAAGTTTTACCCCGCTTCAATCTTAACAAAACTTGTCAAATCGTTTCTATAAAGCATACACTAAAACTCTTTTAATTGGTGTTTAATGAGAAAACTTATCCGCCGTTGAGTAAATCGGAAGAACTGTCAAAATTTTTCAGCTTATCCGGAAAAGTCTATAGGTAACGGCTTTCTACGCCATCTTGCTGATTAGTTTCATAAAAAAATACTCCTTGCAATAAGGGAAGTACGTCGTGTGATGCCGGTTTAGCATAGCATCACCCCATTTCTGTCCCGTGGGTGTCGTAAGAGACAACTAAGAGACTCAAGCGATACATTGCAATTTGAGGCGATGGGCTGACAACCTGTCACTATGGTGTTACACAATTTTCTGAATAACCCTGAAATGTTTGCTCTGCCTACACCGCAAGGGATATTGGCATGATATATGTATATAATTATGTAGGTAAGGGCTTTGCCACCCTGTGTTCTCCATCGGAGCATAATTCGAATTGTGTACAAATAGCTGCAGGAAATTCCACTGATGTTTTTATTGAAACAGTTGTGAAAGCTACGCTCTTTACGAGCCTTGTGTCTGTTTAATTATTTATTGTGTTTGGTTGCGCTGGCAACACTGAATGACGCTGCCGTTTAATATACTTACAAAAACAAGCCGTATTATTTATTAGCCTTTTACAATTACGATAATACCCATTGAAATTTACAGGTTCCAATAAAATAAACATTAGGGAATTCGTAGCACCACTGTTTTTTTTACTTTATTTCATTTTTGCAATAAGATGTCAATAATATTGCTTTATTTATTTGAAGCTAGATGGAATTAATAAAAAAAAAAAAAAAAAAAGATGGATTTCAAATTATAGACTCAAAAGTCCGGTAAGACTGGTAAATACTTAACTACTATTTGAGGGCAAATCGTACAAAAATTGTAAAGTTGCTTAATTTTTGTACAATTGCGTTAGGTCTGTCAATCAAAATGAAGTATTTTCGATTCAATATAATATAAGATAGTTCATTTATTCAATAAAATTTTAAGTGTATATGGGGTGAAATTTTACTAATGACCGATACTTAAAACAAAGGACGGACTGGTGACAAGGAACAATTTTTCCCATGAAACAGGTCGAAATATGACAAAAATATTTTGAGCTTCCATAGTAACCCAAATCACCTGATCGGCAATGTTGTGTGGGATTTTTTTTTCTTATTTAAACCTATGGGCCTTGGAGAAAGGTATTCTTTATCACCAGCCCGTCTTGAATTTTTACTTTCGGTCACTAGTAAAATTTCACCGTATACTATAGTCAAACTAATTATAAAATTTATCAGCTTTGCTTAAACCGACAGACAAGCAAACTCAAACAGACAGTTGACATCGTGTAAAAACCAAGTTTGAGTCGTTTGGACACAAAATAATAAATTGGGTTTGGCCAAGGGTCAAGCCAAAATTGAGTTAAGAAAAGCTATAATACTGGGCTATAAAAGGTGAAACCCTGCTTTATAGTTACGTCACAGAAGATATATGACAACTTGCGCTGATAACCATTTTCAATCAGTCCTGAATTTCGCTACTAATATCCTCAGATATGTTTCAAAATTATAATTGATCAACATAACTAAAAATCACAGTAATAATAGTAATGTCTTGTGATGCCGACTTAGAATAGCATCACCCCATTTCTTACTCATAGGTGTAAGAGGCGACTAAGGGACTCGAGGGTTAGATGTGAATTACAATTTTAGGCGGTGGGCTGACACCTGTCACTATGGTGATACACAGTTATCTGATTGACCCTCAAAGTTTTGTCAGACGAGGAGTTTATATCCGTTTTACGTCCGTTAACGCTCTGCCTACCCCGTAAAGGATGTATGTTACAATAGTAATTTATAGGTAAAGGCTACCCACACTGTAAATGTATACTTATTAGCACAACAGGTGCCGATTCGTAGCAATGGTAAACAGATTCATTCTGTCCAATGGAGGGAACAGTTCAATTGACTACATAATGAATTGATAGTAATTCACAGCCACTCTATTAGGTCTTTAAGAGAGAGATGCGAAGATACTTGTTTCATTCTATAAAACTACCTACGCTAAGCTCGGATTTTCGGGTTCCACCAATGTAATTACTCATTGTCTGGAATATGACAACTTGAGAACAAAAGTTTTGATTTCTATTTCGATTTTCTGAATTATTATGTATGACAAACGACAAACGGGTGGAATGTCTTTGCGGTATTTAAAAATTCTAATTTTGCGACGCCTTCGAACGCAAATGATGTCAATTCAACTAAGTAAATCTAAAAATAGTAAATCTTGGAAACAGACTAAACACAAATGTAATAATACACGTTTTTAGTTTATTTTTAATATTGTCGGGTATTTGTTTAACTACCCTAGGGGTACCTATTCATTTATTTCAACTGATGTTCAGTCTTGTTATTAAATTACAAACCGGATGTGCCCAAGCCAGATTTCGGGCCCGGAACAGATCCGAAACGGTCGGACATCTATTGTTGTTTTTGTATACTTACATGATGTTACAATTTAATTAATCTTCACTTTATGTACTACTAGCGGTTCAACCAACGGTTTCACCCGTTGCTGGCCGTTTTCTTGCGGGAAGTAGACCTTTTTATATTAACTATAAGATCTTTAAAATTTGTACATGTGTTTAAAGCAAATAAATGATTGATTGACTGATTGATTTTCCCGATAATTGTTATACATGTAAATCTTCTTCTCAAATCACTACATCTATCCTTCTTCTATTTCGTGAAAACACCGACTCATCCAAGGAACCTATGAACACTCGTATTAGAACTTTTCAACCGCCTACTTCTAGTAGTAGGACTTTGACATGTTTGTGAAAAGAGCGGCGATCTAAGTATTCACAGACAGCAACCGGGACCGACGGCTTAACGCCCTTAGGCTTAAAACTCCACCTATTAAAAAATATACTACGAGACACGAAACGCGACTTTGTTTTATACTAGGAATGTACCTATCAAATATTTATATGAATTTGTTTCAGAATTTTATTTAAGTTGCGGTATTTTTCAAATTCAAATTTATTTTGTTAACAATTTTTAGCAGAAATTTAATATGTTTATGGGCTTAGGGAAACAAAAAATCTGGAATGAGTTATTTTATGTAAGTGTAGTATGAATATTATTATTCTTTTTCTTGGGTATTATAAGAAGCTCACTCAAAGTGGTTCACGAGCAGGCGGGACGCAGCAGAGGAGCATGTCTACAAAATGGCGTGTGACAGATTGGCAGAGAAGCAAGGTACCTAAAACGCGGTATCGAAGTGTTTCACCGCGCAAAGCATATATACGAACTTCCAATTCTACCCAGATGGGCCAATCGGATTCCTGGCTACAACACCCGGCCAGGCGGGTACGTACCCTTTTCCCGACACCACCTGAAACCCTGCATCCTGCCTATTGGCATCACTCCTATCACCCGCCATACGTTCTATTTTGGTCAGCTAATATAGTTATAAGTACTGTTATTATTAATTAACATGACATAAACGAAATATTGTGTATTTCAATTACATTCACTTTTATTTTTTTATTTAAAGTAAGATATTAAGGTTAAGTCTGAAAAAAGTTTTTTTTTAAAGATATCTCAAATAATCAGGCAGTAAATAAAATTAGTTTACACATATTTTGCTCTCTTACGTTTGTATTTAATAAAGTTGTTGGACGACTCGGTGTCCCATACGAAAAAGGAAGAAAGAATAAAGTTTATGTTACTCTTTTCCTCGGGTACCCAGATACGCCGTTTTGTTTAGACCCGGGTTGAATAAGTCTTAAAAAACCTGGACACAACCCTTGTACATACTTCCCCATACATTAAAGGACAAGAAATCACTTGTATCACTAGTTAGCACTACCTAGTCTTAAAAAGAAACCTGCATTATTAATTAGATGATAGTTGCACGACCACATCTGACACCTACTCCTAACTACTCTGATAACAGTGTTCATCGTTCAATATGGTGACTCGAATGCCCGCACAATATTAATCAAGAAACATTTATAAACATAAATAATCAATCGCGCGAAAACATTTCCCTAAGAAAAATCAACGTCAACAAAACAAAATACTTGCCTGTCCAAACTTTCGACACTTTGACTCAGTTCGCGCGTTTTATAGAGATGAATAATTTAAATGAAGCGACTCGAAACACGTTCGGGCTTTACATAGTCAGTAAAAGAGGGTATTGATCTCTTTCCTATTAGGTTTATATGTGATCTGTAATAAATACAGACGAAGTGTGTATCATGTTACGACGGGTGTTGGATATGCAAAACATATTGAGCGTGTTAAAAGGGTTGAGGTATGTATTGCCATGTCAGGTTTTTAGTTTTGGTTTCAATTGGATTTAGGGTGAGTTTAAATTTAGCACAAATTTAATTGAAATGGTTATTTAACCCCTAGAATACCCAGTATTGTTAAAAAAATAGTAATAAGTTTTTATGAAAGGCATAACATCATAGTTGAAAGATACGTAATATATTATAAAATTAAATACAGTGCTAGTAGTAGTACTTCTATTATGATCTTTAATTGAGGGTAGTAATTATCAAAATCACTGGTGTATGTATGGCGTGTATGAGACCTTAAAACATCAAATAACATTTTATAGCAACGTATTAACGTTACAATTCAAATAAGCTAATACTAGGTACCTACTGTTACATCTCGTGTTTGTTCTACTTTTTCATCAGGCGTTTTTAAAAAATTAAGTGAAAAAACGCTGCTCGCCTATCGTATGTCATCAAAGTCTGCGACGACTGTTGTCAAAATACTTGCATCTTTATAAAACTTGGTGTAAAAACGCTGTTCGCCTATCGTATGTCAATGAAATCTACAGTTAGTGTTGTCTAAACGACTTGCATCTTTATAATATTTGGTGTCGAAATGCTGCTTGCCTATCGTATGTGACATACGATAGGCAAGACATACTGTCTAATTCCAAGCTAAACTCCCGCAGTGGAAGCGATTTACACAGGTAAATTTCTAGTAAAATACCAGGAGTTCAACTGAAGGCAGACAATGGCCGCGTTACGCAGCGCTAAATAGCATACGCTGCACAATATAGCAGCGCATACTATGAATTAAACGTGAACCTAAATCTATTTAACTTAATTAACTAAGTTGAGTGAAATTGGAAAATGATGTGTTCTGACCTTTACATAACTCAAGTCGGTAGTAAATACCGTCTGCCGATCTGGCGTTACGTCACACGTATTAGCACTAGATTATAAGTAAGTACCTCCAAATTATATCACCCCACGAATTCCGCAATTCGTACTAAGGAGTCACAATGATATGGTACAACAAATATGACTAAAGGGAACACACCATTAACACGAATAAACAGTTTTATACTAAACAACCAGGTTTAATACTTACAGTCAACGTGCCGGTCCAAATGCATAAAATACCCAACGGAGAAAGGAAGTTCAGGGAATGGATCAAATGGGGATTCCGTTGGTACTTACAGGGCTGGGTGGAAAAGATATCGACACCCAGCATTCCACTACAGCCTTGGCGCGTTATTCACTTCAAACCACTCACAGCTTCTGTTCGTATTCCACTTTGATATTAGTCATTACGCGTGACCCAACACGAACTAGGGCCGTACAAAACGCGAGCCGATATGGCCACTTGATGCCTATTCAACGCGACGCTCACGTGGAAGACGTCGAGACATCCAACAATCACTAAGCCTGGCATTCCAGTACAACCCAGGAGAGACGCAATAATACGATGCATCAACACGCGCGATCTCAAATTGAATCGTCCATTACACGCGGCATCACAAAACGCGTGGCGGGAAATCCGCACAATACGCGATACCCTCCCGTCCGAACGGTTTTGAGTGACTGACTGCGGTGCAGAAATCACCGCTTGGCGTCTACCAGGCGGCCCGCGCGCACGCCGCCCTCGCCCCGCGAGCGAGAAAGGGACAACATATGCCCAGAGCGATGCGTGCGAAATCGCGGCGCATTCATAGACCGTCATTAATACCTAACTTACCCCAGCATAGCAACGCTAAATTAAACACATACGGTATGTCATCAAAGTATGCGACGACTTTTGTCAAAATGCAGAACAGCTGCCTATAAGAGCGCGTTGCAACAATCGTAAAATAAAATATTAAATAAACGTTGCCTCACTTGTAATAGATATCTACCTATTACTAGCCTATTACCTATAAACTGATACTTTAACTCACATATCTATTTCTAAAATGTTTACGTGTTTTGTGATAAATGCGGACGAGGTGTGTATCATATAGCGACGGCAGTCGGATGTACGAAACATATTGAGCGAATATGAAAAGCGCACGTTCATGAAAAGCGAGTGTTGTGCATCATATTATTTGTTTCAACTTGTTTCAGAGTTTTATGAAAAACCTTATTTAATTAGGTTCTCAGTCTCACTGCAGACGAAAGGCTTCTTCAGAGCTTACAATATTTTTACTAATGTTGTTGGTTGTTTTGCCTCACAGACTCAGATGAATGAAGGCTCGCCAGTGAGAGAATTAATATCTGTGCTCATTAATTTTTGAACAGGCCTTTTACTGAATAAAAACTGTTTTCAAGTAAGTACATTGGGTTCATGTTTTGATCCTCTGAGTAAAGCAAAATGCTTTTACCTACAAAAACTGCCTCAATATCAATTTTGATTGTTCTTAGGCAGTTCTCACACTCGTCGCTGCGCGCTGTACCGTCACCGTATTTGTATGGGAATCTGCAATGGTTATTCGTCTGACAGACGCATGCGTTACAGTGTAGTAAAAAACGCAGTGATGGCCTTATAATATGTTCAATGGTGGTATATTGCTGCTTTTACGACTTTTATTGTGAGATCGGGTGTATTCTTTATTATTGTCGTAAATACTGTAACGATCATTGCAATTCCATGTTCTATTCATTTTTAAGGCTACGTTTAATAAACGTTAGATATTTATACATATACATGAAAACTAGGATTTTACTAAGTCGGATTTTTTTTACTTTTATTGGTTTTTTTTTCTGGGATACCTTATAAAACACATTTTCCGAATTTCACAAACTTAGCTTCTTTCGTAAGATCCAATATCAGGCGCTCTACGGCAGCCTGATTTCCAGAAGCATCTGAAATAGGCCAACCTTTTATGGCAATATAAGCACCAGTTGCGGTGAATATGTCTGAAGCTTGAAATGCTGGAGTCTAGACTCTTGTCAAACCCTATCAAAAATAAAAATTTGATTCAATCAAGCACTTGTTTAAATACATACATTCATACATACATAAGCCTAT
Organism: Tuta absoluta; assembly: GCA_027580185.1. Taxonomy (NCBI): domain Eukaryota; kingdom Metazoa; phylum Arthropoda; class Insecta; order Lepidoptera; family Gelechiidae; genus Tuta; species Tuta absoluta. Next base: position 12,221,668 of record JAQAHW010000016.1, on the reverse strand, counting down.
AGCAGTCCACTGCTGCACGTAGGCCTCCCCCAGGGTACGCCATAAGCACGATCTACTAGCCGCCTTCTTTAAGTAATCGGTCCACCTGGCCGGAGGTCGTCCAACGCTATGCTTGCCGAGGCGTGGCTTCCACTCGAGAAACCGTTTACCCCACTCTCCGTCGGTTCTACGAGAAATGTGGGCACATTTCCCAATGTCACAGGACACAGCCCACTACACTTCCAGACTATGTCCGTTACTTTGGTCTTTTTGCGGATAGTCTCATTCCGGATTGTATCCATTATATTCATTATATCGTTTAAATACGAGCAGTTATATTGCCCAAAATTGCAATACACATGTAACCCTACAGTCATATCTAACGACAGCCAAGGGAAAGAAATGGGGTGATGCAATTATATGCCGGCATCGCACGGCTGCTAGTAGTAGGTGGTTGAAAAACTTTGTCGCCAGGGTTCATCGGGTCATTGGACGGCTCAGTGTCCCACACGAAAAAGGAGAATCATAAAATATTTTCTATCAGTGTACCCACGCTGATTCGCGCTTGGTGCTGCACTAGTCGCTGGCGATCCAACGTGGAAACGCCGCCAGCGTGCTGAGCACATTTCTGCCAGACTTGACTAGGATTTTTTACGATTTGTTTCTGTTGAATGTAAAGTTGATTTCAATAATGCATAAATAATAAATTATTAGCAGTATTGTAAAAAGGATTTAAAAAATCATACTTTTGTAATTTATGTCATCAGCATGGCCGTGTGATGCCGGTTTAGAATAGAATCACCCCATATCTTTCGCGTGGGTGTCGTAAGAAGCTAAAAAGACTAATGGACTCGAGGGTGTGCATTGCAAATTAAGGCGATTGACTGACAACCTGTCACTACGGTGATACAAAATATTCCAAATGACCTTCAAATGTTTGTCAGACGTGGCGTAAATGTGCGTTTTTTACAGACGTTTACGCTCTGCCTACCCTGTTAGGGATTATAGGCGTGATATAAGTATGTATATAATGTCGTATGGGTATCCCTGTTTGGATCATCCGTCAATGTATAGGTTTTTCAGCCAGCTCTCTGCGTCAGGAGTGTACTTACGCAGATCGGCTATACCACCGGGAAGGGGAACACAGCGAAGTGGGCATTCGTTCACAACATGTTAAGTCAGGTGCTCCGAAGTCGCATTGTGGTGGTGCAAATCTACACTAATATTATAAAGAGGAAAGATTTGATTGTTTGTTTGTTTGTTTGTTTGTTTGTTTGTTTGCATCGAATAGGCTCCGAAACTACTGGCCCGATTTGAAAAATCCTTTCACCATTGGAATCCTACATTATCCCTGATGAACATAGGCTATATTTTATACGAGAAAAAAATAGGGATCCGCGTGAAAATTTCGATAATGTAACCCAACGTGTGAAAAATGTACCAAAAAATATCTTATATCGCGTACGCTGTGGAAATTATTGACAGTAGAGCAAAGTGATGTACTACAGTTTTATAGAGAACATCAATATCTATAATAATGTCCGCGATACCATATGTCTTACTATTACAGTTATGCCACAATAACTACTTTTTCATTTAAAAATGTACCAACTACGCCACATTATTCGTACCAGTGTAATGATTACATTTAATCATTACTGTATTAAAGGGTGTCAGGGATAGCCCTCAGAATACTAATAGGGTACATGCAGACCATGAAACTGAACAACTATCCCCTAGGAACATATTTCAGGAAACGTAAAAAAAACTGACTTCCCATAGTTAATGCAGTCAGCTGATTGTGATTTTGTATGGAAGGTCATTTTTATGGCGTTTCCTGACATATGTTTCTAGGGGAAAGTTGTCAAGTTTTATGTTTCATGCAACCTATCAGTATTCGAAGGGCTGTCCCTTACTCGATATAAAAAGACGACAAAAACATAAAATAATGCATTTTAAAAAATCTACACTAAAATAATACATACATACACATATCACGCCTATTATCCCTTGCGGGGTAAGCAGAGCGTAAACGGCCGCAAAAACGGACATTTACGCCACGTCTGACATATGTTCGAGGGTCATTCGGAAAATTGTGTATCGCCATAGTGACAGGTTGTCAGCCCATCGCCTAAAAGTGCAATACCCACCCTCAAGTCCCTTAGTCACCTCCTACGACTCCCACGGGAAAGAAATCGGGTGATGCTATTCTAAGTCGGCATCACACTAAAATAATCTTATATAATCTACATTAGAAACAGGATTTTATTTATTGTTTGTTTGAATTGAATAGGCTCCGAAACTACTAGACCGATTTAAAAAATTCTTTTACCGTTAATTGAAATTCTTTATTCAATGTAGGATAGTATTATCACTTATTGACGTCATGAACCGCCATTTGAAAAAAAGAAATTTGTATCACACATTTTTTTTTTACAATTTTGTTATGACCTAATAGAAAACCGGCTCGGGCGGGATAAAAAAAATAAAAATAAAGGCACTGCCATGGGGCTGGCCAGGTTAATCACAGGCATGTAACTTTACGCCACCACCATCTGAAAACGATATTTTAAATGTTTCAAATTGAAGTTAAGATTTTTAGAATCCTACATTATCCCTGATGAACATAGGCTATATTAAACTGTCTTATTCACGGCGAAAATTGTTAGCAGCGGGTGAAACCGCTGGGCGGGCTGCTAGTTTATGAATAAAAATAATAGTAATCAGTAACAGTGAATAATAGGATGCAGGCATTATCAGTTGTTTCAACTGCCTGCCTGTTCAAATAAATAATAATAATAATAATAATAATAATTTTTGGATTATCATTTTTATAAAAGTAAACTTAGTTATTTTTTATTTGCTTCAAATAAATGCCACAGAAACAGGTAACCCTTATATTATGGTACCAACTTGCAGGCTGAAATAATATCAAAAATCTCTTTTGTTATTCCGTTTACGTTGGTACCTAGCATTTCCAGTTTTTCACAATGTAAGATAGCTTAATTAACAATTTAAAACCATGAATATCTCGTTACCACATGTAATTGAAATATTATGGTAATTTCGTGAATTAAAGAGAATGAAGTTAATAAAATATTTATATTAAAACTCTACAATAACGCCTCGTAAACGAGAAGATAACTTTAAAAAATATGTCGTTACGACCAAAAATCAGATAGTAGGCTAGCAGCTATAATTAATTTTAACATTAAGGTCAGTACTTGATGCACGCGAAGTACCAAAACCAAGGAACGATAAAAGGTCATTTGAGCCTTGCGCTAGGCCCGATCACTCAAACAACACTAACTTGGAATCATTCTGTTCCCAAAAATGCCTTTAGCCAAACCACTTGATACGATATGTCAACTACATGCTTCGACCGACGCCAACGCATAGTTACTCAATTACTGCTCTGTCCATAAAATACATTAAAAAGTGCACTTTACTTTATTCCTCAGGTTAAATACCTCACGTTTCGACATCTATATAAATTATTGTACCTATACAATTTACATACATACTAACATCAGCCTATTGCCGTCCACTGCTGGACGTAGGCCTCCCCCAGGGTCCGCCATAGAGCACTACCTCTCGTTTTCGCCATCCAGTCGCTACCAGCCGCCTTCTTTAAAGTCATTGGCTGGAGATCGTCCAACGCTAAGCTTGTCGCTTACCTATAGAATTAAATATAAATTATTCGCTCGTTTCTAACATGTAACTGGTTTGTTTCCTGATAAATAGTATGTAGGTAACTATATAAGGTATAAAGTTGGTGGGTTAGAAATCCTGTTAAGTGCAGACTTTTTCTAATTAAAAAACAAGTATCACTCATGATGTCGGTTTATTTTATTTATTTTAGAAAACTAACCGCTGTTTTTTACACACAATAGCAAAGTCAGAAAGAAAATTACTGGTTTTCACCACTAGATATTTATCACATCACATATCACGCCTATAATCCCTTGCGGGGTAGGAAGAGTGTAAACGGCCGCAAAAACAGACATTTACGCCACGTCTGACAAATATTTGAGGGTCATTCGAAAAATCCGTTCATTGCCATAGTGAAAGGTTGTCAACCCATCACCTTAAATTGTAAGTTATATAAAAGTTGCTAGATATTTAAGTAAATACAAAAAGCATGCACCACGAAGTACACGACACATGAACAAAATTAACTTAAAATTTTACAGTTCAGCTTAAATATAAACACAACTATTCAAAATTATTTAAATATTGCAACATACTTCCTATCCAAAGTAAACTGAAACTGGCAATTCTAAAAGAAGAACAACATAACATAACTGTACTTGAAGAGAAAAATAGACCTAGGAATCTAAGGATACTTAAGGAATCAAGGCAATTTTCCCTACCTCGAGTCAATAATGTATATGGGATGAGAAACTATAAATACACATTTCAAAATTATTAAATAGCTTACCTTCTGATATACAAAATTGTTACCTCGATAATAATAAATACCAGAACCGTCTCAAAAAACATTACATGTCTTTAGAAAGTGAAGATTACTCATACTTGTATTAGATTTAAGTTTTTGTTTTTATCATAGCATGCATTTTAGTAATTAAGTTTTATTATTTTAAGAGAACTCGTCATCTACAGATAAGCCTGTGTAGGGCTTCAGAAGATGACCTTGTAATTATTTCTTGAAAAATGTTTATATTGGATAATAAATTAAAAAAAAAAAAAAAAAAAAAGCGCAATAGAATATCAACTAGCCGAAACGAGGATTAGACTCTCTACCAAATAATAAACAAGTCGCGTAAGCCTATACCTACTTTTATCAAATGTAATATTTTCTGTTGTTCCAGTATTTTTTTGTCATAGCAGACGGGTACGCACGAACAATACCCAGTAATTCGATTTTCAGAGCACTACCGCACCTAATGCGGCATGTTCCAAATGGATACCATTGTTTCTCCGTACAAAAAGCGTTCAAATAAGATACAATACCGCAAATATAAAACTGAGTGCAGACACACAGTAGAAGTTGAAGAGCGGTAGAACGTTTATTCAATGCTAGTGACAAGAAATATAAACGTGCAAAACATAAGCCAATGTTTGTTCTCAAAAATAGATAACATCTAAACTACAGGCCCTGTTTTTGTATTTTTTCACATTGTTATGCCAGCAACACTCAACATGTGTTTCTCATGCCACTATAATATTCAATACTCCAAACTATTAGCGGAATACGAAACAACCAAAACCAACCATAAAATATTTTATCAACCAGCGACAGACAACTGAAGCGAATTTCATTTAGCATATAACAGGCTCAGGTCTACTATGAATATAATATTACTCATTCATTCTTAAGGCGAGTGTAGTCGTCAATGACCTCGATGGTGGCGCCACTTCACAAAAAAAGGTTTTCTCTCAAACAATCTAACAGAATATCTGATTCCCAAGTTTTTAGTATTATCATTATGTAAAATTAGAACCTGCAAACTCAATAAAATATTCGCTGTAATTAAAGCTATGGCAATTAATACCAAAAGTGGCCGTTTTTAGGCATTTTCTTCCATTACTTTAATTACAGCGAATATTTCATTGAGTTTGCAGTTTCATATTTTACTTTAGGATAATACCAAAACTTGGGCACCGGACATTCTGATTCTCTCTCTCTATTCGTGTGGGACACCGAATTCTGATTGATTGTTTGCATCAAGAGAAAACTTTTTTTTTGTGAAGTGGCGCCACCTTCGAGGTCGTTGACAGCTACACTCGCTTTAAGACGTTCCTACAAAAAGTCTTACCTACTGCTAGTTCGTACTGTGGCAAAGAGCACTCAAAGTGACTCAGGTAGTGTTCGATTCGAGCTAGGCTTCGATATACCTCCATCACATTTCCATACACTCTTCAATGCGTTGAACAGAGATAAAATATATCTTCACTATTGTGATTTTGTACATACATACACATATCACGACTATTATCCCTTGCGGGGTGGGCGGAGCGTAAACGGCCGCAAAAACTGACATTCACGCCACGTCTGACATAAATTTGAGGGTAATTCGGTAAACTTTGTATCTCCATAGTGACAGGTTGTCAGACTATCGCCTAAAATTGCAATACACACCCTCAAGTCGCTTAGTCGCTTTTTACGACTCCCACGGGAAAGAAATGGGGTGCTGCTATTCTAATCCGGCATCACAGAATAACTTCTTTGACGGTTGTCCCTCTATGACCGACGAAATGTTTTACGCATCCGTCTGTCAGACGAAAGGAAACTACTAATTTCTTTGTTAAAAAAGGATATTATGGCACACTGTATCGCATGTGATTTGACCAAGGTATTTGACTGGAGCATCCCTCAGTTAGTGTGGGATTCGCCAAATCATATTGTTCTTTTTTAACTATTATAAAGCTTTTATCGTACAACTTGGACAAGAACCGTACAACCAGCATGATTAGCACAAAGATACCGAAGCAAGTACATTATATAGCATTTTTCTAAATAAACCGATACTTCAGTCCATTTTGGTTGTTTTTGTAAACGATTTTAATCGCGTTAGCTTCTTTTATCAGAATTCCCGTTTTGATCGATGAAAAGCGTTTTATGATAGATTTTGATTGATGCGACAACGTTTTTCCGGACACCCTTCTAAGCCGAAAAACGCTCCAATTCATCAAAGACTTTTTAAAATGTTTCCTGTAAAATCAGATAAAGCTATTGATACTTTTAATTTTACCTTTTGCGTTTATACCGAAAATTATTTTTCCCAAATGGAAACTGCCTATTTTGATAAATGAACGATGAGATTTCATCAGAATTTGCGGCTAAAATATCAACTTTTCAGGGGAAAAATTGGGCGTTGTAGTAGAGTTATTCACTGAGTAAAATTGTAGTTATTACAGTAAATGTCTCGTTGGAAGATCACACGCTGATAATGTGTGAAATATTCCCGCGGAGGGAGAAAATGGTAGATGTAAGATACATAATGCGATTTTCACTGGCTTTGTCTCTCTCCCCTTTATTGGCCAAATTCCCAGTTTCATTTTTACCCCATTTCTTTATAACATAGTGCTGTTTATGGAGTGTGACTCGTGTTATATTTTTCGGCTTTTATAGAGTGGAGCATGGTTTAGGATGTTTGCTTTCTTATAAGTTTTTAGCTGAAGAAAGAAAGATGTCGAAAGTGCTGTGTGATGCCGGCTTCGAATAGCCATTTCTGTACATTTCTGTACCGCGGGTGTCGAGTGTTTTATGTGTGTTACAGTTTTATGCAACTCGTTGACAACCTGTCAATCTAGTGATACACAAGTTTTACGGAAACGACTCTCAAATATTTGTCAGACGTTGCGATAGCGACCGAATGTATACCTACGGCCGTTAAATCTCTGCTAACCCCGCAAGAAACAAAGTCGAGATATATTTATGTATGTATTCAAGGTAGATTAAAGTTGTCTTATACATGCTCTCCTCATGATTTCAATGAACCGCTTTTTGCTTGACGAAAATTAATTGGGATTCATTGATGAAAATAACTGATGCTTGAAATAAGACGATGTAAATAGCTGTTATTTTATTGTATTTATTCGATATAAAGTTATTAAATTTTCAAGTGACATTCTCAATATACTTAGCTATGTGTGTATATCTAATTATTTTAATAATATTAAGACGGCTTATTCAGGAATACTAACTTATGTTTTAATAAATCATTAAAAAATGGTATGTCCTAGTTTTCAGCAAAATAATATTTCGTTATTTATAATATTTTCGACAAGGAAAATGTTAAACGTGAATTTCATATTTTTTGTGTTACCCAATGTTTCATAAGTGAAAATGAATTTCGGGAAATAAGACTCGCTCATAACCCTATATTAATAATTCCCTGAAGCTTAGAAGAGAGTATTTATACATACCGTCGTAGGTAGGCTCGTAGGTATACTTGCACGAAGTGAGCACATTATGAATTTTGACGCATATGAGTATAGACTTACATTACTATTGCCAGACTGCAAGAGTGATTTTCGCGTAATTTTGTGCATTATTCATTTTATTTTTGTTCTTACTCTTATTCAGCCTGCCCGCGCATGTAGGCCGCGCGACGCAGCGTTGGCGCTAAGTGTGGTGCGACTTGTTTTTCTTAGATTTGTTTCCGCTGAAGAATTTCAATAATTAAGTATCATTTTCTGCTGTCAAGAGTCATCGAGATTTTTAGAAGGGAGAAAATATATAGCACATGCAAGATCTTCTTCTTCTTTTCGTGTGGGACACCAAGCCCACTAACGACCCGATGAACCCTGGTGTCAGAATTTTTTAACCACCTGCTAATACTAGTAGGGTTCTGACGTGGCTGTGACGACCGCCATCTTAGGTATCATAGACAGCTACCGGGACCGACGGATTAATATGCCCTTCGAAGCACGGAACCATCTCTCTTATGGACAATCAGGTGGTTCAACCTGCAATGTCCTAAACAGACTGGAAACAGATTTACAAAGTGATAATATCAACTTTGTGAGTGCCCCATCGGTAATCGAACCCGAACCTTTACGCGGCAGGCAGTCGCACTACCCCTGCGTCACATCGTCCACCGAGATACAAGATTACGTACGATGTACTTGTAACCTGGGTGATGTAATTGAAACTGGGGCAACAACACTACTGTGGCAGCTATCATCTTATTCAAACAGAAAGGGTGTCAAAAAGAAAAAAGACTATGAACATATACGAGCGATCCGGATGACGCAACGTCGCAAGTCGCAGAGACGCAGAGTCGCGCTCAAAATGCACAGTAGACAGTCCATATTTCATTTTCCTCCGCGGCAAGAATACACAATGAGCAGAACTCTATGAATAGTAACTAGCGAGTACAGTTTATTTCGTTAATCGTCCAAACAAGAACTTTGTGCATTGTTTTGATAGATCGGTGTTCGCAGAAGGGAGTAAAATATTGCTTGGATTGCCATTGGGAACATTGAGTACATCGGTAGCTACTTGAATAATATATAACATATATTTGTAACATCTTGATAGTTGAAATAGTTTCAGGTGATTTTGTATCCAGGGATTGCAATCCGGACTGATTTTTACCCCGACCGGATTGTACCGGATTGACACTATAGGAAAAACTCGAATTTTCCTTATTTTTTTCAAAGAATAATTTACTTTGTGACAACTAAAGAGTAGTTTATAAATAAATATATTATTTTTTTGTGAATTAAGCAGCTGATTATTTGGTAACTGAAGTTACTTAAGTCAAATCGTTTTATTACTATACGACTAACAAAATCGAATATTTTTTTATGCGCCAGGTAATGAGGATAAGGGAGTAATTATTAACTTAAACGAAATAATAAATGAGACTGTTTTCAGACGTCGCTACATCGTTCGCGTTACAAGCCAACGAAAATATCACATCAAAATTTATTATCGCTATAGTTTTTACGTTTTCTGAATCCGGTACCGGATCCGATCGAATATCACCGGATCTGGTGAGGGAGGAAAGAGCACCGGATCCATACTTGAGTCATCATCGCAATTTTGGTTTATCTTCAAATTTAATTACGGCTGTGATTTATAATTTGGTGTAATAATCAGCTATGGTAGGTATAAAGGAAGAATTATACAATGTTTAAAGTATACTACGATCGTAGCATATAATGGAAATCTAAATAACATTACAAAACTCTGTTTTGTATTTTCTTGTGTAATATAAATTGTTATATAAATAATTATACCGATACTAAAGAATAATACCGATAAGTGGGACTGCAATAGGTGTCAGTTTACTAACCGGCATTATTAATGTTTAGTCTGGATGTTTTTTAAGTGTAGTATAATACATCAGCTATCTCGTTCCCACTATTACAAGTTTTGACTGGTCCGACGGCGTAGCGGATAGTACTCCTGCCTGCTACGCCTAGGGTCGTGGGTTCGATCCCCAAAGACACAAATATTTGCTAAGTAAATTTACAAAAAGAAGTATATAAGTATTAATATCAGCTATTTAGTTGCCATAGTACAAGCTATGCTTAATTTGGGGCTAGATGGTGCTGTGTGAATTGTCCAAGAGATTTATAATATAATATTATTTATTTGCTTAGTTTGGGACGAGATGCTTCTGTGTGTATTGTTCAGGATGATTACACACACATATCACGCCTTTATCCATTGCCAGGTAACCATAGATTAAAGGCCCTAAAATATCAATTTATTTATTTATTAAATTTACCTAGACCTGAACGCAATTCTCTATATCTCTACTCATGTGCCTCTGACCTCTTTGATAAAACACCTGTCAGCTTCAGCCCACTACTAGTTAAGAGGTACCCTTTATATCAAACTCGTTGTGAGTTATGGATAATGCACATGAGCGTATAAAGTTTACTCACTTCTTCGAATTGGTATCAGCAAATAAAACAAACTATGCCCTCAATTTATTAAAGGTATTTAAATTATTGTGTCAAAGCCGAACTGATACCCATTACCCAGGATATTCCTAGTTTGGGTGATACTGAGTGCATGTATTAATTTGATTTTTTATTTTTATTTTATTTTATCTTACCTTAAATTAGTGCTGCCCCTTAAATTCCGCCAAATAGGTTTAGAAGAGAATAGGACATATCTAAATCCTGACATGTATAAAAAAATCTCGTCAATTTAGTCGCCATTGTTTTCATCGTCGACTTATTTTGACAGATAACTCGTATTTTGCATCAAATTATAAAACTTTAATTTAATTTTAAATATTAAAGAATTATAATTTTTCATACACACGACTTAAATATATATTATTTTTACTTTCTGGTTTGTTTTATCGCGAATTAACACACTTAAGTTTAAACAGTGGATCTTTTATTGTGCAAAAAATATATGTGTTATTTCTTTTATGCTTGGCAGGCCGGCGCCCTAGTTGAAAACCCCGGTGCTATTCTATTGGCTGGTTTTATAATAATATCGGTAGTAAAAGTGGTATACCTACTTGCTGCGACATTTTACGACACCCACAGGAAGACGTGAGTGCACACGGAACTTGCCAATTCCGTTAGTTTCCCGTAGATCAGGAACCCGATAGTCGAGAATATTCAATAACGCCGACTTGACACATTCACAGCCGATGAGCGATATCTACTCGCCCCAATCTACAGGCCACACCTTAATAAAGTTAGTGAATCTGATAAAATAGTTTCTCGAGATTATTTCCTTCCCAACTTGCCGAAGTGGGGTTGACTAAATGAAAGTTTTTATGAACGGTGGGGAACGGCAGGGAAAAATGTTTGAGTGTTTTGAGATCATAACCTGACATGGTTATTGTTCCAATCTATATTTTCTGAGAAAGCGTCAATGGGTTCGCTGATTTTTTGTATAGTAGAGGAGGCCGCGTGATGCCGGCCTAGAATAGCATCACCCCATTTCGTACCCATGGGTGTCGTAAGAGCCGACTAAGGGACTCGAGAGATGTGTATTACAATTTTAGGCGATGGGCTGACAACCTGTCACTATAGTGATACACAGTTATCTGATTGACCCTCAAGCTTTTGTCAGACGTGGTGTTAATATCCGTTTTACGCCCGATAACGCTCTGCCCACCCCGTAAGGGATATAGGCGTGTGTTATGTATGTATGTAGAGGAGGCAAATTAGAATAGAATGATCTATTAAAAAGTAACTGCCCAGAGATACTACTTACCACTTATTGTTTTATTTTTGCATTTCATATTCTTGTCTAGTCCTGGGTAGTACATCTTTCATAGTCTTCTATATGTCATTTTAATAATATATCTTTTATTGTTTCAGGTAATTTTTTCTGCCTTGTTTACCTAGTTATCGACATCATAGGGTTCTATGTTCAAAAAGTATATGATCACTACTAACATTATACTGACTCGTAAGAACAACCCGTAAGCCCAGTCGCACCCCAAGAAGGGTGCAATTGGGCTGGTTGTTTGAATAACCACACAAACTTCTCCGGGTAAGCTCCACTTCCCCACCAAACAGTCAAATGTATATTTCAAAGCCCCGAGCTTAAAAATAAAGATTTCATAAAAAAACTGACGAATTCATACCTTCCCTTTTTGTTTTTTTTTGAGATCGGTTAAAACAGTGTGTAATGGGACATGACGACTGCCGCGTTTTCTCACGATTTCTTTATTATCCCGTTCGTATCGAAGTCCCCAGATAGAAAACCTTTTTGTAGGAACGCTTCGAACAGTAAAGAATATGCTCCCTGAAGAAATAAGCTAGGATGTGCGGAAGATGTACAGTCGCGTTCAAAAGTGGAGTCATAGTTTACACTTATCTCAAAAAACTAATCGATCACACCCTCGGCAACACTCACAAGTCACACAATGACACAAGTGGGCAAATTTATTTTCTATTATTATCATTACTTTTACTTCTACGGAAAGAGCTGCTTTGTCAACCATTAACCGTGTTATTACAAAATAGTTAAACGTGTTTTTAGGCAGTGTTAACAATTTTTTTATACAATTTAACGCTGTAAAAAACCTTTAACCACGTCTTACTTTTTTGTCACAAGACCATAAGCGATAAATTTATAACAAGTCTTCTTCTTTTTTTCGTGTGGGACACTGAGTCGTTCAAGTTATAACTTAATTAATAAATAATTTATTGGACTATTCAATAATGATTCGGATCTTTCCTACGATCGTATACTCATACCGCCCTAGGAAAGATGTTTCAGCTAATTAATACTTAATTTCACCCATTTCACATATGAATAAAATAATATGTTTTACAAGTCAAACAAGACGATTACGTAGTACGTCAGCGAGTAGGTATTAGGAGTAATTTTACTGATGGAGCACCCAAAAGTTCTCATTCATATCATGATGTTATTTAAATATAAGGCAGAGTTAATAAAATCATTTTTATTTCATTTTAATATTATGGGTAAATGGAATAGGTATTATAAGTAACTACAAAAAACCCTCACATTGATTAAATAATCATTACTGGACAAAATTATTTAAGATTTTTTCAAAAACATGATATTCTTAATCGAGATGGGAGGAGAACCCGTACTTCTACGATCCGTCTTGTCTTTACAAGAGCTATAACCGCTACGCTACAGTTGCTTGTAATAGCGAAATTTAGATGCTTTACCAGAATTGAATAAGGATAAATATAACTACGATGATATTAGTAGCGTATACTAAACAAAGTTTTGCCGTGAATAGGAACTCACCGAGACACATCTGAAAATGCTAGCGAAACGCTAACCTCCATATCGACTTAGGTCTCTTTACCATTAAAACCTTCATGAAAGAAGCGTCTCGTCGCTTCTTCGATAACGCTCCCCATCATAACAACCCCTTAGTTACATAGTTAAATAGTTGCCGCGTCCAACTACTTCTCCCATCCAACCTCATGTTTTAATCGCCGTCTCAGACACGACCTTTCGGATGATGATGTCACATCACAGTAGCGCTGCTGCAGCCATTGCAAGAAGGTCACACTCCACAAGCTCCTCAAGCAACAGAAGCCAGCGGGGGCGCGGAAGTCCCTCATTTGTTCCGCATTTTGGGAATTACCAGCACGTGCCGGGTTAATATTTAATAGATGACATAGGTAGTGGTTAATCTGTTTTAAGTACAAATGCTAAGCAATAAGATGGACTTTTCTAATTACAGTCGACAGTCTTTAATGTGTTTATTACAGTCGATAATCTTCCGTGTGTGAGTAAGTTAGTGAATCAAGTGCAGGGGATTACAGCCCGTATCGCAATATGTCACCCGGTTTTACTATGACTCCACTTCTGAATTCAACCGTACATAGTCATTCAGCTATAAGCTCCATCTAGATGAAAATGTCACTTTTGTTATAACGTAGCTCATAAAATATTACTGCGACTCTTGTTTAACTTTCGTAGTTATTTTTTTATTGCGATTTCATGATTATCTAGCTAAGCAGTTTGATTAAAGTGTAAAATCGAAGCAGTTATGTAAATTTTCATCGTTTTTGTATGTGTGTAACGCAATTACTGCCTACATTAGGGGGGTGTCCCACTTGTTGTCCGTCGCTGCGTATTTTAAACGCACTGTAACGCATGCGTCTTTCAGACGAAAGGAAATGGCGAATTTCTATTTTGTTCCCATACAAATGCAGCTAGGGTGTGTTTACGGCGCGAAGCGGTCGCATCCGCATTGTCGACGTATTTGTATGAAAATAAGATCGGAATTCACAATTTCCTTTCGTCAGACAGACGCATGCATTACAGTGCGTTTTATATACGCAATGGCGGACGACAAGGTGGGAGAGGTAGTAATTGCGTAACACATATAATATTATTGTTATTAACTGATTGAGCAATTCAGACGGAAGACCTTTTTTTCCATTTCTACCTATGTTGCTTGAGGCAAGATGTTTGATTCATTTTACTCTTTGAAATGAATACTGTTATTGTTGAAATTATATTTGATGCAGACAATAAGCAGATCTATGTTGAATCGCAAACTATAAGCTACCAACGTCTTAGAGAGATTCTCCTTGTGATTTTAATATATTAAGTCACCCATTTATGTTGGCTCCGATCTAAAGGTGCATTGCTCGAAGCGGAAACTCTAATATTTGTATAATTTTACAGTCAAATCTCATCACTGATCAAAACAACTTCTGACTTAAGCCAAAGTCCTTTAAGTAAGAATTGGTTTTGTCAGTCAGATGTTTGCAATGTCTGTTTTATTGCAAATAAACAATTAACAGTCAAGAATACATACCTTGTTATAAAAAAAAAAGATATGGACGATTTTCGGCAGTCTTCAAAAGATTTCTTTACACGATTTGACGCTGTCAAAAAACTTAAACCACGATTAACTTTTTTGTATTAAGACCGTTAGTTTTAGTTGTTTTAATAGGATTGTAAAACGCTATGAAAAACTAAGCATTTATACTAGCTATTGCAATATTGTTGATTTGCTTCTAGTAATTGAATTATATCGATGCTAGGTATATAAGCATGTGTTACTATATTTAAGACAACTATGGTCTACTACTACAATGTAATTTTATCTTAGGTAAATACACTAAGTTTAGTCTGACTATGAAGCAAAACTGGCCAAAGATTTTGTACGATTGAATTCCGAAGTGTTTGAAAACATTTTCACCCAAGCTACATTATTTACGATCTTGTTACAAATTAATGACGTATGATTTCATCACGCAACTGTCTACAGGTTAGTTTAACTCAAGTCGCTCGTCACAGACAAACCGCCCCGATTATTTCTCTGATGAATTCACAATAGAAGTTAGGGAATGCCGCAGATGACTTTTGCGATTAAAGTAATTTTCCAAGCAATGAGTTTGGAATAAAAAATCGAGCCATTAGCCTTAATTGTCGTTGAGAATGCCTATTTTTTGCTGAAACCACGTCATTTAACTTAATAAACTGTGCAATCTTTTCATTCTGAATATTGATCACTCCAGCAATTTGGCTAAAAGAACCTAAAATAAGAAGTAAGCTAAGTTAGTTTTCACATGGTGCCGGACGAAGATGTTGTGGTACTTTGCCGTATACAAAATCATTGAAGGTAACCAAATGAAATATTATGTCATAGAAGTATGAAAGTTCAATATTATTTCCGCCGGTTAATTTGTGTTACTGAAATAGAAGGTACGAGTGACAAATGATAGTTAACAGTAAAGTTTTAGTTGGATAACTTTTTTGAGCGCAATTACATTTATAGTTCAATGATAGGTACCTAAGTAAGAATTAGAAGTACAGTCTTCGTTTTTTCTTGTGGAACACCGAGTCATCTAACGACCCGATGAACCCTGGTTTAAGAGTTTTTTAACCGCTGACTACTAGTAGTAGGCCTCTAACATGGTTGTTACGACCGCTATCTAAGTAATCATAGACAGCAACCGAAACCGACGGCTGAACGCAATCTCCGAAGCACGGAACCATCTTTCTTTTCGGACAATTAAGTGGTTCAGTCTGCAATGTTCTAACAGGCTGGGAACAAATTAACAAAGTGATAAATATCAACTTTGTGAGTGACCCACCAAAAATCGAATCCGGAACCTTTGCGTCGTAGGCAGTCGCACTACCACTGCGCCACATCGGCCGTTAGATGTGGTAAGAACCGTTCACATTAACTTGCTACAAATTAGTCATGAATTTTCTGCACACACCATACCCCCTTAGGAATACCTACCTACGTAAAAACTTTTACGCAGGAAATGATTTAGGGCTGAATAAAATTAATCCGCAGCGCAGCAAAATCAATTTTAAATTATGACTGTTTGGAAACTTGAAGCAGGTAAGTTTGTAAATGCTATTGAGAGGAGTGCCGGAGACAAAATTACCTTTCAATTTGTACCGAAAAGTTTTCGTAATATTTTGATTGGACTCAATTTTATGAGCGTTTCCTTGAAATTGAGTTTGGAAAAGGTTTGTACTACTTATGTTTAAGTATGATCGATTACATCATTTAAAAAAAATCTTATAAAGCTATGGATCCAAACAATGACACCTACGGTAAGTCACATTTACGTTACATGACACGTCTATCTTAGGAATAATAAAAAGGACATCACTTTAGTAGCAACTAGCAACTGAATAAATTTGACGCCAAATAAAAATGTTATTGATACCTATCATATACATTCGTTCATAGACATATCACGCCTTTATCCCTTGCTGGGTAGGCGAAACGTCAACGGCCGTAAAATACGACCATTATCGCAATGTCAGACAAATATTTGAGGACAGTGTTAGAAAATTGTGTATCTCTAAAGTGACAGGTTGCCATTCTGTCGCCAAAAATTGTAATACACATGAATCCCCGATTCCCTTAGTCGCCTCATGACTTTCTAAGCTGGCATTACACGGTATCTATCATAAATATAAGTAAAGTATCTATTATTACATTTTCAAAATTATTTAGAAATTACAAAATATCAAAACGCTTGTTTCCAGTGTTTTTTACTAAAAGTATTAGATATTTCAAACATTCTGATTGATTGGCTCGGTTGCCACCTGTTTACAATGTCGCTTTTCTTCATTTTGGAGGATACGCCCAAAAAACAAACCGGGATCAAAACATGTAAGGTAATTGGCAGAAGTAGTTCAGTCGCAAAATTTGGGTTTTTTAAATATAAAATGAAATGTTTGAGTGGCCTGATGGCATAGCGGATAGTAGTGTTGCCTGCTACGCCGATGGTCGTGGGTTCGATTCCTACAATACAGAAATATTTGTTAAGTCAAATTTCAGATATTTGTGTTTGGTGTGGGTGTTTTCTATGTATAATATGTATTTATTTACAAAAAAGTATTGCTATTACCTATCTAGTTCACATAGTACAAGCTTTGCTCAGTTTGGGGCTAGATGGCTCTGGTTGGATTGTCCAGGATATTTTTTTGTTTGTTTGCCACGCGTGTCATCCTATAATATCTAATAAACCACGATCCGTGTGACGCTGGCATAGAATAGCACCCCATTTCTTGCTCATGGGAGTCGTAAGAAGCGACTAAGGGACTCGAAGGTGTTAGGCGATAGGCTGACAACCTGTCACTATGGAGATACACAATTTTTCTATTGACCCTCAAATATTTGTCAGACATGGCGTAAATGATCGTTTTTTGCAGCCGTTTATGCTCTGCCTACCCCGCAAGGCATTATGGGCGTGATATATGTATGTATGTAAACCACGACATGAGAAACGGAGGAGCTTCGACCCTAAAGAAAAGCAGCCTTTTGTGCAGACGCTATAGAAACGAGTGCAAATTGCTATAATAAATGTCAGGGCATACGCAAAGAAAAGTGCAAAGCAACGATGCTCCTTTCTTTAAATCTAATTTTACTTAAAGTGAATAATTTGTAAACCTTCTTTGTTGCGCGCCACTTTATGGCTTTTTATCTCAGTCCAGCTTATCGCGTTCCTTGAAATGGAAATACTAAAATGTTTACTGCCTAAATACGGTTGTTGCCAGAATCAAACTAATAATAAACCAAAATATACAAAAAATAATATACAAAATATAATAATATTTTCGATTTTTTTCATATTAATTAAAGGGAATCATTATTAACATCATGTTAAAAAGTTAATTCAATTTTTGGTATCAATAAGTATTAATTATAGGTAAAAAGTATGCAGGATTCTAAACAAATATTGATGAATTCAAGTCAACGATTTGGAATAGAAGTCGTCAAAATAAAAATGTTTTTATTCCCTCAGTAACTGACTGAGGCGCTGAATGTAAAACCTGGCAACATCGTTTTGTCATCCATTTGACCTTTACAACATTTGTTTGATTACAAGTTTCATAAAAAACTATGCCTATATAGGGACTCGAGGGTGTGTATTGCAATTTTAGGCGATGGGCTGACAACCTGTCACTATGGCGAGACACAATTTTCCGAATAACCTTCAATTATTTGTCAGACGTGGCATAAATGACCGTCTCTTGCGGCCGTTTACGCTCTGTCTACCCCGAAAGGGATTATAGACGTGATATGTGTATGTATGTGTGTATATCAATTTGGAAATTAAGTTACAAACGTTACGACAAGTGTTTCAAGTGTGTGACGCGTAACTCTCTGCATGTGGAACACTGATTCGACAAATGGCACGTTGCGTTGGTGCGTATAATGTGTAATGATCAATGTCACCAAACACAAAGGATCAATCGATTGCTACTGGAAGCGCTGGAAGCACTCGCAAAACCACTAGAATCAAATAAGAGAACGTGTCGAACCCAATAGCCCATATTAAATCCGTATTTATTACGCGAGCCATCTAACCCCACATCGCAAGTTCACCCGTCATTGTTATTGCGAGTTTCGTTTGATTGATAGGCTTCCCCCCTTCGCCCACCCACCTTAGTGATGCAACTAAAACATTTCATTCCTTTTTATGTATTTTGGCCGAAGTTGATCAAAATTAGTTACATTTTTTCGTTCTAGGTGCAGAGAATTGGTTAACTATAAAGATGTGTAAAAAATATGCTTACCTAGGTAATGCCTTATCACTCCTGCCTGAAATAAGTGAGAACCATAATGAACAAAAGATGTGATTTGAGAATTAGTGAACTATTAAGATGTGTAGTAAGCATGCTTACCTAGGTAATACCTAAACACTCATGCCTTGAGTAAAGTGAGAGCGATCAAGAACAAATTAAGTGATAGTATAAATTTGTATTATTATTACTACGAACGCTACCGTAGCTGTAGCACATCACCGCTTAATTAAATTTCTTACACAATATCTAACCTAAAATCGAACTACAAATACCTACACCAGAGAGACAGTCGCGTCATTCATGTTCTTTCACTTACAACTCGAGGTACTTATTCAAAGATTTAACAATATACTGGTTTTATTATAAGCTGTGGTCAATTCAAAAAGCAAAAAAAAAACATTTTATTTGCTATGTAATAAAAAATTGTTACAAAATTTTATTTGTATAAAGAACCAAGGTAACTTGTTGTTTGTTGTACTCATGTTTCTATGGATTAGTTCTTTGAGTATGTTACGGGCAGGACATCACTATTCTCCTGCTTACTTTCTCGAGGTATATAAAAATCGTTGTAATCCTCGGCTCCTCACCCAATTGCTTGATTATGGTTGTTAATCTCCCACCGAGATAGCTGGCGCGCAAAGCTGTCTTTTTATCCCTTGTTTTATTTCGCCCTTTATATTGTAGACATTCCGGACTACTTAACAAAATTGAAATGAGATTGTGTGTATATTTCAGCTAAGGCCTAGATTAGACGAGTCGCGCTGTAAAACAACCCACTTCCCTAATGTTTCTAAAAAGTTAATAAAGAAACAATTTCATTAACTTCTTAAGTCATTAAACTCAAAAAAATATTATTTGTTTATTTTTCTTTTATTAGGTATTAATTACATAATTAGGAGTCGAAACGCACCTGCGTATGGTCCAATAACGACATTTCATTCTTTTTTTTCAAATACAAGTTTACTTTTATAAACTGAACATCGTTTTATTTAAATAATATCAAAAATGAAAACTTGCGCTGAAAATATTTAATATTATATTCAAACAATCCGAGTGATAAACTAATAAAATTTAATATTAAAAATAGTCCAGCAGTGGACGGTTGTGGCTGTAAATGAATTAATAAATATAAAAATAATAATAATAATATTCAAATTGCAAGATCCTAGACTGAATTATCTGAAGCTCATTTGCCATTACACATTCAAACTCAATGTTTGAGTGATTAGCTACATGTAACGTCATTACGTAGTAATCGTACAATCAGCAGGAATAACGCTGCATACTAAGTAAGATGTAATTATATCAGCAGAACTTCTATTTTACATTTATAAAAGTAATAGAAAGTTACTGGTTCAACATTTATAAAAATTAAAATAAAAAATAAAATTGTTTTTTAAGCGTCAATTTTATCCACTACTGGCAAAGTTATACGGCTACGGCGTAGCAAATTGACTACGACGTCAAATACGTTTTAATAAGACCTACCTAAGGTACACAGTCTAGCATTAAGTAGATACAATTAATTTTAAAAAGAATAGGATTATTTATGTGAATTGTTAAAAACTCCTTTTCATTTAGAAAAAATATGTCATCAACATTGTCTTGAAAATTATGTGAAAAGTAAAAAAAACAATGAGACCAATAATAAATATGTGAGACTATCGAAGGAAAATTTTATTTTTGTGGATTTTTGACCAACTTTCCACATACATCTTTTATCAATGAGAAATTTTCAGTAAAATCGGCTTCATTAAAAAGTTTAGTTTTCTTCTTTGTACTCAATAAATTACATATTTTATATCGTGGTGAAACATTCTCCGTTTATTTACGATCACAAGACTACTTTGATCACCTCATTCGCTCAAGTGTGAACGGACAAACAGACGAGCAGCTTTTTACGATAGTTTCCAGCTAAAGTTACTGTTTTTTTATTGAGATTGACTTGGACATGTGAACCCTTGTCGGTATTGAGGATAAAACAACTTTTCATTTCGTTCTTGAAAGGGTGAAATTGAAAATTAAGGGTCCTATTTTATTGCGGTTTTTAATGGTTTTGTCATGGTGGTACAATATTTATTTTGGTCCAACATTTGATGATTTAAAATCATTTTAGATAGATAGATGAACACTTTATTGCTTACAATATACACAACAGAAACAAAACAATACAGAAAACTTAAGACTAAAAGTAAGCAAAGGCATTTTACTTATGATTCTATTTAAGCAAATCTATTAGTAATGTGGAAGTTTTCTTTCACACAGTTTTAACTGAAAAAGATCGATAATAACGTTGAAACGCCCCGGGATTGAAAAATATAATGTTTGGTATTTTTATAAAAGCACTGGCAAACAAGTAAATATACGGTCCGCCTGATAGATGGACCAATACGCTCATGTTTTCATGTTAGAAAAATAACAAATATTTAACTTTGAGAACAGAATAAATTGGAATTATGCGTTGTAACAAAATAATTACTGATCCCCGTCAAAAACTTTGTAAACACGCTCAGCGAGCGATCGAGATGGATCCAAATTTCCGAAAATAAATTAACGCAACAAAAATACAGAAAGGGCTAACTTTTTGGAATGAAATATCAATCAATTAGCACTTCTGAAAATCTTCCGCGCCGTATCAGGAAGGAAACTTTCGGAATAATTTAATTTAAAGAGGGCAAGTAATGGGCTGGATGGTTTATCTCCGGAAAGTTATCGGAAAGTAAATAATTCAGACGATTACTGCAACAAATTTTGGAAGGTAGCCTTGTTTGAATAATCAAGATTCGATCAAGAAATTGTAATTTTGGTGGAACTTAGACCCGGGCTCGATACTGAACTTTGAAATATAAAAGTCCGTAGAGTCCATGCAGGTCTAAAAGATCGCTGGTCCAAAGAACCCTGGTATGATTGTTTTGATCTAAGGATGCTTACTTGACTAATCAAGTTAGTTCAAAAGATCATTGGGATGAAAATAATTGGTTCGAAACGTTAATTCAAAAAAGTGATCTTACGGATATTAGTTTATGGACCTGTTACTTTAGGTTCAATCTATAAATTTAAATAGGTCTGTTTACATAAAATATTGATGTAGGAACTCAATGTTATCTGGACTAAAACAGATATCCATAACTTTTAATATATGCGAAAGTTCTACAGACCGAGAGAGTAAATTGTATCTAACTTTGAGTCTACGGAGACCCTAAAATTATCAAATTGTTACTAAAGGAGACGCTTTATTGTGGAACAGTTTATGTAATCAACAGCACATTAACATTCCCATTTAAGGGATTAACTTTTATTTGTTAATCTTAGTAAATATATTAAAACCAATATAAATTGATTCCTTAATAGTACGTTTTATCAAAATAAACAAAAAACTTTTATGATGTAAGCATATTGTTACTAGTTTACATGTTTTATATATTAAAATATTGATAGTTTTCTTAGTTCTTTGTAACAGTTACAAAATAAATCTCCTTCTAAGGTGTTTCTCCCATTTGTGGTCCGTCGCAGCGTATTCGTCTGTCGTAAGAATGGAAATTTCTAATTCCGACCTCATTCTCATACAAATACGGCTGTGCGTCACCGGATGCGTCTGTCAAACCAAATTGACAGATGCATCACCCGCTTCGCTCGGACGAATTCCCAAATTCTTTTCGTATATGACAGACACATACGTTACGGTGCGTCAAAAATACGCAGCGTCAGATGACATGTGGGAGAATCACCATAAGTAAAGTGTCGTTACTTGATTGGACTGAACCACAAACAGAATATATCTAGATATGTATTATTGAAAGCTATCTTCATGTGAGTGGGATGATATTGGTTTATAGCTAGGTACGGATAAGTGTAGGTTCCGACCGCAAATATTTGGTTACCGTTTGAAAATGTTGCCCTTCGAATATTCACGTTCAACATCGTCATAGATACCAAATAACTACACGTTGTGTTATGTCATGTTACATAACGCAAGGTCTTGGGTTCTCGGGTATTTCGGTGTCATCCATCAATGTCCACCATACACTTAACCGCCCTGGCTAGAGATTTGGAAGTGTCATACATCAGGGCCCCGATTATATTCTTTTTTTGCAATTGTAATTCCATATTCAATCAACTGTCATTCTATTGCCATTGTAATTTTCCATACCTCAAATATTTTTTTGCTATTGTAATGCCATTGAAACTAAACTGTCATTCTAATGCCTTTGTGATTTTCCAGACCTCAAACTGATGACCAAAACCATCTAACTACATACATACATAGGTACATACACATATCACGCCTATATTAATCCCTCGCCGCATAAAACGGACATTTACGCCACGTCTGTCAAACATTTGAGGGTCATCCGGAAAATCGTGTATCGCCATAGTGACAGGTTGTCAGCCCATCGCCTAAAACTCGTCGTCATAAAGAGTCGTAAGAGGCAACTAAGGGACTCGAGGGTTTCATGTGTATTGGAAGTTTAGGCGATGGGATGACAACTTGTCACTATGGCGATACTCAGTTTTTTGAACGACAGTAAAATGTTTGTCAGACGTGGCATAAATGTCCGTTTTTACGGACCTTTACTCACTGCCTAACCCGCTAGGGATATAGGCGTGATATATGTATGTATGTAAACCTCGAATCATCTAACTTTTTAAGCACTCGCGATCACTTTCACTCATTTTATGTATGAGACGGGGTCTATCGCGATAGTATTTAGGTAAATATTAGTAATTTACCCAATATTATCCCGCGACCACAATACATGAAACTGTATTGAAACGTCGGGACACAGGTAAATTAGTAATATTTACCTAAATACTATCGCGATAGACCCGGTCTAAAACTCGAATCATCTATTTACTAATTTGAAGAGGACTTCAACAATAAGATTTTTATCTTTATACCAAGCGCTTCTAATGTTCACCACCGTAGAAGCAATTAATGACTGTACTTCCTAACCAATGTATAAGTAACACTCTTGCTTAAATAAGTATAAACACACACTGAGTGCGAGTAATAGGTGAGCATGATTGAGCATTTGCTGCTTAGGGCAGGTAACAAGGCGGTGATCGATCGAACGAGAAAAAAAAACTTTTTTATAGATTACTTCTTGGCTCATTCTCGGAACGTAAGTACACCCGTGGCGGCCGATGTGGCGCAGTGGTAGTGCGACATCCTGCGGCGCAAAGGTTCCGGGTTAGATTATCGGTAGGGCACTCACAAAGTTGATATTATCACTTTGTGAATTTCTTTCTAGTGTAGGACATTGCAAGCTCAACCACCTAATTGTTCGTAAGAAAGATGTTTCTGTGCTTCAGAGGGCATGTTAAGCCGTCGGTTGCAGTGCTGTCTATGATACTTAGACGGTGGTCAGCACACAACTATGTCATAGGCCCACTAGTGGTAGTATGAGGTTTGAAAAACTCTATCACCAGGGTGATCGGTTCGTGAACTCGGTGTCCCACATGAAAAGAAAAAGTACACCCGTGGTAGACTCAAATTTAATCTACCAGCGTGAAAGGTGAAGATTTTTTAGCGTAAGTTTATTATTTTGTTGAAATCGATTTCGTAACTCAATATGCTTGGTAAATTGTACCTGCAGACAAAATTGTTTTTGTGAAGATAAAATACTCGTATCTTTCTATGTTTTTTACATTAAGTAGCTACCAAGATATGGAAGAAAATATATACTTTTAGGAAGTATGTGATAGAATAGGTAAAAAATAGTTACATTATTGGTTTTTAGAAGTTTGAATACATTCCTCAGTGTTATTAATACATTATCTCTATACACGGCATTTTTTGTCAGTACGCGAATTTTGATTATAAACACTTTTTACGTTAATATAGTAAGATAAATAAGATAAGATAATTTTCTTTTTCATATTATTATAAAAAATATTGTTCACAATTAAGTTTGGTTTTTGCATTACAAAGCGCTATGTAAAAAATAAAAAAACATTAATTCTAACTTAAACAGTATCGTTGTAAACAATAGCTTATTAATTAGTGAGTGGTATATCTAAAATATTGATCACAGGGCAAGTTGGCATTTTTGATACCTAAATGAAGTAATATTTTCCTGTATCTTAGGTATAATATATTATCTTTTTTCCGACTTTCCTCTAAAACCATAGGTGTTATAAGCCGCAACAGGAAATCTTCTACTTTATCCTGCTGTAACAAAGCATACTCGCGAAGTAATCACTTACCCACACTGCGTATTCAATAACATTGCTCATATAATTCCTTCTGCGGCTAACCTTTTTGACTTGAAGGATGTAATAATAAAGTTTGCAACTATGTGTTCTCGTAGACAAAGTTACGTCGCAAAATTGCTTCATAATACATAGCTGAGAGGTTTGGAGCAAACATTAGATACAATAGTCGAGGCTCGTACTAGTATTTACACAGCTTAGATGGTAAACTAATCACAACTAAACAAAGTTAAAGTTGAATTGTAGTTTTACTTTACTTTCACTGGTAGCGGATTGAAACTCCCCGTATTATGTGCATTTTTCTTCGGCATAAAGAATAGTGTATTAAAAACTAAAGTCCAAAACCAAAGGATAATTACAATGCTTCTATTAAATTTTCCATTATTACCTGTTTTCTCATTCTAGTTTGCCTCCCATTAAACTCAAGCGCGAATAGTGCCGCCTTTTTGCATGATTAACTTGATGTCTGTTCCTAAAATTAAGTTATAATTACATTTTCTAAAAAGTCTTTTTAAAACGGAAGCAGAAAAGAGTGTGAGACAGAATGAAACCTACAAAAGTTATCGGTTTCTCTCTAAAAAATATCTTTAATAAACATAATTTTCATAGTTGTCCGACAACTATTAAACTTATGCATACCCACTCTAGGAAACGAACTTTATTCAACTAATCTAATACCATCAATGTCTTCTTTTATATGAAAGTGACACGGTCTTATAATTTTACTTATTACGCCAGAATCTAAACCAATTTGTAACGAAACGAGCAAAATCCTCGAACATGCGTTGGTAATATACGGCCTATTACCTACGAGTAACATTATACAATATGTAAAAATATTCGCTGAAAATATTTAAAGGGAAACGTGGAATTTAACAACGTGTCCCAAGGAACATAGGTTGATAGGTATATTGAAAAAAATATAGATCTCCCATACAAAATTGACTCGGTTTATTGGAACATTGAATACCAAATTTTAAAACACTTCCCGTGTTAGGTTTACAAATTTTAGAAAACTTGCAAAGTTTTCAAAAAAATTGCGGTAGCCCAGGTGGAAGAGGCGTCGTCACTTGTAATGACGAAATCCGCTGGTTCAAATCCTGCCAGCGCTTGAAAATGACTGGAATTTAACATGGAATTAACTAAAAAATGGAATTAACTGGATGTTAACATTAATGGAACATTTTGTTTAGGAGGTCCATAATTTTTTTTTTTAGAAAGTTGATCAGTTTCATGGGCTGGTTCATCCCTTGGATTTATTGGAGCTAATTCTTTTACATCCTGGATAATACAAGAGAGCTAACAGAAGCCAAAGCGCCAATACATCAATATAAGAAATCATTTGTCAACGTCTGATCAGCCATAACAGATAACTAATTATCACGTGGTAATAGCACTGTTCCCGATGCCGTCAATTAATTGTTTCCGTGTGAACGGTTTTGCTGTGGTTTGTTGTTGTCTACTGCCTGTGGTCTGAGCCTAAGGGTGCGTCTACATTGAGGCTGAGCTTTGCGGAGCGGAGCTCAGCGGTGCATGAATCACAAACCTTGAAATCTACGTTCCCCGTCAGTGATTGGTCAATACACCACTCGGCTCCGCTCCGTACAGCTTTGTCTATGTGGAGACGAACTCTTAGGCAGTTCTGGAAATCACAATTTCTTTTCGTCTGATAGACGCATGCTTTAAAAAAACGCAGCTACGGACAACAACTGGAAGAACCGCCTACAGGTCACCACTTACTTGCGTATAATTCTGTCGCAGTATATATAAATGTATGACTATGACATGATAATCAAGTTGTCATAGGTATTTCATACAAACATACCCGATCACCTTTTTCATATGCCTCTGAAACTAGAACATACGCAAGAGAGAACCGAATTATATCAATACATAGTATATAAAATAAAGTCGCTTTCCGTGTCTTTTGGATGATTAGATCTTGACAACTTCGCAAAGGATTGTGATAAGGTTATTTGAGTAGATAGAGTGATTCAAGAGGCAGGTTTTAAGGTACCTTTTACAGCGCAAAACTTGTTTCTTCAGAAAAACGAGAAGCAACGGGTGAAACCGCTGGGCGGGTCGCTAGTATTTTTCTATGCCTATCGTTGTTCCCAGTTTCTTTTTTAGTCCTTGTGATTTCCACATACATTATTAAAACTGGCTGTGGTGAAAAGAACACAAGAATTACCTTCAGTTAGTTTTAATTTCACGGTAACTTTTCCGTAGAATTACCTGGTTGTCTCATGAGAGCGACACGCAGCGCAACAGTGTTTCAGAAGGCATGATGCCACATAACTGTTTTTAATAATGACGGTATAATTCTGACAAAACTTTCATCGTGTAACCGAGAGCTAACGTTCATTTCTTGCCTGTGGAATTCCAACTTTCAGCGCTTTGGAACGTAAACGTAGAAAATACAACATTTTTAGAAGTTATTTCTGCTCTTCTCGTTGCATATGCAGCGAGAATAGAAGCTGGTCATTAGGGTTTCGTAACTAAAGGGTCAAAACGGGACAATATTACTCAGACTCCACTGTTTGTTTGTCCGTCTGTCTGTCCAGGCTGTATCTCACAAAATGTGGTAGTTTGACAGTTGAAATAAACACAGATGATATTATATCTCTGATGACGCTATAAGATCAAACACAAAAAAACTGAATTAAATAAATAATAATATAGATGTATTTTGAATTTAATATTTTTGTGAGTCCGACTTACACTAGGCCAGAATAAAATATTGAATAAAATAAATTCTTAAACTCAGTTCCATGCAAACACCAGATATTTATATTTGTACAGAACAGATCATCCGCGAGTCTCACTCACAGTTTGCCAGATTTTTATGGCGGCGCCCGTAGCAGGATTAAAAATCTCATTTAGTACGCAAGGTGCGTTACCCACGGGAGCGTATTTTTGTGACACCGCTTAAAACACAAAGCCTTTTGTGAATTTAGCTTTGCTCTATTTCGCTTGTACGGTTGTAGGTACAGAATAAACCATTCAAACAAGAACTATTAGGTACATCTTTGATTCTTTCTTACATTTTGTTTTATTCATATGCAAAATCAAGAAATTTGTGAAACTTATTATCATTGTAGATGAATTTTGCATTTCGCTATCAAAATTTGCAAAAAAATACCAGCGGAATGAGGAATATTAAAACGTTGGAATATGAAATGGGTTGTTACGGCCGGAGTTCGGATGAGAGACGAATACAAAGTTCTTGTTGTAATGACAACGATTAAACGTTTTCATTTTGCCGCTATTAAACATAATTACGGTTGAGACGCGACAGCGCAAAGGCCAAAGACAAGTGCGACCAGGGTAAAAAAATGAAACAGTATATTACATCTGTCCCGCTTTATTCCGAATCAGGCATCATAATTCCATTTTTGCGTGTGGTATCGAACCCAGATGTTTACTAAACAAATTATTTATTATCTAGGAACACTGCCAATCCACACTAATATTATAAATGCGAAAGTAACTCTGTCTGTCTGTCTGTCTGTCTGCTACGCTTTCACGGCCAAACCGCTGAACCGATCTTCATGAAACTTGGCACAGAGATTGCTAGCATACCGAGAACGGACATAGGCTACTTTTTATCACCATTCGAGGGTCTGGAGTACAGATGTAGACCACCAGGTGTACCACCAGAAGCCCAGCTAAACTGTTAGAGATACAGGCATGGTTCCAAAACAAAAGTTGTTCAGTATGATGGGCCGCTTCTTTTCACAAGGACATTGAGGATCTGGAGTACCTTATGTAGACCACCAGGTGTACCACCAGGAGCCCAGCTAAACTATTAGAGATACAGGCATGGTTCCAAAACAAAAGTTGTTCAGTATGATGGGCCGCTTCTTTTCACAAGGACATTGAGGATCTGGAGTACCTTATGTAGACCACCAGGTGTACCACCAGGAGCCCAGCTAAACTATTAGAGATACAGGCATGGTTCCAAAACAAAAGTTGTTCAGTATGATGGGCCGCTTCTTTTCACAAGGACATTGAGGATATGGAGTACATTATGTAGACCACCAGGTTTACCACCAGGAGGCCAGCTAAACTATTAGAGATACAGGCATGGTTCTAAAACAAAAGTTGTTCAATATGATGGGCTGCTTCTTTTCACAAGGACATTGAGGATCTGGAGTACCTTATGTAGACCACCAGGTGTACGATCAGGAGCCCACTTAAACTATTAGAGATACAGAAATGGTTCCAAAACAAAAGTTGTTCAGTATGATGGGCCATTTCTTTTCACAAGGACATTGAGGATCTGGAGTACCTTATGTAGACCACCAGGTGTACCATCTAAACCAGAACCTGTTTCTAAAAAAACTATCTAACGCGGACGAAGTCGCGGGTAAAAGCTAGTATAATATATGAACCAAACACAGTCTTGTAATGCAAAAACGATGACAATCAAAAGTATAAAATAATAATGTTTACATTCATCATATTGCCTCTTTAATTCTCTATACTTACACAGAAACACGCACAAAACGCCCTAAGCCTGGAACAAACAAGTTTATAACATTAAAACATTTTTAACGGATTCGTGTTTATTTGAAATTTACAATTCCTACGTTTTGAGTTCTTTACAGAGCTCCATGACCATGGTGTTAAACATCAACAAAACATAGGCATTGTAAAATCCAAAATAACATATTTTCAATACGTTTAAAATTGTTTAATGTGATAGTTGTGCAAACTTAAATGATTGAAAAGTTTATTATCCAAATTGGCTTACAAATACACAAACTAACTCAACCATTTTGGTTTGATACGAGACACCTTACTGCCTCCTTTTGTTTACTGTGGCAAGTCATCTCCGAACACCAACTTGTAAAAAGTTGTAAAAGTCATTTGGCCAACGCTTACTGTGAACGTCGCGGTAGGATATTGCTTCGGTGTTCTGAATAATAAAATATGGAACAATCGATGGTAAAGACGCCGGGAGGCCTCGTCTTCTTTTTAGTGGTTACAGGAAAATTACTTTTTTAAACAAGTTTGCATGTTATTTGATTGACTATTATGTGATGCCGGCTTAGAATAGCATCACCCTAATACAAAACATGGGTGTCGTAAAAAGCGACTGAGTGATAAATTCATCTAGGAAATGAGCAGCAGCGTTCAGCGTGACCTGTGAAAGCAATATCCTGCACTGCGCTCGCCAATCCGTAGGGTATTGGGGAGGCCCATGTTAAGCATTGGACTGATGTGGGTGGTAATATAATGTTGGAAATAAAGGGATGTAAAATTTTACTATACATATTATGAGCACAAACAAAAGCTTTTCCAATTTACAGAGAAAAATATATTCGCGAATTCCATTAAAATGATTCAAGGGAAAATATAGCCTACGACAAAAAATATAGTATCAGTCATCATAAATTTGCACCGAGCCTCAGCTGCAATATATGCTTTTGCATTCAGTAAAATACATTTAAACAGAGTGAAAGTAGAAATTGAATGTGATAAGATAACAAACGTATTCTCATATAAATATGCCAACATTTTCATTATTATTATTGTATTTAATTTTACCGTAATGAAATAAATACCTTTTCAATTAATGGTTTCGGTATTAATTAAAATAGCCCATTCCTTTTGGAAAAGCAGTTATTTCATACATTATACTAGATGTAAAAATAGTTGCTGCATATATTTCAAGGGGTGAACAAGCCCATGAAACTGATTAACTTTCTCCAAGGATGTTCCTTCGAAAAAATAAGAAAAATTGGACCTCTCATACAAATTTACCCGGCCGGTTCGTGGATTCTGTATGGAAGGAAGGTACAATGTTTTTTTAAATATTTTGACCTCATAACTCATACTCATAACTAACCGCTGCTGTGTAAACAACGTCTATTTGGTGTTTTTGACAAGAGATTAGCCTGGTATAGCTAGCTTTTCATGATTCAAAAATATTAAAGTCTAATTATTTTTGAATTATAGTTTCTGGACCATTGGCCAAAACCAAATTTACTATTTGGTGTCATTTTAGGTATACGCCAACATACTTCCGTTCGTAGTGGATAAAAAAGACTGAAACTAGGTCTTAATACTGTGTAAACTGCACATATACAATAATGGTATATTTGATAACATTTATTTCACTATTGACTTAAAAAATGGTTTAATAAATGAGCAACCAAACATTGATTCAAAAATTTAAGCAAGCGTGAAAAATTACACTAATTGTCAAAATGTGCTTTACAGACACACAAAGCAATTTTACAAATAAAGAAGAGTTTAGAATTTTGGCAATCATCATGCCCTCAAATAATATCAGCCGTACCGTACTGGACTAAACCGGATGTTAGAAATCTAACAAGTCGCCGGAGCAGCCTCTAATTTTGACGCTTGATCACAGACTAACTATACGTAAGTATATTATGTAGACTCGCCCGATTTAGGACTATAATAAGGCTAGCACAGACCGGACGCGTAGCGAGCACGGACCAGTTTTAATGTATGGGGGTGTTTGAGGTATACGACGACTGCGATGCTTGCGGCGGCGGCGTGGTACTTTCTACATGTTCTCGAAAGCAACTCATCCCCACCGCCCCGCTGCAGCGACGTTTAGATGCGGATTTTGTATATATACATACATACATCACGCCTGTAATCCCTAACGGGGTAGGTAGAGAGTAAACGGCTGTAAAATAAGGACATTTAGTCATTTGGAATATTGTGTATCACCATAGCGACAGGTTGTCAGCCCATCGCCCAAATTTGCAATACACACCTCAAGTCGCCGCTTTCGTCGCTTCTTACGACACCCACGGGAAAGAAATGGGGTGATGCTATTCGAAGCCGGCATCACACGACATTGTTCATATACAGATCAATATCAAGGATATTTGTTGCCTGTCCCTTGCCATCACGCACTAGCGCAGCAGTGGAAACAACTCTGCCGCGCCGCCCTGCTGCAGCGCGGTTTAGTTCATTACAGATCAATACAAAGAATGTTTGTTGTCAGTGTGGTTTGACCTCACATTCAATCCTCCTCATATCATTAAGTAACATTGGTCTAATAAAACCGGGCCTTACACTCACAACATAATAAATTTTACGTCAGGGTAAAAAATAAAATAAAAAACGATTTTGAAACGTAATTTTTGACACAACAACATTGAACGACACTTCGGCAGCTAGAACAGATTGACAAACTTGTTTTGCTCACTTGAGCGATTCCGTTTCTCCATCACTAGTGCTGCTAATATGGGACACTAGGGAGAAGGTCTTACCACGTCTCTAATATCACTCCAGTCTATTTTTTCTGTCAACAACTAACTGCGTACGTACAAAACGCATCGAGTATTTTGAGTGTGCAAGAAGCCAGTAGGCAGGAAATGTGAACAAAACGTGAACTGTCAAATTACTTTTGACAAACACCCGCAATTGTAATATATCTCGGACAAATATAATTAACTATACATACAATAAGTATCGTCTTAAAGCTCTCATGGTATTTATGTCGCAGGGCTATGATTAAAAAATTGATTTATTTATTTAAATTTTGTACAGAGATATTTGATAATACCTTACAATGATTGGCAGATACTTTCTTTGTAAGAAACAACCTAATCGATTTGAACACAAATACTCCACATTGATATCGATTTTAAGCAAGGACACTACCAACTTAGCCTTTAGGCTTTGTCAAAGAGGAATGAAATACTGGCTGTGAATTACGGAGCTATATCTGAACGTGATGCGAACTGACACCGTTTGTTCTAGAGAGCACTATTATCTTCTCTATATACTAAAGGGCGAAGTAGACTGTGCGATTTAGTTCGGTAAAGATATTTTATTATTTGGAACGAAGATAGATATTTATTTCTGGTTTTTGTTTAAATATGTTATCTCTTTTATAATGTGAACATAAATGTATGTGATGCTTAGAATAACATCACACCTACTATACCCATGGGTGTCGTAAAAATCGAAATAAAAAACATCTATAGAATGGGCAGCATAAAGCCTTCACCATAAAAATAAATATAATACGGTAAAAATAGTATTATTACACGTACACACTTTAACTTTAATTTGACTACAATTAAAATTAATACGACATTCGACTCAGATCACGTAATAGGCGTATTGCAAATGTGTGATTCTGAAATAACTGTCGGCGTTATGAAATACTACCAACGAAAATTATGTTAAACGCAAAATCAAAACACAACCAATAAAGCAGTAGAATTGGTATCGAGCAGGATCCAAAATAAGTTGCGATAAATCACGAAATGCCCTCGAAACTGTAATAATCTCTACCTACTTTGAGTTTTGTCGGGTTTTCTGTTAAAATATTATATTTATAGGAAATACTAATCCTTGGGTCACACAGCAACAGAGCAAAGAAAACTAAATTCTTAGTATTTTTTTGTAAAAGAAAGCAAACCATCCCAGATTTTAAAACTTAAACAAAACAGATTTTAAATCGGATTGGTAAGCGCAGTGCAAATTTAGTATTCACAGGGTACGTGAATACAAAATTTGCACTGCGCTTACCATTCCGATTGGAAATCGCGGTGAGTATTGCAAAACTCTCCGATTAGGGTCCAGAAGTAAACTGTTGTGGCTGTTAATGTATTATACCATTATATATTTTTTGTGTGAAAAATTTCAATTCCAATTTATTTGTACCTAATGCCTTTTTTGTTCACCTAAGTCAACACAATTTTGCACATAGTACCCTTGCGCGTGTTCAGTCAGATCCGATCGTGTACTCATTTCCAGGAGAAATTGTTCGTCTGCTCGTAGCCTCCACGCAGATGTCGCTAAGGCTTTAGAAGGCTGCAATTTATTTAATGTGACTCCGCCCACATTTTACGAGTTTTTTTTTCAGGCGGTGTGATGATACCGCCTCGTCTTATTGAGCCGTTTGCTTCGCTTCCGCAGGGACATCTTTTTATTAAGTGACGCCGCTTTGCAGCTTCGCAAGAATGTTTTATCAAGAAGTTTTTGTCCTCAGACGGTGACTGCGGGCTTAAAATTTTAATAGGACATTTTTGTGATAATCTTTCTCACTGTGAGCTTAGAATTATTTGCTTTCTTTGAAAGTTTTAAAATCTGGGATGTTTTGCTTTCTTTTACAAAAAAATACTAAGAGTTTAGCTTTCTTTGCTCTGTTGCTGTGTGACCCAAGGATTAGTATTTCCTATAAATATAATATTTTAACAGAAAACCCGACAAAACTCAACGTAGGTAGAGATTATTACAGTTTCGAGGGCATTTCGTGATTTATCGCAACTTATTTTGGATCCTGCTCGATACCGATTCTACTGCTTTATTGGTTGTGTTTTGGTTTCGCGTTCAACATAATTTTCGTTGGTAGTATATTATTATTTCATAATGCCGACACTTATTTCGGAATCACACATTTGCAATACGTTTATTACGTGATTTGAGTCAAATGTCGTATAAATTGTAATTGTAGTAAAATTAAAGTTATCTATTTTGATTCGGCTTGATTCAACGTCATATTATTTCAGGCCTAGTAGTATGAGGTTTGTCAAATATTCATAATTTTTGAATTATTCATCCGTGTTGTGAAAATCATTAAGAAAAATGAAAATAAAATCGTATGAAACAAAAGTGGACACCGAAAATAATGTCGTTTCATTTGTATTATTTACAAGCAAGTAGGTCTAAAAGCGCACTGCTGCCCGGAAAATAATAATGAACCATTAGAATAAGGGACCCTTTTCCCGATTACGGTACACCGTTTATTTGGCTACGGCTCTATATCATAGATTATATTTACGACTTCCATTTTGGGTGTTCTGTGTGTACGTGTAATAATACTATTTTTACCGTATTACATTTATTTTTTATGGTGAAGGCTTTTTGCTAGCTTTGTTCGCTATAATATTGTACGAACATTTCACGGAAACTCCATACAGTGACGAAAAAGCCAAATATAGCTCTTAATATAAATTACTGATGAAAAGAAGACGCCCCAACTTTTTGGATAAAATCTTTTGTGGTATTAAATATTTACCACTCTAGTTTTTTAATATTAATAATTTCCGCTGAATCGTTTATTGAGTCCAAATTATTTTTATAAAACGATACTATTATTATTTTTAAAACACATAAAAACAGATAACTTTCACAGCAAATGCCCTTGAGACATAAATAAAGAGAATGAAGCTTTGTTACCGCGTTAACTGAAATCAGATAAAGAGGTGTCGTGGTTTCCGAGAACAGATACAAATAAGACTCTTTATCTACAATTACAACGTTCTGGCGACCTGCAATTTACTGTAATTTAAGCCTCTCTCGCCCATTAATTGAGCAAAAGTCTGAGGTTTTGCTGAGTCACAGTAAAAAAAAACAGTTCCTAAAACGGTGGTAAAATTCTGGGATACTCCAATAAGGTTATGTTTACTTTTGATAAGGAGTTCGTAAACGCCATGTAGACTGCTAATTGCGGCCTCAAAAGTCAACTACAACATAAGGGTAACTTTTGATCAAGATATTATACTGATCTGTTTATTCTACTGGGAATAAACCGCCTTTTAGCAAAACCCAGATGGGGATGTGACGTAAGAGCGTGGTTAGGTGCATTGAGCTATTGAAAAGCCTACTACCGCTGAAGTGCAGCAGAGCAATTATTTTAAATAAGCGAAGAAAATGGCGGCCGAATGTACTTAAGGGTGGAAACCTTACCTCATAACATAATTGAGTCGAGGAGGTGTTAATTTTTGCTACCCGCTCATAGATGTCATTAAACACAAATTAAGTAGTTTTTTAGGCACCTTGGGGTTTGACGGCTAGTATTTATTGAATTTGACGACGCTTGTTGCTGTAAGTAAGTATTGTTTTCTTATTTTTGACAATGCATGTTGCGGATAACTGGCTTTTGATTTTTTTATAGTCGTTTAAATATAACCTTTATTTTAATTAAATAGATTATGAAAATTTGTTTTTTCAATAAAAAACAGATAATAAATGGATTAAGTATCATAAAACTTCCTCTGGAAAACATGGAATTCCACACAAAAAAAATCTAAATAGCGGGTGAAACCACCGGCTAAAAAGCTAGAGCAAAATATACAAACACCTACTCAAAGTTAATTTGACTTAAGTAAATTTTCGTAGCATTTCGTAGTCTTTTATCACCCACCGTTTTATAGATAACAGACAGTTACGGAAGTTTGGCAGTATCAAATATCTATAAAATTTACAGGCCAAACATAATTTCATCTTAAATGGCACTTTTGGTACTTTTGTATTCATTGGGTATTGGTAAATATAATTTATTCATAGTGCTTTGGAAGGTTGTTAAAGGGACGCTTTTGTCATGGTCTCACTACGCACGGAGAGCTTAACAGCACATTCATATCGATAGCTCACTCGACAAAGGCACACAATATTGGGTGGAATTTTACTAGTGACCGTGAATCTCAAGAGAGACTGGTTATAAAAAAATTACATATCTAGCCATCTAGCCCCAAACCATATGGCCATCTAGCCCCAAAATAAGCAAACCTTATAGTATGGAAACAAGACAGCTGATATAAAACATAAATACTGTTTTTGAAAATAAATACATACAATACATAAAAAACATCCAGTCTCAACGCAAATATTTGAAAAGTAACCTACAAGCACCTATGCTGTGTGGGGATCGAACTCTAGGCGTAGCAGACAGGGGTAATCCACTACGCCAGTGGGCCTGTCAGTAATGAGGAACAACTTTCTCCAAGAAGTAATAGGTTGAAATATCCGAAAAAATGAGTTCCATAGTTTACCCTAATTAGCTGATCGGCAATTTTGTATTGAAGTTTCCGATCATATTCAGTTATCAGTTATCAATTTTTTCTCGTATTTGACCTACAAGAATGTTATTTGGGGAAAATTGTTCCTTATCACCAGTCCGTCTTGCATTTTCGCTATCGGTCACCAGTAATAATTCACCCTATATAAGGTGTAATTAAGTGCAAATATTTCTAGGAGTGTTCCAGTCCACTTTTCCCCAGGAACGTAGGACGAAATATGAATAATAAATTTGGACCTCCCATACAAAATCCTCAGCGGACCGGGTCAATTTGTATGGAAAGTCCAAATATATTTTTCGTATTTAGACCTATGTAACTTGATAAATTGACCAGTTTCATCAACTGGTTTTCCCATTAAAACACTGGCAGCTTATATTTTTACATCCTGTATGTGTGATACCAGCAGTATTTACAGCACCACGGCTTTCTAGCAATAGCTTGAGTGTTTGCTGCATTCTATGGATGTGTTTACTGCGAGCAAGCATTGTGTGCCAATATATAAATTAAATGTGCTCTCTATTTTTCTACAAACCATATTTCACTGGCCACACCAACATTGCGACCAGTTTTACAAAATTTTCACGAAGTATTAAAAAGTATTTTCTTGGGTAAAAATTTGGCGACATCATCGTATTAGTTTAGGGAGGCTGGGACCCGTGGAAAAGTGGACCCCATTTGAAATATCTACAGGGATATTCCCCGAAACGTGACTGTTATATTTTATACCTACTTGTAAATCTGGGTGTGTATTTGAATAGTGAATTTTATCGGTAGGCGCGACATAAATAGGGAATCCGGGGACCTTGCCGCTCCGTATTTCTAAACAGAATTCCACCCTTAGCAGAACGACATTGATATTCCGACGTCGTGTCCCTCGGTTAGCGCCGAATATTCTACCGGCGTAAGCTGTTTTTTGTATGCCACAATTGCAAACAATCATACGGTCCGCCTGATGTCTAACGGTCCAGCAACCACCCTCTGTATGATATAAAAAGGTAAATGATAAGTATTTTACTTTCCCTAGTAATTTAGGGGGTTATCGGCCACTCTTGCGATTTTTTGACTTGAAGATAATATATTTGTATCAAATATTTGGACGAGACCAAAGTATAAAATGATTTTGAGATCAGTAGATATTGTAGTCTTAGTTTAGAAACCCCTATTATTGAAAAAATGCTTCAAAAAGAAATAAATAAATAAAATATCTAAAATGAGCGAATTTGGGGGTTATCGGACAGAGAATTCAGTTATCGCCCGTCAAAACAACTACTTTTCGGCCACCATGTAATGCGTTGAAAAATAAGTCTTAGTGCTTTGTAGTAAGGATTGGTTTTCAATAAAAAATTAAATGTATGTAAAGTAATGAACATATTTTTATTCAAAACTTATGTTTTTGCCATAGTTCAAAACATGATAAACCTTTATTGATAATCAAAACTAAGTAGAAAATAATATTACGCTTCGTGAAAGCTTAAAAAATATTGTTACAAAAAAATTACTTACTTATAAATTGTAATAGTATTCCTAATTCAGTGGCTGGAAACCAAAACATAGCTTTTTGGTTCTCGGCCACATTAGTATACTCTATGCCGATAACTAAAATGCACAAATTCAACTGCCGGCCGTCAATTTCAGAATTATTAAAAAAATATGTATATATTATTTCAAATAATTGTATGAAGGTGCATGGCCGCCTGTTAACTAAACCGTTGCCTTTGGATATAAGAACGCTTGAAATTATATAATTCCTCTAAAGTTTTTCAATATTTAATGAAAAAGAGGATGTAAATTGAATGGTTATCAGCTAGCTATCGACCTGTAGGCCGATAGCTTAATTTCCCCCAAAATTGTTTCTAGTTATCCGGACATCTAATTTTAATGCTAAATATTGAAAATTATAAGTTTTTTATTGAAATTAACGTAAATGAGAATAATAAATGGTCAAACTATGTCAATATTTATATCCAATAAATTATAAACAACGCTGTAACTTACCTCAAAAAATGCGTTGCTCCAAGATTTTTTCACTGTATTTGCACACAACCGCAGTCGCAAATTTTAAGAGGCCAATTGACAAGGCACTGGAGCAGTAATAATGCTAACTAATTAAAATGTGATGAGAATAGTCGAAAAGTTATGAAAGACACTGACTTTTCTAATAATTTACTTAACGTTTTCATCTTCGGCGCAAATAATTGGGCAGTGTCCGATAGCTACTGGTGTCCGGTCAACCAGCTAAATTACCCTAGGTATTTCTTGTTTAAACTCTTGCATCGGAAAATAGTTGGAATTATTTTAGAACTTGATTTTGTTTTCTTGCTTTGCAATGCTTTTAAAAAGTCCAGTACGTTACTCAAGGCTTATATAGATTGACTCATAGTTAAAGCTTTCATGGATAAATATCCAGTTTTTCTCTCTTATGAGAAATTTACACAAAATACCCACCATTCGTAAGCCCCAAGTCCTTCATCCGTAATGTAATAATGTTAAAAACGTCTTTAATAAAATTCAATTATTTCCTCTTTCTATACGAGCTTTTGTTAACAGTTGGAACGGTCCGGATTTTTTATTACATCTCCTTTGTCGTGCCTTATGGCTAATTCGATTAAATTTACAAAACGAGTTCCCCTAATGTTGTTTTGGATTCGAATATCGAACGGCTTTTTGGCTGCTTTTGACTTGACGTGACAAGAAAAAGTAAATAGAATGAAGCCTAATGGCATTAATGGTTTATTTGGTTTGCGTTTTATTTCACAGGGTTGGAAGGTCGTAACTCATCTAAACTAATGCATATATAGAGGTATATGTATGTAACACACTTGCATAGATTCATTCTTTTAGATTTTGACAGACATGAAAACTTAGGCGAAAAATATTTGATGTCGAATTCAAACAGTTCGAAATTGTACCATTGAGGTAAGTTTGGAAAATGGACAAAGTCGATGTAAGGCCAGCGCGCCGTCACCCTGCTTTGTGCTAAAGTCTTGTCTGAAATATTACAACTTGTATATTTTATATGTCATACATCATTATTCGTATTGTCATGCGTATAAAATAAAAACTGAATGATTGAAATGTGTATTGAAATTTTACAACTATGGTGATACACAATTTTCCGAATGACTCTCAAAAATTTGTCAGACGTGGCGTAAATGTCCGTTTTTGGGGCCATTTATGCTCTGCCTACTCCGCATGGGTTATAGGCGTGTTTGAACTTTCGGCAGGTGTGTGCTCAGATTTGGTACACATATACATTTTACTGGTGGTTTAAAATATACGATAGGAAAAAGAATAATAGTTTAAAGCGTAGATAAATCGACATTGTAAAAATCTTTTAGTATTATTGTGGCTTCAGCTAGAAACCAGTACTACATTTTCAAAGTTTTATTTAAAAAAAATAGGAATATGATTTTATTATTTTGTAATAAGTATATTTTAACTTTAAAATTTAGTACTCAATATATTTTATCGTTTGTATGTTTATGTTGAATATAATTTGTTGACTTTTGTTTATTATTATACATTCTACACTTGATTGAAGTGATGGTTTAGTTTGTTAATGGATGCGGTAAAAGCATATAACTATGTAAATACCACATAATTGTTATTGATTAGTTCTAATATAGCAAAATTAAATTATAATTATTAACTAAGGAAGGATAACAATATAAGACTAATTAAATTAGTGAGCTTTAACCAGAACTAACTTTGTTTGCCGTATAATAGAGATATTATATGCGAGGACAAACAGTATTTGTTTGAACGAAAATAGTCTTCATACTTTATATTTTGCGCACCTGCTAAATGGTTATCGTGGCAAAATAATTAGGTAGCAATTTTGAAAATAATATATTTTTACGTGTGATGCCGGCTTAGAATAGCATCACCCCATCTCTTTCCCGTGGGAGTTTAAAGAGGCGACTTAGGGACTCGAGGGTGTGTGTTGCAATTTTAGGCGATGAGCTGACAACCTGTCACTATGGCGATACACAATTTTTCGAATAACCCTCAAATATTTGTCAGACGTGGCGTAAATGTCCATTTTTTGCGGCCGTTTACACTTTGCCTACCCCGTAAGGGATTATAGGCGCGATATGTGTGTGTGTGTGTGTGTGTGTGTGTATTTTTTTATTTATCATTTATCATAGGCCCACATCCACCCACTGCAGGGCATAGGCCTCTACTCTATTGCGCCAATCTTCACAGCCCTAAACTTATCCATAGAGATCCCGTTTACTTGGTGATATAGTCAAGGTATTTTATAAAAGTCGAATTGATAAATTATTTTCTTTTGTAATAAAAACAAAACACAAAGATGATGATATCAAAACCAACTTTTTAAATCGGTTACAATTTTAACCTTATGTTATGTTATACTTTGCATACAGAAAATTTACTAGTCTGATGTCACAAAAGGATTTTTTTTATTGATTTGTTTAGTTTATACAACCTGCAAAATTTAACGTCATATCTCAAAATACGACATGCGAGTAGTTTAAAACACAAAATTCAGAAACTAAAACATTAGCATCATTCATATTGACAAAATGTGTAAACCACTCCTAGTAAATTAAGTACGAAATGGGAACTAATATATCAAATTAATATGCCAACATGTGCAGAGTTTCACGCTGCTGTAATATTATCTACTTTATTAATTGGCGGTGTTTTACTAGACTAATTTAAATAGACAGCTTCTCGATTCTGTGTATATCAGTATGAAAATATTTTTATATGTGTGATGCCGGCTTAGAATAGCATCACCCCCCATTTCTTACCCGTGGGAGTCGTAAGAGGCGACTAAGGGACTTGAGGGTGTGTATTGCAATTTGAGGCGATGGGCTGACAACCTGTCACTATGGCGATACACAATTTTCAGAATGTCCCTCAAATATTTGTCAGACGTGGCGTAAATGTCCGTTTTTGCGGCCCTTTACGCTCTGCCTACCCCGCAAGGGATTGTAGGCGTGATATGTGTATGTGTATGCATGTATATTTTTAAGGTGTGAATTAGTGTGGTGTGTGATGTCGGCTTAGAATACCTTGCATTACGCCATTGCTTTCCCGCGGGTGTCGTAAGAGACGACTAAGGAACTAGAGAGTTTCTTAGGCGTTAGATGACCACCTGTGACTATGGTGATAAACATGTTTCAGAATAATTCATTAATGTTTGCCAGATATGGCGATAATGTTGATACGACCGATTTACGGCTGTTTGAGATCTGCCTACCCCCTAAGAGAAACAGGCGCGATACATGTGTTAAACTAATTAAAATACATGAGTTGAATAGAATAGAGTTGAAATACATAATGTAAAAAAGTTTGGACATACCATTAAAATTGATCCAGCCCGTCAATATATTGTGTATGAAAGGTAAGCCTTTGGGGATGGTTTTGTAGGCGGGGATCACACAAAAAAACTGAATATATTTTAAGGGATGATGTTCTTAAAGTTAAGGCGGTTTTCCCACTTGAAGTCCTTAGCTGCTTATTATAAGCGCATCTGTAATATTCTGTTTAATCATCAATGTCATCTGTTAATTGGTTAAACAAAAGGAAATTGTGAATTCCGATCTGTTTCCCATACACATACAGAGACGTTGTGTTAACCGTGCGTTAACAGATCTGTCAAACTACGCATCCGTTAACGCAGCATCAATCGACCGTCGCCGTATTTGTATGCAAATAAGATCGGAATTTATTCGCAATTTCCTTTCGTATGACAAACGCCGCCTGCGTTTGCAGATGACTACGGACGTCAAATGGGAGAACCGCCTTAGTTTTGTGGACTTGATCACCCCCTATATATACTTTTTTTTTATTCTTGTACCTTTAAAAGTGTGGTTTACACACTCTGCCGCATGGTAGTGCAGTATTTTTTTATAATGTTTATCCTTTCATACCAGCATTGGGTACATGAGAGTACAGGGCTAAATGTAACAAACTGCCAGCCATGTGTAATATGGAGTAATTTTTTGCTAAATCCGTAACGTTAAAAATATTGCAGTCACTCACTATAATATAGCGCCGCGTTTCAACCATTAGGGTGGAATCATATTGAGCGACTCGGCCGCGGATTTTTGTCATCACTATTAAGTACAAGGATATTTTGCTTCGAATTATACTAATATATTATATTAAATGAAGTAATTACAGTCTGCTGACCATAATGCTGGGTGAGAACCTTCCCTTAACGACAACTAAAGCAAGATGTGGAATGATGATATCTACGAGTATTTCAATTCAACATTATACGGGATTTCACCCTGCCTACCTTCCCTGTATAAATATTGAGTACAAATCCATCAAATACACATTTGAGTGATCCCACTCTGTATCAACTGCTTCCCCCTAAGGGGTTTATCATGGTTATGTTTGCTATTCAGAAAGCAATACACGGTTCCACAGGTGTCCATGTTCAATGTTCATCACACAGAGTCAGAAATATTACA
This sequence comes from Tuta absoluta, assembly GCA_027580185.1. NCBI lineage: Eukaryota > Metazoa > Arthropoda > Insecta > Lepidoptera > Gelechiidae > Tuta > Tuta absoluta. The sequence continues at coordinate 12,178,259 of JAQAHW010000016.1, read as the reverse complement.
GAGGGAACCTAAAAAATCATATCGTGCTTCTCACGGCAGGCCACATTCTTCTTTTTCTCATTTTCGTGTAGGACTCGATAATCCCTGGTATCAAAGGGTATTCAACCACCTACTGCTGGAAGCAGGTTTTTGTCATGGTTGTGTAACATCCATTCAAATTTAGGTATTATTTAGTCGATCACAAATTCACAACATCTTAATAAAGGAAACAATTACGCTTATGTAGGTACTTAACTACAAGTGTACCACATATTGTTGTACTTTAAATGGGTTTTGAACTTTTAGTGAAGGACGTAAGGTTCAAAATTACGCTGTCCTACGGATGGATGAGGGGTACAGAGGTACAGACATACATCAAGGAACGGCCTACTTCCGAATCACAGTCATTTGGACATACCTTCACCATTTTAATCTGACCAGATTCGTTGGCTTCACTTTGTATCTTCGAGGTGTTATATCTAGGAAAATTGTGCTTTACTCTGGTTTTCATGTAGGTATTACGGCTATACTCGCAATCATCGGAATGTATGAACAAACGCATTCGTATGTAGAACATGTACGCTCGGACGTGAGAGATTTTATGGATACTTTATGCTGAATTTTGGGGATAATTGTTACTCCCACCGAGAGCGGCATTTGAATATTTTAAAGCGAAGTAATACTTAAGTTAAAATGTTAAAACGTAGTAACAAGTAGATAAACAGGTTGTCAGATTATTCATCAGTCATGTAACTTATAGTCTTAGTGATACAGTCGTATATAAAAGATCCAAAATCAATCACGTAATTGGAACTTGTAAGCTGCCAGACAAAAGAATGAGACTGGAACAGTACGACTCTGCGACCGAGATAAGGTCAGCTGGCATTTTATCTTTAGCATGACGTGCCTGCGTTCTTATTTTTTTAGAAATAGAACTATTACTACCAATAGAACATAGATGTTTGACTTGCAAATTTCAGGTTTCAGGTGGATCTCAAACATGCCGCACGATGTAGCGATATTTTCCCGGACCGATTTACTGATGAAAAGAGTAGTATGAATCCGCATAGTTTATATTATAGATAGAAGTAGCCGGGTTGCTATCACAGGCTATAATTTGCTTGCTGGCTGTCAAATATCCCTTTATCGTTCGGTGCGTCTGATTATGCCAGCTTAGAATAGCATCACCCCATCTCTTTTCCTTTTTGTCGTAAGGGGCGACTATAAGGGACTCGAAGGTTTCATGTGTACCTATTACAATTTAAGGAGACAGGCTGACAACCTTTTACTAAAGTGTTACACGATTTTTCTGAATCAGCTCTCAGATATTATGTTGAACGATTGTTTACCTCTGCCGACCCCGCATGAGGAAAAGGCGTGATGTGTATGTACATATGGAAACCACTTTATAGTGCAATGTGATAATGGACTATTGTGTACCTAACCCATCACATTGATAGCTAGTCTTGTACTCACAGGTGGCTCGTAGTAACAGTGGACAACCAATGTCCCTTAATAGGGTTTACGAGTACTTTGTAGAATGAGCAGATAGGACACGTTCGAATCATTTAACTTAGTTATAGTTACGGTCGGTACTGGTGTGCTAGACACATGTAGCCAGACGTACAAATAAATCGATTTGTTTTTGTTTCTTGTTTCATTCCAAAATGTAAAATTTGAACACGGTCAGTCCGTGATAACTCAAAGACTGTGATAAATTTATAGATAAATAAAAAATTTGCAATAAAATAGTGTAGATAGTAGATGACGTAGATATTGAAGATACATGTTTTCATTGACGATCTCATCTATTCTAGCACAAAGTCAAACCCGAACGAACGAAATCGCAAAAACTAGATATTTAACCGATATTCAAAAGAACATACACTTTTTTAAATAATATGTTCTGTTTGCTTTATTCATTCTTTGCTAATCAAATTGATCTATATCTTGCATAAAATGATAAAATACCTAGTTAATTTTCTACACACCATTGAAAAATCTCCAAATGTTGATATTTTCGTACAACATAGGTAAACATTAATAACAGTCCAATGCTGGACATGGGCGTCCCCCTATCGGGGGGTATTGATTGCCATACTCACCACGATTGGCTCGCGGATTGGCGAGCGCAGTGCAAGATGTTGCGTTCACAGTAAACGCCCCTGCCTATTCCCTAGAGAATTATCCCTTTGTTGCTTTTTAAATTGGGGTGATGCTATTCTAAACTGGCACCACACGGCAAATACTTACACGGCATTTTTTTTATTAAGGATGGGTTTGCTCTTGACTCTAGTCTAGGTCTTAGGACAGAGACAAAGTCTAAGATGGAGCGAGCTCGCCCAGAAGAAGCCTGTTCACTCTTACTTTGGGAGATTAGGGTTGTATGCGTTTAGAAACACAGACGCAGGTAGTGAGTTCCACTCTTTAGCAGTAACTAACGGATAATTAGGTAGTATTTTGAAATTATTGTATTGTATTGTACTTTGAAATTATTTAGCGTAGGTAATAATTAATTTAAAATGAGTTACGAGTAAATATTGCTTTTGTACTGACATAAAATTAAATAAACGTTTTAAATCATTGCTACCATAAAACAAAATTTTGATTTAAACAAGCAGTAAATTACGCGACCATTAAATAAAACGAATCAATCACCCAAATTATTCAACAACAAATTGTGTACATAAATTGTTTTGTTGCAATTGTATCCGTCCATGCGTTTTAATTTGGAAAATGCACTGATAAGTTTACGTGACTGATGGGTTTTGGGAATAAACATGATGCAGGAGGCGTATTTTTGAATCAGTAGGTGATCTATTTCGCATGAGCCAACTGCAGCAAGTGGTTTGCACTGCGCTCGCCAATCCACCTGCCAAGCGTGGTGAGTATGGCAATAACCAGCAGTGGACTGTTGTGGCTGGTAATGTATGTTAATGTAAGTTTTGCCGATACATTACTTGCACGGAGGATAATTGGTCGTCGCAACTACTACTACTGGTCGCGAAGATCACAGGTTCACATCAGTCTTGCCTAAGGTATATTTAGCATTATTTTAAACTACTTATAATTGACTAGCAGCCCGCCCACTTTCCCGCGGAAAAAATACCTTTTCCCGGTATAAATTATACAAAAAACCTTGCCCTTGAATCACATTATCTATTCGAGAAAATTGCATCAAAATCCGTTGCGTATTTTTAAAGTTCTACTCGTAAGCATACATGGGACACAGAAAACGACTTCTTTTTATACTATTTGGTGACATATAAAATGATAAGCTAATTAATTGATACACCGTATTCTCATTTTCTGAATATTTATGTATGCAAAACTACCTGCATCACGACATCATGTCTGTTATAAAACTACTTACTTATGTACTACTTTACTTAGTAGAAAATTCACATAATATTTTTTTACACGACTGCTCAACCTAAAAAAGCAGTGTAATGTTTGCAGAGTTCATCTTTATATTATATAGGTATATAAATGTGCGATTTTTTTAAGTAGCTACTGCAACTCGTTAACCACTGAACATATTCAAATAATAATTGTATCAGAAGAATCTTTTCATTATCACCAGTGTCATAAGCTCGGCTTCATCTCAGAAAGCAGTCGTATTTTTATTTATTTATCATATTTGTTCTCTTGTTGTTACAGTGAAAGGGGGTGGAGGTATGTGGGGCGGGGGTGCGCAGTGCGTGCACGCCTCGCTGCCGCGTGGTGCGCGCACGCAGCAGCCCGTCGCGCAGCCCGCCCCCACGCTCAGCGGCGCCATCGCCAGCCGCCGCCCGCCCAGGTAAGAGTGCGCAATAAAATGGGTAAGACAGCGCAATGTAACGGGTAAAAATATATGTATAACGAGTGACGGTGTGCAGTATAATATGTAAGAGTGCTCAATATAATGGATCAGGTTTCGCAATATAAAGGGTGTGATAGCGCAGTGTATAAATAGTGTGCAGTCAGAAGTGCAAGAAACGCAAGCGTTTGTAAGTATACGTTGCATAAGATTTACCTACTAATTAGAACACCGAGGAATACTTCTCGCAAACGTTTAAAGCTATTCGCTGCTTAACTTAAAGAAATATTCTCTCTCGGATTTTTCCCAGCTTTTACAATTCGTAGAAAAAAGTACTTTTTGTGTTTCGATACGAGCAATTGCTAGATACGTTGGAAGTTATAAGTGGATTCCCAAATGAATTATATTTAACATCAAATATTTTTTGCGCAAATGTCTTACTTGTTTCACTCAAAACCCAAATGCGACCAAACTAGGAATATGCATGTTAATCTGCGCCAAATCACAAATAAGGTAAAAGTTACTACGTAAAATACAAAAATACAAAAATTTCCCTGCTCATTCCATATTCGAAAATACCAAGAAACATACACCTTTCTCAGAACATTTTCTTATACTCGTATGGTTGCACTTCTGGAAGTGCAGTAGTCAGTATAGGTCAAACACGTTACCTTTATGGAGAAATCTAGCCCTTGTCATAGGTTGTATAAAACAATATTATATCTCCTTCACAGGATCCGTAACCGAGGTAAAACAGAGGCATGTGATGTCTGCTTAGGATCTTCCCATTTCTTTCCCATGGGAGTCGTAAGAGGCGACTAAGGGGCTCGAGGGTGTGTATTGCAATTAGGCGATGGGCTGACAACTTGTCACTATGGCGATACACAATTTTTCAAATGACCCTCAAATAATTGTCTGACGTGGCGTAAATGTCCGTTTACGCTCTGCCTACCCCGCAAGGGATTATAGGCGTGATGTGTGTAATGTAATCACAAAAACTAAGCAGTAAGAAATTTGTCTTGTTTTTTAGTCGGTCTTTTTTTTACAGGGTTGATTTATTATTAAATCCTTTTCTGATAGTGATTTACTTAGCTTAATTCCATGATTTTGCTTCTATCTTTTACTCTCCACAAAATATTATTTTAAAATCATACGAATAAAATGGTTGTAAAGTCGTCTGAAAAGTCCTAATTAAAGATAAATTTTTCACGGATGGTAACATAAATTTTCATTCGGTATTTAATATTTTCCCCTCACATAATGTGAAAGTACAGAATTCAGCATCATTTGCGAGAAAGAGTATCCGGTAAAGGGACTGGCAAGTACAATTTTAGAGAACCTAAGCGTACTTTTTACCAAACCAGGTATTTCGCAATACTATTTTCTGTAATTATTAAGGTTATAAAAGCGTGTTTAAATAAGTCTCAGTGCAATAAAATCTTCAAATATGCGTTCAATATTTGTCTAACTTTTTGTGGTACTTAAGGCCCTAACGGTGTTATTACAAAGAAGTTCGAAGTGCATTTAGGCGCTGTTCAATTTTTCATATAATTTATATAATGTTGTCAAAAGACTTAATCCCTTACCAACGTTAAGCTCTGTTGTACGACCCTATCAAAATTAAAAATTTCACAATAAAATCGTACATTTCCTTTCTTAAAAATTTGCAAAAATATTTTTCAAGCGCTGGCAGGGTTTGAACCTGCGACTTTCGTTGTTACTAGTGCCAACGCCTCTTCCATCTGGGCTACCGCAGCTCGTTCCTTGCCCGCGAATTTTGCGAGTGAATCTTAATGCCAGTAACGCATGGCTTCTCGTACATATCCTACAATCGTCATCTTGAAATCGTTATGTTTTTCTAAATTCCAGGCCCACACCTCCGTCACCGACGCTCATCTCCCAGATAGACTCCTCAGTCGCCTGCCTCTGGTTGCTGACTCCACTTTCCGCCGGCACAGCCGTGGTAGCTGTACTGGTCGCAGTCACCACCAACAACTGGCTCCACACTTCGGAAAACATGCTGAATCCTTTCTTCAACGGCACCGGGAAACATGACCTCGTCGCGAAACACACCGTGTCTGGGCTGTGGAGGATTTGTCATACGGACCGTGAGTATCTGTAACTTGATCTTTTAGCTCTGTTTTATGATAAATTCATAATAATAAATTATAGCTTATTTAACTGTCCAAAGCAAATTACATAGCATATAAAGATATTTATTTGGACAATGGTTTGCACGAGTGGAGACTGGCGCCTGAAATAGACAAGAGTCTGTGCTTCAGGTTCACCAGGGCCCCAGATGTACTCCCCGGATGTTTATCAATTTAATTATAATTATTTAAATTTCTATTATAAGTATTAAAGATCCAAAAATTTATTATTTTTACAAGTTTAAAAGAATGAGTGTGCTTGTGAGTGTGTGTAAGGTAAGTGTGTATTATGTTTTTGTTAATTATGCTGTATTGTTGTGTTTCACTTGGACAACTGTTTTGAAACTTTTTAGTAATATTTCGTAGTCAGTCATCTTTCACGAATCTTACTTGTCATGAAAAAAACAACATTAACGTAGATAACAAATCGTTAAAAAATGTAACAAAGACATATTTTATTTATTTATTTATTTATTTACGATTTATTGTACACATGAACATTAAAGATACAGTATACAAAATTAAACTTGGAATATTTAACTAGTAACAAGCATACTTTGTTACGAGTGGATAATTGTAAAACACGGACGGACGCAGAAGTAGACAAAAGCCGCAACATAATGAGAAAAATAGACTACCATGATTGTGATGGACATCCGCTGACGGCAGCGGACTTTGCAAATGGGAGTGGGCCACAAATGCACGGGGCTGGACTCAGGTCGAGCGTAGAAAAAAAATGTTCATGGCATGTTGTGTGGTTTGGGACACCGAATTGAAGAACGAACCAAATAAACGTAACTGAACTTCGGAAAGTTCAAAATATTACAACTTGCACAATCTGAAGTTTTGTTCTTTAGTGGTTCAGTCTGAGGTCAATCTTATGTGTGAAATAAGACAGGTAATAAACTACATTAAATAAAATTAAATATGACATTTGGATATTTAAAAAAACATTTATTTATTTTTTCTGGAAAAAATGAATACAAAGATGTGAACACGTACATGACGTCACTTAACCCGAAAAGGTTTGTCTTGACAAACAGCATTCTAATTATTTTTTTCTTTGACAAAATTTTCCACAGCTGTGCTAAAAGTGTATTTGCCTCTTACCGTTAATATTTCAAAGATATTCTTACCATCATGTTTACTTTTCATAGATAATTTGTATACTTCAATTTCAAATCTGTTTCTCTCTACTGAAAATGGAGCCGAGTTTTTATGTTTGATTGTTCCCTGAGGCGATCTCACGAAATAAAGAGACGACGACAAGAGAAAACACGTACACAGTTGAATTTATAACCTGCGGGCTATTGCGTGGACGGGCACAAATGTTTCGAGCAAAACCTTAAAATATTCTAAAAACCAGGTTGCAAATTCAGCGAAAACTCGCGTAATTGGGTAGCTTAATTTTATTTTAACTTGAAACCTTATAAAACATTCTTGCGTTACATTTTATTCTTACTTTAAAGGAACGTAAAAACTGTTAAAATTAACAATAAAATAATGGAATAATTCAATATTTACTGTAAAAATTATGACGTAGCTTAGTCAATAATTCATCAGTGAGAAATTCAAGACACATACTGCCACTCTTAGTGTACCTACTATGATGTGATGTGTGATGCCGGCTTAGAATAGTATTACCCCAATCATATCCGTGGTCGTCGTAAAAAGCAACTAAAGGATTCATTCGTCAACTACTTTACCAATTTGTTGTTATTAATGTATGTTAGAAAACCCATACAAAGGGAAATTTATTTGTTATAAACTTATACCTACTTAATGGTTAAACTAAACTACCTCAAATTATTTATTTACAAAAATAACCTAAAACTAAACTATAAAAAAGTGTATTGATGTATGATAATGTAATAATATCAAAAATAAATAAAAAAAGATTGTTTCTTGTAGGTACGTGTCCTGATTACGTCCGACACGCGCGAGTACAATGCGTTTTCCGTGACGGAAGTGGCGACGCGCTGCGCTCTAGACTGTGGAGGCTGTGTCTTGTCACAGAATATACAGGGTGTTAATTTTATTGCGTGGTGTAGTGGGTAGGTTCAGTTTCGATAAAGAAACCCGTTATAATTTAATAAGAAAATTCGTGAAATAAACTTCTTTTTGAACATTGTCATAATTTTAAAATACGATTTCTAAATTTATTCATAATTAGCCTATGCGATCCCACTGCTGGACAAAAGCCTCCACCGCTGTCTTCCAGTTCTTGCAATCCAGTGCCTAAACGCGTTATAGTGAGTTTTAACGTAAAGCGTAGATAAAATACGTTCAAAGACTCTTTTTCTGTATTTGCGCCTTTACACGACAATAATACCAAAAAGATATTATTCCAGAAAAAGTATATTTTTTTCCAAAGTTCGACTAAGACCAAATATTCGGCTTTTTTCAAATATGGCCGCATATTTCTATTTCGATACTAAACCTACCCTTACACGCAATCAAATTGACACCCTGTATGTGTAGTGCGGAACACGCGCGCGAGCCGCACGGAAGTTGCCTCCCCTATTGTGTTCAGAACGACGTTCTATCATACTTCTATGCACAGTTTTGTAGTCACTGAAAATTGTTGAGGCTTCTATTTTTAAAAACTTTAACGGTTATTTATGAGGAAAGTGTATTGAAAGTTTTCTTATCGTTTATCCCCGACTTTGAGGCTTTGCTCGCTACAGGAATAAACTTAGCTCCTTGTAGCACACACTACAAAATTTTAGTAGTAGCAGATACCTCGTTTGATATTGTGGCAGTATTCTGTTTATAAAAATCGTAATAGTAGGTATATTGCAAAATAGCAGCGCTGATATAAATTTATGAATTATGTAGCAGTGCGGCCGTTCCACTTTTAACAAAGTGCATGGACGTTTTGTTAATTACACGCTGAATTGGGACTGCTAAAACACTGAATATCACTATCTCTAATTAAGTGGCCACTTTTGCTATTCTATGAAAACTACTTACTTTGCATCTACTCAAAAAAGTTTCCTTTCCCTTTGATAAACAGTTAGATCCACATACGAAGCAGCATCATCATCATCAACACACACCACACACTATGAACAACATGATAAGCTCCCGTAACTTTTACTTTTCATTTTTGACTTCCTACCTGTATTATGTTTATATAATAGGTATGTTAAACTCTGTTATTGACTGTTGAGGTTTTTAAGGCAAATTGTAATAACAGAACATGTTCTGTTGAGTTTACGAAATAAAAAATAATGCGCGACTGATGGAGGATTTTTTTCTTTAATTACTTTAAGCTTCTAAAACATGTAGTAAAGGATTCTTTTTTTGGTTTACATTCCAGCCGGCAGCACAGTGTTTCGATGTTGGGACATCCCTTACTTCCCGCTGTCACAGTATGTGCCAGATGCCAGTGATTCTACTAATGCGATACCATGTAAGTACAAATAACTATATATGTAGAAATCCTATGTTTTGTAGAACGAACGTTTGCGCTCTGCCTACCCCGCAAGAGAAATAGGCTTGGTATATGTATGTATGTATGTAGAACGAAGTGTCGATTTGGCGAATAGATAGAATAAACTTAAATGTGAAAAAAATTTAAATACAGAGAAAATGAAACTAAAATCTATGTTAGTAATCTAATGTAATTATATGATCTTCTTCTTTTTATCGTATCTAAGGCAGTTCTCTTTTCCCACTATGACGGACGTATTTTTGACGCATTTGTTGTCAGACGAAAGGAAATTTCAAATTCCTATACAAAAAACGGATACCATGGCTGGCACCAAGGCACATTGCCATGCATGCGATTTGATCAAGGTTTGATTGGCGTATCGGTTAATCCGTTCTAGTGTGGCACTTGTCAGTACCGCGGTGTCAAAGTTTAAAAACCACTTTCTACATTTATAAATGCTCTCACTGACTGACTGACTGACCGATCCATTAATCAACGCACATCTTAAACTAATGTTAGAATAAAAACATTTAGGCAGTAGGTTTATTTTACTGCATAATTATCCCCTAAGAAAGGGTTTTACAATTTTTATCTCTAAAGAGGTAAAAAAAGGGTAAAACGTCTGTATGAAAATTATAAGCCTTTGAATAAATCTCTTTTAAATTTTGGGATTATACTAAGGAGCTTAAGTTTTGAGATTCAGCACTTTCTAAATTAAGTAGGTATAACAAGTGGTAAAAAGGAGATAATTTTTGTACATACTGTACAAATAGTTAATTACAATATCTGTTTGTACAAACATAGACTACGGAGATAAAATAGTAAAGTACGTATCTGAGTGTTCTTTTGACTCGGTGTTCCATAAAGAAAAAGCATGCTCGAGTGAAACCGCGGGCGGAAACACAAGTCTTATATAATAGTAGCCGAACCAGATAAGAAACCAATTTCATATTTTGATGATTCGTATCAAATATGATGTCTATAGCAATTGCTATATAAAACGCGTAATATAAAACACCTTTTATATCAGGAATATTTCTTTTTCTTTCACATGAATCCCGACACCTAGCGAGAATCCCAGACGAAATCTCTGTTAGAATCGCTTAACACGCCATCTGTACGAATATTGTGTGAACTACAAAGCTCCATAAGCTTTCCTCACGGGTAGAATGACGACGGTGGGTAGAGGCTTTTTGCGAACCCTCGTACACTTTCAAATCCTTTCCTTGTTTCTCGTTGTAGTGTACAGAGATCGCTGTACTTTGTTAAGAATTAATACATCCTCTTTTTCGCGGCTTGTCACCTAAAATGACTGATAGCGTTACTCAGCCAAACTTACCACCTAAAGCGTGCTAGATGGTGCTAGTATGACTTTTACAAAAGACCACTCAGTTGCATGAGGTACTCACTCAACTGATGTTTTCTGGTTTTCAGATGTAGTGACGAGGTCTGCGGCGCCTCTGCTTCTGGCTGTGTTCACGCAGGCGGTCGGTGCGCTGTGCTGTGTGCTGGGACACTGCGTGAAGGGACGTCGCCTCTGCACGTTCATTGCTGGGGTGCTGTTCATTATTTCAGGTAAGTTCTTGTATTTGATGTAGTGACGCAATCTGCAGCGCCTCTGCTCTTGGCTGTGTTCACGCAGGCGGTCGGTGCGCTGTGCTGTGTGCTCGGCCACTGCGTGAAGGGACGTCGCCTCTGCACGTTCATTGCTGGGGTGCTGTTCATTATTTCAGGTAAGTTCTTGTATTTGATGTAGTGACGCAATCTGCAGCGCCTCTGCTCCTGGCTGTGTTCACGCAGGCGGTCGGTGCGCTGTGCTGTGTGCTCGGTCACTGCGTGAAGGGACGTCGCCTCTGCACGTTCATTGCTGGGGTGCTGTTCATCATTTCAGGTAAATTCTTGTATTTGATGTAGTGACGCGATCTGCAGCGCCTCTGCTCCTGGCTGTGTTCACGCAGGCGGTCGGTGCGCTGTGCTGTGTGCTGGGACACTGCGTGAAGGGACGTCGCCTCTGCACGTTCATTGCTGGGGTGCTGTTCATCATTTCAGGTAAATTCTTGTATTTGATGTAGTGACGCAATCTGCAGCGCCTCTGCTCTTGGCTGTGTTCACGCAGGCGGTCGGTGCGCTGTGCTGTGTGCTCGGTCACTGCGTAAAGGGACGTCGCCTCTGCACGTTCATTGCTGGGGTGCTGTTCATCATTTCAGGTAAATTCTTGTATTTGATGTAGTGATGCAATCTGCAGCGCCTCTGCTCCTGGCTGTGTTCACGCAGGCGGTCGATGCGCTGTGCTGTGTGCTCGGCCACTGCGTGAAGGGACGTCGCCTCTGCACGTTCATTGCTGGGGTGCTGTTCATCATTTCAGGTAAATTCTTGTATTTGATGTAGTGATGCAATCTGCAGCGCCTCTGCTCCTGGCTGTGTTCACGCAGGCGGTCGGTGCGCTGTGCTGTGTGCTCGGTCACTGCGTGAAGGGACGTCGCCTCTGCACGTTCATTGCTGGGGTGCTGTTCATCATTTCAGGTAAATTCTTGTATTTGATGTAGTGACGCAATCTGCAGCGCCTCTGCTCCTGGCTGTGTTCACGCAGGCGGTCGGTGCGCTGTGCTGTGTGCTGGGACACTGCGTGAAGGGACGTCGCCTCTGCACGTTCATTGCTGGGGTGCTGTTCATCATTTCAGGTAAATTCTTGTATTTGATGTAGTGATGCAATCTGCAGCGCCTCTGCTCCTGGCTGTGTTCACGCAGGCGGTCGATGCGCTGTGCTGTGTGCTCGGTCACTGCGTGAAGGGACGTCGCCTCTGCACGTTCATTGCTGGGGTGCTGTTCATCATTTCAGGTAAATTCTTGTATTTGATGTAGTGACGCAATCTGCAGCGCCTCTGCTCCTGGCTGTGTTCACGCAGGCGGTCGGTGCGCTGTGCTGTGTGCTGGGACACTGCGTGAAGGGACGTCGCCTCTGCACGTTCATTGCTGGGGTGCTGTTCATCATTTCAGGTAAATTCTTGTATTTGATGTAGTGATGCAATCTGCAGCGCCTCTGCTCCTGGCTGTGTTCACGCAGGCGGTCGGTGCGCTGTGCTGTGTGCTGGGACACTGCGTGAAGGGACGTCGCCTCTGCACGTTCATTGCTGGGGTGCTGTTCATCATTTCAGGTAAATTCTTGTATTTGATGTAGTGATGCAATCTGCAGCGCCTCTGCTCCTGGCTGTGTTCACGCAGGCGGTCGGTGCGCTGTGCTGTGTGCTCGGTCACTGCGTGAAGGGACGTCGCCTCTGCACGTTCATTGCTGGGGTGCTGTTCATCATTTCAGGTAAATTCTTGTATTTGATGTAGTGACGCAATCTGCAGCGCCTCTGCTCCTGGCTGTGTTCACGCAGGCGGTCGATGCGCTGTGCTGTGTGCTCGGCCACTGCGTGAAGGGACGTCGCCTCTGCACGTTCATTGCTGGGGTGCTGTTCATCATTTCAGGTAAATTCTTGTATTTGATGTAGTGATGCAATCTGCAGCGCCTCTGCTCCTGGCTGTGTTCACGCAGGCGGTCGGTGCGCTGTGCTGTGTGCTCGGTCACTGCGTGAAGGGACGTCGCCTCTGCACGTTCATTGCTGGGGTGCTGTTCATCATTTCAGGTAAATTCTTGTATTTGATGTAGTGACGCAATCTGCAGCGCCTCTGCTCCTGGCTGTGTTCACGCAGGCGGTCGGTGCGCTGTGCTGTGTGCTGGGACACTGCGTGAAGGGACGTCGCCTCTGCACGTTCATTGCTGGGGTGCTGTTCATCATTTCAGGTAAATTCTTGTATTTGATGTAGTGATGCAATCTGCAGCGCCTCTGCTCCTGGCTGTGTTCACGCAGGCGGTCGATGCGCTGTGCTGTGTGCTCGGTCACTGCGTGAAGGGACGTCGCCTCTGCACGTTCATTGCTGGGGTGCTGTTCATCATTTCAGGTAAATTCTTGTATTTGATGTAGTGACGCAATCTGCAGCGCCTCTGCTCCTGGCTGTGTTCACGCAGGCGGTCGGTGCGCTGTGCTGTGTGCTGGGACACTGCGTGAAGGGACGTCGCCTCTGCACGTTCATTGCTGGGGTGCTGTTCATCATTTCAGGTAAATTCTTGTATTTGATGTAGTGATGCAATCTGCAGCGCCTCTACTCCTGGCTGTGTTCACGCAGGCGGTCGGTGCGCTGTGCTGTGTGCTGGGACACTGCGTGAAGGGACGTCGCCTCTGCACGTTCATTGCTGGGGTGCTGTTCATCATTTCAGGTAAATTCTTGTATTTGATGTAGTGATGCAATCTGCAGCGCCTCTGCTCCTGGCTGTGTTCACGCAGGCGGTCGGTGCGCTGTGCTGTGTGCTCGGTCACTGCGTGAAGGGACGTCGCCTCTGCACGTTCATTGCTGGGGTGCTGTTCATCATTTCAGGTAAATTCTTGTATTTGATGTAGTGACGCAATCTGCAGCGCCTCTGCTCCTGGCTGTGTTCACGCAGGCGGTCGGTGCGCTGTGCTGTGTGCTGGGACACTGCGTGAAGGGACGTCGCCTCTGCACGTTCATTGCTGGGGTGCTGTTCATCATTTCAGGTAAATTCTTGTATTTGATGTAGTGATGCAATCTGCAGCGCCTTTGCTCCTGGCTGTGTTCACGCAGGCGTCACTGCGTGAAGGGACGTCGCCTCTGCACGTTCATTGCTGGGGTGCTGTTCATTATTTCAGGTAATATCTAACATTGGTTAGAATATTATACCGTCGTCAGGTTTAGAATATTATACTGTAAAGTCTATTTAAGTATATTTTTATTTTATAGTATAGTTATGTCGGCTATCTGTTTACCTAAGATACAGGAATTCTTATTCTTAGTTTATCTTATCTTATCGCTGGGCTGACAACCTGTCACTATGGCGATACACAATTTTCCGAATGACCCTCAAATGATTGTCAGACGTGGCGTAAATGACCATTTTTACGGCCATTTATGCTCTGCCTACCCCGCAAGGGATTATAGGCGTGATATATGTATGTATGTATGTATGTATCTTATCTTATTGGGAGAATTTGCGGGTGATGAAAAGGCTTACATGATTCTAATCGATGAGCGAAGTTGTAGTGCTAGTCAAACTGTTATCTTATCACGTGTGTTACTGTATAGTGCCACATCTCTCATGTAGGCCTTAAACTGTAGATGACAATATTCATACTCCATACCTTTCACATAATTACTAATTGCTTAAGAGATAAGTAGCCGTGTGATGCCGGCTTATAATAGCATCAACTTATTTCTTACCCAAAGGTGTCGTAAGAGGCGACTAAAGGACTCGAGGGTTAGATGTGTATTCCAATTTTAGACGATGGGCTGACAACTTGAAACTAGTGATACACAGTTGTCTGTTTGACCCTCAAACTTTTGTCCGATGTGGTGTTAATATCCGTTTTACGGCCGTTAACGCTATGCCTGCCCGGTAAGGCATATAGGCGTGATTTATGTATGTATGTATGTTAGAGATAATGCAATGCTACGAACCAAATTATCATGAGATGACTAAACTTCCAATTTGTTTCTTTACAGGTCTCATCATGCTGACCGGAATCGTCATGTACATATCTGTATTCAAGTCACAACTAGGGCATAAACTACGCTACATGGCTGTATATAATACGCCACGAATGTCTTATAGCTATGGATACTCCTTTGGATTATATCTCAGCGGATTCATCGCAGCAGAACTTGCTGGCACCTCCGCTATATTCCTCTTCTTGCAGTGGTATCAAAAGGATTGGATAACGGAAATGACAGAGAAAGCCAAAGCAGATTGTCGCGCATGGGATCGCGAGTACGCATTCTCAGAATTTCGAGAACGTGATTCGACATTGCTAGAGCGACGAATGATGAAGCGGGATACGTATCCACCTACGGGATCGTCGGCTGCCACACCGCGAGAGACCCGTCGCTTTCAATACGACGGCGACGACCAACCGCACTGTTCAATACACACTAAAAACAGGAGAACGAATTTAAGTTCTGCTTCCTTAAAAGACTTATCGTCGTCAACGCTGTACGGTTTTCCGGCGGCACCTAGGCCGACAGCGTGCGACAACTATTTTGAAGAGTTCAAAGAGGTTCCTCAGAGCGCTAATACGTTGAGTGGTCTAAGGAGCGCGTCGATATTCCAGTCGCAGGCGTCGATGGCAAGTGCGAGGTTCTTGGACTCGACGGCTGTGGAGCCGCCGCCGTCACGGGAGGAAGAGTTGGTGACTTTTGGGGCTGGGGCGGCGGCGCGGGGGGAGGAGGCAGCGGCGGCCCGCCACGACCGCGCGGTCGGCACCGATCCCTACCGCCGCACGACGCCCGTCTGACCCCCGAAGGCCCCTCCGCGTCAAACCAAAGCCGCCCCCATCATAAAGCATATCGACAAGTGATAGTGATGCCTCCTACCTAAGTGGATACGTTTATTGTGTAGGTCATGGATTGACGGTCAAAGACTTTCGAATTTAAGGGACAGGTATGATGTTTTTAATTGTTACATTTCCTTAAAATAATAAAACACTGCCATTTATGTGAGAAGTTTTAATGACCTATCTGCCAAAAGAGAAACTACATCAGCTACAATAGAATCAACAAGCCCATAAAATGACTGGCACTTAAAATGTAGAGTTAATCTAGATGCAAGCATTAAAGAAATAATATTGATAAACAATTCAAGATGTTGACCGATGGGACGCAGTGGTACTACGCAAAGGTCTTGGGTTCGATTCCTGGCTAGAGCACATATTTAAAGATATTTTCTCGAATTTGGGTCTTGTAAGGAGGTCAAAGTACTCATAAATCTGAATAACTTTCCCCGTGGATACATACATACATACATATATCACGCCTATTATCCCTTGCGGGGTAGGCAGAGCGTAAATGGCCGCAAAAATGGACATTTACGCCACGTCTGACAAATATTTGAGGGACATTCTGAAAATTGTGTATCGCCATAGTGACAGGTTGTCAGCCCATCGCCTAAAATTGCAATACACACCCTCGAGTCCCCCAGCCGCCTCTTACGACTCCCACGGGCAGGAAATGGGGTGATGCTATTCCCAGCCGGCATCTCACGGCACATGGATTCCCCGTGGATCATGAGTCGAAATAATCATAAATAGACATTTTAGGGAGGGAAGATTCCTCCATCTCAGGGTTTCGTACGTATTTATTTAATATCACCATTCATACGTTCACAGTAAACACAATTAGTTATGAATACAATGGATTACATATAAAACGCTAAGAAATGCACCCACAAACAAGAAGAAAACGGAAGTACCTAAGAATGACGCTATAGTGAATGAAAATGAAAAAATGAGAATGAAATAACTTTATTCAATGTAGGATAGAATTTTCACTTATTGACGTCATGTTCGGTCATTGTAAAAAAAAGAAATTTGTCCTAATAAAAAACCGGCTCGGGCGGGATAAAAAAGTAAAAATAAAGGCACTGCCTCAGGGCTGGCCAGGTTAATTACACAGCACAAAACTTAACGCCAGCAGCATTTGTAAACGACATTTGTTTCAAATTTTTGACAAGATTTCCAAAGCGTGTTAATTACATTCGTACTGAACAGGAAAAACCCCCAAAAAAACCTGCCCAGAAGTGCTCCTACTCTAAATTAACAATCTTTCTAGGCCCTAAACTGCCCTAGCTAATTTTGGAAATAACGAATAATATATATGTATAGCCCAAAATGGCTACAATGTCGATAACATGACCGATTATCATTTAGAATATTAAGAATGACATAACAATGAAACAGTTTTATTAGTTCCGCTACCCGACACGCAGTGGCGCATAGACTTGGCGCTTTATATCCTATGGCGTGCCGGAACATTATCCCTCCACGCCCGGAGCCTCTGGTTCGCTATATCCTAACAAAACCAATCAGCTGGTTAATTTACGATGGGAGGTCCATGGGAAAAGTTGTCCTCTCTCATCGGTAACTTGATCTCCTTTCGGCTTGCTATACTAATCCTTTTTGTTACTCCATATACATACAGGGTGTAAGGGACGGTGTACCGAAAACTTTCAGGCATAATCAGACCATGAAACTGAACAACTTTTCCTATGGAACCTATGTTGGGAAACGATTTTTTTTTTTCGAGTTTCCATTGAAAGTCAGTCAGCTGATCGGGAATTTTGTATGGGAGGTCGAAAACATTTTCTCGTTTACCAACATAGCTTCCATAGAAAAAGTTGTTCAGTTTCATGGTCTGATCATGCCTGCAAAGTTTTCGGTACACCGTCCCTTACACCCCGTATATGACACCCTGATACAGACAATTCTAGAGTGGATTATGAAAGTTTTCGGCTTGTAATTCCAGCAACAGGGACAGTCTCACAGTTTTTGTACACAGTGAACTGTGACTGTTTTAATGATTGAAAACAAAAGTTGTAAGCAATGATTGCTTTCATTACAGCAAATATGTTGTTAAGTGTGTAGATTCTAATTTTACCTACGGATAATACAAAAAAAAATTTGCAACGGACTTTCTAATAGGTTGTTTGTTTAAAGAGAAAATCTTTTTTTGTTATGTGGCACTACTATCGAGGCCATTCACGACTACACTTGCCTTAACTAGTTTTTAAAATGTTTTTAGTTATGCCGTGCCCTTTAATGGCGGCTATTTTAACATTTTTTTTCTTGAAAATTTGTTTTTTATAAAGTCTCAAAAGTGGTAAATGCTACAACAAATCATTTTGTAAAAGATATTTCTTGTATTTTTATCTACAACTGACCCATCAATAATTTTATTTATAATCTAAAACTTACAAATAGTTTAAGTATGATTTAGTAGTTTCTTGGGTAATGTACTGTGTGGTTTGACCATACTACGGTGTTTTGACTCACATTTAGTAAAAAGCTTTACACCTAGCAGTTTCATCCGCTGCTGATATGACTTTAAGCAAATCTATTCACCATCATACAAATGTTCATCCTCTTTTTACCATCTTTGGGGGATGAGCTTTTACATATCGTTTTCTAGTATTCATCTGCCCTATTCGAAGAACGTTTTTACAAAACTTCAAGTTCCTACCTAGGTATAAGGTATGGAATCGCCATGAAAATATTTTTTGGGACTTACGATGTCATGATAAAAGTTTAATCAATACATAGTATAAAATAAAGTCGCTTCCAGTTACTGGTGTTCATAGGTACTACGGAACGGATTAAGAGGCGTTTTTTAATAGATAGTGTGAGTCAAGAGAAATACTTTTTTAGTATAATTTATGTCGGGAAAACATGGGTTATCAGTTGGTATGAAAGTTCGTGGCGTTTGAGGCGATCTCTTTTAAAATTGGAAAATCGATTAAAAAAAATTAAATGCGTATTTCATAGAGCATTTTCGAAGTTTTGACCCCTGGCAAAGATAAAATAAATATTCAAGGCTCTCATACAATAAACGCGATAATTATGAATTTTGTATACATAATTGTACAAATTCTATTCGCACTTGACCGATTTTATTATAATAGTGTGATATGATAAAGGCACCACGCTGCACTACTAGGCATCACAACATGGTAAGCGGTCGTAAAACGCCCGTCACCTTTCGCGCCGCTTCCGTCCGGTAGGTACAGTACGCGCGCGAGTTCATGACCATCCTGAAATATACGCCTTCTTGTCGCACACGCCATGCCAGTATCACGTACGGCGAGTATAACAAGAATGGCCATATATCACGCGCGAACTGTAACAACTTCTTTCTTTTTCGTGTGGGACACCGAGTCGTCCAACGACCCGATGAACCCTGGTGTCAGAGTTTTTCAACCGCCTACTACCACTAGTAGGCCTCTGACATGGTTGTGTTACGACCGCCGTCTAAGTAATCATAGACAGCAACCGGGACCGACGGCTTAACGTGCCCTCCGAAGCACGGAACCATTTCTTTTCGGACAATCAGTTGGTTCACCCTGCAATGTCCTAACCAGACCGGGAACAAATTCACAAAGAGATAAATATCAACTTTGTGAGTGTCCCACCGAGAATCGAACCCGGAACCTTTGCGTAGCAGGCAGTCGCACTACCACTGCGCCACATCGGCCGGCAACTGTACTGTAACAACATTATCGCAACATACATAATTCAGGGAAAAGATAGCAGCAGTTCCGGCTGGCTGGGTTAACAGCTCCTGTGCTTTATGGACGGGCTAAACTTATGAGTAAGTAGATATATGAACTTAGCGTAAAAATCTACCGGTGAATTTATTGTTTGTTTATTTACAAACCATGGTCGTAGGTTCTTGGTTGTCTCCGGTACATGTGTAATACAAGTTTTGATTTGAAAACTGAACTTGAAAAATTACACATCCGCAAAAATGCTCAATATTATATGAGATAAAATAGATGTTGATAAATACCCAAAACTCCTAAAAACTTATTTATTTATCCTTTATTGTCTCCTTAATATGGATATTTTTTACTTCTACTCCTGATTATAAAAAACTTTTGCTGTGGAATCATCTTCCACATTGCAAAAAATATGTAATAAAGGCGCATGTAAACCAAGTAGTTATGTATTCTTTAATATTGAAATGCTATTATTTAATGGCCGCACAGCAATAGTTGTTTGTTAATCACGTGGAGTAAAATATCTCTGCAACGTTTGCGTACTTAAGTACTTCGTAATGATCGTATACACGTTTTCTTTTTTAGTACATTTTATTCAAGTTACATATGCGGGTAAATCCGGGGCAGAGCTTTTTTCAATATGAACATTTTGATATTCAATTTGGGTATGTGTCATTTTCCTACTGCGGAGGGTCCGGAACACGGAATCCCACTCTCTGAAATTTTAGTCACATAACTTTGACATGTATTTTACCTATATTGTTGGAATGTGACACACAATTTCCGGGGTAACTTTTGTTTAAATAAAATAGGTAAGGCTGAAGCACAAAGTAAGTATTGGCGGCGACTATTTTGTGGCTGAAGGCTGTGCTTACGATATTTAAAGTTTTAATTTAGTATTTTTTGTTGTTGAGTTGTGTGGACCGAAATAAATGTGTTTTCTTTCTGAAAGCTTCTTTCTGATCTTTCCGCAGAGCTAAGTAGGTACCTACATAAATAAAAATTCAGTTTTTTTAGGCAGGCAACTCTAAAAGACTCAGTAGATCTAAAAGCAACATTTGTAAGTGATTTTTACCTAAGTTTGAATGCAGAAAACCTTCATAAGTAAATAAATATTAATCTTCGGGAAATATGCTATTGTACTATTGTTTCTATAACATGATTCTGGTAATTCAGCTCGGCAGAAAAAAAATACAAAGTGACCTCTAAAAACCTTTAAAACGCGTACTGTGTGAAAAAACATAAAAAATAGAATTCCAAATTTTAAAACACTTCCCGTGTTAAGTACACAATTTTTGAAACATTGCAAATTTCGATTTTTGCCACTAGTAATGGCGATATCGCAGGTTCAAATCCTGCCCGAGCTTGAGAATTTTGCAAATAAAAAAAACATACAAAATAATTGTGTAATTGAAAAAAATTATATAAATTGATAAAAAACCATTTATGAAACTTATATGGCACTTCTTCTTTTTTTCGTGTAGGACACCGAGTCGTCCAATTTGAGTACATTCGTAATAAACCATAGAAATAATTAATGCGGGATAAAGCAAGAGCAAGATTTTGAAACCACTTTTAATAGAATTACAACATAGAATTCAGAAAAAAATATCATCCAGGATCAAACAGATAACATTTATATCTATTAGTTACACAATTTGACAACTCTACTCGATAGAAAAAAAAAAACAAAGTAACTCTACTTGAAACATTGTTTCAACATTATCTACAGTTTTAAAGTAATTACAAAAAATATGGTATAATTTAGAAACATACCTTTTCTAGTACGAATACCCAAATTATAGTCCGTTTCTCTCAGGTGCAGCGCAAATGAAAAGGACATTTTTTATGGTAAATCAAGGCCCTAATTGTTAGTTATCTTAATGATTTATTAACAAAAGTCTGACAAGGTATTGTTTTCTATTTTCAAATTACTTATTTTTGACTGAGATATCACCAAAGATCCGAAAATAAAGTCGAATCTGCAGGATTCCGTTGTGTTCGCTCGCACGCATTTTTCCCATTGCCAAAAAGGGTGGTCCCTTTATATAGCTTATGTCAGCCCCTTAAATTAAATCGAACAAACTCACAAAAAAGACTAAAGATTAGTCATTAGCTGTTTCCTTGTTTCATTGTCTCTGTAACATGAAATGAAAAAAGCGAGCTAATTACTAATTGAAAAGATATTTGTTTAAAATAAATTAAATTTTGCACACGTAAAATAGGACTGTACACGATAAAATTTCACTATACATCGCCAGTCAATCGTCGCTTGTATTT
Organism: Tuta absoluta; assembly: GCA_027580185.1. NCBI lineage: Eukaryota > Metazoa > Arthropoda > Insecta > Lepidoptera > Gelechiidae > Tuta > Tuta absoluta. The sequence continues at coordinate 12,156,516 of JAQAHW010000016.1, read as the reverse complement.
CTGCCCTCCGTTTCACGCTCAACAATGTAACGTGAAAACGAAACGTATACCCGAGGAGCGTGCCATATCTGGGGAGGCCCGGCAACAGGCGCCCATGTGCGGGTGAGCTTTCGGTTCATTTCAGTCGTACGGTCAGGTCTGTTTCTGTTCAGTCCGCCCGTGGAACACCACCCATTCGCACGTGTGGCCCATTTCGAAAACCGCGAGTCGGCGATCTATCGTGTCGTCTTCTACTCTTTACATGTCATAAATAACAATTCCTGTGTTCGAGAGTGACAATAACAAACATGAAAGTTAATTGTCGTGTATGATGTCAAGTGTAAAATGAATCATAGTTGTTGAATTATTGAGATAAACTTTCGGCCCGGGATCTGGCAGCGGCACACGCTGTTGACAGGTTGGTTAATAATATTACGTTTTCGAGTTAATGATTTTACCTGATCCTCTTATAAAATGATTGACTGTATCGGTGCTGATAAAATTTGTATTATTTTTGTTTAAATAGATTCAGAGTGGAGAAACTATGAAAAGCCTGTTTTTAAAATACTACTTCGTCAATCTGAAATGCAAAAATATATATATTTTGTAGTAATTTTAGAGTTATGTGTGTGTATGACAAAAAGACAAACTTGCGTATACTGCTAAAATATTGCGCACGTGGTAAACACTTTGGGAGTAATAATTCCATCAAAATATTTTTGTATTTTCAGAATATTTCTAAATTGAAAACCACCATTTTGAAAAATATTTTTTAGTTAGCGGCCCGCACCAGGTTTTACTCGTTGCTAACTGTTTCTCTGCGGGTAAGAGACGTTTTTCGGCATAAATTATATATAGAAACCCTCCGTTTGAATCACTCTATCTATTAAAGAAAACTCCTTTAAAATCCGTAGCGTACTTTTAAAGATCTTAGGGACACGAGAAGCGATTTCATTTTATACTTTTTCGTGATTAGTGATAGTGAAATGATGTAGGTGTCGTAGTCACATCGTGAAATTGACCACATCATGAAATGATCAATGGGATGTTGGCACAACATAATCTGGTCACACATCGTGAAGTGGCTAACTTTAATTGACCTTATTGTAAAATCATAAACGTTTAACGGAGGCGGCGGCGGAGATTCAAAACAAAACGGCTGTCAAAACGAACATTTACGCCACGTCTGAGAAACATTTGAGACTCTTTAGAAAAGAGTATCCTGCCATAGTGACAGGTTCTCAGCCGATAGCCTGATCTAAATTTCCCATACACATGGAAGAATATCTAGTTTAGAAGCGTAGAAGTCTGAAAGACGTGGGTGAATGTAAACTGCCCAAAAAGGGACGGTACATCAGCAGGAGGGACAAAAAACCTTCCGGTTTGGAAAAATCTTCCAATGCTATGCGTATGCAAAGCGCTCACAGCGCCCTTTGTCGCAAGTTTAATAATAAAAAAGGCCCTTATGAATGGTCGCGACAAAGGAGTTTTTATCATTGGTCTGGCCAATCCACATGAAATGTGACCATATCATGATCATGATCTGGCCAATTCGTCGGTATGGCCACAACATAGGTACCTATAATATGTCGTATTGTAAAACAGTTTCACCTTCCATTTTACAACAAAGTAGATACTCATATTGCCAATTTATTATATACTAAGTGCAACACAAAATGACAATCAGTTTGCATTATAATGATTCAAACAAACGAATAGATCCATACATCAATTTTATTACCGATCTTACTCTACCATTGGCATTACAAATTCAAAACATAGTAATTGTAATTCAAACCTTGTAAGCTTTTCGTATTTTGGTTTACCTATAACTTACTGCTAAAGTAGCATAAGTACTATATTGTTTACTTGATAGGCGGTTCAATAAACTGACATTAGGGGTATCGGATCGTTAGTTCACTAAGATGACAATCCCACACGCAATAACAATATTATTAATGATGAATAAAAAAAATAGGAAAAATGACTCACTTAACCTATACCATTAGAAGCGTTGCCCACTGGACAGACAAATAAATACACCATTATTTCAGTTCTGCACGAGTGTCAATCAACTGTTGTTGTTCGTACGAAAGTCTGGTCTATTGTGTTTGAATGAACGGCTTCTAATAACATGCCCATTACACGAACTGACATTGGCAGCTACGCTGACGCTATAGCCTTTTAATAAGAGTACCCTATTCTTACAAGAAATGTATTATTCTTGATTAAAGAAATTATTCTATTGTGCAGTGCACTTCCTTATTTAACCCTAGAGTGGGCGCGCTATGAGCATTTTACCGCCGTTGGTAGTTTTTGTTCAATATTTTTAGAACTATGCACTTGTCAAGGTCAAGCTTTTGAATAGCTGCCTCCCTATGCTTCCCCTCCCTGTGCTGTAAAATTCCGCAGGATCAGTGCACTGGCGGCCGCAGGACGAACAAGTTGTCAACAGGGTGCGTCGCGAGGCGGCAAATTGCTCACCGCGCGCCTATTTACGTAAGATATATTTTTCTATCTATTTTGTAATTGTTTTATGTTATATTATTTTACTTTATATGTTTTCCTAGTACACTGTCATATAAATACTGTTGTTAAAATTATTTTTTATATTTTAGGGTATCAAAAACGGAGAAACAAGACGCCAAAATAATGTCTTGGTTAGAGGAAAACGATGGTGATTTTGAAGAAGCAGATTTACAGAGTTTGGAAGAGGATATAACAAAAAGTGACAGAGAAAGTGAACACAGTGCTCATAATACAGATACGGAACAGTCTGTGGAGAGTTTGGGTGCGGATGTACTATCTATTTCACAAGAAATACGTAATATATCAGTAAACAGATACCTATAACTGAGATAGAAGCTTTGATTGGGCTATTGCTAAATAGAAGAACCAGAAAAGGGTGTAATTTATGCTCAAAATTACTGTGCAATGAACATTGCATGTTTATGTGTGAAGATTGTTTTGCTCAAACCTGTTATGTTGACCTTGAAAATATGTAAGATTTGTTATATTTTTAGAATATATATGATTTTTGTTGATTAAGATAATCTATGTTCCAAAAATACCGTTAATTATTGCCAAAGTTGAATATAAGTCCTATTGCCTTAAATTTAAACTTAATTAAAATATATATTTTATATTTTCAAAGTTTATGTTTTATTGTAACCTGTAAATGCAAAACATATACAAAAAACACATTATTTTCGAAAAAAACGGACTTTTAGTACGGGCGGCAAAATGCTCTACATGCGCCCACTCACGTTTTACCGAACGACGCGCCCACTCTAGGGTTAAACTTATGTTTTGGACTTTTTCCTAATAAAGCCATTTGAGGTCTAATTATATTAATTATTAAATGACCGACAGTGTCAGTTTATTATAGTAAACAGTTGAAAACATCACATGGCAACGTCAAAAAGTAGTAAGTAAATAAAATTGAAAGGTCCTAAAAACGATACCGTTTTGCCTTAAGCCGTAAGATTTGGAGGAATTCTATTAAACTCGTAAGATCGAAATGCCATGGAACAATCTGATGAAGTAACAAGTAATAGGGCCATGTTTTAGAATGCGACTTTCTAAAAGAAGTTCCTGTAAAATACTGACTTCTTTTTTACTTTTGATCACATAAGACCGCAACACAATTCAGAGGCGGGAGACCCTTTTAGTCAGCTTTTACGATACCCACGGGAATTAAATGTCACGATACTATTGTAACCCGGCATTACACAGCAAATATTTTCAAATGTCGTTTCACCACTAGTGAGTAGGAGAAATTTATTAATTGTTGTGTTCCCTATGAAATATTTACAAAAAACAATTATGACACGGATAAACAAACAATTAAACATGATAATTACATCGTGATCATAAACTGTTGGTTTGATTTTACGATTTATTTTGTGTTATATTGGCTTGATTTATGTATGTATGTATGTATATTGGCTTCATACCAAAAACTACGGCCTAGTCATTTTTTATTAACACAAAAGTTTTTAAAAACTTGTAAACTCGGTTTCACAATACAGGGTATTAGTAGAAGTACTGTGGTCTTTTGGGGTGAACAAGGCCTTAAAACGTCAAAGAAAATTTTGGACCATGCATATTTAAAATGGGACATCAATTTCTTTCACATTTCGACCTCTATTGCTTTAAAAAAGATGTTCAGTTTCACAGACAGGTTCACCCCTTATAAGGAACCTTTAAGTACTGAGTACCTTTTCTAACATCCTGTATTATAGTTATCTGGAAATAAAATATTTTTAATTTGGCATTACTCCAAGAACGCTTGTGAAGTTGTGATGATATCAACAGCGATGTCAAGCATACGACTACAATGTGACTAATACCTGTATTATAAACATCTAGGGCCACTTTCTCTTGGCTTCCGTCCATAATCGTGTACGAAATGTTAATGCGAGTATTTCTTGTGCCGAAATGCAGATTTTGTGGCTAAATAGGCTGTTATAATGACGTGATAAATCGGTTGTAAAACGAGGAACTTAGAACCGGCGCCATGTAACTTGCTGTTTTATGTTGGTGTGTGTGTGTGTTTAGATAGTCCGATGAATTTGAGGCGGATCTTCTTTTTGCCGCCCGGTGCTGGGTTCTTTTAACACAACGTTACGCGTGGCGTCTGTCTGACGAAATGAAATTGCAAATTCCGATCTTTGCCTATAGAAATACGGCTACGGTGCGTAACGGATGCGTCTGTCAAGTCATCAAAGTCGTCGTTTGACCATTGATGTTTGAGGAAGTGGGAGAGCTTCCTGAAGGTAGGATGAGCTCACAATATTCATTAATTTTTTAAATCAAGCATACGCGAACCTATATCATCTTACGTACAAACAGCCCTAGACTATATGATACAATTGTTATTAGTCATAATCATAGCGGACGTACTTATATATATAGAAAAAATGTATTTCACATGTGTATAGTAATATTTAATAAACTACCTGACGATTTAAAGAAAATAGATAACATTGTAGTATTTAAGACTAAAAAATACAAATTGGTTATTAGAAAAATGATTTCATATTGTAAAAGAATTTTTAGATTATAAATTGACATTGTAAAATTTGCATAACTGTATAAACAGGTTGGATACAAGAACATTCACAACTATTGTAACATCTTAATTATAACTGTATTCGTGCAAATAAATTATTGTTATTATTAACCAGATGCCGTGTGATGCCGGACTAGAACAGCATCACCCCATTTCTTACCCATGGGTGTCGTAAGAGGCGACTACGGGACTCGAGGTTAGATGTGTAAAGCAATTTTAGGGGATGGGCTGACAACCTGTCACTATAGTGATAATTATACCGTTATCTGATTCACCCTCAAACTTTTGTCAGACGTGGTCTTCATATATCCGTTTTACGGTCATTATTGCTCTGACTAACCCGTAAGGGATATAGGCGTGATTTATGTTTGTATGTATAATCAGATCATGTCATTCTTAAATTGATTCTGCAACCCCCAAGTCTTTGTGTAGGTATTCTGCATGGTTTATATCGAGTGTCCGGATTTAAGTAGTCGAAATAAAAATTCTAAATTTTAAACATGCTAAGCTAACAATCTAGCAAAAAAACTTAAGCAAAATTAATTTGACAAACTAAATGTTCTATCAACTTGCATAATTGGAATTTTTCAAGCCTTTCTTTAAGAGTACATAGATGGCGCTAAGCGAAGTTCCTTTCTATGGAAATTTATGTAATAGATAAAATATACATTTTTAAATCAAATGTCAGAATTTCAACTTAATATAACGCCATCTGATACGCATTTTAAAAAGGTCAGGAACTGTCAGAAATAATAGTCCTCATAAGTATGGAATGTCCATTTCTTTTCTTATTAATCATGTTTTGGAGCTAGATTGTTGGTTGAGTTACAATGACCAGAATCTAAATTTTTTAAAGACCACTTTATGTTTACATAGTTACCTTGTGTATTAACATTGCAGAATACCTAAAGTGTTTGCTAAATAAGCAAGGTCTACAATAAATGCGTAGACCTTTACTACGGCGTAGCATTTAACTCCAAGTCGTAGGTGTGGTTGCCAACGAATAGAATGAATACTTTTGTGGCGCAGTGTTATTGCAACAGCCTGTGTTACAAAGGTCTTGGGTTCGTTTCCCGGCCTGGGTAGGTATTTTAATCCTTTGTTCTCGAGTCTGGGTCTCTATCATATAATGCTTATTTCTCTGTATGTTTATGGCGCCCTGATCCAAGAAACCCTAGTAGAGGCTATTGAATGAATGTTCGTAGTTATGAATACCTAAGAAAAAATATTCATGAATAAAAATATTATACGTGGTGTAAGGGAAGATGTATCGAAAACTTTAAACAACTTTTTCCATGGAGCATATTATGTTGATAAAAGAAAAATAAAAATCGACCTCAATACAAAATTCCCGATCAGCTGACTGATTTTCTATAGAAACTCGATAAAAAGAAACCAAATAAACAACCTGTATATATCTCAATTTCAATCTACTTCCGCATTTCGACAGTTAATTTTCTATCAATAATCTGTAAGTCGTTCAAAGTGCGCGAAGGGTATTTCGTTATTTTTTTAAAATAATATTCATATTTTAAACAAGAAGTTTTTTTTATTGGACATTACTCAATTAATTTTGCTTAATCTTGAGCACAGCCAATTTTCAATTTGATAAAAGAACGCTAACAATGAAAAAGAACTAATGAAATAAAGATTTTAGAATATAAAGATACATACATACATACATAAATCACGCCTTTATCCCTTACGGGGTAGGCAGAGCGTTAACGGCCGTAAAACGGATATTAACACCACGTCTGACAAAAGCTTGAGGGTCAATCAGATAGCTGTGTATCACTATAGTGACAGGTTGTCAGCCCATCGCCTAAAATTGCAATACACGCCCTCGAGTCCCTTAGTCGCCTCTTACGACACCCATGAGTAAGAAATGGGGTGATGCTATTCTAGGCCGGCATCACACGGCACGGCAATATAAAGATAGCTATTAAAAATTATGAAAATATGAAGAATTGTTAAAATCATAATTTAAACGTGCAAAAACATGACAACACAAATTCAAAACAAAAAGTTTTAACACTAATCTATTTTCCGTAGTTCAAAGAAAACATACTTAATCACAAAGCTACTCGCTGTGGCACTAAGCCCGCTTGCCTTAACCGAAACTCTGTCAAACTGTAAGTAAGGTCACCGTAGGGATTTAACTGATTAGATTGTGCCCTGACATCAGTTTGCGTAAAACCGCAACCAAAAGCAGTGTCTTTGGGAAATACCTACGACCCAAATTTATTGTACAGTGGAGTCATTAAATAAATACACCGTAGAAACTGGTTACAAGTCATGAATTTTGAAAAGCTATAATTATATTTTTCTACTGTGGGGCACCGAGTTGACGAACAAACCGATAAATTCTGGCGTTAGGATGTTTAACTGCTTACTAAATTAGTAATTACTCATTTCGTATCACGGAAGGCAGTTCTCCTACTTGTCATCTGTCGCTACATATTTTTCACACCGTAACGCACTTGTCTACCAAACGCAAGGAAATAGAAATCCGGCTACAGTGAGTTATGATTTATTGTGTGATAGGGTACAAGCGGAAGAACCGCCCATATTGGTATTGTATTTCCTCAATTATGGTGTAAATTGCGATAATTACTCGTATCAGGCACACTGTGCTGTTGATGCCTGGCGAACTTCATGCTTACCTCGTTTCTCTTGTCCAACACAGTTTTTTGCTGTAGTTTCTGAATATTGGATAGTATGTTTTGTCATCTATATATCTACATCTTCCTTATTTACACAATATACTTGGAACCTAAAACCACTCGCCTGAAAACATCGGCGCCCCCAACCGGCGCCTACCATCTTGACACACTATAGACGCTTGGAGACGATTATCCTTGGAGAGCAAACAAAAACATCTTCGCAATTAGGTTCAAGCATACAGGGTGTTGACCGGCTTAGCTTCAACCCGTTTCTACCCAAAAAGGTCGAAACAATTGAATTTGGGACATAACTAGAATAGACCCCTTTATGGACCTTTGCCAGCGACAATCAGGTGGTTCACCCTGCAATGTCCTAACTAGACCCGGAACAAATTTACAAAGTGATAAATATTAGCTTTGTGAGTGTCCCATCGAGAATCGAACTCGAAACTTTTGCGTTGCAGGCAGTCGCACTACCACTGCGCCACATGAATAATTAGAAAAAGTACTTTTACTCTTAAGTATGCAGAGATACTATATACAGTTTTTTTTTTTAAATATTAAATGCCAATAATTGTGATATCATGTGGCCAAGATGGTTTTCTTATCACAACGGGAAATAAAACAAAAGTTACACCTAAACAACCCCAGCTTTTCGAGGTTCAAGTGGTGTAGTTTTTATTTTCTACCAAAATCGTCATACAAAAAAATTTTCTTGTACAAAAACACTTACGTTCAATGGAAGAAATTTTTAAAAAGAAACATCTTGTATTGAAATTGAAAGGATTAATAACCCCTGTCAGTATCTACACGATTATACCCGAACTCTACAAATATAACCTATAACTATAATAAGTAATAACAGCGGTAATTGATCCTGTGTATCATATCCATACCTGATATTAAGAGTATCAATGATTATGATATGCTTGTATCGAATATCAAATGGGCGACCGTAACCTCGCAAAATTGATTTTGAAACCTTACAGTAAGGCTACCGTTAAATTTGGATGCCGAGGTACAAAAATTAAGCAATAATTACCATATGGAAGTTGTAGTGAAATGCTTATTGCAATTAACACTTTGCCCGAAGTCTGCTTAATGAAAATTGTTTTAGTTGTATGTAAATAGCGTGTCAGTGTTATGGTTTTGGGCGTTTCGTATTCTGCTAACAGTTTGAAGTAGGTATAGAATATCACGGTGATATAAAAATTACAGATGAGCCACTAACGATGCAAGGGTAAAAAAAGTAAGAGAATCATGGCCCGGTCGGTCGGGTTATACCTGTTCTGCAGACATTTCATATCTATAGTAGACGATGGGACTTACGGCGAGTGCACTTGTAAACGATCTCGACCGTGGCGCCACTTCAAAAATACAATATTTTCTCTTGATACAAACAATTTATTAGAATGTATGTTGCCTAAGTTTTATGGTATTATTCTTAAGTAAAATTTGAACCTGCTAACTCAATAAAATATTCGCTGTAATTAAATTGATGGCAATATATACCAAAAGTGGCAGTTTTTAGGTACTTATTGCCATAACTTTATCTGCAGCGAATATTCTATTGAGTTTGCAGGTTCTAATTTTACTTAAGTATAATACTTAAAACTTGGGCAACGGTTGTTCTGATTATTCATTTATTTATTTTTTTAGTTTTTGACTATACAATTTTAGCCCCAGGGCTATGAAATCCGCACCTGACTGTATGGTGGGGAGCAGGAGCTCACCCGGACATTCTGATAGATTGTTTGTAAAAAGAAAAAATATTTTGTTTTGTGTAGTGGCGACTCTGTCGCGGTCGTTCACGAGTACACTCGCCATAATCTTAAAACATTAATTTTACCACTTCTAAGAAAATCTATGACAAAATTGTCCAATTGTATGACTTGTGTGTGTTTATATCAGTCATACGAGTGTTCTCGTAATGTTTGTAGCTGACAGGTTACAAATTGTATGTGCTTACGAGGCATGACAATTCCATTATACGGTGGAGAAACGACGGTCGGGTAATGCTTTGATTGAGATGAAATAATATTTGAATTTCTTAGGTTTGTCAGCTAAAGAACCTAAATCATTTCATGATAAAAGTAACGTGTTATAAAATTTCTATAATAGTACATTGTTGTCGAGGTATGGAAAATAAGACTTTGCAGGACGAGTATAGTTTGAAGTCCGAGCCGCAGGCGAGGCCTTCAATTATACAAGTCAAGCAAAGTAATTTTCCCCGAGGCTTACATAGTGCTTTTCTCAAAAAAAAAGGCTAGGAAATGAAAGATTGTACTTCTTATAAAAGTTAACTAGCGACCACAACGCAACGAAACAAATAAAAATTTTCAATTTTCCCACCAATTGTAATTTTTTAAAATAAATTCGCCTGTAAGGCACAGTATTACGTAATATTCAGCCATACTAAATGTTTAGTTCATTCTTTTCTTTTTTAATTCTGGACAGGCAAGGGTCTTCACATCATACAGCCTCGTCTTTAGTTACCTGTTTCATACAAAATTACGTTCCGTTTCTATGAGAGTCATCGAGATAATTTTGAAATCAAATTATGTGGGTTTAGCGTATAACGAATTTATATATCTTAATGGACACCAGCAAAGGATTTCCATACTACTTTGCTGGCGTGATCTGAGACGTGACAAACAATGTGAAACTTCGCGGTTTCTTTTTTTGAAAGAAATGAACACATTTCCTAGCATGTTTGAGAAAAATACATTTTGTTCCTAAATAAAAAAATAAACATGTTTGGATAAATCATTCCGTCTTGCGCCCCTATGCGGTAGTGTTAAATGGTCGAATCTACCAAACTCTAAAATGTACTATGGTTTTATTTTGCACTCACAGTGCTATATTACTTTCATAAATGAAAATAAGAAATTGAAAAAATGTCAGCGCCCGCCGGGACTTGAACCCGGGACCGTGGAGTACCGTTCCACTGCTCTGCCAACTGAGCTACCGGCGCCCCGACGTAAGCCGACGAAATCTTCAACCTCTTGGTACTCGTCTCGAAGCGACGACAAGCGACATCTAGTATAAGTTATTTGAAACTAATACTATGGTCAGTCCACTTAAGAGTGAAATTCGAACCATGCGATGAAGCTTTGCTTAATTAAATGTACTATGGTTTTATTTTGCACTCACAGTGCAATATTACTTTCATAAATGAAAATAAGAAATTGAAAAAATGTCAGCGCCCGCCGGGACTTGAAATAATAATAATACTAGTATAAGTTATAAGTTTCAAATAACTTATACTAGATGTCGCTTGTCGTCGCTTCGAGACGAGTACCAAGAGGTTGAAGATTTCGTCGGCTTACGTCGGGGCGCCGGTAGCTCAGTTGGCAGAGCAGTGGAACGGTACTCCACGGTCCCGGGTTCAAGTCCCGGCGGGCGCTGACATTTTTTCAATTTCTTATTTTCATTTATGAAACTCTAAAATATGCACTAAGTATATGCATTAAAGTAAAGTGCTTTAATTGCATGAACCTAGTACACGAGAGAGAGATAGGGTATGTTTCTCTCGCGTTGTTATTCCTTGTGTACACTTTTTTTAATTTATATCTATCTTGTTTTTAGGTACTGTATTTCCTGTGTACAATAAAGTATTTTTGAATTGAATTGAATTATTCCATTTCAACCAATGATGATTCTGTAAACCACTCCCCAGAAGTTGTTTACAGAATCATCATTAAATATGAAATTTAAATAATGTATTCTATGTCATTCGGAATAGCGTAGCGGCATCGCGGCGGTCAAATCTCCGCGACGTTGAAATGTCAGGGATCCGTTCTACTCCTAAAGATATGAATCATAATCTTCTTACCACATACATACATATATACATACATAAATCACGCCTATATCTCTTACGGGTTAGGCAGAGCGTTAACGGTCGTAAAACGGATATTAACACCACGTTTGACAAAAGCTTGAAGGTCAATCAGATAACTGTGTATCACTATAGTGACAAGTTGTCAGTCCATCGCCTAAAATTGCAATACATATCCCTCGAGTCCCTTAGTCGGGTCTTACGACACCCATGGGTAAGAAATAGGGTGATGCTGTTCTAAGCCGGCATCACACGGCAACATCATCATCTACTAACCTAAGATATAAAATACCATCATTAATAAGAAATTGCAGGATACTGATGCTAAATTGCATGAAGTGGAAAAATAAAAACGACAAGGTGCGTTTGAGACGCACCTAACGGCTTAAGAAAACAATGTTGCAATGTTACAATGAGATCTCTAACCTACCCTACCTAAAAAGAATGAAAACTGCTCTCAAAGAGCATTTGCCTTTTCACAAACTGAATTATAGCTGCAAACATTGCATAAAAATATATTACCAACGCTATCACTATACTTAATTAACATTGCAAGATATAATCCCATAAGTGATTATATGTACCTATATGAGTACGTATTTTATAATACAATCTAAACTGCTCAAATTATTACTACCATCGGACCCAAGTTTACGAATTAAACAATCAATCTTCGTTTATGAAGTAATAATAATAATACTTACTACAACACTCATAAAATTGATGGGTTAATAAAGATAAAAATAAATCAAACATAATCATAGCATCGATATAGGTCTACTGTAGGTATGAACCTACATTCGGGTCAATTTAAGAGCCGTATTATATCAAAAGTGGCTATTGTAGTGGTTACATTGGGTGTGACAAAACATTTTCAACGTAATTTGGATGTTCCCTTCAGCTAATATATTGTATTTAAGGCATTGGAAATCAGTAAGTACCAAAAAAACAGACAGATCTTTTAATATCTGTTTTCTCGTTTTTAGATTTCCGTAACTGAATAAAAAAATCGGGACACTTACAGGGTCACTTTTTTGTCCGTCCGTCCAAGATGCAAGATACAAGATATTTTATTTGCTTGAATAGGGTACAATGCATGATAATATTACATAAAATAAGAATCTCCTATACAGCCGTCAACAACAGCATGCAAATGTAAATGAAGTTAAGAACATTAGTTAAACAATTAAAATCGAAATTAATTAGATACAATATATGTCATCATGATATAATTTACTTACAATGTCAAATAATTATTAAAATTTATATTTAAAGAATTCGTCCAAACTATAAAAACAATTTCTACATAATATGTCAGAGAGCGTAGCCTTAAATTTATTGTCAGGTAGGTTTCTTATATGTCTAGGCAAGAAATTGTAAAATTTGACAGACATGTTGAAGCTGTTTCTAGCAAAACAGACAGTTCTATTTCGTAACGGTACAAGTTTGTCTGGATACCTGGTGTTAAATGAACATATCTCATGGTTCTTTTGATATAAACCAAGATTCTTTTTTACGAATAGAATTATTAAAAGAATACGAATAGAATTATTAATAATTAAAAGGTCCGTCTGCCACGACCCTTTATCTCAGGAACAAGAATATATAGAGTTAAAATTAAAACCATATACTCAAATCTGCGGCCGCTTGTAGTGGTAAAAAAAACATGTGCGTTATTACTAATTTTACGTTATGAAAGGTGTAATGAGAGTTTTTCTATTGACAGTTCTGTTGATAATTCTGAATATCAAACCAGAGGGCACTACTGTGCTAAACTGAAATTATGACGTTTCAATCTGGCTAGCGGCAGCCATAGTTTGTCTCAGGTTCTGTTTCATGTTGGTGTTACTAATTAATTCTGTTAGTTTGATAAATAAACTTGTCGTCTTGCTATTATACTGAGTTCATGTTAGTAAACAAAAAATAAATTTAAAACAGTTTAATTATACTTAACAAAATAAAGAATAATTTGTAAAGTGGTTCAGTTTTCGTGTAAAGAAAAGAAACGTCATTCAATTAAGCTCAGCGCCCTCTACGTTACCGAACCCGCCGTTTTTTTTATCTAAGCGTATTTGATACCAACTCCGTAAATTTTTGTGACTACCACCCACCATCTACCACTACAAGCGTCCATGTAACTCGTTTCGTAATTGTCACATAAATTATAATAATGTTTAACAATCTCAATAAAAATATGTCTTTGTTCAAATCGTCCAACTTACGAAGACAGTTAGTTCCCTGTCTAGATAAAATACAAACCTACAGTTCTCTGAAAACACGTATTTCCAGTTAGAAAATTGCGTGAAATAAATAATAAAACTGTTCAGTATAAACATTGCGAGCGTCGATCCACACAAAACAAACATTTTTAAATTTAGAAATGGCGTTTTGCATTTTCGTAACGTTTTCGTCACTATAGTATTTCCTCGACTTTATAACGTTGGCGACTTGGAAACGTTTATTACGGACAGTTCGCGTAAACCGAATCCCAGAAGCGAATTTTATTGCGTCTGCGTCTGAGCTCACGCAGATGTTTGGAATATTAGCAAACGAGACACTTTCACAACGAATTTTCGTCATGAACACTGTCATACTTACTAAAAAATAGTGTGGAAGACGTTTATTCAATTGTTTGCTTGCAGTAAGAAGATTTTAAGCCGACATCACTCTGTATCTAAGCCGACGTCGCACGTATAACTAGTCCCATGATATAATGTATGGGATTAAAATACTTGTTCGGTATGATTGAACTCTTATCCGTTATTTCCTAAAACCATTAATATGGCTTATTCTTCTCGGTGATGGATGTGATGAGTGGCACAAGAAAACACATAGGTGTAATGATGGTAAAAACATGTTTTTTTTTTAAGATAGTATATCTTTGTTTTCTTCGGCAAATTTTAAAATTATACACAAATATACTGTACTAACATAACAAAATATTTTTCAAACTTCCATTTTCTAAATTCCATAGCTATGGTGTTTGCCTTAAAACAGCTAGTGTGTAAATAAAATTAGCTTTAATTTTGATAAGGATAGATGAAAACTAAACCAAGTTAGGTATCATATCATTGTATAAAATATAAAATAATGATCGAGCCGTAGATCGAACAAAAGATTAAGGTGTTCTCGCCATAGACACTTGGCCTCCCACGAGTAGAGAAACTTCTACCGGGTGACGAACTTCCCTGGCCAGTATGGATATCACTTAATAGACTGCGGGCTGGTGTTGGAAGGTGCCAAGAAAACCGGATGAGGTGGGGTTTCTCCAACTGTAATTTGTGACATTGCGGTGTCCAGCAGACAATAGGACACTTTCTGTCCCGTTCCAACTTTCCTGGTTCTTCCTCGGTTCTAGATATTTTAGAAGCTAACGATAAAGCGGTCAAAATGGCCAGATACTGGTCGAATAAAATCTTAAGTTTGTTGTACATCGACACGAAAAAGAAGAAGACTGTGTAACATCGGATTCAAAATATTAAAAAAAACTAAATCTGTAAATATTCTTTTTATTGAAACAACTCCTTCAGAAACAATTGCATAACTTGAGAGCGTTGACCTAATTTATTACATGTTTCCAGCGTAACTATTTTATTATCAGAGTATGCATTAAAATTAGGTGGTCACGAGTAGGTCAATGTAATAAATTTTCTCCTGAACTTGATCTTCGTTTACTGAATTAATCTTTCAACGATAAATCTGGCGCTAATCTAGCACTTGTAAGGTTGGATCATTCATCAAATTTATAAAGGGATTATTTTTTAAAGAATGTCAACACGAGTTTGGCGGTTTAAGGCAATAATATCAAAAATAGAACTCCCAAGTTCAGGTGTAATTGCAACCTAATCAGCTATCATACCTTTCTGTCGAACGGTGATTTTATTAGTAGTAGCAACGACATTTTAAATTAATAATTATTATGATAAACTCAAATATAAGTGTGTGAATTAAAAATATTCTTAAAAAATACATTGGTTTCTAAACTAATACCGTGTTTATGGAAGGTTTTAATATATAGCCCACGAATAACCAAAATATAAAAAAAGGAATCAACTACCGTATCCATACATATGAAATTATTCTTTGATACCATCCAAGTCGTTTTTAACAAAATTTATGATATTAATTTCGCACCTAAGTGCTGACTGACTAATGAACCGCTGGAAGATGCTGTCAGATATTATCCACTCTGATCCTAGTCTGGGTTCCCATCTGGACAAGTCCCAACAATCGTCATGACGGATAGTTTGGAGGAGAGCCAGGGAATCCATTACAACTGATAATTGCTAGTTATTAATATTATTTGATAATTGATCCGTTGTTAGTTGCAATTCTACAAATTCACACTAAGCTGCACATAAGGCAAACTGTGTACAAGTATTCTAACGGATTACACGCTCTGAGCGAAGAGTATATGATGCAGCATGCGGCACAAAAATAGATAAAAATTGCGTACTGTGCCATCTTTATTACTACATCATTCAACACTCATACACAACCATGTCAGAGGCCTACTACTAGTAGTAGGCGGTTGAAAAACTCTGACTCCAGGGTTCATCGGGTCGTTGGATGACTCGGTGTCCCACACGAAAGAGAGAGAGAGAGAGAAAACACTCATAACATAACCATTGCGACACTAAGCATACTGTCACGTTCACAGATGGCTACTACTACTGCTCGCGCTGCTACTTGTCATGCCTTTTTTAAATTTTATTTCTTGTTCTAGATCCTATGATTTTAGCCCCAGGGCTATTAAAATCTACACTTGACTGTATGGTGGGGAGCTGGAGCTCACCCGGAGAAGTTTTGTGGTTGTTCAAACAAACAATTCTAGACGAGTTATTCTGGGAAGAACGTATTCGACTGAATCTTCCTGGCACGTGCCGGTAGTTCCAAAAAAGGGGAACAAATGAGGGACCTCGGCGGGGGCGTCGGTTGCTTGAGGAACTTGTGGAGTGTGATCTACTTGCAATGGCTGCAGCAGTGGCTACTGTGATTTCGTTATCCTCTTCCAAAAGGACGTGTCTCGGACGGTGTTTCAAAAGCGAGGTTGGATGAGGAAGTAGTTGGAAGCGGCAACTATCAAGGGGTTTTTATGGTGGGGAGCGTTGTCGAAGAAGCGATGAGACGTATATGAAGGGATATACGTTTTAGTGGTAAGGAGACCTAAGTCGATGTGAAGGTTGGCGTTCCGCATGTACCAGGGCGCCCCAGTACCTTTGCGCATGAAACGGTTTTGGATGACCTGCAGCATATTCAGATGTAAAGTGTTTGTTGTGAGCAAAGGTTACGCTAGCGTAGGTCATAATAAGCCTTACGCAGATGATGTAAATTCTCACCTTATTTCTAAGGGAGAGTTTGCTCTTTTTTTCAACATCGGATGTAATCTGCCCAAAACAAACGCCGCGCGGTTGCGAACCCTCATTATGTGGTTACGGAAGCTATACAGCGGGGACATTCAGCCGGTATGTGCCCCTATGAAAGTGCACGGCTGCACTTTTTTCGGGATTGACCTCGATTATCCATCTGCGGAACCAGCTCCCGAGGGAGTGTAGTGCGTTCTGGAGAATCCTAACTAACTTTACATGGGTAACCATGTCCGACCATAAAGTGGGACGCGTAAATGGCAGTCGCTGCCGTTCCCTTTTTTCCCGCTAGTGTCGGCTTTACGTGCGCGAGTCACCGAACGGCAGTATGTATTGTTTTCTCGCTCACTCGCATTACATTGCTTGAGAAGAGTATGGTGGCAGTTGTGAGCAGTCACTCGCGTTGATACTTCCGCAAAAATTTCTCGCTAGGTAGCGGCAGGAGCAGGATCATACCTGTGAACGTAGCAAATAATTAAGTGCAACCTACCTCACCTAGACAGGGATGACCCTTGAAGAGTTTACCTCAATAAAACTACATAATCACATTAATTTTGAATATATCACTACAAAATAGAGAATTGATGTAAATACTATAAATCTTTATTCCCAAAAGAAGCAATTATGTACAGAATCGCCAAACCACAAACATTTTGTCAATGAGTATAGTCGGAGCGATAATGGGATATTTTCAAAAGAGTTGCTTCAAAAGATCCCATATTAGTATTATGAACAACATCAATCAACGCCGAATAGGGATTGGTAAGCTTACTTCGGGACAAAGACGAATAGACCAGTCTTGTAACCAATATGTATCTTTCAAGAAATATCAAATTCAGAATATTGCGGCAAGATTAAGGTGACCTTTTGACCAAATGCTCCGGCCAGGAGAAAACTCGCTACCAAATGTAGGACTTCTTTTTTCTAATTTGTAATAGGTATTTTGTGCAATAAAGTATATTTGTAATTAAGGTAGCTGGTTGGTGACTCTGTCAATCGCAAATATGTATGTAGCATTGAGACGTATCAAAAAAAGCATTAGAGGTATTTATTTACTACAATTTGAATTCGTGTGATGTCGGCGTAGAATAGCATCACCCGATTTCTTTCCCGTGGGAGTCATATGAGGCGACCAAGGAACTCGAGGATGTGTATTGCAATTTTAGGCGATGGGTTGACCACCTGTCGCTATGGCGTTACACAGTTTTCCGAATGACCTTCAATTATGTCAGACGTGACGTAAATGGCAGTTTTTTGCGGCCATCTATGCTCTGCCTACCCCGCATGGAATAATAGGCGTGATAGGCGTGATATGTGTGTGTGTGTGTTAATTCGTATATTTTTTCCAGCTCAAAATGGAGACAGACAAGATGTCAACCGCATCGTCAGTAGGCGCGGCGGAGCGCCGGCCCCTGCTGCACGCCCTGGTCATCGAGAGACGAATCCTCTTTGGCTGCACAATCCTCGTCGGCTTATGTACCTTCGTTTGGATCATCGCTGTCACAACCCCTAAGTGGGTGATTATTAGCGCTCCCAATGAAAACGGTGAGTTTAAGTTGCTAGAACCCCAATACATTTCTTTTCCCGTCACGCATGTAAGATTTGGTTTGCGTGGAAGTTGTCTGCGTCCTACCATTTCATACATGTTTTTTTATTATGCTGATATCATGCGTATGCTTAGAAGTTAGCTATTGCTTACATGCGAACCAGAAACGCACGTGATCCGAATTTTATACATTCCAATCATAATTTTCATAGTTATGAATGTCGAAATGTGCCCGATATTCAAACTCCGTGTTCAAACTACAGGCAATAATTTTACAGGTGAAATTTGATGTTCATTGCGTAGTGGGTTGGTCATTATAATAACAGAAATATTATCCGGCTACGCAATATACTAAGAATTTCACCTGTGGTGATTTTTTTGCGTCCTATAGTCTGTCTGGCTTTGCCCAACTGTCCCTTGCCTACATACATACATGCAAACATTCATATATAACGCCTTTATCCCTTTCGGGGTAGGTAGTGCATTAACGGCCGTTAGAGTACGGTCGCTATCGCAACGTCTGACAACAATTTGACGGCTGTTTTTGTAAAATTTCGTATCACTATAAATTACAGCTTACGGTTTAGTAAAAATTAAAACAACAACATTAATATATTACGTTAATCCCAATAGGACGATATCTTCCCTTATGACGCAAATGCGAGTTTAAAATGTCATGGGATTTCAAAGAATCTGTGAAATCCTAAACACGCTCGGGTGGTTATTATTAATTACAAATGCGTGGCATTCGGGTCAAAGACCGGAATGGGCTATTCTTGTCCCATTGGGTGTAAAACATATTTGTGTAGACACTGCATGGGCACGACTCACTATTAATAGGCATAGAATCATAGGTTCTATTAAAACAAAATGTTAAGTAATTTGAAGACACGTGTCTTATACCCTGTACTTACAACTATTTCAATCTTGAGAATAATTTATGTTAGCCAGTTGATTGAAATTGTAAATCCAGAAAGTTTTGTTTCGGATCTGAGATTTAATAATTGTGGTATGTTAATGGAGCGCGGCATACAGTATCAAATCGTTTACAAGTGAAGGTTACTCTCTTTACCGTGTAAACTAATAACGACAGCCCAGAAAGATTTAATATGCATCAGAATATAAAATGAATATTTAAGTAATTGCTGCTGGCTTTTTGCCAATAGTCTATAGATACCTACCAACTACCTAAGATTCCACATGATCATTAACACCTCTTAATTTGTTTCAGGTCTGCACCTGGTCTCGAATAGATATTTGATATGGAGCCAGTCTGGTCTCTGGGAGACATGCAGACACGTGTACCAACCTAAAGTAACCACAATCACAAACACAACAAAAACTAATGAGACGACGACGGTGACATCTACCGAGTGGCCGGCAACTGCGAAAAAGTTTACGGAAAAAAATGAATTGATACGTAAGTTACAAATGCTCTAATTTTCTTATTAGGACGAAAATATTATTTTCAATATTCGTATTTGAAGCTAGGAAATAAATTAGAATAAGTTTTTGACATATTTTGGAGGTAGTCTGTGCGGAAAAAGAATAGGTGTAGGCAAAAAGGTGTCATTAATTTTTTCATAGAGGTATGTTGCTTTGACATTTCTCATACTGAGGCAAAGAGGCGCCCTCAAATTCCACGCCTATTCTCTTTCCGCACCGACTCTAGGAACATAATCATTTAAGACGTGGTCATCTATCTTTACTTTTCGCTACAAAGTCTACAACGAAGTGAATTTATCATTCAATCTAAGAGCTGGATTGCGTGAAAATAAAACGATTTTAACATTCAATTTTAGACTTTTTATGTGCCAGACAGATTTTGACTTAAATTGATCACTTTTGTACGCGGCTTATAGAATTGAATCTTTCATATTTTTCGCATAAATCTGCTCGGAGCTGTAAAACCAATTTGGAACACGATTCAATACGAAATTCCTTAATTATTCAAATTCATATTTAAGCATGACTAAACTTTGCGAAAACAAACTATAACTAAACAGTATGTATATTTATTGTATATAAGATCAGGTGGTGTTTGTAAAATTGTCTAAATTATCACGTTGACGTTTTGAAGTATCTCGGTTTATTTTTTCCTGGCCACCTTCTGTTTTATCTCAGCTGGTACCTCACAGCGGTAACTCCATTAGCACCACCGGAGCTATTTTCTCATCAGAGGAAAAGAAAATAGGATTTTCTATTTGTTTCGGTCTGCAGCCTCGTTTTTGTAGTTAATTACTAACGAGCACCGGCACGGTTTCTATGTTGATTACGGTATTACTTTGACATGCCTTAATGTTATTGAAATATATATTATATGCGAAAAAATCTTTTTAAATAAACTACATATTATATAGTTTTTTTTTATTAACAATACCTACTTTATTATTTACTACTTTCAACTGCATTACAGAAATATTAGGAATACAAAATAATCACCAAACCGAGTTACCTACTAAACCATAGGTGTACATTATAAAATGCATGAAAATTGACAAAAATATTTATATTTTATATATTTATTCGGATTCGTTCTTCAATATCGTTTTTTGGTGACTCTTGTAAGTTTTCAGTTTGCTTTTCAAATTCAGTAGGTGTCTGCTTCTTTGTATCTAGCAGTTGTTTGCCATATCCGCCACGTTCCATTATCAAGCTTTGGGACAGATCCATAATCCTATACGCTAAGCGGGTATCTTGGGCAAGAGGACTCATTTCGCATTCTTTGCAGTCTTTGAAATACAAGTCTGTGCATCCTTCTAAATCTGGAGAAGTGGCGCAGTACAGTGGAGTGGATGCTGCTTGAGCCTGATTCAAAATAAAAAGGTTTTAATACAAGGTGAACGGAATAACCTCTCGAAATAACTCGAAAATTCAGGTCGACCAAAATTACCTGCTTAGGGGGCAACGTCAGCTACACTGGTACCGCTCAGTAAAGAAAATAACTACAATTATGAACTACAAAGATTTAGAATTCGTATCCATGACATAATAATGTGAGTTGCTATTTTATATTTATATCTTATCATCCTGATTTTTATCCTACCATAATGGTTAAATTTGATTAAATTCATTTTTATTATTAGAATGTTAGAGTTATGGGCACAAAAACAACTTTAACTTTTTATTATACATACATACATACATACATAAATCTCGCCTATATCCCTCACGGGGTAGGCAGAGCGTTAGCGGCCGTAAAACGGATATTAACACCACGTCTGACAAAAGCTTGAGGGTCAATCAGATAACTGTGTATCACTATAGTGACAGGTTGTCAGCCCATCGCCTTAAATTGCAATACACATCCCTCGAGTCCCTTAGTCGGCTCTTACGACACCCATGGGTAAGAAATGGGGTGATGCTATTCTAAGCCGGCATCACACGGTAAGTACTTTTTATTATCATTATTTTAAATACCTATCGTTGCTCAATTGAAATTTTATTTGAATGCTGTGTTTGGCTGTAACTGTCTTACATATAAGAAGTAGGTTTATTACTGCTTAAGGCACTGATGATGTATGTATATGTAACCTGTTGATAAACAATAAATAAATAAATAAGTGGCTACTATGAGCATTTCTTGGCATACGACTACATATCTAATGCGCGCTGTTTTAACAAAGTTTTAATAATTCTTTCAAGCTATGACAATCATTCTCAAATCAATTACGTATTCAAGCAGTGTATTTATTTTTACTGAGCGGCGCTAGTGTCACCGACGCTGCCTCTTAAGAACAATATAAGACAAAAGCCAACAAGTTAGCAGAGAACACTCACAATAGATTTGCTAAAAGGTTTCATGAGAGTGTAGAGGTGTTCGTACGGCCACCAATTACAGCACAGCGATGTTTTTATGAATGATCCAGGATGAGCACAAAAAACGGCTCTGGACGTTTTTGACCAACGATAGCACAAATAGTGCATAGCGAGAATCCCGCAGAGCTTTGATGTATTGTATGCTTTTATTGATGTAAATTCTTCTTCAGGCAGACAAACCAGGTCATACGACGGCGTCATCTGTTCATCGATACTCCAATTTATATTCCTACAAAAATGTAATGAGGTACTCTTTTCATATCAAATTGATAAGCGATGTCATTTTTTACAATAACAAATGGCTGAAATGCAGTCCAAAAGACCTCTATAGTATCTACTCTCGCAAATATTGTAACGTACATACCTGTGAGATTCCGACGACAAAAAGACAACTCTGGCATTTGGGGCGAGAATTTTTTCAATGTTGAATAGCAAATACAGTTGACTCAAATAGTTTACTTGAAATATTGTTTCGAATCCATCCTCCGTCAACACACGCGGTATACCAAAAACAGCAGCGTTTATAAATACGAAGTCGATTTTTCTGAAACAGCCCTTTTTTTTACACTTAGCTACTGGATTGTATCTTTCTAATTTGAATATTCTATTTTGTAATGGGACTGCATATACTGCAATTCATTGCCTATGTCACAAGCAGTATGTTCGGTTTGCTTCTTTTATAAAATAAAATTCACTCACTTGTTTTCATTTAATAATTGATCCGAAGTTTTCCTTACAGACGCCAACGAAGTTAAGTTTGTCATATAAGTCTTCACTTTGTTTTCGTCTCTCCACGTCGTTTTGGATAATATGCGAGCCGCGTAGGGGTTGCGGCATGCCATCAGTATGTCGCAATTTTTGGCAACCATGCATCGAACTATTTCGCTGCCTATGCCACTGGTTCCGCCAGTGATCAGGCACGTCTTGTTGGAGAGATCTACATCATTCAATACCTTAAAATAAAAACTAGTGTTTGAAAAATTTGCAGCTTCATGAATACTCAGCAAAGAAATATTCCATATCTTATTTAGCCTTTATATTATGGGAATAAATAATTTTACTTATGACTACTTCTAGAACATAACATGATAGAGTCCATGGTATTTCCGTTTACCCAACATTAAGTTTCTATGACTCGTAAGTGTCTAGTTTTCCGTAGTGATAGATTATCAGTAGAACACCATACAAACGCAAAATTGAAATTCAATGGACTTAAACATGCGATGAAGAGCAATTTTTGAACAAATACTTACAAGAAATGATGAAGACACAAGCAAGTTTGGCCCAAAACTACTTTTGGCCTTTTTTTATATTATATAAAGAGTATTTCTTCCACAATAAATTAAACTTATTTTTTGCAGCAGTAGCTCCATCTATTGGTGTTAAGTGGCGAATCGTTTTAAATCTCATTGTTTACTACTTATTTTTATTATTTTGCGATAAATAAGTTTGGTATTCAGTCGCGATTACTTTTACGGTTTTTTTATCTTACCTCTTCACCAGTAGGTCCTAAAAGCCTGGGCGGTTTCAAATGGTTGACAAATACTTTATTAGACCATGCCGATGCATGTCCTATTACAGACGAACTCTGGATATTTATGCTCCTCGAGTTGCTGCAAGAGCAATAATGTATGTATACACTATACAGGAATGCATAAAAATTTGCTCCTTTCCATTTTATATAATAATAAATAAGAAATATTCTGGACATTTCACACAGCGCCATCTAGCCCCCAACTAAGCAAAGTTCTTACTCTCTCTCTTTTCGTGTGGGACACCGAGTCGTTCAATGACCTGATGAACTCTGGTGTCAGAGTTTTTCAACCGGCGACTACTAGTAGTAGGCCTCTGACGTGGTTGTGTAATGATTGCTGTCTAAGTTACCATCTTACTAAAGGAACTAGGTAGCTGATAATTATTATACATAAGTACTTATTTGTAAATAAATACATACAATACATCAAATACACCCAGAATTAACAATATAAATATGAAAAGTAACATACAAATACATGTGCTGTGTGGGGATCGAACCCACGAAAATTCGCGTAGCAGGCAGAAATACTGTCCACTGCACCATCAGGCCAGTTTATTTTTATTATCTTACCAGGGCATAGATTATTCAGTGCAGTAATCGATAATCAAAAGTAGACTGCGAAATGAGCTGGATTGTGACTTGGTTTTTTGAAAGCGCGAACAACGTTTTTTCATCACATGGGGTCGTTTTAATTCGTCTTTTAAAAATAATTAATTACCTACCAATTTAAAGTTATCCTTAACAAGTTTTTGTACAAAACAATCATCATTTTGCACTATTTTACTTTTTCTTGGAGTAAAAAAATATTTTGCAAATTGTTCCAGTTGTACTGCTTGCTTTCGATTTTGACTGATTTTTGATTTGACAAGAAACATAGTTTTTGACGGTTTCACTTGCGGTTTGACTGACAGACTTTTGAAAACAAAATAAAAAAAACCTTAAATATCTCGTGAGATTAAACCAAAAAGTTATTAAGTATCTATAACTACGAGGGGTAAGTACTACTGCTACTACTGCCAGTAAGCTTCGTGTAACCTTAAAATATCAGGTAGAGATACTTGAGTATTTGCTGTACCACGCTTGGCAAGCGCATTGGCGAGCGCAGAACAAGATGTTACGTTCACAGAGAACTCTGCTGTATCATTTAGTCAATTTTTAGAACACCTATATTTTTTAGTAAGGTTAGGTTAGGTTAGATTTAGGTTAGGTTAGGTTAGATTAGGTTAGGTTAGGTTAGGTTAGGTTATCACACGGGAAGCCGGCATCACCCGACATATTTGTGTAATCAGACTTTTATACAGTCAACTATTATTACTATTTTCAATTGTTACAGAGCATTATGCTTTTTATACACTTTTGTTGAATCCAGGCATTTTCTTATGAACGTTTAATTTATTAATTCTTATTACAAAACAATTACTTATTGTGTAAACACTTACAATGTGCGCTTATGTTTGGCTAGACACAAATTACGTTGAGTGGCGTTCGGGCATTCCGTTGTTAACCTGTGTAATGCATTTGGAATGCCAAAGGGAGCACGCACGCCGTCTGGCACCGTCGCGATCGTTAATCTACTATGTGTTTACCTATTATTAACACTGAGATCTGTCGGTATTGCCGAGCTATTCAATCTGTTCCGCTTTGACAGACAGAGCTTCACGGCAGTTCAGTAGTTACTTATGACAGGCCTGTGTCACTCCGCGTGTAGGTATTGAAAACATACCTCCAGGCGCCGGCCACTGCGAAAGGGCTAATCTAGCGGGCTGCCGCAAGCGAAAGAAGTCACACGCGTGCGCTATTTGTTCAACTTTCTCGACAATTTTTTGCAAGATGGACAGACGAAAAAAAGCAAAGAAATACTCTTGATTTGATTACATTATGTTCCTTTTTGAAATGAATTTAATTCTAAACAAACCCTTTCTTTTTTTGTTGAACTAAGTACCTACTATTCCAAAATCCTAAAAGTAAGTATTTAAAATTAAATAAAATAGTTTAGTCGTTTCATTCGAGTTGCATTTCATCTGTCGTACGTATTCATTTACGAACTTAGACTAAGAGCCCAACGCAGAATATTTATATGTGATACGTCTATGGAATTCTTTTCAACTTAAAGAAAGTTTGCGAATCCATATTGTGAATTTCTTGCTTGGAAATATAATAAATAATTTTAAAAATAAAATAATATTTTGCAATAATGCAGTTAACTTGTAGGTGCAAGATAAAAATTATATTGTGCTAGTTTCGGTGAGCACTATTCACACTCAGCACATATTTAGGTGCTAGCTGATACCCGCGGGTTCGCGCGCGTCTTAGTTTTTATTTTTTAAACTGATATCGGTTTTTAACTGAAGAATAATTTTAATCGATTTAGGTGTTTTCACAAAATTTCAAGATATGCAACCAGCGCCAGGACTTGTTATTACATACATACATACATATATAGGCAGAGCATAAACGACCGCTAAAAACGGACATTTACGCCACGTCTGACAAACATTTTAGGGTCATTCAGAAAATTGTGAATCGCCATAGTGACAGGTTGTCAGCCCATCGCCTAAAATTGTTCGTCGTCGCCTTTTACGACACCCACGGGAAAAAAATTAGTATACATTATAATATTATTATTATTAGTATACATTTTATTATTATTATGTTGGTATTCTTTTCGGATCTCGGGCCCACAGGGACCCGGTCCTTTGAGGCATGTGTGGGGCCAAAGCCAACAGCACAGAGGCCTTTTTTATACCAAATAATGTGTTGTGATGTGTACATCGAGCGGATACTTGCTCTGTCTGCACTATAGAAGTACTCGTACACCCAGAGCCAGCACCCGCCTGATGCAAGGACTATTGCAGGTTTATTACTTCATTGAATTAAATCTTCGGCAATAATCGTATAGCATATACAATTATGCTGCGAGGTCTTAGACTACATGAACGTACTCGTCGCTGCCTGCTGCGTGCCCGCCAAAAGTAAGAGTAAACGCTCGTGTTGTGCGCTAGATGGCGTAAGTAGTTTCTCGAAGTAAGCAACCCTAGACCGCGGCTCATATTCCCTCAAAAAAATATTTGACAGGTATGTAAATGAACACGTGGTTGACTGGAACGCGAGCTAAATTAAATCATATTGTCTATCAGATTGAGTACATATTTCTTTGAAAACCATTGCGGAGTTAAGCTTCTGTAACGCTAGTTACTAGTTATTATTCTGTGCCTATGAGAATTGAATCAAGTAAGAATGGTTTGCAATTATTGTTGATTGTTTTCTTATTTGTTTAACCAAAATAGGACAGAAAAGTAAAAAAAGCTTGAAACAATAGTGCCATGTCGATCAGGTTGTTTGTCTACAAAGTAAAACAACCAGGAAAACGAGCAATGAACTGGTATTATTATTCTAGGCAACAGAAAAACAACGTCTACTATGTTGCGTGTTCTTGGCCGAGCTTTATAAAAGCTATTTTACTGAAAATACCGAATGTATGGGACAGCTTTCTGAATATTTCTTTATCTTCTTTTCGTGTGGAACACCGAGTCATTTAAGGATCCGATTAACCCTGGTGTCGAGAGTTTTTCAACCGCTCAAGTACTTTTGACATGTTTGTGAAACAATCGCCGTCTAAGTGATTTTAGACAGCAACCGAGAAGGACAGCTCATAGTGCTCTCCGAAGCACGGAACCATCTTTATTTTCTGACAATCAGGTGGTTCAGCTTGCAATGGCCTAAGCAGACTGTGACCAATTCACAGTGGTGATTAATATCAACTCTGTGGGTGACCCACCGAGAACTGAACCCGGAATCATTGCGTCGCAGGCAGCTGGACTACCACTGAGCCAAATCGGCCGTCCGTCCGTTATGAATACTGCTAAGGCACGCCTACTGCAATAAAAAAAACTAGGTAGATAATAATACTTATTTAAGTGAACTAACTGCTACCCATGTGTAAAGGTTTTTCTGCAGGTTTCTTGGGGGGTTTTTCCTGTTCAGGAGGTCCGGTTAATTATACGCATGTAAACTACACGCTTTAAAAATCTTGAATTCAATTTGAAACAAATATCGTTTTCAGATGGTGGTGGCGTATAGTTACATGCCGTGTGATTAACCAGGCCAGCTTCGTGGCAGTGCCTTTATTTTATTTTTTTTACCCGCCCGAGCTGGTTTTCTATTAAGACATTACAAAATTGTTATAAAAAAAAGAAAATTGTGTGATACAAATTTCTTTTTTTTACAATGACGGTTCATGACGTCAATAAGTGATATGATAATATTATCCTACATTGAATAAAGAATTTCAATATCAATTTTAATTTGAAAGATATTTTGTTCAAATTACTCTCAGTGTGTAAATGTTAACTAAAGTATTGCCTACATAGCTTTGCAAAGAATTTCATAAGTTACTGGTTTACTGCCTTCATGATGTTTAATAAAACGTGTCGATAAAGAAAAATAGGAAATCTACGCACGTCCCATTTCAATAGCATGATATTATTACAATCATGGCGGCATGTGGCCGTATTTTCTTTATGAGAAAATCTTGTTATGGAAAAGAAGACTTTAGTGAGTTCTTGTTTTGTGTTTTGAACCTTTACTTAGAATTTTTCTATAACAAAGTTAGATGTACCTCCTCAAGACAAGAAAATGAGTGACCCATAATATTTTAAGAGCGTTTACCTACTCCAACAAAATAACTATGAAAATAATGTTCAAATGAACATAATACCGCATTTATACTGATCGTATATAAGAGTCCAAAAAATA
Organism: Tuta absoluta; assembly: GCA_027580185.1. Classification (NCBI taxonomy): domain Eukaryota; kingdom Metazoa; phylum Arthropoda; class Insecta; order Lepidoptera; family Gelechiidae; genus Tuta; species Tuta absoluta. Next base: position 12,127,936 of record JAQAHW010000016.1, on the reverse strand, counting down.
TTATATATTTATTTAGGTTTTATCTAAAGAACCCTTAGAAACAATACAAATAACCTATAAATAGGGCCTTACAACAAAAAAAATACAGAGTCAGTTTAACGCGTGTTTAAATTATAACTCTAGACAAAAAACATCTTATGTGGTGAGGCCCTTATTATCATATATTCGTATCTAAGTACCCAGAACAATCGACGCTTGTTCGATAGCTATTCCAGCTAGAAATCCGAACTTGCGTGTAATTGCATAAGTGGCAATGTATATTGATCAAGCATGCTAGCTGTGACGAAAGCATTAACTGAAAATTCAGCTACTTATATCATTCTGAACTGATATACATACCTCATAACATAATACTCGTAGGAAAGGGCGTACACGGAAACTGTTTTAGCTATGTTTTAACGTCGCGGCGGGGTGTATGTGTATACTGAAGTGAGTTACGACGGATCCAAAAGGATGTACTTAAAGTCATAATGCATTCCATTCCACACATAACATAGCCATACGAGTCACTTTGAACACTGTTATTCGCATAAATAATACTCAGGCTTTGTATTAATTCGAAAGCTAAAAGTGCCTAATTACTTTTATTATTAGTTGCATATTAGACAAATGATCATTTATGATGTTATTTCTTTTTCTTTTAAATTTCTACCTGTAAATTACAAATATAATAAAGATGAACAGAGTCAAAAGTCTGTACATAGACGATATTCAAAAAATAATTTGTTTGGGGATACATAAAATTGATAAGAGAACACGTTCCAATAGTTTTTAGAATAATTATCTGTCTGCTTGCCTGTTTATCTATCTGTATAAAAGGTAGGACGTTTACGCCCTGCCTACCCCGCAAGGAATTATGTACATAAAAGCTGAATTTACGGGTCAACATTTTAAATAACTTTGGTCAGCATTTGAGAGTCTGAATGGAGTACCTGACGTGGAACACCAGGAGCCCCGCTAAACTATACGACATACCAAAATGGCGCTATAGCTAAGGTCGTTCAACAAGATGGCCCACTTCTGCTGGTATATAGCCATCGGGGGTCTGGAGTACCTAAGGTGGACCATCAGGAGCCTGGCTTCATAGAAAAGAAAATTGCGTGCTTTAGATAGACATCGAAATTTTGGAGTAGGTACCCACCTGATATGGAACACCAGGGACACGGCTAACTAATGAGAGATACGAAAATGGTTTCATAGCCAAAATTAAGCATGCTTTTCCGCTTCGGCTGGCTTAAAAACATCGAGGGTCTTAAGTTCTTAATGTGGAATAGCAAAGCAAAGACACGGTTTTTTTATAAGAGATACAAAAAGGCTCCATAGCAAAACGTTTTCAGCATGATGAAATTGAAATTGTATATTCAATGTAGGATAGTATTATAATATCACTTTTTGACGTCCTGAACCATCATTGTAAAAAAAAGAAATTTGGATCACACCATTTTCTTTTTTTTATAACAATTTTGTAATGTCCTGATAGAAAACTGGCTCGGGCGGGATAAAAAAATTAAAATCAAGGCACTGCCACGGGGCTGGCCAGGTTAATCACACGGCATGTAACTTTTGAACCGCTTTTGCCCCGGCACAAACACTTCAAGAGTCTGGAGTACCTGATGTGGAAGATGATAATAAGGAACTCAGACAGCCTAGCTATATATAGTAGAAAATGCTTCTCTTACCTGTTTTTTAGGTCGAGGAACCAATGAATGTATGTATTGTATTGTCTTACTCCCGCCCAGTGGAAGTACCTAACTAAATACTGGAAGGACGCAGGTGCGGAAATATAAATTAAAGAAAAATAAGAGTTCTTGGCTATCTTATGTACTGGATAAAGTACATAGACTTCAAACAATTTTTATTTTAATGATAGTAATACTTTATAAGTTGGTGAAACGAAGTTCGCGGGCACCAGCTTGTAATACAATATATCAAGATAATACCGCTCCTGGCGTGTGAGACATTTGAGTATCATATCAATCTCAATTTACATGCATTATCTAGCTGGATATCTTCCGTTGAATGGGAAATCGTGTCGTCAAACGAACAACATACTGAAGAGTCTGTAGTTAATAATCTATCGATACTATAGACACATGATTTCATAATCATTATAATAAACTTTGATTTACCTACTGTCGTATTCATTGACCATAATTTGCTTAGCGTTGGTTACATTCATTATTATAACTTTAATAAAAAAAATAACATAATCTCAGCTGACATCAAAGGCGGCCTGAGAATATAAAATAGTATTTTCCACCTAATATTAGCCAAATAAGAACAGGAAGGAAAGCACTAAAATTAAATAAATTGAAAAAACGCCTGTTACATTTTCACTGAATGAATAATTCATTAGTTCTAAGTGCGGAAGTCTGTATCAACAGGAATGACATCAGAACCAGCGAGCCGTCGGGCGACACTTATTATTCCTCGGCTATTAAAAGCTGGGGCAGACTAGACGACTTCATCAATCTTAGAGATTTAACGAGCTGTATCGTGGAGCCGCGTGCCTATTTGCAATAATAACTGTTTATCGATGGTGCTACAAGTGTGGCTATAACTTTAGGAAAGATGGAAGTTTTCAGTTTCCACTGAATAAGTTTTAAGGAGGTAAAGAAGTTATACGGGGTGTAAGGGACAGCCTTCCGAATACTGATAGGGTGCATGCAGACCATTAAACTGAACAACTTTCCCCTAGAAACTTGTCAGGAAATAACAACAAAATCGACCTCCCATACAAAATCACAATCAGCTGACTGAATTTACAATAGGAAGTCAAAAGAAATTTACGTTTCATGAAAAAAATTGTTCATAGGAAGTTGTTCAGTTTCATGGTCTGAATGCAGGGTGCAATATTCGGAGGGCTGTACACTTTGTAAAAGCGCGCATTGTGACGCGATGGTGCAAGGATTGAACCTGCTATGCTCACTTCACACCACATGACCACAACCTCTATTGATTTTAAGGATGGATGTGTAATCGGAACGATTTATTTAAATGCAGTTAAAATATTTCTTACCCACCCGTTGCCCGACGGGCGCGCACGTGCGCAAAATTGAAAAAAAAACTTGGAGACATTTGCCTCCCGAAGCGCTTCAATACGTTTGGAATCCGCGTGGGTTAGACAAAGTGTGAATAATTGTCGGACCGATTCAAAACAAACACGAGCCTGGCAGTTTATACTGGTTATGAGTATATATAAGTATTTTTATTTTGGAATCTTTTCATAATCGACCAAATTAATACTTGTCGAAAATACACATACTGCATAATTTTGTTCAGCTATGCTTCCTATACTCGTGTATTGCAAACCCTCAAAAACTTGCTGCTAGATTGTTTAATGCAGCAGTGACTATACGGTAGAAACCTAAATTAAATCTTAATTTATTTCTGTTTACATAAGAGTATTTACATTTATATAAGTAAGTTTATTTTAATAAGTTTTTGTCCGACACAATATGTTATCTATTCATTTTGTAGTAGTGTAATTTTAAATTTTACCCGCTAGCCGAGTACAACCAAATCTATTTCTCTCTGTTTACTATCTGGTCGGCCGGTAGATAATGCCGCATGGCTTTAGAACCACCTTTTGAACCATGTTCAATAAAGTAAAAAAAATAAAAAAATAAAAAATGTTAATTGCTAAGTACCTACGTATGGCGGGATGCCCCGCACATTGCTAAGTGTTTTTAGCAAAACTGTTTATCAGATCAAAGATCGCCATTAAAACTGACATCTACTTACACAGGTTAAACTCGGATTTTGCTCCAAAAAACAAACAGTACGGAATAGCATTTCTTGCGGCCCACACAATAGATTTATAGTCACCGATAAAAATACCACATCGTTTCTTTCAAGTCGACACCCGACCTAAAAATTCGAAAGACAGGGAACTTCCCGTGTAAGCAAACAGTTGTATAAAAGTTGATCTTTTAAATCCCAAAAAAGTCAGTCATTTCAATAAATAAACAATTGAATGAGGTAGACTAAGGTTTGTAATTGGCAATGGCAATTAGGCGGTTCACTCGCTTGTCGTCGTGTCGTTCCGTTTTTTACGTAGCATAACACACGCGTCTGTCAGACGAAAGAAAATTGCGAATTCCGATCTTTCTGCCATACAAATACGGCTACGGTGGGTTTTACAGTGCGTTGCGCTGCGTAACGGTGACGTATGTCAAGTTGTTTGACACATGATTGCTCCGATGATTTTTCAATTTTACTTGCTAGTAATTTAGCTGTCAAATCTTATGTTTAATTGGTCCGGTCACTTGTTATATTAATTATCAACATCACACTTCTACACCCTTTCATTTATATCTGTCAGGATTTTTGCTTCATTTTCGATTGGCTAATAATGGATTAATATTTATCCAGTGGCTTTTGATTGTTCCTAATGTAAAAAGAAGATGCAAAAAAGGAAAAAGCAAAAGTGACGCTTGCAGAATCACTTACGAGCAATGAAATTTTAACCGATTCCACGAAATAAAAGCGGGTTTAGGATTTACGAGGTCATCACGTGACCGGCCTGTCTAAACAGTACGTTGGCGATAGTAGGTAAATGCGTTATTCTTGATTCACGTACTTTTATTACAACTGTTTGGTAGGTGCAACGAGTGAAAAAAAAAGAAAGTATACTCGTAAAATTTGAAGAACATCAGTCCGTCGAGATTGAAGTTCAAAATAAATAAATCAAATTATTACGTCACAAATTTTTAATATTTTTTTTTTAATGCAATGGTCTTTCACTTTTGATTGCAGTGGTTTAACTATTGTTCCTAGAGCTCCCAAACGTCACATATCATAAATATATATACCTGCACGAATTATTTTGAAAAAGAAAGATAATGCTCTTTTTCTAGTTTTTTAATGTAAAAATAGAAGACATGTCTGAGGAGGCAACTGTCAATCAAAATTTACTTTCTCTACTGTGATTCTGAAGGCTACAGATGTAAGCATTGGAAGCATTATCGCAACATCACATTACGTAACAACTCTGCTCTCGCATAAAGCTGAACCAGATGTTAGGCTTCGACTTATGAATCGTTGGTACGTGGATAACGAGCTTAGCCTGCCACACGCCGCTTGTTAAAAACTACTTACCTTTCCGTCTACAACACTGTTACTGAATATTTTACGTGTTTCCAAACCTTAGAATAATCAGAACAGAACGTATGTGGTAACACTAATAATTGAATACCAAATTTTAAAACACTTCCTGTGTTTTTGAAAATTTGCAAAATTTTCAAGCGTGGGCAGGATTGGAACCTACGACTTTCGCCAATAGTAATAACTACTTTGATAGGATTACAAAAAATGGGATTTGGCATTATCCTTTTACTTGAATGGGACTGTGAAATTTAGCAAGTTTTCTAAAATAGTATACCTAACCTAAAACATATCCCGTCATTTTTTATTTTCATTTTTTATTGTATTCAACTTTATTTGAGTTTCGTAGAAATATCCTACAAATATTTCTACCACTTACATGCTTATCGCCAGGATAACACGTAACCACGTAGAGACGAAAGCTTAACTTACGGTTAATATCGTGAAAGGGTAGACTTTATTGAATATTTACCTCGATAAAGGTATTGTTAAAGCTATTAGGATATTATATCGCTGTGGTAATGATTCAAAGAAGGTTATTTTGTATATTTTTCGTACATATTCGTACTCTCCCTCTCTTTTCGTGTGGGACATCGAGTCGTTCAACGACCCGATGAACCCTGGTGTCAGAGTTTTTCAAGCGCCTTCTACCACAAGTAGGTCTCTGACATGGTTGTGTTACGACCGCCGTCTAAGTTATCATAGACAGCAACCGGGACCGACGGCTTAACGTGCCCTGCGAAACACGGAACCATTTATTTTTCGGACAATCAGTTGGTTCACCTTGCAATGTCCTAACCAGACCGGGAATAAATTCACAAAGTGATAAATATCAACTTTGTGAGTGTCCCACCGAGAATCGAACCCGGAACCTTTGCGTCGCAGGCAGTCGCACTACCACTGCGCCACATCGGCCGTAATATTCGTACTGCAACAGATTTTATAATATTGTACCAAAAACATGATTATTAATGAAAAAACTGCTCCCAGTATATACTTATTTAGAGAATAAAAAAGGAGGAAATGTGAAAAAGCCTTTTGTTATTTTTGTTTCATAAACAGCAAGAATTTCATTCTGCAAGAGGTCTTTTTCATTTTCTTTAGAACCTCATAATTTATTCTTTAAAAAGAATGCGGAAACCAGGAAACTTTCCTTTTATGTTAATTTGATGATTGTTTTAATATAACCTGATTGACTGAGCATTTTTTGTTAAGCGTTTTTTGGAAAATATAGCTATAAAAATATAGCGAAAATAAGCTAGATTGATTTATCTTTCCCGAAACCCCTAAATACTAAATTTCATATAAATCTTTGGCGCCTTTTTAACAGCTATTTAAAAATGAAAAAAATAGTCAGAAAGTACCAAAAATCATCGATAGATGGAGTTATCATCTGGGGGACATCTTTGCTGGGGAGTTTGATCCTTCTTCTTTTCATGTGGGGCTCCGAGTCTTCCAACGACCCAATGAACGTCTTTAAAAAAATAATAAGGTGTTGTGATTGGAATTTTATTAAAAGTTTAGACATAAAATTTGAGGTGCTAGTGGCGCTTATTTGGCGCTTATTGATTTCGCTAACAATGAATAAGGACTACGACGGGTCCGAATAAAAACCAGTTCAAAAACTAACACCCGACTACTGAGATATCGCGCTCTAAAAAGTAAGAAACAAGAAATCTGGAATATTAACTACAAACAATTTAATATCTATAGTCCACGAAATTTATACGAAGATATGACATATAATTATATTAGTAGTCGGGTGTTAGTTTTTGAACTGGTTTTTATTTTAATTATTCTGGGGTTGAAGGTAAGTTTAACACTTTGGTATGTATTTTTTTTTCTGGATAGAAATGCAGCTCAATTTACAATTAAAACATCACTCGTTAATTAAACAAAATACACTCATCATAATCTTATCTTTGTATGTATGTATGTTTGACCATGCATAACAGGGTAGGAGCCAACATGCATTCTTGGCGAACACCTCTACGAACGGCTCGGATGTATTGCCGTTAGATACAACAGATCCTTTCATGTCCATATGGAAGGATTTAACGAGGCTCAGAAGTTTTGGCGGGCACCCGATGTTTACAAGTGCAGTGTAAAGGCCCTCTCTGCTAACGGTGTCGAAGGTTTTGTTAAGGTCTACGAACGCCACAAACAGAGGTGTTCTCTGCTCTCTACACTTTTCCTGAAGTTGGCGAAGTGTAAAGATCATATCTGTTGTGGAACGCTGGGCGCGGAATCCACATTGCGATTCGGGATATACAAGATCAGCTAGTTTCTGGAGTCTTAATAAGACTAACCGAGCAAATAATTTACCTACTATACTTAAAAGGGATATACCACGATAACAGTTACAGTCACCGCGGTCACCTTTGCCTTTGTATAGGGTAACGATGTTAGCATCGCGCATATCTTGTGGTATATATCCCGCTTCCCAACATTTACACAACAGATTGTGCAGGATGGGTAATATGCACTTGAGCCTAATGATCGGCATGGGTACCATCATTTCAGGAGACTTTCCGGTCTTAAGCTGTTTAACAGCCCTGTGGTATTCCCTTATGGTATGAAGGTCATCTAACTCGCCCCAGGTAGCTAGTTTTGCCATGCAGTCTGCAGCTTCCGGCATTATATTAACTGGTTCCGAATAGAGACCGATATAATGTTCTATCCATCGTTCGAGTTGGCGTTGGGCATATCTGTAATAACAGTGCCAACCACTTCTTTAAGGGGGGCTGTTCTTTTAGCAAATGACCAAGGGCCTTTTTACTGCCAGCATACACACCACCAAAAATTCCGACATCAGCGCACGATTGGATACTTTGGCAAAGCTCGGTCCAGTATGCATTAGCAAAGTACCGTGATGTGCGTTGTAATACAGCTTTTGCATTCGCTAAATCGACACGCGACTTTTCGGAAGTAGCAGTAGCCGAGCAGGGGTGTAATGTGTTCTAGTTTCTCAGCGAACCAGTCCTGGTTTTTGACTTTCTGGTGGCCGAAAGCCGTACCAGCCACATCTGTTAGAAACTTTTTTACTTTGCCCCAGTCTTCCTCTATAGGAGCGTCTACGTCCCAGGTGGCAGTTTCATCGCGTACCAACTCTTCAAACTTTCGGACAAACTCATCATCCCTGGTTTTGGGAAGATCGATCTTCTTCCTACCGGGCAGTTTGGACGAGTGGATCTTTTTGTGAGTTATAGCAACGTGCGAAGCCACCAAGGAGTGATCTGTGTCACAATCAGCGCTATGAAATGTACGCGTGTGTAGGGTCTCGCGGAGGTTTTTCTTTTTGGTTAGGATAAGGTCCAGTTGATGCCAGTGACCAGAACGAGGGTGTTTCCAGGATACTTTGCGAGATGATTTGCCTTTGAAGTAGGTATTGGTAACACACAGTAGGTGTTTAGAGCATAGCTCTAATAAACGTTGGCCGTTTTCGTTTAACTTCCCTATACCGTGGTTACCTATACAATCGGGCCAAGCTACGTTGTCCTGTCCAACCCTTGTGTTAAAATCGCCCAGATTGTAAGCGGTCAGATGGTCTTAACCCGCGTAGAGACTGGTCAAGCTGGTCATCAAACTGTGTTTTGGCTTCATCCGTTGAGGATAATGTTGGTGCATAAGCAGAAATAAGTGTTACGTATCCATGATTCGTATTTAACCGCACCAACATAGTGCGTTCCGATATGCCGCAAGGAGCCTCTATTGATGTTAAGAGATCGTTGCGGATAGCCAAGCCTACACCATGCTCACACACAGCGCTGCTGTCCTTTCCTTTCCAAAAGAATGTGTAATGTGTCTCACGCAAGGAACCCTCGTCAGGGAGTCTGGTCTCTTGTAAGGCACAAACAACAATGTTAAGTCTGTTGAGTTCGGCGTCGATAATGGCAGTTGGACGCAGAGCTTGTGCGTCAGTAGAAGGGTAGAAGAGCCTACACAGGTGTCAGGGAGGCCTGTCCTCATAGTACGGACATTCCATGTTACAAATCACATGGATAAGCGGTGTTGGGAATTGTTTCTATTATGCCTTTTAGTCGCAAGTGTAAAATGTAACGACGCCGATTGTCCAGTTGAGGCTGGTGCTCTCTACACCCTAAAAAAGCAAACCAGCACTGGGGCGGAACAGTACCTTATTGGTCGGGGGCTGCCCAACTTGGAGCAGGCGGTATCTGATCAGTGGGCCTACGATGGACCCTTCCACTGTCGGAAGCGACCCCTGGCGCCCGCACTTGTGCCCATATGTGCGGACTTATAACCGATCACTGCCACTTCCCGTGTCAGTATCCGCGTGACGCGGGTGAAGTGTCCTCTCCACAGACACTGCGTTGCCTGGGACGCATTTATGGAAAACGCAGGGCTGCCCAGGACCTGCGCCAACCTCTCGGCCTTCCTGGCACATTCTACTCTGCCGGCACCACACGGCTGACCGACCGATTTGAATAGTTTTTATAATACCGCCTGTTCCATTTGGATCGTTTGGTATGTGCTCTTGCTTAGGTATTTGTCCATATGTTTTAGACTCTGTTGAAGTGTCTATTGCATTGATCGTATAGATTTTTGTTCGTAATGCCAAGCGCTCTGACATTTTTTTTGTTAAATTGGTCTACATGTTTTAAAGTTGGAAATGATGTACAATTTTATCGTTTTCAATTGTGTCGTTTACAATTCTTCTTGTGTCTTATATTGCTAGTTGCTCCATTGTCAACTTCCCTACTCTGATGCTGTTCAACAGATCAACGAAACTGTCGTCATTTACTTGTCACATATTTTGACCCAATTCACAGAAACTGTACATTCTCCATAAATGTGGTTCAGCTGCATAAATGTCAGGTTGTTTGTAACAATACTACTATAATGCGCCTACACGAGTTGCAGATACGGGTGATAATTGCATTAAGTCATCAAAGACTCTTAAAATCGTGTTTCACTTAAGTGACAGATTGTCAGCTGTCGCCTTATTGTAATACCTTCACATGAACTCCTCGTGTCCCTTAGTCGCCTTATACGACACCCGTCGCGTCCCGTTATCCCGTAGTCGCCTCATACGACACCCACGGCAAAGAAATGGGGTGGTGCTATTCTTAGCTGGCATCTCACGGCAACTATTTTTTTGAACTGTGCTTATTAAGCCCTTTCATTTGATACCCAACACGACATTACTAGTAGTATAAACTTTTTCAATTCTTAGCTCTAGAGGGCGCCATATGTAATGTATAGTGACATAACGTAGCCTATAACCAGCGGACTGTTTAGACGCTTCAAATGATACCTCATTTATCAAATTCTGATAAGTTGTTTAGAAGTTAGGACGGAACAAACGTTTTCATTTCCACATACATACATACATACATACATACAGGCCAAAATCATAACCCTCCTTTTTGCTTTGCCCTAGTCGGGTAAAAAGGAACACCAACATGGTTATGACAAAGAAAATAGTTCACAACTACTAGAAAAATAATTTTTGTACCTTGCGAGGCTAGTTGAGAAACCCTCAGATGTTTAACGCCATAATTATATTGGCTTAATAATGCGTATGTTTAAATCTGTCTTTTTAGACCTCATTATTTCTCGTTTAATACATATGTGTTTATGAAAAGCTTTTTTTTGTGAGAAGGAACCATAATGCAAAATTGACTCTCTCCTTTGATCTTTTCCATTCTCCCTATAGAATAATCATTGGGTATATAATATTAATTGTATTTTAATTTTGTTTTAGTATGCACAAATTTTTTGGCGCCATTCAACAAGACAGTAAATGACCCAGCCTACGACATGGATGTAGCAAGTAAGTACGGCCGTCTCTTGACTAAGCTTTAATTAGCGCTGTCACTTTCCGTCAAAGAGGTCTAAAAAAGGATAGCAGATATTAAAGTCCAAACAGCGCTAAGTAGCGGTAAGTATAGACAAATTATTTTCCGAATTATGGCCATTGCCCTAATAAAGGTTCAGACGCTTATTTTAAAAACAATCTCGTGTCATCATTTTTGAGTACATTATTTTTAAGGTATTTTGGCTGATATGTTGATCTGTATTATTAGGATAATTAATCTTTGAGCCTTGTATAAATTGTAAATATTATAATCAACATGATAATATTTGTTTTCCCCAACAGACTATGTTCGTACCATGGTATCCTTCGGTATCATCGGCATGTTCGTCATGGCCATGGGCTGTGGGTTCTCCGTCTATACCTTTCGCAATCCTCGCTACATGTTCAAGAGATTGGCAGCAGGCATCCATTTCATTAGCAGTGAGTATATCTTGATGATTATTTGTGATTTTAAGGGTTCCGTATATCATAAGAAAAAAGGACTGTTTATAGGATCACCTTGTTGTCCGTCTGTCACGGCCCGTTATCTACATACATACATAAATCACGCCTATATCCCTTACGGGGTAGGCAGAGCGTTAACGGCCGTTCAACGGATATTAACACCACGTCTGACAAAAGTTTGAGGGTCAATAAAATAACTGTGGATCACCATAGTGACAGGTTGTCAGCCCGTCGCCTAAAATTGCAATACACACCCTCTAGTCCCGTAGTCGCCTCTTATGACACCCATGGGTAAGAAATGGGGTGATGCTATTGTAAGCCGGCATCACACGGAGATGGTGCATCGGCCGGCCCATTATCTCGAGAACGCGTACAGAAGTCGAATTGAAAATAAAACCATATACTCAAGTCTACGGCTGCTAGTAATTGTAAATATCAAGCTTCTAACTGGAAATGAAAAAAAAATATATGTAAGCGACGGGCGGGGATTGAACCCGCGTGGAGTACCTTCCTGAATACTTCAAATATTCAACCTCTTGATACTTGTCTTGATGCGACGTACAAGCTACATCTTGTGTAAGTTATTTAAACTTATACTATAGTTTATACTTATATACTTAGTCCTCATTACATAAGAAATTCAAACCATACGATGAAGCTTTGCTTATTTATTGTGTTATGGTTTATTTTGCTCTTACAGTGCTATATTGCCTTCATAAATAAAAAATATTAATCGTGCAAATATAAGCGCGGCCGGAGATTGAACCCGGGACCTGTGGATGACATCGCTTCAAGACGTGTATCTAAAGGATAAAATTTTGAAGTGTTCGGTTGGAACGTCGGTAGCTCAGTGGCAGAGCGTTAGTACGGAACTTCACAAGTCCGGGTTCAATCCCCAGCCGCGCTTATATTTGCACGATTAATAATTTTTATTTATGAAAACAATATAGCACTGTAAGTTCAAAATAAACATTTTTTCCGGACGAGTCCCCCGCACTTGGCCGGTTCTTTTTTAACTTTGTTGCCAACCTTATCAAATGATATCAAATTCCGTTTTAACTTAACGGGTTGGCCGTAGACTCAGAGTCCCATGCAATGAAACAAAGACTTCTCAGACATTGTGAATAAAAAAAAGTTTAGTTACATGAAACAGCATTAAATTGTATGCGAATAAGAAACGTGAAAACTTGTGTTGCATTCTAGAATCACCATCATACGCTTAAAGCTCCAGAGAGAACGCTGCTACCTACTCCTGGTTGAATTGGTTTCTAAGTCGCCTTTTACGTCATTTGTATCTAGAAATGAAACGTGTTTTTATTTACCAGGCTTTAAAGTTACCTTTGTGTTAGAATATTTGAAAACGGAGTCACGCTACTCATATCAGCTTTTGGCAGTAAACTACTGGACACACAGGGTACGTCATAAGGCACGATCATCCGTTTTTGCCATCTTGTCACCACCAGCCAACTTTTTTAAATGGGAGTTTTTCTCTTGACAGTTCTGTTGATAGTTCTGAATGTCAAACCAGAGGGCACTGTGCTAAACTAAAAAAATTACGTTTCAATATGGCTGGTGGCAGCCCTGGTTTTGTCTCCGTTAGGTTCCGTTTCACATTGTGTTCGTTACTTATTTATTTTATTTTAGTTTGATTTGCTACGAAATACACTTGTCGTCTTACTATTATATTAAGTGTCATTCATGTAAGCATACAATAAATTTATAAGAAATTTAGAACGATTACATAAATACAAAACAAAGAATATTTTGTAAAGTGGTACAGATTTTCATGTAAAGGAACGTTATTTCAATTATGCTTAGCGCCCTCTACATGACACTCGAGAATCTCTAGAGAATTTCCCATTACAAATACAAATTCTTTATTTAATAAACAAAATTACTTATAGGTAAAATAATTTTAAAACAATTATGAGGCTTAACTGGCTTAACTTTTTCATAAACTAAGAATAGTTATTCCTAAAGTTATGTTTTTAGTGACTTCTTTTTTTACATCGGTCACAAACGCATGTGTTTACTATGCAAATTAATAATACCTACACTTCCTTTTGTTTTTAGCGGCATGCACATTCGTGGTGGTGCAAGTCATGATGTCAACCGTGGAGCACTTTCAGACGAAGATCAAACCTGAAAAACGAGTTGTTTACCCGCTGGGCGCTGATCATTAGTAAGTAATGATTAAAAGGCTCGTATTGAATACTGTTAAATGAAACCTGCGACGATTTGTTTCCTCGCACGCTTGATGGTGTTGAAATACTACTAGTAGAAGGCGGTTGAATAACTCTGACACTAGGGTTAAGCAGGGCATTTTTATTGACTCCCACGCAAAAGTAGAAGAAGTAGTACAAGTGTAAACAACATCTACTCGAATTCGATAAAGATGAAAACGTATAATTGCACATGTACATACATATCATGCTCGTATCCCTTGCGGGGTTGGCAAAGCGTAAATGACGTCTGAAAAATAATTAAGGGTCGTTTTAGAAACATTATGAGGTCATTTCGGGATTTAAATGTTCCTTACTTGCCTTAAATTAGTGCTGTCACTTTCCGTCAAATATGTTTAGAAAAGGAAAGGAGATATCTAAGTCCTGTCATTTTTAAAAACGTCAATGGTTTCTTCGCCTTTTCTAGTCCATTTAGTCGTGATTGTGTTGATCGTCGCCTTATTTTGACACATAACACGTATTTTGCATGAAATTATAAGACATGACACGACTAAAATATCTCCTATCCTTTTCTAAACCTATATGATGGAAAGTGACAGCACTAATTTAAAGCAAGTAAGGATAATTTATATCCCGAATTGATGCCAATGTATTACTATATTGACAAGTTGTCAGCCTGTCGTCTAAAATTATAATACACTTGAAACCCTCAAGTCCTTAAGTCGCTTCTTACGACACCCGCGGGGAAGGATTGGAAAATTTTAAAGATAAAAATGGTTGTCGATAAACGTGTTAACAATTTTTAATAAACAATGTTTTTCGACAGTTTCCACATAAGTTTCTTCCTGGCCTGGTTCGTGGTGATTGCCAACTTCTTCGCCTCAGCCTCCTTCCTGTGGTACTCCCGTAAGAGGAAAGGTGACAAGGCTGCCACTGACGAGCTGGCGATGGCTGACGAGCCCACCATCATCGGACGATAAACACGCCTTCCAACCTCCTGCTGAATTTAAAGTATCCTCATTTTACTCGTGGCATTTTGCAGCTACGCCAGTAGTGGCCGCCATGTTTTAATAATTGTATACGACCAACGTACATAATGCAGCCACAATAGATCTGCACAGGTCGCAGTTGCTGTTGGTTTTTTAGGACCAACCCCTACTTCTCAAATAATAATAACGTACTTAATGTACCTATGTACGATAAATATGAAATCTATTTCATAAAACAAAAGCGCCTGTTTACAAATTTGATAATTAAATCTTCCGAAATAAAATGCATGAAAATGTGAATACGTTTATTGTATGCAGCAAAAGTACAAAGGCTTACAATAAAAATAAAGTTTTAATTTTTTAAGTCCTTGTAGCAGAATTAGCACTTCAATAATTAAGAAGTATATAATCCAGTTTGTACGTACATTATGTACGTTGGACGTACAATACGTGGTAGAAAAAACCTTGGTGGCGTAGCTGCAGAATGTCACATCTTTTTACTGAAAGCTGCTCAATCGACCAAGAATTGTTACAAACGAGTCTTCCATGTGAACACCGAATAATTACGTGTAATTACGACAAAATAATTCATTTCAAAATGTTAAATTTTATTATCTTCCGGAATATTGTAAAGAATGATAGTACAATGAAGTTCAGTGCAATGTTAATGCAAAATGATGCACATTTTAAACATCCTAGTCAATTGGAGACTAGTTTGGAAATCATTTTTGTAAGCACACTCAATCACATCCGTGTTCTGTGTTCGTGCTCAATATGGTAAAATTTTAGAAACAAAAATTTTCGTCTCTATCATTAAAAGCTGCAAGTATTATTTCACTAATAACAACGAAGACTTGGTAAACAAAGATCATTATTTGACTGTAAACTCATTATTATTAAATATTTAACTGTTTTATCCTTTTTATAACTATATTTATACTCGTTTGCAGGTATTTAAGTGAATCGTTATAAAAACAGGGTGCAATGGTCGACGGAATTAATACTGATAATGTTATTTCAGCAGATCATTCTTTGAAGAAATAAAATTATAGAAGTTTATAGTATGTATACAAAGACAAATTAAATTAATTGAACAAATTTTCAGTTTTTTGTATGTCGTCTCTTACACCCTGTTTATCGTTGCTTCAAACTTATCGGATACAATATAGATATACGTATTAATAAAATTTAAGACGTGCTAGTTTTTCTTCATTGAATATGTTTTTGTACTGTATCATACTGCGTGCTAAGTCACAGAATATAATAATAATAGTACTGTAGGCAAAGTTAAGAATTAAAAGTTGGCTAGTGCTTTATCAAACAATTTCTATTTTTGCAGTAACATTTGCTTGTTATTATATCGACAAAGTATGGCCTACAACATTACAGGGGCAAATATTTTACAAGGTGAAATTACCCATGAAACTGAACTACTTTCCCACGAAATAATAAGACAGAATATAAAAAATAACCCCCCATACAAATGTTTACTGACAGAGCCAGTTTTTATGGAAGATCCAATACTATTTTTAATTATTCAACCTATGTTCTTTGGGTAAAGTTGTTCAGTGTATTGGGTAATTTCACCCCTTTATATATTTACCCCTGTTACAGTTGTAGGCCCCACATTGTATAAGCATTATGTATGGGTTGAAGACCTATCATGGCCACATGAGTAAGAAGAATGAGAGGTTATTGTATTGATGGTTATTTATTTTGATCCATCGTCTTTACCATGTGCGAATAAAATATCGTTTCTTATGTAAATCACAAACAATCTACTCTAAGTATGAACTTGTTTGTATTTGAATAGCATTATTGACCTCAATTTAATTAACGTCAAATAGGTTATGAAAATAACAGAAGATATCTTAGTCCTGTCATGTTTTAAAATGTTCTTCGCCATTTCTAGTCAATTTATTCGTTATTAGTATAATTTTCACCTTAATTTGACACATTACGCGTATTTTGCGTCATTTTATGAGACATGACATGACTTTGATATCTCCTATCCTTTTCTTTAATTTCCCGAATTGAGGCTATTGTCTGAAGTTGTTTAATTTTTATCTTCATTGATAGCAAAATGTATTTTAATGGAGGTAATTATTAGTAAACAATATCATTATAAGCAGTCATACAACGAAAATGTTAACATATTGGGACCAATGAGCTTAAATCTGGTCGTGTTGTATCATATTAACGACTGCTTTAAATACTTCGCAAAATTATTTAGTATGATGAGATATTAAAAAATATCTTTACAAATATCTAGTAACTTGTATTATCAGTAGCATGTTGTTGAATTTTGCCCTAAATTGCAAATTTGCATACATAATATATATATATATATATATATATATATATATATATATATATATATATATATATCCAACTCCAACGGGTAATAGTTATAAGTAACAATTATTTATTTGTGCTTCTGAATTGTTAATCTGGCAAGAAGAAATAAAAAAGTACAATTTATTACATTTCTCCACGACAACAAGAATTTTGGCATACTCTGAAAGTACGCGTACTGTGCCAATTATTGTTTGTTTTGAATCAGTTTATTGAAAGTTTATAAAATTGTATTTCTTATTTTGTTTACATTGGCAAACCATACTAAGTAAGTAGACTACCTTGCTAAATAAAATACTGTATGGACAACCTACTGTTCCTATAATTCCAGTCTGTTTTGAATCATCGTGTGTTTTGGTGGTATATGTGCGTTCTCACTATTTATAATATTCTTTTCTTTAATAAAAAGCTGATATTTAAAAGTTATTTAATTTTCAAAGGTGTTTTTTTTAATACAATATCGTAATATCTCCTACTTAATTAGAGGTATACTCAACTGAAACATAATGATACGATGTTTTTAATAGAAACTACCTTCTTACGGTGGCCACACATATTTTGCGAAGTCACATCGCTTCGCATGGGTACTTTTGATAAAAATTGTATGAACTTTTTATAATTTCGGTAAAAAGTCGCATTTCACCTATCGAATTTCTCTCTCTGAAAAGTGCCGTACACTTTTCGCCAGCTGCTATTTTGAGGTGTGTATTGTCGAGTCTTGGCATCCACCCAAAGCAAGAATGTGACACTGCCAACGACAACAAAAGGTTAGTGTCCGGTGTCTTAAAAAACCACATGGACAAGGAAATGGGGACTTTTCTATTTCTCGAGATTTTTTAATATAAGGATCATTCTCATAATGACACGGAATTTTCTCACTTCCATGTCATTTTTCAAATTTACTTTTTTTGGATAATTGAATATACGATATCAAAGTTTTCCTCATTTCAAACACAAGATTAAAATTGCCCGGTTCTTGGACCACTAGTTTCAGAATTATTTGATGTCCACTATTTGCGGACATGGATATGAGAGAATTCCGTGGCAATATTTATTTTTTTCAATATTAAAATATTTAAAAAGGTTTTTTAATATATAAATAGTCAGTAATGTTTGCTAGAGCTTAGAGAAAGTATTTTAGTAAAAATAATTAATATATTACTACTTTAAATATAAAAAAACGGAAGGCCACTATTTTTTGCCATGGAAATGACATGTCCACTACTTTAGTTGTAGGAAATCTAAAGAAAATAAGCTTTATTTATTTTGTTAAATATTTATTTAGCATCCCACGAACATGAAGGTGTTGTAGATACTGAGATACATAGTGACCGACTGTGGAATGCAACAAACAATTTTATAACACTTTGTATTAAAGTAACTTCTTACATACATACATACGTACAGACTCCCGAAAAACTCTAACAATCCTTCTGAGACATTCGGTGAAAAGACATATAAAATTAACTACAAAAGCTTTCATTTAAATTTTAAAAAAATTATCAATTTTTTTTTTTTTTTTACTACTTCGTTGCGACCATCGAGTACAAGGCTCAAACGGCGGCTAAGAAGCTGGGCATCCTGAATAGTGTGAAGCGATACTTTACGCCTGGACAGCTTTTAACTCTTTACTAAGCACAAGTCCGATCCTGCATGGAGTATTGCAGTCACCTTTGGGATGGCTCAGCCAAATACCAACTTGCCGCTCTTGACTCGGTGGAACTCAGGGCCAAGAGGCTCATAGGCGACATAAAACTGGTGGACACCAAGCTACATAGCCTGGCTATGCTGGCTGTCATCATTTATAATGCGCACTGCTAAAGAGTGGAACTCACTACCTGCGTCTGTGTTTCCAAACGCATACAACCCCAATCTCTTCAAAGTAAGAGTGAACAGGCTTCTTCTGGGTGAGCTCGCTACATCTTAGACCCTGTCTCTGTCCTATGACCTAGACTAGAGTCAAGATCAAACCCATCAATAATAAAAAAAAGGTAATAATAAAAAATACCCGTACTTCCACATATTTACCAATAAAACAGGCTTGGATTTATTTAAGAATAAATATTCATAATTTGAAAACTTTGTCCAACAGTGGACTGCAAAATTTTAATCATTCTTTAATTTCCATGTCACTTTCTCATTTCCATGTCATCTCGAACCATGGAAATACATGGAAATGAGAACATGGAAATAAGAACGAAAGCTTATTTTGCAGTTTAATAAAAACCTATTCGTTAAAATTTAATACAGTACCGCCTCTTATTTTAAGCATATCAAGGGTATTCCCCAAAAAAAATATCGATAATACCTAATAACTGAATAACTGGTAATCGACTAGCATGGAAATGAGGTCAGTACTGGACAAAGTCGTAAATGTGAGAAACTTGCCTTCGCCATCGAAGATGTGGCAGCGAGCGGCGCGTGCGTCCCCCACGACGTTGTCGGCGGTACTTACCGCTACGGATTCGTGAGTAAAAGCGACAGATAGCTTTTACCGTCATGAATGTATGAGTGAGAGAGTAGCGCGAGGTAATTGTGGCCTGATTCAGGGCTTCAACGCTAAAATCCGTGTTTATAAAAAAGTTTCTGCCGTTGTGGAAAATAAAAACATGCTAAAAGATAGAAAATATAATTGTTTAAAAGATAGGAAGGCTTAACTTGACATTGACTTGTAATTTTAGGATCTGTAACAGTCTATTTAGTGCAAGGTAGCAAAGAACCATGCCATGGACGTGAGAGAATGCATGTTTGACAGAAAATTTACAAAAAACTGACAACATATTTGATGAATTAAATGTTTGACCATATGTGAGAGGTGCTGAAGTATTTTGAAGTAAAATTTTATAACGCTCGTCCCAGAGGAAGGAGCACTTTTTAAGCGGAACGTACGAAAAACGCGGTCGATGAGAACAACCCATAAGGCGTCTTCGAGCAACGACGGCCTTCCGTTCCGGTCGGAACGTGACGGAAGACCGTGTTGCTCGAAGTAAGGCGTTGTGCTAAGTTGAAGTTTTGTCTTTTGAGTACTAAATTTATTTTATCTATTTACATACGTTTCAACGGAAAGAAACCAATAAAGAAACTTTTTCAATTTGCTCAGAGCCATCTAAGTACAATTAAAGATTGGCTAAAAAATGCATTCCGGTTTAAAAACACTAGTTGAGGTCATCTTTGAGGGCAGTTTCGATAAAAACAAAGCAACAAATTTCATTTATGTGATGCTGCTGGTTTCATATTTAATCAAATAAAATTATATTAACGTGTAATTTGCATGAAAAACGTTTTTATAGCCCAGAAACACTAAATCGCAGTAAAATCGATCCCATTTTAATAAAATTCTAAGCATAGTGTATCAAAATATTAACAAAAATGTATGTACAAGACGAACCTTTTTGCTCTAGAACAGAAAATCTGTTTGAAACAGGAAACAGTTGAGAAAACAGCACTGACCTCTATTTACAGGGAAACAGTCACTAGAAACAGTGGTTTGAAATCAGTTCAATACTTCTTGTTTATAGTTGTCATAGTAACCACATCAGTCTTTGCATGTTGTGCTTATCGTAATGAAACAAATAAAAAAGTTATGAATGGATCCCATGGCTCAATAAATGACGAATAATTAAAGTTGATCACGCAAAATGTCTACTACTAAGGTAAGTTTAATTCCCGTCTGTTTAATCATTGTTTGTCGTGACATGCAAACAGGGGTCGTAGAAAGGGCGTTGTTGGAAACACGGGTTGGAAACAATGAGCCTACCGTACACTTTCAAGTTTGAGCGCCAGTATTGTTTGCATGATTGGCCTTTTGGTACAAAGGAGCCCTCAGACTTGTCAAATTTTAGAACTCTTCCTACTTGAAGCCATTAGGAGCTACTTATGAGTAGGTTTTTAGTAAAAATTGATCTATTCTCATGTCTTTTAATTTGCCTATTCAAATGTTCTTACAGTCTGAACGTGGTAAGAACATAGACACAGAATACAAGAAACCTAGAACATTATAAATATTGACAGTGTAGAGGTGGATTATATTCTACAAAAGTCGTTGCATACCTATACAATTTTCTAAATATTATTAAACAGTTTAGAGACAGTCTTCTAAAATCTACTGTAGCTAACTAGATTGTACTTTACACAAACTTCTTTTTCCTATTTTGATCGTTTTATATTTATTTTATTACAATTACAATTTTGTAGGTTCCACGTAAGAGGCCATCCCATTTTTTCAAAGACAAAATAGGCACACAAATCAAGTCTACAATCAATTTGAGTGAATTGTTGGTAGATCGAGATCCTTCTAGTGAGTCTGTTGGTAAGCAAAGTACATATAATTATACGACATGCATGAGCATTCTTTAGATTAATATTATATTGCAACTTAGATACCTAACGCTGGAGTCGTTGTATACTAAATGTCGAAGGGTTTGATTTTTACTATCAGTTATAGTGAAGTCAGTCTTTATTAAGATAAAATTTTGTCAAATTCATCAAAATAGCTGGTTCAATATTGATTAAGAATAGATCTATGATAACGCCAATCCACTGGTACATAGTCAGACAATTTCTTATTCATTATGCTCTTAAATTATTTCATGCTTGTGTTTTGTTACATAAGATGATCGAGACGACGATGAAGGTCAGAAAAGAATGGAAAAAGTTGGAAAAGGACTAAGTCAACACATCCACATTGACCGAGATGAATATCTCCAGGCTTACAAAGAACTTACACACGATAAAAGCCAGCTGAAAATAAGAAATAACATTCTGCACAGGCGCCTTGCGGATTATTACAAGTAATTTTTTATTAATGTAAAAATTATAAATAATTAAAGTAAATACATTTTGTTGAAAGAGAATGCATTAGTAATATTTTAAGCATCCAAATCTGTTCCATTATATAAATTAGGGAAACAAATTGAAAACCAAATTTTTAAAACACTTCCCGTGTTAGGTAAATATACAATTTTAGAAAACTTGCAAAATTGTCTACCAATCACTAGTAGCGACGCCTCTTCAATTTAAGCTACCGTGGCTCATCACGGGGGTGATTTTATTATAAGCCGGCACCATACGGCGAACAACAAACTCACAACTTTGGCTATATCAACAACTAAAAATAAAAAACTATATAGAAACTTGTTATTTTGCTTTATTTTATTATAAGTGGTCTTATTAAAATTCAGTTCAAAAATTTAAGGGTGATTTTAACTTGTGAAATTAAAAATCTTACCTCTGGTAACGTAGATCAATATGAAAGAAAAATTGGACCTCCCATACAAATTAATAGATTTTTGAACATGTTTGTTCGGGTAGTTTAAATTTGTTCTACATATTTTGACATATTTTCTTGGGGAAAGTTGTTGAAGTTCACGAATAAAAATCACCCTTAAAATATTTGCACTGAATTTGATGGATCTTTTAGTTAAAATTGAGCAAAAAACGATTTTGTATCAAAGCCGTTTTAAAAAAAAATATTTATTGTTATAACCATAGTTGTATATTTGTTGTACCAGCTTAGAAAAGCATCACCACAATTATACTAGTAGGTGTTGTATAATGCAGTTTAGGGATAATCAGCCAGAGAATCGGCAGCAGCGTTCCCTGTGAATGCTTTCTCTTGCACAGCACTCATCATTCCGCCTGTCAAACGTGGTGAATATAGCTATACCCTCCAATAGGGGGAGGCCCACGTCCAGCAATGTACCTTTGTGGCTTTTTATATTAATGTTATGTTGTTAAAGTGGCACGAGAAATACGGCATCTTTGATAATTTAAACTTATTAACTATCATGGTTTATGAAATACAGCCTGGAAACTGACCATCTGAGTACGGAACTTTTTGATTAGGTTTAAAAGAAATCTTCATTAATTTTTAGAAAAAGAAAGTTAGAGCATGTCCTAAAACCTTTAGAAGTTTCAATGGATTTGGAGGAAAAGTATCAACAGAAACTTCTTGCATACGAGGAACTGAAAGAAAAAGAGGAGAAAGAAACTGCATCGGTAAAACTATATTGGGCATAATATTTTATCCTAGTCTAATCGTAATAAAAGTTTTGTTGTCATAAAATTTATATTGAAATCTAACTTAAATAATAAAAGACAAAAAATGGTCAAATTGAGTATTTATCTTAATGAACCAAAAATACGTTTTAGATGAGACAAAAAATACAAGAGGTTACTAATCTATATGAAACTAAAGAAGAAAAGGCTATAGAAAAATTTAAAGCTCTGCAAGATCATGAAAGGAACACAGGTTCTGGACTTATCTACGCTGGTAAAGGAAAACCTATAGCAGATAAGGTATTTATTAATTCTAGGGCCCTAACTCATGTTCAAAATAAACAAATAAACGATAGTGGTAGTGGTGGTCGTGCTGTTTGTACCAGAATTCAAACCTTTGTATCTTTGATTAAACAAATATTTTTTAGATCAATTTATTATATACATACAAAATCTAAATACAACAAATTAACGTAACATATCAACTAATGTAACTATAACTACCACGAAATAATTATTTTTATCTTTGTCTACTTAGCCATTTGCAATGCGGCCCCATTAATGGCGACATCTCCGCTCCGTGACAAAATATAAAATACATTTCTTTGTTTTTACAGACAGTACAAAGATTCATGTCTCTTCAGAAGACTAAATTTGACACAGCTTCAGCCATGATGCTACGGTATCTTCGGGTAAGAAATGCTGTTGCTGATCAGGAAGCCATCATCAGAAAGCTGGAGAAGATCGGTCCTGGCCTGTATGTAGCTCAATATGAGGCACTTCGAGTAGAAAAACTCAATTATACTAACAAAATTGAAGGTAATTTTTATACTGCCTTAGCGTGTTTTGTAGCAAAACAAAATTAAAATTAAAATTTTGTAGCAAACGTAAACTTTGAGTAATAAAATAATAATTTTATAAACATGACAGGATTTTTTTATTAATGCTGCGATACAAAAAATCTCTTTTTTTAAATAAAAAGATGCACTTATTTATATAGGTAATGCATAGATTATATAAGAACATTGTAGACACTGAACCTTGTAGACAGAAATGCTCTGAAGGTATATTTAATTCCTGTTGGTTTATAGAGCGCGAAGATGAGCTAATCAGAAACCGTTTGAGATGCACTGAGCATAACCAAATGTTGGCTCACATCAGAGAGAAGATGCACCATACCACTGAGATCATTGACATGACTGAGTGTGATTATGGCGATGCGGAGATTGAGTATCAACAGGCTAGAGAAGCACTCAACAAAGTGAAGGTAAATTAATGATAAATAGCGCCATTGAGTTTTCAGGGCTGCGGATGATGATGGATTTTGGAAGAAGAATTTAACTTATAACACTAATAACCTGAACTCCGACGAATAAGGGATATCCTAACCCTCAGTACACTTAAGAAGACTGTTTTGATAGTAAATTAACATCGATTAAATTTGAGAAATATCATGCAGAAATATGTTTTGCAGACCAGAAGGGATAGGCTGCGGATCATAACTGAGAATGAGATACGAAGAGCCGGCTTGATTACCAGAAAGTTACTTCTGCGTGACTACCAAGATTCGATCGAAATGGTACGTATTACTTACACATTCATACAAATCACAAATACATTATAAAGAAGAGTATGATTAAATGATAATTTATTTATTGTGTTATAACCACATGTTTCATCTAGTCTTAATTTTAATGTTTTTATTGATGTCTCCAGCCACTACACCACTTACTTAATTAATTCTAAATCTATTATGTTGAAGGCCCATATTTTATTCCTCTTAGCTGTTAGTTGCGCGCCACAAACGCGCATGCTTTGTTAAATTTTTTACACAATTATCCGAGCTTTCTTTATCGCTTACTTTATTTACTTCCAAAACTCATCTTATTACTGTTTTTTCATTGAAAAGTCCCCTATATTACTCATTATATTGTTTTTACCAAAATCTCATCAAGCAGCAACTACAACATCAAAACATTACTGAAAAAAACTTTTTCACGACCAACCCCATGAATTGATTAATATTTTATTATAATTCTAAGAAGATAAATTTCTTATCCGACTCAGGTGGTGAAACTAAGAGACAAGAAAGAAAATTTAGAACACCAAATAGAAAAATATAACATGGAGTTGCGTAATGCTAGACAATGTATTAGTTCTGAAACAGCTTGTGATGAAGACTCATTTGATAATATATTTTAGCCCTTATATTCCGTTCTTGTATTTAAAAGATTGTACTTTTAAGTTGTCTTAGAAATATTTTATTTTATTAATTGCACGTTAAAAATACTTATTTGCATTTATTTACATCTAGAAAATCATCTTTAGTGTAAACTTAATATACCTTTTTAAAGTAAATTATAGAATTGTATTTGACGAAGATGTGGAAGCTATTTTAATGGCACTTTTGAGACTGTGTTTATTTCCTGTGACTGATCTGGTCTATAATGTGGCAATGTCAAAGTGTTGCGACGTTTTATTGGTGGCAAAGTCGCGTATCTCCAAAATTGTATACTCATCAGTTCATCACCTTAGATGAAAAGCGAACCAATCATTTATCTAAGCTCATCACGTTGAAGAGTTACGGTAGCCTAGTCGGTAAATACGTCGCTACTAGTGATAGTGAAAGTCGCAAATTCAAATCCTGCCAGCGGTGCTGTTTCGCAAGTTCTTCAAAATAATATAACCAACAAGTTAAAGTGTTTTAGAAATTAAGTTCTCAATAACATTTATATTATAAAATCTCTGTATCAAGTATATTACATTCATCCCTCTGTAAAAGCCACCCATAGAAGTCAATGAGAGAACAAAACACGCAATGGCTGCAACTGTATTTCATACAGCTTAAGAAACTGCGATGATACATTACATTGGTACAGTAGTAGCTATAACCAAAGAGTACCTTAATATAGTACAAAACATGATTTTGATATTATCGAAAAGAGCATCAAAATTATATCTACTACACTATTTAATTTATTGTACACTTTGCCTTTATATGTATGGATTATCTTTCCAGACATAATTCTATGATGACTTTTATTGATGCTATAGTCATAGATAACTCCAAAGATAAAAAAAGAAAAAGATCCATAAGAAAATAAAATGAAAAAGTACCGAATTAAGAAATATCGTGCTAATATTTCAGCTAATCTGCTACGAAATTAATATAATGACCAACCTGTGATATAAAAAAAAACAATGAAAGTAGGAAAAGCAAAGCAGTTTTTGCTAGCTTTTTTCTCATTGTGCTAAGACTTTACCTACATGCTTCTTTACGAGTATTTTTATTTATTTTATACTTTACTAGCGGCCCGCCCAGCGGTTTCACCCGCTGCTAACTGATTTCCCACGGGAAACAGACCTTCTCCCGACATAAATCATACAAACATACATACATACATAAAAACCTTTCTCTTGAATCACTCTATCTTTTAAAAATTTCATCCAGATCCGTTAAGTGGTTTTGAAGATTATGGCATACAAACAAACAAACAGACAGGGACGGACGTGAGAAGCAACTTTACTTTAAATTCCGGTTTTTTTAATCCCCCAAGGGATGAAAAGGGGGTTAAAAGTTTTTATGAAAGTTCGTTGTCTGAAATAATTAAACACGTGTTTCAGCATATTTGAAATTTTAACCCTTAATAGGGTCAAGCGGGGGTTAAAAGTTTGTATGAAAGTTCGTTTTTTTAAATGAATGTAATCTGTTTCAAAATTTGTGATTAGACTAATAACTTAAAATAATTAAACACATGTTTCAGCATTTTTGAAATTTTATCCTTTAAATGAGTGAAAAGGAGGTTAAAAGTTTGTATGAAAGTTTTTTTTCTTAAATGTGATCTGTTTCAAATTTTCTGATTAGACTTATAACTTAAAATAATTAAATACGTGTTTCAGCATTTTTGAAATTTTAATCCTTAAAGGTGTCAAAAGGGGGTAAAAAGTTTACTACGAGTTGGGCTACCCGTTTTCCCATGGGAACGTGACAATTTCCCGGAATAAATTATACTTATAAACCTTCCTCTCAAGTTACTCTATCTAATAAAAAAAAACCGCATCAAAATCCGTTGGATAATTCTAAAGATATAAGGAGACACCAAACGGGAAGCGACTTTATTTTATACTATGTAGTGATGATTTCACATCATACAAAAAAGGCGGGCCTTATACCAGAAGGCGGGCCTCTACCGGCCAACCAGAGGGTAAACAGAGAGAAAATTAATTCGGTACACTATTGTAGACGGCTGTATAGGAGATTCTTATTTTATGTAATATTACATTGTCCCCTATTCAAGCAAATAAAAAATCTTGTATCTAGAAAGTAACAATGAAAAAAACACAAAAGGAAAACAACATGTCGTACTACTATTGATACTATCAAAAAAGTGCCTACAAATACTAAATTTCATAAAAATGTTGATAAAAATTTGACCACTAGTGATGGCTAAAGTCGTAGGTTCAATTCCTGCCCGCGGTAGAAAATTTTGCTAGTTTTTAATAATTTGTATACCTAATACGGCGAGTGTTTTATAATTTGGTCTTCAAGATTTTTCGTTTTCTTATTCTTCGATAACATCAGGTATATTGCTGAAATGTGTCAATTCTGGAGTTTTTATTTTATTTTATTGAAGGATCTTAAAAAGCCAGCTGTTTTAGTTTGATTGCATTGGCCTTTGATCTGCCATTATTTTTCAACTACTTCTTTTATGACACCAACATTTTCAAATTATACCTACAATACGCCTAGACTTTTTATCTACATACAGACTAAAATATGCAATGACACTATTCAAGCATTTACATAATGCAAATGAAATGAAATTAACTTTATTCAATGTAGGATACAATTATCACTCATAACGTTATTACTTACATATATCACGCCTATATCCCTTTCGGGGTAGGCAGAGCTTACTAATAACGCATATGATGCTACGTCTACCTACTACGGATAAATGAGGATGAAATCATTATAAAATAGTATTTAATTAACCTACCTGACAAAAATAGGTATGACGATGATAAAATAAAACGGCTGTTAAGTGTAACATTTTTATTTAACGATATAACTGTCGTCATAATTATTATGTCTCTGCATTTTTGTACTTATTTCATTATGGCAAATATCAAAATACTATTTTATGTGAAATGAGTATTGCGGACTACGATAAGGTAAATAATAAGTATTTTAAGCGTAAGTGACACAATTGATCATTTCATAATACGGGCTGCTATTTATATATCCAGAATGGGGCACTTCCAGAATAAACTTAAAATACATGTGTCTTGTAAATATAGATCACTAAGTGAAGAATACGTTTAATTCAAGTGACGGTTTTTTAAAATAGTGTGTTTTTGTTTGAAAATGGCGAATTTTAATATTTTTCAAAGTTGAATGAAAGAGTATTTTCCGATCTACGGTTATCATATGTTTGCTTGTCATACTAATGACTAGCGACGCCTCGCCTCTATGGCGTGATATATGACATGATATTTTCGCATAATTAGTTCCCATAAAAATAATTGTGTTGTGTTACAACAATTAATTTAGGGCGTCCTTTTTAATTTTATCCGTAAGCACAAACCGTCTCAAATGAAAATTACAAAACTGGTGACAACATATAAAATAAGTTGATTAATGCAACTGTTTTTAAATAAGCCCCCACCAAATATAATGAAAAATCCCTAAAATCTTCTCGAGTGAAATCCTTGGCAATCAATGATCGATACACTTTTTAAAATAAAGATGTCGTCACGAGTATAAAACAGACGACAGCCATATGAAATAAATTTTATTTTTCTTCCAATAAGCTATATTTTTTATGTAATCTATATATTTTTATATGTTTCTGTAGTCCAGATACATAAATAGAAGCCTATGTACATAATGTATTATTATTGCCAATGTTTTCTTACAGGAATCAAATTTATATCAAAATAAAACGTAACCTTTATTTTTGACATAATTACGATGAATGTAGGGAATTGTGTACTAAGTACAACTTTTATTTTAATTGACTAGTTACACTGGTACTTTTACCTACGTTTTGACAGATGTCATTCAAAGTTTTTTTTAAAGTATGTACAGAATATGCTTAACATATACATAAACTACTTATAAATAAGTAAAGAGCATGAATGCTTTTAAAAGGAGTCTTTTCAATAGGGTCTATATCAAATTTTTCAAAAAATTTCAGATATAGCTAAAAACTCTGTATGGAAAAATATAATTTGCCAAAAATTTAAAGGAAATAAGCCGTTTTGACACAGAATCCAATTGTGTTTCTGTAGTGTGCTCAAGTTTTGTAATGAAATGGGAATGATTGAAAATACTAGTAAAGCTAGGTTAATTAAAATTTTACTGTGATTCGAATGTTATTGTCAGATTGGAAATGACAAAAAGTTGAAATAAGACCTTTTGAAAAGACTCGCCTCTACAAAATAACTGCACTGGAATGATACATTGTTGCGATATAATAAAAATTGTATAGTTTTATCTGCATGCTATTCAACGTCAAATATTATATTTAAATCAGTAATTTGATTAAAAACTATAAACGTAGGCATACACTTGATATCACTTAATACTAACCTAAGACAAATACATTCATCCTATGAATGATTTTTTTAATGCCACAAACATGATTCCTTAGGAATCACAGGCTAAAGTTTTTAAGCAGGCTTTCCAGTATTTTTTATAATATCACGCTGTTTCACTTAACAAACAAAAAAATCATTTTCACAACATTAAATAAAATAGTCAGAAAGATCACGTACAAGTACAGTATACTTGGTCTTTGCGGTCTGTTGAGTTTTGGTTTGATATTAAAATTTAAGAACGGCAGTTCTACGCAGCACAAAACTTTTTTTTCGATACAATTCTGAAATGACAACTCAAGAACGTCCTTTTTATTCCTTGTCATTCTCTTTGTTATGTTCAGCAAGTCGGACATTTTCATGAGTGATGTTCTCCGGCACCAAAGGCCCGTGTTTCCATCCTGGGGGATATCCGAACTTCCTAGGGTCATCCCACCATTGTTGCTGGCCGTCTGCCCAGATGCAGTAGATGACGTTGGTACCTACTAGCACGGCGAAACACACCCAGAAAGCGCCTCGCCACTGCACTAAGGTCGACTGGGAAAAGAAATAAACATTGAACTTTTGGTTCTGTAACAACTAGCACAAAATTAAAGTTCACGATAATTATTGTCCTGAAATTTTATGAAATACGACAAAACGTTTTAAAAGATAAAACTAGAACACAAATAAGCAAAACACCTAAAATTCTACATCTACAATGCACCTGCAAACGCCTAAAACGAAATATCTACAATTGAATTCCGATGAACTAGGTATATAACTTACATCAGGCGTCATTAGACCAATAAGGAAGGGTGTGATGATGCCAGCAAAGGTGGATGTCGTGTTTACTAATGAAGTCAATGACCCAGCATAGTTTGGCGCCAAATCCAAAGCATTAACCTGTAAGCAATAAAAATATTTTGTTTGGTTTAATATTTTTCTACTGGTATCTTTAAACAACTGTACCCTGTAGGGTTCTTTTTAAAAAAAAAAACAAATTTAATAAAAGTATAGCTGCTTTGGTTCCTTTTTATTGAGGAGATTAAAATTATATCTTGAATACGAAATTTTAAAACACTTCCCGTGTTAGGTAGGTACTAAATTTTTGAAAAACTTTATATCTTGGTACTGGTTTTAATATAGTAGTTATGAGTAATCAATTTATATGCGCAGAGCTTCTCCAACAATTTGCATTAATTGTGCATTCCTGCTTATCGTTTTTTGGACTTGGCATACATATTTTCTTATGATCGTTTGAACGCTGCGGTTAAAACAAAAATCGTGTCTCATGGCGTGCCCTGGCGAGGTTACGCCCAGCAGTGAATTATTATATGTGTAGGAAAATAAAATGTAAAGATGTACCTTCATACCGCTGTAGAAACCTCCCATGAGAGCCATAGAGAGCACAAAGCACGCTATAGCGAGGTTTCTGTCACAACCAGCGTACGAAGCACCAACGATGCAGATAGCAGGGCCAGTGGCAGCTGTAAATTGAAAATAATAATTTCAAATAAGTAATTTTGTGGTTGCATTTCTAACCTTACCTAACCTAACCAAACCAGGCGTTGACGTCAGGTTAGGTCAGGTCATGTCTGGCAAAGTACTGTGAGTGATTCTTTCATCACCGTCAAGGTTTGTCAGCCCTTTATACACAAGTCATAAATGTAATCAAAAATTTATGATCAGATCTACCATGATAATTTACGGCAGTATACTGCTAACTAAACCAGGTAGTTTTGATGGTTACCTGGAGCACAATTTGTATGATCAATAGGAATGGAAATACCAACCAATAGTAGTGTGAATGATCCTCCCAGTCTTGATGGTATGCCAGCCCTTCTTGACACAAAGGTCACAAACGTAGCCAAAGATAAAGGAGCTGATCCACATGGCAATGTAGGGCAATGCAGTGAGTGTTCCAGTAGTTTTTATGTTGAACTTGAGCACGTCGTTAGTGTACTTGGGGAGGTCAGTCACCATTGTGTAGTAGCCCCAGTCGTGGCCAACCTGTGGAACGAATGAATAGGTTTATAGGTTAATGATGACAGTGTAGCCATAATGTAGCGGTGGAACACAATTAGTAGTGTTACAAGCCACTTGCACAGTGGCCCTGATGTAAATATCGCATTGTAGGAATAATATATTTTTGTTATAGAGTTTTTAGCAGATAACTAATACTATTTCTCTCTCTGATAAGATCTGATATGATAATTTTGCGCTATTTTTGGCTAGGTATAAAGAGGAAGGTAGGTAGGTATTATCAGATATGAAAAAAGATTGATTTTACAAAGATTATGGAGAGAAGATCAGACAATCTAAAAAAATATCTTTATCATAATCACATTATTTGCGAAGAAAAATATTAACATTCTTTTTCTCAAATTGATCTTTTTGAAAATTATTGCTGTTGTTAACAATATAAATGTTGTAAAAGGTGGTTCGTATTAACCTACAATAACTAAAACATCTTTTTATTTTCAAGGGTGTATTAATTTTTAAAAACAAAATTACTGTTATTTTTTACCGCAAGAAGAAATAAATAGGATCACTTTGCTGTCCGTCTCTCACGACCCTTTTCTCGAGAACGCGTACAGGTATCGAGTTGTAATTAACAACATATACTCAAAATTACGACCACTCCTAACTTAATTAAATAGAAAATACGGCTGTTTATACTCTAAAAAAAACCTTTTGTGACCTTCTCGACGGAAAAAAATTCTTCGGGTAAATTCCGTGTACAGTCGGTTGTAGCACATAAGGTACCACGGTTACTCCAAAAGAACTGAATTATTTTTGTCCCCAGCAATATTTTTTTCTTGTCATGAATATTTTTTTGTAGAAAATGACTTCTTTTAAGGGAATAAGTTTAAACTTTTATGATGTATTTACCGGGAATAAAAATAATTCAGTTCTTTTGTAGTACCCCTGGTACCTTATGTACTACAACCGACTGTACCTACATCTATGAAATTTGGCAAGTTGCTTTTTTTAGGATAATATCCAAAAATTTGATTTATTCCCATCATATGAAAAGCCGTGTGATGCCGGCAAAGAATAGCATCACCCCATTTCTTACCCATGGGTGTCGTAAGAGGCGACTAAGGGACTCGAGGGTGTGTATTGCAAATTTAGGCGACGGGCTGACAACCTGTCACTATAGTGATACACAGTTATCTGATTAACCCTCAAACTTTTGTCAGACGTGGTGTTAATATCCGTTAAACGGCCGTTAACGCTCTGCCTACCCCGTAAGGGATATAGGCGTGATTTATGTATATGAAAAGGCATGATGTGCATGTTACGGAACCCTCGGTTGGTAAGTTTTAGTCTAGCTTAGTTGTTCTTTTTTTTTCAAAGTGCTTACACTACTGTTATCAGATGTGCTGTTTCATAAGTAGGTAAGTAGAATAATAAAATATTCAAGGTCGTATCAACGGAAACAGTCAATTACAACAACAAATCGGTTCCGTAACCAATTACGTATTATATTAACCTACAACTTATACTTATGTTGAATATTTCCGTAAGTTTCTTGGCAGGTGAAAGTAAGTAATTAATTACAGAACTTAAAGTTAACCAATATTACCTTAATTACAAAAATATTTTACTCGTTTTAATGAGGTACCAAGTTCCAACCTATCGTACAACACAGGCTCCTAGTTCTTTACGCTTTCTGTTCCTGTATCTAATATATATAAACGAGTAATGCTATACGGGGTGTAAGGAACAGCCCTCCGAATACTGATAGGGTGCATACAGTATATGAAACTGAACAACTTTCCCCTAGAAAAATATATCAGGAAATGACAAAAATAATCGACCTCCCGTACTAAATATAGATCAGCTGACTGTTATTTACTATGGGAAGTCAAAAAAATTTTGTGTCTCCCAAAATATATTTTCATGGGCAGTTGTTCAGTTTCATGTTCTTAATGCACCCGGATTCGGAGGGCTGTCCGCTACACCTGTATATATGTAAAGGATAGCCCCCCGAATACTAAGACCATGAAACTGAACAACTTCCCATGATAGAATGTATTAGAAAACGTAAAAAAAATAGTTACTTTGCGTAGTAATTGCAGTAATTTTGTATGAGAGGTCAATTTTATTTGTCGTTTCATGACATATGTTCCCATGGGAAAGTTTTTCAGTTTCATGGTCTGCATGCACCCTATCAGTATAAAGAGGGCTGCCCCTTACACCCCGAACATATGACCGTATATACAGGGTGTAACGGACAGCCCTCCTGAACTGACAGGGTGCTAGCAGACCATGAAACTGAACAACTCCTCATAAAAAAACGCAAGATTCACCACAGTTGCATTGTACCTGATATACACCTACATTTTGAAAATAAATAACATCGTTCGGTGTGCGTTAACAGTAAGATGTTTAGGACAATGAAATGACGGCAGCTTCAATTGATTCTTACTCAATACTGTCAACTTTATCTATCACTCCTTTGACATAGGGTAAATACGCTGAATATCTGTTCACCTCCAGTTGCTTCTCTTCCCTGTTTTTATCGGACGCTAAACTCTCGTGTAGCCATTTTGAACTAGAACTTTATCCTAATTTGGCCCTAAGTCAGGTAGTTAATTTTTTGTAATTATCTGATAAGATAATTATTTATATTATTTGATAAGATAATTACAAAGAGCACTCAAGATTTACAAGAAAAAGAATAACCTGAATTATTATTATTATTATTATTATAATTAGCCTATCAGATCCCACTGCTGGGCAAAGGCCTCCCCCGCGGTTTTCCACTTGTTGCGGTCTTGAATATGGCTGGATATTCAGATCACAATTAAGATTGTCTGTTTGCACAGCAAAGCATGTTTTAAACGTGCTTGGCTGTTAGATATGGTTTTATATTAGTTACTCAGAAATATGTGTGTGATCCTAGTTCTAAAGTGCAATACTTACAGCAGCCCAAACCAAAGCCCAAACTGGCGCAGACCGTAAGATAGCCTTCCACGGCACAGGGTCCTTTTTGCTCTGGACTTCAGCCGTCGTCACATTGGCATTCAGATATGCGAGTTCTTTCTTTGAAATGTATGGATGAGTATTCGGTGTACTATAACACAGGAGACTCTGGAAATTTAGTTTATGGTTTAATTTTTGACCTTCATATCTTAAAAAACATTGAAAAGCCATTACGGGCAGTATAACTGGACATCAGTGGTAGAATAAAGCACTGTTTGTTCATTTGCTACGAGTTCACAACATACCCATAAAACGAACCACAAGAGGCCAAATCCACCGAAGAAGAAGAAAACATATTTCCAGTCTCTTCCATCGTCAAGCAGAATACCGGACATAAAAGAACCAAAAATATTTCCTATTTGAGCTCCCCCAAAGACCAAAGCACCTTGGAACCCTCGTTCATGAGGCGGAACCCATCTGGCCAACATTATCATCAGGGCAGGCATGGTCGGGCCCTGAAAAAAAAGAAGATATTTGAAATGACGGCAATTGATTTAATATTATAAAAAATATATTCGTAACATATTACCATAAAAAATATTTTGTTAATCAAATAACTTTGCTTAAAAAAGATTTACTTTCTTTGCATACAAAATATAGTAAGTAATAGAAGAAAGTAATAATAATAGTAAGAAAAAGAAGTTCAAAATTAAACTCAGAAATCATAGACTCAAAATTCTTATTTCGTAGCCAAATAATAAACTGTTTTCATAAATAACTTAGATTTTGTTTTAGTATTGCAAAACAAATTCTCGCGTGCCCCAAATGCCCCAATACAAACTTGAAAATTGGTACCCCTAAAACCTTGGCACAAGTTGAGCTCTCAAACTTCATCGACACTGCTCGAGATGAAAACTAAACAAGAGTTTTCAACTGGGTCAGTGTTGTTTGCTCTACATTGAAACATTTCTAGGAAAAAATATTAGTGCATAAGAAACTGATGACTTACCTCACCCATTCCTTGAAGAACTCGCAATATGAACAGCCAGGTGGCGCCACCGGCTCTGATCACCATCGGAGTAATGAAGGTAAACAAGGCAGTACTAAGAAGCCCCACGCCGAGAGTCCATTTGCCCCCAAACTTTTCTGCCAAATAGCCCCCAGGGACTTGTGTCGCTGCGTACCCGTAGTAAAAACCGCTGAGGATGAAACCCTGGGTGGCTTGGTCCCATTCAAAGAGGGCATGCTGAAATTAAACACAGTTGATAAATATGATACTTTTTATCAGTTTGGCCGGACATTTATTTATTTAAATGCACAACAAGAGAGTAAAAGCTCTGGGCTTTTTATTCGAAACTCTTTAGACTTCATAAACTTATATGCTCATGGTAGAAAGAATCTCATCGCAAATATAATCAGAAAAAGCTGAGTTAGTATATTCCTTATTTTTGTCCTTTTACAGGTGGTGAACCTGTGTTTGTTTTGTGAAATACTTGCAGAATTTTCTACCGCAGCCAGGCACGATTTTAACCCGTGAGACTTTTGTTATCAGTACTAGCGACGCCTCTACCGTCTGGGCTACCACGGTTCAATCATTGCCTGCGAAAAAATGCAAAAGTATCTACGAAATATGGCCGGGATAGTTTAAAAACTTATTCGACTAACTCTCATTTATTACAGATTGGTTGTAGCCAACCAGCGATAAATTCAATACCAAATTTTCTACACTTCTTGTGTTGGGTATACAAAAAACTGTAATAAAGTTTGGTTGGTAACCTAAAAGTTTATCGGCACACGTAATGTTAAAAGTATCCCTTTAAATATATATTGCTGTAATGATGATATTTGTAACAAAGGCGTTATTAACATTTATTTTTACAGTAATATTTGGCTGTTATTGCTAATAATTAGTACCTAAGCACTTTGTGATGTTTGAAGAGGCATCACATCATGTATTACATTTGCAGTTATGCATTTACGATACACGGTAACAACATGCGAAAGGCAGGGAATTGCGATAAATATTTATTTTACGGAGTAAATAAGTATATTACAAAACATTTGCAGAACTGTGCAATTAAAATTTATCATCATGTCATGATAACATATTGAAATATTTAGGTTACATTGCGTATATTATAGGATTACATTTTCAAAAATATTGTTAAATATAACAGGAAATGGTTGATTTTGAGACAATACATACATGCCATTAAGAGCCAACAGTCCACTGCTGATTGAGCAGAGGCCTTCCAGATTAATTTATTCTTTAGTTGGTTTTTACGACGTCCATGGGTAGAATTGGATTGTTTCTATTCTAAGCCGGCATCGAACGTCATCACACATTTTGGACATTCCGTCATAAATTACTCTAGCTGCGAACATCATTCTTTCAAAATTCCTGATCTGAATGATGATTTTACACCCGGGAGAGACACACACTCTTTTCTGAGTATCAACATATATTCAAAAAGAATACGTTTAAACACATAATTTAAAACAAACAAGTTGAGGTAGTCCTTACATATGATGACCACATTTACTGCACTAATTGAATAACTGTAATTTGGGAATTAAAAATAGGGCCAAATAACAATTACTCATCACTCTGATGTGCTACACAGCATGATTAAAAATAAAAACATTGTTGTGACAAATGACCATGCCGCGAGGAACCCATCATTTCAAAATGTATGTCACGGCCAATTTTAAACAGAGAGTTCCCATACTTTGATATATGGTCGGTTAAAATCCCAAGTTTTTTATTGGATGCCATTGTGTCATCCTTATTTTCAACTAAAACTGATGCATCAATGAAACTGCGTGCTTGTAAAATGTATCGTGTACAGTCGAGCTCAACTCACGGTAACCCTTCATATACCTGTGGTACATTGCGTCTACTAGGTAATTTGAACCTTATTACCGTCAGTTTACAAAAGGTGGTACACTTGTGGTTCTACAATACGGACTATAAGTTAATAATGGGGTTTAGAGTTTTGACCAGACCTGAGCTCTATCTTAGCCCAAGGTACTGTATGGAAATTTGAATATTCATTTTTTCGTGTGGGGAATTTCCAACTTGTATGTTAAATTTTAAGTTGTTGAGAAACGTTCAGAACATTTACAAATATACAGGGTATTCGGTAGAGTTTTGTACATACGATAAAGGACGTTTCTACTCGTGATTCTGAACAACTTTTACTATGAGGCCACATGCGAATTCGCAAAAAAAAAAGATTTTCCTCAGTAAAATTCATACCTACTCGGCAAAAATGTATAGAACACCCTAAAAAAAACTTCCAAATTCGCATGTGGCCTCATAGTAAAAGTTGTTCAGAATCACGAGTAGAAACACCCTTTATCGTATGTACAACGTTCTACCGAACACCCTGTATTGTATCTTTTTATTTATTTATCTATCATTATTGTAGGTCAACAAAATGTAAGTATATGATAAGAATTATAAATTAGATTTAGTATCTATGCAAGTATTAAATTATTCATAAGTTTATATCATTGATTTATTATTATATTTTCTTCATACTTATTTTATGACTTAAATTTTGATTAAATAAGTAAAATGCATTATATGACATAGACGTTACGAGTACGAAATTCAAAAATTAACTCCAGTTGAAAAAAATACTTACTTTAAGGAAAAATGAAACATGATTTAGTACAGTTCCACGCTGTCTAATCCTAGGTATTAATTCAATAACATTATAATATGCGTCAATCTAGTCGAGCATAGACAGAATAGTATCAAATTATAGATTAGTATTTTGCAACAGCCGATTGATTCTTTGTTTAATGTAGATGATTGTGGGTGTGGGTCAGCCAGTAACAGCGATAAATGGACGAGTGGATTCGACAGATTAGCATTAATGATAAAGTATATTTATTGATCATAAAAAGTTTACCAATATGGCGATAGCCACTCATAAACCAAAATTTGGTTTTCCAAGCAGTCGCAACTTAAATAAACTTGATGATGGACAAACATGTACAACTCCACATTGCAACTATCCTATAAAAAATTGGTTGGTTATTCCGAATTACTTGATTGATCGATGTCAGTCCGTAAAAGTTTGGAATGACCTGCTGATTTTTATCGGAAACAGGTGATCGGGTTTTTTGGTGGAGATAGACTTAAAATATTCGAAAAATATTGCTCTCTTGTATCATCTATCTAACTATCTATTTTACTTTATGCTTAAAACCGTAGGAGGGTGAACATTTCACCAAAGGCTTTTAACACCATTCTTTATTAAAAGAAACGGTAAAGCAAGTGCTATAAATCTTCTTTTCCAATGAGATTCAACCTAATATTTTTTCCTCTAAGCGCTGACCACTTTATTTGCAGCCAATCAAATAATGCAGAGTGATTTGGTATCAGAACATTAAGCTGTTAAACACTTTCTTATTCGTTGTATGATCGCATCATATTTTTACCTAAAGATATTATGATAGTGGTTATTATTTGTGCAGTAAGAAACCGTTGTGTATTGATTGCGATATTAACCTCTACGACACTGTGAGTGATTTGTTTGAAGATAACAAACTGTGTAGTTAAATGAGGTATTTATCCTGACCTTAAGTTCGGTTGAAGGCTAAACTGCTTGACAATTATTACAGAAACCACAATTGAAAATGTGAATAACAAGTGAAAATTGAGCCGGAGATACAATAGAAACAATATTAGTTACAAGAACTTTAAGGAAAAGTGCGTTGCCGATCTACAAATGTTGTATGGGATACCATTATAATTAATTGTTTTTCATCCATGTTCCTCAGAGAATCTGAACTCAGTTGTCCAGTATCAGATTCTGATTCACCCCTTAAAATATTTTCATTAATTTATTCTATAAATATAGAGTCATCGCTCGGTCAGGAGTCAGGGGAAAAGTAATAACAATATGGTGCTTTTGACCTTAACAAACTATTAGAATACTTATTTAATAATAAATTGAGAAACTTAGTATACTTACAGGTTTCAGATTTGGAGTTCCACTGCCAGTGACATTGTTTAAAATGTCTTCGCTAGGACAGGCGTCAGGGTCGAAGTGGGAATTATCTGAGGCATTAAGGGGCTTGACCATCTCAATAATGGCAATGTTTAGGCAGACTCTCATGGTGTAGGCATTGCACACACCCATCAGGCCCATGACTCCCAATATGTACCTCTGTGGAATTATGCAACCTGAAATAGAGAGATATTGTATATAAGTTTGACAGCATACAAAAGGATATTTGATTCGGGCAATTGTCATAAATATCGTAGGTTGCTACGGTTGCTTGATACTATCACAAATTACGTGCGACAAGCTGAAACGTGTGCTTCTTCTTCTTTTTGTGTGGGACAGCGAGTCGACGAGTGACCCGATGAACCGTGTGCTTATTGTATTCAATAAGTACTTATAATATGTCTGCACATTTTATTTCTTCATTAAAATGTTGCAAAATTACAAAGTTACACAATGTTATAATTGTAAAATGTCGAAGTAGCGAATTTTCAAAGTTTTTTTTCATTCTCTTTGCAGCCTCCGCTAAGCGGTACGATCGACGATCCGATGAACCCTAATGTTGCACGTTCTACAAGCCTCTATAAGTACTTAGTATTGCAACAGGGATCACTGAATTGTTGTTCCATTTAAAACACTTTTATCTACACTCGTCTCATAATGTTCGAATCATGAACTCGAAATAGTTGTATAAAGTCCTGCTTTATGCATTCTGCCTATATAAATTACAGTTCAATAGATATTACAGCGTAATGTCTTAATAAGAATGCTCTTACTTCGATAAAGTTGAGAAATATAACACTTTTTTTTGCCAATACTCAAATCGCCATCTTCCGCCGCACCTGTAAGTTGTTGCTGCACGGTAATTGTTCGATTGTTGTTTAGTTTTTTTTATAAGGTTGTTGTTGAGATGTTGTTCAGTTATTATTCAGTAGAGTTGTTCAGGTATTGTTTAGTTGTTGTTCAGACGTTGTCATTGTACCGATGTTGATCAGAGGATGTTCAGTTATTGTTCAAATGATGTTCACTTATTTAGTTAAATTGTTGTTCAGTTGCTGACTTGACATCTGAACAACGACATAGACTAGAATTTTTCAAAAATTTATATTAAGCCATATTACGTTCACGTATGGTATCGGGCCTTGCAATCTCCGGTGCGGACATTTGGAATAGTGTATAACTGAGTTTTTTTTTTAGTGTAGATAGTGTATGCAACTGCATTTAACTATGCATTAGAATGCTCGTGTCAAAATATTACACGCTATGCTACGCCTCGTGTGATAAACAGACACTCGCATTCTAATGACCTCCAACATATGACAGTTGCATAAACTACTATTCTGATTCAGAGAGTCATTATAATCATATTATAAAAAAAAATTGCAACAAAACTATAATAAAACTATAATTTAGTACGACTTCGCATAGTAGTAAGATCAAATATTTCAAACTGTGTTAAAGTGTAAGTGCATACGAGCTCGAAAATAAAATCGCAATTCTTTTAATTTACCTTATTTATCCCAATTCAAAGTTAAAGTATAATTTTTTTATTATATAAGTACTTTTATAATATGGATACTTATCCATAATTGCATGTTAATAAGTTATAACTAGTAGTAGGTAAGTATTGAAAGCAAAGTAGGTATATAGCAGTAGTAAAAAAGTTTGTAATATTTATTTTATTATATTATCAAATGAATAAATAAATATCTAAATAATAAATGAAAAAATGATGTCACCATCAGTCATTAGTGCAGTTGCCAATATGCTATAAAACCGAATCTAAATTTGGTATTTTCATTTATTTATTATAGTAATT
Organism: Tuta absoluta; assembly: GCA_027580185.1. Classification (NCBI taxonomy): domain Eukaryota; kingdom Metazoa; phylum Arthropoda; class Insecta; order Lepidoptera; family Gelechiidae; genus Tuta; species Tuta absoluta. The sequence goes on along the minus strand of JAQAHW010000016.1, from coordinate 12,086,669 downwards.
AGTCGTAATACAGGATACCTGTTATATTTATTTGTGTAGTATTAGAATATATATATTTATCCAAAATTTTTCGGGGTACATCTGTCCCAGTCACTGACAGGCTTGAGCTTCTAGGCATGGAGTTGACATCAAATCTAAACTTCGGCGCGACCATCGAGTACAAGGCTCAGACGGCGGCTAAAAAGCTGGGCGTCCTGAATAGAGTGAAGCGATTCTTTACGCCTGGACAGCTTTTAACTCTTTACAAAGCACAAGTCCGATCCTGCATGGAGTATTGCAGTCACCTTTGGGATGGCTCAGCCAAATACCAACTTGCCGCTCTTGACTCGGTGGAACGCAGGGCCAGGAGGCTCATAGGCGACATAAAACTGGTGGACACCAAGCTACATAGCCTGGCACATCGCCGCAAGGTTGCCTGCTTGTCGGTATTTATAGATTGTACTTCGGAGAGTGTGCTCAAGAGCTTCACGACCTTGTTCCACCAGCTCCCTTCTACCATCGGACATCCAGACGCACCGCCGGATACCATCCGTACCTGGTAGCCATTCCACCAATTCGGACTAAGCGCTTCCAGTCATCATTTATAATGCGCACTGCTAAAGAGTGGAACTCACTTCCTGCGTCTGTGTTTCCAAAAGCATACAACCCTAATCTCTTCAAAGTAAGAGTGAACAGGCTTCTTCTGGGTGAGCTCGCTCCATCTTAGACTCTGTCTCTGTCCTATGACCTAGACTAGAGTCAAGAGCAAACCCATCATTAATAAAAAAAAAAAAAATTGCTAACAATAGTCTTTGTCTCTTTAATTCTGAAAAGTTATTTTAAATTTTGATGACTAAGGTGGCATTTGCACTCGTTCAATGTCCTTGTTGAGCCACTATCACACATGCCACACAAATTGCGGTAATTTGTCTGTCCGGATCCGGTATTACTAACGGAAGGAGTTGTCTGAAACCGCATGTGAAAGCACTGAAGACACTGCACCGTAGGCTGTCATATGCTGATGGCCTTAATAGTTGAATTGTATTTATGGATCTGAAATATCGTAAGTGATAAAAAAAACAATATTCGTAATGCATAGAGTAAACCAAAACATGTATATAGTAGAAAGTATGATTAAAAGTGATATTAAAAGTTACTTTATCAATATAAAATATAAATATTTTTGAAAAATTACGTAGAAGATTCGTTCCTACTGAACTATTTCTTTTTTTATTGATATTGTTTTAGAAACAAAGCATTGATGGAAGAAACTATGGATTTCAATACCTACTTAAATAGGGTTATTTTTTATTCAGCCCGGAAATCAGCTGCTCCATTGAAAAATTCATACCTACTCGAACAAAATGTATGGAACAGCTGGATTTATTTTCGCGATTTCGCAGTGACATCATAATAAAAGTTGTTCAGAATCATGAGTAGAATCGCCCTGTAAAATTTCCGGGGTGAATAAAAAATAACCCTGTATTATACAATATTGCTGTTTTAGTTTCTTATAATTATCACGTTGATGTTTTATGTAACACAGCGTAACCCAATTATCTGTTGTTCTTAGTTTCGGTCTTTTTTTGGGTTCGGAATTTAGGAACGAGTCTTTTGACCTTGATTTTTTTATCATTGCATACAAATACTACTCCAAAACGAAGATCTAAAAATCCACTTTAAGTTTTATAGTTTAACGCTTTGTAAGCATGTTAAAACAATAATTGTTTTATCCTTGGGCGACGTACGTTGAATCGCTCGCTTTAGTCAGTATTTTAGTTTAAAATCTCTCTTTTTACTCTAGAATTCTTCGTTCTACTCGGGATTTAAAATAGCGCCCTCTCATTAAATATATTTAAGGTCTCTGTTATAAAAACTTTTTTAACTATGTTTATTACAATGTATTCAAAATTCTTAAATTAATTATCGATTAACATGCTTGCATGCATAAGATTGTTTGTACAAAGAGAAAACGTTTTTTTGCGATGTGGCGCCGCTGCTGTAGAGTTCACGGCTACACTCGCCTTAACATTTCTTGTTTGATTATTTTCGCACTACTCTGTTTTTCTATACTTTTTCCTCCACCCAACGGTGTCTGGAAGGGATCGCTTGTGAGTGATAAGGCCGCTTTTGCGCATATTAGCTACGAATTTTCCTGTTCTTTTGTTTGTTATTTTTGTGCTATTAAGTGTTTTTACTTACTTATTTTTACTCGCTTACTTTTTGTTTTAGGAAGATTTTCATGTTTTTTTTGGCCAAGAATTGCCGTGTGATGCCCGTTTAGATATTTAAGAATAGTATCACCCCATTTCTTTTCCGTAGATGTTGCAAGAGGCGACTAAGGCACTCGAGGCTTTCATCTGCATTACAATTTCAGGCAACAGGCTGACAACCTTTCATTATAGTGATACACGATTATTCTTAGACAACCCTCAAATATTTGTCAGCCGGGGCGATAACGATCGTATTCGCATTTAAGAGAGGCGTGATATGTGTATGTGTCTAAGATTATCACAATGTATTCCAAAATGAAAAATAAATCATTCATAAACGAGCTTTTTTATTCTAGAAGATTCTCCTTCTATAATGAGTAACATTGCCTTCTTATAGCTGAGTTCAAAACAGTCGCAAAGGAATTTGTAAGCTATCAACGCAAATTATTTAAAGACCTTAAATTCTTACCCATCACATACGGCCAAACAAACAACGTAACTTGATGCTTGCTTATTCAAGCAATATATGCACAGTCACAATTTTCCTCATAAAATGTCTAACAAAGTCATACGTATCTACATAATTTACAGTTAAAATCTTATTAATATTTACGAGGTCTGAGGACATTGGAGGGCAACCACGGTCAGGAATTATAAGCGTTTGTGTCGCACAGATTTATACCACGGTGTATCTCATTTATTCGTTGATATTATTATCCTCGTGAATAAGGATGACTTGAAAATCAAAAGGTGTTTATAGCACGAAGGACTTTTTATCACAGATCTTGCAGCTACCTAGCTTGAAGAAAGAGTTTAGCAATTCAATTTGGTAATGCTGCCAGTATTTTTGGTTATTTATATCACAGATGATTGGAAGATTTTGTAGATTAATTTTTTTCATACATACAAGTTGACTATAAGAGTATTTTTTTATTATGTACGTATCGTTATATAAAAGAAATATGTGAGAAAAGCAACCAAAGTCCAACGTATAAATACATAGTATAAAATAAAATCGATTTCTTTTTCCGGATGTACCGGTTGGTGGGTCTTGCGTGTCTCTTCTTCAAAACTTCGCAACGGAATTTTATGAAGTTTTTTTATAAGTAGAATTATTCAAGAGGAATGTTTATAGGTACAATTCATGCCGGGAAGAGGTCATATTTGTAATTAGACTAAGTAGTTAAATAAATACGTGTTCGTAAGTTTTTAGGTATACAAATTGCTATATGAAACATGTAGAGTATTTTGTATGCTCTAGATGTTTTAACACTTAATTTGATGCGGTTTTTTAATAGATGGAGCAATTCAAAATGAAACTTTATATGTATAATGTATTCCAGCTTGGGTGTCATTCCCGCGGTAGTTTAAAATAACTTAACATGATCTAAAATTCCTATTGGATCCATGTCTTCAGTCCGAGCAGCTTGTTAGTTGTTGGTGTTTTCTGGTTTAACAAACTGACGCATTAACCCCTCATACAATCTGATGCAAATCATGACGTGACAGTCACTATTTAGGTCAGTTTGATTAGTGCCCCATTTCACGAAATTAAAACAAGGAATCAATACCCTTTTTCACGAGATCAAAATAAAGGCACCGTGTTTAAGCTTCGATATAACTCGCATGATATAATAACCTTAACAAGTTTTTGCCGTATCTTTGACCTATTCTGTGGGATATCATGTTGGGCTAATAAGGTAAAGCTTGAATAGTACTCAGATGATACAAAAACCCTAATGGGGCTACCATTACTTTGGTCTGTGGGTTGTGGGTGGGTCTAAGTATATAGTTGCGTAGGAGTTTCATGACTGGTAAAGTTTAGAGGCAACTCAAATCTTCTAGACGCGTTTTCTTGCCATCTGAAGAGTTGACGGTGATGTAGACCATAGCGTCATAGACATTAAGGGCGGGCCGTGAGAAAATGGGTATTTTTGGATGCACCCAATTGCGTTGGGGAATACGTTAAACACCTAATGTTTTAATGTATAATGATTTTTTATTATATTATCTAGATTTTTGTCGCAGGAAAACACGATTAAAGAAAGTTTGCTCGATAGATTAATTTTTCAAAGTTGGTCTATTTTTACACTTTTTTGCGTAGTGTATAGGAATCTTAAGAATTTATCATATTATTTTATGCGAATGCGATACGTCTTGTACATTACTAGATTCTTGTCGCACAGTTTTTGATTACTTGTTTATTTGGCAAGAAATTTCCAAAACAGTGAAAAATCGGCTAAATATAGCGATTCCGCTCTGTTCTCACACACAGGATTTGCCATTACTGGGAAAGGGACGTTTAAAAGTTTCAGGAAGGCCTTTTATTACTTACATGATCTAAGGGCTCTAGTAAAAGCCGTGTCCTTTGGCCTGTTCTGTGGTACTCGACTCTTCTGTCCTAACAGGTTATGCGCCTGAGACGGCGCTTCTTGGTCCTCCATTGCAATCGATTTCTTGTCGTGTGAGGTATCTTTTTATGTGGATCTTTCTGTAAATATAATTTTGTTTTCCTTGCTCGTTGTATTGACAATAATATTTGAACTAAAGATGCAAATACAAAGTATATTACTGTGAACGTTTAACATAAAGATGTTCAATAAAAGTTGTACAATATATTTAAAAAATTGCAACTATAGGTAGGTACGCGAAAAGTTTTGGACAGACAATCATTTTGTAAACATCATGATAAAACGAGTTTGCAATATTTACCAATCTTTCAACAAAACTGATAACGAACGCGTTGTCGTTATGCTATAAAATTATACGACTAGTATTAAATTCAACTAACTAAACTTTGGTTGTCTATTTATTTCATTAGTTTATTGCTCTCGAAATTTCTAGAAAATACGAAAACGCGAATACCTATATTTGCGGCATAAACGTGGAAACAAACACACTTTTAACACGTTCACAGCACTGTATCACAAAAAAACGTGTTTCAACGGAATTATATGTTTTATTCGCGGAGCCGTCGTACGAGCGCTGCGCCCGCGCACATGGCGAATATTGCGATAGAGATCGAAGTACGGTTCGCCACGGGCCAGCCGCAAGCGCCGCAAAGCCTGAGGTTGTCGGCCTTGGGTGGTACTGGTGTCGAGTCTGTTATACGCATTCCATAGCCAATTTTACAATCGTGTTTACGTGTAAAAATACAAGCAGTTTTTCAACTTATTTTTAATCAAAGTCATAAGGCGTCAGGGTTGATTCTTAAATTAAAACATCAAATTTTATTGTATACAAAAAGGATACGCCGTGTGATGTCGGCTTAGAATAGCATGACCCCATTTCTTTCCCGTGGGAGTTGTAAGAGGCAACTAAGGATTTCGAGGGTGTGTATTGCAATTTTAGGCGATGGGCTAACAACCTGTCACTATGGGGATACACAGTTTTTCGAATGACCCTCAAATATTATTTGTCAGACGTGGCGTAAATTACCTTTTTGCGGCCGTTTACGCTCTGCCTTCCCCGCAAGGGTTTATAGGCGTGATATATGTATGTATGTATGTACAAAACAGCTGGCACTTACCTAATAAAATGCATTTTCTGCCCAAAATTGCTGCTTCTTACGAAACCGTTGAAACGCTCTCTAATTTTAGATTTATCTTTATCATATAAATCAATATCATCAACAATATACGAGAGATCGTGCCCTATGGCGTACCTTGGGGGGAGGCCTACGTCCAGCAGTGGACTGCAATAGGCTGATGTATGTATATAATCAATCGCCACTTTGGTAACCATGTTGGCAGCAAATGATTTGACGTCTCTTTTGTTGTTCTTTCTTCACTAGAATAGATATATATATATTTTTCAATTTACTTAGGATCCCGTTTGCCAGAATCATAACCAGCATGTCGTTTGATTCACACAAGCGCCGGCGCAGAGACATAGGCCACTGGATCAGTTATAACTCGGGACTTAATGACATAATAATACATACTACATATATTACGTGATAAATATCAACAAGAAAAAAAAACATTATTGGATATATTTCAAATTATTTAGTCAATGAAATGCGAGATTCATTTTGGCACTGATATTTTATTGTTACCGTAAAGGAGAGTGATGCCGGCCTAGATGGCCGAGTGATGCCGGCCTAGATGGCCGAGTGATGCCGGCCTAGAATAGCATAACCCCATTTCTTGCCAATGGGTGTCGTAAGAGGCGACTATGGGACTCGAGGGTTAGATGTGTATTGCAATTTTAGGCGATGGGCTGACAACCTGTCACTATAGTAATACACAGTTATCTGATTGACCCTCAAACTTTTGTCAGACGTGGTATTAATATCCGTTTTATGGCCGTTAACGCTCTGTATACCCCGTAAGGGATAAAGGCGTGATTTATGTATGTATGTATGTAAAGGCGAGTATTACCGTAGAAATGAAAAAAATTGTCTTGCTACCAGATACTGTTCTAGATTCTAACACAAATTATCAAAATAAGTCTGTTGGTTCTGGTGTGTAAAGAATAAACAATTTATTATAAGCTTGAGGTGTCCCACTGCTGGGCAAAGGCCTTCCCCTTCTTCCACATTTCCATTTTTTGAGCCATGTTCATCCAGTCCTTCTACCTTGTCTTGCCATCGTGTTCGTGGTCGACCTCGCGCCCGTTTCGCATTAGGAGCAACCCAAATACTTGCAGTTTTTACCCAATGTGTTCTTGGCATTCTGGCAGTATATCCAGCCCTATCCCACTTCAAACAAAACAAGCACGACAGTTTTAAAATGTATTTAAATCTTATATAAATTATAATAATATCCGATATGTACCACAAATATTCGATCTTTTGATATGTGTTGGAAACTTGGTTTCGTCGGCCTCCTTGAGGATATTTTCAAACCTCATGGATGTGTAAGATTGCCCTTGAATTTTATTCTAAAATATACATACATACATATATCACGCCCATAATCCCTTATTTATTTATTTATTTACGATTTATTGTACACATGAACATTAAAGAGAAAAACACATAAAGAATACAGACACAACAGGCACTGCTTATCTCTAATAAGAAATTTCTTACAGCAGACCTAGGGAAGAGTAATGGTATTATACGATACAGGGTAGGCAGAGCGTAAACTGCCGCTTAAAATGGACATTTACGCCACGTCTGACAAATATTTGAGGGTCATTCGGAAAATTGTGTATTGCTATAGTGACAGGTTGTCAGCCCATCGCCTAAAATTGCAATACACACCCTCAAGTCCCTAAGTCGCCTCTTACGACTCCCACGGGCAAGAAATGGGGTGATGCTATTCTTAGCCGGCAACACACGGCAAAAAAACAACAAGATATATATGTGAGTTTTTGGATTTTCTAATAATTTATTCAAACATAATATCTCAATGCTTCGCTGTTTCTATGAGGAATTTATCTTTCATCTTTGGCTTTTTTAACATGGGATAAATGAATATGACATCATTATTAGTTGTCATGTTTCAAATACGAATTTTCGCATGTAAGTTTCAGAAATGTTCCAGCCCTAAACACACCTGCGTTTAGTTCATACTTACCTACGAGTAATCTTGAATTTTGACAGCAGGAAATATTTTTTTTATGTTTTTAAATATGATCTTTTTTCTTTTATGTCATGTCTTCTAGTATGGATTTGATAGCTGTCAAAATTGGCTTTCAAAAGTCCTATCTTATACTAACCAAAACTTTTCCTAGACTGAATTTTACGCAGGTATGTTCTGTTTTTATAAAACAATAGGCGGTTGAAAAACGCGTACTACAGGGTTCATAGGGTCGTTGGACGACTCGGTGTCCCACACGAAAAGAGAGAGAGAGAGAGAGATGAAACAATATTATGTAACGGAACATTTGATATGTCTTAAAAGACATCAAAAGAACTATGAGGTCAATGCAAAACTTAATCATTAAAAATTAAATTTGGTTGTCTCAAGCAGGCAATAGAGGTTCGTACATATATACTGTTTAGATTATATACGTAAGATAAGAATTTAGCATTTAACCATAAACAATCTTGACTGATAGAAGTTTAAGTAACCTTGTAAATAATTTATGAGCTACCTGCATTTGACCACGAGGTTTATTATCTATCATACAACTACGATATTGGTTTATTCGTATTGGCATATTTAATTGTAGGTAAGCAGGTACGTTATGCGTATGTAAAATATTTTAATGATTTTGTTCTCTGTGAGTTTTAGTTACCTGAGTACCTATTTCTCTATTGGTAATAAAAAAGGTTTCAAACGAAAAAACATCATATTGTTACTCATATATATAATTATTTTTCTTTTTTATAATAAATGCTACCTTAAATACAGAAAAATGCGGCACTGAATTGCATCTCTATCAAATTCATACATTTACTCAATATTAAACCTAATTCGTACCTATTCTATTAATATTCAACACTTTATGTTAATATATTTTATGTCTCTTAACTTTTTATGAGTATCGTTATAATGAAATGACTCACACACAACATAGACGTAATTATAACAAACATGGTGGACTCACATGACTGTGACTTTCCGCGTTTTAGACAATCTCTTTTTTTCTCAAGAATATAAATAAGAATGTATAAAATGTATGGAAATTTGTAGCTAATTAATTACCTATAAGTACTACAAAAAAAACTGACGACAGAACGCTAGACAAGCGTATCCTTCCTTACTTAATTTTTAGCCTACATTATACCAGACAAGAAACTAATAAAAATAGGTTTGCATCCAAACTTAAAAAGCAGTATTATGTAGCTTGTAGAATGACAATAACATTTTTTTTGTACCTAACATAGCTAGGTAAAGCCAGTATCAAATAGCTGCGCTTTAGTTTTAAAGAAATGACGATACCTGTAACGAAATGTTTGTAATCATAATAAAATTTGTAAGAGATAAAATTTTAATGAAACAAATAAAATAAACATATCTAGGTCCTGATTAGAATAGGTACCTGTTAATTTTATAGAGACTCGACGATCCGACAGACAAACCTCAAAAAGTGGTTTTGTGGGGGTATGTATTAGTTTTTGAGAATACTGTACGATTAATAAATAAATTTATTAAAATAATAATATGAAAAAGAATGTGCACATAGATTTGGTCGACACCTATTCGATGTGTAAAATGAATCGATTTAACTGATGATCTAGTTAATTTGTATATATAAGTATATATACTACCAAAAAAACAGATTTGAAGAGTTGCGATATTTAATAATTTGATTCCAAAGGAGGATGATCAACCAACAGCCCAGAATAATATCGATCGCTTACAATATAATACATCCGTTTTTGCGGCCGTTTGGGTTCTGCCTACCCCGCAAAGGATAATAGGCGTGATATATGTGTGTGTGGTATAATGTAAAATAAAACGTTGAATTCGATAGATTTCTTTTTCGAATTCCATTTAAGAACTGTGATATCCAGAAACAAAATAATTTGTCATAAGTAGATACCAAAGTACTTAAAATACCATAAATATAGTATTGGTATTACTCGTATTTTAACCAGATCAGTATTTCTAGAGCCAATTGATTGTGTCACCGTAAGAGGTCACGGGCAAAGATCAACATTCGATTTATCGAGTTTTATTTTGTTATCTTCGTAATAAAGTCTCCGTAAACAAGTTGGTAAATCCATTATATCATACCAACTTACCAGAAACCTTGAAGATAAAAAAATATCTTCTTCTGTAGTGTGGGACACTGGGTAGACAAACGATCGGATGAACCCTCGTGTCAGAGTTTTGAAACCGCTTTCTGTTGCTTGTAGGCCTCTGAAATTATTGTTTTGACAACCGCCGTCCAATGCATGATGGATGAATATCATAGACAGCAACTAGATCCAACGGTTAAACATGCCTTTCGAAGCACAAAAAAACTCATAAGTAGATAGAGTTACTATCAGATTTTGGGAAGCAATGTCAAGGATAGATACTTTGCAAAGTATATTTGTGTCTGTGGTTCTGGCCTATTTGTGTGGATTCTGAAAAGGGAAATTACGTTTTCACAATACACGAAGGAGTGAACAAACAAATTTATTTTAATAACAAACAGATGTCTCTTTAGCCGGAGCGAAGACCCCATTTTCACAATTTTATTGTTTATTTACGAAACAGCTGTCTGACTTTGGCTAATCGTGTGCTCATCATTTAAAGAGTTGCCATTTTATTTTATTATTATTACAAGATTTGACAATGGACATATACGCAACCGGAATAAACAACGGCATTTCTTCAGCACGTTGCACGTAAGAGTTATACGTATCAAATATATTATTTATTGCATTAATGTAAAGAGTAAACTTATCTCTTTCAGAGATGTCTTCTAGCCAACCTGATTGGGGTGTAAGAAGAGATACGACGGGAACTAAAGAAATACAATTATGAAAAGTGAAATAACATACTAAAAACTACCTAATACATATCATGATATTGCAAAAAGAAAACTAATAAATACTAATATGACAGATATACTTACAAACATACATTTTACATAATACAATAATAATGTAAATTTGATTCATCACAATGATGGCGATGAAATAAAATGCTCTTTCACCGTCCTTTAAAAATAAATGTAAGTAGGTGGGACTATCTTGAATAGCTCTGGGTAACTTGTTCCACATAACACACGTGACATACACACACTTATATACAAATATCACGCCTGAATCCATTACGGGTTAGGTAAAGCATAAAAGGCCGTAAAATACAGACAATAACGCCACGTCTGAAAAACATTTGAGGGTTATTCAGAAAATTGTGTATCGCCACAGCGACAAGCGGCAAGCCCATCTATAAATTGTAATACATATTTAATCTTTAGAGTCCCTTAGTCGCCTTTTACGGCATCCACGGGAAAAATATACGGGAAAAATACACACGGCAAAATAGCACTCGAACTTTACCCAGACGCATTATAATTATTATCAAGTCAGAACACACGGATGGCAATGAATAAAGTAGTATACACCTCGTTTATAAGCAAATTTGAAAGACATGCGCTAACAGAATGTTTTCTACTCGTAACATTGTTGGAGTAGGTATATATGAATTCTTTATAGTAAACAATAATACAGGAGGTCAAAACTAAAATTGATTACTAGGACGATTGATTGATTGAAGGAAGGAGCTTATTTCATTAGGAAATCTCTTTCAGCTAAGAGTTGGAAAAGCGGTAACTGGAATATCATTTAAAGTACGTATGTACTTACAAATTTTTGAACTTAGGTATATATAAGGTGTAAAAAAATTAGCTGAGAATATTTTAAGGGGTGAACCAGTACGTGAAACTGAACAACTTTCCCCAAGGAACATAGATCAAAATATGAAAAAATAATTTGACCCTCCCATACTTAGTGTGTTACCCGGCCGGGATAAAATTGTATGGGAGGGCCAATTTTTTTTTCATATTTCGACCTATGTTCCTTGGGAAAAGTTGTTCAGTTTCACGTATTGAGTCACCCCTTAGAATATTCTCAGCAAATTTTTTTACACCATGTATATTATGGTGATATCAAACTAAACTACAAAAGTGTTCAAATACACAAATAAAACGATAATATAGTACTGTAGTATATAAATACCTAAGTTCAAAAAATTTTAAAAATTTGTAGGTTTATTAAAAATAATATATTTTAGGTAGTAACATAATATGATATATATTTTTAATATTTTTACTAATATTATAAATGCGGAAGTTAGTATGTTTGTTTGTTTGCTACTTTTTCACGCAAAAACTACTGAACCGATTGTAATGAAATTTGGCACACATATAGAAGGTAACATGGAATAGTTTTATGAGTTTGCGGGAAAAGCCAGCAAAACAGCTAGTATATAATATATTCATTATGACAACTTAATACAAGGAGTGACAAATTGATAATACACATATTTAAGTACTTATTTAGATTACAAATGTGATAGAAAATGAGTATGTTCTTTTTTATTAAAAACACATTTAGGATTTCATACATAATGACTTACTGAATTTAAAATATGTCTATGACATAATCAAAAGAAAATTGTTCAGAGCATTGTTGTACCTAAATCTGTGCCATTTTCAGAATAAGAGAAAGGGGACTAAAATAAACGCACATATAATATGGTGACATTTACATTGAGCTTTCAAGATTCACGGTTATACGAAGTCTAAAACAAAAATGGATATCAAGATGAACTGGTTCATGAGGCTGGACAAAATATGAAAAGAAGAAACATTATTTCACGGCATATGACCACCAAATTTTTTTATTCATGAAAGCCCACAGGTAGAGTACTTAATTTTAAGCCCATTATTTTCATATTTCATTCACGTAATAAAAATGTGGTCCACTCTTTGACAACTGATGACACATTTTGATTGATTTCATGCTATCTACGAGTATTCAGTCTGTATCAAGTGATAATAAATTTGATATCAATGGATAAAACCATCCAAAATTTACAGCAACGGAACCTAAACCTGGGACCATGAAATTGTCTTCTGTTTTCATTTAACAAGTAGGCAAGTATTCAGATGATTCTTTATACCTTGTTTATTAGCTGACTAATATTGTGGGTAAAGTTTGAAAAACATGAAATATCTGTGATTTTGGAAACTATAGACAAATTACAGTCCTTTTACAGAAAAACCATGCTTCAGCAAACACAGGCTGTAAACTTGCTGATTTCATGCTATCTACGAGTATTCAGTCTGTATCAAGACAGTGAGTATACATGCGTATCTGTTACCGCAAACGAATTGCTTACCTTCAACTCAATATTAATTTTATTCAGGCAAACTAGAATGTAATTCATGAATTTTGATGGCGTTATTAATTAAAAAATACATGTATTTACCTACTTGACCTATCTTTAATGGTCATAGTTGGATTAGGTGCGTAGGTAGGAAGCTCTCTACTATCTATCTACGTATATAATGTGGAGCCCAAAACAGAAGAAAATATTTTACGGAGCGAAAATACCCATGAAATTTAACAACTTTCCCAGGCACGAAATCGAAATATTCGAAAATATATTGGACTTCCTATACAAAATGTACCAGCCTACCGAGTTAGATTGTATGCGAGGTCCATTCTTTAAAATATTTTGATCTATTTTCCAGTTGTTTAGTTTTATGGGACCCGCATTATATACCTAGGTACTCAGAACAGTTAGTTGGTAACTGCAGGCAGATGATGATGATGACTCAGGATGGTTGACTACAAACAAACGTATCTAATGCGCTATTACATAATATGTACGTGTATGAAGGTATTCTACATACACATACACATATCACGCCTGTAATCCCTTGCGGGGTAGGCAGAACGTAAACGGCCGCATAAAACGTACATGTACGCCACGTCTGGCAAATATTTGAGGGTCATTCGGAAAATTTTGTATTGTGTATTAAGGTATTCTGTGTTTGTGATTAACAACTCAACAGTTTAAATGAGGAAAAATTGCGTATTAATACTTAGGTGTTAATATTTTCTTGCTATCTGTTCACATGACTCTTTGGGAATTTCATACTTTTATCAAAAATCCGTCATAAGTGTAAAGAAGACACAAACACAAATACAAGTATGTATTATATAGTAGTAAGAAAGCATAATTGTAGTTTATGCAACTGTCATAATGATGGGAGGCATTAGATGGCATTAGAATGCAAGTGTCTGCTTATCACACAAGGCGTAGCCTCGAGTAATAATAGTTTCACACGAGTATTAGAAAGTTTAATCATATGCAGTTGCATATACTATTTAACAACACTCTACAAAAAACCTCTGGAAAATCAACTGCGTACACTTTTCCGAACTTTCGATCGCTGGCGATCTAACGCCCCGTCCAAATTGGTAGGTGGCGTGGAAATGTCCGCATTACTTTTAATTTTTATGTTAAAATATGAGAAAAGTACTGTAAACAAGAAAAAAAACTGACAAAAAAGAACAAAGCTAACCACACAACATGACACAACACGGATGATAGTTGTGGCAGAATATGGCGGGAAATTTGAGTATTAACACAGATTCAATAAGTCTTAGCATTGGCATAGAACACTTCGTTTCATTTCTCCATTTTATCGTACCTCCTCCTTAAGATATTATGTAGCTGTTTGAGAGAAACTGTAATTTTTATAACCAGAATACAACTCAGGTATTTATACAACTGTTTTCGTATTTATAATCCGAACATTATGAGACAAATGTAGATAAACTTTAAGTCTATTGCTGATAGTAAAAAAACAAAGTATTCAAGATCAACGTAAACAAGTCTTCGGTAACTGGGTCAAAAACAAGAATATTTGATCAGTGGTTTTACGTTTTGTTACCTACCTCATGGTATTAGGTAATTCTGCCGAACGAGTAAGCATAATTCTGAAAAAAAAGGTATTCCGTTGTTCCTATAATTTGAGCGTGATGTATGAAAAATAAACTTAGGTAAACAGAACTTTACGTGACCCCAGAAATGGGTGTGACATTTTGCTAAATATTCATAGTTTTATGTTATCAATGAAACTGATTTTGATTTCGTTTTTACTACGGTGAAACACTAAATCTTTTAATACAATGGTTCTCTTTGACGTCAATAAAAATCCATCAAAATTTGAAAAATGGAATTTTTCTGAACTCTATTTTTACTTGTCTCCAAAAATAAGCACTCTGTGAAATATTAATTTTAGCATTTGATGAAAAAGAAATAGGTACACCCAAATCGCACGCAAATTTCTGAAAATAAATCCACAGTATCTTATTTCTTGTTGGTTACCTATTTTGCCAATGCTCGTACCCCGTTAAAATTTGCAAAGTAGTTAGAGGAAAAACGATTTTCACTACCTAGTTTGATATTTGATATGCTTGACTGTTTTGTAAGACACAAGAATATCAATTTTATTGTTTAAGACGAGAGTAGTCGGGAACGGCCGCGACAGGGGCGCCACTTAACAAAAAAATATTTTCCCTTTAACCTAACAATCTATCAAAATGTCTGTTAAAAGGTAGGTACTCAAATTTTTGGTATTATACATAAGTAAAATTAGAATGAAATATTCGCTGTAACTAAAGATACCAAATCAATACCAAATTAATACCAAAATTGGCCGTTCTTAGGCATTTATTGCCATAACTTGAATAACAGCAAATATTAAATTGAGTTCTCAGGATCTAATTTTACTTAACTCAAATTCCTTCTGATGTAAGGAAAAGTAAAAATGTGTTAGGTTTTAAAACTAACATAAAGAAAGTTTGGGGTTTTGGGTCGGATAACTCGGACAATTTGTAGGGTATATTAAGTATGTAAGTAAGACTATTATATTTACGTCGTATTTATGTAGTATATTATTAAGTAGATAATATTGTATTCAGTTTGGTCCCAAGTATGTATATAAATAGCTTTTCGTTCACCTTTTCGTTCTAGTTTACCTGCTCACATCGTATCCTCAGAGTTTCTCAAGGGTTGACTGGAAGAGATCCCTTAATGGGATAAGTCCGCCTTTGTGTCATTTCTTGTTTTTGATTTAATATATGTTTTCTGTATTAGTTTTAAGAATGCACAATAAAGAGATTATACATACATTATACATACATACAGTTAAAACTAAAAACTTGAGCTTGTTTGTTTAAAGAGATGATTTTGACGTTTATTCGGTAAGGAGACTGGAAAAAAAGCGTTTAAATGTCTCAGCGATTTTTCCGAAAAAGTTACGTTTGTAGATTAATTTTATCCTTTTTAATTTTTCTTTAGATTTTTTTCTATCAAGTAAAGTTTGTCAAAGTGCAAAACTTTAAAGCAATTTTTTATATTTTTGAGCCTCGACATATTGTTTTATGGCTGTAATTGTCTAATACAATCGTTTTAAAAGGGAACTATATTTTCTGTCACCAACATTTATATTTGTCATCAAGTAGTATCACCAAATAATGAGATTTATCGTCACGAAATATTTTCGTTCTCAGATAAACAAATGTGTTCCCGGGTATGAATCACCAAATTAATGTTATATAATGTGTAAAATAAAAGATGGATTACCAAAGAAATTGTAGTGCATTGATTGAATTTATACTTCGTTCTCTTAATAATAGTTTTGTAACTTATATAATAGGTTAGTACTCAAAATGGTAGATCTGTCATCAAATAAATCAATTTTCGTTCCCAGACTGCGATTCCCTTTAATTTGCTATTTTGTCACCAATATAGTGGTAACATTTTATTTCATTGAGTTATCAAAATAATATTGTTCGCTACCAATTTAATACATCAATTGTCAATTTGAATAAAAAAATATTCAAAAAGGCGGAGCCAAATTGGCGCGCTTTAAAAAATTACCAATCGGACCTCAGCAATGGGTCGTAGGATTATATAGCGAGGTGCAACTTTACTTCATTCGCGTCAATTTCATTGCTGAAGGTGCATTACCTTTTTTTGTGGTATAGGCTAACGCTTGACCAGAATCGCACCTGATGGAAAGTGAAGATGAGGTCTAGGATGATTCGCGTTTGCCTAGAAAATGCATTCTTTTATTAATAAATGTTGACTATTTCACGAGAACTATGTGTTTTACTATCCTACTAGAAATTTTATCGAAATACTGCTTTGACCTGTGGGAGTTAAGCTCCTTGGCGGAGGCATAATATGTCCAGTAAAGTAGTAAGAAGACTGTTTTCGTTGAAACAATGATGATGATAACTTCTAATTTTTTTGAAACTTTTTGAAATTTTTCTCGGGACAAAAATATGCTTTATTGGTGATCACTTTAAATACATTTTCTTCAATACTTCTTAGGACAAACCTGTTAAAATACATTCAAATATATTAATTTGGTACTAGACCTTATATCTCCATGATTTTAGGTAAATTTTCGTGGAACTGATTTTATATTGTTTGATGACTAGATTTTGGTGACAAATCTATTATTTTGGGGGCAAACTCTATTATTAAGGAAACAGAGAACTACTTAAATTGGTGACAGCTTAAATCATACCCGTTTTAAAATTCTTCACCGTGTGCTATACCCGCCTTAAAATAATGGTCTCATACCCTCTTCTCATGAAACTATAAACTATGAAACTCATACTAGGTTGTCGCAAGGTACTCATAAGACCGATGCCTCGCAGATTTGCATGAATCTTGACGCTTTTCTAAAAATATTTATTAGTAAGTAACATATTGTAAACATGAACACTAAATGTAGGTGTAGTACTAAAACAAGGGCCCTAAATAATTCGCGATTGTTTTGGGTAACACAATTCGTCGATATGAATCCCTTCAAATGATTTAAACTGCCTTACTTCATGTTGTCCTTTAGGAAATTTCCGTCCAAAAGCTCAATGCTAAATCGTTTAACTGAACCCTTTTTCGTCATTCAATTCCCATGATGGTATTAATTTCAAACATGGTGATGTCACCTTTTTTAATCTATTTAACAATATCCAAATGCCCTTCAGAGTTAGTTGTTTCATGAAAAGTAATTAGTTCAGTTGCCTGGAATGTCGGTCTGTTCGGAAGTGTTCATTTGGTAAATTATTTTTAACTACCTATCTCAACTCAGCGACGGAACTGAAATGTAACACTTTTGCACTATATCTACTCGAATGGCATCAGTTTTTTTTACATTTCGTAGTTAATATACAGTATCACACAGTATGTAAAAAAACATACTAGGCACCGATTCCAAATTAATTTCACCTGGGTTTATCCGACTTCATAAAAATAAGAAGTAACAGAAAAATAAGAAGTACCTAAATAAACAAAAAATAAAGAAAACTTGCGAACAAAAATAAGTTCAATAAGTTTAAATCAGTACCTACTTATAGCAATCAGACTTAGCGTGCACTAAAACTATATATTAGGTACTACCGATTAATGTAGTGCACAAAACTATTAGTTATTTGCAGACTGTCTGTCACGACGGTTTTTTACATCAGCAATATATATTTGTATTGAATTTAATGAGAGCTTCTATTAATACCTAATTGACTACTTTTATGGATTATTTGATATTTTTGTGCATTTGAGCGTGCGATCTCTGTGAAGAGTTTTTTGTAATAGTAGGGTTCTTTCTAAAAAAATGAGGTGGTAGATATTTTAAAGAGCCCGCTCATTAGAAGGTTTTTACTTTTTAAAGTACCTTTTAAAAGACATCCACTGTTTATATACTGTAGTTTGTACTAC
This sequence comes from Tuta absoluta, assembly GCA_027580185.1. NCBI lineage: Eukaryota > Metazoa > Arthropoda > Insecta > Lepidoptera > Gelechiidae > Tuta > Tuta absoluta. Next base: position 12,068,338 of record JAQAHW010000016.1, on the reverse strand, counting down.
AAATAGGCACATAGATCCTACTAAAGTTATACGTATCTGTATACTACCAGGTACATATTTTTGCTGCATTTTAGGATTCCGTATTGCAAAAAGAAAACCTATATTGGAACAGTATGTTGTCCGTTCGTCCGTCCGTCCGTGACAGACAAACGTCTGTCACAACTTGTCTCGGGAATGCCTAAATAAATGGAGCTGAAACTAAAACCATATACTCAGGTCTACGGCCGCAGGTAGTTGTAAAAACTAACTCTTGACGTCGAAAAAAAAACAGCCGTTTAGGTATGCTGTAAAAAACGCGTGTTTTTGATTTGATGAACTTGATTAGTAGCCTCGTTTTGAAGTACGTAGAAAATATAAAAAAATGATTTTTAGTGAGCCAAAAATCAACATTGTTTTAAAATTGAGGCTAGTACTTCAAAGAACCCCGGAGTATCATATCAAAGGAATTGGTTTGCATGTTCTGGAACCCTCGGTGGGAGAGTCTGACTCGCAATTGGCCGGTTTTTTTACTGTGTGTATTCATGAAATGTCACCTAAGTTTTATTTTACTGTTACGAACTATCCATACCTAATACTCAATATTCTATATCTTTTTTTCTTTTTTGTGAGTTATAAGTAAGAATCTTATTAGATAAGCTACTTAATATTTTTTCAACATGCAATTGATATGCAATTAGCGGCCGGCTATCATAAAGTCTTACACATTCTAAATGCAGTTCTCTCCTAACAGGTATTTCTTTATAATTAAGTAATAAATGTGTTTACTTAGACGGCGGTCGTTACACAACCATGTCAAAGGCCTACTACTAGTAGTCGGTGGTTGTAAAACTCTGACACCAGGGTTCATCGGGTCGTTGACGATTCGGTGTCCCACACAAAAAGAAAGAAAGAATGTGTTTATTGTATATGAACTAACTTACTATTTACAAATTTGAGTCCGAACAAACATGACTTATCTAATAAAACATAAACAATAGGACGTGACTCAGCTTCGTGTTGCGTAGAGCCAAGGCTCTCCGCGACGCTGTTTTTCAGTAGCCCCCTCTCCTGAAGGTGTTTGGTAGGAGATTGTGAGATCGAGGGCTATCTATATTACACATGCAATGCTACATTCGAACCAGATACATAAAAGAAAGCTTAGAAAAAAAGACCGGCTGTGTGATGCCGGCTTAGAATAGCATCACCCCATTTCTAACCCGTGGGAGTCGTAAGAGGCGACTAAGGGACTCGAGGGTGTGTATTGCGATTTTAGGCAATGGGCTGACAACCCATCATTATAGCGATACATAATTTTCCGAATATGGTTGTTAGACGTGGCGTGAGTAGGTAACCGTTTTTTGTGGCCTTTTGCGCTCTGACTACCCCGCAAGGGATCATAGGCGTGAATTGTGTGAGTTTATGTGCAAAAAAGAAGTGACATAAAATGATCTCTTGTATTGTAGATTAAACAGGTGTGTATTTGAAATAGAAAATTTCTCAAAGCAACATTGCGCACAACTTTCTGCCAGGCACTTGTTGAATAAAACCACTGGGTTGTGAAGATATCGTTTATTCATCCATTCGAATGAACTCAAATCACAATCATTTTGATCACAATAATTAAGTGTTTTATAATTTTATTTCAAATTCAAACATGTCTGTCATCTTAGAATAAAAATGGCACTTAAAATAAAAATGTATAGGTAAGTACATAGTGTAAAAAAAATAACTGCAAATATTTTAAGGGGTGAACCAGTTCTTGAAACTGTATAATTTGCCCCACGGAACATAGGACGAAAAATGAAAAAAAAATGTTGGCCCTCCCATACAAATTAACCCGGCCGGCTAACACAAGTATGTGAGGACCAATATTTTTTTTTGTATTTTGTGTTTTTTGAGGAAAGTTGTTTAGTTTTATGGGCTGGTTCACCCCTTAAAATATTTGCAGTTAATTTTTTACACCTTTTAGTTTTACTAACTTTTAACTTATGTTTCTACTTAATAATACTTTTGTTAAATATTACTGGAATGTATCGGTGAAATGAACCGTAGCGTATTTGTTCACAAGATTAAATATTTTGTACTTCTAATTTACACAACCATAATAAATCCTAAAAATAATAAATACTATTCGCTTATATAGTGTGGCAACCTGCGTAAGGGTCGAATTATATTGAGCGGCTAAAGCAGCCAGAACGTTAGTCATGAATTGACAAGGATTTTTTGCAACAAATAAGACTGCGTATCAATAATTAATATACTCAATTGGTTCCTATAATTAGGTGCAAACATGTCCTTGTAATTTCGCGAGGAACGGCCTGGTACCTATGTTATGAAACTACAGGCTACAAGTCTACAAGTGAAATTCTTAGTACATTGCGTAGCCGGTTCATATTTCTGGTAATATAATTGCTAACCGACTACGCAATAAATATCGAATTTCGCCTGTAAAATTGTAGCCTGTAGTTTGATAATATCGGGTACTGGCCGCTCACTATAATCCGACCCTAACTGTCAGTATACGCCCGTACGTGCGTGTATCGAGCATGGAGTTCAAATTACGCTTGCCACGACAGTATCTAAGCAAATTATACAACCGTGTTATTGCAAATAAATAAGACATGCGTTTAGATTACGTTCAACTCATTCTGTAGGGTAAGACTTACTTAAAAAATATTTTCATTTTTCTATCTATTTAAGAGCTAAATTTCGTTAATTATGCATAAGTTATTAGATTTTATGTAGGCATTTATAATACTTGTGAAAGACTCTGACACCAGGGCTAGTCGAGTCGTTGGGACTCGGTGTTCCACACGAATAAAATAAAATGTATGTGATTTTTTTTATTGTGTTGCTAGGTGGGAAACAACAGCACAAAAATAGCCTCTTTGATCAAGGTTGTTCACCATAAGTTTTGTTCATCAATTTGTTAAATATGTAATTTAATAACTCACAAAAAAATCACCTGTTTTTTACAGATATCTAGAATGTTATTTACTTACATCAGTATTAGAGCACATTCTATTTTGCACTACAAAAGAATCGTCAATCCCTGTATTAAAATTCCTAACTACCCACAATCATCAAAGCACGGTGCCCTCAGCCTCCATTTTTTTATTTTTCTCTTTGTCGCTATCAGCCATCTTAAGGGGGCCATGTTTCCACTCAGCCGGGTAGCCAAATTGTCTGACGTCATCCCACCATTGCTGCTTGCCATCTGCCCAGATGATGTAAATAACGTTGGTACCCACTAGTACTACGAAGCAGATCCAGAATGCCACTCGCCATTGGACCAAAGTTGACTGTGAAGAAAGAACGTATTTATCCATCAATGAAATTGTGCATAAATCTATTTCATTGAATTTTACTTAAATATTGGGTACCAAACAATACACCTAAGCAAAATATTTTCAAGGGTGAACCAGCCCATGAAACTGAACAACTTTCCCCAAGAAACATAGGTAAATATGACAAAGAAAATTAGACCTCCCATTTAAAATTTACTTGACTACCGGCTCATTTTATATGGGTAGGGTGGTCCATATGGGCTGGTTCACCTCTTACAATATGTGAATCTAATATTTTTACATCCAGTATTATCTATTGATAAAATTTATATTCCTAGGCTGAGGAATATAACAAATTACGTTATAAAAATGGTCAGTCTCAGATACCAAAGATATAATACGTAATTATTATAGTTTTGAAATTATTGAATGTAGATAAAGTCATAGGTTAATGTTACCCATAGAGAACTCCTGCATTGCACAGAAACAATGAAAGTAGGAACATAAACGAAATCAAAAGAAATAAGAGAACATACAGCACCACATATCCAAATAAAAACTTCTAACATTGTCGGAAACCGCTGCTTTGTGACTTTGACATTGACGAGAATTGGGTATGCTTAGATGGTCGATTTCATGGGAGAGATATATACTTTATCTACAATATCTTCTTATAATAGTAATAAGAAAGTGTATTAATAGTAAGATATTTAATAAAATATCTTTATCTAAATAACCTTTGTGTCAAAACTGAATATGAATGAATGCTTTTGCCAGAGTTAGTAATAAAACAAAAACAAAATGTTAGTAACTGACATTTTGTCTTGTCTATGATTATCTTTTTCTTTGTACAAGCAACAGTAATAGAATAACACTTTACCAAAAGTGGTGACGTCGCGACTCTAGAAAAATATTATTTCGTAATAATGAAATTAGTTTCTTAAAATGGTCTATATTTTCAAAAGAAACTATTAAAAATATATTCGTCATACAGAATTATTTTTGTAAGCTCAATATTAAAACTTTCTGAAATCCGTCTCTGTGGACTTGTACTGAAATTTTCTGTTTCAATTGCAAAGTTAAATACCTTTGCGAGTTTAAAGAAATAAATATCGTTCATAAGTTTAAAGCGAGAACCCGTTTCAGATGTCATCAAAGAAATAAATCTTGATTTTCGCTGTAAAGTAATATTAAGGTGCTGTTCCGAACCGAGCGGCCGACGGCCGACGGCCGACAGCATATGCCGCGGCGGCCAAGGTCGGCCGCCGCGGCACTACTGGTTCGTATGTGCTTGTATGGGATACTATCCGAACCGAGCGGCGACTGCAGATGCTATCGGCCGCCGCGCATCTGCCGCGGCGGCCGACGGCCGACGGCCGACGGCACATAACTGCAGACCAGTATAGCCGCGGCGGCTTTACGTTGTTTGGGTCGGAATATAGTTTTCAAAACTAGTTATTATGTTTAATAGGGTTCATAATGTCGTTAGAGTTTATCATGTGTCCAGAGTTCATCGGATCGCTAGGTTCATCGGGTTATCATGGTTCATCGGGTTACTATGGTTCATCGGGTCGTTGAGTTCATCTTGTCGTTCGGGTTCATCATGTGGCCATAGTTCATCTGTTCGCTAGGTTCATCGGGTTATTATGGTTCATCGGGTCGTTGAGTTCATCTTGTCGTTAGGGTTCATCATGTGGCCAGACTTCATCGGTTCGCTAGATTCATCGGGTTATCATGGTTCATCGGGTTATTATGGTTCATCGGGTCGTTGGATTCATTTTGTCGTTAGGGTTCATCATGTGGCCAGAGTTCATCGGTTCGCAAGGTTCATCGGGTTATCGTGGTTTATCAGGTTATCATGGTTCATCGGGTTATTATGGTTCATCGGGTCGTTGGGTTCATCTTGTCGTTAGGGTTCATCATGTGGCCAGATTTCATCGGTTCGCTAGGTTCATCGGGTTATTATGGTTCATCGGGTTATTATGGTTCATCGGGTCGTTGGGTTCATCTTGTCGTTAGGGTTCATCATGTGGCCAGATTTCATCGGTTCGCTAGGTTCATCGGGTTATCATGGTTCAACGGGTTATTATGGTTCATCGGGTCGTTGGATTCATTTTGTCGTTAGGATTCATCATGTGGCCAGAGTTCATGGGTTCGCTAGGTTCATCGGGTTATCATGGTTCATCGGTTTATCATGATTCATCGGGTTGTTATGGTTCATCGGGTCGTTGGGTTCATTTTGTCGTTAGGGTTCATCATGTGGTCATCAGAGTTCATCGTTTCGCTAGGTTCATCGGGTTGTCATGGTTCATCGGGTTGTCATGGTTCATCGGGTTATTATGGTTCATCGGGTTATTACGGTTCATCGGGTCGTTGGGTTCAACTTCTCGTTCGGGTTCACCATGTGGCCATAGTTCATCGGTTCGCTAGGTTCATTGGGTTATCATGGTTCATCGGTTTAGCATGGTTTATCGGGTTATTAGGTTTGTAGCGGCCACCCTACTACTTATTCGTAGCTATAGGTTCATCGGGTCGTTGGATTCATTATTTCGTTAGGGTTCATCATGTGGCCAGAGTTCATCGGTTTGCTAGGTTCATCGGGTTATGATGGTTCATCGGGTCGTTGAGTTCATCTTGTTGTTAGGGTTCATCATGTAGCCAGAGTTCATCGGGTGGTTAGAGTTCATCAGTTGGCTGGGTTCATCGGGTCTTTAGGATCATCTCAACTAAACAGTCGCATTCGACCATTTTCGATAGTAGAATATTACTTGGGTATCGTATCTTGTTGTTTGCCTTGTGATGCCGGCTAAGAATAGCGTCGCCCCATTTCCTTGCTGTGTGATGCTTGCTTAGAATAACATCACCCCATTTCTTTCCCGTGGGAGTCGTAAGAGGCGACGGAGGGACTTGAGGGCGTGTATTGCAATTTTAGGCGATGGGCTGACAACCTGTCACTATGGCATACATAAATACATACAAAAATCACGCTTTTATCCCTTACGGGGTAGGCAGAGCGTTAATGGCCGTAAAACGGATATTAACACCACTTCTGACAAAAGTTTGAGGGTCAATCAGATAACTATGTATCACAATAGTGACAGGTTGTCAGCCCATCGCCTAAAATTGTAATGTATGTATTGCTATTCTAAGCCGGCGTCACTATGGCAATACACAATTTTTCGAATAACCATTCAATCATTTGTCAGACGTGGCATAAATGTCCGTTTGTTGCGGCCGTTTACGCTCTGCCCACCCCGCAAGGGATTATAGGCATGATATGTGTGTGTGTGTGTGTGTGTTGTTTGTGTATATATCGTAAAGCCGCCGCAACTATAGTGGTCTGTATATAGACTCTGGACCTGGTCTGTCATGATCATGACCAGTATAAAGTTAAAATTATCCTAAAGACCCAATGAACCATGATAGCCCGATGAACCTAGCGAACCGATAAACTCTGGCGACTCGATGAACAATAACGACCCGATGAACTCTGGCCACATGATGAACCCTAACGACAAGATGATTCCAACGACCCGATGAACCATAATAACCCGATGAACCATGATAACCCGATGAACCTAGCAAAACGATGAACTCTGGCCAAATGATGAACCCTAACGATAAAATGAACCCAACGACCCGATGAACCGTAATAACCCGATGAACCATGATAACCCGATGAACCTAGCAAAACGATGAACTCTGGCCACATGATGAACCCTAACGATAAAATGAACCCAACGACCCTATGAACCATAATAACCCGATGAAAAATAATACCGTGTGATGCCGGCTTAGAATAGCATCACCCCATTTCTTACCCATGGGTGTCGTAAGAGGCGACTAAGTGACTCGAGGGTTAGATGTGTATTACAATTTTATTTTAGGCGATGGGCTGACAACCTGTCACTATAGTGATACACAGTTATCTGATTGACCCTCAAACTTTTGTCAGAAGTGGTGTTAATATCCGTTTTACGGCCGTTAATGCTCTGTCTACCCCGTAAGGGAAATAGGCGTGATTTATGTATGTATGTATGTATAAAAAATAATAACCCGATGAACCATGATAACCCGATGAACCTAGCAAAACGATGAACTCCGGCCACATGATGAACCTTAACGACAAGATGAACCCAACGACCCTATGAACCATGATAACCCGATGAACCATAATAACCTAATAAACATAATAACTAAGTCCTGAAAACTATACTCTGACATGTGCTGTCGGCCGTCGGCCGCCGCCTTCGGAATGACATCTGCCGCGGCGGCCGACGGCCGACGGCCGATAGCCGCGCCATGTGCCATCGGCCGTCGGCCGTCGGCCGTAGGCCGCTCGGTTTGGAACAGCACCTTTAGAGATAATTTCCTTTAGAAAATTAATGACAGAGATAATGAGAGTTTTGAACATTTTGCTGTTTTATGAGTAGAAACCTTACAGGACCAGGTGCGGATATAAGGATACAGGTGCGGATATAATAGCAGAGACTTCCAAAGCCCAGCACTTTAAGGGGACAATAGTCACTTAAGCCCGATTTCCGCAAGAATTTTGAAAAACGTAAATATTAATTGATATTCTCATATTATTCATATCAATAGTTGCCTGGTAGAAAATGCTAAGAATGCATTCAGGGTGCCTAGTTTGTCTTTATCCTTGTTTGCCATTATTGCGTACTTTACGTACTTATCTCAATTTCATACTAGTATGCTATTTATTTTATAGTACAACTGAATGCTTTGAACTAACTAAAATGCTGCAATCTGAAAATATCTGCATGCAGAGACAGTTAACTCTCACATACTCAGAATATCTGTTCCTTAAATAACCCTTGACCTTTATCGTATTCAAAAAGGTTAAAATAGTAACACTCTATCAGCCTTACTAAAATAACAATGTGCAAATGTTACCGAGAAAGGTGCATTCTCCGAATAGAGACATTGTTAAAAAAGATAGACAAGTTTAAAGCTGTTTGACAACGTCAAGCAGTGGGACAGTACACCACGACAGTCCCGGGTGAAGTCCCGGCGGGCGTTAGGATTTTTGCAATTTCTTATTGTCATTTATGAAAAAAAAATAGCACTGTAAGTGCATTATAAACTATAGTATATTGTTATGTAAACACTGCCAAAAAGAGCGTATAACTTTTTTGTTTACCAACGTTGACATATTTATTTCACAAGAACCTAAGTTGTCTAGGGAAGATTTGAGTTCCATAAGGAAATTAACCTTTTGCGTGTATTTAATAGCACGTTCACAATATGCACCTGCTTCTGCCGCTGCTGTCGCGAATATTGCTCGAAATACTTCCGCGGAAGTATCAACATGAGTGAATGTTCACACACTGCCGCCATACTCTTCTCACACCAATATGAGTAAGAGGGATAGCAATACATTCCACTCGCAATTGTCCTGCCGTTCTTTTGACTCGCGCAGTAAAAGCCGACATTTAAAGAAGTACGGGAAGTGGCAGCGGTATGACGAATAGCAGCGAGAGAATCCTGTATGCTTACTTCCCTTACTATTTCACTGCCCAATTTATGAACGTGCTATTCAATTCAATTTATTTTACTCTAATAAAACAGTTACACTGTGCCAAAGTATACCAATGTATACAACCATCAAAATATCAAATACTACAAAAAATATACTTTGAAATGTTCACAACGAGATAATTAATTAATTACAAATACAAAAAGCATAACACAGAAAGAACAAATATGTCTGTTGAAATAGATACCAGATAAAATAAAAAATACAATAAAATTTCAATTAAAAATGCAGGGCCATAACTTGCTGTACTTACGTCTGGCGTCAGTAATCCTATCAAATAGGGTGTGATGATGCCGGATATAGTGGATGTTCCGTTGATCATCGCAGTCAGTGAACCAGCGTAGTTCGGGGCCAGGTCTAGCGCATTCACCTGGAAAATATAAAAAGAGGGTTTACTTAGTTAGAGCTCGGAAATACGTAGGCCCTTTTCCCCTATGATAAGCGGTCACTGACATAGCAAGTTTGGCATTTCACAAAAATTATACTATTGGGTAACTGAAGAAAAATATACCCCTGATACTATCTGAATTAAACTGACATGTCACGTCATGATTAGTCAGTCGTCAGTTTGTAAAAGAAACTCCATTTTTTACGAGATTAAATTAAACCAGGCATACATACATATAAATAGCACATTTGTTAGCATGTTTTTTCGCTCTTGAATCGGGAACCACTTAAACTGCCAGTGGTATTATTAACGTGGTAATATTTAAGATTGACCATCAAAGCTGGGAGAAGCTTGCTGAGGATAGGGACGAAAGGCGTAAGCGTGTGTTTGATGGGCGTAAAACACACGATAATGCCTGGTTTTCTGGTCTCGCTAACAAAAGGCAAAATCGTCATCTAAACATGCATGTGCCAGTCTCAAATTCCACCTTCACTTGTAGAGCGTGTGGAAAATTATGCCGCTCCCGTATCGGCTTATACAGCCATGAAAAGTCTTGCCTCAGAAACTGATTAAATCGTCTGTCACAGACGTGTGAGGCCAATGATGAATATTTAAGAAGACTAAATACAAACCGTATGCAACAGTCTATCTAGTTTGTTCAAGAGAACGGCTTTCAGGTCATCATAGCATAATCACACCAAAGCCTGCACTTACAAGAGCTTTTTACGCATTGGTAGAAAGTTTGCGACTCTTTGACTTTCTTGTGCCATCTGCGGAAAGTTGAGACCAAGATTGCAAACATTGGGACTAAGGGGCAAGTCATTTAGGGTAATGCGAGCTAGAAGTGGAATATTTACACTTCTAAGAACAAATTAAAAATAACAGTCAAGAGTTCCTTTGATGTCTAGAGGGACTTCGAATTTTTTATTGCATAATAGTAAATAGGATAGTTTCACAAACCAGTAATCAATATAATCAGACAGCATTAAAACCCTTGGGTATGTTGAGATTAAAATTTACCTAGTGTGTTCAATAATTTAAGATGCACATGTTACTTCTCAAGCTATTTCTTTTAGTTTTAGTATAGAGATAATAAATAACTTAAAATAAGACGTCACTGTTAGATACGATATGATAATATTTTATAGCTACGTAGTTTTCAGGTAATATTTTGTAGCTACGCGATCGGTCTATCCAAGAGTCAATTTGCAAATGGATCGACGTACGTACATCATGTACAATCACATTTATTTTTGGACCGGGAGCGATAAAAAACATACACCACCGTATCATCCATTTAGCTGATGGACTCATATGATAACCCATTACCTTTTTCAACAAAAAAAGCAACAGTCTTTTCAGAAAATATTCGCCCATCTTTTTTAAAAATTTGCAAAATATTATTACTATTACATATAGAAAATCTCATTCATTCATTTGGTCATTAACATGCTGAAATTAAAGTTGATTATAAGGCAAAATTATAAATCATTACATAATCTATGGTCCTGATAACAATGTGTTCAATAGAGTCTCAAAATTCATGTACTATAAACGTCATGTAAACGTTCTGTCAAGGCCGTTCACGACTACACTCTTCTTAAGAAGTAAATCCAGTAGGGCAATGTCAAGCAGTAGACTGTAATGGCTGTTGATAAACTTACCTTCATGCCACTGTAGAAACCACCCATAAGGGCCATGGAAGCGATGAAATACGCTACAGCTGCAAAACGGTCACAACCGGAGTAAGACGCTAAGATGATGCAGATAGCTGGACCAGTTGCCGCTGGAAAGAAAGTTTTTCTTTTAATCATCATCATCATCATATATCACGCCTATAATCCCTTGCGGGGTAGGCAGAGCGTAAACGGCCACAAAAAACGGACATTTACGCCACATGCGACAAATACTTGAGGGTCATTCGGAAAATTGTGTATTGCCATAGTGACAGGTTGTCAGCCTATCGCCTAAAATTGCAAAACACACCCTCGAGTCCCTTAGTTGCCTCTTACGACTCCCACGGGAAAGAAATGGGGTGATGCTATTCTAAGCCGGCATCACACAACTATAAATATAGCAGCTATAAATACAACTATAAATATATAAATAAAGCTTTCTTAAATTTTCTTTCCGTTATGAAGATACCTTTTCACGATAGCATTCTAGATTACACTTCTGAGAAAATGCCTCCTCCATGGTTTTCCATTGTTTTCGATCCTAAGTCAAGTAACTAATCTAACTTAAATCTAACCTAATCTAAACTTATGGGAACACGATTAAGACGCCCGCGTTCCACTGCTCAAGTAGCTTCACGTAGAAATATCCTGAGTAGAGGTACTTACTTAGATTACAGGATTTATTATGTTTACTTGTAGTTAGTACTAGTTGTAAATTTAATGGTGCAACTGTGATTATTTAACACCAACCAATTATACACATAATGGTATTGCTCAATAGTACAAGTTGCCCTGCGGAGAATTGTTCAGAATTTTATTGTTATTCTTTAATTTATCTCGTGTGTGACCCTTTTTTTAAATTAAAATTTCATTACAATGTTCGCTAGTTTTTTTTATTATAAAGTAAGTTAAGTTGTTTTGGTACTTGTTTAGTCTGAACCATATAATGATGTGTTTATCTGTACTTAGATGTAACACAGGTCCAAGAATAGATGGTCTTTTATGAATATGGGTTAATTTTATAACTAGTCGAGCACATAACGATATTTTTATGAACTGAACACAAACATTGTATGTTGCAAATGTTTCATTGTGTATTCTTTATTTGTATTCATCTTGAAAATGTAAAATGTATTCAATCGTGTCAATAATTTGTATTTAAGTATCGCTTGTTGCATAAGTATACCTAACTAAATGTAGTATTTTTTGTTATTGTGTTGTGTGGACCGAAATTAATGTGTTTTCTTTCTTTCTTTCTTTCTTTCTAACTTCTTATTCAAAATTGGACATGCAAATTAAATAGCGATATCCATTCATAAGTTGTCCTGTTGTATCTCAAGTAACATATAGAGTCTTTTCTTAAAATTAAGCGTCGTTCGGTCAAAAAATTATTCAGTCTCCTAAACCCACTGGCGAGACATCCAAGTTCCTCTTATCAGTTTTTCTCCATCATCAATCAACACATCAAACGTGACTCAACGCCTCGCAAGACCACGCCAATACTTTGATAAAGCACGTAACACAATATCAAACGGTCGTTACTCCCTCAAATAGCTATTTATTAGTTTAAGCTTTAAGTAAATCCCTACAGCCATTCGCACACGTGCCGTGGGATTGCAATAGATAGTTGACAGCCAGCCAGCAAAACACAGCTTGAAACAGCCGCACTGCACTGCAATATACCGCGAAACCGTGTGGCACGTGTAAGTAATTTCTAAGGGTAGGTATAGGTATCTGCGTGAATGTCGTACGTAACACACGTTAACACGTGTGTGCTGAGTCGTGAAATTTTGGTTTGTATGAGATAACGATAAAGATCTTTGATATCATACTCTTAGCATCCACAAAAATCCACATTTGAACTATACGCAGGTACGTTTTGACAGCCACCAAAGTACACACAGGGTCATCTGTATAGTGACGTCTCAAAATTTAAATACCTTACTAAAGGGTATCCGAATCACTCACATGAATTGTATGCGATTTATTGTAGTTTTCGAGTTAATCAGCTTTCAACTTCAAGTTGGGAAAATTGTGACTGACAGGATATTTTTCTTCTTTTTTTATTTCTGTAATAGGGCTTTTTAAACGGTTATTTATGTAACATAATCTTCATGATTTGTTCTTTCCAGCGTACGAAAAAAGGAAAATAGCCTCCTATTAAATTTTTTACCACACAACTTTAACAACTGAATATCTTGAAAACTGCAAAAATCGCGGATCGGGTAACCCTCAGTGTAAGGCATTATTGTTTTGTCTTTGGACGTCAGTATTCAGGCCAGCCGGTGTACCTTTATATAATATTTATATAGGTATATCTAAGTACATCCTATATCCTTACCTATGGTAGTATGAATAATTCTTCCAGTCTTGATGGAATGCCAGTTCCTCTTTACACAGACATCACACACCCATCCGAAGATAAAAGAGCTGATCCACATGGCAAGATAAGGAATGGCTGTCAAAGTTCCCGTTGCAGCGATGTTGAACTTAAGGACGTCTGTCATATATTTTGGAAGATCTGACACCATTGTGTAGTATCCCCAATCGTGGCCAACCTGAAAAGGTATTTAAATACTTCATTATTCTTTAATCAGAGTAGGTACCTATAGTTCGTGAGGAATGCTTAGTATGAGTCAATAAATTAAAGAACAATGTGAGATGAATGTGGGAATGAATAGGTATTGCAGTAAACATCTGAATAAAACTGTCACAGAATGGGTTTTTCCTGAACGCTGTATACATATATTCACGATTATAAAATGATCAAGGATATCGATGATCCCAAACTGAACAGAATCGGTTTTATTTTTCTGTTGAAAGATTATTTGGAGCTGTTAATACATACAACAGCTGATCATACAGCGTAAAAAAAGCCAAGGAATGTTTTTGTTACGCTTATATTTTGTTCTTCACTCTATTTTATCGAAGTTGGGATGAGTAAAACTGGTATTTTCTGCGTGGATAAAGCGCGCTCATTCAAAGCAGGGTGCAGGGTGCTTAGGGTATTGTACCAATTTTGCAATTGACTTCGATTGGAGGCTTAATCAACCTGAACACAACTGCAGTACCATAGTCCAAGGTGGTCAATTTTCTTATGAAATAACTTGCAAATCTTTTCATTTTTGTCTCTACGAGTATTTTAATGAAAAGGTTGCCTAGAAGAGATCGCTGCAAGCGATACTTTGCTTACTTTTAGTCTTGAGTTTTTTATATTTTTTTGTTTCTGTTGTGTATGTTGTACGCATTAAAGTCTCTACTATCTATCTAATAACTACTTACAGCAGCAAATAGCAGAGCCCAAACAGGAACTGAACGCACAATCGCCTTCCAAGGTACCGGGTCCCTAACGCTGCTCGTGTCTGCACTTGTCACATGCTCGTTTAAGTATTTCAGCTCCTCGTCGGATATGTAAGGGTGAGTATTTGGTGTACTGAAGCATAGAAGACTCTGGAAAAGTAACAAAAACAAGATTTTAAAAGCTATTCGAAAGCGATACAGGATGTCCTTTGCAAATATAGCGATTGCATTAACATACTGTTACCAAATCACCATTCTAATTTTATTGTGTAAAATTGAATGTAATGTAAGTTGACATTAATATGAATGTACCTACCTAATGTAATCTATGAGTTGTTATAACTTGAAATAAATGTATTATTATTATTATGTAAATATCTTTCTATTTAAGATCTCTCCGAAGAGGTAAAATTGCACGGGCCGGAGCCAAGTGCTATTGTGAATCTAACGACAAAAACTTTCTGACTATCCTGCAGGTATTAAGAATAACAGCTTTTTGTAGAAGAGCGATTGTGGATTTGTGCATATTGAGTGATTGTAGACTGGTGTTTAGGTTTTTTGGTATAACTCCTGTACTAGAAAGAATTATTGGGATAGTTCGAACTGAGCTAACTTGCCATTGCTTTTTTATCTCTATGGATAGATCGGTATACTTCGCAATTTTTTCAGTATGTGTTGATAAAAGGTTGTGTGTGTTACATATTGCTATATCAATAAAAAATACAATCTTATTAATTTTATCTAAGATAGTTATGTCTGGCCTATTGCAGTGAATAGTTTTGTCTGTAATAATTGTGCGGTCCCAATAAATTTTATAATTGCTATTTTCAAGTATTGCTGCGGGTTGGTATTTGTAGTAAGGTAGTTTTTCGGTCACAAATTTATACTGGAAAGCTAAATTTTGGTGTATTATTGCTGCAACTTGGTCGTGGCGGTGTTTATAATCTGTCTGGGCTATGGATTTACAAGCACCGGTAATATGTTGGATTGTCTCTGAACTACTATGGCAATGTCGGCAATTGTCCGTAGGTAAATTTGGGGATTTTAGAATATATCGTTTGTAATTGCGGGTATCTATTATCTGATTATTATTATTATTTATTATTAATTTAACCGGTACAATTTTTATCAAGACCAGTCTGCTAAAAATTGGTTTATTTAAGAAAATATGTCATTATAAAACACCCTCATAGCTGTAATATTTCATCATAAAAAGTAAAAATACATTTGTTATTCCTATGTAACTTCCCCTGACCTTAATCTACACTTACCCATAAAATGAACCACAAGACGCCAAAGCCTCCGAAGAAGTAGAACACATTAGCCCAGTCTCCATTCCCAGCCATTAGGAAGCCAGACATGAAGGAACCAAAGATGTTTCCTATCTGTGCTCCTCCGAACACTACGGCTCCTTGCCGAGATCGCTCATGGGGTGGCACCCATCGAGCCAGGACAATCATCAAAGCTGGCATAGTGGGGCCCTAGGAAAGAAAATTGACGTATTTAAAAACATGATTAACTATTTGTCGTATTATTCTTCCCGTAACCAAAGACATTAATGAAAAATGAAGTCATGGGTCAAATCAAACCAAAACTTGTGATATTCTAAATTAAAGCACTTAATTTAAAATTTATTACGTATCAACTTAGAGATTTTGACCCCGGATCAACAAGGAGCGGGCTTTGCGAGTAGGTAGCTTGAGTTTAGTTTTAAGTGTCAGTTTTTCTAATTTATATTGACATGTATGAAATAAATAATTATCTTACTTATTCAGCAAGATCCCATAAAAATACTTATAACAGATGCATGGTAAGTACGTTCATACAATCTTCATTTTATGATATTTTGAGTAAATATTAAGCACCCGCAGGTTTTAAACAGTTACATCAACTTACCTCGCCCATCCCTTGCAAAACTCGCAATATAAATAGCCAAGTAGCACCACCAGCTTTGACCACAACTGGTGTGAGCATAGTGAAGATGGCTGTGCTCAGTAGACCTAAGCCCAGCGTCCATTTCCCTCCATATCGTTCAGCCAGGTAGCCTCCCGGCACGTGTGTGAGGGCGTAGCCATAGTAGAATCCACTGAGAATCAACCCTTGGGTAGATTCTGACCAATCGAACATTGCATGCTTGAAAAGAAAATATACCATTAAGTGTGAAATTGAAAAATTGTGCAGATTGTCCGCAAAAGTGGGAATATTATTATTCATTACATGACCTGAAATGAAAAATATTTGGACCTCTCATACAAAAATCGGCGGTTTGATTCAGTATGTATATCCATGTTATCTGAAGATGAAGGTACTTTGGTATACACATCAGTCACGGTTCGGAGCATGACTGCTGCTTGTTGAATTTTGACGACTTTCTTTATCTCTCGCTATATCACACACTGTAGCTTGCAATACCTATCCTGGTAAAAAGTATGCATGCTTACAGGTTTTAAATTCGTGCTGCCAGTTCCATTAACAAAGATCTCGGCGTCATCAGGGCAGGCGTCAGGGTCGTAATGGAAGCCGTCTGTTTTTTCGTTGTTGACCATCTGCGTGACAGCCAGATTGAGGCAGACCCGCATGGTGTACGCGTTGCATACGGCAAGGAGGCCCATGATCCCGAGGACGTACCGCTGGGGAATTAGGAACACTGAGAGAGAAAATTGTTGGGTAAGTTTTATATTTGGTTGATTATTTAAAAACGTAACAGGTATTGAGATAAACCAAACTGTTAATATACAAAGGAGAACATAGAATTAATGATACGGTAACAAGATAGCAAATTATTCAAACTAGGTCCATCCCTCAGAATATCAGTGTTGAAACTGTCAATTTGATACATAATATATAGGTAGACACTACGTAAGTCTATGGATATGTCTCAGTTTTACCGTAACTAATCCGAAGTAAATATTATTCAAATACATCGACAAGGTGTATTGTTTCAGACAGTACGTCAAAGTTTTCAAATAAAAGCGTTCAACCATCACAAAACTTGAAATACTGCATTAAAATTAACATAACTGGAAAACAGCATATTTATACACTTTTCAACATTGTTTTAATCCATGTTGTTAAGATAAGAATAGATTTGATTGTTAGGACCTAAAAAACTTTGTGTAAGACATATATCTATTTTTGGTCCTCAATTCTGAGAACAAATCTCGTTTTTTGGAAGACAAACTAAGCTAACTATTGTTAACTTTAAGTTCTATTCAACACACATACGATTATATGCTGCAAAAATTACCGTAAAGTTAAAGATTTCTTAACTTTAGGGAACTAATACACATGTATATGCAACTATTTTTGAACTTACGTTTTGATATTCTTTTCCGCCATTGTGGAGATAACATAGCTGTCTTCTGGCGCAAGATGAATGAAGCTGATTTTATTCAACCTGTAGCACACAACACAAAAAAAACATTAACGGTTGTCAACTTACGCTTAGACATGGTAAGGTATAAATTGATACTGCAAAATGCTTAAAATAGAAAGGTATACCTAGGAACCGTTAACTTCACTAAACTGATCTCAAATGTCGATTTCTGACAAATGCACTTCAAGATACAGATACTTACCTACATGAGATAATGAATTTGATAAATATAATATAGTTGCTCGAGTTGTATATATACATATACATAGGTATAGCCGAACATAAGCATAGCATAAAAGTCATAATAGTATAAATAGTATCTTCATGCCTGGCTGGTAAGTTATTCGTAGGTTTATTAAGTAAATTTTAAGTAAATTTATTATAATCTTCATCTTTTAAAATATAACAGTAAAATACTTAAGGTATTCTATTTACTGATAAATAAGTAGGTATTGAATCATTTTGCAATAGATTTGCAGTTGGTATGTAGAACAAATACTTAACTTACCGACTTATGTATTACAATTTATCACAATATTGTTTGTAATGGTTAATGATAACTCAATAGTTATCGTTTTATATTTTGCAAAGACCACTCAAGTCTACATGTACCTATAGGTGTTAAATGCTCATTCATAGCGATATTTATTTCAAATTGTTAATCTACTAAGACTGTGAACACATTTCCTGTAAAACCTGTAAACTAATTTCGGCTTTTAATGTTATGTCTATGGTTTGTTATTATTTTAAGACATATATTAATAAATCAAAGATTTGTAAAACATAATAATAACGAGGCGTAAAATATATCAATCTGATATTTTTAATAGTACTTACATGAAATTATGATCCAAATCATGACAATAAAATCACTACGCTATGGTATAATTCTGAGAGAATTCTAAGCTACCTTACCCAAAAGTTAAAGTTGACGTAGTACTTAGCCTATCAGAAAAAGGTCAACATGCTGTTAAATGTTTATAACATAAAATTAACGTCTCAAATCTAGGCTACTCTACAGTGTTATTAAAAGTGGTTTTATTATAAAAAATTTAATTCACGACTGATTATATACCATTTGTGTCCTACGTACAAGATAAGCTTATTTTTAAAAGAAATTCATTTTAAAAGCTTTATTGAACTGATGTTCCTCGGTAAATAGAAAAGATTCCGAAACATTAAACCAAATACAGTTTAGGTGTGAAAATTTGACTTACTTAGGTCCACACACCTTAGCTCCGAAAACGTCAACTTATAATCTCCGTTTTGGACCGAGTATTGGTTTAAAATGGCTTATTTAAAGTGCTGATTTTAATATCTTCATTGTTTGCTTTATCACTTTCATAAAGATAGATATGCGCCTCTATATGCACTCAGAAGAAGGAAAATAATAAAGAAACTATATTTTTGTATCTATAGAGGACGTTAAAGTTACAAATATTTTAAGTGGTAAACCAGCCCATAAAACTGAAAAACTTTCCGTAAGGAACAGAGCTTCCATACAAATTAGGCTTGTCGGCTGGAACATTTTGTATGGTAGGCCCAAATTATTTTTTTTCATATTTCGACATCTTATAAAAAGTTGACCAGCTTCATGGTCTGGTACACCCCTTAAACATTCGCAGTTATTCTTTTTTACACCTTATATAACTTGGTACCATCTAGTTAATACGCTTTTAACACCTAAAGAAACTATATTTTTGTATCTATAGAGGATGTTAAAGTTACAAATATTTTAAGTGGTAAACCAGCCCATAAAACTGAAAAACTTTCCGTAAGGAACAGAGCTTCCATACAAATTAGGCTTGTCGGCTGGAACATTTTGTATGGTAGGCCCAAATTATTTTTTTTCATATTTCGACATCTTATAAAAAGTTGACCAGCTTCATGGTCTGGTACACCCCTTAAACATTCGCAGTTATTCTTTTTTACACCTTATATAACTTGGTACCATCTAGTTAATACGCTTTTAACACCATTTACAACATCTACAGATAAATCCTCAGAAAGATAACTACTCAAGTGTTTGCCAACTCTAAGGCTGATTTCAGACACGCAGCCGAAACAACAGCATCGCCGGTGTAATTTTTATACAACATTATGTGGTACATTTTACATTTATTGGCGAGTATGCGGCATGCCGCCGCCAAACAATGTAAAAATCCTTATAAAAGTTAAATTTTTCTTTGTTAATTTTCTAGCTCCCGGGCCTTAAAATCTACACCTGACTGTTTAGTGGGGAGCAGAAGCTCACCCAGATAAAAATTACATCAGCGACGAGTCTGATAGCAGCTATGAGTGTTTTAGTTAGACTCGAATTCTTGTATGGTACGACTATATCGTAGACTACGTGATATATAAGGAATCAAACTTATTTTAAGCACGAAAAATTACATAGGCACGTAACTTTACGCATTAGGTACACTCAAATCAAAGAATAGTATTATCAAGAGCACCAAAAAATCTGCAAAGAACCATTAAATAAAATTCCAAATAAGTACATTTTATTTTAAAAAAATAAGGAGTTTGTGAACCATGCAAGTCGGTATTGAGCAATCGACCTTCGTGCGATATTGACCATGACTGAGAAACATTGCCAAACGATATGAGACCTTGTTATGTCATCATTAGAAAAAGTATCGGCTGATTACTGTTTATTGTAAAATTAATTGAGTTCGATATTCCTTTGAAAGACACGTCGTGTTGAGGCAAGTGGAAAATTATTTTCTCATTTGAATTTGTGTAGGTTGGTACAGCAATTTATTCTCACGTAATAAATTGTTTATCGTTAGACCATCGTTTCAGTTTATTTCATATTACAAAAGTTTAGTAACACCAAATTGTTTTGCGTGTTATAAGTTAAGCATTTTGATACTTTTTACCGTTGCACTGGGATTTACATAACAAGATCTAACGGCCAAAGTTGCATTTTAAAATTATATTGTGTTGTATCATTACTTATTAAACAGTATTTTATCAACTCCTTACAATTAATAGCAACTGAAAACAGATCTGAAAGGTACCTTGATAGAATATGGCGTGTATTTTTACCATTAACAATATAATAATATAAAGGCTTATAAAAAGGTATGTTCGACTAACCAGCAATGTATCTAAGCATTTTTTATAATCTTGAATTTTTTGATTAGCTACATAAAAGTATAATTATGCGGGTATATACCTAAAGGCAAATGAATTTACACTATACTAGCTGTATGGGTGATGCGGCTTTGTATATTTTCCCAAGGTAAAATAATCCAAGGGCCTTTTTTATCGTCTTTTCAATGTTTTTTGCAAAATTTCATCAAAACGATTTCGTGGTTTAAGCGTCAAATCGCAGCTGATAGAGTTGTAAACGAACTTATTATATTAGTGTAGATTTCACAAGGGTTATGATACACAGTAGAACAAACCTTTAATCAAGCACTCTAGTCTAGAAATGCCTTCACGTACGTTTATTGGAAAACTGCTCTGCAACTGGAACTCTATTAAAATTCCTTCAGAGTTGATTAAAATTCAAACAAATAGAGAAACAATAGGCTATTTGACGTAAAACGTCATCACCATTTTACCGGCTATAATAGTGACGTCAACACTAATTAATAATGCTTCTTCTTTTTGTGTGGGACAACGAATCGACGAACAACCCAAAACCCTAGTGTCAGAGTTTTTTACCGCCTACTATTAGTAGTAGGGCTCTGACATGATTGTGTAAGGATCGCATTCCAAGTAATCATAGACAGCAACCGAGACCAACGGCTTAACGTGCCCTCCAAAGCACAGACTTCAAAGGCTGATCTTACCAAAACAAAACTGAGTTCAGAACTTCTAAGCTTAAAAAGATATTGACTACATTATTAACTCTGAATCTAAAAACGATAAGGTACCAAAAATTCACTATTCATAGTTTTTAATATGCTCCAAACAGGTAGAGATGATAAATACTATAAAAGTAGGTACCTTGTTACATGTTTTAAACTAAGAATAGAATGCTATCTCATATAGGTATTAAGTATGATCCTTGAGAGAAATCTTGAGATGCATGATATATCATGATGTTAAATGAATATTTGACTATTTATCTTATGATGATCAGCCTGAAGCCAATCTTCAAAGATTAAAGTTTGTGACAGCAATTCACCTTAAAATATTATCGGATGGAAAACAAAGCAAATATTATTATCTTAACTTACAATCTTGAGGTTAGATTTCGAATATGAAAGGAGAAGGAACACGGAACTTTGGGAAAATGGACGGAAAATTTGTGATGATTTTACAGGGTTATTTTTTATTCGCCCCGGAAATTTTACAGGATGATTCTACTCATGATTCTGAACAACTTTTATTATGGGGTCACCTGCGAAATCGCGAAAAAGAAAACAGCTGCTCCATATAAAAATTCATACCTACTCGAACAAAATGTATGGAACACCTGGATATTTTTTCGCGATTTCGCATTTGACCCCATAATAATATAAGTTGTTCAGAATCATGAGTAGAAAAGCCCTGTAAAATTTCCGGGGTGAATAAAAAATAACCCTGTGTAATACAGGTAACTCGAAAATAAATGACTTAATTTCACGCTAGTAGCTTGTGATCCTATGAGTATTAATACAACCCTTATGAGAATTGATTGTAGCAGAAAGATCAACTACCTATTTATAATCAAAAGAAGGTCAATGTACTCAAAATTAACGATTACGTTAAGGGAAGCAGGTTTATTAGTACATACATTCACATATCACGCCTATAACCCCTTGCAGGGTAGGCAGAGCGTACACTGACGCAAAAACGAACATTTACGCCACGTCGGACAAATATGTGAGGGTCATTCGGAAAATTGTGTATCGTCAGTGACAGGTTGTAAGCCCATCGCCTAAAACTGCAAAACACACTTTGAGTACCTTAGTCGCCTCTTACGACTCACATGGGAATGAAATGGGGTATCGCTATTGGCCACATATAGAAGGCAACACGGAACATATGTCCTCTAAGTCTCATTCAAATCTCATAGGTGCAAAATTCGACCCGAACGAATAGGTTAACACATAAAGCCGGCATTACATGACAAATTTATTAATAAACTTTCAATAAAAAACTGTTGATGAAAGTAGTAAGTATATTAGAATAAAAAACATTGAAGGAAAAGTACTAACTAGGCTCGGTATCGTTGTACTACTTATTGCTGTTCTAATACTATCAAGATAACAAACACTCTTTATCCATGCGACAACCACTTAGGATGTTCTCCTACTTGTCGCCTATCGCTGCGTATGTTTAACGCACCGTCACGCATGCGACTGTCAGAAAAATGGAAAATGCAAATTTCGATCGTACTAATACAGCTACGTAATAAATACAGGTGCGTAACGGATGCATCTGTCAAGTCGTCCATTTAAGGCAGCAACTACTATTGATTAGTTATATGGTTATAGTACTCGTAACTGTACGAAAAACTGGCCGTACCACGCGTTACTGGCATAAATATACTTGTAAAATTGGCGGGCCAGGAACAAGTTTCGGTAGCCCAGATGGAAGAGGTGTCGTCACTAGTAATGACGAAAGTCACAGATTCAGGTCCTGCCCGCGTTTGAAAATTTTGCAAGTTCAATAAAAAACAGTAGAAGTTAATACCTTAAATAGGTAAGATGATGTACTGCTACCTATGCTCAAACAGTATTTGTTTTGACAGCTTGCTACGTACTACACACGTACCAGCAATTTTTGTCGCCGCTATCACGTGCCGCATGAAGTCAAAATTATTACTTCCATAGTTTAAGGCAGTACCCCTCCCAAAAAGTAAGTCCTTTCCCTTTCCATTGCATTAGAAAAAATCAGACAATGATGGCTCATATCCAGAAAACCCAACGTTTGTTTGATTATTCAACACTACACTAAAGGTACAAAATAACAAGTAAAGCCAAAAGGGTGTGAAAGGGTCTCTTGTAAAGAGTCTTTTGACAATAAATTGTAGCCGTTTTGAAAACAACCGTTTTTTTTATCAAATTACAGAAAATATTTATTAGGTTTCATCATTTCAATAAACTGAAGATAACCAGCAATGTATGCCAAGTCGAAATTTGTTGGAAAGGAAGTGATGAGGAAGATACTGACCTAGACTAGTGATGTCATTCTTTTATTGACTGATGATAGTTTTGAGATCTTTTGGAACAACTTGCACTGATAACAGTATCGTCTCGTAATTTAGAGATTTAAAGAAATACATTAAAAAATACTCATCACTATCCGACCTTGCGCGGTCGATTTCTCGGCCTGCTTCACCTAAGATATATCAGTCTATCAAACCAAAATGCCGCGCAAAAAGTTCATGTATGGCCCAAGCACAGTCTATGTTTGTTGTATGACGTATTCGATCACTTTTGCCTGTGGCTTTTTTGTTTCGCAAAACCGTCGGCATTATGTTTTTCCAGGCTGAAAAATCATCTTTCCTCAGTTAGGTATTTAAACCATTCGAAAAAACGAATGATTAGCTGCTTATTTAATAAACTAAAAAATTACCTCGCTAATGTCCAAATAACGTGTTTTTAATGATCTTCTTGTTTCGTATTTGTTATCAGATTGTGAATTCTAAATTTCCATGATGTCGTAATGTTACAAACTAAGTTTATCCTGTTTGTAATTTAACTGACTTTTATATGAGTTTACTTCCTCTAAGGTAGGTACTTTCCTGGGTATTTCCTTCTGCCAAATAGGTCTACATTAAGGCCACTATAGTCGTTACTAGAATATTGCCAAAACTTCCTTACTGCAACCGATTCTCGAATTTTAAGTAGTTTATACAGTTGTTGTTTTGTTACTTGCATTTTATCCTAAAATTTAAAAATATTGTTATTAAAATTGTATTTTCGAAGGTAATAATCTCAACACGAAGAATTTTAACCAAAATTAACAATAAAATTCATGTACTTTACTTCATTTCATTTCAACTAATTGTTTGATTTTTCTTTATAACCCTCAATTATTCGTCAGACGTGGTAAGTAAATGTTCATTTGTTACACTCTGCCCACCCTACAAAAAATGTAGGCGTGATATATATATGTGTAACTTTTTAACTAATTGTAGGTCGTTAGTTTACTTGTGGCTATTTTTGGCAAAGCCTTTCTTAGTGACGGTGTTATAATGTTTTTTTTTTTTTTTTTTTTTTTATTAATGATGGGTTTGCTCTTGACTCTAGTCTAGGTCATAGGACAGAGACAGAGTCTAAGATGGAGCGAGCTCACCCAGAAGAAGCCTGTTCACTCTTACTTTGAAGAGATTAGGGTTGTATGCTTTTGGAAACACAGACGCAGGAAGTGAGTTCCACTCTTTAGCAGTGCGCATTATAAATGATGACTGGAAGCGCTTAGTCCGAATTGGTGGAATGGCTACCAGGTACGGATGGTATCCGGCGGTGCGTCTGGATGTCCGATGGTAGAAGGGAGCTGGTGGAACAAGGTCGTGAAGCTCTTGAGCACACTCTCCGAAGTACAATCTATAAAATACCGACAAGCAGGCAACCTTGCGGCGATGTGCCAGGCTATGTAGCTTGGTGTCCACCAGTTTTATGTCGCCTATGAGCCTCCTGGCCCTGCGTTCCACCGAGTCAAGAGCGGCAAGTTGGTATTTGGCTGAGCCATCCCAAAGGTGACTGCAATACTCCATGCAGGATCGGACTTGTGCTTTGTAAAGAGTTAAAAGCTGTCCAGGCGTAAAGTATCGCTTCACTCTATTCAGGACGCCCAGCTTTTTAGCCGCCGTCTGAGCCTTGTACTCGATGGTCGCGCCGAAGTTTAGATTTGATGTCAACTCCATGCCTAGAAGCTCAAGCCTGTCAGTGACTGGGACAGATGTACCCCGAAAAGTAGGTGTCCAGTCGAAAGGACTCCTTTTTGCAGTGAAAAGACACGCCTGTGTTTTGGTGGCATTGAATGAGACCAGATTGTCGTCGCCCCATTGGGAGACAAGACTTAAGGTCAGATCTGTTCGCTCTACCATGGCCTTTCTTAACGAACGTATTTCATCCCCACTGGTCCCTGCACCTGTCAAGTATCTCTCTGAAACGGTACTATCATCTGCGTATCCAACAATACCATGCCGAAGGAGGTCATTGATGTGCAGCAGGAAAAGAGTTGCAGAGAGAACAGACCCCTGAGGAACTCCGGCATCAATGGCCATTAGGTCAGAGGAGCAGCCGTCAACGACTACTCTGATGGACCGTTCACTAAGGAAGTCTGAAATCCAAGTACAAAAATCAGCTGGGATGCCATAAGCAGGAAGCTTGCTGAGCAGACTTGCATGCCAGACCCTGTCAAAGGCCTTCGAGATATCGAGTGAAACGGCAAGTGCTTCGCCGTTTTTCTCGATGGCTTCGCCCCAGCAGTGCGTGACATACACAAGAAGATCACCAGTAGACCGCCCCCGGCGAAAGCCATATTGACGGTCACTGAGAAGATCATTGTCTTCAAGGTAGGTCAGCAACTTACTGTTAAGTACCCTCTCCATGACCTTGCATAGGATGGAGGTAATGTTGTTGAATTCGTAAAATATGACCTTTAGATATTAATATAAAGTCCAGACAGGTTCAATTTTAGCTGTTCATTTTTCATTGTGTGAACGTCGACATGCTTTTACATTAGATATATTAGTATAGACGCAGAATTTTAGATCGTGTTAATTAGACATTAACTACTATACAAGATGTCATATTTCAGACAATCTGAATTCCACAAGTTTCCTGCATGCAGTCGATTTGTCCAGCAGTGGACTGATGTGGCTGTTAGATAAAGAAAGAGAGACGAAATTAACATTATCTTCTACCTATATTACCTGTTTTTTATCCTAAAATAAACAAGCGCCATAAATGCACCACCTTGTTCTTCTGTATGTTTTCGTGTGGGACACCGAGTTGTCCAACGACTTGATGAACCTTGATGTCAGATGTTTTTTCGTGATACCTATTAACCCACTAGCATAGAGCAACATTAAATTCCTGATTAAGGCGAGTGTAGTCGTGAATGGCCTCAACACTGGCGCTACTTCACAAGAAAAAACTCTTTATACAAACAAATAAGTAAAATTAGAACCTGCCAAGTCAATAAAATATTCGCTGTTATTAAAGTTACTTGCTTTTACCCGCGACTTCGTCCGCGTTAGACAGTTTTTTAAGGCACAGGTTCTAAAGTAGATATTTATATTCATAGTAAGTATGACAGTGATATTAGAACAGTTTAAGGATGACTTGCTTGCTTCTGTTGTTAAAGGGACAATTCAAAATTTGCTATCCGGTGCCCTGAGAGATCAATATTTATAACCATTGAATACAAAGTCAGTAGATAACAAAAAAATCCTCGGTAAAAAGTTGCCAATATCCTTTTTCAACTTATTCCCGAAATACTAAACAACTTTTGTTTTGGAACCATTTCTGTATCCCTAATAGTTTAGGTGGGCTCCTGATGGTACACCTGGTGGTCGACATAAGGTACTCCAGATCCTCAATGTCCTTGTGAAAAGAAGCGGCCCATCATTATGAACCACTTTTGTTGTGGAACCATGCCTGTATCTCTAATAGTTTAGCTGGGCTCCTGGTGGTACACCTGGTGGTCTACATAAGGTACTCCAGATCCTCAATGTCCTTGTGAAAAGAAGCGGCCCATCATACTGAACAACTTTTGTTTTCGAACCATGCCTGTATCTCTAATAGTTTAGCTGGGCTCCTGATACTACACCTGGTGGTCTACATAAGGTACTCCAGATCTTCAATGTCCTTGTGAAAAAAAGCAGCCCATCATACTGAACAACTTTTGTTTTGGAACCATGCCTGTATCTCTAATAGTTTAGCTGGGCTCCTGGTGGTACACCTGGTGGTCTACATCTGTACTCCAGACCCTCGAATGGTGATAAAAAGTAGCCTATGTCCGTTCTCGGTATGCTATCAATCTCTGTGCCAAGTTTCATGAAGATCGGTTCAGCGGTTTGGCCGTGAAAGCGTAGCAGACAGACAGACAGACAGACAGAGTTACTTTCGCATTTATAATATTAGTGTGGATGACAAAAAGTGCTAAAAATTACCACTTTTGGTACGAATTACCATAACTTTAATACAGCAAATATTTCATTGAGTTTGCAGGTTCTAATTTTACTCAAGGGATAAAACCTAAACAAAGGACATTCCGAAAGACTGTTTGTGTAAAATACTTTTTTGTGAAGTGGCGCCACTGTCAAGTTGCACTTGACCTAATGCGAATCTCATAATAATTTACAACCTATAAAATTTATTCATATTAAGTAGTTATATGATAAAATCCAGTAGTAAGTAATGTGTTTTATAAAGTTATGGCAAAAAGTACTTACTAAAAATTACCACTGTTGGTATAAATTGCCATAACTTTAAATAAAAATCTTGAACAAAGGACATTCTGATAGATTTTTTGTATAAAAATAAAATATTTTTTGTGAAGTGGCGCCACTGTCAAGGCCGTTCACGACTACACTCGGCTTAAGTTGTTGCACTTGACCTAATGCGAATCTCATAATAATTTATAACCTACAAAATTTATTCATATTATGTAAGTTTAAGATAAAATCCGGTAGTAATGTGTTTTTCTTTTTGTTTTTTATTAATTTTCTTACTAGCGGTCTGCCCAGCGGTTTCAGTCGCTGCTTATACTAACACGGATAGAGACTTCATTTTATACTATTTGGTGATCTAATGGTTTGTTATTGACTGTTTATTCAAAATGAAAACCCAAACTTGACTTGATCTATCAATGGTAGAAGTGGCGCAGTGGTAGTGGGACTGCATGCGACGCAAAGGTTCTGGGTTCGATTCTTGATGGGGCACTTACGAAGTTGATATTTATCACTTTGCGAATTTGTTCCCAGTCTGGTTAGGACATTGCAGGCTGAACCACCTTATTGTCCGAAAAGTTAACTGGTTCCGTGCTTTGCAGGGCACGTTAAGCCGTCGGTCCCGGTTGCTGTCTATGATTACTTAGACGCCGATCGTTACACAACCATGTCAGAGGCGATTGAAAAACTCTGACACCAGGGTTCATCGAGTCGTTGGACGACTCGGTGTCCAACTCGAGAAGAAGAAGAATGGCAGAAGTTCCTACTAATTTATTGTTCGACAATTTGCTTTTTATTCGATTAACTAAGAAAAAAAGTACTTTAGCGACTGGAAAAATGGCAAATGACGCACGCAAGCTGATGAACATAAAAACGCTCCTTTATTTGTGGTTGAAGAACATTGAAGACACGCGTGCAAGTTTATATATATAGTTTTCCCACGTAGGTATATAAGAATGTTAATAAACTGCCGTGTGATGCCGGCTTAAGGTGGGACGTTTTTCGTACAAAAGTAAAATGGACTTACGGCTAAAGGGGACAAAAAATCTAATTAAAAAACTCGATGGGAAGTCTCGTGTTGGTATAAAACATTATCGCAAAATAATAAACATAACTTGTAAACCATAAGATTTCTTTGTTATAACCGATTCGTAACTTTACGCCAATTAATGGAGATACTGCTGCAAAAACTGAGTTTGACTTTGTTGTGAACTAAATACTTATTATCTTTTAACCAAAAGCAGTTTTGCGCCAAATAATCATTTCGCATATAAGCATATATTTTGTTAAAAAAATGATTTTCATTGTCCATTGAAATTCAGTTTTTCGTTTGTATGTAAAACGTCCCACCTTAAAACAGAATCACTTCCCTTCTTTCGAACGAAGGGAATCGAGGGTTACATGTTTAGATGAAGCTGTCACTGCTGATACACAATCTTCTGAATGACCCTCAAACGTTTGTCAGACGTGACGTTAATGCCTGTTTTACAGCCTTTTACTCTCTGCCTACCCTGCATGGTATATACGCGTGATGTAAATAAACTAGAGTTAATAAACAATATTAACGTTTTACTGAAGACTGTAGCATCGAGAAATCTATCATACAACACAGCTTCAGTGTTTATTAAAATGTAACCTGTTAAATTGTTACTAACGGCCCGCCCAGTAGTTTCACTCACTGCAAACCGTTTTCCCGCGGGAATAAGAACTTTTCCCGGCATGTTTAAAATTTATAAATCTTCCTATTGAATCAAATCAAATGAAAAAAACCGCATTAAAATCCTTTTCGTATCATACATTGAGACAGGGAAAGACACGGGAAGCGACTGTATTTTATACTTAATTTATGAAGTGATTTTTATATAGTATTACTGTTTGTTCTTAAAAGCTTTACCGACTCGAATTATGTCATCGATTAAATACGTGTTGCTTTCAAAGTAATAAACACTTTCTTGTCGAGAGATTTTGATTTCCGTACCTAACGGAATATTTATTTTGTGATTACATATTACATAATTTTTTACAGTACCCGTGCGCGGTGTTTCTGTGACTGCTCATACGATTAAATGAGGCAACCATGTACTTATATGTGGGTATATACTCATACATACATAATATCACGCCCGCATCCCCTGCAGGGTAAACGGCCGCAAAAACGAACATTTACGCCACGTCTGACAAAAAATAAAGGAGCATTCTGAGTATCGCCATAGTGTCAGGTTCCAAGCCCATTGCCTTAAATTGCTATACACATGCAACCCTCGAGTCTCTTTGTTGCCTCTTATGACACCCACGCGAAAGAAATAAGGTGATGCTATTGAAAGCCGATATTAAACGGCAAACCAATTTTTTACATCAGTAGCTTGAGATTTGCCTACAGTTAGTTAGACTCTAGCGCCTTTTGGCACCTGCCGTAAAATGACATAGAAAAACTCAATGAAACTGATATTTTAATGCTTATCATCATTTCTGAAGTTATCACCTGCGGTCATCCTATCCTCACAATAGGTACCGTCGTTCAGCTCAAGTCAAGTGTATTTCAAGTAGTGTGTGTTGTAGCTACCTACACAACACATTGCTCACAATCATAAGTAGATAATGTTGCCTGTAGTATACCTACGCCCTATAGTAATTCAGAGCGCGTGACTATATAGTCCGTAGTTTAGTACTTATCTTGTCAAATTTGACAGTTCAGTTAAACGACTAAATATTAGTGCAATGTAATACAGGTGACAATACGATAACATCGTCCTTTTTCGTTTATCCGCGTTATAATGGTACGAGCCGGCACGTTATAATTCACTGTTTACGTTTTATGTACGTAAATTATTTTAAAAGAACGAATTTCTTTTAATTATTTTATTTTTATTGTATTTGACAGCATTACATGTTACGTTACGTTGATTGTAAGATAGTATGTTCTGTTAAAAAAATATAAGACTTGCTTTCGTTTGTATACTAAAAGATATGTACCTAAACTTACAGACTATACACGTAGATAATATAATATTACAGATTCATTAAATTATCGATTACACATATTATGGATTATTAAATTATATGTTTCTCTCATCATATAATCATTACGATCATGATTATTTTAAATTTATCCTTCCTCAAGAAAAAAAGGTTTTTTAATACAGGGTGTAAAATACAGACCTCCGAATACTGATAGGTACATAGGGAACATTCAGACCATGAAACCGAAAAACTCACCACAACAAATGTTTATCTAACGAATTTCTCATACCTAGTAAATGCAGTAACGCAGTAGCTAGGTTTTCGTGAATTTGTTAGGGAGGTCTATTTTTTCGTCGTTTTCTGACGTATGTACGTAAGGGAAATATGTTCAGTTTCATATTCCAAGTTAGTGAAAGTATTTGGATTGAAATTTATCGCTTTATATTACAACCAATACTATCAATACGACCTACCTAAAGTTATCCAGTTAAGTGATCAACCTGTACTGGTTATACTTAACATTACTGTATGAAAAACCAGAAATTCAAAATAAAAAAAAACCAACTCGTGACTTGAGGAGCTGCTGATAGCATTTGTTTTAAATAAGTTCTACCAATTAATTAATATTTAGTAATTTAATATTTAGTACTTAGCTTAGCTGAAAAACCTTTCCTTTTTAATCTGAGTTTGTAAACAGAAATCGAGTAAGAAGTTAAACAAAGAATCACAACTCCTTATCAAAAAAGTTTATGGTCCCAAATTATATACGCATTCCTTTATGGAGAAGTAGATAGAAGTACCTAAGCCTTTTTTACTGCTTGTTAAGTGTCAGAACACATTTGTATGCACATGATTCAGTTGCCGAATTTCCGTCGAATTTCAGACTGTTTGAATGTGACATCATAGATTTTCCGCGAAATTTGCCTGAAAGTTGCTATCACATAACACTCAGAAAAGTCGCACTAGTGCATTACCCGAATAGCAAATATAAAAATTTCCATCGTACAAAATTAATTTTCAAAAACTCACCCAAGGCACTTTTCGAAGTTTTATAATATTCCACTCCCAGCTGTTTAGCCCATTCAAAAATGTATTATTTATCACAAATAAGAGGTGTGAAGTATGATAATCCGCGTGATGTGAGTGGCTGCAACCACCCGACTGTGACAGAACTGACAGCTGAACGACGCGTGCGCTGCCTGATCACGGCCACAGAATAATAATTATGAATAAGGCCGCAGATGCGATACCTTTCTAACACGAATTTTTACCTCGTGCTTACTTCAAGGCGGCAGCAACTTAGGGAGTTTAATTATTTTAGACTATAATATTTAATGTTTAATCAATTCATACGCGGCTTGTTAATGAATAGCATCAATCTAGTCAATCCCGTGGGTTTTGTAAAAGGTGACTGAAAGACCCGAGGGTTACATGTACGGTCGCGTTCTAAAGTGGAGTCATAGTTAACACAAACCTCAGAAAACAAGTCGCTCGCACCCGCGGCGACACTCACACAATGACACAAATGACGTATAACATACTATTATTTGACGAACTACCATTGTATAATAGGCTGAGTAGTATTGACTATTTCACTACATGAATCATTAGCTTCGGTAGCGTGGTCAGTAGCGCGGTCAAGCAAATTCTTGACCGTTATTGTGGAGACAATGGATCGAATCCCGATTTCTTCGTTCTAGTTTTTATTTTATCAAATGAAGCAAAATTTAGTAAATTTTGAATTACATTTTAGTTGTTGCTAGATCGTTTGCGAGATAGTGCGTGTGCTAAGTGTTTTTTTTTAACCTAAGTTTATTTATTAAACTTCAGTGTTTTTATTTCTTCGAAATGCATACTATTATCAGTTTGCAGGATAAGCAGCGTATTGTTGCGCTGCAATTATCTGTGGCGCTGCATGATATTGGATTTAATTTAACTCAAATTGCTAATCAGACTGGTCTGGCCGTAAGTATAGTTTTATTTCATTACAATTGTATTTTAAATATTAAAAACTTTGACTCATAGTATGTTGGTAGCTGTGAACCGATTAGTATAAACTTTTTTATTAATAATGCTACTTTGTTTTAGTGGAAGACTGTTAAACGTTGGGTTACACGTTTTGAAGAGGAAGGTAGCGTAAAAACTCGACTCGTCTTATTAATGATTCACAGCGGAGGATGATGGTGTAACAATATGAAGAAAATGGTTCTGCCGCTGGTCCAGGCAAATTAGTAGCACAAGAAAGAGGGCGTGCAACTGCCGCTAATTATGTTGATATGCTACAGGAAAGCATACTACCGACGACGGTGCGAAATGTTTAACTGTTTATCCTGCTAGTGAAGTTCCTCGTTTTGCATTTGTCCAGGATAAATTGTCCAGTGCATCGAGCTGCCGTGGTGTATAATTGGTTTAGCCAGCACCCAGATATCCAAGTTATTCGTTGGCCAGCAAAATCTCCGGACTTAAATCCCATAGAGAATTTATGGGGTTTAATGGTGCAAAGGTGGGACATGCGCAATGAAAGAACTACAGAAGCTTTAGAGGCTCACTGCCTGGGAGTGTGGGAGAGTACCAGAGGAACAGATATATGCACTTATTTAATCGAGTCTTTTAAGTGTTTATTAAGTGTTGTTGAAAACAGCGGAGGTAACACCAAATACTAATTATGTAAGCGGCGATTTTACTTAAGATTTCAATCTGACCCGATCTAGCATACATTGCTGATTATCTTGTGTATTTCATTACAATATATGAATATACACAAAATAATCAGCAATGTATGCCGAAGCGGGCCTGATAAATCGTTGCTCACTCAACCTCTGTTTACCTGCTTACCCGCCTACTATTGCAGTATGTATTTGTGGAGCATTACATTAGCAATTAAATTATGCTAAAACATCGATTTATATTTATATAAGATTGATAATTATTAGTCAGTTATCTTAAGGCCTTGCTTCAATATCTTTTCATTACGAAAACGAGTACTTAAGCTTAAACCTTGAGATGTAGGCAAATAACTGATTTATTATTACTACAATTACTTTTACTTCCGAGGAAAGTGCATCATCGTTAAACATAGAACAATAAAATAATTACTAACGAAATTATTACTTAAATAACTTTATTGAAAGATTCAATCCAAGATTTGGATCATTCCTATGATCTTATAAATAATTACCTATCGATGTTTCAGCTAATGAACACTTAATATAATTTTACATAATATTGTGTTTTATCATTCAAACAAAACTATTAACTAAGTATTACGACAGCAAGTATTTTATGTAGTTTTACATACTCGTATCTTATGGTTACCAAAAGTTCTCATTCATGTCATTATGTTATTTACATAAAGTATAAATATATATAAATACCATACCTA
This sequence comes from Tuta absoluta, assembly GCA_027580185.1. Taxonomy (NCBI): domain Eukaryota; kingdom Metazoa; phylum Arthropoda; class Insecta; order Lepidoptera; family Gelechiidae; genus Tuta; species Tuta absoluta. The sequence continues at coordinate 12,034,087 of JAQAHW010000016.1, read as the reverse complement.
CCAATAAAATAATTTCTACCTTACTTTTTGTTATATTACAATATTACAGGTTTATGTTTTTAGATATAATATTTTGATACATAATTTACAATAAACATTTATAGATATAATACATAGATGAATATTATATAAAATAATTATTACTGGAGAAAATATGGTAAAAACATTTAAAAAAACATTATTCAACATACAGAGATCGGATGGGAACCCGGTTCCGTTCTGATTAGAAGGTAAGAACTATTACCGCTAAGCTACAGTAGCTTGTGATCAATACGACGAAATAAAGATATGTAATCTATTGCTTTACTACAAGTGAACGAATAAGGATAACTATAATACGGTTTTAGACAAACCAGTGTGATGTATACTTTGTGGTGATGTGGTGGCGAATAGGCAATCACCGAGTAATTATTTCAAAGATTACATAGATGTCGCTTATAGGTGGTAATCTGTTTAAGTTTTAATGCTACGCCTTAAGGTGGACTTTTCTACTTACAGTCGATAATCTTACGTGTGTGCGTAAGTTAGTAAAGTAAGTACAGAGGATAATAACCCGTATTGCAATCTGTCAAGTGGTCTAACTATGACTCCACTTATGAATCCGACCGTACGTTAAAATATTAGGCGATGGGCTGACAACCTGTCCCTATGGTGATATACAATGTTTTGTTTCTTTAAATGTTTGTCAGTCGTGGCGTGAATGACAGTTTTATGGAAATTTGCGCTCTACCTACCCCACATGGGATAGAGGCGTGATATTTGTATGTTGTTTACAAAAAAACGTAAACACGCGCCAAGCAACGATTATTTAGTTGAATAATAGAAAAATATCGACAGCACTTGAAAACGCAGGTGGTATGCAAGTCACTTCATTTTATAATAATAATCAAGCAAAAAGATCCGAAATAATTGTGTCTCTGAAGGGTATTCTAGTTTTATACTCATTGTCGGTTAGGTTTAGACACTTTGAAAATATAATTTAAAGACAGTGGCGCCACTTGACAAAAAAAACTCTACAGAAAAAGTCCTAAATTAAATCTAACTATATTAAAGTAATAAGGAATTAAAATTCAAATTATTAATGATAAAATAAAATTAACTACAAACAATGTATTAAAATGTCTGTTGCTCAAGTTTTAAGTAGGTAGTATCCTTAACGCCTTAATGATAAAATATTGATGATGACACGCAGATTACACTTTTCAAAAATTTTCTCTTAGTGTTTTTCTGATCCCCAAGATTTCATTTCCAATTATTTACGAAAATATCCCCATGGGCCTGGATAGGTAGGTAAATTTTAAAAGTGATACCTATCAATAATATCCGTAGGTAAATGAATAGTATAGGTAATAAATAAATACTACCTCTAGTATAGTTACCTATCTAGTTCAGTTTTATTCTAACACAATCACGCATTTGGAAATCATATTTAGGGTTCCGTACCCAAAGGGTAATAACGGAAACCTTTTCACTGAGGCTCTGCTGTCCGGTCTGTCTGTCCATCCGTCTTACAGTTACGAGGCTGTATCTCCTGAACCGTTATACCTAGACAGTTGAAATTTTCACAGATGATGTATTTCTGTTGCCGCCATAACAGCAAATACTAAAAATTAGAATAAAGTAAATATTACAGGGGGCTCCCATACTAAAAACATATATATGAAGGCTGAATCTCATGAACCGTGAAAGTTAGACAGTTGAAATTTTTACCGATGTTGTATTTCTGTTGCTGCTATAACAACAAATACAAAAAATAATAAAATGGGGGCTGCCATACAAAACACGTGTTTTTTTGCGCGTTTTAATTGATAATTGTTTGGTAAAGGTATAATGGTACGGAAGCCTTCGTGCGCGAGCCCGACTCGCACTTGGCCGGTTTTTATATTTTCAGCGATTGGGGTGCATCAATGACGTAAAAATGTTATTAAATTTAAAATTTGACACAGAAACAGATTTTTATAAAATAAATTCGACAACTTGGGCGCAAAATCTTTGATATAAATAATGACATTTGTTTATTCGACATTCCTTTTTGAACCGTCCACAGGTGAGTTTGGATTTGGACCCTTATTAGCTTCCACTACCATTTTACCTTCCACCTTTGATATTTGATGTTTTAGGTAAAAAGGTAACATCAAAGAGTTTTGCCACTCACGCAGATGAAATCAGTTTGAAACCCACCACCTTCCGAAACTTATTACGCAGATTTTTCAATATCTGGTTCATAAGGCCACTAAAAAAAATCTTATAGAATGTCTGAGAATGAAATAAAATTGATTCAAAGAGCTACATAAGTATCTTGTATGAAAAACTACTTGAACTTGTAAACACCATAAATTAATCTCACATTATGTTATGAGGTAAATCTTGAGAAGTCTTATTCACCGAAAGATTAATGCTACGAGTAGAAACTCATAGCAACATGAATCTAGGTACATTCTACAAGGTAAGTACTTTCCCTTCCGATTCTAGGGAACTAACTACCAGTTGAGCTGCGTTTTATGTCGCTCAGATCCGGTTTGTTGCACAAACTACTACTACATGAAAAAAAATTACATGTTTTACTTATAATCACAGTTTAAGCACTTTTTACAAGCATTGGTTGTACCTTATTACCGAAAACCTGCAACTTTATTTCGACAGGTTCCCTTTTATTTTTGATTATAGGATCCTTAAAGGTGAGTTTGTTTCGAAAGCGGGCAGGTAATATAATTACTGTTAATTTATCAATTTGGTAAGGTTAGGAGCAATTCGGTTTGCTACGATGGTCGATAAAAAAATATATACTGCATACTTTATCTTATAAAGTGTATTATAAAATATCTTTACCAATGATGATTGCATGACGCGTCATAACCTAAATATGGGTAAATGCTTTTGCAAAGTAAGGAAAAAAAAACAAATTAATGTTCTTTATTGATATTCGTCTTGTCTATGGTTAACTTTTTCTTTGTGCAAGCAAAGGTATTTTTACTGAATAGTGACGTCACAATGCTTAAAACTTTGAAAAGTTATTAAAATCAGTATTTTGAAAAAAATAAATGAGTTTCTTAAAACGTGTAATATTTTCTATATTTTCAAAAAAAAACATGATATACAATATTTGGCATATCCCATTTGGTAACAGCCAATATCCTCTATTTATCAATAATGTAGAGCTTTATTTACAACTAGATTTCTGCCCAGCGGTTTCACCCGCTGCCACTCATTTTCCCGTGGTAATAGTTGTTTTTCTGCGGTTAAAAGTAGTATATGTGTTATTTCAGGTTATACTCTACCAGTGTTCTAAATTTCATCCAAATTGGTCCAGCCGTTTGAGCGTGAAGAGGTAACAAACATACATACACACACACAAACTCTCAGATTTATAATATCAGTACGCATTTTCTGCTGAAAACAACTCGTTTTATCGAGGTATAACTCGTTATATGCAGACAAGTAATCCAGGAAAAGATTGGGTATGACCTTAGGGTATAATTTTATTTCCTTAAACAAGAAATTACTAGTTAGTAGTCAATGCATACGTAGTTATTGCGGTACGTTAATAAAGTAAGTAATCAAAATTGTTCTATATTCATGCGTTATTGAACAGGTATTGACTTTAAATTAATGCGTACATAGTTTACGAATAGAGTTCATATGTAAGGGCATTATTAGATATGAAGCTATAGGCTTTTTTAGGGCTGGACTCTGCAATTTTAGCCCCGGGGCTTTGAAATCTACACCGGACTATTTGAGAGGAGCTAATGCTCACGAGACAATCTATAGGCATTTATCCTGTAGCTGTAGATAGGTAATATATAGTAAAAAATGTTTTCAGTAAAATCTTAAATATTGTTAAGTCAGCTTGCAAAAACATACCTAAATTATTTTCATAAACTGCCTATAATATCATGATATCATTATGCTTTGACGAAATAACAAAATGCTTTAAGTAATGGTTTTGATGAAAAGCGCCTGAAAGAAAGTATTAAGCATTTCATAAAAATAAAATTTTACAAACCAGCATCTACGTAATACTTACAGGCAACAGTATTCTATTTAATGACTTCACGATGATCTTTCAAATTTTAAACGAAACTTTCCGGGATAACTTGTTTGTTAACCTCTACGCAACAAAATATATGCAAGTAGGTAATATTGGTGAATGTGTTTTTTTTGTAAAGCGACCTATTTAAAAAATCTTTAAGTTAGGGATACTGACATCACAAGAGTGTGACGAAGTTCTTTTTCTGCAGATTCTTTGAAGTAATTTGTACTATACTTGATGATGCTTTTGGCTCGATAGAAGGAAAATCTATTGACGTTTCGAGGTTTTATATAATAAAATATGTAATGTATTCGATAAAAACCACGTTAAGAGCGCGTGCCATTGATTTTTTGTGTTGCAGACGCAATCGTTGTAAGTAATCTTAACTTATCTCAAGTGTGAGGTAGGAACAATCAGGATAGGGTAATTGTTTTGTTTTTTTTTGTTCACGACAGAAGATAGAGCCGCTCTTTATTATATCTAAACTATCAGTTTTTTTTTTTAAATCAGATAAATTAAAATAATTTAAAGACAAAATATAATGATATGATTCACTGCAGCCGTAGAAAATTTATTCGTAGCTTCGATCCCCACACTAAAAGTGGTCACACAAATTACATGAAATGATACTATGTAATTTCAATTTTCTTTCAAAAACTCACTGTCGTGATATAAACCCACGCAAAGTAAAGGAACAATTTATGTGATCGACTGTACAACTATAACTTTGAGAAGAGATATAGGTAGGTACATTCAGATCAGAGTAATATCAGGAAGATATAACAATAAGATAAGTGTTTATCTGCAACTTTTGCTCAGAATCATCTGAGTTATCTTTGCGATAACAACACAATAAGAACAAAAACATAACTGAACACAAGACGATAGATGAAACCCGTGGATGAAACGATATTGATCTTTGATGATGTAATGACGTATATTAAAAAGTGGTTCAATCTGGATCTAGAGTAAATATTATCGCGGTCAAGTAGTCTTAAGACCAGCAGCAACTGCAACACGTGACGCGATGCGGAAAAAGGGAGAAGAGTTTGACAGTTTGTTTACACCCATCTGTATCTTCTTTTTACTGCTAGGCCTCCCTTTTTTCATTCCATCTAGTTCTGTATGGGACTTGTATAAGTAAGTCTTTTGAGAATTTGTCCATCTCATGGTGCCACTTACGACAGGGTCTGCCGCGGCGTCAAATTTTATGTTATACTTAGACTCATTTAAGGTTAATTTTGCACTCACAATTCTATGAGTGACTATTATTTTCATAACTAAAAACACAGGAAATATAAAATTGAATAAATTTTAGCGCCCGCCGGTGTTTGAACCCGGCACCATGCGGTACTGCTCTGCCAATAAGTATTAGTCAAAATAACTTACACTAAATATCGCTTGTACATCGATTTGAGACGAGTATCGAGAGATTGCAAATTTTGTGTTCGGTCGAGGCGCCGGTAACTCAGTTGGCAGAGCAGTGGGACGGTACTCCACGGTTCCGAGTTCAAGTCCCGGCTGATTCTAACATATTATCAATTTCTTATTTTTATTTATTCAGAATCGTAAGCGTCGCTAAGAGCCGGTAGATTCGCGTCTAATACATAAATAAATAAATAAATGTCTTGGACATTTCACACAGCGCCATCTAGCTCCAAACTAAGTAAAACTTGTTCTATGGGAACTAGATAACTGATATATATAATGAATGCTTATTTTTTTCAGAAGTACATAGAAAAATACTTTCAAATACTTGTGCTGTGTGGGGATCCAACCCACGACCCTTGGCGTAGCAGGCAGGGGGTACTACCTACTACGCCATTGGACCAGTCTTTTATACAAGCAACTTTTGTCTCGAAAGTCTCATCTTTTTACAGTTGCCGATTGTGTTATTTTAACTGAAGTCTTGCATGGGCTCGCGATCCTGAGGTCCTTGACTGCTTCCTGCCTATACTGTTAGTATTTGCCGAAGTATCAAGAAGTATTATAAACTGAATAGCACTATTTGGTTGAAAACTGATTCCATACTTATAATGTTTTTGTTTCTCTTCCCTATTCAATAAATCTGATTGAACAATGCATATTCCTCTATTTCTCTCATAACGATATATGTATGTATTAGTTTACTGTGATATAAGGTATGTAATAGTGAATTTATATTGTTATTTATGTAAAACATGTAGGTACTTATATTGTATATACAAGAAAGTACTATCTCGCATCTTAAATGTACTTTCATCTACCATAATGTTGTCTGGTAGAAATAGCTACCGAGCTAAAAGAACACACTACATTGTACTCTTTCTTTTGCATTTGTATGTTTAAGTCTTTTTTTTATGTAATAATAGTAGTTTGTAGTTTATGCAACTGTCGTATTATGGGCGTCATTAGTATGCGAGTGACTGTTTATCACACGAAACGCAGCCGAGTGTGATAATAGTTTGACACCAGCATTCTTATGCCTAATCATATGCAGATGCATACACTATTAATCTATACTCTCCAACATAAAAACTCAGTTATACACCTTTCAAATCAAACGTCCGTACCGGATTGCAAGGCCGCATACAAGGATACATATTTGTTTTCTGTATTAGTTTTAAGAATGCACAATAAATAAATTATACATTACATACATACAAGGTCAAATTCAATACGAAAACGTAATATGGCTTGATAATAATGAATTTATGAAAATTCTATGCTTCAGCAAATCTTCAGATGTCGATTCAGCAACTGAACAACAACTTAAATATACCACTGAACAACATCTGAACAATACAAAACAACATTTGAACAACATCGGAACAACAATAGGTGTTTTTTCATTATGATGGGTTTGCTCTTGACTCTAGTGTAGGTCATAGAACAGAGACAGAGTCTAAAATGGAGCGGCAAGTTGGTATTTGGCTGAGACATTCCAAAGGTGACTGCAATACTCCATGCAGGATCGGACTTGTGCTTTGTAAAGAGTTAAAAGCTGTCCAGGCGTAAAGTATCGCTTCACTCTATTCAGGATGCCCAGCTTCTTAGCCGCTGTTTGAGTCTTGTACTCGATGGTCGCGCCGAAGTTTAGATTTGATGTCAACTCCATGCCTAGAAGCTCAAGCCTGTCAATGACAGGGACAGATGTACCCCGAAAAGTAGGTGTCTAGTCGAAAGGACTCCTTTTTGCAGTGAAAAGACACGCCTGTGTTTTAGTGACGTTGAATGAGACCAGATTGTCGTCGCCCCATTGGGACGTCAGATCTGTTCGCTCTACTATGGCCTTTTTTAACGAACGTATTTCATCCCCACTGGTTTTTGCACCTGTCAAGTATCTCATGACGATCATATTAATCGAGGATTCAAATATTGTTTTATGTAGGGCAAGACCCCCCTTTGTGTGTCTCAAGCTAGTTGATCTTCCAAAACCAGCAATCGAATATTGTTTTTGGTGTGTCCCAATCTAGTTGGTCATCCAAAACCAGCATTCGAATAGTGGGCAAGCCCCCTCAACCCCCATTTGTGTGTCTCAAGCTACTTAATTTTCCGAAACCAGCATTAAAAATTTGGAATTCGATTTATCGCGGGTTTTCATCGCTTAGACTACATTCAATCTGTAAAGATAGAATTAGTCGCCGGGTATTAGTTACAAAACTAACCCGGTAGAAGGAGCCGTGCCACGCGTCACTGGCATTAAATACATTTACAAAATTGGCGGGCAAGGAACGAGCCGCGGTAGTCCAGATGGAAGAGACGTCGTCACTTGTAATGACGAAAATCGCAGGTTTAAATCCTGCCCGCGCTTAAAAAAAAATTCTAGTAAAGAAAAATAAAGAGAAAAATATTGGTCAAAATGTGATAGGTAGATCGCTTGAGTGAGGTTGTTTTTGATACTACTAGAGTAGGTATGCTTATAACCAGCGTAGCTAGCGTCAAAACGGGGGGTTTTGGGGGGCATGCCTATCATAGAAATAATAAAAGCATACAACCTGAAATGAAACCAGCAGTCGGTCATAGCGGAGGAGGCTCACCCGTGTCACGAAAAATAGAATAGCATGCAACCGTTTTAAATATATAACCAGCAGCTAGCTTCGAAACGGTAGGTTGAGGGGCAGGTGATACCGCGGGACGTAATTCTAGTGTTATATAACAGGTGCCAAAACCTACTACAACTTATTTCTGACGCCATAGTAATAGATATATTTTACTAGCGGGTTTTAGTAGAAACTTTTTAAACTCGTTTGTGATGCTTGACTGTTTAGTATTTCTATGAAAATACTTATTAACCATGTCATACTGGGTTGAATGCCTTTACATTCTAATCTTATTTTTAAAATTTATTTTTAACTATAAATATCAAATATATAATATTTTTTTTTTTACTAAAACGAAATAAATACCAAACAAATATAAAAATCTTATTAAATTCCTGCTAAGCTACTATTATAACAATGTTCTTGTCCAATTTAGATAATTTTAGTCTCTGCTGCTAATATTCAAACAATTTCGAAGACTACTTAAACGTTTTGTATCCTATGTAAATTTAGTTAGCTACCTTTGCTTCTGCAATTTTAAACGATGCCATAAATTATGTGAAATACCTGTAGTTTATTTTTGTAGAAATATTTCAGACAATGTAACTAATTCTAATATTATTGCGAGCAACGACTCGATTTCGTTGTATTTGTTATTGGTAAACGTGACTTTTTGTAAGATTACCAATAATAGTAACTTATTATATTTGCAAAGCTGATAAACCGAACAATTTATTGGCTGGAAGCAGGCCTGTGTCACTCCGCGTGTAGGTATTAAAAACATACCTCCAGGCGCCGGCCACTGCGAAAGGGCTAATCTAGCGGGCTGTCGCAAGCGAAAGAAGTCACACGCGTGCGCTATTTGTTCAACTTTCTCGACAATTTTTTGCAAGATGGACGAAAGAAAAAAAAAAGAAATGACATACTCTTGATTTGATGACATTATGTTTCTTTTTGAAATTAATTTAATTCAAAACAAACCCTTTCTTTTTTTGTTGAACAAAGTACCTACTATTCCAAAATCCTAAATGTATTAAAAAGTAAATAAAAAGGTTAGTCGTTTCATTCGAGTTGCATTTCATCTGTCGTACCTATTCATTTACGAACTTGGACTAAGAGCCCAACGCAGAAGTCTATGGAATTCTTTTTAACTTAAAGAAAGTTTGCGAATCCATATTGCGAATTTCTTGCTTGGAAATAAATAAATAAATAATTTAAAAAATAAAATAATATTTTGCAATACTGCAGTTAAATTTTAGGTGCGAGATAAAAATTATATTGTGCTAGTTTCGGTGAGCATTATTCACACTCAGCACATATTAAGCAGGAGTAAACGCTCGTGTTGTGCGCTAGATGGCGTAAGTAGTTTCTCGAAGTAAGCAACCCTAGACCGCGGCTCTTTCAATACGTATAACAACGTCTAACTTATTATGAACCGTAGTCCAATGACTTAAGGCCCACATTCCCTCAAAAAAAATTTGGCAGGTATGTAAATGAATACGTGGTCGACTGGAATGCGAGCTAAATTGAATCATATTGTCTATCAAATTGAGTACATATTTCTTTGAAAACCATTGCGAAGTAAAGCTTCTGTAACGCTAGTTACTAGTTATTATTCTGTGCTGGAAGTAGTAAATTCATACTTATTAACAAATGTTCTGACTGTCTGACCGATATCATCAATGCATGACATAGCTGCTTGCTTGCAAAGGAATAATCCAAAATCTATATAAATCAATATACAATATCTGATAGTACTGCGAAAATATAGTTTAACCAGCCATGGTAAACAAAAACACAACAGCATTACTGTACTGTATTCATAAAGGTCAGCTGGAAGAAATTTCTTTGTAGAAATAAGTCGTCCTGTGTGTCGTCATTCTTTGTATATTATGTCTCTTGTAATGTTTATTGTGTGCAATAAATGGTTAATTATCATAATAAAAGTTCAATATAGAGGTATGAAGTTCTCCTAAAATAGGCAGGTTCGCAAATCCATAATAAGTGAACGCTGATTTACATTATACCACACACATGCCACGAAAAAAAAATTTACTCTCTCTCTTTTTGTGTGGGATACCGAGTCGTCCAACGACCCTATGAACCCTGGTGTCAAAGTTTTACTGAGATATGGATAGCTAAAGTAGATTACAAAAATATGGACAGCATAACCATTTATATTTTGCATACAAATATTAAACAAATATGGTGACGTTCTTTAGTAAGCGTGTGAGTGAACATATTTAAGTGAATACCACTCTGTGTTTTTTTGCGCTCATACTTTGGATTCAACAGATAAATCTAATTTTCATCTATTTACAGCTAAAACTGACGACCTTCGTGCAAGTAGGTAGCTCAAATCTCAGACTCCAGTCTCACATAGTCGAACATTTATCAAAAAAATCAAGATTAGACGTAGATATTTTATTGAAGCACTTGCATACGTTTAATACTAGTTTCACCAAGTTTAACATATTATGATATATCTGCGTACTTATATATTTCTCACGTGTATACTACTTTAGATTTTAAGACGTACGTGTGACGTATGACATACCGCGTTAAGAAATTGTACCGGGTAATATAATTTCCAGTGCGATTGAAGACGTCGTATAGAACACTTCAACGCCTCGAATAATGTGTTGTTTGGTATAATAGTATATTTACTTTTGCAGTATTTGTGTATTGAGAACGCGAATGAGCGCGGAAAGTTTGAAAGTGGAAATAATTTAAAAGGTACACTCGGCGCTTTTGTGTTGTTGAAATATTAAATTTTCGACAGGTTATCGGAGAGTTTTTAAATTTTGCTCGTTTTATTTTGACTTGCAATTATTTGTACTGAATTATCATCATTTATACGGAAAAATTGTCAGAAAATTTTCTACGGTTTTTATATAGCAGGGAATCATAGCAGAGATAGTTAAGCATAGCAGGTAATCTTATTATTATAAACTCTTTATTCCAGTCAAGTCAAATTTATTTTATTAGAATGGGTTTTTGTATACTCTCTCTCTCTTTTCGTGTGGGAGTTCCGTGTCCGAGTCGTCCAACGATACTCTCTGAAAAGCATTCATTGATTTTGGAATAATTTCCTTGTAAAGAATGTTTTGCGTTCTGTGTTTTCCATAATATCAGTATTTTTGGGATTTCCATAGTTATTTTGTTCTGTTGCCAAACTTCTTTCAAAGTATCCATTTCCTGTTGCCTTTACATCTTTTACGGAATGGTTGACATGCGTTTCTCAATTATTCCGCTGATGGGCCGAAAATGGAGACATCCTCTTCATTGTGACACTTGTTCAAATGATACCAATAACGACTAACCTACTTATGGTCCTTAAATTAATATTCTGTCTTATTTCTCACATCACTTTTCCGCTCCAAAACAAAAAGTCAGTTGTTTTTATGGTCTTGAGGCTCTCAATTTTACTTTTTCTTTTGATTATTTTCACACATAAGATTCTCTTTATATCATCACCTGTATTTGGGTACTTTAACTTGATTTCTAGTTAATAAATAAGTATCAATATTAGTTGTTCAGTTTCAAGGTCTGATCATGCCTGCATAGTTTTCTGTACACTGTCTCTTACACCATGTATATAGGGTGAAGACTAAAACTAGTGACAGATAGCGTAATCTCAGGATAGGCTGGTTATAAGGAACAACTTTAATCAAGGAACATGGTCTTAATTTTATAATTAAATTTGACCATCCACACAAAGTGTACCAGCCGCAGTAGTCAATTGATATCGCAAACATTTTTTCTAATATCGAGCTATGTTCCCAGCCCATCCTGAGTTTTTGCTACCGATGCCTAGTGCAATTTCATTCTATATTCAATACCACGTGGAATATTATGTCAGTTTTATTTACCGTTACTTAACCGGTACTGTTCACAAAATTAAACCACTGCTAAACCTTCGCCTGTAACACTTTTTAATTAACAAATTTATCTTGTTATCAATAAGGGAAAGTATTTGCGATTATTAATATTTTAATCAATGTCAATTTTCTCATTATCATAATGAAGGTCAGCTATTGTTAGATTTCAGAGCGCGATATTTTGAAACAAAGGACTCTCACTGACGGGATGCGTTTTCGTAATAGAATTTTGGTAACTGTTGGGCCCCAAGACAGGCCTTAATAGATCACAACACCAATTTTTTTTTATTATTTCCTTTTTTTTTGGCAAAAGTTAACTACATGTACGTAAGATGACGCCAAATGCACGCAAGCGGACTTTCATGTGTGGGATACATCCAAACTGCAACAAAAAAGTCACATATTGGTACAAAAAATATAATTTTCCCAAATTTATCGACTAGGGGATAAATTTACTGTCATCGGAAAGATTACAGTTGTAAGGGAAAGGCTTAAAGTAGATCAATTCATGAAACTAAGGAAAACTATTTGCAGAATAAATTTCATTTATAAATGAATAAATATGACGAGAATTTGCATCAACATGAATATTCCTTTAAATGAACTGAATTAACGCACTTTGCTTTTAGGTAAATTACTTGCAAAGGCTTACCTGACTGCAGCAGGTAACTGTGCAAAAAATGAACATACCTAGGAGTATAGTTACAGTAGCTTTAAGGAAAAATAAATTTTAACTAAACACGAACCTAGACTATTAACACTTTTAAGGAAATGCCATTGGCAAATTAATCTCGTAGTAAGTAGGTACCTTCTAAGATTGACTGACCTTACTAACCTTTGTAAAGCCGGAAAAGAATTTCACAGCGTCTTCTTGCCTTACTTTTTCCTGATCAGCGGATCAGTTACGTTATAATATAAGCCTTAGGTAGTAGTGTCTTTTTTAAAATATTTGATAAGTTTAGTTTGTTTATTTATTAAGTATAATAAGAAATTAAGTTATGCAAGTTTCAAATAAACCGTTTATTCAGATTTAACAAAAATAAAGATCCTATATTTTTGCCAAAACGTTTACTTTTTAAGAATGTCTGACAACTGCAAGCAATGGTAAATGCGTCTTAAACACCTGTTTAAAAAGCGTGTCTAAAGTAATTTTGAACATGACATTGAACGATTATAATGTTTATTTAACGCGGAGTGGAACTGATTAACTATTTTTGGTATTTCTTTTGTTTCCTTAAAGATTTAGTCATAAAAACTGACAAAGTTTGTATTTTATTTTAGGTACAAATTGAAAATGTTATCAGGATGGAGGCTAGCCCTTTCAAAGCGTAAGTACAAACTGAATTTTGTGTTGTGATGTATTATTATAATCATTGTCCAAGCCCGTAGACATGTAAAAGAGCCTCAATTATTTTAATTCATCTTTGGAAACAACTTTGGCATATTTATGGTTTCTGACAAATCAATAAAATGAAACGAACAATGCATTACATTACATTCCGTCTTCAAAGAGAAACATCAGTATTACATAGTTTAAAAAACATACTTTTTGATGGGTACTTATTTTTTTGTATTATTTTCCCTTTTATTTATCGTCAAGTATTGTAAACCTTTAAGTATAAATTAAGTTCTTAAATGACACCATCTTAGAAAGTTTTCAACAAACACTTTTGATTTTATTATTAAACATAAACCTTGTTATTTCAGTTTTCATAATACCCCAGCGGTATGTATTCGCAATCATGGCGTTGCTTGCCATAGCGAACGCCTACACCATGAGGGTCTGCCTTAACTTGGCCATCACCCAGATGGTGAGGAAGGGATCTTCATCATCGGGATCAGAACACTTCGATCCCGACGCGTGTCCTGATCTAACGCACAGATCCTTCGCTATGGGCAACTCTACGGTGGGCAGAGCCATTTTTCCAACAGAAGTGAGTACTTTGGCCAAATTATATAATTTATTCTTCTTTATAAGTATTTCCGTTGGACGGAGAGTTTGTTGATAATTATCAAGTGCTTTCACAATGATAATTGTTCGTTTGAAATTATTTATAGTTATTATAGTGACGCTGTATAGGTATAGGTCCATTTCTAGACATAAGCCTGTCCAATGCATGAGCATCATTTCAATTGATGAGGGTACCTACCCTCATCTAGTTTTTTCCAGCTATCTACTAGTCCTGGTATAGGTTTTCCTTTATCTGATCTGCAGTATCTACTCAACACCCTGTAAACCCCAGGCGGTAATATTTTTTCGAAAATAGGAATCACAATTTTCGTTTTGTACTGTATTCCAACATGATTCCAACTATGACATTCAGTTTTAACTATCTGTTCCCCCACGAAGATACGGTAATACCCATACTTAGTTACGCTTATCCTAGTGGTAGAGCGCCACTTATACGAGATCAACTTTATCTTTTCCCCTGTTGACTGACTTATTCTAGATAATAACAATTTTAAAACATTGTGGACTTACTAAAGTAAAACATTAACAACTATATTACCTCTATAATACAGTCACAGATACTAATAAGAATTTAATTGCATAATTTTGCAGGCATACCTACTATTTTAATAGTTTTTCCTGATCGTTCGCCAAGCAAATTCATTCCTGCAGTAGGACACAGAGCAGACTGCACAAATAATATGACATAACGTCAAAGATAAATCGTTTAAGTGGCAATTCTCTACAGGAAAACTTATTCCTACAATTCTGAAACTGTAAACCTAATATAAGAAAACCCACTCTCAAAAAGTGGAATATTATGTTAACTCATCCTAGTTCTTGAAAACTGTTGGTACTGTATGATTTTTTGATTTACTGATATGTGTAGATAAAATACGACGTAAGTGATTTTACGATTACCTAATCGTAGATGGCAATATTGATATAGATAGTACATTACATAGCTACCTACCACCTAGGTAGGTGGCTAAGTACTATAACCTAGGTTACGAGGCAGTTACTGTACCAAAATTGATAAGAGATGAAAAAAATCTAATATGGAACAGAGCTGAAATATAAAACGCCTTCCTCCTCTCCTCTAACAACATCCTCTGCCACAGCTTCCCCTCCAACTGCCCCTATCCAATTCTCTGACAAATTGCTGTCTTCAACCCTCTACGTTTTTTCTTTTTCAGACAGTATATTTTGACTGGAGCGAAGCAACCCAGGGTCTACTTCTCAGCTCCTTCTACTACGGCTATGTTCTCAGCCACGTCCCAGGCGGAATGCTTGCTGAGCGGTTCGGAGGAAAGTGGGTGCTGGGTCTGGGACTCCTGAGTACAGGTTTATGTACTCTAATCACGCCAATGGTGGTCAGAGCCGGTGGAGCAGGAGCCTTGTTTGCGTTGCGAGTTATTGAGGGATTGGGAGAGGTGAGACTGAAGAAATAAAAGTTCTGAGAGATGCTTAAAAATTTACAGAAATATTCATCATCTTTCTCCAGTAATGAAAAAAAGATGGAGAGATGTTTGAGATCCTTCTTATTCTGCAAAAGTACACTCTTTAGTTGCAATCATATTAAGCTGTTATGTTGCACACCGACAATGAATGGACAATAACATGAACAAAAAGTCGTAAAAGTGTAGCGAATAAATATTTTTAAATATACATTCATACGTGCCAGTTTGGTACGTATGCTCATTTCTAAGATTACTGCTGAAATGGGAAACTTTATTGACAAAACTGATGCCATATTAGATGCACTGAAATTACATAATTAAAATGTTTTTCTTGTCCTTCAGGGTCCCACTATGCCAGCTCTGATGGTGATGGTCTCCCGTTGGGCACCAAAAGCCGAGCGTGCCAGGTTCGGAGCCATAGTGTTCGGTGGTGCCCAGATTGGCAACATCGCTGGCACCTATTTTTCTGGACTCGTCTTACACAATGGCATTTGGGACAATGTGTTCTACTTGTTCGGTAGTTTGGGCATTGTCTGGTTTATTGTCTGGGTCAGTATTACTACTTATAACTTTGAGGTAAAAAACTATGTTTTTCAAAGGAAATGAAAGCCATTTTACCCCGCTTAGTGCAAAAAACTTTAGAATGAACCAATCAAAGTAGGCAATACTGGTCAATTTTCATTCGTAATATGCTGCACGGCTAACTCACCATAAACATGTCTCAGGTTTGAAAGAATCTTTTGAAACAATTGAAGGTTTTTGATCAAAAACTATAACAAGATTAGTTTTATAATGAAGTTCTAGTGAAAACCATGGGCTTGCTTAGTTTCGTGACAAAAAATGCTGATTACAAACAAACGGTACTGTGTTGACACTTGGGCGGCAGCCAGGACACCTCCATCAACAGTCAACACCTGTCGACGACTGTCGTCGACCGTTGACAGCTACCGCTGAGAACTGTTGGTGGCTGGTGTTCACTCGTTACCATCAACACAGTGCCATTTGTATGTTAACAGCCTATTTTGTCATAAAACTAAGCAAACCCTTTTTTTTCTCAAGATAAATTTCATTATAAACTTAAACTACTTCAGATATTTGATCAAGAACCTAAAAATGGCGGTGTTTTTACAAATAAAACCAGATTTTTGATCAAAAACACAGGCAAATTAAACTTGTAAAATTTCATCGCTGGATGGGCATGATCTCCTTCCCTATCCCGACGTCTCAAATAACGCTGTTGCTTGTAACAAATTAATTTAACAAAAACAAAGCAAAATGCTTCAATAAAAACTCGCAATTGTAAATACACAGTTTTATAACTGGTTTTGGAGTACATGACGTGATAGTTATTTTTTATACCCCGTTATTTTTAAACCCGGTTCTGTGAGGAAAGCACGTAATGTCAGGTTGCTGAACTGGGGGTTAAGAAGTAATCCATCGAACCAATATCATTTCTTATTTGACATGCATTACTAAACTCAAGTTTTAATGGTATCTTTATGAAAACAAAAACAACAATACAAAAAAAACAAATACTCTTACAAAATTGACACTTATCTAACATCCAATTCTTTCGTTTCCAGTGTTTCATCTGCTACAGCACACCGAACACTCATCCCTTCATTTCGGATGCCGAGAAAAAGTTCCTAAATGAAAACGTGGACTCATTGATCAAGGCCTCAACGCAAAAACGTCTGGACCCAGTTCCGTGGAATGCATTACTTCGATCTGTCCCACTCTGGGCCCTTATTATTGCGGGTGTAAGTGCTATATCTATGTAACTTGTTCATGTAAATTTGGAGTATGAACTTGTAATGATAATTTTATTATCAAGTTCATGTTATTTGGTTTGGATAGAAATGCAAATAGATTACCTACAGACTGGTTAATGATTGTATTAACTAAGATTCTACCCAGAATATCTATCGTTACTGATTTCACCACATTTTAGCCAAACAAAAATCAATATCTACGAGTATGACAGTATTTGAAGAAAAAAATGTTATTATAAGCATTTACTTACATTTAAACATAATACATTCGTCCCAATTTTAAACCGTTGTGTACTTTACAGATTGGTCACGACTGGGGCTACTTTACCATGGTGACAGATCTACCTAAGTACATGACTGATGTCCTGAAATTCAACATCAAAACCGCCGGTCTTCTTTCCGCCATGCCTTACGTCGCCATGTGGATCGCTTCGTTCTTCTTCGGTCTCATGTGCGACTTCTTCATAAAGAAAGGCTGGCATAATATCAAGAATGCAAGGAAAATTTATACTACAATTGGTAAATTATGCATCTTTCTATAAAAAGTGTTTTTAAAAACTGCAATTATTAAGATAATTATAAGAGAAAGAATGTCTAGTCTTTAGTTTGAAAGCATTATCTAAGTTTTTTTGTTTGAATTATGCATTTCTATCCTGAGAATATCACCGTGCTATATTTTTATTTAAAAAAACTTTGCATTGCACAAGAGTTCACTTGTCTGAAACAAAAATTTTCACACGCTAAGGTTTTGTTTTTCTATCAGATGACGCTTGCTGCTAACGGTCTTTGAAGTAGGTGTATATAAAAAACTACAATTGTAATCAAGTCGGTAGAAGTCACGCTAGTCTTAAACCTAGCATGCGCACTTCAAATATTTGATTGGTAAAATCTCCGGCACGATCGCCGTTCTTACTCATGTGAAGACTGTGGTATAATAATTGCAACTATAACATTTCCTTGATCACAGCTGCCACTGGTCCGGGAATCTGCATCATCATGGCTTCCTACTCTGGTTGTGACACCACTCTTGCCGTTTTCTGGTTCATCGCGGCTATGACCCTCATGGGAGCTTACTACAGCGGCATGAAGATCAACGCTCTTGACATCACCCCCAACTACGCCGGCACCACCACGTCACTTGTTAACGGCATCGCTGCCATATCTGCCATCTTCACGCCATACTTGATTGGATTGTTGACACCTGATGTAAGTATTTGACAGAATTCTGTAAATAAAGAAGACCAATTTTTCTCAGGTAAATTACTACCAACCTCTTCATAAATTTTAAAATATCCTCAGCCTAACGTATATTAAAAACTAACTGAGTGTAAATGAATAGATCGCTTTTAAAAGTTCATTAGAGCTGCTTTTTTATCTTTAAGGAAGTTTATTTTCAAGCGGTCAAGCTGAATTACAATAAGAAATTGAATCATTCTCATATACCATTTTTTATCACTTTGACTAAATCAGGAAGGTTGTCATTATTAACTTTCTCGTTTCAGTCTACTCTAAAGCAATGGCGTATCGCATTCTGGGTGTGCCTGGCTGTCCTGGTCATCACAAATATTTTCTACCTCATATTCGCACAAGGAGAGCAGCAATGGTGGGATGACGTCAAGAAACATGGTTACCCTGCCAGCTGGACACATGGAGAACTACGAAAGGCAGATGAGAATGAAACACAGGAAAAAGGAGAACAAATGAAGGAAAAACAATAAAAGACAAAATATTATTTAAAAGGCTGTACATATTAATTAAATGTGGTTTATTTTAAGTTATTTTATAACTAAGTCGTAAATAAATATTTATTACTCTTACTGTTGCATTTATCATTTACTTTTTGCCTAAACTGCACAAAAATAGAGATTAACTGTTAAAAACTTTTATAAAACAAAACTAACAAATTAAAAATGTTGTTTGAGTGTGATATTTGAATCTTGATAATGTTGATAAAGCGATGGCAGACATGTTGAAGCTTTGACACGAAGATTCATTGGGTGGATCGTTTCGTTTGTCAACTCGATATCCCATTCGCCAAGACAAAGATGATTGATATGCTTAATTCGTTTTGTATCATTATACAAATTAATCCCTTAAAAGTAAATGAATGATTGCATATCGACAGTGGAAAGGCTATATCACTTAACCGCCACCTTGGTCGAAAATAAGTTATATTATATTACGAGAATCAGCGATTTTTTCTGCGTCGATCTGTTTAGGTTTTATGCAAATCGGCGTTTTTTTGTGGCGCTTAAGCAGCCCAATAACGGCCGATGTGGCGCAGTGGTAGTGCGACTGCCTGCTACGCAAAGGTTCCGGGTTCGATTCTCGGTGGGACACTCACAAAGTTTATATTTATCACTTTGTGAATTTGTACCCGGTCTGGTTAGGACATTGTAGGGTGAACCAACTGATTGTCCGAAAATAAATGGTTCCGTGCTTCGGAGGGCACGTTAAGCCGTCGGTCCCGGTTGCTGTCTATGATTACTTAGACGGCGGTCGTAACAAGCTCGTAATGGTATTCCGAATCACCGTTCACCGGCCGTAAATTTCATCGAAAGCATCTTTCGACGATGGTCGCTTGTACGATGGAATTGTTCGCCGATAGAACGGTTCGCCGAAAGCTCTCATCGACGACGGTCTATTTTACGAAAAAATCCTTCGCCGATAGAACTACTTGCCGAGAATCGAACTCAGAACGACAAATTTGTACGAGTTTAAACGAATGTATATTTAATTATTTTAGTAAAATTCCATTAAAAAAAGCAATATTTATGTCACTTTTTATTTGATCAGCTGTCGAAATAGTTTTTTTTTTTCAATCCTGACATATTATGGGGTCTTGCCCATGTGTGGGCCCGATTTTTCTAAAGCGTCAAGATGCTACTAATATTAAAATAATAATTTTAATTAACTTCGTCGTCTAACTTTTTGAAAATATGTTTTATAGTCGGAATTTTATTTTATTTACATTTTGTTATTTACATCTTGTCTAAATCATAGTTATAAGATCCTATATTCACATGAATATCATAATTAATTACAAATAACCATCTTAAATCAATAATACAAGTTTGTTATGAAGATTCTATTTGTTTCTTAGGTTTACTTGAATTTTCAGTGTCCTTTCGGCTTCTAACGTCGATTACAAAAAATAATGCCCTATAAATTGAGTACCGATATTTTGATCAATTTAGATAGCTTAGAGAAAAAAAAAGTAAACCAAAACATAAAGGAGAATGAAATAATAATAATGTCTGATACAAATACATATAATAATGAAAATAATACCCCCGAAAAAGTATCAAAGGAACCTCAAAAGAAGTTAAATAACAATAAAATATATTAATAAAATAATATTTTATAAAAAAGGTAAATCGTTGACAAAAAGAAAAACAGAAGTAAATAAAAAATTAATAACTGGATAATTATACTTTTTTGTTCACAAAAATATTGTAAAAGTTAATGAATAAAAAAATACAATAAATAAACACAATATGTTAAAACAAAAACGGCGAAGGATTTTTTCGTAAAACAGACCGTCGGCGATGAGAGCTTTCGGCGAACCGTTCTATCGGCGAACAATTCCATTGTACAAGCGCCCATCGTCGAAAGATGCTTTCGATGAAGCTTACGGCCGGTGAACTGTGATTCGGAATACCATTACGAGCTCGGTTGTAACACAACCATGTCAGAGGCCTATTAGTGTTAGTAGGCGGTTGAAAAAACTCTGACACCAGGGTTCATCGGGTCGTTGGATGACTCGGTGTCCCACACGAAAAGAGAAAGAGCACCCAATTTTTAGAAAATTTTTATACGTACGTAATTTTGCGTTTTTTTTAACAAACGGCGTTTACACCCCTTCATAATTTGTTAAATCTTATGTTAGCGATATATGATTCCGTTGAAAGTTATATTAATTTATTATTAGCGTTTTTTATTTCTCTTTTAGTGCATATCCATATAGCGATAATTTTAATTTCATCTTCATAGTGTCTATAGAAATAAAGGTATGATTTTATTTCTCAAAAAAATAACTTTAATTGTCGATATTCGGAAACCACCAAACTGGCGGTTAAGCGATATAACCTTTCCACTGTCGATATGTATGCGAATGGGGATTGCAAATTCTTTCTCAAGATTCGTTATCTTTTTCATGTAAAGGCTTCTCGTTACACATGATTTTGTTCTTTATCTCCTGTTATCAGTTCTTAGTATTTGTTCCTGATCATACCGTTTGTACTATTTGAATATTTTGATAACCTCACCGCTAAAGTTAGTCTATAGATACTAGTCAGAGATATGATACTAGAAGTGTTTTTCCTTTTTAATAATATTATTGTTTTAAAAATATAGCGTAACAGTTGAAATGGCTCTCAAAGGATGGAAGCTCTTCTTAAATCGAGGTAGGATCAAAACTTTACTATTGTCAAATACTCAATTTTTCAACAATAACACTGTAGGGGTACCTAGGTTATAATCTTAATAGAATTAATATTGATACAAATAAAAAATATTAATAACAACCAAATCTTTAAAAAAATATATATAGAATTTTAACCATATTTTGACCATTTAAAACTTGATACTACATTTATCACATATTTTTCTAAAACTCTAACAATTCTTTACAAATTTCCAGTATTCGTTATTCCACAACGCTTCATACTTGGCATTATGGGGCTTATTGCATTGGCCTATTCGTTTGCTGTAAGAACTTCCCTCAGCATGACCATAACTCAGATGGTGGTGCAGCACGCCAATGAAACACATATTGTCGGTGTAACGTGCTGGGATCCCAAGACGTCTATAATCTCCAGCCCTGTGTCTTTCAATGCTTCTTTGGTTTTCAGAGTAAGTATACCTACATACGGGGTGTAAGGGACGGTGTACCGAAAACTTTGCAGGCATGGTCAGGCCATGAAACTGAACAACTTTTTCTATAGAAGATATGTTGGTAAACGAGAAAAAAATTTCGACCTCCCATACAAAATTCCCGATCAGCTGACTGACTTTCTATGGAAACTCCAAAAAAATATTTCATTTCCCAACATAGGCTCCATAATAAAAGTTGTTCAGTTCTATGGTCTGATCATGCCTGCAAAGTTTTCGGTACACCGTCCCTTACACCCTGTATAATATACTATTATATACGTTTTTGTGTTTACGGTGTTTGTAATTTGTACTAAACATAATATTTCTAGATTAATCTGACTGGTACCGAAAGCTGAGCTGTTGTATTATAATTATGATCAGAACCTTTTTGATAAAAACTATGACGCATCTCAAATCTACTCTCCTTTACCCTAATGTTGTCTGGTAGAAATAGCTACCTAGCTATAAGGCCGCCTATATTGTACTCTTTCTTTTCTATCTGTATGTCCATTTCTTATTTTTTGTGCAATAAAGTATATTTATGTTATGTTATGCCATTGGTCGATAGACAAATCACGTCCAGAATTTTGCAAATCTCACTTATCTATTTTGTATTAATTTAAGGATCGCGACCGTTACGATTGGAGCGAAGCAACACAGGGTTTGTTGCTCAGTGCTTTTTATTATGGGTATGTGGTCACTCATCTTCCTGGGGGTCTTTTAGCGGAGAGATTTGGCGGCAAGTGGACTTGTGGATTGAGTTTGTTAGCATCTTCAATAGCTAACTTACTAACACCATGGGCAGTTAGAATTGGTGGAGCTGCTGGGCTGTTTGCCATAAGAGTCTGTTATGGATTGGGAGAGGTAAGCTTACAAAATTTACCTACATAACATAACATACCTACATACACTCATTTTAAGTATTAGACCGGGTCTATCATAATAGTATTTAGGTAAATATTAGTAATTTACCTGTGTCCCGACGTTTCAATACAGTTTCATGTATTGTGGTCGCGGGTTGAGTCAACAGGTAAATTACTAATATTTACCTAAATACTATCGCGATAGACCCGGTCTAATACTTAAAATTAGTGAAAGTGATCGCGAGTGCTTAAAAAGTTATACTACATACGTTCTCATAAGAATAACATAATAAAGATTTATTTTTTAACTCGTATGGGAACAAAAACCCAAATTATGAATTTTAGATCATATAAATATGACATTTATATATTTATCCTCAGACTTAGCTGTCATATTTTAAACAAGACAGCTTCTAATCCAACCCGATGTGCCCATTAATACACTAACTAGATTAAGTGAATGATTACTTAGTACTATCAGTAGCAAATCAACCCACCCATTTAAGAGATCAACTTTAACTAGCTTTTCATACAGTTATTAAGAATAACCAGTATAATTCGATCCCTTAAATGAGTAGGTTGGTGTGCTGCTGATAGGTAGTACATCGACAGTCTGCCATTCAAAACGATTAAATATACACCATAAGTTAATTTTTCAAGTAGCTTGATCGATTAAGTCAAGTCACTTTTTGAAAAAGATATTTCTCTACGATTTCAGGGTCCAGTGACACCTTCATTTGTTTTATTATTGGCTCGTTGGGTGCCCCCTTCAGAACGATCTTTATTTGGAGCCATGATTTTCGGAGGTGCTCAACTTGGAAATATTTTTGGCAGAATCATTTCCGGATTGATAATGGCAGATGGCGGTGATTGGGCACACGTCTATTACTTCTTCGGAGGTATAGGAGTAATCTGGTTTGTATTTTGGGTGAGTCAAGTTCTATAATTTTTGACTAGTTACGGGATATTTACTGCTATAGACGATTTCAAACCCTGATTTATTTTTCATTCTATTGAACATGAGCTTTATCAGCCACAACAGTCCACTGCTGGACAAGGGCTTCCCCCTATTGGGTGGTATTTTTTTATTAATGATGGGTTTGCCCTTGACTCTAGTCTAGGTCATAGGAGAGACAGGGTCTAAGATGGAGCGAGCTCACCCAGAAGAAGCCTGTTCACTCTTACTTTGAAGAGATTAGGGTTGTATGCGTTTGGAAACACAGACGCAGGTAGTGAGTTTCCACTCTTTAGCAGTGCGCATTATAAATGATGACTGGAAGCGCTTAGTCCGAATTGGTGGAATGGCAACCAGGTATGGATGGTATCCGGCGGTACTTCTGGATGTCCGATGGTAGAAAGGAGCCACAATGCTGAGCAAGCGGATTTGCGAGCGGAGTGCAATATATTGCTATCACAGGGAACGCTGCTGCCTTACCTGGATGAATTAATCCCTCGGTCGCATTTTACGACATCCATGGGTAGTATTTGGGTGACGCTATTCTATGCCGGGATCACACATCTCTTTTACATGATTTTCTTGATTAGAAACTCCTATTTTTATAAATATAATTCATATATTTTAGTGTCTGCTTTGCTACAGTACACCAAACTTACACCCTTTTGTTTCTGATGAGGAAAGAGAATACTTGAATGCTAATGTGACAGCATGCTTACACAAGAAACTCGATCCAGTGCCTTTCAGAGCACTTCTGAGCTCTAAACCTCTTTGGGTCCTCAACTTGGCTTCAGTAAGTATACCTATTTATACGAGTGTAAGTGACAGTCCTTCGAATTATAGTGTGCATGAAACTGATCAACTTTTCCATTAAATATTGATGGAAGTGTTTTTCTTACCTTCATCATGAAGTCAGCTGATTAGATTTTGTGTGGGGGGTTCACTTTTATTTACGTTTCCTGATGTATATTCCTATGAGTACGTTTCATGGTCTGTATGCACCCTATTAGTATTCGCAGGGCAGTACCTTATAAGTATAATTATAGCATATACCGGAAAATAAATATATTGCATTTATTTCGTACTATATCAGATATTTGTGTTTATTCTGGGTGTTTCCCATGTATAATAATGTATTTATTTACGAAAAAAAAGTATACAAGTTAATATCAGCTATTTAGTGCTATAGTACAAGCTTTGCTTAGTTTGGGGCTAGGTGGTGCTGTGTGAATTGTCTATGATATTTATTTATTATATCAATGGAAAAGCTGTAAAACTATACAAAATTGCTTCCTTTTTTTAAAGATTGTCCATAAACTACCAATTAACTTCATTATGTAACTTGTAAAACCAAAATTTGCCGTCCACCATTTGGGAAGGGTAATCACTATCTATAATAATTTCACAACCTAGTCTGAGCTAATTGCACAATCTATAATCATTTCGGAGGAAATTTCAAAAAGAGTCGCGGGTCAAACTTGCTTCTTTCTTGTAACTTTGCCCAAAGTCAATGTCTCAGACACTTTGAGCCCCATAAAGATAATATATTTTTAAAAATGGTATAAAATTGCAATATGGTCAGGAATAGAAGTTATTGATGTGATCATGTTACCTCACTGTGAATCGCCGCCCCCATGCAAACCTGCGCAGGGAATTAAGGTTGAACATAACAGATGAAACGAATAATTGAGATAAGTTTCCATTTCCAATTAAATAAACTGGGCAATGTTGCGAGAATTTTGCTGTGGAAAGTCTTTTTACATTACCCCCTCATATGTCTTCTAAACTATTGCACGTAGAAACCTTTGTTTTTTGCTTTTAAAATTTTATGATATAGAATTTAGTTTCGTAAAGGAATATCGGAATGAATCTCACTTGAATGCAGATTTTTTGCGGTGCCAGGTCACTAACTCGGCCCCTACTTTGGCACCAACTGCATTAGGGGTGACCTTGAGGACTACTTCCGGCAAACTGATTAATGTCAGAGGGAAATTTACGAACAAATTTAGCCCTACAATAGATTTTTTTTTCTTCAATTTATTAGAACATTTCCGAATGTTTTTGACCCACAAGCAGACTTAGTAAATTTTTGCTTTTGTGCTACGATATATGCCGAGGGAGAAGTTGAATGGTTTACGATATTTATTATCAATGTTAGGTAATTATTACTTGATCAATTAAAATTACTTTTATCTTTACATTCCAGTGCAAGTATTTGACAGGCGTTCTTTCTCAATCTGATTAGATTTATCTTCTGCAGGTGGCGCACTTCTTTGGATATTTTACATTAACCACTAATCTGCCCAAATATTTATCAGATGTCCTCAAATTCAACGTCAAAGAGACAGGTCTTATGTCCGCTTTGCCTAACATTGCCATGTATGTGTGCTCCTTAATATTCGCTGGTATTTGCGATTTATGTATTAAAAAAGGCTGGCATAATATTACTACAGGAAGAAAGATATACACTACAATATGTAAGTTAATTTTTATGTCCTGAATTGCAAAAAAAAATATTACTCAACAACAAAAACAAAACAATATCTACCTTAACCTTGTGAACTTTTCAGCGTCAACTATACCCGGCATATTCCTCGTCTTAGCCTCCTATTCTGGCTGCAATCGCATAGAGGCAGTTTCTTTCTTTATAGCCGCCATGGCGTTTATGTCTGGTTTCTACAGCAGCGTCAAGATCAATGCAATGGATATCGCTCCTAACTACGCTGGGACATGTTCAGCTATCGTTAATGGTGTTGCTGCCATCGCAGGCATTATCACGCCTATCGTGTTAGGTGTTTTAACACCGGATGTGAGTACGATTAAACTTAATTGAGTTATTATATCAGAAGTAAAATCAGCACCAATACGTCAAGATACAAGCGTCAGTGGAAATTTTCAGGTTTCCATCGACTATATTCCGTGGACAAAAATGTTCCGAATCAAAATCTTATCCTCTGTTTTTATTTTCAAAGTAGTAAATATTCAGCCTTATATAACTAAGACATTATTTTTAATCGCATCTTGTTTAAGCTTAATTCTATTCATCTTTCTCAAGGTTTATTATCTTACGCTTGAAAATTTGATGTTTGATGTTCTATAGATAAATTTACTTAATACAATAAGTACCTAAGCGATGAATTATTCAACGACTGAGAGCTGCTCTCAAAATGAGGAATATTAACTCATCTTAGGCAACATGATTTTAAACATTTTGTTGAATAATTTTCCGTATGATGCGGTATTAGAGACTATAATTATTAGCACCCTGCGGGTACCGTGAAGGACATAAGAACAAGATGATTTTTTTGCATTGCGATGCGGAGGGATGGTCATTGGTCATGCAAAAGGCTGACCACTTGTCACTAATTTGCTATAGTGAGTGACAAAAACAGTTCAGGAGTTCAGACAAACAGGACAGTTCAGAGAAAAAGCACTTTGTAGCATTAATTTTTACACATTTTTAATGTTACTTCCTTTTCAGCAAACGGTCATGCAATGGCGATATGCTTTCTGGTTCGTATTTGCCGTCCTAGCGTCCACTAACGTGCTCTACCTAATATGGGGTTCCGGCGAACAGCAGTGGTGGGATGAAGTCGAAACCCTCGGCTACCCTAAGAACTGGAAACACGGCCCTTTCAAGAAAAACAACACTGTCAACACTAAACGAATAGTGACTCTTCACTCGATCTATCCTAAGGATGATCACAGAGCAATTAATACTTGATTTATATAAAATTCGTAATATAATGTATTACAGTTGCTTTCATTTGTGTAAATAATGTTAGTAGCCCTTTTAAAGCAAAAATAATAATATATAGCAATATCAGTTGTTGACTTTAAAGTGGTGCCATCTCATAATATTGTGTTATATGGTTTTAATTTTTAATACCCCACTAAGTGAAGTTTGTAAGTTACGAATAAATTGTGTTGTTGGAGAACATAACAAGAAATTTCCAGCAGGAAGAGTGGTGACAAGTTGATGATAAGTGATTATTTTTTTATTATGTTATGATATCACGTGCTAGCAGCAAAAGTGTAAAGTCATCCATTCTATCTAGATACCTATCGATTTAGGTGACAATGTTACTACTTGAGATACATTTTAAAGAGATGACTTTTACAAATCATGTAATAGATAAATAATACATATATATATACTACAGGTAAAAATCGTCTTCCAGTGCGTCTCTGAGAGGCACGGTGCCCAACACGCTGGCAGCATTCCCTCTTTGGATTGCCAAGCGTATGCGCTGGGCCAGGAAGCTGCCAGCCCTGGAGTCGCCGAAAGCCTCTATGAGACGCGCTAAATGGTGTTATTTATCGTACAACACAAATATTTAGAAAAGAATTGTTACGTCTACCGCTGACTAGTTTATTAAAATCATAATCTCCAAATCTCTACTATTTACTACTTACTTGATGATATACATATTTTGGATTGTCGACGTAACATATTATTTCTGTTTTTAATACATTGTATTCAATTTAAAAATAATCTTTTTCAGTCATATTAGGGCTGCCGCAAAGCAAATGTACGTGTTTGCGGCTGATAGCTGGGGCGGTTTTCATATAAATTCAACTTATTTCACATATAATTTCATAAATAATCAAAAAATGACTGTACGTAATTGAAACATAGGTTCTTCTTTTCGTGTGGGACACCGAGTTGTCCACCGACCCGATGAACTATGGTGCCAGAGGTGTCAAAAACAATCAGCATCAATCCCCGGCCGTCTATTACATTCTTTCTATTACTTTTTTCATTTATGTAAATACTATAGCACTGTGAGTGCAAAATAAACCAAAGCTGAAATTCCCTAGATTGGCAAACGCCGCCGGTTACCACCGGGTGACCATGAGAGCCGTTTGTCATTCTAGTTGCAAAAACTGCTCTTGCTCAGCGGCGGCCCTTATCTTTGATATTTAGATAGGTAGGTACGTACCCCTACTGAAGTATTTGTTATCGTGATCTCGGTATCCTCCGTTTATGCTGTAGATAATACCTTACTGTTTTCTTATTGATAAACTCATCTCTGAAAACAGACGTCTGTACTTACACAAAAAAGAGTGGGTTGATATGGTAGAGTAAATTATTTGAATGAAACATGACTCTTAAAGGATGGAGGCTCTTCCTGAATCGAGGTAAGTTCGTAATATTTGTACCTTAATTTATTGAAAGGTACGAAACATTTTTAGAGTTTTTCTTGCACCATGAATCTTCACTTGTTGTATAAGCCTGTTTAAGATTCAAAAATCTGAAATCACATTTATAATTTTGACGCCCGCATTTATTATCCTGGACTTTTTTTCAGCGTTATTTATCCCCCAACGCTATGTCCTGGGCGTGATGGGACTGTTCGCGTTGGGAAACTCGTTCACCATTCGCGTCAGTCTCAGTATGACCATCACTCAAATGGTCCTCCAAAAAGCCAGCGAGGCTCATATCGTTGGTGAAACGTGTCCAGATCCCATGACATCCGTGGTCTCCAACACAACGTCTCAAGCTGACGCTGTAGAGTTTATTGTGAGTATTTTATTCTCCTAACATTTAGTTTACTGATGTATTTTGTTGGAGCGGATTATAGGGGATTAACATGATCCCTGAAGTGGCACTTAGGTCTGCAGTTAAACTGATAAGAGAACACGAGGTGAGATTTTAACAGTACCTGAGTATATGAAAATATCTTTGTTGTTGTTTGATTACACGACGAAAAATGCTAAATTGTATTTGTCCTATTGAAATTACAAAGCACAATACTTAAATGTACTCATAATGAATCTGCAGAAGACACCTGTTAAATGTATAAACTTTGTTTTCTTTTAATAATTTATATTTTATTTTTTTCCAGGGCCGTGATAGGTACGACTGGAGTGAAGCTACGCAAGGTTTGCTACTCAGCGCATTTTACTATGGCTATGTGGTCACCCATCTTCCCGGTGGTCTCCTTGCTGAGAGGTTTGGGGGTAAATGGACTTGTGGATTGGGATTGTTGATTTCTTCATTGGCCACTTTGCTTACACCATGGGCAGTTACACTTGGTGGAGCTACGGGGCTGTTCATCGTCAGGGTACTTTGTGGTGCTGGAGAGGTGAGATAGAAATAATCAATAATACCTATCTACATCAAATAAATATTTACATTATTTATTAATATTTATTCCACTGCTAAGCAGTTGATGATTGGTGGTGTTTAAATTAGTTCTGATCAAGAACTAAGTATTTCAAATTATTTTTATAAATTCAACACACGGTCATATATGTTTGCCGCAAAAAGTACTGATTAAGGGACTATTTTCTGCGATAACTTTGAACGCTTCATTTAATTCTAGGGCCCAGTAACACCTTCATTTGTTTTGTTACTGGCACGATGGGTGCCTGCATCGGAGCGATCTATATTTGGAGCCATGATCTTTGGAGGAGCACAAATAGGAAACATTTTTGGACCAATAATTTCTGGATATATTATGGCAGATGGTGGTGATTGGGCACACGTATTCTACGTATTTGGAGGATTGGGCGTGATTTGGTTCTTATTTTGGGTGAGTACAGTGGTGATGTGACATTCTGTTTTATAAACGTAAAAAGAATACCTAGGGAGTTAAAACACAGCACTAAACTAAACTAAATAAATTTAGTGCATTCAAAGAGCAGCGTGTCGCTAAATAAGTCGTCACTTCGACATTTTATCTTAGTATGTGATATTGCCAATGCTATTCTATTACTTACCGGTTAAGTAAACCGCATCAATATGAATTTTACGTAGCAAACATACAAAATAATGTATTTTCACAACAAAAAGCATAAGAATTTATTAACATTATTCTACATAGTTTAAATATTAAATACATAACTGTTATCCTGTTTCTATATAACTTTCTATCGTAGTTCGTGTCGTGAATCGTTACTCATACAACAACTGAAGTGTCGTAAAATTATCAGTAATTGACTACAAATTGTTGAAGATTTATATTGCCATGACAAATCAATGACAAACGTGACAAAGTAAGTAACCATTCAAAAGTAACGTTATTATTTGTTTATTTACATGTCGGAGATCGATGAAACGTTGTAGGTATTCGGTAAAATTAATTGACAGTTCACGTTCCGTTAACATTTCCATCCATCCGATTCAAGAGATTATAAACCAAATAAAGTACTCAAAGGAACACATAAACCTTATGGAGAGAAATGTTTTTTTTCGCGAATAAGAACAAAGAAAAAAAAAGAAGAAAACGCAAGACAAGACACTACAAAACAACCATATACTACCAAAATATGAGAGGCATGAAAATGAGCGTAAATACTATTAAAAAGAAGTTATATGATTTTCCACATTTCATTTTAGCAATGACTGAAACTAAACTTGATGAAAGTGTTTATGACTCTGAAATATTTCCTCGTGACTATTCAGTACTACGCTGTGACCGACATAAGGAACCTGGACAAAGTGGCGGCGGTGGCGGCGTGCTTTTGGCAGTGCGCAGCCCCTTTAAACTACTTAAACTAGAATGTTCCAATTCACTGAAAGACGAAATGATTGCGGGAACTATTGTAAAAGGAAGCTTACGTTTCATCTGCTGCGTAGTATATCTACCACCAGCATGCCCTGAATCTCGCTATTACTCAATATTTAACTGCATAGAACGTTTATATACAAATAGTAAGATGCCTGTATTAGTTCTAGGAGATTTTAATCTGTATTCTACGACTACTAGCATTAGAGCTGCTTATCGCGTTCTTTTGTCTTCATGTGAACTCTCGCAACAGAATGCTATCCGCAATGATCTTAATCGGCTGCTTGATTTAGTTCTAACTAAACAGGATCAAATTATTATAAATGTCGCAAAATCAGATATCCTTATTAAATCAAACGAGATACACCATCTAGCGTTGGAAATTTCTATTGCTTTGAGCAAATATCCACCAGATTCTAGAGACAACGATGGAGTAGAGCTAAATACTCCCGATATAGGCACTCCATTTAGAGATTTTAGAAAAGCTGATTTTATGGAACTATACTCTCAGCTTTATAGCACGGACTGGTCTCCAGTGTATTTTTCGCAGGATGTTAATACAGCTCTCGACATATTCTATACATTAATTAACACTGTACTGGACTCTACAGTACCATACAAACTAAGCAATAAGTATCAACCGAATTCATTCTCTAATGGTTATCCGGACTGGTATAGCCGTAATTTAATTAAAATTATAAAAAATAAAAATTACTTTCATAAATTATATAAGGTGACTAATAATCAACTATACTATGCCTTTTTTTACTACTTTCGCAAACAATCTAAATTATTGGCTATCGATTGTGACAATAGGAACAGATTAAAAATTGAAAATAGCATAAAGCGGAACCCTTCCACGTTTTGGTCGCATACCAGGGAAAATAGACGGTCGAATGATCCCTCTAGCTTTGGAAAACTAAATTCGCAAGAAGTGGCCCAAGAGTTCGCTTCGTTTTTTAAAAGCGTCTTTCGACCGAATGCCCCTCTATTGAATCCTATGACCGCTCTGCTTGCCGCCATAAACACGGCCTCCCGAGATCAATTGTCATCTGATGTGCATTTATCGATAGATTCCGTATCCAGAGTCGATGTGCTTAAAGCTATAAAAAAGCTAAAATCTAAGTACACTCAGGGCCCTGATGGAATCCCTCAGATTATTGTAAGGGACTGTCGTGAGTCACTAACTGACCCGCTTTTACACATAATTAATTTAGCCCTAAAGCAGCGTATATTCCCACATGTTTGGAAAACCACAAAGGTGCTTCCCATACACAAATCAGGGTCCAAATCTGTTATAGAAAATTACCGTGCAGTGGCCGTCTTATCTGTTTTTGCTAAGGTCATGGAATCTACTCTATACCAGGCTTTTTTGGGTCAAATGAAAGGTTGGTTCTGTGATCAACAACACGGTTTTTTACCGGGACGCTCTACGTGTTCAAATTTGGTAAATTTTACTTCACTAATCTCTGAAAAGCTAGATTGTAGAGAGCAGGTCGATGTAGTTTATTTTGACTACCAAAAGGCATTTGATCAGGTTGATTGTGATGTCCTTTTAAGTAAATTGGCCGTGATTGGTTTTTCTACGGACCTTGTGTACTTTTTTGCCGACTATTTAAGTGATAGACAACAGTTTGTAATGCATGATCGGTGCCAATCCGCATCCTATTTGGTTAATTCTGGGGTTGGTCAAGGTACATGTCTTGGTCCTTTATTATTTCTCATATTAATTAATGATTTGCCTTCCATTGTTAAACACAGCACGTGTCTTATGTTTGCCGACGACGTGAAGTTGGCTAGACCCATAGGGAATATAGTCGATTGCTCTCTTCTTCAGGAGGATATCAATAGTATATGCGCTTGGGGGCAAAAGAACAGCCTCACACTGAATATTAAAAAATGTACTACTATGACATACACCCGTAAAAATAATCCGTTGGTAGCTAACTACACTATTGATGCTTCGACGATAGAGCGCGCCAGTGGCGTGAGGGATCTTGGGACATGGTTTGATACACAGTTAACTTTCCATGACCACATATCTAAAATGTGCGGATCATCTCGCAAATGTCTTGGTTTTGTATTACGGCAGTCAAATTGTTTCCAATCTACTGACATTCCTCGCCTACTTTACAACGCCTTCGTGCGAAGTAAACTTGAATCCAACTCTATGATTTGGAATCCTTTTCACTCCTGCCTCATCTTAGATGTCGAAAAGGTACAGAAATCGTTCGTCCGTTTTCTTTACAGAAAAATATACGGTTTCTATCCCTACCTCTACCCTACGTCTTTCATACTGGGTATGGTGGAGTATCAATCCCTGGAAATCAGGCGAAACCTATCACTACTGAAATATATATTTGAGCTAGTACGTGGTAAGATCCACAACCCATTCTTACTAGATAGAGTAGGATTAAGCGTACCAAGATCGTTTGCAGTCCGACCGTGCAGGCGGGAAGTGTTTGCTGTACCTTCCATGCGGTGTATATCATCAAGATCTGCCCCTCTACCGAGAGCGCTTAAACTGATAAATGACATCTCGTTGACAGAGCCGGAGCTCGATATTTTTATGTGCTCTCAAAATAAATTTTTAGCGTCTAGCAGCCGATATCTAGAATCGTTATCAAAAGCGAGCAGCATTGTAGGAGTACACAATGGATAGTTTTAATCGTAAGCTTCTCCTGGAACTAAATTTAACCAAATGTAACTGCTCTGATAAGCAGCTAACAATAATATTGCATGTTTATTATTTTATTGACATTAATTTATTCGACTTTTTTTATATATTAACATTAATTTATCTTTTGTATGTAAACTCAATTTGTTAATTTAATGAAGTTACTTCTTTGATAATGATACTTTTTCCTGGCTAACTCTGTACTGTACTTAATTACCTATTGACTCAACATTGTGTGCGCCTGGTTTTTAACTGTAAGCCATATGTGTCGTATTTAATAAATAAATAAATAAATAAAATAAAAAATTACTAGTGGATTATTGCAGAAAAGGATAAATAGCAATTTTAAACGAATTTAAGTTCTGTTTATTTTGAATTTTACAATTCCTACGTTTCGAGCTCTTTACAGAGCCCGTGGTCACGGATGACTAAGGTGTTAGACGTCATTATTTAGAATAGAAATTATTTTTGTTCTACCGCCATCTATTTCTTAATTGCCTAGCATAACGTCCAGGTTCCTCGTCTGTTTTATAGTGATGAGTAACAGTTGTGCAAACTCAAGAAAATATTAGGATAAATAGCGCTAGCATCACCCATAATAACTGGTGCGTTTTCAGTCTGGTAGACCACAGTGACATTTAAGGCCTAGCTAGGCCTTGTACGTAGCACCTTGTCATATTGTCCGTCGTTGCCAGCGTTTCTGAAAGAGAAACGGAATGTCGGAGGTCAAGAGAGAAAACAAGCTTGACAGTCAGTTCTACATATAGTTAATTTGTGGTCAGTTCCGGCCGGAGTTTCACTCGGGGCTGTAGTTTTCGAGATTAGGTTTCAAAACTGGGAAAGTCATGAGAATTCTGAAGTGTTTGTGGAATAAGAGATCGTCTTTTTCTTTCGGGATCGGCAATCACTTTCGGGATGATGGTGAAATGCAAAGATTGTATAAGGCTGGTGACAGTTGCTGCTGTGGTCTTTTGTAGTCCTGCATACAGTGCATTTCAATGGTATTCTGTGTTCAGGTGAAAAGTTTGGATAGTATTTCCTATTTATTGAAATTGCTTCGATAGAAAATAAATCGCAAGGTAAACTCTAATTTTGCGTTTTTAGACCGATTTCTACTGTTGACTACCATTGATTTGGACCTGCACTGATTTGATTGTTATCTATCATTTCTTATTTTATTTTGTGTTCTCTTTTTCCTCATTAAATGAGAAATGAATCTATGAACTTACTTTTTGAAATCTTTTTTAATTATTAATAATGAAACAAATGTTCGGTTTTCCGGATCTGAGCTGTCATTGTCTGTGTCTCTCTAACGCAGCGAAAAGGAAAGGGACTTTTTGAGACTGGTGCGGACTTAATAGTTGTACACTCACAGTGTTCTAAGGAGCGAAATTGCATGTGCTTATGCTTTGTTAAACTCTTAATAAAATTTAAATGTAGAAAAGGTTTTTTTTGTTTCAGTGCCTACTTTGCTACAGTACACCCAACTCACATCCTTTCATATCTGATGAAGAAAGGAACTACCTTAACGCCAATGTGACGGCGTCAGGTCTACACAAAAAACTGGACCCGGTACCGTTTAAGGCTATATTAAGGTCAAAACCTCTCTGGGTCCTTATGCTCGCAGCGGTAAGCAAACATGTTTGACGAATTATTTTCAGGGGATTTATAAAACAGATATGACGTTTTAAAAATGACTAGATTAAGTAACTCTCATAGTTTATACCCAAACCATAGGAAGATTAAATCATTAGAAAGCACAGCATTTTTTAACAAAGTATCTTCAAAAAACACAAGTATTATATCAAAACGCGCTTTTCGGCAGTGTTTAAAATATTTTTCTCTATGATTTGACGTGGTCAAAAACTAGAACCACGTCTAAAAATGTTTTGTCGTGACACTTTCAGCTTCTATTTAAACTTTTTTTACAGGTTGGTCACGACACCGGCTACTTCGCAATGATCACTGACCTGCCCAAATATTTCTCAGATGTCCTCAAATTCAATGTAAAAGAAACTGGACTGATGTCCGCTTTGCCTTACATTGCTATGTACTTCTTCTCCTTCGTATTTGCCGGATTGTGTGACTTGTGCATTAAGAAAGGCTGGCATAGCATCACTACGGGGCGAAAACTTTATACAACTATTTGTAAGTTTAATGACAAATTATGCACACCTATTTGATTTTTATCGCTTCATAGACAAGGTAGACAATGTTGATGCCACATTTATCTGCCCAAATTAAAAAAGGCAAAAAGGCTGTACTATCAAGCTAGCTTAAGTAAACTTGTGGAAGTAACACTTCGGGGTTGTTTACACTATTCATAGTTGTAATTTAAACAGGTTATTTCCGACGAACTTTCTCTGTGGCTTTAATACGGAAATTAAAATTTTACAGCACTTTGAATATTCCTGGTTTATTTCAGCGGCCACAATACCAGCTATATTCATCATCCTCGCCTCCTATTCTGGATGCGACAGGCTCCAGGCTGTCTCCCTCTTCATAGCTTCCATGGCTTTCATGGCTGGTTTCTACAGCAGCGTCAAAATCAATGCAATGGACATCGCTCCCAACTACGCCGGGACTTGTTCAGCCTTTGTGAATGGTCTTGCTGCGGTTGCTGGCATCATCACGCCGTATTTAATCGGTCTTTTGACACCCGACGTAAGTATTTTTTAGTTGGCCGTGTGGTTCTTGCTGAAAGCTTAGAATAGCATCACCCCATTTCTACCCGTGGGTGCCGGAACGGGGAATGGGCAGCAGCATTTTCTGTGAACATCTATCGCACCATGCACTGCGATTAACAATCCGGCTGCCAAGCGTGGTGAGTATGGCAAATACCTCCCAATAGGGGGAGGCCCATGTCCAGCAGTGGATTGTTTTGTTTGTTGTAGTTGTAAGAATACTGTGCAATCTATTAAACACTACATGTTTAAAGGGTCAATTATGAACTATTTATATCTTTTCTGCTACTCGTATCTTTCATACAATAACAGGTTATAATTTCCGATAGCTTGAGTTATGGGATAATAATTTTCTGAGTGAATTGTCATATCCCATACAATAATATTCAGTCAAAATTTCTAGTCATTTAGATATGACGTGAAAAATAATCGCGGGAGTTGTCATATGCTCAAAAAGACAGGGATTGACATAATACGATACATAAAATACATCACTTTTTAGTTTATTAAAGGCGTGTCTCTAGTAGCGACGCGCGAGGATGACATCTGTGCTGTGTGATTAAAAAAATGAGTAGGTAAACAAACCCCAAAGCGAAAAAACGCTTTACAGACTTTTTCTGTAAATGATATGACTAGTATTATCAATCGATTTAGATTTTAATTGTGTCTGCCTGGAGAGATATTCTGTTCAAAACAGAATTGTGGATGTTTGATTCCTTGTGAATGATGAATGAGGGATTATTCAGCTTAAGATGAAGATTAGATAAGATTATTCTCCAAGAGAATTCCCAAGGATGGTTCCTTTGAAGATACTGCAGAATGCAGATGAAATTGTATGAATAATAGACCTCTGTGATTACATTTTGAATTATTAAACACTTGAGCTCGCTTGTCTAACAAAGACAAGGGTTTATAACATTTCCATAGAATGAATGTTCGTTAAAACATTCGTAACGTATGAAGATTGAAGGTGGATACTTCCCTGTCTATACTAATATTCATGTACTTACAGTAAATATAGAAAGATTTGCCTCCACACATTGACGTATAAAGATTTTTTGACAACTGTTTGCTTTCGGCACCTTTGAAGTTGTATTGTAACATACATAGGTAGGTACATATATCACGCCTATATCCCTTGCGGGGTAGGCAGAGCGTAAGCGGCCGAAAAAATGGTCATCTACGTCTGACAGACATTTTAGGGTCATCCAGACAATTATGGATCACCATAGTGACAGGTCGTCAGCCCATCGCCTAAAATTGCAAAACACATGTAACCCTCGAGCCCCTTAGTCACCTATTTATTACCTTAAAAATAAAGCTCAGTGCAATAACCATAGTAAGTAGAATTGTAATAAATTCCTATATTCTTTCAGCAAACTGTCACACAATGGCGCTACGCATTCTGGTTCGTATTCGGCACACTGGTTGTCACCAATCTGCTGTACCTCATCTGGGGCTCCGGTGATCAGCAATGGTGGGATGATGTCGACAAGCACGGTTACCCTGAAGATTGGAAACATGGTCCTCTTAAGAGAAACAGTGACGTGGCCAACAAAAAAGTAGTAATTCCAAAACATGATCATAAGGCAGTTCGTGTTTGACATTTAAAAATATATTCATCTTATTTATGTATCAGTACTATATTAAGTGAAAAAGGACTATATTTATTTATTGTAAATAAATTAACTTGTATACAGTTCCTATACTATTTATTCATCGTTCCCAGATAAACTCAATTCGCTATCAAGTATAAAACTAATCCTTTGTTTGAAGTTGGTTGCACCTCCTACACCATATTACACGCGTCAGAGTGCACTTAAATAGGTTTGAGTGTACGCTCTCGTTTTCGTTATTTTATGTGAGTAGAGCACCCACTGCATTATCAGTAGCGTCGATGACTACTTTTTGCTATATTATAAAGCAATTCTTGAGCTATAGGGTAATTGATGATCCAAAAAACGTGCCATCAATAAAACAAAGATATTATGATAATAAGGTTTCTTGTTCGATTAACGCTAGTTTACAATAAGATTACTTTACCATTTTCTTACATAATAAGTATATTAATTAGTTGTATGTTCACAATGTACAATATGTAAGTTTTGTCTTAGATTAAGTTGTGAGACCAGTCCGTCTGCCCGTTGGCCGCAAGGACACTTCGAAAACGTCATTGTGGTATAAGTAAAGTCATAAGTCGACTACAGAGAATTTGGAAGTTCTAGATATACATACGTTCAAAGCTTTAATGTAAGGCAAGAAATGGACTCAACAATATTTTTTAATATATGTTAATGACTTCTTTGAGAAATAAAGTCAAGCAATTATGAAATGAAATTCTTGAGAGACTGAAACCCCCATTATAGAACAGTAAACGAAATTTTTACTAAAAAGTTAGCTTCATGTACAAATGATCCTATAAATTGTAACTAGATAAAAAATAATGTTATGATAATATTACTTTTTTGGAACCCTCAAATCACACACAAACGAAAAAATAGCAATACTCTTCATGACTGGGTCACCGCTGTAATTTAAATGAGTTAGTACCAGTGACAAATTTAGTTTAGAGTCTATAAACACATTGTTTATATATTTTCTTTACTTCCAAATTCTCTGATAAAAAACATTTGCACATTAGCAACGAACACACTTTGTAGGTAGTATATCTACGAAAAAGGGCGACCAAGATTACGCTCAATAGATAGCAGCACTGTTGCATAAATCAATTCGACTAAAGAATTTACATTCTGTACTATATAATCTATTAAGCTTAAGCTTAGACACCCTTATGGTTGGCACATATAAACTGTAACGCAAAAGTATCGCCTTGGATGTGCATACAAACCATAGACAAGAATCGAACTTTTCCGAATTTGAATCTACGGTTTGTATAATAACCCTTTACATTACGGTTTATGTGCACACTCCCTTACTCGTACAAATATAACATCTTTGCTTTAGCACAAATATTCAATTGAGAATTGATTAATAGGCAGTGATGACTCTAACAAAGTATACATTACTCATAGTAAAAAATTAAGTGTCAGTAAAACAACATCCAGCCAATGCAATGTAAGAACCAAATGTATCAACAAAAACTTAATTCGATATTTTTCACAGTAACAAAAGAAATCATTATGAATACTAGAGAATAAAAAAAATAAAGTAATATTTTCAGGGGCAAGTTTATTACTAGCTAAAAATGCTACAAAAATCTTCCAGATAGATAAGAAAGAAAAGTACAGCATTGCAATAAAACTGAAAAAGGTTAAATATACTGCTTAGTTGTTATAGAATAGAAAAATGACTTTGTCTTATCGTAATTTGCCATGTGTAGTAAAATAAATATTCCTAACGATAAATGTCTATAATAAATATTTACTAGCATATTATATCAAAATAACATGTAAAACTACGCAGACTTTATCATATGCCTATAAAAGTAGAAAAGCCGATTGCACCAAAATATCTTCGACAATGTTCAAAGCACGTTCAAAGGGTCTATTTGACTTGAATTTATTTTAAAATATGGGTAAGTATATGGGTATCTGGGTATCTACCTTAGAATAACTTCCTCGAAACGGACAAACATTTGCATTATAATTATAAAACCGACATTTATTGTTATGAATGTTGATATTTGTAATCTATTTAAGTTAAAATTTAATAAATTAATCTAAATCTAATATTTAGCAAAATGAGTTACCGAAGAGTCGTTACCAAAACTTTAAATACTCCACAAAACTGACATATATTGTTATAAATTATGACATTTGTAATCTATTTAAGTTAAAATTAAATAAATTAATCTAAATTTAATATTAAGCAAAATGAGTTACCGAAGCGTCGTTACCAAAACTTTAAATTCTCCACTTTTTTGACCTAATTTTTGACTAATAGACGTCATATACGTACCTACTACGTTATTTGATATACCTAAGAAGGTATGGAGTTATAGGTGCACCCAAATTAAGACATTACCGTTAATAAGTTGTGATAAACCACATGTTATTTATTTTTAACCCTAAATGATTCTCACGACTTTCTAAGCATTTCAGTCCGCTTTTAAATAAAATATTAGTATTAAGGTATTCAAAGAAGTTATTCAGCTTTAGCTGTCAAGTTTATTATTCGTTGAAAACTTGCAATTTTTTAAAATCTTTTTCCATTTATTGGTTAGTGTTGTCTGTCAAAGATAATTTGGCGCAATCGGCTCTACTATAATAAATTGACAAAATTAAAAATTCATATGTGATACTTAGAGATAAGAATTCGTTATATGCAGTGAACATAATAGATGAAAATATCAAACTTGTATAACATGCTATTTACATATTTAGTAATATACTAAATTATGTTTATTTGACACTGTTTACAGGGATGCAAAAGATGCCACAATATTATTAGGTAGGTACTATAAAAAAGTAGGTATCTTAACAAACACAACAACAACAAAAAGATTTAACACAATAATGTTTGTAACACTGGTAACGTTTTGAACAGATATTTTTACTTATACTATTTACATCAAAATGTTATTAATACTTCTTTTTACAATCTTCCACTGTTTGAACATTTAATTCGATTTTGTAGAAAAAGAAAAGTTTTATTGTGCTGTGGCATCAAACATCCTAGTAAAATTCAGAAAGAACATAGTCACACGTAAACATAGTTCTTAGGTTTATCTTAGTTATATATTACAGATATTTACAACTGCGTAGTCGCGACCGCGCGATTTTTTACCCGCGGCTGGATATTTTATTATCACAATTAAATTTAGAATTGGATTCCATTTATTAACGTCAAAATGTCGATAAATGAACCCAACTCTCAACTTCGTAAGTTTGGGAGACTTGATATTACAAAATAATATACACCAACGAATCTTAGTGCGCAATAGTTCTATAGTTAAACAAAGTCGATGATATTTTGTATATATTTTCATAATAGTCTAATCTGACGAATATAAATTCTTAATCGATCTCTTAGGTAGTAAAAAACTATAGCTCGCCATCGCATCGTCATGTTCATTCACCACTTTTATTTAAGCATCGCCATTGAGTGAATCATAAAGTGTTTATTATACACATTTGGTAAGTCCTCGTGTAAACCAATTTGCAACTACATCCTTCATTCGTAAGGCGGTCCAGATGCAGTTACCTTAACAAGTCATAGTCATAAGTCATCAATATGCACTTCAAATATCTACACTAGAAAGTGAGTAACAAAATCAAGATGAAAATGTCATATTTTTCATACTTTTTATATTTTTTTTGTGAATGCTTATCATGTTTCTGAATGACGCAAACCTCACTTCCTAGCAATAAATAGTATGTTTAACGTGATCCACAGTTTTATATGACACTGACAATTACACGTCGTCTTTACAGAAAAAATACTTTGTTCACAGCCCTATTTTTCGGTAAAGATAAGTTAGGTCAGTACATAATATAGAACGAGGAGCTCTTTAGAATAAGAAGTAATGACATATTTGAACCATAGTTACCTGCTGATGCAAGTAGGATAAGTCAATATCGTTGCACGTTTAGCAACAAACAGAATTGTCACTACAGTTGTCATAAAGGATATAAAAATGCTGAAAATGTTTCAGGGTTGAACAGATCCATTAAACTAAACATCTTCCCATAAGGAAAGGAATATGGGGCGAGTCACAAAAAAATAGCTAGAATCTTCCGTATGACGGCTTTGTCAGCTTTCAGATTTCGTAAGGTCCTTCCACGTTTTTATATTTCACTGTATGTTCCTCCGGGAAAGTTGTTAAGCTTAGTGGGCTGGTTGACCCATTGAAATGACACCAGCAATTTTTGTACACCTTTATTAGTTGAGTTTCAGTCGAGATGTCTAGGCGGCGGCTTGACGGCGGCAGTGGGCGGGAGCGGGGCGGGGACGCGGCGGCGGCGGGGGCGCCCGGGCCGCGCGCCGTCATACCCCGTCCATCTGCCTCACACGCACGTCCTGCGACGAGCACATGTCTGGCGCGAACGGCAGACAAGTAAAATATGCACATGCCGCACATTCGTACGCCGGCGCCGCGTAGAACAACGCCACTAGCGCACATAACATTCCCGCAGCGGACACTAAGCACACCCACACGAGGACTATCTTCCGTCGTCGCTCGTACGGCCCGAAAGTCACGAATGGTAACAACGCGTAGGATAACAGAAACCCGAAAACGAAACCGAACACGTGCGCAAAGTTGTCGATCCACGGGAGGAGGCCTAGGAGGAAGAGGGCGATGGCGATACCGATCAGCTTGAGGATGGCGCGGCGAGGATGCCTAAGGAGGTGCCACGCACCTATCACCTCCACTATCAGTGCTGCTAGGAGACCGAAGTGCGCTCCAGCCGGACCCACCTGAAATGTAAAAGACAAATCATTAACCTTCGAAAAAAACGGAGGAGGATCCCTTGGGACTTCTTTTATTATCAAAAACTTAAAAAGTAAAGTAAATCTCATGAAAACGAGCTCTCCTTGTCAAAAAGTAAGCTTACATACATAATTTAATATAAGAGATATTCTCGTTAAGAGATTTCAACTGTGTTCCATATGGATCAAAGAGAGCTGATAAGTTGGTAAGTTCGACCAAAACATCTAAAGCAATGCCAGCTAGCTAAAGACATCTAAATTTATCGACAGTAAAAATGCTTCTTACCTCTGCTCTGTAAGGCTCAAATATAGCCGAGGCCATATTTCCAGCAACACCACTCCCCAAGTAGATGATGGCTATCCTGACGGGTCCTGCCATCTTCTCCAAATCCCTCATGAAAAGCCACTGCAGCGCCAGCGTGCCCGCCAGGTGAAGTAGACCAGCATGAACGAATAGTGATGTCCACGCCCGATAGAGCTGGTCTGGTCGACGTCTCCGCATAAAAGGCAGCATTCCGCATACGTCGTCTAAGCAGGACACCTGGAATTCAATTTTGAAATCATTAATTATATGAAAGGCATACCTACACAGGAATTGCTATCCATGTGTTGTTCTGGGCCCAGCGACATAACACGATCATTCTACGTCCACTGTCCACGAAGAAAGGAATTTTGTACCAATTCAATTTG
This sequence comes from Tuta absoluta, assembly GCA_027580185.1. Taxonomy (NCBI): domain Eukaryota; kingdom Metazoa; phylum Arthropoda; class Insecta; order Lepidoptera; family Gelechiidae; genus Tuta; species Tuta absoluta. The sequence goes on along the minus strand of JAQAHW010000016.1, from coordinate 11,990,323 downwards.
GAGATTTAAACCCTACACGTGAGCATAATGATTCTTCCGTCAAGAGTAATTCTTGACAAAAAGCAGTGTTTCTATGTGGTGATGGCACACCGCCTATGTATTTCTGTACAACATACGTGCCTAAAAACTTTACGTCATATGTTCTGCTTTATGCCCTACGCAATCTGCTATAATAAAACCATCTCATCCTTACAAAACATACCTGAGAGCACAACGACGCTTCTTCATGAAAGTAACCCTTAACGAAGTCGCAGTGTTCCCTTGTCGTGATGACGCACTGCCCATGTACTCCTATACAACACGGATGGCCAATGACTTCACAGGCCATATGCTCTGCCGCATGTCCTGCCCGACCCGCTGCTGCGGAGCCGTCCAGCACGGATTTTCGACAGATCGGCCATTTTGTGATGTCATCCGGCCATTCGTGCGGCGCTATCGATCGTGGCGCTTCGCAGAATCTGGAAATAGGTCAAAAAGGTTACACATGAGTAAATGAAGACTGATTTCTTATTGCTACACTAGATAAGACAAGTATCCTGAACATATACTGATAAACAAAATGTAGCAGTAGTTGAGAACCCAAAGGAAGAGTTGTCGTTTTTAAACCATGATTTGGGATACCCCCCAAATATGTTATCCTTAAAATGACCCTCAGCATCCCTCAGTATTTGACAGATGTGACTTACGTCTTAAAAGCCCGTCAATGCATATTTACTCCTACGTACATACGGTAAAATTTTACAAGTGACTGATAGCGAAATCTCAAGTCGGGCGGTGATAAAGAACAACTTTCTCCAAGGAACATAGGTTGAAATATGACAAATATATTTTTAGTTTTCATAGTAACTGCAATCAGCTAATCGGCAATTTTGTATGGAAGGTCCAAGTTTTTCGTATTTTTACCTATGTTCTTTGCAAAACGTTGTAACATATCACCAGTCCGCCTTGAATTCTTGGTATCGGTCACTAGTAAAATTTCACCCTTCATAACAACTATCAGCCCAAGTTACCCATATTCAAATGATTAACTCAAACCAGGATAATGTTGCTCTATTAAATGTAAATAAGGCAACTCAAGGTGCTGAAAGACTGGAAGTTTCAAATAAAGTGATTGGTACTTACTTGGGATCCAACCCGCAGACTGACCCTGATATCCGACCACCAGGCCCCGAATCACCCGAAGACCACTTCTGCCATGTCGAGATCGTCGTCTGAAAGTAGAGCAGCGTCAACAAATTGGAAAACATTCAGTTTTAGTACGGGGTGAAACCAGTTACTTTCCGCAGATACTGTAGGTATATGACATTTACTGGTCAGCCAGAATAGAATAAGAAAGAGTAATATGTAATTCAAGCTCTAGATGTCATCAGACATGTCAAATTGCAAGGTTTTGCCATAAAGTGAAGACATTAGTAATAAGATTTAAAAAAACTAGGCTCATCTTACGCATACGTCGTTTCATTAGAATGAGCGTAAAGCTCATTGTAATATTTGGTGTATAGATCATCTATGATATGTTCATCAAAGTTTTTATCACAGGTGGTTAAATGTACTTAACAGTATTGGACATTAGCCTACTCAGATTGATGGAAGTATCTGATTTCACCCTGTACAAGTAAATTATCCATGAAATTGATAATACGCTTACCTTTGGTAATAATCCTCTTATCTGTTAGGAATGCGTGCACAAAAAGCAACATTACAATGAAAACAATCACAGTGGTAGTTTAATTAAAACTTCATCAAGAATATACACGATATTATTACAAAAAATTAAAATTATTTAAATAGCGTCTAAATACGCGTCTAACTTTTTTTGTAATAACGTGGACAATGTTTAAGAAACCTGGTATTTAGCACTTGGGACGTATAAGAACAACCCACGTGACCGTTAAAAACATAAAGTTTCTATGTCTTGTATTCTTCTTAGAGTCCATTAACTTACAGGTCGTGCGAATAACTTTCTCATATGAATGTTTCGCCATTTTATCTATTTATTTTTGCCGGTATGGACCGGAATAATGGCTTTGCAAATTGTGGTGTGTATTGCCTTATCTGGTGCTTATTTGATCATACCAATGAGTCGAGCTTCGGTCTCTTAAGTCTTCTACATCTTCCACATCTAGTCTTCTAAATCTACTTTGCATGGTAATAAAAATCATTATACTAGATGAATTGTTTTGTGTTTGTTAAAACTTTGGTTAAATCTGTTTGATTATGTACTAGGCAAACTCTTGTATCTAGTATATAATCTAGGATTAAGTATTTATGACTATCTCTTGTCTTTGAAAACTGTTGGTGCTTTGGATTCACTGTTTACGCATGTTTTGCTTACTCAATAAATGTACTTACCTTCTTGATAGTTCTTTGATACCCCTAAGTAACAGAGTTTACAATTACAAGAGCTATTTCTACTCTTCTTCTTCTTCTTGTCGGGTCAATGGCATAATGTGGATCTTTAGTGTATACCAGGCCAAAACGTGGCCACATCGATGGCTCGTTGGTTGGCGCTAAAGAGGTCATCCTGGGTACTCTACTCACCGAACAATCAGCCTTTGAAGATTGCACACAGCCCGAGTCGTCATTTCGTATGCAGCACGCTGTATCCCGTTCTCTCCTAGCAGATGCTGCTATTGCTCTTGCTATCCTAGCGTCCCTCCTCATGCAGGGCGCAAATTTTGCTCCTAAATGTATAAGGTCTGCCGCTCGCGGACCCAGCCAGAAAGATGCTGGCTCCTCCCACTCCACCTGAAAAAGTTAGAGAACAAAATAAATTATCTTTTGTGATAATGTACTTTTTAATAATGGACTTTTCTTTTCACGGGTTTTTGATATGGGTCACGGAAATGCTCCTCACTATTACGGAATAGGAGTTATTGTGCTATATTTGTATACGACACGACCAGAAAACCCTGTCTAGTCCTACGATACGTTGCAAACTTTGAAATCTGTATTCAAAGCATGTCAGGCAATAAAAAGGTGACGCAAAAAAAGTAAGTCTCATGTCAAGGACAATAAGGTAGGATACCAGAGTACACAGGACGTTTTCCAGGCATAATATTATAAACTAGCTTTTACCCGCGACTTTGTCTGCATTAGATAGTATAACTACTATATATAGCCTGACACAAAAAACAAAGCAATCCACACAACGAATCCTCGTCTGATGATTTTCTTCGGCGTTATGCGCTATGTTTCTTATGATTTACTTTATTTCCCGTGGAATTGATAGATTTTCCTGCGGTAAAAAGTAGCCTAGGTATGTCCTTTCTTTGGTTCTTGTCTATGCTTATGCCAAATTGTAACAAAATCGGTTCCATGATTTAGACGTGGAAACGTAACAAACAAACAGAGTTACTTTCAAATTTATAATATCAGTATACAATGTAATTTTGTATTCACCCCGGAAATTTTACAAGGTGATTCTAGTCATGATTCTGAACAACTTCTAGTATGAATTCACCTGCAAAATCGCGAAATAAAAGCAGCTGCTCCATAAAAAGTTCATACCTACTCGAACAAAATGTATGGAACTGCTGTTTTTTTTTGCAGGTGACCCCATTATAAAAGTTGTTTAGAATTATGAGTAAAATTTCCGGAGTGAATAAAAAATAACCCTGTAGATAACATTACAGCTCTAGATAGAGCAGAAGAAAAACTTGCTCATAATTTCCTAAAATCCAATATGTCAAAATTCACACGCTAAATCTTTGATACGATTACATAATAAGCTACATAGTCATTAAAATGTAAAAATACACTGTTTGATTCAGTAAAATTTTCTCCGAAATTATAATGATTCCCGGAGTTTATTTTTAAAATTAGTATTGAAGCTTGGGAATAGTAATTTTAATACACAGTAACGACAACGTTCAAAGTTCAAAGTTTAACGAAACGCTCAATATTTAAATTAACGGAAACCTAATACGACTCAAATGGAATTTACTATGTTTATACTGTAAGTGATGCATTATAAAGCACATAACCATACATGATCTGGTTAAATATGTAAATAGCAAGGTCGTTGGAAAATTGAAAATAACTTGTTATTATTAATGATGAGTAGGAAGTCACTTTGTTACTGTATTTTTTATTATGGACGACAAACGTACAAAACATTTCACGAATTGAGAAATTTAATGAGACGTATTACAATAGTTTACAAACACTCGTACTTATCTACATAGACATATATACCTATTACCTAATCATCTATATACCATCATAAATTTTATAATGCGTATCTCAGAAACCTCAAAATGCGTTCTTAATGGATAGTACGATAGAAGCACATCAAGTTACCTCTAGACCAACTTATTCATAAAAGTATTAGCAATGAAAATTACAGACTAGTCCCTTAAATAAGAAATTTTACGTGACATGGGCAAGCAAGAGAGCGAAAATAAAATGTTTACAAAGCGAAAAATCTCCCCAAACAAGTACATATAAAAACGTCGTCAAAGTACACACAACTCTCCACACACAAAAAGATAAACAACTGCCTAGGGTTGTAAAGCCTGCGTGTAAATATTGTGCACTGTCTCTTCAAGATTAAACAACGCGCCAGTGGGGCCCACATTTCAAATTGAAAATTAATACGAGTATATATATACTTGGTGGAATACGCAAACCACAGCCTACTTTTCGGGTAGTGTTGGGTGCCAACGATTACTGTACGTGACCGCAAGTCTCATTTGATAAAATCACAAAAAACCGCAATTTTTGGCAATTAAGTATATCACATAACAGTGCAAATAGTTTTCATAAGCGATCTTTGGAAACCACTGTTACAAGGTATAATAGGTTTTGGTTTCCGCATACATTTCGTGTGCACCCAGATATATTTTTCTTAAACGTTGGCGCCACTGGTATGTTGTTTATCTTTAAGCGGCTTCTCAGACATGAAATCTCAGTTAACGTGTTTTGTCTAAAAGCTTTATGTCATTAAACAACACTGAAAAGCCGTTGTACAAAGAAAATGAATTTAGGAGTTGACGATGGTAAAGCCGTTGAATGGCGTCATCAAATGATTGTGGAACTTGACGAGTTATCCCTAAAAGCTATTGTTATTGTCAAGTAGTTTGCTGACTTAGAGTACCATAAGGTCGATGTAACGGAAATGGGATGAAATGGATCTGGAATTAAATACTTTTCTCTAAAACGGGTTGAAATACTGTACCTAAGCTTACAAACAGTATTACTTCAGAATTCGATGATTTTGCTTGTTAAGTTTCAGGTTCCTGTTCATGTATCACACTTTTCGGAAAACTTGAATATTTTCCAACTGAAGAAGGTACAGAAAGTACATTCTACTGTTGATGATACTTAGAGAAGCTATAACGCGGAGCACGCTACATTTTCAACAGTGTGTACCCTGTACAGTGTGTGTTCTACCTTTGATTTCTTATCCTCCCTTGGTATTAACTGAGATTTAATGTCTCACGCTTTAAGATAAATAACATGCCAGTAGTCGTTCAGGAAAACATATCACGGTAAAAACGAAATGTATGCGGAAACCAAAACTTATACTCCTTGTAAAAGTGGGTTCTTTGACGGCAGTGCTCATAGTGCCTAGTTATTAAAGATTTCGTTTCCGTTTATTTGGTACAATAGGAATAGATAAGATTGTTTCTTGTTCGAATGATTGTTTTTTCACTTAAGATTCTACTTACTCTTAACTTAGTTGCAATGTTTTTTTTTTCTTTATGTGGAAACCTGTAATTGCCATTTGTTAAAATAGTAAGTTACGTATGCATTTAAGGCTTTAAACTCCCCAAATATAAAAATATATAAAAAGTGACAAATCAAATTATATTCTAACCAGACTTTTACACTAGGATGTTTTAGCTACAATAGCTACTAGGTTTAAGTAATTTATTTACAGCTAAAATTAATCCTAATCCTACAGTTGCAAACTTAGTTTACTAACTTAAGTTGTGAGATTTGGGCCCCAAAGGATTAGCAGAGAACTTTCGAACATCTCGCCCTAGGAAAGTAATCTAATCACAGATATATTTATCTTCAGAATCGTCGTAAGATTTTAGGTACTTTAAAGACTAAAATAATTAATATTTAAATCAAGTCACAATACCTACAAGTGCTTCTACAAGGAAGTTAGCTCAGTTTAGCTCTATGCTTTCTAGCTGTGCGCACCGACACACCGACGACACCGTGTGACACCGATGGGAAAAAATAAAACCTGCTGGGCTGTGCTAAGCTGCTGGGTGGCCGGCAGGTTTAAATCATCATTGGCCTCACACGTCTGTGACAGACGATTTATACTGTGTCTCAGGCAGTCACTGCGTTGCCTGGGACGCAATTATGGAAAACGCAGGGCTGCCCAGGACCTGCGCCACCCTCTCGGCCTTCCTGGCTGGATCCGCAGGAACGACTAGTCGATACGTGCGGAACCAGGTGGGCTGCAGGAGTCTGCCGCGCAATAGATCTCTGTCACACGCGCCTGACGGAGACCCCGATCCGGGTTTAATTGTGGAGTTGGCCTCTCCAGGACCGTTGTGCTTGGGTCGGATTTATCCCTCGGTCGCTTCTTACGACCCCCACGGGAAGAGATGGGGCGGTGCTATTCTACTCTGCCAGCACCACACGGCAGGTTTAAATAGTAGTACTATAACAACTGTCTTTTTAAACATTTGTCAAACAAATGAATTCTATGCTCTCCCACGGCTTCATGTGGCTCGTAATAGTGGTTGGCAAAGCCGGCGGCACGTCTAGGCTTTATATAAGTACAAAGTAAGGTTTATCAATAAAACCACAGCAAAAACTTCAATCCTCAAACGTGAGCTGGATTACAACAAGTGTAGCAAAGTTTGTAAAATAATGAGCTACCAGATTTGTGAAGACGGATCATAATGAGCCTAGAATATAACTTGTAGGTAAGTTTTTCAGGTCACGCAGGGACGTTTGTGTACGTTGGTATTTCTTTTTACAGTAATGTGATAAATATTACAAACACACGCGATATATTTAAAACATTTCGTGACACAAAACATGACAAATGGTAGCAAAATACATTGGTGTAAATTTGTTAGGAAAATATGAGTAAACTGGGTAAGATGTTCATATATTTATCCCAGCAACTCTGAAACAACATATTACTTCAGAGAATTTGGAATCGGTTGCAGAGAAACATGAGCGTGGTTAACGTTATTTATTCAGGCGCGAAAGTCAAAGAATTTTGGTGGAAAATGAAATATGAACTTGCCTGGCAAAACAGAAATTTTTAAAATATTAAACGATGTTCAGACAATTTTGCGCCAAAATTTGCTCAAATATTCTCTATCATCCGTGAAGCTTTGACATAAGCGAGACCCACTATTGACATTTATTTTGATGATGTTGTAATGTTTATTTCTGCACGTGTGGTTCAACGCCTACAATAAATCAATCAAAAATGTTTATTACAGACAGGTGCCAACTCAACCGAGCATTTTTTCTTGCAATTAGCACAATGAGTACAGCAAAAACGCTCACGACTACAAACATACTGCGCGAACACAAAATAAATTAAGATACGAGCAAGGAGATGGTGTATAAAACGCTTGATCGGTGATAAAATATATAAGACTGTACAGGAAAACCCATCTATTTCCGTATTTAAAAAGCGAGTAAAAGAGCACTTTATTTCTCAACAACCTTGAAATATTTATGTATGTTTATGTATTTTTATAGTATTTATGTAAATTTATTTATTTATTTATTTAAGTTTATATATATTATTTGTATACATGTTAAAATATTTTACAGAGTTATTTATTCATTTATTTTGTTTAATTTATTTCGTATTGCTTTTTTGCCTCAAAAGTTTAAATTCTCTCACAAGACATGGGTTGGCTGGAAGACATCTCTTCTTTAGAGATAAGCTCACCTTTTCGACAAAAATTGTATAAGTATTTATTTTTTCTGTGTATTTTTGTGCAATAAAGAGTATTATAAAAAACACTTACCTGCTGTAAGCTCAGGCTCTTGACCAGCACTTGTCCGGAATGCGTGTGCCTGCCGAAGCCGACCGGGCCGAAGCCGTAGCAGAGCAGTGACAGCAGCAGCACCAGCGTCTGCACCGTGCTGACCCACCACGTAAAGTAAGGCCGGTAGTCGGTCAGCTCGTCCAGTTGTCTAACTACGTCCTCTTGGTGTGTCACCGACTTGCGGAGTGATCGTCTGGAAAGTAAGTAAATGTGGCTGTTATTCTGCCCCATGAATCATATTGGACGAGAAGAAAAGGTCAATGTAAGTAATATTTAGTGTTTTTTAATTACTCTATTAGCTAGTTTAGTTTTCCTACTAATATAAGTCGATGCCAGGTTACGACGTCACTAGGCATGCTCATAGTGTTGTTAGTACGAAAAATTTGAAAAAGAGTAGTCGATTTTTACAACGGCATGTCTCGGGAGCTACTAGACCAATTTTGAGGAAATAAAACTAAGTAGTAAAAAAAAACAATAGCTTGGCATGTGATACGTGAAAGTGCTATATTATTATTTACCCCTACTTCTCGTCCATGATATCAGTAGTCTCAAAATTTTACCTATTAAGGTTTCAATATAATAAAACATACTGTTTGTTCTTAAATTGCCGTGTGACGCTGGCTTAGAATAGCGTCACCCCATTTCTTACCCGTGGGAGTCGTAAGAGGCGACTAAGGGACTCGAGGGTGTGTATTGCAATTTTAGGCGATGGGCTGACAACCTGTCACTATGGCGATACACAATTTTCCGAATTACCCTCAAAAATTGTCTGACGTGGCGTAGCGTAAGTGTCCGTTTTTGCGGCCACCGTTTACGCTCTGCCAACACCGCAAGGGATTATAGGCGTGATATGTGTATGTGTGTGTATGTATGTTTGTTCTTAAATTAGTATTGATCGTGATATCGCATTCGCCGGTACCGTTACCTATCGCGCTCCTCAATTCCGTCTTCGAAGCAGCACCACATTGTGATTTTTATAAGTAGTTCGTTAGCACTTTTGATAGAAGAATGCAGTTTTTGGTGAAGATATATAGCTGAAAAGCTGTATCAAGTATCTTAATTTAGAATTTTATGAATTGCTGTGTTTGAAAATATTCGGGTCTTTATTTTTGTAAATCTTTGTAACTACTTGGAATTTAACTGTATATTGTTACTATGTTTATGTCTAAAATATATAATTGAAAATTTTGTCAATGAGGGTTGCCGTATGACAGAGGGACGGTTTGTCAGTAAATTTTTCATTCTATAGCTTAATACTTTTTTTATCAACATCATTGTATTTTATTAATGACCAATACCAAAATACTCGTAAGTACCATAGAAAAACAATTTATATGCCCTGTCTACTGTTATGATTTAGTTTGGTTTGCTAACAAAATGACTCTTATAAGGCAAAACCAAGTTTTTCGCGCAGGGTTTATAAGTACAGTCAATGGAAGTTTTCACTTTCATATTTTGAAATTTTTATCGTTGTCTGGACTACATACATTTTTAAATTCTATTCCGTATTCTGTATCATTGTACATTGACTTGTTCCTTGCAAACAAATTATGCATCAGAGTAACAGCATATATACATCACCTGTGCTCCAATTTATCACTTTGTTTATTTGGTAAAAGTTAAATATTTAACATTTGTTAATGTGTTTTTGAATAAATACCCCTTTGGCTGTGACGTTGGGGATTATTTATAGAGTAACGCGTTATTTCCCGATTACTCTGCTCAATGTAACACTGTTATTTACGGATATTACACAGGAAACATTCAGATTGTGTAGCTTTAGCAAACTGAAGTGAGATATTCGTCGAGATTTAGATATGTAACTGTATGAATATAGGTCGCTTAGCTGCCCTAAAGCTGGAAATATTATACCAGGTTTGTTGGTTAACGTTTCAAATGAATTTTGGACCTTATCTAGAACAATGCCGTATGAAGGTTTAGAAAAGCATCACCCCATTACTTTCCCGTGGGTGTCGTAAAAGGCTATTTTGGGACTCGAGGGGTATATATGTATTGCAATTTAGGCGATGGGCTGACAACCTAACACTATGGAAATACACAATTATCTGAATGACCCTCAAATATTTATCAAACGTTACGCAAATGTCAGTTTTACGGGCAGTTAAGCTCTGCCTACTCCGCAAGCGATAGGCGTGATATATGTATGTATCTAGAAACAGCTTTAGCATTCTAGAGCAATAATCATAGTTTGTATGAATAAGCAGAAAGTTTTTTAGATTTAATTAATCATTTATTGTTTAAATAATACCGTTTCAAAAGAAAATCTTTTCAAAAACTCCAATCCTGGTCACGGCACCAACACAACCAAAATAATATTTTTAAAAGTTGGACATTTCCGCGTCGTTTGCAGCGTAGAGCGTAACGTGTAAATTCACGTCATTACCACGTAGAGACGACGTAATGCGGGCGAGACTTTAGTATTTGTCGGGAACTCGGGAGCGTGCGGCGAGCGCCCATTTTCCTAACGACCTGTCCCGAGGAAACCCAAACGTGATGCACTGGCTTTTAAATTGTTATTTTTACTACAAATTCCAATTCACAACAACTTGTATTCCTTTATATTATAGAAATACTTCTTACATACATACATACATATATCACGCCTTTATACCTTGCGGGGTAGGCAGAGCGTAAACGGCCGCAAAAAACGGACATTCACGCCACGTCCGACAAACATTTGAGGGTCTTTCGGAAAACTGTATCGCCATAGTGACAGGTTGTCAGCCCATCGTCTAAAAATGCAATACACACCCTCGAGTCCCATCGTCGCCTCTTACGACTCCCACGGGAAAGAAATGGGGTGATACTATTCTAAGCCGGCATCACACGGGAAATACTTCTTGTTTAAAAAAAAATGCTCGCACGTGGCCAGAATGATAGCTTAGTTGGTTAGAGCAAGTGGTAAATTTTTCAGGACCGTTGAGTCAAATAGAGCAGCACTTTTCACTCTACAGAAATTTGTTCTTTGCGCTAAGGAGACCACATATGTTATCAAACGGGATCTTACCTAAAGAAATCTTTGTAATTTTTAGCCAGGGTATCAAGCATGAACGTATGAACGTTCTCTGCTCTTTTCTAACCAATGGCAACCACAAGGGTACTAGACTTACCGGAAAAACCTTCCGACGACGCCCATGCCAAACTGCCGTCGGTTCGAATTGTCCGCCAGCGGCTCCAACATAGGTGTGTGAATGCGAGCACCCCCCGCCCCCCATGATATACTCCTCTCTGGCCTTCTATACTGCACTTCGCTTGAACTTATTGGTGACCGTGCACTGGAAATATACGTTAAAATTTTATAAAGAGCATCATAGATAGAACGATTGATTGACCAGCTGTCCGCCCCTAAAAAGGTTTAAAAATTTACGAGTAATAAAATAGGAGTAGAAGCATAAGCTCTTTTTAATGATGATCTTCATGATAGTCCTAGTTACAAGTATTATAAATAACATCTAAAAATAGGTATTACAGATACAACAAGCTACGTATTATTATCACCTTTACCTAATAACCTACAAATACCTACTAGGTACAATGTAATCATGCCTACAATACAAACGTTACAAGAAACTATGTAGGCTGTTAGGCGTAGGCTTTATAGCGTGGGAGGATCGGAAAATTCCATTTAAGCATCTACGATTTCACAGACCCATGTCACAAAGATTTGGGCAGAGAGAGATCTCTGTCAGATAAGTGACTATACCGATTTACGCAGCCGTATAAATACACAGTGGTAGTATACAAAACTAGCCAGTGACCTACAAATCATACGGAGAATACGGTTGTCCAAACACAGTTAATATGAATCAGGAACCGTTAGTGTATCACACTTTTTATTCTCATCTCGCGTACTGGGACAAAACGAGCGCCTCTGATCAAGTTTTGTACCAAACCTATGATACAATTCATTAATAATGAATCCCAAGGAATAATTAAAATATGCTCTAAAATAATCTTTAAAACTCCAATGAAATTTGCTAACTTATTTTTCTAATCGTATCAATAGAATGCGCCTATTGCTACTAAAACAATGCGGTATTAACAATAAAGCTTCTAGTTGCAAAATTATTTCATCAAACGTGGACAAATTGCACCGCGCGTTGCAACTCAACCCAAACTCGACTATTGGCTCAACTCGGCCCAACTCTAACAAACTTGCTCAGCTAACTCACTTATGATGTACCCTGTACCTGGTTCCGTATCTTAATAACAGTTTGCTGCTCTTTGATTTAATATGCTTGGTAAAGGAATAGAGACTAAGTTTCGCGTGTATCTACAGAAGTAACTAGTGCTGCGTCTGTGTTGGCAAAACGTCAAACCAAGTACCTAGTAAATTAAATTCATGTTTATGAGTTAAATGATAAAGAAAAGTAGTTTTTAAGCTAATTTTACCATGTACAGATTATAATGTCACAGTCACAGCTTATCAGAAATAGACTTTAAACTTAACGTACCACTTTTACTTCTACGGAAATAAAACGTTTCTTTACGATAATACGAGGAAGTCGTGATTATTCACAATGAACAAGTTAAAACGACATTCTTTTGTGAAACGACAAACAAGGTAAAAGATTGTAATCGTTGTTCCAACTTATTTAAGTCCTATAAATTCTGCGTAATCACATTAAGGAAAAAACGCCCTTAATTCCTACTCGTACCCAGTGGTTTTCCTTGTGCGGAATAGTCTGGTAACTTTACCACTACCGACTAATCGGAAGGAGATTATGGGCCAGAAATCCCTTGACTCCAAACTCATTACGTACTTCTAAATTATCTGTAACATCTTATGTATTAAATATGTTTGTATATAATTTATTAGAATCAGAACAGGGATTTAAACGACAAAGAAACGCAACTTTTTTTGTCACAGGAACGTCTTTTATAATCGCTTCTGTCAAAGTTCTATCACGATATTTTAGAAAAAATACAAATCATCATAAATTTTAACAGCGAAAGTTCTGCGTTAGTTCAACCCTTTACGGTTAATCCGAAAGTGAAGCACTTGTTTAAATAAATAATGTTATAATTAATTATAACAACAATGGAGACCAAATAAATACATACCATGAAGAAACCTGTACACAAAGCCCAAAATTTAGTATAACGGCGGATAGCTTCATTCATTTCGCTGACACTTACCCCTTCTCCTCATCACCTCCTTCGTGATGCGTCAGAGGCGTCACATTGCTGGAGGGTGAAAAGAACACGTCGTCTACATCTGCATCGTCCATGGGCGTGCTCGGGCTGCCCCGGAACGACCGCGACCACTGCGCCGACGTCGACTGACGTGATCGTCGTGTCACCGCCTGGTGAAAAAAATAATTTGTCAAAATTGGTGTCCGATTGGTGACCATGTGGTATCATAACTAAGAGAGACGGCGCGCGTGGTGATACTGTTTTAGAAAACTTATAAGTACTATATGTGTAATGGTCTATGTACCCAGATATTTTAAACGATAGACAAAGACTTGATAGGCAAAGCTCCAAATGACATTAGAGTGGATTCTTGCAGTGGGCGGGCTAACAGTCTAAGAAATTCGTCTACTAGCAAAGAAATTGACCTACAATGTACCTCAGAATAGGGTTTATATTGAATAATAATTATATTCGATAAAAAGATAAGGCAAGTTCCTACTAGTAAGTAGAATCTTAAAGATTTGCAGCTACTGGTTTGAGTAAGTATTAGAAATCTCTGACAATATTGAAAAAGTCCAATCGTCTGTAACTAAAGTTGTATACCCTCCGTCAACAAAAAATATCGATCGCGAAAAATGTGCCAAAACGACTTTCGTCAGGTTTCTTGTGAACGGAAGCAGTTGTATTTTGGCGAGTTCCTTTCCAACCCCCGAATAGCGAGGGTCGAAGAGGCTATTATTTATGGAGCCATAACGCCCGAGCCGATCCCGAAAGACATCGCTTTCATAATTTATCGATCGGATATGGCAGCCTAATTCGTCGGCCGTATATTTAAAGCCCACTAAGAAATTATTAGGGGTTCGACAAATAGTGTTAAAAGGGAAAAACATGGCCACGGAATCTTCGGATAAGAAAAAAAGGGTCCTACTTTTGAACGTAAGAAACCACTTTCTTTGGTAAGAATCCAAATGGTCACTTAGGTATATTACAAGTCAGATACCTATCTACAGGCAGACAAGGTCAAGGATTTTTTTGTTTACATTTTGTATTCTAGTTTATTTACAGAGCTTTTAAATATTTAACTTTGAAATACTTTAAATTTCTACTCTTAGAAATTCTTGTCTCTTTCTTCTTGTCCTGAATATCTTTGACAATTTAATTTATTCTTCAAGTCCTTCTTAGAACTTCTATCAAGACATTATTGATACCAGCAATTTATCATTAAGCCTTTATTCATAAAGCAATAAGATCCACGTGTCGGCAAATCGGTGGGCATATTTGTCAAAATTATATTGGAGATTGAAATAAAAATTCAATTACTGCTGAATTATGTGGATAAGCGGCTAACGTTTTTAAACGTCCTCCAGACGTCCGTCCTAGCGAATTTGTTTGACCTGTAGCACTTATTTTATGTTTGAAGTCAGACAGGAGTTGCTTTGTTAAGACTGACAGATTAGTACAGCGAACGTCTTTGATGCTATGAAAGGATGGATATTGATCTATATTTCAATGTACACATAAATACATCTTTATACAATAATTAATTAATAAGTACTTCAATATTATTATTATACTAATTATATAGGTCTATTTTGGTTGAGGTATAAGAGATTTGTTTTTGTTTAAATATTCCGCGTTTTTTAATTCATAGATTTATATTCTTAACTTACCATTAGATTGTCTATTCGATTGTTAAAAAATGTTTCAGGTAATTGATACGTTACGGTCTATATTATAATATGAAAAAAATCACACTGAAAATTCAACACGAAGTCGCTGAATTTTAGTGTGGTTAAACATAACTTAAAAAATGTGAGTTGTCATTCCATATTATATATTCCATATCCTATCTCCGTGATTCAAGTCCGCAGGTAAATTCCAACATAAAACCATACGTCATTTCAATTTCAATTTATTCATTTAAGTTTACAACATAACAGTTACAGACACCAAATCATTATAAACATCCTCTTATTTAATACGTCATGATCTTTTACACAAAACTGCTTCAACATTAAATCTTATAAGTTGAAGAAAGAACTGATTTAGTCTGAGAGATCTTTCCTGAGGTCGTTTCGAAAACGATCACGTAGTATAGAAACTATCATCAACATTCAATAACGATATCGAAATGTTTATTACATGCGAATATACGTTGAGAAAGGACGGGTAAAAAGGGAGAGTTATTTGTGTAAATAATAGATAACAGCTAATGATACTCACTATAAGTATAAAATATATCGACGGTTGAAAGGCAAAAGGGGCTGAGCGACATTTTGAGAACTTTACAGGAGAACGTTTTAAAGGTGCCGAAATCAGAAAAAAAATTATAACTTGTTGCATATTAAATATTTGACAAAATAAAAATCAAAATAAAATTCTAAATATGATAGCGCATATTTCATAGAAAATCAAACTGTTCTGCTGTTAATATTAAATAAAATAAATGGCGGTTGAGACCAAATGACCTAAACGAGGGGCAAGGTAAAAGGAACTATGGTAAAGACAAATTTAAACAAATCGTGGTAAAATGGCTTAAGCATATTAATTCCTACTTTAAAATTAGGTAAAACGCATTACTATATAACTGATTCATTTACAGTGCTAGGTAAAAAAACTTACTTTTCAATGTATATAATTATAAAATGAGGTAATACGATGTATGTTACTTAAATTCGATATGAAGATTCAGGTATAATGCTCTACCTCATAAGCTTTGTATACAAAGAACGTGGTTAAATAACTTAGTTGAAAAATAAATAAATTATAAAATGAAGTAATACGAATTATGTCCATTAAAGTTAAATTAAAAATATTGGAATATAGACTGAAGTGAACAATTTGAAAAAATAAAATACAGGGAAAATGATTGAATTACACTACTCTTTAAAACAAAAACGGTCTAAACGTCGCGCCTTTGTTCGGAAAACGGTTAAGTGTGATTTAAGCCTTTACATTTGAAGGAGTTAAGAAAAGTATCCATAGTATAAAATAAAACAAAATATCAATTTTAGTAAATAAAATGATATTATTTATTTTAAATATTATTAAATAATATAGTTAGTTTAAAAACTTGAAACAATACCAAGTATTATTTTTTGGGGTACTTATCACTAGTGTACGATATTGAAAACTGGGTACGAGCTAGTGATAACAAACAACTTTTCCTAAGTACTCTCTTCTATAGTAACTCAATCAGGTGATCGATTACCAGGAAAAATGTTTTAAAATCTACGTATACCTAATTTTCAGTATCAGTCACTAGTCAAATAAAAGTTACCTGACATAAAAAATATATTGAGTTGCTAACAAAGTTATTAGAACTTCTAAACAAAACAAATACTTCTATATGAATCAGTGATCTACTTACCTAGGTGGTTATGAAGCAATGTTGCATGTCGCTCCGACATGCGAGTCGCATGCGTTTGTCCGATTTTTATTTTGTATGGAGTTCTTTGAGAGTACTGACAGACGCATGCGAGTCGCGCTATCGTGCAAACAATCGTGCGATAGCACGACTCGCAAGCATCTATCAGTGCAATCCATACTAAATGAAAGTCGATCAGACGCATAGGACTCGCGTGTCGAAGCGACATACATCACAGTGTGTGATTCACCTTAGATGTACGAAAACTTACTGCCACATCAATATTGATCAAATCTTGATCTTTTTCCGATCAGCAGTATTTTTGGTTCTTGTGAATTCACCTCCACTGGAAAAATCAATTCTTTTTTGGTATTTTGTACATTCTTATCTATGTTTAGAAGCTCTTCTCTTTTTTTTTTGGTGTTTTGGGTTTTTTTTTAATTTTGGTTGTTTCATACTTTTTTGTTTGTTGGGTGTTTCTCTATATTTCTCTATATCATAGGTGTTTTTTTTACGTTGTCTTTTGGTATTTTTCATATGCGTGTCTTCTTTGTTTTGTCTTTTGGTATTTTTCATAGGTGTTTCTTTTTTATCTTGTCTTGTAGTTCTTATTGTTTTTTTTTTTTATTAATGATGGGTTTGCTCTTGACTCTAGTCCAGGTCATAGGACAGAGACAGAGTCTAAGATGGAGCGAGCTCACCCAGAAGAAGCCTGTTAAGGCACTGGCACTCCCACACACTGACGGAACGCAGCAAGCTACTTGGCGCCAGGCTTCGGTAGGATGGTGGTCGCGAGCCACGCGGCCCCTTACGGAGCCTTCCACCGTTTGGTGGGATCGTTCAGCCGGACTTATCCACAGGCAAGCCTGTGTTGCCGTTGCCCAGGGTGGACCGCTAGGAGGTAGATCCCATACCACCCCAAAATTGATTGATTGGTCTATGTTTTCGCTATTGTGTTTATCCTTAAAAAGACGTTTACTTATTTTTATCATATTATCATCTTCTTTTTCTTATCTTATCTGAACAACTGTTTATGTTGTCTCTTAATAGTTTTTTTCAAGCGGACTCCATTTTTCTTTATCTGCAAAAAAACATAATTAGTTGCCTAAATAAACTCAGTGATTCAATCTTGAGTTTCACACTTATTTTGCCACTCTCTTTATACAATTTGTTTCTGCAAAAGGTAAAAAAACTTGTCAGATGCACGACAGTGGAACACACATAGTTGATATTTGTCAATTTATAATTTTGTTAGTTGTTCCCAGTTTGGTTAGGACATTTCAGGGTGAATCACCTAATTGTCCGTAAGTAAGATGATTTCGTGCTTTGGAGGGCACGTTAACCTGTCGGCCCAGGTCGCTGTCTATACGGATAAAAGGCATATATTTAGAGATGTCTCAGGTTCAATACCGGAAGCGATCACCGACTTGTAAGAGGCACCCTAAATATCAACTTCAAGCTAGAAAGAAACCGCACGGTAAGGCAAGTTCTTCGTCCCAATCTGCCCCAAGCCGGACATGATGAGTTCCAACTCGAATAAAAAAATCGGTTCGCTGCCCTGTAGACCCCTGCAAATGTTGACGAGGACTTTGATGGCATAATTGGGGCTATATGCGAAACGGGACGGAGGCACTTTCGGAAAAGGCGAACAGATAAGAAGTCTAAACTTTCAAGTGAGACCTTGGAAATTATGCGAATTAGATGAGAAACACCAGAGGATGCTTTGCCAGATCCCTATTCACTTAACAAAAAGATCCGAAGTATGGTGAGACGCGACCTCCGAAGCTGGAACACTCGCCTCATAAAGGACGCGATTGAGAAAAATCGGGGGTCTAACTATCTCGAATGGTGTAACTGTCACATCGTTTCCAAAGATTCTCGCTGAAATTGAGGACTTCTACGGAAATCTGTATGCATCGCATGCGCAGAAACCTCCACCTGACGCGACCACAGACCCCAAAGCTCCACTCTCTCACCACTTTACAGAAGATCTCCCTGACGTGGATATAGACGAAATCGGGGCGGCTCTTAAACAGCTTAAGAATGGGAAAGCTCCCGGTAAAGACGGAGTGGCCTCTGAGCTACTTAAGGCTGGTAGAAAACCTGTCCTGGAGGAGCTGAAAAGGCTATTCAACTCTGTTGTAGCCAATGGGATAACCCCGAAGGCGTGGAGCAGAGGTATTGTGGCATTGTTTTTCAAGAAATGAAACAAAACGCTCCTCAAAAACTATAGGCCGATCACACTTCTGAGCCACGTCTATAAGCTGATCTCGAGAGTTGTTACGAATCGTTGGTATTAAGATTTGACGCCTTCCAGCCACCGCAACAGGCTGGGTTTCGTAAAGACATCAGCACCGTGGACCACATCCATACTGTACGGCAGGTTATACATAAGTCAGAAGAGGATAACCAACCGCTGTGTATGGCCTTTGTGGACTACGAAAAAGCCTTCGACTCCATCAAAACCTGGGATGTTTTGGAGACCTTGCAGCGGTGCCAAGTGGATTAGCAATATGTGGAGGTGCTAAGAAGCCTCTATCAAATGGCAACGATGTCCATCCAAGTACAAAACCACACAACAGGATCCATCAAACTACTCCGAGGTGTAAGACAGGGTGACTTATATCCCCGAAACTCTTCACCAATTTGCTGGAGGATATCTTTAAAACTTTGCAGTGGGATAGACTAGGCATCAACGTCAACGGCGAATATCTCACACATCTCCGCTTTGCCGACGATAAAGTCATATTGGTTGAATCGCAGCAGGATCTGCAAAAAATTCTGACCAGCCTCAACGTCGCCTTGAGACGTGTTGGACTCGGGATGAACTTGGACAAGACAAAAGTCATGTTTAATCAACAGCATCCCCGAGCTGGTCTCCGTCGAAAGTATAGCCCTATAGGTTGTCCAGAAGTATGTGTACCTTGGGCAAACTTTGCAGCTGGGTAGAGATAACTTTGAGGCTGAAATCTACGATAATCTAGAAGAGTGCAGCTGGGTTGGGCAGCATTTGGGAAGTTGCGGCATATTTTGGAATCACCCTTGCCACAATGCCTTAAGACCAAGGTTCGATCAGTGCGTCCTGCCAGTCATGACCTATGGAGCTGAGACGTGGAACCTGACAGTTAAACTGGCCCACCGGTTACATGTCACTCAGAGAGCTATGGAAAGGTCTATGCTCGGTATGTCTATAGTGGATAAAATCCGGAATGAGACTATCCGCAAAAAGTCCAAAGTAACGGACATAGTCTGGAAATGTAGCAAATTGAAGTGACAGTGAGCTGGGCACATCTGTCGTTGAACCAACGGACGGTGGAGTAAACGGGTTCTCGAGTGGAGGCCACGCCTCGGCAAGCATAGTGTTGGACGACCTCGTAAGTAGCAAGCGTAGTGTAAATAAAATTAGGTACTTACCTAAAACTTGGTGGTTATCGAATGTAGCGCACGCGACCCACAATTTCACTCACTGGCGACTCGCTGACGTAATCACAAGAAACGAGCGCGCTTAAATTGCGGATGGGTCGCGGGAGGCGGGGAACACGGCTCGAATTCAAGAAATCTATGGGCCCCATCTAAGAACTTGCAAAATTATTATGGTTTAACCACCTTTACTAATGGCTTTAATATATTTTTTTGTGGGCTTAAATAAAATATTCTATTTAATTTTGAGCTTTAAATGCCTTTAATCATGTTTTAATAATCAAGTAAAGGTGCTCACCATATTTGTTTTTAAAACAAACAAATGTATAAAAGGTTCGACATATGATATTGGTAATGTGCAATGTATTGAAAAACAAATTAACCAACAATATTGACCGATTTTAATTCCGTCAAACAGATCCAACGAAAAAAATATCGATAAAGAGTGCGAGGTTAATCGATCTTTTTGCGAATGCTTCAATGTTCTGGATCTATGAAAAAGGGATCTAGTGACATAACTTCTAATTGCAGATTGAGGTAAAACGGTTCAAGCAACACAGTTGTTAATTTGAGATAGAGGTAAAAGAGTTCAAGCGACTCAGTTGTTATTGAGAGATTGAAGTAAAAGGATTTCAGCGACACAGATGTCATTTACAGATCGAGGTAAAAGGGTTTAACCGACAAAGTCGTTGATTACAGATTGAGGTTATAGGGTTTAAACGCCCATTGAAGTCAAAATAGCACGAAGTAAAAACGGTTAAACGACGTCATAGTGTTTATTAACATGAGGTAAAAGAGTGTAAATACATTAAATTGCAAATAAGAATCAGGAATAATGATTGAAACAGTATCTGCTCAAAGAATTCAATTCAATTCATTTATTCATTAACAGTACATTAACTGTGTGCGAAATTTTACATAAAATCTTACTTAACTAAATTAAATACATTATTATACAGTCACAGAGATTTCAAATATAAAAAAGTAATAAAAAAAAATAAAAAATCATATGTCATTAATACTGTACAAGACCTTATCCAATAAAAATAATTTCAATTTTCTCTTAAATATTACGATATTGTCAATGGCTTTCAATTCTAGCGGTAGTTTATTAAATATTTTTACAGATTGGCACATTGGACATTGTTTTACAATGTTAAGATTAGGCTTTATAACATAATTTAGGTCTAACCTGCGTGTGTTTAATCTTTTTTTCATTTCATTTTCCGTTTCATATTTATATCTATATTTTATTATGTCAACTAACAACACGAAAACGTAAAGGCTAGGCACCGTTAATATCTCGTATTTTTTAAAATATTCTTTACAGGATTCCCACGGAGGAATGCGAGCAATAGTGCGAATGGCTCTTTTTTGCACTGTAAATGCCTTGTTAATATTATATTTGTAGCTATTACCCCAATACTTAATGCTATAGCGCAATTTCGATTCCACTAAAGCTGAGTACACCATTTTTAGCTGATCAAGTCTCAGAGTATCTCGCAAGATTCTTAGGGCATAGCAAGCGGAGCTGATGGAACTCTCGATTGCATCTAACTCCGTTTTCCAGTTTAGCAGATCATCCAAGTGGATACCAAGAAACTTAACTACCTGTAATATTTCAACCTTTTGACTGTTTAAAGCTAAGTGTAGTGTAGCTTTGTTTTTGGCTGTTGATTTAAATAAGATACCACAAGTCTTTTTTAAATTTATCTTCAGATTATTTGTAGAGAACCATTCGTTAAAAGCTGTTAAAGTGGCATTTGTAACTATCTCTAGTTCTTCGAGAGTGGGTTTTGACAGAATCACGTTTGTGTCATCTGCATATAAGACTAGTTTGGCATCAGGCACTTTATCAGTTACATAGTTTATCAGATCGTTAGTAAAAACTATGAAGAGTATTGGTCCCAGTATAGATCCCTGTGGAACTCCTCTATCTATGCTCATTAGCTTTGACTTACCAATTTTTTCCGAACCGTCTATGTCCACCTGCCTTACCTCTACAAACTGCTTGCGATTTTTCAAATAGGACTCAAAAAAACTAAGAACGCCACCCCTTATACCGTAATGCTCTAGTTTTTGCAGTAAAATACGATGATCGACCATATCGAAGGCAGAACTAAGATCTAAAAATACGCCCGCAACTTTGCCCTTGTCATTTAGTTTTCGAACTACATCATCCAGTAATGTATCCATCGCATCCGATGTACCAACTCCTCCTTGATAACCAAATTGCCTAAAATTAAGCACTTGGAATGCAGAATGGGAAGGAAAGGAAGCAGAATGGGAAGGAAATAACGACTTAAGTGACAGAACGAATACCATCGTGTGGCACAACGTAGACTTATAATTATTTCAGAACACGCAGAGGCACCCAAGCGACAATTTGTTTTTAAATGTGGGGGGTACTAAGCGACACAAAAATGCTCCGATTGAAGTCAAACTCAGCTCAAAAAACGCAGAAAAATCCGCTGATTCCGAATATGTATAAAAGTCATTTTGGCCAAAGGTGTCGCTTAGCCCCTTTTGCCTTTCAACCGTCGATATATAAAAATAGTTATAATATAGTAAATAAAGAATATATCATTTCAATCAATAAAATGGTCTAATATTACAGTAATGATCCTTTACTTTTTACATACACACACACATATTACGCCTATCATACCTTGCAGGGTAGGCAGAGCGTAAACGGCCGCAAAAACGGACATTTACGCCACGTCTGACATATATTTGAGGGTCATTCGGAAAATTGTGTATCACCATAGTAACAGGTTGTCAGCCCATAAGCTAAAATTGCAATACACACCATCAAGTCCCTTGGTCGCTTCTTACGACTCCCACGGGAAAGAAAAGTGATGCTATTCTAAGCCGGCATCACACGGCACTTTTTTCTTTACTTTTTTATCCACTTCAAATATCTTTCCTAAAGACAAAGTTATTGGTCTTATTATTTCATTGTACCAAGGAGGTAAGTACATAAAAATTTCTACCCATTCTACTAAAATTTCCGACTACCACCAGGATTAATCGGGTAGATGAAAGCAGGAAAAAGTAAACACAGTCACAAAAGAGTTATACCTGCGTTTTAATATTGCGCGTAATATAAACCCAGCTAGAAAACTATTGCTCTTTGAGGCCGTAAAAGCTGTTAAACGGAGCACAAGAGAGAGTCTAGGATTTCACCGGGTAGTGGTGGTGCTTTCAGGCTGGCTGTTTTAATTTAACACCTTTATTGCGTATGACATAGAGGTTGGGTTGAAATTTGATTATGAACTTCTTATCTGTGAACCATACAACGATTTACCTTGTGCTACCTTACAACGTTACTTATGCTATAACTAGGGAATAAGAGTATTAATAGCTCTTTTGAGGAGGTGCTCAATTTGTCACTCTTTTATAATATTATCAGTTTTTCAATCTTTACCATAAGTTGGCCAGGTGCAGGTAAATATTTGTTCTACGACGTAGTGAAAAAAAAAGCGCTTTGAAGACTGTTCAAGCTACATTTTGCTACGCTCGTAGCACCATTGTATACACTTCATTGACGTGAAATTTACTGGAAAATATGTTTTTTTCCACGTTCACATCAAACGTATTTTTTGCTACGACATAGCAACAAAATTGCCACAAAGTATCTAAAAGCTACATTTGCTACACTCGTAGCACGACGTAGCAGTCAGGACATTAAAGCATCTAGGTTAGCTAGAAACTTGCCAGTGTTAAGCTAACTTTTAAATGAGTGGAACTGGGTTGCTGTGAACCACCTGTGCCCGTTCTAGCCTTAGTGCTACATTATAGTGTGAATACTTAATCCTGAGAGCGCTGGACTAAGTACCAGTTTGCCACAGTCCCGATTCATCACGTATTTTGTGATCTATACATTGAGTCCGTGTTTGTTACTCTTTTTTTTACATTTATATTAACAGCTACAACAATCCACTACTGAATATGGGTCACCCCATAATGCAAAATATTGCTGTACTCACCACGCTTGGCAAGCGGATTAGCGAGCGCAGTGCAAGATGATGCATTTACATGGAACGCTGTTGCCCACTCCCGGGACGAATTTATCTTTCAGTCGCTTTTTACTACACCCACAAGTAGAATAGGGGTGATGCTATTCTAAACCGACATCACAAGGTTACACACAATAATAATTTATAATTCAATTTTTTCTGTTTCGTCACAGTTTAAATACTTGCTTACAGTCTAATAAATTATTTATCTGATCTGATATATTATCTATCTTAACTTTGGATATCTTAGGTAGATTGTGACAAATCGGAACTAGTTCTTGATATGTTACGAATTGGGATTATGATGAACCGGACCTCACTCAAGCGGTGGACGGTGCTATGCATAATCAGGAACAAATAGCCATCAGCCCGGGGATTAAGTGAGGTGACTAACGAACCGGCTATGCAGATGTAGCGTCTTAAGCTGACGCTATTATTTAGCGCTATATTATGTGAAATGGTTCTCGTACACCTTGAAACTGAATTGTTTACACAGATAAGGTAGTAAGATAGTTTACAAGTGACAAGTTACAATTCAAGTTACAGAGTTGCTTATCTGTCTGTAAGCGATACAGTTTTTTTTTATAATGATGGGTTTGCTCTTGACTCCGGTCTAGGTCATAGGACAGAGACAGGGTCTAAAAAAGAGCGAGCTCACCCAGAAGAAGCCTGTTCACTCTTACTTTGAAGTTACTGTTACAGAATAATTCTATTTATCAGTATGAAAGTCCTATTCTTCTATGCCATCATCACCAAAATCGCGAAAAAAGTTTGCAAATTCATTCCATTTTAAATTTATTTTTATATCTTCTACTATTTATTCAAGTTTATCCTCAAATAAAATTCACTACAAGAATTTCTCATTTCACAATAAAAAAGAGATTTTTGCGATAGTTTCCACAGCTTTTAGAAATCTCTAGGTAAAATAAGAACTCTGTAGCCATCGAATACTTCAACAATATACAGTGTTCTCGAGGTATGCTCAGTAAGTAGGTAAGGTTCGTAACAAAAGGATCGAATCGTGGTTTAAACCCAGTTTACGTCTTCTACGGAGCATTGGACTCCAGATGGGTGCAAAGTGTTCAGACGTATCTGCACACTCGATTGCGCTTTTATAGACCAATTCAATGGTTTCTTACGAACGAATGAAGATGTTCTCTGCAGATATTTCTTTCTTGAGCAAAGCAGTTTTTTAGAAATGATTCTGTGTACCGGAGAATTCTGCAAGTTTGATTTTTATCTTTGTATCTAATGCTCATTATTTACCTACAAGAAGTCTATCAAAGATGCGACGTGTATGACGTGGTCATAAGATTCATGTACAGTATTCTGGATTTTTGATACGTATGCGTGTCGGGCTGAGTTCTTTTTTTAGATTGTGATAAGACATGGACGCTAGTATAGCTCATTTGCTTCAAAAGCGTCATTTTGACAATACAAACATACATATAATCACGCCTCTTTCCCATAGGGGTAGGCAGAGACTACATCTTTCCACTAGCTACGATCCTCTTTCGCTTCTTCAACATGCATCAATCTCTTCATACATGCTCGTCGGTTAAGGGTACTCTTGACCTGACCTTTCGTTAGAACGTCCCCAATCTGATCCAAGTACGTGCGTCTTCGTCTGCCCCTTCCAACGTTCCCATCCACACTCGCCATATACACCTATGACAATGCCATTTAAAATACGACGCTATCACAGCGAAAGACCTATAAAACGTCGGATGTAGCAGGTGCTTGGTACTCACAGTGACCACGTAGGAGAGGCCGGTGAGCGTGAGCCGGGCCACGCTGTCCTTGCCGGCGCGCGCCGTCGGCTGCGCTGGCTCCTCGAGCGACGCTGGTGCTGGCAGCACGTCCGGTCGCTCGCGCACACGCCCCCGAGCCTCCCTCGGCGCGGCGCCTGATGCTCCATACATACTGCGAAAGAGAAGTTTTATAAGTATTTCAATTATTAATTGTAGAAACTTTTTAGTAAATTTGTTATATTACTAAGGCGATGGGAAGAATGTTCCCACCTAAAATTGAACCTTGACTAGCCGCAATATATTTCAAAACCAATGCAAAAATTTGCATGCTAAAGTTAAAGGGTTAATAAGTATGACAAAAAGCAACAAAAATACCTGCCAAACATTTACTTGTTAAGTTGGCTAAAGATAAATACCTAATAAATTGTCTATCAGCCATACTTAAAGTATGGTTTGCTATGGTTATTATTCTTTGGTATGGCTAGTTTAATATTTATGATCAGACCATCAACAACTTTTTCTTTTTATTTATTTATATAAATCTTTATTGCACACAAGATACAACAAATACAAAAGAAATCTCTTCCAGCAGTTCTATGGAGGATATGTAAGATAACGAGAAAAAAAAACGACCTCCCATACAAAATTCCCGATCACCTGAATCACTTTCTGTGGAAACTCGAAAAAAAATCGTTTCCCAACATAGGCTTCATAGTAAAAGTGGTTCAGTTTCATAGTCTGATCATGCCTGCATAGTACTCGGTACATTGTCCCTTACACCCTGTATAAATTTAAGTTTGGTTTGACATTGACCTTTAATTATAAAACGAATAAGTATCAGTCATGCTATACTTTTACGCGACTTAGGTACACCTACTTCATGCATTAGTCACGTAAACCTACACCATTCACTTTTCACTTCATGAATCTAGAAGATAAAACAAACATAACACATAATATGACATGTTTGTATAATAATATATGTATATTTAACCTCTTTATTCAACTTGAATATTTGCATACGTATTTAAGGTACGCTATTTGCATCTATAAATAAGTACCTACGTAAATTTTAATCAAAGCAAGTGGTAGGTAACGTGATATTTCCACTCTTATCCAAGTGAGAGGTACGGATGTGAGCTCCAAGCACAAAACGCGCGCATATTTTAGGAAAGCTGTCAAATAAATATCCACTAGTATTTCTTGGCAGAGCCAACGGGGGACCGGAAAACATCCTTAATATTACAGCACTGGCTTTTATACTCGTACATTTTGGGTTACAGGGGATATATTGCGTACTTTTTGTGAATCCAGTAAGAATTGGAAAATGGAAGATGGTCGCGTCAATAACGAAAAATTTTATAACTTGGTAGTAAAAAAACATACAATACATCGGAAATCTTCTAAAAGGTCCTACCTAGGTCATCCTCTGTAAATAGGTTTTCCGAAACCTAACCTTTGCTATATTTCCTTCATTTATAATCATTTCATTACTTAATACCCTTTCTTCTACTAAGTATTTAAGTAATAATACTGAACTCGCAATCCATTAGTGTGCCTAATAGAATGCCTTAGGTTATTAATATTTATACCTAATGTTTTATATTGTGTTTCATCTCAAGAATATGCTTACATTAAATAACCAGTTAACAGCGATTGATTAACCAATATTCAGCGATAAATTTTACCGAAATCCGCAAAACTAACTATTTGATTGAAAAAAAAAGTAATATAAATGACATTTATTCATTAGTCATTACACTAGGTGTTACCCACGGCGTTGCCCGTAAAAGTGGTGATAAAAACTATCCTATGTGTTAATTCATGTTACCTTCTATATGTGTGCCAAATTCCATTACAATCGGATCAATAGTTATTGCGAGAAGAAGTAACAAACAAACACACAAACTCGCTCACTTGGAAACTTGGTAAGTGATAAACCCTTAGAGTATACATAGTATTAACCTCTATAAGTGTGAAAAAATCGTGTGCACCATAAGATTTCAGTTAAACAGACTTCACTATAATTATGCATTTTATTTTAATGCACTGGACGACATAATTTATGGGCAGCAGAAATGTTGAATACGAAAAATCAGACATCTACAATTATGCTGTGTTATTGCGTCGGAAAATTGGACGATAAACGTAACTCAGACATGCTTCATTAAACGTTTAACACTTCATAGAATTTCACTCATTCGTGTAAATTGCCATCCAGTCCATTATCACATTTAAACTTTTGCTCGCAAATGAGGATGGAGCTGTTTGGAACGGGCAGGTTGATCCACAGCGTTCCAAAGAATGACTTCGTATTTCGTTGAAAAAGTTACCCAATTGAAAACAAGCAAATTTATTTATATCAAATTTATTAATTTTATTTAGGCGAGCAGCGTTTTATAGACCTTGCCCTCGTATCGACAAAGAGTGGGCTTTGTAAGTGGACAGCTCAAGTTAAGTTTTAAATGCTTTTTTATATTGACTTCAAAATGTGAGGTACAACTTTAATACATTGTGATAATATTAATATAGAACCTTAGTTTTGTTACACGGTGAAACAAACTAGGCAACGTGCATTACCCTGTATAGAATTAATGTCGGAGTGGATGCGAGTTGCGACTAATTCGCTTGAAAACTTCTTAAGAGTAGTCCTTAATGCGTTTTTGTTGCAGGAAACGCTACTACTTATTTTGTTCTATTAAATACTTGGTTGTTTCGAACAGTTACTTATGGTTGATGATGGAGTAATTGTTTTAAAAAGATTTAATAAATCAGACCGTTTGCCGTGTGATGCGGGCCTAGAATAACATCACCCCAAAACAACCTATGGGTGTCGTAAAATATGACTGAGGGATAAATTCATGCAGGGAATGGGCAGCAGCGTTCCCTGTGAAAGCATTATCGTGCACTGCGCTCTCCAATCCGCTTCCAAAGCGTGGCAATACCCTCAATAAGAATAGGGGTAGCCCCATACACAGCAATGGACTGTTATAGCTCTTAATTTAATGTTAATGTAATATAATAAATCAGAGTATCGCACCACACTAAACCGATTCTACGAATTCGCTACGAAATTGCTACAAGCTAGACGTATAATGACGCAGCGGTAATGTATCTGTCTTCTGCATAGAAAGTCCTGGCGCTAGTTACTAGCTGATCAAAATGTTTTGACGGTCAATTTAATTATTTATTCTTATTGAATGTATAAGTTGGTACGTTATCTTGTTTGTAGTGGCTTTTGGATGCTGTTTTACTTACAAGCCCGGAACAAACGGCCATATGTAGGGTTCAAACCAACGCGTCCCGGTTGCTATATGCAATTGTATATTGGGTTATACTCACCTAATATCATCAACATCGGGATTATATTCCGAAGTAGATAAAGACAGTAGCCACCTAACGTCCTCTCAGTGTGCCGACTCTGCCTCTCATACCTCAGCCTACCTTCTTCCCTCTTAACCTTATAGCACGTTCACACGATGCCAATATGGGCAGGTAAATAGTAAGGGAAGTGGGCAGCGCGAATGTGTGAACAGGTTACTCGCGCTGCTACTCGCCATGCCGCTGCCACTTCCCGTGCTCCATCGATTGTCGGCTTTTCGTGCGCGAGTCAAAGGAACGGCAGCACGAATGCTTGTGGAATGTTTTGCTTTCGCGCTCACACATATTGGTGCGAGAAGAGTATATCGGCAGTGTGTGAACACTCACTCGCAATAATACTTCCGCGGAAGTATTTAAGCAATATTCGCGACTGCGGCAGGAGCAGGTTCATGGTGTGAACGTGCTATTAGAGTAGCAAAAAGTCATAGAAGTAGCCTATGATTGCTGGTCTCACCTAATATCATCATCATCGGGATGATGGTCCGGTGGCAGATCGAGGCGGAGGTCACCCAACGCCCGCGCCGCGTGTCTTCTCCGCCTCTCGTACCACAGCCTCCTTTGTTCCCTCTCGTTGTCCCTCTGCACTCCGAAGAACGTTTGCGTCTCCCGCTTGAGGTAGTCCCTGACTGCCACCGTGTGTACCCTGCGAAGTGAACAGAATTTATGAGTTATTTTATAAATTGTTCCGTATTCTAGCTAATGACTATATAAACCCATATTATGAAAATTTTAACGCTGTTCAAATCAA
Source organism: Tuta absoluta (assembly GCA_027580185.1). Classification (NCBI taxonomy): domain Eukaryota; kingdom Metazoa; phylum Arthropoda; class Insecta; order Lepidoptera; family Gelechiidae; genus Tuta; species Tuta absoluta. Next base: position 11,960,495 of record JAQAHW010000016.1, on the reverse strand, counting down.
GATAATATTAACATATGAACGATTTAAAATACTAATTTTAGATATTGAAAAGTTAATTTATCTTCATTGAAGCAACTCTTCTAGATATTGGGCCCGATATAGTGATCCGAAGCTCAAACTGTAGCTCTTGTTTTTGAGTGCTTTTAGATAACTGACCAAGAAAAGCGTTTTAAAATTTAGAGGTATAAGTAGGTATGAGCATTGTGGGTTTATACAGGAATTCATCGGTAGGTTACGAGAAGTCTTACCTGCGTAATCGAACGCCATCTTCTGGCGCCGGCTGCGGCGTGGCTTCGGGGGGCGGTTGCTGCTGGGGCACCGGGGGCGCCGACACGATGCGCGGGGGCGACGCGGGTGCTGGGAGGGGCGGCGCCGACGCAGTCGTAGGTGGTGATGAGGTCTGACACGCGAGCTGCGGTGCCAGCAGCCCCGCGCTTGACCGCCTGTGAATGACAGAAGGTCTGGTTAGTCAAAAATCAGTTTAAAAACAAAATTAGTACTGTAAAGTCTAATTTAATTGCTACCTACATTTAGAAAAAGATTACAACATCGTTTAACTTACTGTTATTAGACTCAAAAGTGTTTTATAAATTTGACAATAGTTCTGTTATTGTTCTCCTGTTAATAAAACTCTTTTTTACACAAGTTCCACTATTATTTTAGTTGAAGTGTTTTATTAACTAGAATACCACGGAGTTCCATCAAGAAATCACAACACAAAGTGTAAATCGATAGTTATTGTTATTACAATATGCTTGAAGACTGTAATGTACTTACTAGGAAAGAATCAGAAGTCATAATACCTAGAAATACAAAGATCTTTCTCCATGTAAGTACTGTTTTCTAGATCATGGCAGCTTTGCCAAATTGGCACAGAATTTACACATGCATAATAGTCTAACTAGCCGCATTTCGACAACCCGATCTTCAATTTACAGCAGTAAACGTCAAAAAGCGAAAGAATGCCAGAAATTCGACCCAGTAATCTCCCTAATTAAGTATGTTCGGAATTCCGGAATTCGCTATACCGGCAGACGGCAACGTCATCGACAGATTGGCCGGATTGATTCCGTATTTCCGATTGCAATCCCGTCGCAAATCAATTTTCAATTACAGTACGTACACACCCATCGGCGTAAAACGGTAGGTAAATTGAACCGAACCTGGATCAGTAAAATATTCAAAACGGCAGTGTTAAAGGGTCACTTCTATTCAGACGCCCCTTAGGTTTAATTAACTTATAATGTTTCGCCACCATAAAAAAATTAAAGAACGAGTTGGAGATGTCAATATACATACAGGGTGGGTGTGATTTAAAGGTGATAGTTATTTAAGAGCATCCATACCTATGCTCGTAATACACTCATATATTGTCTGAGTGTCTTTACAATTGATGATTTTTGAGAGCAAGCATATTTTTATGATAGTTATGCAGATAAGTAAATAAATTCATTCATTCAGTTTATGAACAATGTCTTCCGAAAATCGTTAAACGATCCAATACGGATAAAATGGGTTCCCTTGGCCATATAAAATATTATCTAGTTACAGTTTTAGGCACTATAGAATAAGTTCTAAACGGATCACTCAATGCTTTTCCTTACGTTTTATCTAACATGGGACCTTCTAAAACCTTCTATGAACTGTCAAACTATAATATCAGTACCAGGAATCAGAGAGCGTCCCTAAGGGATCCTGTTCAGAGCGTGATTGATTACTGCTTCTTGTGTAATGGGAAAACTGAGATATTTCCATCGCTTCGAAGATAGGATGAGCTATGGGGGAGAAAATAAAACAATCACTAAGCTCTTGTACTCTAAAAATAAACCTTATGGCGTTGAAATGCTTAAGTAATTAATAGTAGGTACAAAAGGCGTGTTTGATGCAAAGCAAAATTTTGTGCCAGTTAAACGAAATATTTTAATAGTTAGATAGGATTGATGCTTTCAGATGATAGTTTATATCTGCATGTACATCCAGAAGAGTCTAGTTTTTATGAGATATTACACACAAGGGGTTAATTTTCAATTCTTAATGTCTTATTTTACTTCAATCTACAAACTCCTCAAAGAGGAAGCAGAAGTTTTTGACAAAGTATGCACAAGTCTACTTTTCACAATATATTCTGTATTTATTTATAACCTTACTTATTTGGATGGCAACTCCGGACTGAATGTATTAAGCAGGCGCAGGTGTGTTCACGAGCTGGCAATAATTTGCACGCAGCTAAGGCAGGTAAATCAAGTTATAATTCTAAGAATTGTGTACAGACCTGATGATCACAAACTCAGAGTTATTATCTATCAATAAAATCAAGTGCTTCAGAACTATGCATATTTTGTTATTATTGGCAAAATGGGAGCTACCTAGGAATGTGCTGGTGTTTAAATATTTTTTTTCCTTGGAAAACAAGATATAAGTTGTCCTGTTGTGTCGTTATTCTTTGTATGTGTTTCTTTTGTAATGTTTTTGTGTTCAATAAACGGTAAATAAAAAAATAAATAATATGGAAAAATATTGCAGGTCCTCCCTTTTAAGCATTCAAAATTGACAATCGAATTATGAAATACGTTAATTAAACAGTAGCACGTATTCCTTACCACACTTTCAACTTAGAGGCCTAAATCAAGACTTCACTGTTTTCTATGTGATGTCGGATTATAGTCCTACTAATTTGAAATTAACATAATCACAATTTCTGGTTACTACGGGATTAATCCTGGAATTGGGGAGCAGCATACCCTGTGTATTTTTATTGTGTTTGTAAAGCAAAATACAATAAATATAACAGTAGACTATTGTTGTGCCTGTTGATGATAACAAAACACACTGTATGGGTAATATTAGTAAATACTGAACTGGTGTAAAAACCCGCCTGGTCTGTACAATGTACAACGTAGTAGGCAATGCCTTTGATAAATATTCGTTATTATTGTGTCTCATAGTAGACGCCGACGGAATACGATATTAGCATTCAGAAGTTAAAAAGCTGAACCCGGGGTATAAAAGATGTTCGTTCATTCAGGAATTTTGGTAGGTACTATTTGAAGTAATCTGTGAAAATATCAAATCACTACATAATATAAAATAAAGACGATTCCTGGTGGTGGAGTCTCGTTGTGTACTTAGATCAATGCAATGGATTTTGATACGATTCATTCAAATAGATGGCGTAATTAAAGGTTTTTATGTAAAATTCATTCCAGGAAATTATCTAATTCGGCTGCTGGATGGGCAGCAGTAAAGTCATATAAAAATAATGATAAATTAAGGATCAAATAAAAAGTGTTTACTTTAAGACAGAGAGAGAGAGAGACAAACAGAAATGCTTGATTGCTCACATTAATAAAACCCACAGTATAAAGAAAACTTAATATTACTACATAACTTACTCAAAGGTATTTTTGCTATTAAGTTAGACCGCCAAAGACCAGCTGATACGATTTCTTTTACATTTACAGCCACAGCAGTCCACTGCTGGACATGGGCCTCCCACTATAAGGGGATATTGCCATACTCACCTCGCTTGGTAGGCGGATTGCCGAGCGCATTGCAAGATGATGCATTCACAGGGCGCACTGTTGCCTATTGCTTGGATGATTATCCTTTAGTCGCTTTTTACGACACGATTAGAATTAGGGTGATGCTATTCTAATTTCTAATTTCAATGCTGTAGTGTATTGTTCTAAATAAACGAAGACATATGTTTTTGAATACCAAATTTTAAAACACTTCCCATGTTAAGTATACAATTTTTGAAAACTTGTAAAATTTTCAAGTGCGGGCAGGATTTGAACCTGCGAATTTCGTCATTAGGTACTAGTGACGACGCCTCTTCATCTATGTATATATTTTTCTTCTAGCAGCAAGCGATCCGGCAATAAAGTATAAAGATACTTAGTTGTGTTGTTTTTTAAATCATCGTGATGAAACAAATAATAAACATTTTGTATTAGTATTTACTCATAACAGCAAGGTATTTAGAGAACGCTTGCTACGAACAAAATAAACTTTACGCCCGACTTTGTGGCTAGCTACACTGAAATGGCCCATTAATTAGTTGGCATTCTTTTAATACATCCCGTCCGTGGTGCTGCTCGCGACCACGGTGAGTTATTGCGTTCGTGCTTCGCATTACATAGTGGCCTAGAGTTTAGTTCTACCGCTACCACTATTGTAGTCTGGCAACACAAAGCTTGATCTTTTTCGCCTCGGTTCGTCGCAATTCCGGTGCTAAACCTCATTAAAAATCATTTATTATGTGCCCTTAGTAAATATCTATATTTCTCATTCATTAATAGTAGCACTTTTTTTTTTGAAACCTTGCAAAATTTTCGAGTGCGGGTGGGATCCTAAATTTTGCAAGTTTTCAAAAATTATATACCTAACACGGGAAGAGTTTTAATAATTTGGTATTCAATAGTAGCACATACCTTGCGAGGTCGGCATAGCGAGATTGGGGGTAAAAAACGGACATTTACGCCACGTCTGACAAACATTTGAAGGTCATTCGGAAAATTGTGTATCGCTGTAGTGACAGGTTGTCAGCCCCTCTCTTAAATTGCAATACACCCTCGAGTCCCTTAGTCGCCTCTTACGACACCCACGCGAAAGGAATGGGGCGATGCTATTCTGAGCCGGCATCACACGGCATCATTAGTAGTAGCACATACCTAGCCCAATAGTTCGTATATAACTCCCAAAGTATGTTTGAAGGTATCTTCCACGATAAATACATTAGAGTGCCTAGGCGTTGATAACTACCGCCTACACCGGTTCAGCGTCGCAAAACTTGCTGATTTGCGCCGTTTTTTTTATTGTATTTTTCAACCACCTTTTACTAATAGTAATAGACCTCTAACATGGTTGTGTAACGACCGTCGTCTAAGTAATCATAGAAAGCGTGGACAGACGAATTAACGTAACCTCCGAAGCACGGAACTATCTTTCTTTGTGATATTGGCATAGAGTAACAAGCGTGGTGAGTATGGCAAACACCACCTAAGGCATAATGTCATCCTGATTTCCCTGTCCTAATCACAATTCAATTGGGGTTGTTGGCGTTTATAATGCTTTCAGATAATTATAATTACCACTTAGAGGCCTTACCTTGAGAATTGAACTGCCAGAGTAGATAACAATGTGACATTTCACAGACAAACCATTGTGAAATAAGATTTGGGTCGTTTAAAAGCGAAATGCGTATTTTTTTTTGCGTTTACCTGCTATTAGAAACTTGTTATTCGAACTAAACTCATAGGCGATACTTAAATTATCATAGGTACTTCTTCCATTGTGTTACATTGTTATATGATTTCTTCGATACTACGGAAACGATTATGTGCTTTGCATGCCCATTCAATTGAGGCAAAACATGTGATTCTGTAATAATGATTTATTGTACCACCTTTTTATACCATGTTTTAAGCAAATAAAGATATTATATTATATATTAACTACGAATATGAAATGGGATATCAAGCTTTCGTAGCTCGTAGCAGCGTAGCCCCAAGCCAGACGTCTACGACAAGTACTACGCTTGGCAATCTTCCCGGGTTTCGTGTAGTTAAAAGTTGCCAATTCTTTTTAGAATATTGAATTGCTTTTGTTCTGCCATATGCAGCCGCGCGGAAGCCAGCCGCCATCTTTTGTTTGTTGGGAGTAAAAAGATTTAAAAAGCCATGCGAATGTTTTTTTAGTCTGTAAAAAATTTCCTCTGGACTCTATCTAGCCTAGGTTACAGGCAGTTGACACAAAATGAGCGATGAGAATGAAATGCAGTAGCTTTAAAAGATTGACATCACGCCGGGCGAAAAACGCTTATACTAAACTTGTTTAAATTGTACTGGACCATTATGATTCAAACCATTAGATTCCATAATTCAATACCTTCAATATTGCGAGAATGGAATTAAACACCTCGGGAATAGCATTCGCATAACAATATAACTGCATTATAACGTACTGACGTGACTTTACTGCAGATCTACCAATACCACTAGCTTAGTTTACGGAACTACGTAGATGACGTAAAAATTTTAGTTTATTTAGTATTTATTTATTAATGACAACCTATTATAGTTACAATCTATTGATAGCCGATATGAGGCAGTGGTAGAGCGACTGCCTGCGACGCAAAGGTTCTGGGTTTGATTCTTGGTAGGCCACTCACAAAAGTAGACGGTTATCATTTTTTTTATTTGTTCCTAGTCTGGTTAGGACATTGCAGCCTGAACCTCCTGACTGTCCGTAAGAAAGATGGTTCCGTGTTTTGGAGGGCATGTTAAGCCGTCGGTCCCGGTTGCTGTCTATGATTACTTAGACGGCGGTTGTTAAACAACCACGTCAGAGGCCTACTAATACAAGTAGTAGCCGGTTGAAAAACTCTGACACCAGGGTTCATCGGGTCGTTGGACGTCTCCGTGTCCCACACGAAAAAAAAAGCAGATTGTATTCTTTTATTTTGGTAAAAATATCCTCGGTTTTGCGTCTGTTTGTGACAAATATAGCAAAAGTGCAAAATCACAATACAGTCCATAGTACATCAGCATAATTCTACCACAAATTAGAGAGACGGGCACAACCAAATTATTTAAGTGATCAACTTATACTTACCATCTTAGTTACACAAAACAAAACTAGTATACGTTGATTTCTCAAATGAGTAGTAAGGTTGTTGTTGTGCTGATAATACGAAAGTGGTAAGCACTGTTCCACAAGCGTCTTTGTGCAACATGAATCATTTCACATGTGAGCCGACGATTTTCAACAGCGGCTATCGAGCTTTTTGTAAATTACACTAGGTTCATTTAGTTGAAAAAAAGCCATGAGCGGAGATACAAAATTTCTTAGATATGGCCGACCTAATGGCGGCCGGTGGTTGGTCAGTGGGACGATATGGCCAACTTTGAAACTTAACTGTCACAAGATATCGGCTTTATTACAATATCTTGATTTCGATAGAAATTTTCTATTATATGCCGTGTGATGCCGGCTTAGAATAGCATCACCCCGTTTCTTTCCCTTGGGAGTCGTAAGAGGCGACTAAGGGACTTCAGGGTGTGTATTACAGTTTTAGGCGATGGGCTGGCAACCTGTCACTATGGTGATACAAAATTTTCCGAATGACCCTAAAATATTTGTCAGACGTGGCGTAAATGTCCGTTTTTTGCGACCGTTTACGCTCTACCTTTCCCGCAAGGGATAATAGGCGTGATATGTGTATGTGTGTAATTTAATATTTTTTGTATAGGAACTAGCCTTCTTTGATAGAAACTATATCTAAGTCATTACTTTTTGCCATATTTAATTCAAATTTTACCTACGAGATAGTCGTCATTGATATTAGTCAATTCATATAGTCATGTGTCGAGCTATGAGCAAAATATGGGTCACCGTAATCGGATACATTATAAACAACAACTTTAGTTGATCGTCGTTACCCAAGATGTCATGGCCATCACTTGCACGTGTCATTGTTGGCGCTAACTAACAATTAACTACATTAAACTATACTTACGTCAGTGTTCCGGCCGCCCGGCTGATTAGTTTGGACTGCGGCTAAGCGCTATTTGATGCGGGTTATCTTGTCCACTCAAAATCATTTACATGAGTTACGCTTGCATCTGTTGCAGGGTCCATAGAGTGTTGCCGTTGCAGCAAAAAATAAAAATACCAGACTAGTCAAAAAAGCGCTATAAACCTCTAAAACTGTTGTAAAAACCATGTATTTTTTGCAATTATTAAAAAGATATGAAAAACTCACTAATAGTTTTAGAATAATTTCATTTAATTTTTAAAATGAAGCATGTTAAATAAAATAACTAAGTCACATATTTGTGATCATTGTTAGAAACTCCGACGTGCAAGTCTTTATGTAATGACAAAACAGCTCCGAAGTATTTCAAATCGAAACCTAGTTTTCTCAATGAATGTTTATCATAGAACCCAGCAATTGTAAAATAGAAAAAAACAGACCAGGTTATTAAGTAAAAAACCAATTTCCCAATCTTTTGATAAGATCTATCAATATGCATTTTTTGTAATATTCTATATGAAAGAAGTTTTTTTTTTAAATTTGCATTGGCGTTATATGTTGACGTTTCCAAACAAAGCAATTTGCACACGGGTGATTTAAATAATTTTCATATTTAACTACTTATTGATGTGTGATTCCGACTTTAAACATTCACACGCTACTCCGTGCACGCCTCACTTAATTATTATTCCCCATGGCCACAGAAGCGCTACTGAAGCTTGATAGACAAAGGAATTCAGAGCACATTCCAGCGCAAGAGGTCAACGATCTCAAGCACCTTCGCAGAGGTCGCAGGAACATTGTACGGACTACCTACGTACAGGTAAGTTGCTAATAAAAGTAACAATTCAAGCCCGTATAAAAGATAAATTTATGCTGGTTTTATTTAATATCTGTGTGATAACTAGTATGCGTTAAAAAGGCGAAATTAATCAATTAATTAATGAAATAGGCGAGATTAATCCCTATCCCTAGAGGTCAGGCTAAAGTACGTTTAACGAAAAAAAAAGCTTTTCTTTTCTTTTTACTGAAATTACGATAATTCTTCTACATTATTTGGCCCATACTTCACCACACCACACGGTTACACAGTTATTTTGATTTTATACGTTATGTCACGCCTGATCTAGTCTTTTCAAATAAAGTCAATGTTACAGCTCATTTAAGCAAGATTGGCATAAACTTTGCTTTGTGAAGAAAATTATTTTGGTAAAAATATTCGAGGCGGGGTCCATGTTGTGTAAAAGTCATGATGTACAAGCGGTTCAAATTCAAGCATATCAAATAAAAGTATTAAAGATAAAAAAGTGCTTTCCATGCGTTGCAAAGGGACCTACATTGGAAACAGTGTTCAAAACGTAAAATACCTCATGGCATTGAACCAGTTACTAATATACAGTCTTGGGGAGCGACGACCGATTTTCACCGATTGCTATATAAACAACTTCCGGACAGACCAGTCAGTCCCCTGGTCGTGACACCCGACCAGTAGGTAGCCGACTATCTGACTCTATAACGGATCTACATTACGGCAAGTGCTATATCCGCAGTCGGCACTAAGCATGGCACAGTTTACAGCAGCCACGACGGTCAGAGACACACTCTAGCGTGCAGCCTGCTCTACTACTGCAACATGCCTGCTAGCCTGACCTCCTGACTGCACGATGAAGCTTAAACTGCCTCCAAAAAGGGAGAGCGCTCCACATAAAAGTCCAAAATCAATGTATCAATGTATCTTTCCGCCGATCGCTATTTAAACAACTTCCAAATATCCGACCAGGTGGGAAACCCTCACAGTCGTCACTCGGCCAACTGGCTTGATCATCACTCCAAAAAATAATAGTTGATCGATAGCAAAATTTTAAAATCGCGTTCACGTTAAGGGTCAAAGTAACAAAAACAAGACTTTTTATTGCAAAACAGTTTTTCAAGACGTAATAGACCTCATTGCATTGCATCAGTTACTAGTTATACAGTGTCCTGGGGCGTGACGATGTTGCGAAGTATCATGTCTCCGTAGAGTACATTAATAATTCAGCAGGAGCGCGGCGAACGAGCGACACTATTACAGTATGCGAGGCGATCAGAGTGACGGAAGGGAAAGGAAGAGGGAACTCTGCAAACAACCAGAATGGTAAAGTATATTAGTTTAGGTAGTTTGAGAGATATGCGAAGACCGAAATACAAGCGTACTTTTTTATTTATTTATTCAGGCCTTGTATACATACACATACAATTAAGTCAAATGCCTTCGATAAACCATGTAAAGGTTTGTCTTGATGACATAAAAACATATTACATACACGTCTCAATGTTATTTCATTTGCTCAGAAGAATACAAAATAATAATTTTACATTTGTACTACCGGTCAAGCCTAAGGTGGTTGCATATGAAAACTTCTAATTGTTTGAAGGGTTTTCTCTGCACTGTTCCCCTGCTCTAAGGCGAGATGTCGGAAAAGTGTTTCCCGTTTCCCTAGAAAACGTTGGTAATTTGTGTCGATAGAGGAAACACTCCTGTTAAAGAACCTTCCCCGACCTTCTCTCCTCCCCCTGAATATTTTAGAGAAACATCTTTTTCACCAGACATTTTTTACTCGATATGAAGGTACAGCTAGAACATTTCAATTTATATGCCGTGAAAAAGAAAATACGGCTGGGGAAAATATCGAAAATGTTTGTGCTTTCAACAATTTCATGCCGGTTCATTTCGGGGGAAAGTATTTCTATATTCAACGGTCTCAATTGAATTTGGGGTGACTTCATCAATGTGTCAAACGAATATGGACTCCCGAGGACTAGAACATTCTTATTGCGACGAATTTATGTTTAAAACTTTGTTTTGTATCAACAGTAAACTGAACATTTATTTTAGAAGAAAATTATTACGCCTCATATCTCATGAGACGTAGGCAGAGCACTAATATAATTCGTTGTCTTTAAGTCTTACAACAAAAACTATTATCTTCAAAATATTGTTACTGTGTTAAAAAAAACTTGTATTTTTTATGATAAAACTTCCTTTATCTTTATTTACTGCTGTACTTGAAAGGCTACGAATAAGAAAAATAATATTCCAATGTTCAAGGCAATACATTTCATGCAAGTGCCGTGTTCCGAGAACCACTTCAAGTTATAAATTTAGCTCAGATAATACCAAGTTCCAAGTATGTCGTTTGTAGGCCCCTTTTAGTGCACGGAAACTTGGCCTGTAGAAACTTCCAACTGCAACATTTTACCAAAGTCACTAACAAAATAGAGTAAGGCCCGGTTTGCCACATTCCCTGTTAGTCAAAGAGCTATTGTCCCTTACACGGTGAGGATGATGGATTTCTGATATCCCACTACTTTTTTTTATTATTATGTTGATGGTTATACCGATAATTAGATACACTTATGACTGCTACATGCGTTAATAAAATTAATTTTTAAATCGTAATCCCGGTTCGCCACAATATACTTAAGTCTTTTGAAGCGTATTTAGACAAATCATTAAAGCTCTAAGCAAATATTAAAGCTTCGACGAATGAATCATTATTAAGTGTGACTCATTATGAAGAGGACTCATTTTACGGATAAAAAACTGGACAAGTGCGAATCAGACTCGCACGTACTCTAGAGGAGTACGTGAAAATTACCCTATAAGGTTTGATTTCTTATAAAAACACGCGTATTTTATGGCAAAAACTGCCATATCTTTTATAAAGGTAAGGTAGGAGCTTGTTTTTATTCAACGAGATGCGTCCGCAGATCTGAGTATGTTGTTTTCATTAAAAGTTGATATCTTTTCGCGTTCCCGTGATAGAGGGGCATGGCAGACGGACGGATGGACGGACTGGCGGAGGGGTGACAAAATGATCCTATAAGGAAGAGTATCTCCTTTAGAGGTACGGAACCCTAAAAATTGTGTGACAGATTGGGACTGTAGCGAACTGGGACTGGGTCTTAAAATATCCAACATAATAAATTCTCGCATACACTTTCTGAACTATTTTGAAGGTAAATAATTCATGCGAAGCGCTCTTGTAATTCATAGGAAAATATACTGTTAGTAAACAAGAAAATACTACTGACCTAAATAAGTAACAAGCTGTAATAATATGGCTCTATCTATTCCCGTATATATATCTTGTATTATCAGCTATATACCTCATTGAAATTCAAACTATACTAGTACTTTATAAGAACTGTGTGTGTACCAGTTTATAATTATTAATCCTTAAAAATAAACTTTTATGAAGTTTTTTTTTATGTACCTACAAATGTCATCACTACAAAAGGTTTAAGTCGTTTTCTGCTGTAATGCACTTTGCTGTCACTCGCACTCTGGAAGCTTGTATTGCAGTAACTAACTTATAATATTATTCTTTCACCGTAGAGTGTTATGTTAGTCAACATTTCACTCTTAGAAGTAAGTTTATATATTCTCTTGTACTTGCTCAACTTTTCCTTAACACTGATATGAGATGATACGAGATCGTCAGTTCTTTTATTTGTTTGGGTTTGGAAGTTAATCTGTATTCATGTAACGTATTCGCTTTAGGCTGTAGGTAAGTAAGATTCGCCTCGTAATTCTAAGAGTTCAAGCAGGGTCACTAACTTCCGCAGAACAGACTTGACTTTTAAAGGTAAGATAGGATTATAATCAAGTTTTTGAGTAATCTTGGCCTGGCATGCGGGGTTCTGCAGGATCGACATATTTATTTTCTTGCTACTCGTAGTCAAAATGGCGGCGACGTAGGAGTTCACGAATTACCACGTCTCGTGTCTATCTGAAGCGGAACGCGGTTTACGGAGAGCTGCTTTGCTACGATGAATGTTTGAGGAGGAATGGTAGATAAAGTAGTCATTGTATGTCAGCTGATGGATGAAAGGCGCATAGATATATTTTGTGTGAATGAAACTGTCTGGCAAAGATGCAAAGTACCCTACACAGCGTATTGGTCTGGTGTTTCCAGTACCGACTGGGCATGTAACGGAGTCTGCGTATTTCTTTCTGCTAAAACAGCTGAAAGTGTGACTGAGTTTAATTTGGTGAGTCCTCAACTACACTGGATTAAGTCGGATATACGCAAATCTATGTCCTAGGTGTCTATGCGCCGACGGATTCGGGTTCGGCTGGCTCCACAAAAGCGAAAAAAGAAAAATGAGAAGTTCTGGAATAGTGTGAGAGAGGTTTTGAAAGATTGTTTAGGATAGGATCTTCTTTAGTCAAATACAATTTTCAACACAAGAAAATTTACACCAATTTGTACCAAGAATCATGATAGATTTTGTAATCGTGGATAAAAGTTTGAAGAAGAAGATCGGACACCCTCAAAACACTTTCAAGAGAAGTAAGGACAATCTCGCGTATTGCAGGGCCGGGATGAACACAATATGTATTAGAGTGAAAGTTGGGTAAGCGACAAAAAGCAAAAAAGTTAAATAAATGGTGTAGAAATAAGAGTTACCACTCAATAGAATCATGACTGTCATGAAATTGAGTGACAAGATAAGGAATAGCGTGATATGTAGGTAAAAGATTGTGGTATAAAAGAAGACGTAGTGACTGGTGTAGAAAAGGAATACTGAGATGGTTTGGTCACGTTGAAAGAATGAATGAAAGAAGATAAACGAAAATTGTAACGTTGGAAGGGGGAACTAAACAAATGTACATACCTGAATCAGATCGGGGACATACTTAATAAAGATCAGGTAAAGATAACCCTAAGCCATGGCATGTATGAAAAGGTTGAAGAATGTTAATGAAGCGAAAGAGGTGTAGGTCATCATAGAAAGTGGAAATATGTAGTCTCTGCCTACCCCTCCGTGAAAAAGGCGTGATTATATGAATGTATGCATATTTTTGAAAAACTAAGTAGTATTTAAAATTGCTTTTTGTTCAAATTATTAGGCAAATACCATAAGAATAGATAATAATACTGCGTATAGAAACGAAACTCCTTTGTCTGGGCCCCAAAAGCCGCGCTTTAAATACCTACTTCCCCCCGCAGCCCGTAACGCCCCGCACTCTCCCACGCTTTAAGTCGGGGCTGTCACGTGCCAATAATTTTATTCCAGACTAGCGGCCAGTCAAGCGGTTGCGACCGCTGCTAACAGTTTTCCCGTGGGAACAAAATATTTACCCGTTTTAAAGTCTTACCTTACCATTTTATATAGGTAGGTACAGAATTTTAAAATAGGTGCAAAGCAAAACATACCTACGATACGAATGTGCTTATTTATCATTATCAGCTAACAATGACTTAGGCACCTAGGTAGTTTAAATTAGAAAATGGAAACTAGGTACCTACGTAAGTAAAAATAGGAGTACACACAACAATTACGTATAATAACGAATGGTAGGTACCTAGGTATTTCATCTCTCTTTAATCTCATCTTTAGGCAAATTTAAAAAACTTAGATGCGGAGTTTTCCTCGCATCACTTTTGCAGCCATACACACCTAATAATATAATTCGGCATTGCTAAATTTTTCACAAAAAATGAAAATTCGACCCGCACGACGAACGTTTCCGCGGCGAAGCGCACTCCCGACTGAATTGTTCGCTAAGAGACAGCCAGACGGATTGACCTTGAGCGCGTCTGGAGCGGGAGTGTCATCTCTATGTGATTTCTACTCTATGCAAATACCTACTTATGTAAAGTACTACCTTTTGTCCTAATTAGGGCACAATATAACGTAAAATTCTTGATTCAATAATGTTCAGTCAGAAACATTCGATTAATATGAGCTAAATACGGAACTTGATCAGACGGAACATTTAATGAGCAGGTGAATGTCGAAATTTACCCAATAAATTTGACATCACTTTTAAATAGTAAAAATGACACATGCGTCACGAATATATTATTAATTTATTAACATCATAGAAATATGTAATTTTATATTTACTTACATACATACACATATCACGCCTTTATCCCTTACTAGTTAAGCGGAGCGTTAACGGCCGTAAAATACGGTCGCTAGCAACCGCTACGTCTATCAAATATTTAGGGGCCGTTTAAAAAAATCGTGTATTACTATAGTCACAGGTTGTCAGCCTGTCGCCTAAAATTGTACTACACATAAAACCCTCGAGTTCCTTAGTCGTCTCTTACGACACCCATGTGTAAGAAATGGGGTGATGCCATTCCAAGCCGGCATCACACGGCACGTTATTTTAAACTCTGTATATAAAAATATCATCTAACTGGTTGTAAGGTGAAACACACATTTGAATGCAATATTGAAACTTCAGTTTCAAACCCATATTTCATGCTGCATCACAATTTATTATCAAAATACATATTTTATCGCGTAAAATCACATCGCCGAGAGTAACATTTCATTTATAACATTGTTGGTCTCAATACTGTAAAGCAATAAAATTATGGAAATCGTCCAATACTCAACTATCTGGCTATCTTCACAAACTTATAACTAGACATAGGAGGCAGATCTCTTTTATTTCCAAAATAGTCGAGTATTTTAGAAATTTAGGTATGTCTCATATTTTCATGTGATTATAGGGAAATGGGCATGGGCAGGACGATAGACTCGGCGGAATGAAGGACTTAGTGGACGAAGTTTGCAAGTTTTCCTAAACTGTATACCTTACACAAGGGAAGTGTTTTCAAATTTGGTATTCAATAATAAAATAAATTTAAGTATCTTCAAAATGTACTCACAATTTTATTTGTAAGCCGCGACGTAATGACAGCATTTTACCTACCAATAAAATGCTTATTAAACTACTTACCTTCCTTATAGCCTTACTTATAGAGATAGAGATCTTCCTTTGCAGCGATTGGTCGCACTTATCTGTTCCAAAGCTGTGTGATTGGTTACGTATGCCCCCACACCCCACCCCACTCCGACACGGCAGGGCGGGGCGAGTCGGCCCGCTTGGCTTCATTGCGTCTCATAATAATATTCTAATTAGAATATTATTACTACAAAATACACCAGGCAGAATTAAAAATTTAAGGCTATAAGGAAGGTAAGTAGTTTAATAAGCATTTTATTGGTAGGTAAAATGCTGTCATTAAACCACTGTACGTTCCTTATAGCCTTACTTATAGAGACATGTTTGATATCGCCTGGAGGAGTGGGAGCTATCGCCAATGTGAAAAACTATAAAAAGAAACAGGTATTATTATTCTTTAAAAAAGAAAAATGAATTTCTTTATCAACAATAATGATTTTGATCCACTATACTGAAAATTTATTTATATTGTATTTATTAAAAAATACTGTAATATCATAAACTCACCCATAAATGACGATAAAATATAATAAATTATAATGAAAATGTAATTCAAAACCTCTTGTACTATATTACGGCATTCTAGGTAAGCATAATAGAATGATGAAAATGATGCATTTGTAACATGCCATTTATAATGTCTTTGAAAAACTTTACCTCGTGTTTAATAAAAAATGCACATAATACAGTTATTCATTATGTAAGTCTCAATACGTTTTGATAAGATAGAAAGTACGCGGAAATTCATCTGAAAGTTTCCGAACAGTAAATAGAAAATTTCAAAAAAAAAATTTGAAAAACTCAATAGCCAAAATAGTAAAATATCAAAATATTGAACCTTTAGTTAGAGGTAAATACGCATTGCAGGTCGTTTTTATAAAACCTTTTAGATATCTATTTACTTACATAGTAAATAAATAGCTCTTTTACACAGAAAAACAAAGCTTACATATTGTAATTGTGCTTGATCACTCAAGCTATAGGTAACGTAATAAGTAGGTTAAATTTCCCTACTATAAGGTCAACACTACTGTTTAAGATATGCATTGACCTAAACGGGCTTAAGCAGGTAAATCAAAAAACCTGGCCAAACGACTACCTAGTTTCCCAGGAGAATAAAAGGCATATAAATTTGTTATCAAATCATACCTTCATATGATTTTTTAAATATGACTCATTTGGGCTTGCCTTAATAATATTTGCTATAATACATTATGATCAATAACTAACCTTGTTTACTTTGTCGGAGTAACGGTCAAGCTTTATTTAAAACATCACTCGGGCCTCTGAATAAACTATATTGTATATAATAATATAGTTAATTAATATCTTGGTAAATCTACCTAAACTTGATATAATAAAAGAGGCGATTATTGAAATTGTTTTCTGCCATAACTACCTCTGACCGTCCCATGCAAAGCCCAGATCTCTGTTTAAAACTTGAAAAGGGCACAAATTTGCTTTAATTTTATGTACAATCAAAAACGAGCTAGCTATAAAAGAATATGAGCTAAAGTTTAAATTATAAGAATTTTATCATTTTGTTAACAGCTTACCTACGGAGAAAATTTAATCCGAAGGTACGTCGGTAAACGACGTTATTGTCTATTAGACAGTACAAACATTGCAACATTGCAAATTAATTGTGGAAGCCTAGATCTTACGTGGGTCACCGTACAAATATTATATATCATTATGATCACCGTTGGTAAAATATACTAGCTATTGAACGTAGTAGGTAGTTCCCAATATAATTCTCGCTAGGTATCTATTCTGAAAATATTTTACTTGATAGGCAAACTATTTGCCTAGTACGTAGGTACATTCAAGCATTTTTTAACAACGTCTTGTGCTTGACATTCAGAGCAAATATATTGGAACAACGGTATTATTATTTTAGGCTGACGTCTTACGATAGGCAATTATGTTCACTATCGTACGTTTCTAACAACCATCTAACAATGTTATACACAGGAGTAGATACTCGTGTTTCAAACCCAAACAAGGCAGACAGGGCACTTACACAAATATCAATTAGCAAAAGTACCCTCTGATTGTAACCTTTTGTATATTTATTTAAAATACCCACATAGACTGTGGGTACTTGTTGTTTACTTGCCCAAAAGCTTTCATTCATTATCGAAAAAGTAGGTGTAGTAAGCATGACTACACTTGAGGAAATAAAAACTTAATATCGTCTGGGACAGTGTCGCATTATTGCTATTCGCCACTATTGCTCTAAAACTTTTCATCTCTAGAGGAGGTTGTTATACAAATTACGTAATATGCATTTCATTCATAATATTTCGGGCAATATAAACGCACCTGAAGAAAATATCATGTTCAAGATCAAGGCACTCGAGTAGGTAACACAAAATTTGGCATATACCAAATAGGTATATATTACATCACTAGCCTTAGCAGCTAGACAACCTTCCACTAGTTTTGATGTTATACAGCTTGATATAGCAGAATTAACAATAGGGTGTACCTAGCTCCCAAGTTGCAACATGCTGGAATAAGTAAATTACCTACATACATCTCCACCTCACGAAATTTACTCCGTACACTCAATGCACGATGAATTAAAAAGTAAACATTATTATAGTTTCGGTTTGAGATCTATTAAATGGGTAGGTCTTCATTATTTACTTATCCATTTTGAGATGAGGCCATTACAAAAAAGCCGTTTTCTCTCCCCACATTTGTCTGTTTCCATGTTGCTAAGAAAAACGTAGGACTATTTTAGGACAACTCTGCACTTAGAGAGCTTAGATTGTACATATTCCCTTCCGTGATTGATGCCAGAATCATAGCGAGTATTTAACGTAGGTACTCTTACGCCACTTTTTGATCATAGTTCAAAGAAGTAAACAAATGACAAGCGTGAGGGATCTCCCTCAGAAATGCGTTAGCACTACGAGGTCTGTGATAGCATAGAAATAGAAGTGAATTATTGCTACTTAGGACAGTGAGCAAGGGAAAAATTTATAAATTCCGTCGTTTTCACAGTTACCTAATAAATCAATATGTTTCTCATTTTCTTACTGCGTGGCCTCGGTAGGCCACTGAAATGATCATAAAGGAAAACTGTTTCAGACTTAAACCGTCTATAAATTTTCCTTAACCTGCGAGAATTTAGACTCGGCAGTAACGGTTACTAGGATGGGACTGAATGCGGTGAATCTACGACAAATATGTCTTCTGCTTAAGAATCATTGTAAAACGTTAGACAGCTCTCTAACTTTGAACTTTATTCCGAGTAGATAAAGTTCATACTTACGTAGGAATATTGTTCCCTGTACTTTCTAATAGCCAAGACTTTTTCGGGCTAGGATGTTATATTTGAAACATTTTTTCAAACATTTAAGTAGGTATATTTTGCCTACAGATAGCCTATTTTGCAAATTCTCAGTGGAATCTAGCTATCGTTATTTGAAAGCGTAAGCTCATGGAACTAAAAGAGGAGGACCTTATGAACGCGTGCAAGGTAAAAATATTTTCAAATTAACATCTTAGGAATTCCCTCGCGTTCTATTTTCTAATACGCTCGAGGTAACACATGTGTCAGACAGTAAACTCCTTGTACTCAGGTCTGTAACACACCTTTCGAAGCTTTTATTTCTTAAATATATTTTAATACTTAACCTTAACCGTGTTAGGTAGGTATAAAATTATGGAAACTTGGCTAATTTTATACCACATGCAGGATTCGAACCTGCGCGCTTCACTATCAATACTAGTGCTACACACTACCCTTCGCTACAATTGCTTTATCTCATCGCAGGCGGTGGACCGGACGATGTACTTTCAGATAAGACAAAATTTTACGAGGGCATTTCACTGTCACGTTAGAAGACAAATAAGCATAGAAGTAAAGAAAGACTGCTTTACTTTGATCAGACAAAAGTAAATCATGCATGTGCCGGATGCCATCAAAACTTTTGGAAGTTTGATAAAAAGGTAGGTAGGTACCAAAAGTAATACCTGTACTTAAAGCAATAACGTTTTATCAAAGGTGCTGGCCGACTCTGCACGAGGTATTAAAAATATATTGGTGGGTACATTACATTTCGAAACTTTGGCTCCACGAGGACCCAGTTCTTTGAGTTGCATATCGTACCGAAACCCACAACACAAATACTTTTTAGTACTTGTTAGTATTTTTGGCAATATTTGCATCTAAACCGTCTATAATGCATGGAATTTGTATCGCATGTCGATTTATTAATTCGTCAAGTATACGAAAGGCTCGAGGACGGAATTTCAGGCCCTGCAAGTGCAAGCGAGGGCATTCTGCATGACATCAAAAGGAACAACCCCTGCGCGGGGATGTAGGAGTCTAAGGACACGTCATGCGCTGACGGCCTAATGAACTCCTGATGATGTTCTAAAATAGGGTATACCTTGCGTTGCGCAGAGGTAGCTTATAAAACCGACGAAATGTAGCTTGGCTTGTGCTGCCATTTCATATCATAGCAATCAACTAGAATATATATTTTCTGCAATTTATTCTAGGTACAACGAAAAGATCCTTGAGGAGTTCTTATTACTCTATTTTATAAGACGTTCTACGGACTTGGACTTCCGTAAACTTTCTTATTACTAAGAGCATTTCACAGGGTCATGGCGGCCCCCTTTTAAAATAAAAATTTGTCACTGTTCGACTTATTTATTTAAAGAACTTTGAAGGTATCCGAACAATACCTTCAGATCACGTATTTGATGCGTTACTTGAATAACACGTTGCTACGTGAAAGGAGCATCTGTATACCATTACTTGCTCCAGTAAACGACATAAAAATGTATTTATGTCCAAATAACAATTTACAAAAACACGTGTAAAAATAAAATAATCATTCACAAATGAAAATCCATAAATCAATCAGGCACATTAATGAAAAACGTGCACGGGGGATATGTAGAAACTAGTTCGACGGGATAGTAACCTATAAATAGAAAAAAGGTATTACTTCTCTCGAGGAATACCTACCTATCAGTTCAAGGTAACTAGTTTAAAAACCTGCGAGGGATGAACATTTATATTGAAAATCTTAAAATAATGCCACTCAAAGCTTGTGCGAAGTGCACTATGATTATTGGATTTTCATTTGATCGTTCGTAAAGAATCGAACGAATTAATTACTTCCGGATTAAAAACTTTTCGTAAAAAAAAATTCACTATTGTTAAATCCGGGTAACTAAAACTTCGATAGCAACCAAATTTCTATAACACACTTTGCTTATTTATTTGGGATCATTATTCTTGACAAATAATTCCCATAAATTATTAACTATTTTGTTCACAGAATTCGGATCGCCAGGAACAATTTATTTATTCGTAAACGGTCTTGACAGATTTCAATAATAATTTATTAAAATTGTAAGAAATTGCAAAGTTGTGTCCGACGGAAAACCGCCTTCAGAAATTTGATTTGCCACATGCATAATAAAATATAAAGGACTTACCCAGTTTATACACACACTGATTTTAAAATTTATTTAAACAGGAACAATTAAATCACTAAATTTATTAATTTAAAAAACGAACGGTGCAAAACCGTTAAAATTGTAAGAAAATAATTTTTCAAACTTTAAAATTTAAAACTTTATCGAAATTTAAAAAATTATTTTCTGAGCGCGACCGCTCACTGCGAAAGAAAAATCGCCAATGAAGCCAAGCGGGCCGACTCGCCCCGCCCTGCCGTGTCGGAGTGGGGTGGGGTGTGGGGGCATACGTAACCAATCACACAGCTTTGGAACAGATAAGTGCGACCAATCGCTGCAAAGGAAGATCTCTATCTCTATAAGTAAGGCTATAAGGAACGTACAGTGGTTTAATAAATACATATTCAGTACTAGTCAGTAGCACAGCAAAGCAGATCCCATGAGGCGACCTGAGCTCAATTTTCAATTACGTACTTATCAGGGTTTTCCCAAACACAAGGTCTCAACAAGCAATTTTGCAATTATTGTCATTATGAGCGATCAAGTTTCAACAGGATAGATCAGAAGCGAATGCAATAGGGACAGGTAAAACCTTACCTGTGTATGTATGCAAATTATTGACATACATACACATATCACGCCTTCATCCCTTGCTGGATAGGCAGAGCGTTAACGGTCGTAAAAATATGGTTGCTGTCGCCACGTCTGACAAATATTTGAGGGTAATTTTAGAAAAATCGTGTATTACTATAGTTTCAAGTTGTCAGCCTGTCGCCTACATTGAAAAATATACCCTCAAGTCCCTTAGTCGCTTCTTACGACACCCGCAGGAAGGGAATAGGGTGATGCTATTCTAAGCTGACATCACACGGCAAACGGGATCTTGTCCTTGCTTGAGCAGCTATGTTCTATTATAAACAGCAAGTAACGTTAGAAGGAGCAACCCAAGTGAGCCTTGAAATTGGGTTCTATTAGGTTCCATTATAGAACTATCTAATCCCCGGAGTAATATAACCCAACATAAGCCACAACTAGGTAATTAGATTACTGACCACATTGTGTCTCTATTATAAGGACATACAGTAGTACACTACTTCAATTACATACAAGGAGTAACAGTAAGGGTATACATACATACATAAATCACGCCTATATCCTTTACAGGGTTAGGCAGAGCGTTATAACGGCCGTAAAACGTATATTAGCACCGTAGAACTTAGACGTGTCTGACAAAATTTTGAGGGTCAATCAGATAACTGTGTATCACTATAGTGACAGGTTGCCAGCCGATAAGGGTATAACAAGCCCAAAGCAGGTACTCACGAAATTAAACAACTTCCCCATCTAACATAGGTTGGAATATGAAAAAAATTACCTCTCATAGTAAGTCAACTGTTATATTGTGCACGTTTTATCCATTTATCTTCAATGTACTCACACTTCTTTAGGTCTGCTGGAAGAACTTCCTTTAAAAATGAACGTACCCGTTTAACTTTTTTCCGTATGATCTGTGTTTTGTATTTTCTTGTGTACCGTAAATTGTTAAATAAATAAATTAACCAGCTGATGTTCATTTCTTTTTTATATTTCGACCTATGTTCCCTAAGGAAAGATGTTGAGTTTCATGAGTACTTCGACCTCTTTTTGGTTTGTAATACCCTTTTTAATAACTTTGTAGTTGCTTGTATTTATACGAGGTTTTCCGGCCTGTGGTCGGCGAGAAAGAGCAGTAGGCTACTTCTGTCGTGCAATTGGCGCTTGTCAAAAGTATCCGGCTGAAAATTGAAAATAATCTTTGTCATAATTTAGACTAAGTCAATGTAGGCGGAAGCAAAAATCTTCAAAAATATTTTCCTCGGAATTGTAGCTTTATTTTGAATAACGTAAGAATAAATTTTCGATTGGCTAATGAAAAAAGCGTAACTCATTTTTGTACAGATAGGGTGATCCTATGGTAGTCAGATGGTATAATTATATCTGCTATAGGCAAAAGTTCGATGCGTGTGGCATGGGACCGAAGAGAATAGCACAATAAAGCATGTCCAGCAGTGGGCTAAAATAGATAGATAGTGGTTCTAATGATTGGTTCGGCCAACGTTTCATGCGATAGAAGCGTGATTAAGTATGTAAATTACAAAAACATTCGGCAAATACAAATGTGGTGGTAGGCTGGCAACATTTATTAAAGTAGATTCTAATTAAGTGTACTCAGTCATGCACAAATGGTACACACACATGTATAAACGGAATACACACATGGACGAGCTCTAAACAAACTCGTGGAATTAAATTTACGAAACAGTTAATAGTACAAAAACTCACAATGAAAACTAATAGCGTGCTACATCAATTATTGACCCTGATTGGCCGAACAGTGCTTGGATTTATTTGTAGCTCAAACGCGTTTTTTTGGACAATGGAACCAAGCAAGATCCATTTATCGACCAGGAAACACAAATAATGAAAATCGTTGGAACCGTTTCCAAGATCCCGATTTCAATAAAAATATAAGGCATAATGTTTTATTATCTCCAGTTTTTGTTTTAATTACTTCTACCATATTGGACTGCAATAGGCAGACGTATATTGAAATCATAAATTAATTATTATAATTTACTATAACACCATATTAATTGACACCTCATTCATACAAATCAGTTTTAAGTAGAGGCACTACCATGACATGATTGGAAAATCCTACACCCTTCTTTTGGCTTTAGCATACTAGGGTAAAAAGCTTGTTCCACTTTAGCGGAAAATTTCAAATATTCCATTTCAACATTAAACTCTAACATCCACACCACATCCGAAATTCGTATGAATTTTTGAAATTCCGCGCTTCCTGATTGGAAATTCAACGGATATCATGAGCGCAAGCATGTAGTGTATGTGGAGATTTCACCTCATGTATAGTACTTGTTATAAAGAAAACTTTACCGATGAGGGATTTTCAAAAGGTGCATTCCAGTGTTTCTAATTTGCAAATACCTGATTCCAGAGAAGTTTGAGGTTATTTTGTAATAAAACCACTACCTGCAGATTAGACTAATTGGGAAATAGCAGATATTATCAGTGATCCTGTACTAGTTACCTACTTCGTAATGTTCTAATAGCTTTACTGAATCAAGCTTACAAACATCTAAGTGTTTATATACATACACGCATGCCACATAGGCTACAGCACTAATCACAGTGCTCTTTCACATCACTTTAGAAACACCATAGTCACACCACTTGTCACAAGCGATGCTTTAAAATTTGATTGATAAAAGGGTACAATAACTACTCGTACATTGATTCAACAAAAGTGATGTGAATGCTGCCATGGAGCCACGCGTGAAGCAAAATATCTGTAAAAGCTCTGACTGCTGCACGTCTACTTTACCCACTAAATTCTATGTTATTCTGGTATGTAATTGATTAAATGAAGACCCTTTCATCAACTCGATTATAAGACTAGTCATTCCTTCAATCCTTGATCGCCTTTCCCATTCTTAATCAAACGTCAAATCTCAATCTCAACCGAGAGGTTCTATTAGCCGACTCAACTCATTCAAGTGCAGGTTATAGGATTAACCCAATCTGATTGCGTCCAATATCGGCCATCTAACCACAGCCGAAGTAAGTTGCGGTATAACGTTTTTGAACGAATAACAAAAAAATTCTACATACACATACCATGCCTATAATCCCTTGCGGGCTAGGCAGAGCGTAAACGACCCCAAAAACAGATATTTACGCCACGTTTGACGAATATTTGAGGGTCATTCAGAAAATTGTGTATCGCCATAGTAACAGGTTGTCAGCCCATCGCCTAAAATTGCAATACACACCCTTGATTCCCTTAGTCGCCTCTTACGACTCCCACAGGAAAACTATTCGAAGCCGGCATCACACGGCAAAAATTTCTACCATTTTTAAATAAAGTTTTTCTGGTGAATGTTCACTAGAATGATTGCAGCATCCACGTCACTGTGGAACATGCGTGCGCATCATCATTTGTGCCAGTGTTATGTCTTCTAATGGTCACAGTGCGACACTCTCAAAATATCCTTGTGGCTTCTTTCACTTATACTGTAACTATGACTTAGCCAGATTTGCAAATTTATACGTACATAACTTGCAACATCAGACGATAATGATAGTTATTAGCATATCGCATATCTGCAGTTAAGAAAGTTCTTTCGAAAAGCACCCTTTTCTTCAATAAAACCAAGCCGTCTTCCCTTTCGGGCCGTTCTTCGAGTGTACACGATACACGACAAAAAACGAACCTACTGCTCCTTTCACTTCCACTGTGGCCCAACTTGATTTGCTTCCACACGCCGCAATATGACGGAACTGTCATTAGCAAACTGCGGACATATCTATTTTGTGTAATTCGGGTCCGACAACACTCAAGCTAATGGTTGAAGCCCGAATCGCCGGGTAACAAATGGATGTACCTAGAACTGTCGGCAAACGAGGTTAGGTTCAAAATCTAAGCATTTAAATGGATGGGAATAGAAAAACAAAAATAAAAGACTGATATTATGTGCGAACATAAAAATATTTTTGAAAACATGCTAAATTTTTAAGCGCGGGCAGGATTTGAACCTGCGATCTTTGCCAAGGGCAATGAACGAGCTGCGGTAGCCTAGATGGAAGAGGCGTCGCCACTAGTAATGGCAAAAATCGCAGGTTTAACTCCTGCCCGCGCTTATAAACTTTGCAGGTTTTCAAAAAATTGAATACCTAACACGGGAAGTGTTTTAAAAATTTGGTATTCATTAGAATTAATTGCTAACTGGTAACTAGGGTTACATGTGTTTTGCAATTTTAGGCAATGGGCTGACAACCTGTCACTATAGTGATACATAATTATCTAAATGACCCTCAAATAATTGTCAGACTATCGCGTCGGGGACAGCTGCTGGCCTTCGCAGACAGTGTTGGAGTGGAATGGAAACTCGGGGATAATGATAGAGATGTTTTATTATAAGAAAAGTTTTTTTTTTTGTATATTTAGATTAGTACCCTACTCCTCATGAATTTTATCATATTTTGACTCTGAGGGAAGTTAATAACGCTGGAAAATGGAAGACCATTTTACCAATTTTATGTCACATAATACGATAAACATTATCACCAATCATCATCAACCCTGCGGCCGATTTTCATAACTATCGTTAATTTACAGTTACTACCATCACTGCAAAGTGCATAAACTTTTAGTAATGATGTCATCAACCATTAAGAGGCTTTTAGTCGTTAACTGATACAGCGTCCAATATAAATTCAAATATGAATTCATTCAAATCAAATTACGTTTTACACGAAAGAATCTAAATCAAAAGACATGCATAACATTTTATTTTAACGCAAGGAAATAGTAAAAATTAAAGGGTATCTAGTAGCAATAAACATATTTGTAAAATTACAAAATGTTTTGAGATAATCAAAAAGTTACACCAATTATTTTTATCCAATGACCCATCTCATACCACGCGCGAGTATGACGTCATTGCTTTGTGACACGACTGGAGAATTATTTCTTTCCTGCCCAATTTATTTATTAAACAATTTATTGTACACAAGAAAATACAAAACACAGATCATACGGAAAGATGGTACGACATATACTGCTGATTTATAAAGAAACTAGTTTTCCGCCCAGCGGTTTCACCCGCTGCCACTCATTTTCCCGTGGTAATAGTTGTTTTCCCGCAGTAAAAAGCCTATGTGTTATTCCGGGTTATACTCTACCAGTGTTCCAAATTTCATCCAAAGTGGTCAAGCTGTTTGAGCGTGAAGAGGTAAGAAGCATACATACACACACACAAACTCTCAGATTTATAATATTAGTACGGATTTCTTCCAGCAGACCTAAAGAAGTGTGAGAAGATTGCAGATAAAAGGATAAAACGTGCACAATATTACAGTTTACTCATAACTCTGATCAAAACATAGACCAAATAAACATATGACTAAAAATATTTACTATGGGAATAGTGCGTTTTCGCGCAGCAAATGTATCTAAATATATTTTACTGACGACGAGAGATATTTTAAAACCGAAGGCGATTTCTCTGCTCCGTGACTTTAACTATTTCAATATTTATCAAAATTAACTACAGGAACCCAGAAGAGCAAGTAAGCTATAAATATTTGAACTATGACCGTGTGTTTAAAGATAATAAAAAATCGTTGTCTATTATTGTTAAAGTAGAATATTAATAAAAGATCTTTGACCATTTTGTTGGTGGTAAGAGTAAAATAGCACTTTGTATAAATCTTATAAAGTCAGTTCAGTACTAACTTTTGGAAAATACGGTCATCATCATATTAAAGTCGGGATCAATTTTCTTCTCGGCGCATAATAAAAGACTCATAATGAATTCGGGTTCATTTGAAAATTTCACGACCTCGAAGGCTATGTAAGTCTAAAGTTGGCAGCAAATTATAAATTAATTAACAAGAGAGGCTTGTCGGGGTCCAACAATTGCTCTAAGACTGCGATTCGGGCCAGTTGCCAACTGAGTCGACTATTTTAATAATTTCGACTCCCGCCATCTTTTAGAGTGCACTGTTGACTTTACCCCAGTAGTTTTAGTGTTAAAATGGAAGAGTTTCTAGAAAATTCTGCGGTTAGTTTTAATTTTAGAATAGTTAGTGCCATGATAACTATCCCGGTTGACTAGGAGCGATAAAAGAACGAACAATACGCTTGTTTTTTTCCTCCGGCACACTTTTAAAGGCATTCACACCAAACTGGATACTTTTTAAAGTGCAATAGATCGGAAAAATAGGCAGGATACACTATGTTTTTAAATAAAATCCTTCAAAGTTCTGCCTACTCTAAAAAAAATTATAGATTCATATATTGGGTTCAAAATTTTAAATTATTTTTTATTCATTATGTAATGCACGACAATACATTATAATGTTCTTATAATACTACCTGTGCTCAGTCAAGTTCCTTACAGAGATTCAGTACTTTAGAAAAGAACAAAAAATATTATACCAAATTGAATCAAATTCAGCACAAAAGCTAGATTTTAATAAGATTTGGTAGAGAGTACTTTCACACTGTTTTGGCACAGTAGATAAAAGAGAGAAATGAGTGTGCTCTTAATAGAGACAAAATTACAGTCAAAGTTACAACAGCCCATTACTACTAACCAACTGAGTTGAGACTCTTGTGAAATGAAAAACGTATTTAATATGATTTTATTATTAAACGTGCCGTGTGATGCCAGCTGTGCCGTGTGATGCCGGCTAAGAATAACATCACCCCATTCCTTTCTCGTGGGAGTCGTAAGAGGCAACTAAGGCACTTGAGGGTGTGAATTGCAATTTTAGGCGATGGGCTGACAACCAGTCACTATGGCGATACAAATTTTTCTAAATGTCCCTCAATCAGACGTGGCGTAAATGTCCGTTTTGCGGCCGTTTACGCTCTGCTTGCTCTGCAAGGAATAATAGGCGTGATATGTGTATGTACGTATTATTATTAAACGAACAAGTATCACTCATGATGAAGGTTTCCGCGACTTACTTGTTAATGATTTGGTATAGAGTTTACGTCCTGTACGTTCCGACAGTCTTTTTTTAACTATTCGTATTTAAGACAATTTTAGTGAAGAAGAAGACTTCCTATTATACAAGTAAATCGCATAAACGAACATCTCGTATTTAACATGCTTTTTAATTCCCTTTCTTTGTATGACAGTAGACGTAATACCTACTTTTCGTTTCTGCTACTTTGGCATCACTCAAGAGACGCAATGTCCCGGTAAGATAAGGCTGGTTAATTGCTATTAATTAACGGAAAAAGCCTTTCCTGAGTGGCTCGTAGTACTCGAGAAAAATCATTGAGTACTTTCATTTAGAGCATAAATACTTAGGTACATACTTTATTAATTATATTAAAAACCAGGAACGAACCACTAGTCTGCCAGAAACTGATTGTCTAACTTAACAAAAGAATATTTTCCTTGAGCTAACAAAATGTGTAAGTTACGCAACATACACAGGAGTCAGGGTCGCTTAAATATCTAACTGAGGTAGTAGATAAGTGTGACCCTACGTGTGATTGCGTCAATATATCTTGAGGTAAAGTTTTGTTGTTGAGCGAAAGTAAGGTTCTATATTTCATGGCCGGAAGTAGTTGTAAACATCACCTGAAATTCCATTTGAATCTAAGGTTAAACCATGTTTGTCCTCAGTGCAAAGAATTCTCTTTTTCTAATTATGTGTAACCGGTCGATAGTGTTAAGTAACGAATTCACCGCTTGAGCCACGAGCGTGTCTACATACATACATACATACATATATCACGCCTTTATCCCTTGCGGGGTAGGCAGAGCGTAAACGACCGAAAAAACGGCCACTTACGCCACGTCTGACAAACGTTTGAGGGTCATTCGGAAAATTGTGTATCGCCATAGTGACAGGTTGTCAGCCCATCGCCTAAAATTGCTATACACACCCTCGAGTCCCTTCGTGTCTACGCCGTAGCAAATATCTACGAAAAGTTCTTTCTATTATTTTAAATGCTTTGCTGGGTGAAACAAAAATACGTGTTATCCAGATTTACGAGCCAAGGCCGATTCCGCTCAAATTCCGTTGGAAAAATAAGCTGACACAGCTGGACAAACAAATACGCTACATATAATATAAAGGAAGTATAGGTCTGTGCTTGTTTGCTGACCCAAAACGAAATATGAGGGCAAACCGGTAGGTACCTATCAAATTGAGACAAGAGAAAGCACTTTTACACACAATTACGCGGCTTTAACAGAAAAAGATAAATAATGAGTAAAAAAGGCTCATCATTTCATAAAAAGAACCATATTTAGAGTCTTATTTGTAAAATCTCTCTGAGGTGAGGCAAATACGTTCTTCAACCATTGGAAAGTCCACAGGAAAAACTGTCATGTCAGTAATCGAACTACTGGGTATAAAGCAAAGCTTTGCATTATTTTTGTATTTTCTGTATAATATGAAAGCCACGCGATGTAAACAAGTAGGGAATATTGTAGGTAAGTGGGCCACCGCAATTATGCTGCAAAGCTAGCTTGACACGACATAATTTATTTTACACATTAATTCACTTACGAACGTGGCCACAGTTGCTAATTGTATGCCAAGGATTTCAATTGTAGATAAATGACTAGGATCAGTTTTAGCTAATGTTTTTACGTCACATTATAAGACTTTTCACGGATTTAATTTCTGTTCTTGCTCGGGTTAGCCACAGCGTAAACGGCCGTAAAACGTTTTTTTTGCCACGTCTGACAAACATTTAGGGGTTATTCAGAAAAATCTGTGTATCAACATAGTGTCAAGTTGTCAGCTCATCGCCTAAAATAGCAACGTAAAGGCCACAGAGCATCGAAACGTTATTAGATGTCATGCGCGCGAAGTTTATTGGTCTGTGGTAACGGCTAATTCATGGTAATGGCGTTTACCACTTATGTATTCGGTAAACACAAACTTTAGAAAGAGGTCGAAACGTAGGAAATATAAGATTATATATCTATAATATATATGGAAATATAAGGTAATTTTAGAAAAATCGTGTATTACTATAGTTTCAAGTTGTCAGCCTGTCGCCTACATTGAAAAATATACCCTCAAGTCCCTTAGTCGCTTCTTACGACACCCGCAGGAAGGGAATAGGGTGATGCTATTCTAAGCTGACATCACACGGCAAACGGGATCTTGTCCTTGCTTGAGCAGCTATGTTCTATTATAAACAGCAAGTAACGTTAGAAGGAGCAACCCAAGTGAGCCTTGAAATTGGGTTCTATTAGGTTCCATTATAGAACTATCTAATCCCCGGAGTAATATAACCCAACATAAGCCACAACTAGGTAATTAGATTACTGACCACATTGTGTCTCTATTATAAGGACATACAGTAGTACACTACTTCAATTACATACAAGGAGTAACAGTAAGGGTATACATACATACATAAATCACGCCTATATCCTTTACAGGGTTAGGCAGAGCGTTATAACGGCCGTAAAACGTATATTAGCACCGTAGAACTTAGACGTGTCTGACAAAATTTTGAGGGTCAATCAGATAACTGTGTATCACTATAGTGACAGGTTGCCAGCCGATAAGGGTATAACAAGCCCAAAGCAGGTACTCACGAAATTAAACAACTTCCCCATCTAACATAGGTTGGAATATGAAAAAAATTACCTCTCATAGTAAGTCAACTGTTATATTGTGCACGTTTTATCCATTTATCTTCAATGTACTCACACTTCTTTAGGTCTGCTGGAAGAACTTCCTTTAAAAATGAACGTACCCGTTTAACTTTTTTCCGTATGATCTGTGTTTTGTATTTTCTTGTGTACCGTAAATTGTTAAATAAATAAATTAACCAGCTGATGTTCATTTCTTTTTTATATTTCGACCTATGTTCCCTAAGGAAAGATGTTGAGTTTCATGAGTACTTCGACCTCTTTTTGGTTTGTAATACCCTTTTTAATAACTTTGTAGTTGCTTGTATTTATACGAGGTTTTCCGGCCTGTGGTCGGCGAGAAAGAGCAGTAGGCTACTTCTGTCGTGCAATTGGCGCTTGTCAAAAGTATCCGGCTGAAAATTGAAAATAATCTTTGTCATAATTTAGACTAAGTCAATGTAGGCGGAAGCAAAAATCTTCAAAAATATTTTCCTCGGAATTGTAGCTTTATTTTGAATAACGTAAGAATAAATTTTCGATTGGCTAATGAAAAAAGCGTAACTCATTTTTGTACAGATAGGGTGATCCTATGGTAGTCAGATGGTATAATTATATCTGCTATAGGCAAAAGTTCGATGCGTGTGGCATGGGACCGAAGAGAATAGCACAATAAAGCATGTCCAGCAGTGGGCTAAAATAGATAGATAGTGGTTCTAATGATTGGTTCGGCCAACGTTTCATGCGATAGAAGCGTGATTAAGTATGTAAATTACAAAAACATTCGGCAAATACAAATGTGGTGGTAGGCTGGCAACATTTATTAAAGTAGATTCTAATTAAGTGTACTCAGTCATGCACAAATGGTACACACACATGTATAAACGGAATACACACATGGACGAGCTCTAAACAAACTCGTGGAATTAAATTTACGAAACAGTTAATAGTACAAAAACTCACAATGAAAACTAATAGCGTGCTACATCAATTATTGACCCTGATTGGCCGAACAGTGCTTGGATTTATTTGTAGCTCAAACGCGTTTTTTTGGACAATGGAACCAAGCAAGATCCATTTATCGACCAGGAAACACAAATAATGAAAATCGTTGGAACCGTTTCCAAGATCCCGATTTCAATAAAAATATAAGGCATAATGTTTTATTATCTCCAGTTTTTGTTTTAATTACTTCTACCATATTGGACTGCAATAGGCAGACGTATATTGAAATCATAAATTAATTATTATAATTTACTATAACACCATATTAATTGACACCTCATTCATACAAATCAGTTTTAAGTAGAGGCACTACCATGACATGATTGGAAAATCCTACACCCTTCTTTTGGCTTTAGCATACTAGGGTAAAAAGCTTGTTCCACTTTAGCGGAAAATTTCAAATATTCCATTTCAACATTAAACTCTAACATCCACACCACATCCGAAATTCGTATGAATTTTTGAAATTCCGCGCTTCCTGATTGGAAATTCAACGGATATCATGAGCGCAAGCATGTAGTGTATGTGGAGATTTCACCTCATGTATAGTACTTGTTATAAAGAAAACTTTACCGATGAGGGATTTTCAAAAGGTGCATTCCAGTGTTTCTAATTTGCAAATACCTGATTCCAGAGAAGTTTGAGGTTATTTTGTAATAAAACCACTACCTGCAGATTAGACTAATTGGGAAATAGCAGATATTATCAGTGATCCTGTACTAGTTACCTACTTCGTAATGTTCTAATAGCTTTACTGAATCAAGCTTACAAACATCTAAGTGTTTATATACATACACGCATGCCACATAGGCTACAGCACTAATCACAGTGCTCTTTCACATCACTTTAGAAACACCATAGTCACACCACTTGTCACAAGCGATGCTTTAAAATTTGATTGATAAAAGGGTACAATAACTACTCGTACATTGATTCAACAAAAGTGATGTGAATGCTGCCATGGAGCCACGCGTGAAGCAAAATATCTGTAAAAGCTCTGACTGCTGCACGTCTACTTTACCCACTAAATTCTATGTTATTCTGGTATGTAATTGATTAAATGAAGACCCTTTCATCAACTCGATTATAAGACTAGTCATTCCTTCAATCCTTGATCGCCTTTCCCATTCTTAATCAAACGTCAAATCTCAATCTCAACCGAGAGGTTCTATTAGCCGACTCAACTCATTCAAGTGCAGGTTATAGGATTAACCCAATCTGATTGCGTCCAATATCGGCCATCTAACCACAGCCGAAGTAAGTTGCGGTATAACGTTTTTGAACGAATAACAAAAAAATTCTACATACACATACCATGCCTATAATCCCTTGCGGGCTAGGCAGAGCGTAAACGACCCCAAAAACAGATATTTACGCCACGTTTGACGAATATTTGAGGGTCATTCAGAAAATTGTGTATCGCCATAGTAACAGGTTGTCAGCCCATCGCCTAAAATTGCAATACACACCCTTGATTCCCTTAGTCGCCTCTTACGACTCCCACAGGAAAACTATTCGAAGCCGGCATCACACGGCAAAAATTTCTACCATTTTTAAATAAAGTTTTTCTGGTGAATGTTCACTAGAATGATTGCAGCATCCACGTCACTGTGGAACATGCGTGCGCATCATCATTTGTGCCAGTGTTATGTCTTCTAATGGTCACAGTGCGACACTCTCAAAATATCCTTGTGGCTTCTTTCACTTATACTGTAACTATGACTTAGCCAGATTTGCAAATTTATACGTACATAACTTGCAACATCAGACGATAATGATAGTTATTAGCATATCGCATATCTGCAGTTAAGAAAGTTCTTTCGAAAAGCACCCTTTTCTTCAATAAAACCAAGCCGTCTTCCCTTTCGGGCCGTTCTTCGAGTGTACACGATACACGACAAAAAACGAACCTACTGCTCCTTTCACTTCCACTGTGGCCCAACTTGATTTGCTTCCACACGCCGCAATATGACGGAACTGTCATTAGCAAACTGCGGACATATCTATTTTGTGTAATTCGGGTCCGACAACACTCAAGCTAATGGTTGAAGCCCGAATCGCCGGGTAACAAATGGATGTACCTAGAACTGTCGGCAAACGAGGTTAGGTTCAAAATCTAAGCATTTAAATGGATGGGAATAGAAAAACAAAAATAAAAGACTGATATTATGTGCGAACATAAAAATATTTTTGAAAACATGCTAAATTTTTAAGCGCGGGCAGGATTTGAACCTGCGATCTTTGCCAAGGGCAATGAACGAGCTGCGGTAGCCTAGATGGAAGAGGCGTCGCCACTAGTAATGGCAAAAATCGCAGGTTTAACTCCTGCCCGCGCTTATAAACTTTGCAGGTTTTCAAAAAATTGAATACCTAACACGGGAAGTGTTTTAAAAATTTGGTATTCATTAGAATTAATTGCTAACTGGTAACTAGGGTTACATGTGTTTTGCAATTTTAGGCAATGGGCTGACAACCTGTCACTATAGTGATACATAATTATCTAAATGACCCTCAAATAATTGTCAGACTATCGCGTCGGGGACAGCTGCTGGCCTTCGCAGACAGTGTTGGAGTGGAATGGAAACTCGGGGATAATGATAGAGATGTTTTATTATAAGAAAAGTTTTTTTTTTTGTATATTTAGATTAGTACCCTACTCCTCATGAATTTTATCATATTTTGACTCTGAGGGAAGTTAATAACGCTGGAAAATGGAAGACCATTTTACCAATTTTATGTCACATAATACGATAAACATTATCACCAATCATCATCAACCCTGCGGCCGATTTTCATAACTATCGTTAATTTACAGTTACTACCATCACTGCAAAGTGCATAAACTTTTAGTAATGATGTCATCAACCATTAAGAGGCTTTTAGTCGTTAACTGATACAGCGTCCAATATAAATTC
Source organism: Tuta absoluta (assembly GCA_027580185.1). NCBI lineage: Eukaryota > Metazoa > Arthropoda > Insecta > Lepidoptera > Gelechiidae > Tuta > Tuta absoluta. Next base: position 11,925,656 of record JAQAHW010000016.1, on the reverse strand, counting down.
AAATATGAATTCATTCAAATCAAATTACGTTTTACACGAAAGAATCTAAATCAAAAGACATGCATAACATTTTATTTTAACGCAAGGAAATAGTAAAAATTAAAGGGTATCTAGTAGCAATAAACATATTTGTAAAATTACAAAATGTTTTGAGATAATCAAAAAGTTACACCAATTATTTTTATCCAATGACCCATCTCATACCACGCGCGAGTATGACGTCATTGCTTTGTGACACGACTGGAGAATTATTTCTTTCCTGCCCAATTTATTTATTAAACAATTTATTGTACACAAGAAAATACAAAACACAGATCATACGGAAAGATGGTACGACATATACTGCTGATTTATAAAGAAACTAGTTTTCCGCCCAGCGGTTTCACCCGCTGCCACTCATTTTCCCGTGGTAATAGTTGTTTTCCCGCAGTAAAAAGCCTATGTGTTATTCCGGGTTATACTCTACCAGTGTTCCAAATTTCATCCAAAGTGGTCAAGCTGTTTGAGCGTGAAGAGGTAAGAAGCATACATACACACACACAAACTCTCAGATTTATAATATTAGTACGGATTTCTTCCAGCAGACCTAAAGAAGTGTGAGAAGATTGCAGATAAAAGGATAAAACGTGCACAATATTACAGTTTACTCATAACTCTGATCAAAACATAGACCAAATAAACATATGACTAAAAATATTTACTATGGGAATAGTGCGTTTTCGCGCAGCAAATGTATCTAAATATATTTTACTGACGACGAGAGATATTTTAAAACCGAAGGCGATTTCTCTGCTCCGTGACTTTAACTATTTCAATATTTATCAAAATTAACTACAGGAACCCAGAAGAGCAAGTAAGCTATAAATATTTGAACTATGACCGTGTGTTTAAAGATAATAAAAAATCGTTGTCTATTATTGTTAAAGTAGAATATTAATAAAAGATCTTTGACCATTTTGTTGGTGGTAAGAGTAAAATAGCACTTTGTATAAATCTTATAAAGTCAGTTCAGTACTAACTTTTGGAAAATACGGTCATCATCATATTAAAGTCGGGATCAATTTTCTTCTCGGCGCATAATAAAAGACTCATAATGAATTCGGGTTCATTTGAAAATTTCACGACCTCGAAGGCTATGTAAGTCTAAAGTTGGCAGCAAATTATAAATTAATTAACAAGAGAGGCTTGTCGGGGTCCAACAATTGCTCTAAGACTGCGATTCGGGCCAGTTGCCAACTGAGTCGACTATTTTAATAATTTCGACTCCCGCCATCTTTTAGAGTGCACTGTTGACTTTACCCCAGTAGTTTTAGTGTTAAAATGGAAGAGTTTCTAGAAAATTCTGCGGTTAGTTTTAATTTTAGAATAGTTAGTGCCATGATAACTATCCCGGTTGACTAGGAGCGATAAAAGAACGAACAATACGCTTGTTTTTTTCCTCCGGCACACTTTTAAAGGCATTCACACCAAACTGGATACTTTTTAAAGTGCAATAGATCGGAAAAATAGGCAGGATACACTATGTTTTTAAATAAAATCCTTCAAAGTTCTGCCTACTCTAAAAAAAATTATAGATTCATATATTGGGTTCAAAATTTTAAATTATTTTTTATTCATTATGTAATGCACGACAATACATTATAATGTTCTTATAATACTACCTGTGCTCAGTCAAGTTCCTTACAGAGATTCAGTACTTTAGAAAAGAACAAAAAATATTATACCAAATTGAATCAAATTCAGCACAAAAGCTAGATTTTAATAAGATTTGGTAGAGAGTACTTTCACACTGTTTTGGCACAGTAGATAAAAGAGAGAAATGAGTGTGCTCTTAATAGAGACAAAATTACAGTCAAAGTTACAACAGCCCATTACTACTAACCAACTGAGTTGAGACTCTTGTGAAATGAAAAACGTATTTAATATGATTTTATTATTAAACGTGCCGTGTGATGCCAGCTGTGCCGTGTGATGCCGGCTAAGAATAACATCACCCCATTCCTTTCTCGTGGGAGTCGTAAGAGGCAACTAAGGCACTTGAGGGTGTGAATTGCAATTTTAGGCGATGGGCTGACAACCAGTCACTATGGCGATACAAATTTTTCTAAATGTCCCTCAATCAGACGTGGCGTAAATGTCCGTTTTGCGGCCGTTTACGCTCTGCTTGCTCTGCAAGGAATAATAGGCGTGATATGTGTATGTACGTATTATTATTAAACGAACAAGTATCACTCATGATGAAGGTTTCCGCGACTTACTTGTTAATGATTTGGTATAGAGTTTACGTCCTGTACGTTCCGACAGTCTTTTTTTAACTATTCGTATTTAAGACAATTTTAGTGAAGAAGAAGACTTCCTATTATACAAGTAAATCGCATAAACGAACATCTCGTATTTAACATGCTTTTTAATTCCCTTTCTTTGTATGACAGTAGACGTAATACCTACTTTTCGTTTCTGCTACTTTGGCATCACTCAAGAGACGCAATGTCCCGGTAAGATAAGGCTGGTTAATTGCTATTAATTAACGGAAAAAGCCTTTCCTGAGTGGCTCGTAGTACTCGAGAAAAATCATTGAGTACTTTCATTTAGAGCATAAATACTTAGGTACATACTTTATTAATTATATTAAAAACCAGGAACGAACCACTAGTCTGCCAGAAACTGATTGTCTAACTTAACAAAAGAATATTTTCCTTGAGCTAACAAAATGTGTAAGTTACGCAACATACACAGGAGTCAGGGTCGCTTAAATATCTAACTGAGGTAGTAGATAAGTGTGACCCTACGTGTGATTGCGTCAATATATCTTGAGGTAAAGTTTTGTTGTTGAGCGAAAGTAAGGTTCTATATTTCATGGCCGGAAGTAGTTGTAAACATCACCTGAAATTCCATTTGAATCTAAGGTTAAACCATGTTTGTCCTCAGTGCAAAGAATTCTCTTTTTCTAATTATGTGTAACCGGTCGATAGTGTTAAGTAACGAATTCACCGCTTGAGCCACGAGCGTGTCTACATACATACATACATACATATATCACGCCTTTATCCCTTGCGGGGTAGGCAGAGCGTAAACGACCGAAAAAACGGCCACTTACGCCACGTCTGACAAACGTTTGAGGGTCATTCGGAAAATTGTGTATCGCCATAGTGACAGGTTGTCAGCCCATCGCCTAAAATTGCTATACACACCCTCGAGTCCCTTCGTGTCTACGCCGTAGCAAATATCTACGAAAAGTTCTTTCTATTATTTTAAATGCTTTGCTGGGTGAAACAAAAATACGTGTTATCCAGATTTACGAGCCAAGGCCGATTCCGCTCAAATTCCGTTGGAAAAATAAGCTGACACAGCTGGACAAACAAATACGCTACATATAATATAAAGGAAGTATAGGTCTGTGCTTGTTTGCTGACCCAAAACGAAATATGAGGGCAAACCGGTAGGTACCTATCAAATTGAGACAAGAGAAAGCACTTTTACACACAATTACGCGGCTTTAACAGAAAAAGATAAATAATGAGTAAAAAAGGCTCATCATTTCATAAAAAGAACCATATTTAGAGTCTTATTTGTAAAATCTCTCTGAGGTGAGGCAAATACGTTCTTCAACCATTGGAAAGTCCACAGGAAAAACTGTCATGTCAGTAATCGAACTACTGGGTATAAAGCAAAGCTTTGCATTATTTTTGTATTTTCTGTATAATATGAAAGCCACGCGATGTAAACAAGTAGGGAATATTGTAGGTAAGTGGGCCACCGCAATTATGCTGCAAAGCTAGCTTGACACGACATAATTTATTTTACACATTAATTCACTTACGAACGTGGCCACAGTTGCTAATTGTATGCCAAGGATTTCAATTGTAGATAAATGACTAGGATCAGTTTTAGCTAATGTTTTTACGTCACATTATAAGACTTTTCACGGATTTAATTTCTGTTCTTGCTCGGGTTAGCCACAGCGTAAACGGCCGTAAAACGTTTTTTTTGCCACGTCTGACAAACATTTAGGGGTTATTCAGAAAAATCTGTGTATCAACATAGTGTCAAGTTGTCAGCTCATCGCCTAAAATAGCAACGTAAAGGCCACAGAGCATCGAAACGTTATTAGATGTCATGCGCGCGAAGTTTATTGGTCTGTGGTAACGGCTAATTCATGGTAATGGCGTTTACCACTTATGTATTCGGTAAACACAAACTTTAGAAAGAGGTCGAAACGTAGGAAATATAAGATTCCAATAATAAATACAACGTAAATCCGTGGGAATTGTTTAATACATACATACACATATCACGCCTATAATCCCTTGCGGGGTAGGCAGAGCATAAATGGCCGCATAAAACGTACATTTACGCCACGTCTGACAAACATTTGAGGGACATCCGGAAAATCGTGTATCGCCATAGTGACAAGTTGTCAGTAGCCCATCGCCTAAAACTGCAATACACACCCTCGAGTCCCTTAGTCGCCTCTTACGACTCCCGCGGGCAAGAAAAGGGGTGATGCTATTCTAAGGCGGCATCACACTGCATTTGTTTAATTGTGATGAATAATGGTGTAAATTGCATAATTGCAGCTTGGATAACAAATATTCTACTCTATTTTAATGGTTTAATATCCATCATATTAAAATCATCATCCACATCTGGTTGCCATTCCACCAAATCGGACTAAGCGCTTCCAGTCATCATTTATAATTCGCACAGCTAAAGATTGGAATTCACTACCTGCGTCTGTGTTTCCAAACGCATACAACCCTAATCTCTTCAAAGTAAGAGTGAACAGGCTTCTTCTGGGTGAGCTCGCTCCATCTTAGACTCTGTCTCTGTCCCATGACCTAGACTAGAGTCAAGAGCAAACCCATCATTAATAAAAAAAGGTTAGAAAAGAAAGGAAAAACAAAACACAAAACACAGCAGTAGACTGCAATAGGCTCATGTATGCATGTATTGATTTGCGAAAATCTGCCTTTTTAATAATGAATGTTTTTAAGATATAATTTTACACAAACTTTGAAAATAAACCTTCATTTTAAAAGTATTAAATTGTCTATATTGAACACCATTTATTTAATTCATCTATCAGTATCTGAGATTTTTTAGATTGTTTAAGTGACCCTAATTAATTGCTCTTGAGGTGGTTGTGCAAAATCAAGAACATACTGAGATTCTTTGCGTCTGTTTTATAATTATATTTATGTATTTTATGTCTCAAAAACGTAACAACATAGTACATTGTTGTCGAGGTATGGAAAATAAGACTTTGCTGGACGATAGTATAGCTAGTATAGATAGCTAGATATAGTTTCAATTATACAAGTCAAGCAAAGTAATTTTCCCCGAGGCTTACATAGTGCTTTTCTCAAAAAAAGGCTAGGAAATGAAAGATTGTACTTCTTATAAAAGTTAGCTAGTGACCACAACACACCGAAACAAATAAAAAATTACAATTTTCCCACCAATTGTAATTTTCTTAAATAAATTCGCCTGTAAGGCACAGTATTACGTAATATTCAGCCATACTAAATGTTTAGTTCATTATTTTCTTTTTTAATTCTGAACAGGCAAGGGTCTTCACATCATACAGCCTCGTCTTTAGTTACCTGTTTCATACAAAATTACGTTCCGTTTCTATGAGAGTCATCGAGATAATATTGAAATCAAATTATGTAGGTTTAGCGTATAACGAATTTATCTTAATGGACACCAGCAAAGGATTTCCATACAACTTTGCTGGCGTGATCTGAGACGTGTCAAACAATGTAAAACTTCGCGGTTTCTTTTTTTGAAAGAAATGAACACATTTCCTAGCATGTTTGAGAAAATGACACTTACATACGCATATTAATTCTTTGCGTCTGTTTTAGATATTCATGTATTTTATGTCTCAAAAACGTAACAACAAAGACATACATACACATATTACGCCTTTATCCCTTGTGGGGTAGGCAGAGCGTTAACGGTCGTAAAATACAGTAGCTATCGCCACGTTTAAAAAAATATTTTAGTGCCTTACCAGAAAAAGCGTGTATCACTATAGTAACAGGTTGTCAGCCTGTCGTATAAAATTGTTATACACATGAAACTCTCGAGTCCGTTAGTTGCCTCTTGTCGCAAGGCCGTGTGACGCTGGCTTCGAATTCTCTCTCTTTTCGTATGGGACACCGAGTCGTCCAACGACACGATGAACCTACTACTACTAGTAGTAGGTTCATCGTGTTCTGACATGGTTGTGTAACGACCGCCGTCTAAGTAATCATAGACAGCACCCGGGACCGACGGTTTATCGTGCCCTACGAAGCACGGAACCATTTCTTTTTCGGACAATCAGGTGGTTCACCCTGCAATATCCTAACCAGACCGGAAACAAATTCACAAAGTGATAAATATCAACTTTGTGAGAGTCCCACCGAGAATCGAACCCGGAACCTTTGCGTCGCAGGCAGTCGCACTACCACTGCGCCACATCGGCCGTCATAGGCTTAGAATAACATTACCCCAGTTCTTTTGGTATCGTAACAACAAAGAATCGACATATTACAGAATATTTCGTGAGCAGCACTGGAGTCAGCAATCATAATAATAAAACAAAATACCTGATCTTCATTAAACGTATAAATGTATCCCACGAGGCGCGACGCGTTTCCACCGGACATGACGTCATGAAGACATGACGACACGACGACGGAAACGGAACCACGTCATGTCGAATTGAGCCGGCTTCAAAAATAGCGCGCCAAAAAATACATCGCGAAAGTGTTAGCTTGGGACAGCGAAAAAATATAAACCGTAAAAAGAAGTGTTCGGTTTGGTCTATTTCGGCAAATATCCGGCCGTTTTTTCAGTAGTTGGATGTCATTTTACATTCTACAGGCGTCTCGAAAAAACGACAACCGTTTTTGTACTGGCTATAACAAAGTTTGAATTCAATCTGGGAATTTTCCTTAAGGACGTTTTTCATACAAAAGTAATATGGACTTACGTCTTTAAAGGAGACAAGTAAGGGAAGTCCCGTGTTGATATAAAATTTTCGCAAAATAATAAAAATAAATTGAAAACCATAAGATTTAATTGTTAAAACCGATTCGCCACTTTCCGCCAATAGATGGTGTTACTGCTGCTTAAAAGGAGTTTGTTTTTATTGTGGAAGAAATACTCTTTATCTTTTAACTAAAAGTAGTTTTGCGCCAAATTTACGTGTGCCTTCATCATTTCGCATAATAATTTGTTAAAAAATTTATCTTCATCGTATGTTTAAGTCCATTGAGTTTCAGTTTTTTGTTTTATGTAAAACGTCTTACCTTAAGGCAAACTAAGAATCAAAACGCAAAGTTGATCAGAATGACACCTAGAACGCCCTTGCAGTATCGCAAAAAATATTTTCCTGTCAAAATACTACTTAACACCTAACGAAACACTAAAGAAAGACGGGTAGCAGCGAGCGAAACCGCTGGCCGGACCGCTAGTTCCATAAACGAAATTAAAGCGATAAATGTTCATTACTTACAAAGCCTTCCTGTCACTACCTATTACTATTATACTTGCCAAAAAAGCATTATGTAAGCAATTACCTAAAGTAGCAGGTAAAAGAAAAACGTCTAAGTAAAGATTAATTCGTTTGAATGTAACAACAAACGGCCTTGGCCCAATGGAGAGCCGCGCTGCCATCCCAAAAGCGTATTTCTTTTTCCTTTACAGGCTTTTTCTTCCTGTTATATTCGCATATTGTTCGTTTATGTGATGCGTAAAACATCCTTGTCATAAAATATTACCTACGCGTCCCAGTAGGACCGGTGTGACTGAATTATCGAAAAACACCTTTAATATTATTTTACTGAGCGGTCTTAAAATGTTATGGAGCTAGTTCAATCTAAAAATAGAATGTTTTCGAATGTTTAAGTAATATTGGATGGGTTTGAGCATTAACTCGTCTAAACTACTCCGCTCGTAAAAGCACACATGTGTGCTTGAAGAACAATACAAATCTATTGTTGCAAAATTCGACCAGAGCGAAGTGGTTAACGGTTAGAGACTGTGATAACAGGGTACATCGGGTCGTTGGACGACTCGTAACGAAAAGAAGCGTACAAAAAAAGTCGTATGTAATGAACATAAACAGCCACATTATTCGTTATTAATACAGCTATTCTGCCTGCAATCTCTTAACCAGACTGGAAACAAATACACAAAGTAATAATATCAACTTTGTGAGTGTCCCACCGGGAATTGAACCCGGAACCTTTGCGCCGTAGACAGTCACACTACCACTGCGCCACATTGGCCGCTATCAAATGCTATCCTAATAGAATCTGGTAGATTATAACGATAACCTACAACTTTCAAAGTAAGATTATGAACAGACAATCTTTAGTTTGAGAAGATTTCGAGGCGTCTTCCAATAAACGTATTAACAGACAATTAAAAACTCTTTATCTCCGACTGGTCCGTTTAGCGGGCAGAAGTTGGAAGTCAGTTATAATTGTTCGCCCTATCTGATATTCCCTCAACCATTGTTTAGCCAAATCCATTGATAAATGCTTTAAAAGGCTTTTGCCGTGTGTTGCCGGCTAAGAATAGCATCACCCCATTTCTTGCCCGTGGGAGTCGTTAGAGGCGACTTAGGGACTTGAGGGTGTGTATTGCAATTTTAGGCGATGGACTGACAACCTGTCACTATAGCGATACACAATTTTCCGAATGACCCTCAAATATTTGTCAGACGTGGCGTAAATGTCCGTTTTATGCGGCAGTTTACGCTCTGCCTACCCCGCAAGGGATTATAGGCGTGATATATGTATGTACGTATGTATGTATGTTAAAAGGCAACAGGGCTTTACAAAGTAGAGTTCAGAGACTACCTACCCTGCAAATGATAGCTATTGGGTGTAATAATGGTACATTTATGTTCATTGCACAAACCCAACACAAGTAAATTTATTTTCGGAAGTTTAAAATCTCTAATCCTGGTGGAAACCAGGTGAAGAGAGTAAAAAATAGTGTATCGTAAATAGCGACAAGAGTCAATCGTGAGTGTCATTGGCGCCGTTCTTATACAAAACTCGAAAACACTCCGATACCGCGTTTTAAAAACCTAGTGGCGCCATCTATTGACCTGTTGTGGTATTACGGGATTTGGTATTATGTCTCTTCAAAAATTTTTTATGTGTGTCATTCCAGGGCATGGAATCATGGAACTATGCCTGGGCCTTATTTGAAATTATTTTTTATCTGTTTACTAATAGAACTCTCTTTACTATTAAACTTATTTTTTTAAAGAAGTTTAAAATATATTGCCAGTCAAACAGAAAATGTTGCCTTGATAACGATAGGTACTTATCAGCATCATAATCTGAAAGTTATTCTATTTCTATCTAACCATCCCATCTATTTATTTTATTTTTTACTTATATTTATTATTGTTATTAAAACTATAATTTAAATATTGTCATAACTATTTTATTTTTCTTTACTTATTTAAAATTATATTTATTAGTTTATTCGCCGGACTAACGCTTCTCTTGGGATCCGTTTGACCGGAAACTAGGCGCCACTGAAAAACAGCGTCTATCTCGAATTGTGATAGACATATGCTGTGGTGTGACTTATTCATTGTTGTGTTGCATTGTTTTGTCTTCGTCTTACCTTCCTACGACACTATAATTATTTTGTATTATATTTTAGTGTGCAAGGTGCCACAAGTGATTGAATAAACTTGTTTTCTTTCAATACCAAATTTTAAAACACTTCCCGTGTTTGCAAGTTTTCAAAAATTGTTTTCTTTCTTTCTTTCTTTCTACTATTAACCCCAATAAATACCTACTTGTCTTTCCTAAAGGTACCACAACTCAGTAAACTTCTACCGAGCATTCAGTTGCACTACCACTGTGCCACACGATAACCTAAAACTTTCAAAGTAAGATTATGAACAGACAATCTTTAGTTTGAGAAGATTTCGAGGCGTCTTCCAATAAACGTATTAACAGACAATTAAAAACTCTTTATCTCCGACTTGTACGTTTAGCGGGCAGAAGTTGGAAGTCAGTTATAATCTGTTCGCTCTATCTGATATTCCCTCAACCATTGTTTAGCCAAATCCAATGATAAATGCTTTAAAAGGCAATAGGGCTTTACAAAAATAGAGTTCAGAGGCCAAACAGTTATAAAATATAGGAACTTGGATTAAGGAATATATTTTTGTGTTATATTATAGTCTTAGTAAAATATTCTGCCGTGTGGTGGAATAGCATTACCCCAATTCTGCTCGCAGGTGTCGTAAACTAAGAGTAACCATCCAGTTAATGGTTAGCAGCGTTCCCTGTGAATGCAACATCTTGCACTGCGCTCGCCCATCCGCCTGCCAAGTGTAGTAAGTATGGTAAATAGGGGAAGGTAAGTGTTTAAATATAAAGCTGTTGTCGAGTCATTGTCAAAGATTAGGTACTAAAGAGAGGTAGTTAAATTATTACTTCCAAAAAAGTTACGCTACTTGATAGTACTGAGACAGTCATTCCGTATTCAAAATATCATCTCAATTAAACAAATGAAACTTTAAAAAGTTGAACACATGATCGTATTTTCTAGGCATGTCTAAACTCTGAAATAAATTATAAAAGGGATTTTCACAAAGTTACAATACCAGAGTGATGCGCCACTTGAAGCGTTTCCGTAGTTATAAGTGGTAAAGAGTCAACTACCGTCGATCTAAATCACAAAGACGGAGTTTGTCCAAAAGTTTGAAACCCACTGACCTAGAAACAAGGGGAGCTGTTCTCAAAGTTTTTCAATAAGAGCCGCTGAACATGGTCGGCCGAGAAATTTGTCGGTCGGGGGAGGGAGGAATCTCGTAATGTCTTGTAAATGCGTGGATGCGTTCATGACTTGAAAATAATTATCCAAGGGTCGGAAGTCAAAACTTACGTACGTACAGTTCTATCTCTGGAATTTTGTTGGAAAAGAGATATTCTACCTATTTATTATTTTTGTATTACTTTATTGCACATCGTACAACAGGGCTGGCCTAATGCCACACGGCATTCTCTACCGGCCAGAGGGTAAACGGAGAGAAAAAGAAGCTTTCTTTATGTAAGCAGATTATTTTATAATATTGTCCGTCTATTTAGATGCATAACAGTGATTTGTCGTAAATTTTATCTGATTTGTACGCGCCGTTTTGTCGCGTAATACTACCTGTGGGTGTCGTAAAAAGGGACTAAGTGTTTAATTTATCCAGGGAATAGGCAGTAGCGTTCCCTGTGAATACAAAACCTTGCACTGTGCTCGCCAATCCACCTGCCAGACGTGGTGAGTACGGTAAATACTCCCATTAGGGGGAGGCCTATGTCCAGCACTGGACCGTTGTTTCTTTATGTTGTAGGCGAAATGTTTGGTACGATAGGATCACTCTTGAGACAAACAAAGCTCATAAGTTTCTTACTAGGTAGCTTCTCACGTAACTAGTTCCGAGTCTCGATAGTTATGTAGTTTCCCGTGGCAATGAGAAATGTTTTTAGTTTTGCAATCATCTAATGTATATCATAATCTTTTTTCTTTTAAACCTACAACCTACACTACTACCACGGAACATAATATAGAGTGAAATTTTACCACTAACTGATAGCGAAAATTTAAGACGGGCTGGTGATTAGGAATAACTTTCCCCAATGAACATCAGTAAAACAAACACGAAGAAAGAAAGACCTCCCATACAACATTTCCAATCAGCTGATTCAATTTACTATAGAAACATAAAATATTATTGTCATATTGCGACCTATATTCCTTGGGGAAAATTGTACCTCATCACCAGCCCGTTCTTAGTTTTCGCTATCGGTCACTAATAAAATTCCACCATATACGGGGTGTAAGGGACAGCCCTCCGATTACTGATAGGGTGCATGTGGACCATGAAACAGAACAATTTTTCCCTAGAAACATATGTCAGGAAATGACAAAAAAGTCGACCTACCATACAAAATCACAATTAGCTGGCTGCATTTACTATGGGAAGTAAAAAAAAAACTGAAATATTAATTTATGAGTAGTTGTTCAGTTTCATTGTCTGAATGCACCGTATATGTATTTGGAGAACTGTTCCTTACACGCTGTATATGGATGACCGTTTCTACACACACATCGCGTAGATACCTGCCTAACATTAGGTACATTATTATTGTCCATAAAAATATAAGCACAGCACCATTATGCGACAATTTTATCACTTATCGTAAGTGACCTGGTTTCTGCGGCAATAAATGAAGTCAGGCACTTTTGTAAGCAAGCACATTATTCTGTCCCGCTTGCACACAATAAACTTGGTTTAAAGGGTTGTAGACACTTGTAATATGCAGATCAGTGGTTGTAGAGAATCCACATCTGCAACAGAGAAATACCAAAAAACTAATTGAATGAAAATAATATTACCTAGCAATAATTGAGCTCGCTTATATGCTTTTTAAACTAACCTCAAATTATTCCTTCATGTCTTACGGCCAACTCTCTGCCTACCCCGCAAAATGATAGCTATTGCATAAGATATACGCAGTGGTACATTTTTGCTAATAGCCAATAAAGTTTATCTAGTCATACATGTTTTAAATATCTATCCGTGGTAAAAACCAGGTGAAGGGAGTAAATATTAGAATAAGATAATATTATAACATAATCTTCATTAACTACGAGTTACATTAACGCCGGTCTTATATAAAACTCGAAAACCTATTGACAGGTATTACGAGATTTAGCATTATGTCTCTACAAAGGTATTTTATTTATCATCCCAGGTCAAGAAAATTACGGGACTATGCCCGGGCCTTTTTTAATATTATTATTTATTTATTTAATAATAGAACTTTCGTTACGTCCCAAATATTAACCCCATTAAGTACTTACTTGTCTTTCCTAAAGTTACCATAACTCAGTAAACTTCTACCGGACGCAAGAAGCTGTTCAGGCTCTCCTTATCAAAGCAAACTTAGGTATTACGAGAATACTTACGAAAAGACGTTATTCCACGCCATTTAGTAGAAATGTTAAAGATTTGTTGACTGGCCAGATGGCGTAGTGGATAGTACCCCTGCCTGCTACGCCAAGGGTCGTGGATTTGTTCCCCACACAGCACGAGTGTTTGTAAGTTACTTTTCAGATATTTGTGTTGAGTCTGGGTGTTTTCTATGTATTGTTTGTATTTTTTTTAAAGTATGTTTGTATTATATTAGCTATACATACACATACATCACGCCTATATCCCTTGCGGAGTAGGAAAAACGGTAATTTACGCAACGTCTGACAAACATTTGAGGGTCATTCAGATAATTTTGTATCACTATAGTGACAGATTGTCAGCCTATCGCCTAAAATCGCAAAACAGATGTAATCCTCGAGTCCCTTAGTCGCCTCATACGGCACCCACGGGAAAGAAATGGGGTGATGCTATTCTAAGCTGGCATCACACAGAATCTTGTTCCCATAGTACAAGCTATGCTTAGTTTGGGGCTCGATGGCTCTGTGTAAAATGACCAAGATATTTATTATTTTAATTTTATTATTTATAAGTAAGTAAGTAAGCGCTGCGCGTGCCGTGTAATACCGGCTTAGAATAGCATCACCCCAATTCTACTCGTGGGTGTCGAAAAAAGCGCGTAGAGTGTAATTCATTCAGAGAATAGGCGTTCCCTATAAATGAAACATCTTTTACTGCGCTCACCTATCCGCCTGCTAAGAGTGGTAAATATGGCAACAGGAGGCGGTCCATGTCCAGCAGTGGACTGTCAAAGTAAGTAAGTGTTAACAAGGACGAGTGCTCTACGCGGGTTGTCCACGTTTTGAATAGCTATGGGCCGCAGCAGCATCTTACTGGTTATACTTAGTAACAGTACAAATAACCAGTATATGTTGAACGTTGAAGTGGGTAACTCGTTATGCTACTTGAAAATTTTAAGATTATACATATTTTGTGACGTCAACATTGTCGGTTTGACCTATGTGCTTGTAATGATAATAATTGCAATAATTAATGATAAATGAAACTATATCAACATGTGCATGATTCGCCGTAGAGCCCGCGTGTACATGTGAAAGCCTCCTAAGGAAAAACGTTGAATAACCACAAGACTTCTTTGGGTGAGCTCCTGTTCCCCACCATACAGTCAGGCGTAGATTTCATAGCCCTGGGGCTAAAATTGTAGAGTCCAGAACTAAAAAAAAAGTTTTTATTTTTATTTATTTATTTAACTTTATGCAATTAATTTACATGGGCGGACTTAATGCCGAGGGCATACCTTAGGGCATAGCAAATGGGCGAGGCAGGTGCAAAATAAATGCAATAATAAACTAGTATGACGAACACTAATATATGTAATTAATAATTATATATATTTACATATATACACATATAAAATATATACATAAATATAAGGTATACCTTATCACAGGGCACAATAATCGGGCAAGGTGAAGAAGATAGTTGGATTAAGAAATTAATTCCTGAAGTTACACAAGCAAAAGGGTACCGTAAAACGGGGTGGATAGGGACGATTTTGAACTTTGCAACTGATTATCTCTATTACTTTCCTTTGTCAGACCCTTAATTAACTGTTTAAAACTTGTCCGGATGTATAAATTTTCACTTTTAATGCATTTTGTTAATATAAAACTACAAATAAAGCATATTTTATAACAAAATCACCCTATCCCTATTCAGCCTGCAACGGGGGTGAACAGGGATGCCTTGTGGGTCAATAGGGATATTGGGCTAGGGTTGTCACTTTTGAGTAAAATATTAATCATAAGGTTCTGAGAATATTCTGATTATGGATACGCTTAAAGGCAAAAATTCCACATTTGCACACTTTTATTTAGTATAGGTTCCTACTGTGGATAGCTTATGTACCTACAGATGTATTTTACTGTACTTTCAAAAAAAAAAATTTCCAGATTACTTAATTCATAGTTAATAAAAATGAAAATCATCTGCAATAATACTTTTAATAAAGGATTAAATAAAAAATTTAAAACAACAAATTTGATATTTTCAATTTGAAATTTGAAATTTGTTAATTGGCCACTTGAATGACAGGTCCTATAGTTTAGGTGGGCTCCTGATGGTGCATCTAGTGGTCTACTTCAGGTATTTCAGACGCTCGAGTGGAGACAAAAAGTAGCCTTTGTCTGAGTTTTAAACTGAGCTTTATGCCAAATTTCATGAAGATCGGTTTAGTGGTTTGGCCGTGAAAGCGTGACAGACAAACAGACAAAGTTGCATGCACATTTATAGTATAATAAAGTAAAAGTGTAAATTAAGTAAGTAGGTAACTAATAGTAATTAAGGAAGTGTGGATGAAAAGCGAATATGCCTTCAGAGCTTGAAGTTGAAATATCACAGCGACGTAATTTTTGAACTTCTAATCGAACATTTTGAATGCCTTTTCGAAATTCTGTGATTCAATGTTTTAAAATTATTGGTGACAACCCTGTCTCTATTCAAACTTAACCGTTCCTAATCACCAAACTTTCGTCTCTATTTACTCACTAAGGCGTTCCTATAGACCCAGAGGTCGTGCCTATTCACCCCTCTCTCATCCCTATTATGTACAAAACTTTTACAAATAAACCATGTTGTAAAAAATTTAAGTTTTTCTGACGAAAAATAATTTAATCAGAGTAACCGCATGTATACATGTTCTCTAACATATTCTACGCAATTTCAACCTATATACGTACATTTAAACACTATGGAATCCACTGTATTAATCAGTTTTCTGCAGCTTCAAAAACGCGCACTTTCTGGACAACTTTTCGAAAGTTTTTTTTACATCATAATGTCATTTTGACGTTTTCCAAGTGCTGCTATTATAAAAAATATAAATTCCACTATTAAAAACAAACAGTTTTACATCACACGATTAAGCTACTGTACAATTTGTTGGCAAAAAGGTTCATTCCCAGTTTTATCCCTAATCACCCCTGCATCCCTATCCACCCCGTTTTACGGTATGTAATAGATCCGATCAAGACGATTGGAGTGACTTAAGAAAGTGTTCACGTAATTTGGCCTTGAACACCCGGCGACTGGGGGCTTTCCTTATTTCTAGAGGCAACTCATTCCATATTATGGCAACCCTGGGCGTAAAAGAGTCCCCAAGAAATCCCGTACGACACACTTTACCAGCCAACAGCAAGTTGTCAGATGAGCGAGTTAGCCGTTCGTGGGTATCACATAGATACTGGAATTGGTCCCTCAGATAAGGTGGCGCGCAAGGTTCATTCAGAATAGTGTAAAGAACACACAGAGCTCGCACATTCTGCCGCTGTCGTATCGGGAGCCACTTCAGTTTCATACGATATTGTGACACGTGGTCATATTTACGAAGGCCAAACACGTACCTGATACACCAGTTCAGCAACCTGTCCAACTTATTCAGTAGATCAGCATTCAAATCAACAAAGCACACGTCAGCATAGTCAATGATCGGGATAACGAGAGCCTGAACCAATAAGAGTTTAGTCGGTGTTGGTAAAACGTTTTCAGTGCTATTATGTTGCATTTTGGTTTAATTTCTAATATCCTAAATATTTGTACTATGGTTTTATTATGTACTCGATAATAAGATAAGATAAGATAGATAAGATAATTCTTTATTAATAAACTTAATTACAAATAGGTACACTTATACAAAATAGAAATGAAAATAACAAATTTAAAAAAAATTAAGCGCCCGCCGAAACTTGAACCCGGGACTGAAGGGTACCGCCCCACTGTTCTGCCATTTTCGAGACGAGTACCGAGATTGGAAAATTGGCAAGGGTCAGTCGGGGCGGGGCTCAGTTGGCAGAGCAGTGGAACGGTTCCCCACAGTCCCGGGTTGAAGTCCCAGCGGGCGCTAACATTTTTCAATTTCTTATTTTCTCTTACATGTATGCTAATATTATACTTACACCATAATTTGATAACCATAAATAACCCTCGGTTGCAAAAAAAAACAAATCAAGTCGAATTTCTATAAAACAAGCTCACGCAATCTGTCTCGCTAACTGTGAATAAAAAAAGACTTTTACTCAACAAAAAGTAAATACTGGGTCAATTTGGTCGTTAAAGGACAAGGGACTTTATGTAATTTATCTCTGTAGACAAAATTTGTGAAGTTGTAAAAAGTAAATTGGGTTCATCTACACTGCAACGTAGCGACGACTGTTCTACATTGCAGGATAATGATATTGATTGCATTACTCGTTTTACTGTCTGAAAATATGCTTTCCTAGTAAAATAAACAGTGTTGACAATTATTTTACAGACATTTATTATTTTATATGTAATTCTTTCTTTGGTATCATAAATATGCTTTAAAGGTTAAGGTGAATATAGCGCGACGAAGATTTTTAAACCACTTTTATTTAGATTAGAAGTTTCAGGCATATAATTCTGTAAATAATATATGTTGTTGTCGAGGATCTAACAGATAACATATAACTCTTAGTTACACAATTTGACAAACTTTACTCGATAGAAAAAAACCAAAGAAACCTCTATTTAAAAAAAAAATTCAATATTAGTCTACACTATTGAAGTTCATACAAAAAAAAATGCTATAATTTAGATACATACCGTTTTTAGTACGAATACTAGACATTCTAACTGTATTTCTCTAGTTTCTATGTCAGAAAAACCGTAAAATCTCGCGAAAATTTGAGCGCAAAATCCGTGTTTGTTTCTCTCTGGCGCAGCGCGAATGAAAGGGACAAACTTTTCAGGTGAATCATGGCCTTAAATAACTAGACTCAACACACACCTATGAAAATACTCTTAACAAGTATGGGTGTGTCAGGCAGGACTAAACCCACGACCTTTAACGAGGCAGTAAAGGCAAGGAGTGCTAACCACTACAACGCTACAGCAACAACAGATCTTGCCTCAAGGGCGTGATCATTACAACCACAAAACTACATTAAAGCCCTAGTTTTGCACCAAATAATCAGGCGTAAAAACTAAGACATGTGCGCTGGATATTAGTAATCCAATTTTCTATTGGGCTGGAAAATTATCTATCCAATATTCAAATGTACACGGATGGCGCTGGGTAAAACTGAAAAAACTTTATTTCCAAGGAAATGAAATGTATTTGTGCCTCAAATGTCTTAATTGCAGCCAAACATAAGGCCAACAGATTTAAATTTAGAACAAAGGTCGAGAACTGTTACAGAAAAGTTCCCATTGAGGAGAAAAGTTTTTGCAGATGGCGCCAGGATCGACTGTGCCTAAACGCGCCAAAAAATCTTTGACATTAACATGTCAATCACAGGCAAATGGCACCATTTAGTTTCTTATTTTTTTCCTCATTCAAAGCTTTTTTATTATGAATGGACTCTTCGCTTTTAGCCCCAGGGCTTTGAAAACTACTCCTGGCTTATTTGTGATGAGCAGGAGCTCACCCGGATAACAGGAGCTTACCCGGAGAGATTAGAAGCAATGTGCTAGGAAGCAATGAAACTCCGTCGCCTTATCATGTCGGTGTACAAAGTAATTGGTGGAGCATGCAAATGACGACTCGGGGGACAGCGAGACACGTAAACTGTTCGCAATGGAAATTAGCTGCTTTGGAATTTAGCTGGAGTGTAAGGTTATGGCTGCGAGGACTAGTAGTGTTTTCGGCTCCTAACATCGTGGGTTCAAATCCGAAAGATTGTTATAAAGTGAAAATGTCTACTTAGTTTGGTTTGAACAATGTAAGACGAACGATAAATCATTCAATAATTAAAATATATATGAGTAGGTAGGCAGACACCATTTACCTTATAAAGTATTTTTAGCCATGAATTCGTAAAGTTTCGTACAATTAGTTTATGAAAAATGAATTATTATTCGGCTAGACGTTAACACTTTCACGCTATTTGAAAATCGCTCTTATACAAGCTCCATACTTAACAGCCTGTAGCTGTAGGGTTGTCAGGTATCTGATTTGCGCCATGTAAGTATTCTAATATATAGAGTGAAATATTATTAGTGACTGATAGCGAAATTTCAAGACGGCTGGTGGTTAGGAACAACTTTCCCCAAAGAACATAGGTTGTAATATGACAAAAATATTTTGAGTTTCTATAGTAAATCAAATCAGCTGATCAACAATTTTGTATAAAGGCCTATGATTATCCCTTTTTTATTTCGACCTATGTTCTTAGGGGAAAGTTTTTTTGTTGATTCCACACACACAGAGATTACATAAATTAATGTGCATTTTTTAGGTACTATTGTATGAATGTTTGATTCTGTATTCCCCCAGAACTTTAAAACGCAAGTAAAATGAGGAGGTTGAAAATGTAAACGTGAGAATTTTTATGATTTTCAAAGTATCAAAGGCTAGGTACAACATTTAAAAAAAAACATTTGTATATTAAAAGCAAAGACTATCGTTTGAAGACTGCAAAAGTAAAATATTTTGCTATGTGGCTCTGGATAGACATATTTATCGGCTGTCGCGTATATTTATTAGGTATGTTAGCTAGCTACAAATAACGCCTGGCAACCCTAACCAGGTAAGTTCCAAGGTGGGCCAGGTCGCAGTTTTATTGTTGTGCTTCGCGACAGTGACAAATTACACAAGATGTGGGCGACTAGAAAAGTTCTGCTTTAGAAAAAAAGAAAAATAAATACTAAAGTAAGTAAGTCAGGAACATATTTTTTTTCTAAAATGGCAAATACATTAATGATACACTGCGTGACTGATTGTATCGTTCAAATTCTATAGAGGCAGCAAGACTTTCTTTTTTATCGCCACGTATCTTATTTTGGCACGTTGTCGTAAGTAATTCGTAGATCTACGGAAAGTACTCGTGCGTGTTGGCAAATTTGGCTAACATTCGCCGACAATAATTCACATTTTAGACTTTTGTCTGGTTGTTATCAAATTGCTCCAACGCTGTTCGTCTGTGCCATTATTGCCCACAAACAGTGAGGAAACTTCTTTCTTGCTAAATTACTAGAACTTCGAGACAGGTTACATAAGACCCAAAAAACTTAGAATGTCTCTAGCTACATTTCTTTCTTCAAATCTCTGCCTTAACTGCTGAGATAGTAATCGTATGTAAGCTCGTAACATATTTGTTCCTAAGCTGCTTAGGGCCTAGCTATCTATGGGATTTAAAAGCGACGACGTAGCTAGTTTTCTCTATTAAATAACATAGACGCACTTTTTATACTAATATATTTGAGACAAAGATAAAAAATACAAAACATATTAGATTACATCGTTAGGCTATTTTTTTTTAAACTTACAAAATTTGCAAAGGGCGGGCAGGATTTGAACCTGCGACTTTCGCATTACTAGTGGCGACGCCTCTACCATCTGGGCTATACGTAGACTCTATCAATATATGTTGCCAATTAAGGTCTAATACTAAATTTATTCCGAAATCGACTTGTACGACACCCGTGGGTATAATTAAATGCTGTGACGTAATTCTTACCAAGCACCACACATCGCTCATTTGTACGGTCGCATTCAAAAGTGGAGTCATAGTTAACACAAACCTCAGAAAACAAGTCGCTCGCACCCGCGGCGACACTCACACAATGACACAAATGACGTATAACATACTATAATTTGACGAACTACCATTGTATAATAGGCTGAGTAGTATTGACTATTTCACTACATGAGTCATTAGCTTCGATAGCTTGGTCAGTAGCGCGGTCAAGCTAATTCTTGACCGTTATTGTGGAAACAATGGTTCGAATCCCGACATCTTCGTTTTCGTTTTTATTTTATCAAATGAAGCAAAATTTAGTAAATTTTGAATTACATTTTAGTTGTTGCTAGATCGTTTGCGAGATAGTGCGTGTGCTATGTTAATTTTTTAACCTAAGTTTTTTTATTAAACTTCAGTGTTTATTTCTTCGAAATGCATACTAATATCAGTTTGCAGGATAGGCAGCGTATTATTGCGCTGCAATTATCTGTGGCGCTGCATGATATTGGATTTAATTTAACTCAAATTGCTAATCAGACTGGTCTGGCCGTAAGTATAGTTTAGTTTTTACAATTGTATTTTAAATATTAAAAACTCTGACTCATAGTATGTTGGTAGCTGTGAACCGATTAGTATAAACTTTTTTATTAATAATGCTACTTTGTTTTAGTGGAAGACTGTTAAACGTTGGGTTACACGTTTTGAAGAGGAAGGTAGCGTAAAAACTCGACTCGTCTTATTAATGATTCACAGCGGAGGATGATGGTGTAACCAAGGTGTAACAATATGAAGAAAATGGTTCTGCCGCTGGTCTAGGCGAATTAGTAGCACAAGAAACAGGGCGTGCGACTGCCGCTAATTATGTTGATATGCTACAGGAAAGCATGCTACCGACGACGGTGCGAAATGTTTAAGTGTTTATCCTGCTAGTGAAGTTCCTCGTTTTGCATTTGTCCAGGATAAATTGTCCAGTGCATCGAGCTGCCGTGGTGAATAATTGGTTTAGCCAGCACCCAGATATCCAAGTTATTCGTTGGCCAGCAAAATCTCCGGACTTAAATCCCATAGAGAATGTATGGGGTTTAATGGTGCAAAGGTGGGACATGCGCAATGAAAGAACTACAGAAGCTTTAGAAGCTCACTGCCTGGGAGTGTGGGAGAGTACCAGAGGAACAGATATATGCACTTATTTGGTCGAGTCTATTAAGTGTTTATTAAGTGTTGTTGAAAACAGCGGAGGTAACACCAAATACTAATTATGTAAGCGGCGATTTTTACTTAAGATTTCAATCTGACCCGATCTAGCATACATTGCTGATTATCTTGTGTATTTCATTACAATATATGAATATACACAAAATAATCAGCAATGTATGCCGAAGCGGGCCCGATAAATCGTTGCTCACTCAACCTCTGTTTACCTGCTTACCCACCTACTATTGCAGTAGGTATTTGTGGAGCATTACATTATCAATAAAATTATGCTAAAACATCGATATATATTTATATAAGATTGATCATTATTAGTCAGTTATCTTAAGGCCTTGCTTCAATATCTTTTCATTACGAAAACGAGTACTTAAGCTTAAACCTTGAGATGTAGGCAAATAACTGATTTATTATTATTACAATTACTTTTACTTCCGAGGAAAGTGCATCATCGTTAAACATAGAACAATAAAATAATTACTAACGAAATTATTACTTAAATAACTTTATTGAAAGATTCAATCCAAGATTTGGATTATTCCTATGATCTTATAAATAATTACCTATCGATGTTTCAGCTAATGAACACTTAATATAATTTTACATAATATTGTGTTTTATCATTCAAACAAAACTATTAACTAAGTATTACGACAGCAAGTATTTTATGTAGTTTTACATACTCGTATCTTATGGCTACCAAAAGTTCTCATTCATGTCATTATGTTATTTACATAAAGTAATACCATACCTACCAATAAAATAATTTCTTACCTTACTTTTTGTTTTATTACAATATTATAGGTTTATGTTTTTAGATATAATATTTTGATACATAATTTACAATAATTATTTATAGATATAATACATAGATGAATATATAGAAAAATATTATATAAAATAAATAATTATTACTGGAGAAAATATGGTAAAAACATATAAAAAAACATTATTCAACATACAGAGATCGGATGCGAACCCGATTCCGTTCTGATAAGAAGGTAAGAACTATTACCGCTAAGCTACGGTAGCTTGTGATCAATTTGTCGAAATAAAGATATGTAATCTATTGCTTTACTACAAGTGAACGAATAAGGATAACTATAATACAGTTTTAGACAAACCAGTGTGATGTATACTTTGTGGTGATGTGGTGGCGAATAGGCTATCACCGAGTAATTATTTCAAAGATTACATAGATGTCGCTTATAGGTGGTAATCAGTTTAAGTTTTAATGCTACGCCTTAAGGTGGACTTTTCTACTTACAGTCGATAATCTTACGTGTGTGCGTAAGTTAGTAAAGTAAGTACAGAGGATAATAACCCGTATTGCAATCTGTTACGTGGACTAACTATGACTCCACTTATGAATCCGGCCGTACATTGATGATTGCATAACATACCTGAAACAAAAAAAATAAAAGGTTAATATATTGCATGGCATTGCAAGTTATAAATATATCACTATCTCTCATTGTTGTAAATTGCAAGACTATGTATGTGTAAGTAGGTACCTATATTTAAAAATAGATAGGTAAGTATTTCTTATAATTTAAAATCTATGTTGTAGGAATATTTTTGATAGTAAGTTTATTTAGGTATATTTTATCCACTAGTGTGTAGTTTTATTTTATCTTATTATATTCTATTCTACACGCCTAATCCGCCTGTTTAAGGTCTCCCTTAACGTAGGTAATCTGAATGAAATTTCTTAATAGAAATAAGTTATACTGTTGTGTATGTGGGTCTTGTGTAATGTTTTTGTGTACAATAAACGGCAAATAAAAAAAGCTTATAACTTTAGGAGGAGTTTGTAACAAACAAGCAAACAACAGAAATCAAAAGTTATATTCAAAGTTTTGCATATTACTCTATCATCATGAAAACTTTTGCTAAGAAGCCAAAAACTTTATTTAAAATAAACTCACCACACAACTAACCAAAAGCATCATTTTACATGAACCTAAGGAATCCATTACAATTCATTATCGTCTTTCAGCCTTTTCAGTCCAATTATTCTATCTACTCTTTATCAAGGGCGTTACTCGCGACCGAGACTATCTAGCAAATTGATATTACAAGTAAGTATGTAAATGCGAAGGCGAGAGAGCGGGCGATCTCATCCGCGCAGTCATTTCCGAAACCAGTCTGGTAAGTTAAGCCGGCTCGTCACATTCCCGGTTCGTCATGAAAAAAATTGTGTACACTAAGAGTCACGGTTTTTCACAAGCAACAATAAAACAAATAACAAGACTGAACCACCTGATTGCTGGAAAAGAAAGATGGTTCCGTGCCCCGAAGGGCACGTTTAGCCGTCGGTCCCGGTAGCTGTCTATGATTACTTAAACGGCGATCATCATTACACAACCACGTTAAAGCGCTACTACTAGTAGTCGGTGGTTGAAAAACTCTGACATCAGGGTTCTTCGGGTCGTTGACGTTCGGTGTTCCACACGAAAAGAAGAAAAAGACACGCAACAATGATAATAACTTATGAGTGACGACAACTTGGTCGGATATGGTAATTTAACATCATTCTTCTTGTATTTATTGTTTAAGACATGTGTTAATTTTTTATGCAAAAATGTCCCGTATCTATGTACTGGTTCGTCACGCTTTTATATTTGCTAAGTTTTTACCAAATTAAATTCATAAAAAATAAAATGTCGGTGGTCAATGAAAATTAGGTACCTAACCTTAACTTTTGTATTCTGGTTGTCTGACTGTACTTTAAAAGGAACTGGGACCACGACTTTAAAAAATAATAGCTCTGTGACGAATCCAAACTTGTTTCGTGTAACGAACTGAAAACTGTGGCAAACCGGGACTAACTCCGCGGAGTCATTTCCGAAACCAGTCTGGTACAAGAGCTCCGGCGAACTTAAATCGCAACAATTTCCATTTATACGGGCGTCATAAGCCACCTCTTTGTCTAGAATGTTTTACGTCACTACACGTCACAAACAGTTCGCCAAACAAACTTGGTGATATCAAGTTGTTCCGGGTTGTTATCGCGGCGCGGCGCCAAGATAAACATATTCCTTTTTGGAGCGGAAGGAAATTGAAAAAGTGACGAGTATGTATGCCAAACAGGTTTATTTTCAGTAATATAAAATAATACTAGTCTACCTATTTGCTTTTGAACGATAGGCAGGTAGGATACGACAATATAGAAGAGGTATCAACTAAAAGAATTAGTCGTATTGAGAAGTAAGTAATTTATAAAACTTAATTGCACGATAAGAAAAATCAAACAGATTAAAGAACATATTAAACTAAAAATGTCGGCCTTATCGCTTAGAGCGATCTCTTACAGACCACCATTGGGTAGAGATAGGTAGAGAAAACAGAGCTGAGTGCAAGAGTAATAAATAAAGGCACGTAAGCATTCAATACATATATTTTTACAATAAACTCAAATAGATATTAATTTAATTCTAATTGCTTTTATACTCCACAGCTTCACCGGCAGAAATTTGAATTTTCTTTAAAATATGTATGATATTTCATTTAAATTGTGAATTTATTTCTTCATTTATCATTAATAGTTACAAAAAATCTATAAAAACTAATACAAAAAATACTACTTTAATATACAACAAGGACTACGCTATGAAATATGACGTCACATCACAGAAATTAAAACTCCACAACGGAATCTTTAACTCTGCAAGTATTACAGTCGTGAAGAGGCGTAAATCATTGTTATTGCTCGAAACACTTATATTGCTTCAGATAAAATACAATGTTGCATGGTTGCAAGTCGGGAAGCTGACATTTATGGCCGTACAGCAAAGGATAAAGTAGCTCTACCAACAAGCAAAGTGAAGGAGCAAAAATTAATCCCCATCGTTTACAGATCGTTAACAAAATCGACACAAAGTATAAGAACAAAATTGTTGTTTGGAGAATCAGGTCATGGAACTGAACAATTTCACAGAAATATGAAAACAGTTTTAGACTCCAATAAAAAAGGTGTAAACCGACCAAGATTTGTATGAGACACCCAGTTTTTTTTATCCGACTACAGTAAAGGAAAAAGAAAAGTAATGATTTTGGCTTCGATGTAAGTATGTAGCAACGTAGTTCATAAACTGACTTATGTTCATCAGTCAGTTAGGCAGCATTTTTACTCATTGTTGTTGAATGAAGTTGCTTTTTTACATAATAGTCATAAAGTCATAACCTAAAACTATGAAAAATTGTAGTATTCAAACTAGATTTTCAGTTTCATTTTGAATAAGTGGCTGTTTGCAGGGCTCTATCTGCCCAAGCGTCTGTTACAAGTAGGAAGCCTGACAGTAATGGCCAGCACACATTTTACACAGTGCACCACCGCCAATGACACCTCGCTACGTTTACCACGTAATCTTGGTGGGGCTTCTGGTTTTATTACTCTGTGGCGCTCGTGACTCGTGTGCTCGTATACTTTAAACTTTTCGCTACATCTACGTGACTGTAAAAATCAAGTGTTTAGTGTAGCCAATGTAAAACTAACTTGAAATAGCCAGTGGTTTGTACTTTTGATTGAAATGGGTTCTTAACGAGGAATCATTTTAATTTTGAGCTCCCTATTCACCAGTAACAACCCATTTAAGTATATCCACACTAATATTATAAATGCGAAAGTAACTCTGTCTGTCTGTCTGTCTGTCTGCTACGCTTTCACGGCCAAACCGCTGAACCGATCTTCATGAAACTTGGCACAGAGGTTGCTAGCATACCGAGAACGGACATAGGCTACTTTTTATCACCATTCGAGGGTCTGGAGTACAGATGTAGACCACCAGGTGTACCACCAGGACCCCAGCTAAACTATTAGAGATACAGGCATGGTTCCAAAACAAAAGTTGTTCAGTATGATGGGCCGATTCTTTTTACAAGGACATTGAGGATCTGGAGTACCTTATGTAGACCACCAGGTGTACCACCAGGAGCCCAGCTAAACTATTAGAGATACAAGCATGGTTCCAAAACAAAAGTTGTTCTGTATGATGGGCCGCTTCTTTTTACAAGGACATCGAGGGTCTGGAGTACAGGTGTAGACCACCAGGTGTACCACCAGGAGCCCAGCTAAACTATTAGAGATACAGGCATGGTTACAAAACAAAAGTTGTTTAGTATGATGGGCCGCTTCTTTTCACAAGGACAGAGAGGATCTGGAGTACCTTATGTAGACCACCAGGTGTACCATCAGGAGCCCAGCTAAACTATTAGAGATACAGGCATGGTTCCAAAACAAAAGTTGTTCAGTATGATGGGCCGCTTCTTTTCACAAGGACATTGAGGATCTGGAGTACCTTATGTAGACCACCAGGTGTACGATCAGGAGCCCACTTAAACTATTAGAGATACAGAAATGGTTCCAACACAAAAGTTGTTCAGTATGATGGGCCGCTTCTTTTCACAAGGACATTGAGGATCTGGAGTACCTTATGTAGACCACCAGATATACCACCAGGAGCCCAGCTAAACTATTACAGATACAGGCATGGTTCCAAAATATAAGTTGTTCAGTATGATGGGCCGCTTCTTTTCACAAGGACATTGAGGATCTGGAGTACCTTATTTAGACCACCAGATATACCACCAGGAGCCCTGCTAAACTATTAGAGATACAGGCATGGTTCCAAAACAAAAATTGTTCAGTATGATGGGCCGCTTCTTTTCACAAGGACATTGAGGATCTGGAGTAACTTATGTAGACCATCAGGTGTACCATCAGGAGCCCAGCTAAACTATTAGAGATACAGGCATGGTTCCAAAACAAAAGTTGTTCAGTATGATGGGCCGCTTCTTTTCACAAGGACATTGAGGATCTGGAGTACCTTATGTAGACCACCAGGTGTACGATCAGGAGCCCACTTAAACTATTAGAGATACAGAAATGGTTCCAACACAAAAGTTGTTCAGTATGATGGGCCGCTTCTTTTCACAAGGACATTGAGGATCTGGAGTACCTTATGTAGACCACCAGATATACCACCAGGAGCCCAGCTAAACTATTAGAGATACAGGCATGGTTCCAAAATATAAGTTGTTCAGTATGATGGGCCGCTTCTTTTCACAAGGACATTGAGGATCTGGAGTACCTTATTTAGACCACCAGATATACCACCAGGAGCCCTGCTAAACTATTAGAGATACAGGCATGGTTCCAAAACAAAAATTGTTCAGTATGATGGGCCGCTTCTTTTCACAAGGACATTGAGGATCTGGAGTAACTTATGTAGACCACCAGGTGTACCAACAGGAGGCCAGTTAAACTATAAGAGATACAGGCATGGTTCCAAAACAAAAGTTGTTCAGTATGATGGGCCGCTTCTTTTCACAAGGACATTGAGGATCTGGAGTAACGAATGTAGACCACCAGGTGAAACATCAGGATCCCAGCTAAACTATAAGAGATACAGGCATGGTTCCAAAACAAAAATTGTTCAGTATGATGGGCCGCTTCTTTTCACAAGAAGTGATGAGTAACTTATGTAGACCACCAGGTGTACCAACAGGAGCCCAGCTAAACTATAAGAGATACAGGCATGGTTCCAAAACAAAAGTTGTTCAGTATGATAGGCCGCTTCTTTTCACAAGGACATTGAGGATCTGGAGTACATTATGTATACCACCAGGTATACCATCAGGAGCCCAGCTAAACTATAAGAGATACAGGCCTGGTTCCAAAACAAAAGTTGTTCAGTATGATGGGCTGCTTCTTTTCACAAGGACATTGAGGATCTGGAGTACCTTATGTAGACCACCAAGTGTACGATCAGGAGCCCAGCTAAACTATTAGAGATACAGAAATGGTTCCAAAACGAAAGTTGGCCAGTATGATGGGCTGCTTCTATTCACAAGGACAGAGAGGATCTGGAGTACCTTATGTAGACCACCAGGTGTACCATCAGGAGCCCACCTTAACCTGAACCTGTTTCTAAAAAACTATCTAAAGCGGACGAAGTCGCGGGTAAAAGCTAGTATTACTATAAACTAGCAGCCCGCCCAGCGGTTTCACCCGCCGCTAACAATCTCCCCCCGGGAATAAGACAGTTTAATATAGCCTATGTTCATCAGGGATAATGTAGAATTCTAAAAATCTTGACTTCAATTTGAAACAAATATCGTTTTCAGATGGTGGTGGCGTAAAGTTACATGCCGTGTGATTAACCTGGCCAGCCCCATGGCAGTGCCTATATTTTTATTTTTTTAATCCCGCCCGAGCCGGTTTTCTATTAGGTGATAATAAAATTGGTATAAAAAAAAATTGTGTGATACAAATTTCTTTTTTTAGAATGACGGTTCATGACGTCAATAAGTGATAATACTATCCTACATTGAATAAAGAATTTCAATTTCAATTAACGGTCAAAGATTTTTTTAAATCGGTCCAGTAGTTTCGGAGCCTATTCAATTATAACAAACAATAAATAAAATCCTGTTTCTAATATTAGTGTAGATTATATAATTATGTGCCGTGTGATGCCGGCTTAGAATAGCATCACCCCATTTCTTGCCCGTGGGAGTCGTAAGAAGCGTCTAAGGGACTCGAGGGTGTGTATTGCAATTTAAGGCGATGGTCTGACAACCTGTCACTATGGCGATACACAATTTTCCGGATGACCCTCAAATTTAATGTTCGTCAGACGTGGCGTAAATGTCCGTTCTATGCGGCCGTTTACGCTCTGCCTACCCCGCAAGGGATTATCGGCGAGAAATGTGTATGTGTATGTATGTATATAATTATTATTTTAGTGTGATGCCGGCTTATAATAGCATCACCCGATTTCTTTCCCGTGGGCGTCGTAGGAGGCGACTAAGGGACTTGAGGGTGTGTATTGCAATTTTAGGCGATGGGCTGACAACCTGTCACTATGGCGATACACAATTTTCCGAATGATCCTCGAACATATGTCAGACGTGGCGTAAATGTCCGTTTTTGCGGCCGTTTACGCTCTGCCTACCCCGCAAGGGATAATAGGCGTGATATGTGTATGTATGTATTATTTTAGTGTAGATTTTTTTAATGCATAATTTAATGTTTTTTGTCGTCTTTTTATACCGAGTAAGGGACAGCCCTTCGAATACTGATAAGATGCATGAAACATAAAACTGGACAACTTTCTTTTAGAAACATATGTCAGGAATCAGGAAACGCCAAAAAAACGACCTTCCATACAAAATCACAATCAGCTGACTGCATTCACTATGGGAAGTCAGTTTTTTTACGTTTCCTGAAATATGTTCCTAGGGGAAAGTTGTTCAGTTTTATGGTCTGCATGTACCCTATTAGTATTCTGAGGGCTATCCCTGACATCCTTTAATACAGTAATGATTAAATGTAATCAATACACTGGTACGAATAATGTGGCGTAGTTGGTACATTTTTAAATGAAAAAGTAGTTATTGTGGCATAACTGTAATAGTTAGACATATGGTATCGCGGATATTATTATAGATATTGATGTCCTCTATAAAACTGTAGTACATCATTTTGCTCTATTGTCAATAATTTCCACAGCGTACGCGATATAAGATATTTTTTTGGTACATTTTTCGCACGTTGGGTTACATTATCGAAATTTTCACGCGGATCCCTATTTTTTTCTCGTATAAAATATAGCCTATGTTCATCAAGAATAATGTAGGATTCTAATGGTGAAAGAATTTTTAAAATCGGGCCAGTAGTTTAGGAGCCTATTCGATGCAAACAAACAAACAAACAAACAAACAAACAAACAAACAAACAATCAAATCTTTCCTCTTTATAATATTAGTGTAGATTAGTGTAGATAAGCGCGGAAGTTAGAAAATGGATTTTACTGGTTTGTCTTGATGAGCGTCCGTAATCATTAAATAAACTATTTCTTTTCAAGTATTTTTATTCATCCTTTTTAAAAGATGTCTTATCCTAATATTTTCTATTTCAGGATGATTCAGGACCGCAGCTTTAAAATTTTAACATCCCGAAAAGGAGCAACAGTCTAGTCATTCCAACCAAAAAGGTTAACCGAGAGGGAACGACAAACAGAATCGTCCAGGTCTGCCAGACTAAATAATACATTCAGGAATGCGCACTAGAACCGGTATCTAGTCCGTAGTAATGCCTTCTAAAATACACGAATTCTACTCCAAGGAATAATAGTACTACAAAGTCGGCATTAAGTAGTAAAACAGCAGTTTGAAAAGGCAACGTCGTTGTTTATAAACTATTTGGATCTCGAATGTAGGATTGTGAGGCAAATGTCAGCCTACAAAAGCCAAAGTAAAATGCGCATTTATGTGACGTTCTAGCCGTTCACCAACATACAATATGACGTGAAAATAATAAGTCTAAACCAGACGCTCGAAGCTTTCATTCGGATTTACGGCAAGTCGAGAACCACAGACATTTTAAAATTACGATTTTTGCCACATCAATTACCGAATAATACCAACCATTTTTTATGTCTTGATCTCTTTTTTAAAAACGTATTTGGAATTTCAGAGACATTCAGATTAAAGATGATACTACCCTCATTAAAAGTATCTTGACAGGCTTTCTAATAGACAATCAAACTTTAAAACGATCTTTCTTTCAAACGCTTCTAACTTTTAACTAGGAGAGTTTAGGTAGGTAAGGTAACCAAGTTTCGTACCCGCTTCGTAGAGCAAACTTGGTAATAAAATATGTAGTACCTGCCAAGTATAGTTCGTTGGTCGTAAACAGACATATTTGTTGGAGTTTTCACGCTACAATGAAAGTTCGGGAGCTGTTAGTGCAAAAACAACTAAACTCCCTTTCGGGAAGTAACCAAAATGTGATATAATATTTACGTAGGTATTATAATTTATGTCTTTCTCTTATGTTAATTTTACATTATTGTTACTTATAATGTAACTACAATTGGTTGTCCTAACAAATAAATAAATAATAACGTGTAAAGACCTTACCTTGTATGAGTTTTACAAAATAGAGTAATATTAAGACGAGGTGACTATCTATGGGTTATTGGGTAGAAACTGCACTAGAAATATAATTGTAATTTCTTCAACTTACCTTCCTATCAAAGAATTGGTTAGCAGAACGAGTACTTAAAATAACAGATTTGTTTGTCAAATTGCAGAAAGTGACTCACAGAAGTGACACAATCATTCATAGTCATAACATAACACGCATTAGCACAATCATGACACGATCGGTGTGTGTGCTGCACTCTCTCACCAATTTCCCAGAACTATACATTACCGCATCAGCACAATAGTGCCAGTCGCAGTTCGGTCACAATGCGCCTATGTACTTCGAAACGTATTGTGTGCTATACGGAGCGTAAGGGACAGCTCTCCGAATACTTAAAAGGAGCATTCAGACCTTGAAACTAAACAACTTGCCATGAAAAATATTTCAGGAAACGTCATTTTTTTACTTCCCGTAGTAGATGCAGACATATCTTGATTTTGTATGGGAGTTAATTTTTTTGTCATTTCCTGGCAAACGTTCTTAAAGGAAAGTTGTTCAGTTTCATGGTCTGCATGCACTCTATCAGTATTCGGAGAGCTGTCCCTTACACCCCGTATAATCAGGCATTATTATTAGAATATAAGCTTTGTGTGTATAGCTAGGTCAGACACTGACAAAGCTACTTTATTCTTCATCTACTTAGTGGTAAAACCACTTTAATACCTACTTAGGGTAAAAGGTACAATAAACCAATATTTTTATATTCTTAGGCACTAAAGTGTGTTGAAAGAGCCTAATCTACTTACTAAAATACCTTCAGTACAAAATATACATGTTTTGTGAATATATCTAGTCAGTAGGTATGCAGGTTTTGCTGAGTTTCTTCACGACTTTCAATACGAATGACGATAACCTGCCGGAACACCTTTAGATATGTTCGCACAAAAAGTAATTGTAGTTCAAAATTTTTTGGTCGAATAGTTAAGTATATGGGGTGATATTGCCGTGTGATGTTCATTCTTCTCCATTTCGAGATCATCTATCTTCCCCTTTTCCAACTCATGCACTGTCCGTCCACGTCTCTGCCGCGTAAAGGAAGATTGGGAATACAAGCGTTCGCATGAGCCTGACTTTGGTGGCTTTGGTGATGTTGCGGTTCCTCCACACTTTCTTCAACTTCTCCACCGCAGCTCTGGTTATGGCCATACGACGCTTTACTCCATTTACGCAACCACCCTTATTTGAGATTAAGGCCCCAAGATATACATAGCTTTGAACCACGTCGCAGTTCGCAATCTGTGTAACTTCTGGCAAGTTATCATTGACGCGGTCCACGATCATAATCTTCTTTTAGCTTGTTCTTCGATAGTAACCCAAAGAGCTTCAATAGTAACCCAAATCAGCTGATCAGCAATTTTGTATGGAAAGTCAATTTTTTTTTCAAATATCGATCTATGTTTCTTGAGGAAAGTTGTTCCTTATCACCAGCCCGTTTTGAGTTTTCGCTAGCGCTCACTAGTAAAATTTCTTTCTATATATTTAGGTTAGAAACGGCTGTTTTATGAGTTCAGCGGTCGTTCAAAGTTCGGATATTTATTTATTAAACACAAGTAGACTGTCTTAAAACACACATACCTAGTCCTACAAAATTGCATTGCCTTCAGGATCACGTGAGTCTCATACAATTTATTATAGTGTACTTAGCGATCGTTTGTCGACCTGGTGACCCACACAAAAGAAAAAGAAGTGAGATTGAAAACTTGCAAAATTTTCTATTCTTGTATACATTAGACGGGAAGTGTTTTAAAATTTGGGATTCGAAGTGAGATTGATTACTCTCATTGTAACATTTAATGATTTTATGCAATTTTTTTTAATTTTTTATTATTGTTTTTCGTCCGGCTACGTGTCAGTCAGGGAGCTATGGGAAGGTCTATGCTCGGTATCTCTATAATGGATAAAATCCGGAATGAGACTATCCGAAAAAAAACAAAGTAACGGACATAGTCCGGAAGTGTAGCAAACTGAAGTGGCAGTGGGCTGGGCACATTTGTCGTAGAACCGACAGACGGTGGAGTAAACGGGTTCTCGAGTGGAGGCTACGCCTCGGCAAGCGTAGTTTTGGACGACCTCCGGCCAGATGAACCCACGACTTAAAGAAGGCGGCTGGTAGCGACTGGATGGTGAAAACGGGAGATCGTGCCCTATGGCGTACCCTGGGGGAGGCCTACATCCAGCAGTGGACTGCTATGTATGTTTCTCGTCGGTTGATAAGAGGCAGACTGTTTAGTATGTACGGCATTAAGATCTTCTATTCTTTACTATACAGTGAGTGTTAAGTTTTTTAATAAGTTAACAACACACAAATAACATCACTACAGTACGGCCATGTCAATAAGCCATATTTGAAAGCTGCCAGATTCGAGCTAATGCTATGGCAACATATCCATTTTCCTTTGTTGACATCTCTTTTTATATGGAGATCTTCTATTTTTTCGTGTGGGACACCGAGTAATCCAACGATACGATGAACCGTGGTGTCAGAGTTTTTCAACCGTCTACTACTAGTAGTAGGCCTCTGACATGGTTGTATAACGACCGCCGTCTAAGTAATATAATAATAAGACAGCAACCGGGACCGACGGCTTAACGTGCCTTCCGAAGCAAGTAACCATTTATTTTCGGATAATCAGGTGGTTCACCCTACAATCTCCTAACGGGACCGAGTACAAATTCACAAAGTTATAAATATCAACTTTGTGAGTGTTCCACCGAGAACCGAACCCGGAACTTTTGCGTCGCAGGCAGTCGCACTCGCACTACCTCTGCGCCACATCGGCCGTCCGATGGAGATGACAGCTGTCAAAAATAGTTTATTGGGATGGCCTTACTTTAGATCTAGCCTAGCAACCCTCTGTCTGATCTCGGTCTATTTCGAGCTCAGTCTCGATGGAGACCATTGTGCGATTGTGTGAGAGTATTCACTTAGCTAACACCCGCACGTCTCTGTAATCAACAAATGTTCCACTTCTGTCAATGGACCGGTCTTTTGCTTTGGTACAAGTGCCTGACAATCTAACTCGATTGAATGGCGCAACTTTGGAAATTGACAAAGTTTTTGATAATATCAAAGTGCTTATACATATTGGGCGTATTGGGTTTATAGTAATTAACAAATTATTGTTTAACATAATCGATAGTGTATTTGCGCGGCGAAAACAAACAAACAAACTTTATCTGAACCTTAAGACACACTTGGCCTCTTATTGTATTAGATCTGTTTAGATATCAAAAACAAAACACTGTTTAAATAGGGTTGTAATAAATTTGTTATAGGGTAAATAAAACAATCGTTATAGACTTTAAGTGATAGGTAATATTCAGGAGGTCAGGAAAATAGAAGTGCACCATCTTTTTTTGTGCAAAAAACATTACTAAACCTCACAATCAACCACCGCGCATCGTAATACCTACAACATGATACACAATGACCGCGTATAGGGCGATAAGGGTGACAACTTTATTTATTACAGGCGAGCGCTTCACTGATCACCCATTGAGACTCCGCCCCTCTTCTATATCGAGGCTTCCACATGCTGCATAGTCTATGCAGCATAGGCATAAAGGGGAACCAACCTATTACGATGTCGGTTCGGTATATCTGTCCCCAAACACCGAAAGCGTCTCTAAGTCACTTCTTAGAAGAGAGCTCGAGTCGTTATTTAACCTCAGTAACTCGGTATTCATGACTTGAATGTCAATCACCCGACATGGAACTGCGTTACCAACAACCCTAGGGGCAACCGTCCCTATCTGTGGCAGGAGGAACTGTCCTTTGACTTGGTCACCTCTACAAAGGTAACCCATTACCCCCGTATAGCAGGACAGTGATCAAACATCATTGACATAGCCCTTTTAATGAATTTATAAACTTAACCCTTCGCTTTAGTTATATAGAAGTGCGCCACGAGCTCTCCGACTTTGACCACAGAACAGTTTGGTATAACTTGACCCGCAAACCGACATCCCCGACCCCTCTGGCCTATGCAGCCCAACCAAGACTATAATAGATTGGGCGGAATTAGGCCAAGCTTTGAAGGTTTCCAGCTCTATTTACCTTGACCAAATACCGAATATAATCACTACCGAAACAGACATCGAGCTAGCCGACTCCTCTATTACAAATTATGTTAAAAGCATTATGGACATGTGTTAAGGGACGATTAAAATTACGAACAATAGTATATTTAACCCTCCAAACGTCTTTTGTGATTTGATAACAGAGAAGAACGCCGCGATCCGCACTTACAATGTCTTCCTATTGGATGCCAACAGTCAGTTTATGCGTGATTTACATAAGGTCGTACAGCAGCGTGCAGCTGAATGGCATAACGCCGGGTAGAATCAGCACCTGGAGGAGCTGGAACCATCCTACCTCGCATTTTGGAAGCTACAACGCTCGGCAACAAAAATCAGACACCTGCTCCAAGATACCAGTACTTAGCAGATCTGGCTAGATTAAAGACGACGACAAATAGTCTGAATATCTGGCTGACAGTCTTGCAGCCCAAATGCACCAATTTGACCCATCTCACCTAACTACCCCCATCGGGGCCTTGACTCAGAGCCATTACTGATATGTAAGTGCGCAACTCCCTTCAGGCATTTAAGCCTAAAAAGGCTCCACGACTAGATGGCATCAACAACCTGTGTTCTGAAGATTCTCCCCGATCACCTGATCAATCGCCTCATCCTGATTTTGAATGCCGCCATGGCTAGTTGCACCTTTTCGGCTTGCTGAAAGGAGGTATCAGTCATAGGCATTCACAAACCAGGTAAACCGGCGAATGAGCTCACTTCCTATCCCCCGATCAGCTTACTGAACCCTCTCGCAAAAACTTTACTTTACGCAAAACATGATCCGTGCCCGATTTCAAGACCACGCGGAGGCCAACAACCTCATCCATGACGAGCAGTTTGGCTTTCCGAACCAGCACTCTTGTGTGCAAAAAATGCGCATCTGCATTGGCCCACACATTTCTTTCAAGCTCAATGCTTCGTCCAAATAGGAGCAGTCTCTCACAATGTGGCGAAAACCTTCAACAAGGTCTGGCACAACGGGCTGGTATACAACCGGGTCTCGTGTTTATAGTACGTAACTTTCTGTAGAATTAAAGCTTCCACCGGCGAAGGCGTGGAGGTCGCTCATTTGTTCTTTATTTCGGAAACTACCGACATTCTACCGGGTAGAATTCAGCCCGATCCGTTCTTCCCAGAACAACTCCTAGCCCAGTCGCGCCCACAAAATACTCCGGGTGAGCTCTTGCTCCCCACCAAACAAGTCGAGAGTAGGTTTCAAAGCCCTACCTGGAGCTAAAATCGTGGAGTTCAGTCTTTAAAAATATAATAATTATAATAAACCCTCTTGACTGACCTCAATTCTGACTCTGAGTGTAGTAATTTAATAGAGAACCACGAGAGATAATCAAGGAAACAATTTATTTATACTCGCTGTTCATATGAACTGTATAAAATTAAGATGTATCCTTTAAATTTATCAAATCAAGGCGCTAGTGACAGTAATCGTTGATGGATAAAGTAAATAAAGTTAACCTTTTGTTGTTATATTAACAAGAATGTACAAATTGAATTTGCAATATGCTCTTTTAAATATACAAAGAACAATATTGAATGAACACGAACGCTTTTTGAGCAAGCAAACATTTATTGTGAATTCATATTGAAACGTAGTATGCAATTAATTGCAACAAAACTTTTGTAAAAATGTTTGAAGCAGCTGTGTTACTGTTAAAAGTATTATTGTAATTATGACGTACCGGAGTTTCGTTTACATTTCATGGAAAGTCACGAATAATTTTGGTTGTCCACACAAACTAAATCGAGTCATGAGACGTTTTGTATGGAAAAGCAGATAAAAAGAATCATTAAAAATAATGTTCAGTTCCATGAATTGAGTACTTACGAGAGTTTTTGCTCTATTTCCCTAACATCTTTTAGGTGTAGGTACTGGAGCGTGGCCATTGCTAGAGCGAAATTCGTAATAAATATGTATGTCGTAATGTTAGTCCCTAGGAGTAAAGAGTAGGTTTGACCCTTGTAGTTTGTACTCAAAAAGATGGAAGGATGAATGATAGATGCGGACCCAACCCTGCTGGCCAGCGAAGACAATTACTTAGGGAAAATATTTGAAGAATCTACTGGGATGTGCGTCAAAAGCACATCTACTTGGGCATGAAAAAATATTGATGAGTCACGATAACACGTCACAGTTACAATGCGAAAGCGGTTTTCATTATTTTGCCACAAAGACATACATTACGATATAACAGTAAGTAGGTACTGTGTTTTGAATAAATGTTTTTCTATTCTATTTTATTCTATTCTACTTATAATGTTTAGTTCTTATATTAGTGCCTGTATAAACAATAAACAATTTATGAAATGATCAAACTGTTACTCTAACAATAACTGTTATTCTTCTGTGGCAAGTTTATTATAAGAAATAACAAGGATTCGTGTGTATTTGTGGATGTGTGTCAACATAATCATTACATACATTTGCCGTGTGGTGCTTAAAATAGCTTCAGCGTGGGTGTCGTAAATAGCGACTAAGGAATAATCATCCAGGTATTGGGCAGCAGCGTTTCCTGTGCTGTAAATGTAACATCTTGTACTGCGCTCGCCAATCCACCTGGTGGGCGTGTTGAGTATGGCAATACCCCTCAATATGGGGAGACCCATGTCCAGCAGTGGGCTGATGTGTGTGTATTTGCTTGAAATTATTTAAGTAGAAAAATAATTCCTGCGATTTTCAGTCGATATTCTTATTAAAATCAAACAAATATAAAGATAACACTTCAAAAACGCAATATACGTCTGTGAAAACATATTCAACTCCAACATTAAAGTACAAACTGTAATTTAAAGTTCACGTAATGTTTCTATGTGATTCCAACTTTTCTCATAGCAAATGACAAAATTGTATTTGATTAAGTAATAAACCAAGTTATTTTCAATTTAAGTAAGAGGTTTACGATATTTGACTAGACATAAACTCTAAACCTGTGCTATAGTCAGTTTTAGATTTCGAAGAATCGGAGCTAAAGTTGTAAATATATAGTTGTATGTAATAAAACGAATGGTTATTTTGTAACAAATATCGTTTTCTCTCCTTTTAATGCAAAATTCAAGAACATTATGAATACTTATTCACCACTTTTTAAAGTTACCCTAATACATACAACATACATAAGATAGGCGTAGAAGAAAATTTAACGTACTTATTATGTTTACGAATTTGCTTTTCAAACGGGCACATGTTATAAAATTTTCTAGAGTTTAATCTCCCTATCCGCCAGTATATAGAAAACTTTCATCGCATAACGCTGCTCTGTGGAAATCTAAACAACAAATTGCAAACCCGCAGCTACTGTACAGTATGCCACAAAAATACGAGTACTTTACTTAACCCTAATACGTTTTCTTACGACAGCCTGTATCTTTGGATGATTGTATTTCAAAATATCTCTAACTAACTCACTTTTTCAACCATAATAGACATTGTTTCCCCACTATTTACAAAATATCACATTCTGTTTGTAAGAGCAGTTTAAGAAAAGGACACAATATACTTAAAACTTAATAACTAATACACTCAAATCAGATCCCTAACAGCACACAGTCGCCGTTAATTGAATATTAGTGCCGACTGTACCAGACTTTCGCTTTGAAATGCAACTTGGTTTGTACAATATTTCTTCGTTTTGAATAAAATAACTTCGTCGTAGATACCCGGGAAAACGGTCCATCTATGGTACAATTTCAATTTATTGCACTTGAAAACTAAACTTCCGCTAGGATCCAAGTTTTAGCAATATAAAACAGCCAGTTGCGAACATAATATTATGTTTGCATATGTTTTATTGTTTTGCGTAATGTAAGAAAAATGTTCACCCATGAACTATAGATAGAGCATTAATTATTTATTCATTCAATAATGTAATAACAAATATTGAACGATACATGTATTTTACCCTGTCTTTCCTATGGATGTCAGACATGGACAATGACCCAAAAACTCTTACAAAAGATAAATGTCTGCCAAAATGGAATTGAAAGAAGTGTGCTTGGAGTCAAAAGGAAAGATAAGATAAGGTTAGAAACAAGAAAACATGAAACAAAATTTATAGGTATAGAAAAAACATACAAGACATTAAAATGGAAATGGGTAGGACATATGATGAGAGAAAAGAAGGAAAAATGGACAAGAATAATCACAGAATGGTACCCCAGAGGAAACAAGAGAAGTAAAGGGAGACAAAAAAGCGCTGGGAAGACGACATAAGAACAGTTGCTGGCCCCTTGTGGACCAGAGTAGCAAAGGAAAGGAAGAGGTGGAAATCTTTAGAGGAGGCCTTTGTCGAGAGACAAGCTGCTTTGTGAAAACAACATTAGATTTAAGGTTAAAAAAATAATAATACTGTAGTTATAACTTTAAAAAAAAACAGCAATAAAGGCTTATTTTATTTATTTTATTTATTTTATTTATTTTATTTATTTTATTTTATTATTGAACGACAAATGGTCAATAAAATAAGATAAAATAGATAAAATTTATATTAAAACCTTAACCTAAAAATAGACGAATTATTCCCAGAGCAAAGCAAGGATCCCAAAAAGCTACCGGCGACCATAAAATAAATCATAATATGTACCTATAATAATGATTTTTCAAAGGAGTACATACATACATACACATATCACGCGCTAAATGCCGCAAAATACGGTCGCTATCGCCACGTCTGACAAATATTTGAGGGTCATTCGGAAAATTGTGTATCGCCATAGTGGCAGGTTATCAGCCCATCGCCAAAAATTGCAATACACGTCCTCGAGTCCCTCAGTCGCCTCTTACGACTCCCACGGGAAAGAAAATGGGCGATGCTATTATAAATAAGCCGGCATCACACGGTCTCAAAGGAATAAATCTCTAATAATTCACGAACTACCTACATGGGGCATTGATGACTTATGAAAAATGTACTTACTTAGGCCAACGGTTCAACACACAATTTATTCCAAATAGGCACAAATAGGTAAGTTTGAGCTGAAACGCTGAGCGACACATGCTTCAAAAGCACGTCACTTGTAGTGATGTGTTCTTAAAATTTGCTAACTGTTAATCTGTATTAAAAGCTACGTTTTTAAATCTATATTTAATATTCTTAACTGACATCTGATTATTATGCTTGACTTTTATTCATGTTTTAAAGATAATTTACAAAACGTTGTCCTAATTTAAGTTGGTTGAATTACCTATACGAGTACCTGAATCACCTATATGATGATGATGTATAATAATTATTCAAGCAATTAATATAAGTTGTAAGCAACTTAATACGATACCACCTACTATTTGAAGGATTTTGTAGTCAATTGAAAACCCCTTATCAATCCCCCAACTTCGTCTGTCTATCCGTTTGTATGCCTTGACTTACCTATATATAATTGTGACAAAGAATTTATAGAACGTATTACATAAGGCAACTTCAGCGGAAAACTTTTGACATATTCAAGTACGCTACTATTAAGACGTGTTTTGATACTAAATATTAATTACTCTTGAACCATCCCCAGCCCTCTCTATTGTTCAATTCCATTAACATCGCTGTTGTTTAATATCGCAAGATGCCACTAACTGTATCATCGAACGCTTGAATACCAGTAACAGTTACCAGCTTAAATAACAGTTACCTACATTCCATCCCTAGCCTGCTCCCTTGTTTGACTCCATTAACATCGCGGCTGTTTAATAACACAACTTGGCACTGCGCTTAACAACTTACGGCAAGTTCGCGTCGAGCGCATGGCAACAATCACGCTTCATACATGTTACAGAAGTTTGACTTGGCGTATGTGTCAGTACATGATGGAGATGACGCTAAATAAATAGATTCTTAAAAATATCTCAAGGGGTGATCCAGCGCATGAAACGGAACGTTTTAAATAATCATTTGGTGTATTATGTCAGAAATAATAAACGTGAAACGTAGGCGCTTGCTACGACGTAGCACATTAATGAATGTTCTGTAAATTTCTAGACGATGTTTTTCATTTTTTTTTATTTGTTGGGTTGAAGAATACGAGGACAAACCAACATACGAAGGCTAGTTCAATGCTAAACCACTTTTTTTGAAATCATAGAAGGTCAAAATATGATAATATTTTGCAATTTAGAGAATGTAACAATAAAGGTTGAACAATATTACAAAATGATATTCTTCTATTTAAAAATAACTTCAAAACAAGATTATTCAAAACATTGATCTACCCATAATGATACAACAAAAAATGTACCACAATGCTTTCTCACGTACCAAAATACAGAGCTCCAACTAGCGGAAACATCCGGTAGAGTTTTGTTAGCACTTTCGGTGAGCAAAGACAAGTCTCAGCCAAGGCACGTTCGCGAGACAAAGTAAATAGGCCAGTAATTGAGCTTCGCACTCCAAGGCGCCAGGTAGTGTTGGCTCACTTTCCCGATAAGTTATCGATAATACATACAAACAAACATCACGACTACGTCCCTTTCGGGGTAAACACGGCCTTTACAGCCCTAAAATGATTGTTTTCGTCATGTCTGGGTAGTATCTTATGGCACTTTCTGTTGTAAGACTATCTGTAGTAACAGTAACAGGTTATAAGCTCACCCTCAAAAATTGGAACACACAATAAAATTAATAAGATAATTCTTTCTTTATTCAATAAACTTATGAAACCCCCAAGTCCCTTACTCACCTATTACAACAACAGCGGGATGGAAGAAGGGTGATGCCGTTTTAAACATCACCACATGACCAATCGACATTTCGCTTATAGTCTTAAAGCTGAAAGCATTTATATAATCAATCTTAAGTCTTGCGCGGCCAATTTTTGCGAATAATAGAATCATTAAAATTGTAGAGTTATGTATCAAAAATATTTCTTTTATTTATATTAATGTCTTTTTTGAAATTTCGCATTATTAATTACGCTGTGAATATTATGCAAAATCGTCTGTCACAGACGTGTGAGGCCAATGATGATGATTATGCAAAAATAAATCCCAGGAAATTTCTCGATGTATATTGCGTAAAATCTTTCACATCACTTAAACTTAAGCCGCCACATGTCAACGTTGCCGATTCAGCCACGTCTGCAGATATAGCAAAATCCTTGCTAAGCTTACCCAACAAAACATCCGTGAATCTACCTGTTTCATTTAAGTAGGTATCTACTTTAAGTTACGAATGACGTGTAGTAGTATTATCCTCATATATTAAACCCACCTTATATTTATTTTTCATGGGAGTCGTAAGAGGTAACTAAGGGACTCGAGGGTGTGTATTACAATTTTAGGCTGACAACCTGTCACTATGGCGATACACAATTTTTCCGAATGATCTCAAATATTTGTCAAACGTGGTGTAAATGGGCGTTTTTTGCGGCCGTTTACGCTCTGCCTACCCTGCAAGGGACTATAGGCGGGATATGTATACGTGTGTATGTATAAGCACCTAAAAGCTAAAAAAAAGCCTGCAAACCCTTAACAAATGGATCAAATGTAAAACCGTCGCACGAAATTTTGCGATTATCATCATCATTCTAAATGCCTCTAAAACATTATCCATTTCGCTGTGTAACGACGATTTACATTAAAATGATTCATCTAACAAAGTTTGGCGAAAATCCGTACAGCAGGTAAAAGTTACATAATATTATCCATATCGATATAGGTATTTTTCACATCACTAGAATATTCCAGAAGCCGCTACATCGCGGCATTGCCAATCCATGTCTGCTGATAAGCAGAATCCTTGCCTAGCTAGCGCGGCGTCGTCGCCATGCCACAATGAAAGAAAAGGATCAGTAAGGAAGCTACACCTCCTAGCTTACTAAGAATTCTGCTCTATTCCCAAAATATAAAAATACGAGATTCTTACTGCGATAAACAATTTTCTTACAATTCGCTAAATTTCAACCCTGTGTGATCGTGAAAACTTTAAATAGTTTGCAAATTGAGTTGCATGAACTATTTAATTTTAGA
The DNA here is from genome assembly GCA_027580185.1 of Tuta absoluta. Lineage (NCBI taxonomy): Eukaryota > Metazoa > Arthropoda > Insecta > Lepidoptera > Gelechiidae > Tuta > Tuta absoluta. The sequence goes on along the minus strand of JAQAHW010000016.1, from coordinate 11,881,950 downwards.
CTGCCTGCCCGCTTAGCGGGTTCATCTAAATGCTTGTCGTTTGCCTGTGCTAAAAAACGTTAGCGAAATGTTACCCATTTTTCTAAGCGGTTTAAGTTTCGCTAGCATAAACGGTTTTATTCTTATCTCGGAAATCAGTGCTTTGATAATTTTTGATAACGTCTGCCTGTGTAGACTGAGAACGCTTGTATGACGAGCAAAGATAGTGTACTGTTCCATATTTCGACTATGGCAATTCTGCTTAGTAAGAGAAACTGAAAGTGTGCAATAGCTACGGTATTATATTGTAATGTCCTCATTGTCTACAGATTAGCTTATACTTGACTTACTACTTCGACGATTTGATATTATAAATAGTATATTAGGTACTGCAAGAATATAAATATACTTTAAGAATGAATTGATCATTATTTAAATTTATTTTTATTTTATTTATATACTCGTAGTAGATGCCCACGGCTAAGTGTTTATTTCTTAAGGCCTAACAACAAAAAGTTAAAAATCGTTTTGAACGTTTTTTGTGAAGAGAAAATGTATAAACACGCGTTCAACAGATGTTTATTGCACGGCCCTTACTATTTAATTTCCTAACGGCCGCTTATCACCTTTCATTTAGCTATATGACGTCAAAGATTTTGACCGCGAGTTATCTAATCTCATTTATTACAGAATCTATAATATTTGGAATGTATGGAAGTGAATTGCGAGCAAAACACTCCCTTGCGCGGTAGGCAAAGCGTTGACGGTCATAAAATACGGTTGTTATAGCCACGTCTGACAAATATTTGACGGCCGTTACAGATGATTAAGTAACGGCCTCCAAATATTGGACGCGAGACGTGGCGTAAATGTTCGTTTTTATTATCGTTTACGCTCTGCCCACCCCACAAGGGATACAGGCGTGAAATATGTATGTATGTTGTAATAATTTTGGAATAACAATGTTGTGAATTCCCTTCACCGGGAAAAAGTCTACAAATGAACCAGCCAATCCGGTTGAACTCTCTGTGGAATGAAATGTATTTTGAATTCCAATCAAGAGATTGTAATAATTGAGTCCCATTTCGATTAAGTCAATAGTTACATACATATGTATATTAAAATGATGAATTCCCTTGTGTGCCTCTATGGTCTAAAAGTTAAATCTCGAGACGTCCAATGTTCGATTCTTGAAAGGAGTCAAACAAAGATGATATTAGTTTCTATTTCTTTTTAAATTGGTTTCATGTTCGGTTAGATCATAGCAGATAGAATTTTTTTATTGTTCGTAACATTGACATTATGTCAACATCCACAAAATTCCATTGCTGGACTGGGGCTCCTCTTATTAGGAGTATTGCCATAGTCACCACGCTTAGTGAGCGCAGTGCAGCGATGTTGCATTCACAGGGAACGCTACTGCCCATTCCTTGGATGATTATCTCTTAATAGCTTTTTACAACACTGAAAAGTAGAATTGGGTGATGCACTTTAAGCATCACACGACACCGTGTGGTTATTGTCATCCGTTGTATCCATCAACATCACATATTTGGATTGTACGGATAAGATAGGTACTGTTAGAAAAACTACCATTCACGCCACGTCTGACAAACACTTAAGGGGCATTCAGAAAATTGCGTATTTATTTACGCAAGTGATAGGTCATTATGTCAGCCCATCGCCTAAATTTTCAATACACTCATACGTCTCTTAGCCACCTCTTACGGCACCCGCGGGAAAGAAATGGAGTGATGCTATTCTGAGCAGACATCACACGGCAACTCTAGTTATTTTTTTAACTGATTAGAAACTGTTGAAGTTTAAACCAAGAGCAACCACTAAGTACATTATTGATGGAAAACAGCACTATTTGTAAAAGCAGTATCCAGCGTGCTTACTTTGCAGTGCCTTAATTTTTTTTTTTTTATCCCGCCCGAGCCGGTTTTTTTATTAGGACATTACAAAATTGTTATAAAAAAAATTGTATGATACAAATATATTTTTGACAATGACAGATTATGACGTCAATAATTGAAAATACTATCCCACATTGAATAAAGCACAGATGAATAAGATAATGTACTAGGGTACAGATAGGAATCGGACCAATCACAGAGGGAGACGCTAATTATAGTTCCATTATATCAAGTGCATGTCGCTAGTGTGCTCATAGAAAGAGACATGTATATATAATGCTATCTCTTACCACCTGCTAGTGTTGCTAGTGATGTGCCACTACTATCGATATGCATACCACGCTGTTCACTTAGTGAACTTGAAATAAAACTATGTAAGATTTGTTAATTCGTTTATTAACTGTTACATATATCTAGACACGCGGTAAGCGTGTAATTTAAGAATGATTTATTTATTTTATTTTATTGAAAAGAAACACAGTCTTATTTTCTTTTAAATATTACAACTTACATAAAGATTTGTTTGCATGTTAAAACTATCCAAGGCAAATTTTTTAGTATTGTAGAATTGAAGTGGGCTATATTTTACTAATGAATGCTAAACGATCCTATACCTGAATAAATTAATTTCAGAAGTGTCCACTCAACATGGCAACCATTTTACATATCACTACTTTTGTGGGTTGTACGATGAACTTGGCTTTAAACGTTCACAATTTTGTTTTGGTGGGAAAATAGTATACTTTGCCTAAGATTTTTTACATGATATAAAATGAAATTGACAACCAAAGATCTCTGAAGAAATACTTCATAGACTTACATTTAAATTAAATAGTCCCATATTTTACTCAAAGACTCCAGGGTGGTGATCCAGTTACGTAAGGAAGGAACAGTGATAATTTTTTGGTTACCTTGCCTATCATGTGTCACGCACGTATTTCATATTTATTAAAAACTTTATAGCATCTTCATCTCCAAAACTCAACGTAGCCGTTGTTGACTGCAACAAGAGTACGCATTTTTCCCTTGCATCAAAGCTCCTTTTTGAGGAATGTACACTGTCGAAAAGTTTATCATAGAATAGTAGCAGAGCAGCGGTGTTACTCATCGTCGAATATTCGTCATCTTTCGCAGCTTAAAAGAAAAATAAATAATTAGTAGGTACCATTAATTTGTGAAGTGGCTGGAATAGACTAAAATAAGTAAAGCAGTGTTAATTTCTAATTGACCACATTATATTCCGTATTTTGAAGTAGCGTATTATGACATTGTCAAAACATCGATAGTCGACAATTTTTTGGACATCCCTATTTTTCATAATTTCGTTTAAAATAAATATTATTATTTGAAACAAAGATGATGATTTGAATGAAACACGAATTTAATACCCTGACCAAAGTAGACAGAAGAATATAGACAGAAATCTACTTACTGTTTCCATTTGGAAAACCACTGCTAATTTCTGCCGCCGTAAATAAAGTTGGCTGGGCAATCAAGGAATTCAGGCGATCGTTTTCGTAAAATTTACGCTCGAAACGGTTGTTACTAACTTTTTTCTTGATTATTGATTAAAATTAAGTGAATTTAAATATTTACTGTTGATTTTATTCAGCCACAAAGTCCGCCGGCTTGGCGGTCGCGGAAAACTGTGCATTTTGACGCCACTATTGCTTTTGGTTGAACAATTAGGTACGCAACATTTCATTACACCAATTTTAAACAAATTTTGATGTAATTTATCTGATTTAACAATAGAAATAGCACACAATAAGAAACTGCAAGTAACTTTCACCGCGATAAAATTTCAGACCACAGATAACTAGTAGGCGTCGTCTGACAGTTCGTCAAACGTCATTGCATTGAACACTAGCGCTGCCTTCTTGAAATCCATGTACTACGACCTGGTAAAAGTGATTATGAACTCTATGTCCCAACTATTAATGATTAAAATTGAGTGTGGTAGATAATGTCCCCCGATTCTAGTACGGCGATTCAATAGCGTGGAATAAAGAATTTCAATTTCAATTTGAAAGCTATAGGATAGGTTGGTTGGCCGGTAGAGAATGCCACGTGGCATTAGGCCCGCCTGTTGTACCATGTTCAATAAAGTATAAAAATTAAATAAATAGGTGTTTATAAGCAAAGGACCCGAAAACACCCAGAAAAGGGCACACTGTGTCTACAACACCCTATATTATCTCGAAGCCAGTCTTCTGGGAAATCCAGCGCCATGGTCTAAATATTACATTTCGCTTGTGACTGTTTGTAGTGGACTTCATTGTTTATCGTCCAGCCCCTAGGGAACACCTCAATGCGTTTTTTAGTTACATTGTTAACTGTTTACAGGTATTTTAGCCCCGAAATGGCTGTTTCTACTTGGCTACTAACTTGACTAGGGAGGCTGTAAAATTACTCACGTATAAGAAAGTATGCATCGTCTTGCACTGCGCTCGTCAACTCGCCCGCTAAGCATGGTAAATAAGGCAGCCACAAAACTGCTGTGATTTAGCTGTGTACTTATGTAATGTTAATCACAGTGGTACACTTCAATAGATTCGATTAAGGAGCGCTAGCTAATCCTTCACAACTTTGCTAATTTGGGCAAACTGTCAACGGTGCTTAATTCAGTTTGATGTATTTAAGCACGATTAATTGACATCACATTGAATTTGAAGAAACAAAACAGAACTTCTTTAAATAACCATTTTCCGCGATCATAAAGCGTCAAACGTTCTAAATCTTAGAAGTCATTAAAATAATCTCAACTTAAAAGATTTGAGATTGGACAAAACACATTTTTGATTAAAAGATGCTGAGGTTAAATTTCGGGTCAAGTCTAAAAAGCGTTATTGTATTAAAAATATTTAGGAACGTAAAAAATTTTAAACAGAATTTTATGAAAAACGTCCTAAGAAAGATTATGGTTTAGTACATTGTAGTATTAAATTTAACAAATGAGGTAACAAATAAGGAAGGAACGAAGCAAAGTACGTATTTAGTTTAGAAGATTTATTTTCTTACAAAAGCATATTGAAAACTTTGCTTTATATTTTCCCGTTAATGTCACATTAGTTTCTATTCAAGCAACTTCTATGACGCTGCTACAAACGAATTAAAATATTTCTTATTCTTGGTGCTAATTCTAACTATAGGTATTTTTTGTGTGTGCATATCGAACATACTTAAATTTCGCATATATCCCTTGCGGGGTAAGCAAAAACGGACATTTAAGCCACGTCTGAAAAACATTTGAAATTTGGGTCATTCAGAAAATTGTGTATCACCATAGAGACAGGTTGTCAGCCCATTGCCTAAAATTGCAGTACACATGTAACTCTCGAGTCCCTTAGTCACCTCTTACGACACCCATAGAAAATAAATGCGGTGATGCTTTTGTAAGCCGACACTACTAATATTGGCGTTAATGCGGCGGCTTTGTGTGTGTGTGTGTGTGTGTGTGTGTGTGTTCATCAACCCTTAGCAGGTGGTTCAGGTGTTTATAGAGAAAGTAAACCATGGGCCAAACAATTTATTCCCCTTGGCTTAATAATGAATAAATAAAGCACCGGGTTGCATAGTATCATCCCAATGTTTGTAGTAAATTACTTTTTTAATTACTTTCTGTTGTTAGGGCTCGGTCCCCCGCCTCAGAAGAGGAAAACTGGCCCCTTAATAAGTCCATAATAATACGTACACAGGTACCTTAAACGTATGTATAAATAAGCTTTAGGTTGACTTATTTATAGTATTTTTAACACCGTGTGATGCCGGCTTAGAATAGCATCACCCCATTTCCTACCCATGGGTGTCGTCCAAGTGTTGTGTTGTCCAAGAGCCGACTAAGGGACTCGAGGGATGTGTATTGAAATTTTAGGCGATGGGCTGACAACCTGTCACTATAGTGATACACGGTTATCTGATTGACCCTCAAGCTTTTGTCAGACGTGGTGTTAATATCCGTTTTTACGGCAGTTAACGCTCTGCCTACCCCGTAAGGGATATAGGCGTGATTTATGTATGTATGTTTTTAACAGATTAAAAAACATATAATTATATCATAGAATTGCATAATATTTTAACATGTTTCCTCCTTTTCTTCTTCTGAGAACATGTGAAATTAAAGAAAATATACGGTTTACTATTTATAATGGAAAACTAAAAAGATTTATGAAACTATTATTGAGGGAAACATCGAAGTAAAATGAGGAAGAGGAAGACTAAAAAGGAGAGATTCAAAACAAATAAAAGAAAAATAATGGTCATGTCGTACAGGGAAGACAAGGAGGAGACAGAAGACAGAGAGAACTGGCGGAAACTCCACCGACAAGACCAATTATCTCAAATATTAGAAGAAGAAAAAGATTTATATGTACCGTACTGTCTAAATTGATAACCTTCCTTTTGAATTCGGTAAAAATCTCATTCCATATTCTCACAAAGGATAAAGCTTTGAAAAAGACCGACGACCGCGACGTATTGCGCAAAATTTTTCACCCAAACCCCAGATATGCAAATACTCGAGTATTATTATTTACGTTCGCCGCAGGGACACCATCTGCCCATTATCTGCCCGTCAATTCTCAACCAGTGGAGTGATGACCTAGAAAAGTCGAATCTTAATCCCTGATACAAGGGCTTCGTAAATATTCAGTATCGTTATTTTACCTCGGATGTCGATCTGAGCGACGGCTGAGAGAGAGCCTGTGTTTATGTTTACCGGATAGGGGGAGCGGAGGGGGTGGACCAGCTGAGATTCCCTCCCCCTCTCCGCCGCCCCCTCTGCCCACTGCGGAAAATCGATAGCTCCAACTTGCTCCGAAAGCCGCAGAGCTCGGTACGAATGCTTTACAGAGTGACGTCTCTCTATTATCAGATCGCTATAAATAGGTACAACCTTGGGTTTCTCACTTACTACATAATATGAAGGTAAGATATTAGCTAAAATAATTGTGTATTCAGCTTTGTGACATCATGTTTGAGTTTTAAATTAAAAGAAGAGGTCCTTAAATTTACCTGTAATAACAAATCTACCTAGTTTTTTTATGCATAGTGATTACTCAGTTAAATTTTGATACATTTGGAAAAATTATTTGTCTGTTTAAAACAGTGACTTATTATACCATGACGTAATTCCACGGATACCAGGTCAAGGTCTGATGAAAAATCCTGGAGAAATGAAGAAAACTCTACAATTTTGTAGACAAGCCAAATGGCCGTTGTAACGCCTTGGAAAGTTAGAAAAGATTTGAATCTATTTGTTTATCACATTTTCCTGAAAATTTAGGGCAATTTAATAATCATACCGAAGTACACAACAGGAGCGTTTCCCATTCATCCATATCTTACATCTATATTTATCTCATTCTACGAAGTATCGGCTAAATTGTCTTTAATTACCGACAGATACGCAATACAAGCGTAGAAAATCAAAGAAGAAAACCTGGACCAAAACATTCAAGGTATAGTGTGAGAAATGGGTGATGTCGGAGTGCCGAGCTGTCCGTTGCGTTGATTCACTGCCATGGGCTACAGGAAGACATCCAAATTAAAACCGCGGACATTCACTCGCGTGATTTATTTCTGTGAATTTTGTTAACGCAATTTAAAAATTTAAAAGAGTTAGCCACAGGAGTAGTAGTAGTAGAAGCGTACATAAATAAGTGGCGCATTAATTCATAAAGAAACATCTTTGAGCTTGAAGGAGCTATTTACGTCAGATGCGTCAGATGCAGCACCCGGCGCAGTTTCAGCACTGAAACACTTGCGTTGTGACATTCGTCTGACCTATTTAGACGACCAAAGTAGATTTGCTTTAATCTTTCTACCATTCGAGTGTTCACAAGAGTTTTTATACAATATTCTTCAGCATTATACACGTGTCTAGGTTGTTTACGAGTCTGTAATAAGCTATTAAATATTGAATTTTGATCCACTCCCCAATCAAAACTCTATTATCTCTTAATGACTTTCCTCAGAGCGTCATTCAAATCTCGACATCATTCAAGAGTCGACGAAAATAATATACAAATGAAATTGAAAACATATTCTTCAAGTCTAATTTGTATCTTCACAAAAACAGATGAATATTGTGTTAATTGCTTCACTTTGAGCCCGTAAAGGACGCCACAGTCGTAGCACACTCCGGCTAAAACGGCGTGAAATTATGAAATTCTCGTGACCTATTTCCTAAGCTTAGGTAACTTTGGACGAGGCGACAGCTTTTAGTTAAGTTCGTGTCAATGCTAACGAGTCGAATAAGACTTATAAAAGTTTACGCAAGGTGTTTAGGGGTTTATACTTCAGTTCTATTTATACCTTGGTAAAGTTTGGATTGTGTGGCAACTACTAATAAAATACATAGATAAACAGCAGAAGAAGAAAATAAGGATGCAGAAAAACAAGAAACTAGAAGAAAGCAAAAGCGGCCTTATCGCTTTTAACGATCTCTTTCAGGCTGCCTCCACGGTAAAAGAGTCATTATCAAAAGCTTAGCAAAAGAAAATATAAATCCGAACTAGGTGTTTAGTTTTAGCATTTATTAGCTTAAATATCGAATAATAGTCATAATACTTGTTGACATAAAGTTAATAATCTAAGAATCTTTAAAATTTTCCACATCATTCAAATTTTCAAAAAAAGACTTAAGATCTAAAGGTAGATTCTAAATCTAAATCATTTAATTTTTTGTCAGGGCCCTGGTGTCCGGACTTTTCAACTGACTACTAGACAACTAGTAGGCCTCTTTCGTAGTTTTGTAACAACCGCAATTGAGTAATCAATCATCGACGGCTAAGCCTTTGGAACTTTTTTAATAGAAAATCGTTATCAAATATAATTAAACTGTGGACTAATTCACTAGGTGATAAATTGTCAATTATGTGTCGTTGTTGTTCCCTCAGGAATCGAACCAGAGACTTTCGGTTCCTTAAGACCAAACTCAGCATGCAAAACAGTCAAATTAACATATACCAAAAGAACATCAATATTATATTTGCAGACATTATTTAGGAGTATTAACTTTACATTTACCCTACTCAAACAAAGCAAGAAATCCAAGACCAAACATGTCCATTTGGCACTTGGCACTTGGCACTGCGGCAGACGAGATAGACAGCTTCAAAGCCGAGGCCTTAGCCAAGACTGTGTAGTGATAAACTCGATAACTTAGCCGATTTGATAACTTAACTACACATACACACACGGACACAAATGGCACACAATTGAGTTATAACAAGGCTGCCACAATAAAACATCGTGTTAAAAGCAAATCCAGAATTTCTAAACTGGTTTAGGAATATGGCAAAACGAGGATCATGAGCTACTTTTTCCTAATCTTGATTTTGCCATTTCACTGCGTCATATACAAGGTATACATGGTGTAAAAAAATTAGCTAAGAATATTTTAAGGGGTGAACCAGTACGTGAAACTGAACAACTTTCCCCAAGGAACATAGGTCGAAATATGAAAAAAAAATTTGGCCCTCCCATACAAATTATCCCGCCCGGGTAACACACTAAGTATGGGAGGGTCAAATTATTTTTTCATATTTCGACCTATGTTCCTTGGGGAAAGTTGTTCAGTTTCACGTACTGGTTCACCCCTTAAAATATTCTTAGTTAATTTTTTTACACCTTATATACCTAGACTAGCTGTTACCCGCATAAGTGGTGATAAAAACTATCCTATGTGTTAATCAATGTTACTTTCTATATGTATGCCAACTTTTATTACAATCAGTTCAGTCGTTTTTGCGTGAAGAACAAACATACAAACTTTCGCATTTATAATATTAGAAGGATAGCACTCTGACATATCTAGACATAGGTCACTTTGACATAGGTCATCTTAAACTGTTAAGTATGAGAACCGCGACCTGCCAAATAATATTTAAAAAAGTTAGAGGTGAATTATACATTCATTGTACATAAAAACTCAAGTACCCTTGTCAAAGAATATACAGGGTTATTTTTTAGTCAGTGCGCAAACTTATACCATGATATCAGAATCGTTAATACTTAGGACATTTTAGGCAAATAAAAAAATATGATTTATTTTTATAATTTTTTTATTTTTGTCTGCCTCATAAAAAATAAATCATGGACACACTGCTTTTCAATCGGGGGTGCGTGAAAATGGCAACAGCGCTCGCGCAGCGCACCCTTCAGTCAGTTTCAGTTCAGTTCTCGCTTTGATTCCGTCGCGGGCGGGCGCGCACCTGTGTGACACTACTTTTCCCGCCGATCCCGAATTGATTTCGCGATGTCGAATTTTACGTTTCGCGAGTTTTACGAAATGGTGCGTTCGTACTTTTTAAGTGGGGAAAATACCCGAGCACCCCAATGAATGTATGTAAGAACATTCCTCAACGTTATGCAGCGGCTGTTGGATCACGGGCAGTTTACTGTAAGTAACTGTTAATTAAACGACTATTGTACTTAGCTACCTACTGCCTACCTAGTGTTCTAGGTAAACTTTTCATTTTGACGGTCCTAAGCCCGTAAAAGTATGAAGGGAAAATTGGAATCATCTTTTTAAAGGCTCAGCTACACAAGACCGGCGCGCGATAGCCGCGTTCCGGCCATACGATTTTTTTTATGAATGCCCGATCAAATCACACCCTGTTATTTTTGTGTGAGTAGACCGTTTTTAATCTTTATTTCTAAATAACCACTCAAGGTTAGTTCACACTGACGTAGTAGCAACATTTTAGTGGCCTAATCAACTTTGACTGTCATACTTTACTGAATTTTTCGCTCCACTCTCATAAGCGCACAAAATTGCCGTTTACTTTACTTTAAATGCAGTTGTACTTTAAGGATAATTCGGTTAAAATCATCGAAGGGCAGGCACGCGCAATACGAGCTACCTCATATCATCAGTGTACATAAAGCTTTCTAGCAGTGCAGATGAATTTCCCGCCACGCCGTGCCGGCGCCCGCGCCGGCGTCAGATTTCTTCTAAAAATTGAACCGTAGTAGGCGCCACATGTCTGGCGCTGTAAGACGCGGTGACTAATCGCGACGTTGTCAAACCATCACAACACAACCTCTGTTGTATGCAGGTTGTGTAGGCTTTTTAGGTACTATCAGCAACGGCTCCAGTTGCCATTAAAGTCTTTGCTGGTTATTTTTAAAGAATATTAGAAAAACCTTTGAATGTTGATCTTTTAAAATGGGTATCAATCTTTTCTGGTTATTCTTGTTAACTGTAAGAAAAACCATTCTAAGTTGATCACGTAGTTGGTTACTCGAGGTGCTGTACAATCCCGAGTTACCGTTATGGATTAAACATTTACATGTTTTGCTTATGCTAGTAGTAGCTGCTAGTTCTTAACCAAACTGGGAAAAATCCAACTACCTGATTAACAAAATAATCTTGTCTCTCCGCATAAACTAGAAACAGGTACCATCAAATCAAGAGACCAACTTTCGAACCACTACACCACGGAGGCAGTTTAAGTGTAGGTACTTGTGAGATAGGTACTTAGTTGTTGTAGGTATCACCCGCACGCACCCCGGTACCAATAGCGGTCATTAACCTGGACTGGTCATTGACCTGTGCTGTAGGTAGAAGCTAGAACACAGTCAGCTGATAGGTATAACTGGGCCGCGCGCTACGTTGCCAAACCGAATGATAGCTAGTGAACCTAATAGGGTGATCCACACTTACGTACGATCCTAGGATAAGTTTAAGTGCGATTATTTCAATTTTTTTGTTTTAAGTCAGGTGTAAAAAATAAATACATATTTTCTAAGGAGAATGGGCAAAAATGTATGGAACGTGGTACCCGCCCCAATGGACGTAATTTATGTGTCACTGGAAAGGTACAAATACGTAGAATGATAACAACCAGGGCGCCAGTCTCTATTTTTTGTCCCAACAGTATTTTTTTTAATGTCTAAGTTGTGTTTGGTTTGTGTTATTTGTTAATCTATGGGTCAATTGTTCTAGTACTCTATATCTAATAATTACTCGCGTTTATGGTTGTAAAAATAATTCTTATTAGGTAAATCCGTAGGACGCCCTCCGGCCAGGGCCCAAAGTCTGCTAAACAAAAATCGTTCCAGTTGAGTGTTAATGGCCTGTCAGTGTGATAGTTTTGGTCATTTCGTATTCTGCTAACAGTTTAAAGTATAGAAAATCACAGTGGCATTATAATGACAGTGGAGTGTCTTTGGCATTGCATACATACATACATAAATCACGCCTCTTTCCCGGAGGGGTAGGCAGAGACTACTTCCTTCCACTTACTACGATCCTGGCATACTTCTTTCGCCTCCTCCACATTCATCAATCTCTTCATGCATGCTCGTCGGTTTAGGGTACTCTTGACCTGACCTTTCTTTAGCACGTCCCCGATTTGATCGAGGTACGTTCGTCGAGGTCTTCCCCTTCCGACGTTCCCATCCACACTTGCCATATACACCTGTTTCGTTAATCTTCTTTCGTTCATCCTCTCTACATGACCAAACCATTTAAGCATACCCTTTTCTACACCAGTCACTACGTCTTCTTTTATACCACAACGTTCCCTTATCACGCTATTCCTTATCCTGTCACTCAATTTTACGTCAACCATACTTCTTAACGCTCTCATTTGTACTGCATTTATTCTACTTTCATGCTTTTTCTGGTCTGCCCGCAGTTTGCCTACTTGTACGTTTTGCCTACCGGCGCGATTCGCCAACTCGCTTTGCGCCTACTAGCGTATTTAGCCTACTTAAGCGGTTCACCACCTGCGCGGTTTGTAAACTGTCATGATGTACAGTGATAATAAAAACTCTTTTGTCAAAGTATCAGGCATGTAATTTTTTTTCATATTTGCCTTCGTTCTGTCAGATTGTGTCTGATGCGCCATTGTTTACTGCCATAAATATCGATCGTGAAAAACTGTAAAGTTCCGTACCTAACGCGATAATTCCTCATCCAAAATCATTCAAAAATGGATATTCACGGAAGTAGTGGTTCTTCATCTGATATGAATATATTTGAAACCAGTACTACTACATTAGAAATGAATTACCCAGGTAGCAGTATTTGCCCCCTTGAAATGAATATGCCAGGAACCAGTAATTCTCCACGAGAAATGAACATCCCAGGAGGCAGTAGCTCTTCACCGGATATAATTTTTGTAAAAAGCAAGAGGGGTGGGGACGTACTACTCCGGGCTGGTCATCGTTACCTCTTTTCAAAAAGAAACATAAATGACTCTAGTATATGGCGATGTACGGATCGGTCATGCCCGGGAAGTTTGACATTAGGATCCGATAAAAAAAGTATACATCGTGAAAAGATGCATACTTGCATCCCAAATTACTGTGCAAACGTCGTTGAACAAACAATGGACAAAATAAAAAAGCGAGTGAGTAAGGATTTTGTTGGTTTAAAGCGTATTTATGATGAGGAGACATTGCACTTGAAAATTCAACATGATTACGTGGAAGCATTGCCTCATTTTAACCAGAAAAAAGATACCATGCGGCGAGCAAGAAATAAAGCTTTGAATGTGGCTAAAACAACATTTGATGCCCTCAAAAATGTTGAGCTTCCGGAACTTTTCATAAAGGATTTTTTAATTATTGATGATGATGAAGACGGTAACAGAATGTTAGTATTCATGTTGAGGGAAATGGAAGGCATGCTGGAAAAAATGACCATATTTTTCAGTGACGGAACATTCAAATCCATTCCGAACCCGTTCGCACAACTGTACTCAGTTCATGGGGACTTCAAAAGTACAGATTCTTCGACCAACATATTACCAATATTTTTTGCATTTCTTGCCGACAAGACGGAGCAAACATATGTAAGACTATTCAAACTTATAAAGGAAAAACTACCCCAATTCAATCCCTTACACTTCAAAACGGATTTTGAGATTGCCGCAGTTAATGCTATACGTATAGTGTACTCTAACGTGAGCATAACAGGCTGTTTCTTTCATTTGGGCCAAGCTGTTTGGAGAAAGGCACGCTCATTAGATATTTCTGAAACGCAAGAGAATGTGAAACATATTTCTAAATGCATTGCGCTGGCACATCTACCAGTTGATATCATTCCTGAGGCTTGGCCTCATGTAATAAAAGGATCACCAAGTGAATTGAAGAGTTTCAATGAATATTTTGAGAAGCAATGGTTGAGTGAAAAAAATATAGCAATTTTAAGCTGCTATAACGAGCGACACCGCACTATTAATAGCCTAGAGGGATGGCACTTTAAAATCAACAATCTATGTCACCGAAAAAAAACAACACTCATCCAGTTAATCGAAATTCTCCGCAATGAATCTATAAACAGCATATTTGAAATGTACAGGGCTGAAGCATACTTGATTAACAAGAATCGGTTAAAAAATGCTCTTGAAAAAGAAAAGCGCATTGTGAAAATAGTTTCAGACTATCTAAACTACGAGATATCTTTAGAAAGCTGCTTAAAATCATTATCCCGTATAAACTACTAAAAAATAAAAATACTGGTATACTTTTATTCCATAACGTAGTACCTATAACTAACTAAGGTAGTGAGTGAATTAAAATGTGTTAATTTTTAGTTGTGTTCATTGTTTTTCATTGATTCTCAAATATATTTTCTGTTTCAACTGTTTATATTTGTTTATATTATCCACAAAGAAACTGACAATCTAGCATGTTGCATGCGTAGTCACCTAAAATATAGATCTCGTGAAAACATACCATTTTCACAAATAAACTGCGGGTCTAGCATGCACGGTTTCGGAGATAAACGGGGTTTTAGTTTGACAGCTGTCACCTAAAATGTAGATCTCGTGAAAACATACAACTTTTCCCAAGAAAGTAGTAGTCTAGCATGCACGGTTTCGGAGATAAACGGTGTTTTAGTTTGACAGCTGTCACCTAAAATGTAGATCTCTTGAAAACATACAACTTTTCCGATGAAAGTAGTAGTCTAGCATGCACGGTTTCGGAGATAAACGGGGTTTTAGTTTGACAGCTGTCACCTAAAATGTAGATCTCGTGAAAACATACAGCTTTTCCGATGAAAGTAGTAGTCTAGCATGCACGGTTTCGGAGATAAACGGGGTTTTAGTTTGACAGCTGTCACCTAAAATGTAGATCTCGTGAAAACATACAGCTTTTCCTAAGAACGTGTTTCAGAGGGCATGTTACTACAGCTTGCTTTTTGGGGTCGTCACTTAGCGCGGCGTTCAATCCTTCTGACTGGACCATTTGCGAACTGGATTGGATTGGATATTCAACATTCTGCAAATTCAAGTTTATGAGATTCAACAAGGATTCAACACTTTGCAATTTAACTCACACGAAATTCAACTTTATGCAAATTCATGGTCCGAAAAGACGATAATAGGTATATTATAACATACTAATTCGATATTGTACCCGTACTTTGACATCATTTATTTTGTAAACTATTCCTGCCTTCCGACATTTTGTATGAAAAAGTTGAATGTTTTTGTACTTAAGTGTACAATTTATCTGAAGTTTAACAATCGCGCAGGTGGCGAATCGCTGAAGTAGGCTGAACACGCGAGTAGGCACAGAGCGAGTTGGCGAATCGCGCCGGTCGGCAAATAGGGCAAGTTGGCATACCGCGCATACTCCCTTTTTCTGCCATACCCAACTTTCACTCCCATACATAAGTGTCGGAACTAACACCCCTCTATGCACAGCCAGACGAGCCTTATCAGAGACTTTCTGGCTGTTCATAAAAGCGTGCAACGCTCCATTCACCATGTTGCCGGCATTCACCCTTCTTTCGATGTCACTTTCACACTTTCCATCTGATGTGAACATGGAGCCCAAATACACAAACTCTTTCACTTGTTCCACCCTCTCTTCTTCTATCATAATTTTACACTCTGTCATATTTTCCTCTTTCTCAAAAACCATTGCTTTCGTCTTACTTACATTCACTTTCATTCCTTTCTTTTTCAAAGCCTCATTCATAATATTTACCATCTCCTGCAACCCTTCAGCCGACGACGCAAGGATAACTTGGTCGTCAGCATAGAGAAGACATTTGACGAGTAAACCATTCATTCTCAGACCACATTCACTCTCTTTCAAATCTTCCAAACAACTATCCATGAACAGATTGAACAGCCACGGTGACGCAACACATCCCTGTCTAACACCTTTCTCGATGTTAAAAAGTTCAGTGTACGCCCCGTTTATCCTGACACAAGCCCTGGAATCCTTATATAAGGATTTCAGTGCTCGTATCAAGATACTGCTCACCCCATGCATGGATAGTGCCGACCACAATTCCTTCCTCACCACTCTGTCATAGGCCTTTTCCAAATCTACGAACGCGCAATAGACTTTCTGGTTTTTGGCCAGGAATTTTTCAGCTATGCAGCGCAAGGAAAAGACCTGATCCGTAAATCCCATCCCCTTACGAAATCCTGCCTGAGCATCCCATACTTTCTCATCCGTTTCGTTCATCACTCTTTCAATCAACACCTTTGCATACAGTTTGCCGACGACACTGAGGAGGCTTATACCGCGGTAATTTTTGCAGTCCAGCTGTGACCCTTTTCCTTTGTATAATGGCACTATTACAGCTTTGCACCAATCACTTGGCACTCGACCGCTTCTCCAACAAAGGTTAAAAAGGAGGTACAGCTGACTAGCCACAACGCCTTCGCCAGCCTTCAGCATTTCGACCGACACCCTATCATACCCTGCAGCTTTACCATTGCAAGGGTAAAAAATAAGGCAATCCTTGCCCTGATGGACCGACGACTTGAAAAAAGTGTCCGACAGTGACTGGATGGCAAAAACGGGAGATCGGGCCTTGTGGCGCACCTTGCTCCCCCAAAGTGCGCCATAAGGCCCGATCTCCCGTTTTTGTCCAGCAGTGGACTGCAATAGGCTGAAATGATGATGATGATGAGATAAATCCATAAGAACCATTTGATGTGGATCAATCGTAAGATAGATTACCGACTTTCTCAGTCCTCGTGTCAGAGTTATTGAATAATCTATAACTGATATGCCTCTTCTAACGACTACTATTCTAGCAAGGACTAGAATTATCTTGTCGTTGAAAAATCCAAAGAATATACTTTAAAGTCAGATGTTTACAGCCTACAACTCACTAATAAATCTAGTAACAACAACACTAAGTTGTCCCCTGGAAGAATTGAACCCCTAGGTTCCGGTTCAAGACCATGAATAAGTTATAACTTCTTTCAACTGACTAAAGTTAAGTTAAATGAAGTAAATGTGTACTTACTTCTAAAACAGCATTTTCTTGAATATATCTTGTAAATGTCCCCTGATCTGCTTAAGATGACTTATTTTATATATATAATGTTGCTTTATAGAATTAAAATCGTATAACTTCTCGTGAATAATGATATATTGTTAAAACGAAAAAGAAAAGAAAAAACTAAAAAGAAAGTAAATGAATAATGATATATTGTTAAAACGAAAAGAAAAGAAAAAACTAAAAAGAAAGTAAATGAATAATGATATATTGTTAAAACGAAAAAGAAAAGAAAAAACTATAAAGAAAGTAAATGAATAATGATATATTGTTAAAACGAAAAAGAAAAGAAAAAACTAAAAAAAAGTAAATGATAATTTTTATAAAATCTGCATTGTGTTTATCATAATATCACGAATGGGACTAGGATTTGGGACAAGTCGTCATAGTAAATATTATTGGTCATAATAATAACTATTAATCGCCACCACAATTATTGCTATTGGAAGGGGTACCAAATCGCCCATTCTCCTTTGATAACCATTACGTATGTTGAAGCTGCGCACTGACTAAAAAATAATCCTGTATATTACTTAGAAGTAGCGACAGTAAAATTAATAAATTCCAACTTAAATCAGATTTACTGGCAGCATTTTAGTCGATAGGTAAAAGCGACAACAATGTCTCATTAGTAAAATAGAAAGCATGCTCAGGTTTAGTGCTTTATCTATTCCTATCACGCGAGCCAATTTAAGCGCCCCGGGCCGTAACTTGAGTGCATTCCTCATAAAATGCAACTGGTTCAAACTTGGATTTGACTTTCTAAATGGTTAATACGTGTATTGCGTACATTTCCGTATTCCATGATAATTTTTAAAAATTGTTTCCATGTATGCTTGCGATATACACATACACATATCACGCCTATAATCCCTTGCGCCACGCTTATAATCCTTAAAAACGGACATTTACGCCACTTATTTGACAAATATTTGAGGGTCATCGGGTATATTGTGTATCGCCTTAGTGACAGGTAGTCAGCCTATGGCCTAAAATTGCAATACACACCCTCGAGTCCCTTAGTCGCCTCTTCGTAGTTCGACTCCAAAAGGAAAGAAATGATGAATGCCGGCATACAATAGCATCACCCCATTTCTTACGATATACTAACAGTTGAATGGGTTGGTTCACTCCTTGACGGGATCGTGAAAATTACTAGTAACTCCACTATCATACTGGAAATATAATTAAAAGATGTGTTCAAAGAATATAATAACATAGTCATGGTTTCAAGCACTTTTTCTTTTTTGAATAAAACTGAGCTCCTTCATTTATGCATTGCATTGATAAGCAGAGAGGAGATACGCTTTATGCAACAAGTTTTAATATTGCAGCTATATTTCGTGGGTAAGTCGTAGAAATATCGGCACATTTAAATCGCTTGGTAGTCGTAAACTCGAGATTTCGCAGATATAAATCTTTCAAGTGAAGATGAATCCCCGGCACTCCGAAATGATACATAAAATATTTACCGCAACTCAGAAATGCAAGCGGTTTTTCACTTTGCTGAATTTTTCGATCCGCTTCTAATTCAAGTTTTTGACTATTGAAAAATTCATAATGATTTTAATTTGGATCTCGTGAAAATGCGGAAAATGGAACAAACTCTCGTGAAAGAAGTTTGCTGTTTTCAAATTTGGATGTCATTGACAACCAAGGAATCACCGAAAAAATTTATAACTCTAACCTGTAATTTAGAAGTAAGTATCAGTAGTTTGAAGCACATTATTCAAAAATCGGCAACTATGGATAAGTATTATCTTCTGAACAGGATAATCAATTTCAAAAGTTTTATATAGGCATCTTTTTTTAAAGATAAGAACGAAATTTCTCCAACGTGTTTTAAGTTACAAGCTAGCTATTATTATTTTTAAAAAGGGTTCAGTATTCTGTTTTTCTCTTGTGGCTCATCGAGTCGTCCAACGACCCGCAAACTGGTGTCAACGTTTTAGCATTACTACCATGAAAAGCATTTTATAAAGTTGCATGAGTGATTGATCTGTGAAAGGAAATTTTTGGCACTTAATCTACATTTTACCACGCAGCTGATATTTCACTACAAAAAATGTATAAAACCAAAGTCACATGAATGGGATTCCACGTCTGAAGCCCAAATTTTTAGGTATTTTAAACTTTACCAATTTTTTATAAGAAGAAAGAAACTCCAGTAGATACATACCTGCAACAAAACGATATATACTTAAATACATTGTCAAGTTTTATCAAATTACTCGCAAATTCTGCTCTAGTTTGCTCAATCTCATGGTACGTCTGGAAAGTTTTCAATCTCATATTTCAGTTTACATGTAGAAGACTTGCGTAAACACGAGTTTTCTTATAATATTTATGAATATAACATTATATTAGATTACAAAATACATTCGTTTTTACAAATATGAAAGTTTTGTTTCCTAAGCAAGGCAATGTTTCAGAAGTTTTTTTCTAATATATTCGTATCCAAATCTTATTCCACCGTCCGAGACTCTGCCACGGGGACACAAATTACCGTGGCAAACCTGGAAATCTCTAAACAGGTTGCGAACGCAGGTTGGCCGCTGTAGAGAAAACATGGCGAAGTGGGGCTTCATTGACCAAACGCAAGTGCTCTGCGACTGTGGAGCCCCATCGCAATCTATGGCGCACCTAACATCATGCCCTCTTTTGCCAGTCTCTTGCAGCAAAGACGATCTGAACTTGGCTACTGAGAATGCCATTGCGGTCGCCAAATACTGGCAGTTAAAAATATGATTATGATTCATTGACACGATGAAGAAGAAGATCCAAATCTTATCTTATCTAGCCGTCGGGATCCCACTGCTGGCCAAAGGCCTCTCCCCTTCTTCCACTGTTCGCGATCCTGTGTCTCCACATACCAATCTTTGGAGAACCCATCCAGTTCGTCTCGCCATCTGCGTTTGGGCCTCCCGCGAAGACGTCAGTCGGCTGTTGGCTCCCAATTTGTGGCGGTTTTAGGCCATAGTATGTACTTATGCAATATTTTATCAATTTCATTAATCAAATCAATGCCCAATCAGTCAGAAAATATATCTTTGGTGTAGGTATTCAAAAGACTATTATACTAAGGACAAAGAAAAAATTATATCTAAAAAGTAAAAAGGTATTTAAAAGTAAAAAGGTATTTATTTGAAAAAATCTTAACATGTTTGTGTTGAGACTTCCCAGTAAGTAGTCTTTATCTAAATAAATAGTTTTCCTTAGTTTCCCGTACTAAGCCTTTTCCTTCAATCGTTATGTTTATTTTCTTTTTCATACAATGAAATTTCCATTTATCTTTTATTTATTTACTTATTGCAAGTTACATTAAAGTATAAAAAGTTGTTACATATATTTCGAATTCAAATGTGACGCCCTGTAAGGGCGCAGCAATGAAGGAGAGGCGGACGGCACACACAATTATTAAATTAAATATTTACATCTTAATAATTAAAATACCATTATAGAAAAAATGCTATTAAAATTCAGTTACATCAAAGTAAAAAAAAATACCAAGGAAGAAAATAAAAATACAAAGAAGCGCAGTCAGAATTAAATATCTCTAAGTAGCTATTTGATTATTTTTAAATGAAACATGCACGAAACGAATAACAAGTAAGTGGATACTACTATTATAAAGTTCCCCTCTATAAAATATCTGATGAATTTTAAGTCTGTAATTTGTAAATTGAGAAAGGTATCAAAAATATTTCGTTAGTGTGTAAATAGAAAGTGATGCCACACATCCTAGTTAACATACACATATCATATCACGGCTTTAATCCATTGCGGGGTAGGCAGAGCATAAACAGCCGCATAAAACGGTCATTCACGCCACGTCTGACAAACATTTGAAGGTCATCCGGAAAATTGTGTATCGCAATAGTGACAGGTTGTCAGCTTATCGCCTAAAATTGCAATACACATCCTCGAGTCCCTTAGTCGCCTCTTACGACTCCCACTGGCAAGAAATGGGGTGATGCTAAGCGGGCAACACACAACTAGCTAATATTAATAAAAAGATCAATACTCTCGAAACCAAATGAATAAGCTCTACAATCATCAATCCTCATACATTGAGGGATAAGGTAGTATAACTCTGTATGTATACAGGGCCGGCTGTAGATTTATGACAGGGTGGGCGGCACGCGAATGGGTCGTCAGTTTCCATTTTATCGCCCCTGTCCTTGGTGGGCAGACGCACTAACGTGTTAACAAGCTGCCAATTCACTGGCAGAAAAGCTATTATTGTTGCATTTGTGACTCTTGTTAATGTGCCTGTTAAACTTTGAATCCAAGCAAGATTTGTTTTGAGAAAGTAATAAAAAACTTAAATTATGGCCTTTCAAACAAGTAACGTATGATATTGCGGTATTTCACTGCCAGTCCGCAAAAAACTACCTATGACACCCGCACGGCGATGTCGTTTTTATGCAACAACTATTTTCATCAGTAATAGGGAACAGTCAGTAAATACCACAAAATCGAGCAGCACATTTGATAACCACCTAAATTAGAACGACCAATTTTGGCACGTACCTATTCTTATTTATGAAGATACAAGTTTAAAAAAACATGTAAGCAGTCAAAATAATGCCTCACCCATATACTAACTTTAGGTGTACCCTGACCTGAGCGGATCTATCCCCGGTGTAAATCAAACTGATAGAAAACGTGGCCCCTTTCAACCGGCCCTGACATAGGTATTAATCATTCAGAATATATCCTTTACCCCATGCATTTTACGCTGATGTGACCTAGTTTTTGCCTTGAACCCTCGATCTGGAGGACGAAAGATTTATTTGCATGAAGGAGAACTGATGAAAATATTCTCAATTTTCAGGAAAATGTATGACGGCGCGTTTAAGCCGTCGCCATCATTGAATTGTGTAAGGACAACTTAAAGAAAATATACCCTTTCCAACAAAAACATTTATAAATTGATTGTGGAACCTTCCGCTTCTTCTTCTTTAGAGTCGATATTCAACAATCAGTTAGATTTTTTTTTTCCAACTCATACCATTCAACCAGAATAGAAATCTGAGAGGACCTCACTAAAACTGTCACGCTCCTCGAGTACAAGCAATTCCAGGCACCACTTTTTGCCAAATCGTGTAGTGGACTCGTGGAACAAACTAAAGCAATCAGTGATCAGTGCTCCCTCAGTGAACTCATCCAAAAACAGACTAGACAACTATTTTACTCAAGTGCAGTGATTTACACGCATCAGCACAGTGTGCTGCTAGTGTATTACAAATAACAATAATAATAGAGTAGGTAACCAATGTGCCTATACCTGTATACAGTAAGTACCCTGACAGCTCTCAGTTTTTAGGCCCACTGTGGCCTGTAAAATAAACTTTGCAAATTTTGTCTTCAATAGCACAGGTGACCCGAGCAGATGACCTCTGGGGTACTGCGCCCTTTTCAAAGGGATTTTCCATGCCGGCACCCAATTACGTATGAAATAAGGGTCTGACTTGCAGAGTTTCATTAACATATTTACATTTTCCCTTAGCGGTCTGGGATGAGAATTTTGAATATTAAATAATAGGTAAAGTCAATATAGGTACAGGAATGGTGAAAGGTATACATACATTATACATAGTCCCAAAGTTACCTAACCGAAGAAAAACAATGTGTTTAAATTAAGTCTTTGAGAAGTGACCTGAGTGACATATGATTTGGTGTTCCACAGGGAAGTGTTCTCGGACTAACCTTATTTCTCACTCACCTTACACAGCCCTCCGAATACTGCTACCTAGAGTGCATGAAGACCATGCTACTTAACAACTTTCCTCTAGGAACATATGTTAGGAAACGACAAAAATATTCAGCCTCCCATAAAAATTCACGATCAGCTGACTGCATTTACTTTGGGAAGTACCAACATTTTTTGACGGTTCCTGAAATAGTTTTTTATGAGAATTTATTCAGTTTCATGGTCCGAATGCACCCTATCAGTCAGTCAATATTCATAAGACTGTCCCTTACACTCTGTATAAACGATATGGTTACATTACCTGTTCTAAATGCAGACATCATATGCTGCGCTGCCGATACAGTAATTATTTTTCTCAAACATGCTAGGAAATGCGTTCATTTCTTTCAAAAAAAGAAACCGCGAAGTTTCACATTGTTTGTCACGTCTCAGATCACGCCAGCAAAGTTGTATGGAAATCCTTTGCTGGTGTCCATTAAGATAAATTCGTTATACGCTAAACCCACATAATTTGATTTCAAAATTATCTCGATGACTCTCATAGAAACGGAACGTAATTTTGTATGAAACAGGTAACTAAAGACGAGGCTGTATGATGTGAAGACCCTTGCCTGTCCAGAATTAAATAAGAAAAGAATGAACTAAACATTTAGTATGGCTGAATATTACGTAATACTGTGCCTTACAGGCGAATTTATTTTAAAAAATTACAATTGGTGGAAAAATTGTAAATATTTATTTGTTTCGTTGTGTTGTGGCCGCTAAAGTAACAAAATAAAATGAGTACAGACGAAAGTGATATAGAAATGGATTGCACGCCGCCAAATATAAGGGCTGACCCATCAACCGACACAGCAAACAAATATTAGCGTGCCTGGAAAAGCAATTAATTTTTCTTTTAATAATTGCCCACATACATATGACTAATATTACGTTTAACATAAATTAAAAACAACTTTTATTTCCTAGCCTTTTTTTGAGAAAAGCACTATGTAAGCCTCGGGGAAAATTACTTTGCTTGACTTGTATAATTGAAGTCTCGTCCAGCAAAGTCTTATTTTCCATACCTCGACAACAATGTACTATTATTTTCCACCTCGATATTGCTCCAGGCACCAGCCAGGAGCAATGTCGAGGCGTAACTGGAATTAGCAAAGCTGTTATACCCTACTGGCTAGATCAGAACCTCTTGATGCTTAACAGCACGGAAATGAAATTTCATTGTTTTCATAAAACTGTTGCTTCTTCCCCGACTTCTTGTGAACATATTGTGGTGCGACGATGGAATCAGCAATCAAAGTCTCGGAGTCGAAACTTGTGATTGCCCATATAAAAAGAACTAAATCCATCAGATTTTTTGGCGTGATTGTAGATGATACTTTTCGAGAACGCATACAGCTCGTTGCCAAAAGAACGCGCGAACTTAATAATGAGACCACTCAGAAAAGTTGCTAAAAAGGAGGTATACCAATTGCCAATAGACAGAATGGAGAGGTGCAGATTAAAAAAGGACAAAAAGGGTAGCTACCTGCCTGGTCAGGTAATGTGGCCAGGGTAACCAGTCGGTCACCTGGAGAGGATTGGAAGTAGTATTTATCCAGCGCGCAGTGAACACTTCGATACCGCGTTGCAGTTACATTGTTCTGTCACGTGGCGTCATCTTGCGGATATGTTAAGACTGGTAGTAAGCTCCCAGAGGTCGCTACAGTAGTACCCCTTAAAATCCGTCACTATTACTCTTTGCCAATCAGTTCTATGTTACGGCATCCAGGCTTGGAGAGGTGCTACTTCTACGAATCTCATGGTTTATTACGCTAAGATGCTGAAACGAAGGGTTTTCAGAGCACCTGTTCAGAAAACTCGTACCACTTTCACCGTTTATGTTTCCACATATATTTAATGAAATGTTTAAGGTTTGTGATATCAGAGATCAATCAGTACCCGAAACAAAATTAAAAGTTAATAAGCTAATTGTGACGTGGGCCTATACGGAAGCCGAGCTAATTTTAAATGTGTTATCTTAAATATTATGAATTTATTATCTTCGGCTCACTTTGCAACTATCACAAACACTCACTTATTTCTACACCTTACATAAACTCTCTTATTTTTATTATCTTTTAATTATTATTAAAATTAGGCTCGCCTTGTGCAATGAATATTTAAAAAAAACAATATATTTGTATTATTTTTTATTATGAACATAATTAATTATCAATCATTTTGTAATAAGTCATTTTCAAGTAAGATTTTTTTATATCACGTTTTTAATTTTTCTAAAATGTCAATGCTATTCGTTTTAAAATCTGTGCATTTCATATCAATTATATAAAGTTAATCTGAATTTTATTTGTCTATATTTTATCCAGTTGGTATGGGTATGGGATAGACGGTTGAGACCAGAAGCGGATAGTCAGACCTGCTGCCCTTTGTACCACATATCACAATACTAACATTCTAGTAGCTTCCACCCCTGCATCTCGATTATTTTGTATGGCTTTGTGATTCGTCTCACAACAAAAAACAGGCTAAAAATAAAAGTGGAATATAAAACAGATATTTCCGCAAAATAGGACAAAGTAATGTGGGTCGATAGGTACAACTGAGTGGGTAGAAGGATGCTGTATCAGTAAACGGTTGCGATATCTACGTGAGCTGAATGAAATACGCTTCCTTCGTACTTGCTCACTCGTCAAATAAATAACGTGCCTACCTAAATCGACAATACCCACTAGGGGATGGAAACCGGCATTTCGAAAAACCGGAATATCGGCACGCTTTTACGATATTTCAATTTCAGTTTTTGCGATTTATGATCGTTAAAACTGGTTTTGGAAAAAGAGGTATTTTATGTTTTTGTACATAGTTCGGGACATAACCATTGAAAATAATCTGCAACCTGTTTGCAAGCATTTTGTCACACAAATACCTAGGATCGGGTAACGACTACCGCGAAAACATCCTGAAGTCAGAAAAATATTGATCGGGAAGACATATTTACTACCTATGTTTATCATTACCAAAAGTGGATTTCAAAACCGAAATTCTGGCATTGAGCTTTAATACCGAAACTCAAAACGGTTATTGAGAACCTTCCGATTTTACATGCCCAAATACTGACCCGCCTTAATACTCGTATTTTTTCAGAGATGAGAGTGTGTTAATATAAGTTAAATATTGCTAGGTATGCAATTTTGTGCAATGAAACACGATCACACTCACAACCTCCCTATTGTTCTCTGTATCGATTCAATTCAATTCAATTTATTCAACAAATTACCACATATGGTGTAGTTGCACAATGTTTACATTATGTATGGAGTATTACAATTCAAAATTCGATGTCTTTTTATTTAATCGTATGGCAATGGTACTCAAGAAACATCATTATAAGTAACAATAAACTGCAAATCTATAACTAGTCCTTTAAGCCATTTTATGGCGTCGTCGTTTAGGTTGATCAGGTCATCAGGTGGTCTGGGGTAACAGGTATTGGGGTATTCAATGTCTTTATTACAGACGACAAATCAGCTATTCAATTAACTGGTCACCTGTTATTTGCCAACTATCAAAATGGCCAAGTGGCTTTCCTGACTATACGAGTTTAGCCCTCTACGTTTCGGCTGCCTTAGACAGCCTTCTTCACTAAAGTCGACAGATCACATACTCGTACGCCTGCCGTCAGCTGTGATTGCCGGTTGTGTTCCTAGCTAAACTCTCTACCAAATCCGTACTAATATTATAAATAACAGTGTGTGTGTGTGTATGTATGTTTGTTATCTCTTCACGCTCAAACGGCTTGACCGATTTGGATGAAATTTGGAACACAGGTAGAGTATAACCTGGAATAACAGATAGACCACTTTTTACCACAGGAAAACAACTATTACCACGGAAAAATGAGTGGCAGCGGGTAAGACCACTTTGTCGGAAATCTAGTATATAATGTTAAGTTTAAATGTTGTCATCTGTCAGTTTTTGTTTTAATCTTTTTATTAGGACTGGGCTCTTCGATTATAGCCCTAGGGCCTTAAAACCCACATCTCATTGATTCCTCGGAGATACTTTTATACTGAGCTTTGTTTGTTGCCATCGCTGCAGATCACATAATTGTTTAACTGTGTATTTTTTACGTACCTACATATTTAAGTCAAACTTTTTAATTGAAATGTATTCTTTTATCGTATATTTGTATTGTAATTTTATGCAATACACCTTTAATCTACCTAACATCCTGTAGGTACACCACCTAGGGAATTCTCTCCACGTGTAAACAAGTGTTAATGTTCAGAGAAGAAAATACACTTATGCCGGAAGACTTACATCAATATAATCCGCCTACGAATATATGCCTTACTATAAAGGCATACAGTTTAATTTCATATTAAAATGACATATTTATTAGGTTTAAAACACGTATGTATCCTTTTGATCTTAGAGTTGATAGCAACACTATTATTACGTAGGCAAGGTACAATTCAATTCATTTTTATTTAAAATACATTTGTGCTTGAGTATATTAAGCCAGTAAAGAAGGTACGTCGACGTCCATAACGTAAGTTTATACTAATATTATAAAAAGGAACGATTTTGTTTGTTTGTTTGAATTGAATAGGCTCCGAAACTACAGGACCGATTTAAAAATATAGTTTAATTTCATATTTCTACATTAAACCTGATGAACATATACGAAAATGTCTTATTCCCGCGGGAAAATGGTTAGCAGCGGTCAGAGCGCTAGTTTAGTTATAAATTAGCTCATGTCAATAAGGTCAATAAACTCTTTCCGTAGCCATAAATAAATAACTAACAAGAACACATATTTACCCGTCACTTTCATGATCAAATAAATATAAATGTTTAAGTATACGAACCTTATGAAAAAAGTAGCATTAATCTAGGTATTATGGAACTCTACTAGTACCTAATGTGCCTAAGTAAGTAAAGTATACATATACACATACACATATCATGCCTATAATCCCTTGCGGAGTAGGCAAAGCGCAACACAGCCGCAAAAACGGACATTTACGCCACGTCTGACAAACATTTGAGGGTCATTCGGAAAATTGTGTATCGCCATAATGACAGGTTGTCAGCTGCCCATCGCCTCTAATTGAGGAGGCCCAAGCCACACTACAAGACTATGTTGGCGGTTGTCACTGTTGACGTCATAATATTATTCCTGTACTCAACGCAGTAGCTCATAGTGACGAAACTTGTGTTCCAAACTTATGCACAAAATATCCGTTGTCGACAAGAAAATGAGAAACTTGCAGCGCTACTTATGTAATTAGGAACTCATTTCGCTCAGAAGTCGCTCTCAACTTGTACTGTCGCAGATTATTTACTAGCGACGTCTCGAGCACAAAAAAAGAGTTCACAAAAGGACGGCTCGCCTCCTTTTTCGTGATTGATACCTACTCTGCTAGGGTTGCTACTGTTTTCTTACTCAATTTTTAGAATGGATACCCTAAATAAAAAACAATTACATTTCTTACGATAACACCTCGTAATTACTTCACGGGAAAAGAGAGTTTTTTGTTTACCTGAGCTAAATCACAAGCGCAACCTAAGTACCTGACGTTATTTAGGTAGGTAGGTAGTATTTTACGAGTGAAATATAAGCTATGTGAAAAGAAACTGCTCCATTTCTCTGGTATTTAAAGTTAAATATAATGTTTTATCAAACAAAACGGTAAGTTCTGAATATTTTTATTATTTCGCGCTAAGAACATTGAGTTTGATTTACTTTTCAATATTTTTCGGAATCTTCTAAAATTTTAACCGATTGTAAGCTGTATTTAGACGAAGATTGTCAGCTGTATTTAGACGACCAGAAAAACTGTAATCGTATTTAGATTTGCGGGATGCCATATACTCGTACCGTTCACACCGAACGCTGTTGACACTCGACTACTTGCGATTCCAAGACGGTTTCGCCCATAAACAAAGACATTAAGATGTGTGCGTGAAATATTGACGTTTTCATGAAGGCGTCCATCTGTCTTGGGTGCGCCTGCCAATTATTGATTTGTGTCTAGAGATAGTTTTCTATTCTTTGCCTTTCTAATAACAACATCTAATTATGATAGAACATGTTATTGTTATTATTAATTATGTTTATTCTTATGATTTATTTTTAACATTTTATTATATTGAACAACGGCCACGACTATTGAAGTTACCTGCTAGTATAAAAATAATCGGTATGGAAAAATAACCAAACTATTTTCCTACAAATCACTGAACAATCCTTTGGGGAAATAAGTGTCCTTGTCGGTCTCTAAATGCACGAACCACTGACGCAGAGCTTAAATTCCATTCAATCCAATCCATATTCCATTGAATAACACTACTTTATCCTGTCCATCCATGAGAAAATAAGTAGGTACCAGATACCTAATTTTCTAGGCATTTACTGCATAAAGATATGGTTTTTCCTGATGATAGTATGAATAGGACATTATTTTCACCCTCTGGGAAACTTGCAGACCGGAACAAAAAGAAAACGAGAAACTCGTAGTACTACTCATTAGGAACTCATCTTGCTCGGTCGCAGAAGTCGCGTCAGTTCAGAAGTTTTTCCGCTATTTCTAGTTTTGAATAACAAGACAGTCCGTCCTGAGCATTCACGCTTTTAATATTTAAAAAAGTTTAAAACGACCGTAATGTAAGGAAATAGAAAGTGCAGTGGAATTAATGATATTGATATACATAAGAACAAAACAAGTGAACTTCAGCAATAACAAAGTTCATCCCGCAGCATACAGACATGTGTGTTCAGTGAAAACTAGTGTTACTTTTTTCAAAAATAGAAAATCTAAGCTCTTTTTCTCGTCACATTTTCCAGTGTATCCGAGAATACTGGCTGAAACCTCGTCAGAGGTCATTGTCCTCTTTTCAGCGCAGTGAGAGACAAACAGGCGTGGATCTACGTATATGTTTAGATACTAAATTGAATCACTATGTAGTCTGAAGAAATTGTTGGAATATGTAAAGTGCTTATATGCACTTTGACTTGATTGTTGCATGTCGCATGGCATACAATTTTCAAAGGATCATATATTATCTAAAACCATAGTATTATTGGAATAAAATTAGAGATTATATGTTCACAAAATATATCCAAAACTATGGTCCCACAGAAAAGATGGTAAGTACTTACACCCATCACACACACACATCAGCCCATATCAGTCCCCTGCTGGACGTAGGCCTCCCCCAGGGTATAGCCAGGGTGTAGTGCCTGCCTTAAGGCACGATCTCTCGTTTTCGCCATCCAGTTTCTACGAGCCGCCTTCTTTAAGTCATCGGTTTATCTGGCCGGAGGTCGACCAACGCTACGCTTGCCCAGGCGCGGCCTCCACTCAAAAACCCCTTTACTCGACCGTCTGTAGGTTCTACGACAGATGTGCCTAGCCTATTGCCACTTCAGTCAGCTTTTCTCTTTATCTACGTAAAGTGGCGAGAGAGAAGAGCTCTGGAGTCTCTCGCGTTAGGTAGAGCTTCCTAAGAAGTCCTCAATTACAGCGAGGATCTCCGGGACTGATGTGACGGTTTCGCAATTTCACTTCAGGTTTTGCCAGATCACTCCTTCTCAGTGTCTTGATAAAAGTCTTCCATTCCCCGATTTTTTCGATCGAATAGCCTGGGCATTCGCGGGAAACTGCAAAACTGGTTCAAATCGTACCTTGCGAATAGACAGCAGATTGTAGAAATAGATCACTTTGATGAGCAAACTGGAGAGATAAGAAAAGTACACTCAAACAAAGTCACCACAAATTGGTCAATTCCTCAAGGAAGTGTCTTGGGTTGTGTACTCTTCTTAGCCTATATTAATGATTTGCCAGAATCTATTGATACACTTTGTGTTCTGTTCGCAGATGATATATCATTATTGTTTAAAACTCACGAAAATACTCAAAGTATCAACAAAATTAAACAAACATTTCTCCAAATAAAAACCTGGTTAACAAATCACAGTCTGGAAATAAACAACAATAAAACAAAACTCATCCAATTTAGACCATTTCAAAAACGACAACTCAATCTTAATGAAATATCTAACTCATTAAATATCCAAGAAGTAGAAGAATGTACCCTATTAGGAATAAACATCGACACAAACTTAAACTGGAAAAGTCACGTTGAAAAAGTAAAAACCAAGATATCACAATTTATTTACGCTCTTTCCATTATAAAGCAGAATACTCAAAATGATTCTGCCCTAACAGCTTATTACGCATACGCATATTCATGGATGCGCTACGGTATTCTTTTGTGGGGAGGTAGCACCGACTCAGATGACATCTTCATACAACAAAAAAAGTGTATACGTATTATTTATAATCTACATCCGCTCACCAGTTGCCAAACCGTACTTCATAAAAAACAAAATTTTAACCCTACCATCAATATATATCCTCGAGTCTGCTTCTTTTGTAAGAAAAAATATCACAAAATTCGAATTTTGCACTAGAGCGAGAAGAAAAGACCAACTAAAACTCCCAGCACCGAAAATGGAAATGTATAAATCTAGTCCTTACTACCGAGCAATAACCATATTTAACGCATTACCGAAATCCATAATAGAGGACACAAAATTAACATCGTTTAATAATAAATTGAAAAATATCCTTTTACAAAAAGGATATTATACAATAAAAGAATTTCTAAATGATAAAATTAAAATATAATAATATCAAATAATTAGTATTAATTTCTTAAGAGTTTATTATAAAAATATAGAATAAATTATTAATATTATCATGCGATCCGTTCTAATTTGCAATGCCCTGACGGGGCTCATGTACTTTTACTTGCAAAATGTAACCAACACCAACACCTATACCATATACTTTTGTACATGAAAGCAAATAAATGAATTGAATTGAATTGAATTGAATTAATAGACTGGAGATCTGGCAGAGTATCCGCTGGTGTTTCCTGTCTAAGTCACATCAGTTCCTAGGATTCGCTTAGAAGTTTAGAGTTCTTATCTGTTCGCTTTTTCTGAAAGTGTCTCCCTCCCGTTTCGCTTATAGCCTCGTTTCCTTTTAATTAATATTAATATTCCGATCTATGTTCCATGGTGAAAGCTGTTCAGTTTTATGAGTATCTTGACCTCCCTTTGGCTTGTTATATTCCCTTTTTGTTACTCCTTGAATAATGCATGATTCGGAAAACTTTCATGTAACACCTCTTCAAACGCGATTCGCGTGAATATTTGTTATACGCCAACGCATTGCTCTGATATACATTTTCTCTAATAACAACAACTATTCGAAGAATTCCTCGAAAGTACACAAATCCTTTCACGCAAAGGAATTAGAATAACAATTAGTTACTGATACGGCGTGGTTGTATGTCTGTGTGACTTCACTTGTTCAACAACTTTCTTCGTATACAGAGCAATGCACATAGCCGACAGAGCCATGGAAAAAAATCAAACAAATTACTTAAAAATCTGCTTACTTTTACGCTGTGTGGTTCTAAAGCTAAGATAAGCATCACCGTATAATCTACCTACCTTTCGTAAAAACCGGCTAAGGGATTAATCCAGGAAATGGGCAGCAGCGTTTTCTGTGCACTGCGCTCGCCAATCCAGTATGGCAAATACGGGGGGTTTAATAGTGGGAGGCCCACGTTTAGCAGTAGAATGTTGAGGCTCTTATAGTAGTAGTAGTGTAAATAATGGATTACCTATCTCAGAAAAATTGCACCGTTTTTAACACTTTTACCTTTAAAATGCAACATTATCCTTGAGGAACAGACTGCTGGAAATCTTTTTGTTCTAGTAGAAAACCGGATAGCAACGGATAAAATTGCTATAAGCGTCTGGCATGAATTAACCAGAAAAATATCTCTGCTCCCTAAAAAAATATTTCATTCACGACCGACTCTACAACAATATCCAGTTCTCAATCATTCATTCACTTCATGTCCGCCCACGCACCCCCTTCCCGCACGCATCTTGTCAGCAAAATAGTATATCAAACATCTTTTGTGTGATTGCGTGTGTAGATATAATCCTAAGATATTATTTGCCAATCTATTAATTTTGTTCTTTTGCTCGCAGCTTGCTTTCTATCATATTCTTTGCTCTGAGGAAAGAAATACGTTTAAAAGTTCCCTGAACGCTCTCAGAATTCTTCAAGTACGGTGTGGGGCAAATGGCTCCCGAAAGGAGACACACTTTTAAAGAAAGATACGTTTCCGCTTTTAATATTTTCGTATTTTCAAAGATTCTGTTACAAAGCTTTTTTTTGTTTTAAAAGCCACCTACAATCTTGTTTTGTTTATGCAAGCTTTCGGAATACTTATGCTTATACGGAGCACGTATAAATAAATCTAAATAACAAGACAAGCCGCTACTTATGATTTTTATGGCCATAACAAAACATTGATCGAATTTTCTTGTCAACAGGTATAAAGCACGCATGACTATCTGTAACGATTAAATTTAAAAAAGCATTAAGCGTCATCGCGTCGTTAGTACCTAAACTACCACCAAAATAAACTATTACTAATGACATTGTAAATCTACGCATTGTTGGATAGGTATTATGATTTTACTGTGTACAAGTATTTTAAAAACTTATCAATGAGTTTTTTTGTCAGCATTACAAACAGATTACCTACCTAGCTTCTCCGAAATTCATGTCGATCTCCCAACCCTTAAAAAGCATTACATTTTATTTACCCTTGCGATTACTAAAATGCAAACGCTGTGTAAAAAACGGTACTCTACCCTTCCGCTTAAATCTCCTTAGGTATGTGTAGCTATACCTATTTCTAAGGAAAAAGGGTTCAGCGAGTCTTTCGTAGACTCAGTTTCTCATACGATAAGAGAGTTTGAAAAAGAAAGAGAGAAGAATAAATACTTATCTATGAATGTAACGACGATGTTTACATATTAACTTCAAGAAAATCAATACGCGAACAGAGTTTATTGATCGTCTTTTTATTCAGAGTTCCACAAGTACAAAAATAATAAAAAAGGACCACAATCATACACAAAATTACTATCATACTAGTCATATCTGTAGTAACAGCGAGTATGCCGTGTGATGCCGGTTTCTAATAGCATCACCCTATTTCTTTCCCGTGGGTGTCGTAAGATGCGACTAAGGGACTCGGGGGAATGTGTATTGCAATTTTAGTCGATGGACTGACAACCTGTCACTATGGTGATACAAAATTTCTGAATGACCCTCAACTGTTTGTCAGACGTGGCGTAAATGTCCGTTATTCCGTGTTTACGCTCTGCCTACCCCGCAAGGGATATAGGCATAATAAATGTATGTATGTAGTAATAGCGAAAGTGTGTCGACAGACCTTCGTTTAATTATCACAAACGATGTCGTCTAACAAGTCGGCACAAAAACACACATTATACAGCGCCCCGTTTGTTAGTTGGAAAGTAAAGTAAGGTACACAAAAACGTTTCGCGTCCCATTTTCCCGGACCTCCCCTCACACCCTCACTGGTACCGTCAGGCTTGTTCTCTGAATGTGTCATTAGGGCTGTGACACACTGTGTAGCGATAGTAACATCCACTTTGCGTCGGTAGAAACACCTACGGAATGTACCTCGGTGAAAAATTCCGGGAAGGCATTACAAATTTTCTGATGGATTGATGTAACAACGTTAGATCTCTCAGTCGCAACACGTTTTATTGCGGTAGGTACATTATGTGTGTATAACCTAAAAGCATATCGAATGAAAGTGTGGCATGCGACAATTTAATTCATAATCTCTCACTCTCTCTCCTTGGCAATGATTATTGCCATCTGATAGTGGGGTCTGCCTTTCTGGTTTTCTCTCTCCACTTCGCTCTGTTGGACGTATCTTCCTCAGTCACATCGCAGGAACTCATGTTCTTCCGGATGACGTCTAACGTAATTTAATTCATAATATAACATCGAAATACTTAAAATTCAGAGTGCGACATTACAGTGCAAAGTCCAAAGAACCGTCTTCTGGCCCAAACGATTGCCGGTCCAAGGAAGGCACCGGGGTAACAACGTTGAGTAATCGGGCACATAATAAACTATTATTAATCTGTGGCAAACATAACCCTAGTTTTTGCATTCTCCATTGAATTCGTCAGATCTTTATGCTGGACTCTTGGGTATCCTGTAAGCTTCCATTCAAGTAAGCAAATGATACGTGAACTATGAATGAGCTGCCGTTTTCCTCGCAGAGTTATGACGGTCGCTTATGGGCTCTTATGGGATTATCCCACCTATGTAGTCACGTGGGTTTATCTGTTAGGCCTAGATATTTTGCGGCAATCCCCACGAAGAATCACCAAGAATAGAAATGATTTTGTAACGATCAAAGAATTGTCTAGAACTGACAAAATTTTGTTACACAGACAAAGTTATGGATAGAATGAGCGTAATAAAAAGAGGCCTAATGACTCAAAATATTAAATACGGTTTACTGCTGTTAAGTCGCTGTATGCGAGCTTTCTGCACTGATACACGATTTTGTTTAAATTTCCAATTATTTAATCCGTACTAATATTACAAATCTCAGAGTTAGTGTTTTTGTTTGTATGTATGTTTGTTACCTCTTCACGCTCAAACGGCTTGACCGATTTAGATAAAATTTAGAACCTCGTATAACCTAAGTATAACCTCGAATAACACATAGGCTACTTTTTACTGCAGGAAAACAACTATTACCACGGGAAAATTAGTGGCGCTGGGCGGAAATCAAGTATCAATTATTTTGAGCCATTATCTCTGTTTATTGTTTATTGTTGTTTGTTTATTTATTTATTATTTATTTATGGCTGCTCACACACACATAAATGCGATGAGTCGTCGCATTCATGCGTCGCAGGCTGCTCACACATAAATGCGATACGATGCGACGTTGTATCGTATTTATGTGTGAGCAGCCTAAAAAGCGGTAGAATATGGTTTAACCACTTTTGACCCCAGGGACAATCTTCAACTTTTTAACCCATAAGTTTTTTTTTTTTTCAGGGTGAGGGAGGTACAGTTCAGGATTCAGTAACCTACTTACTGTAAACGGGGGGTTATCTATCATCTTTCCGTTCAATACTGATCTTTTATGTCGTAAAATGTGACCGCAGTCTTAAAATGACATACGATATGCTATTTTATGTTTTAAAATGAGCAGTTCATAAAGACAACCATCATAAATGTTTACCATCTGACTTTATATTACGCAATAACATATTTAGGTAGGTATATCAATCATGTAACGTCCTATTAAATTCAAAGTAAATAATTTGGACCTTCCATACAAAAATTTAAAATAAATATGTCACCTGGTATGGGAGGATTAATAATTTTTTTTCATATTTCCACCTCTATTTTATTGGGAAAAGTTGTTCAGCTTTAAGATTGCAACTCACCTTAAAAA
Organism: Tuta absoluta; assembly: GCA_027580185.1. NCBI lineage: Eukaryota > Metazoa > Arthropoda > Insecta > Lepidoptera > Gelechiidae > Tuta > Tuta absoluta. Next base: position 11,845,664 of record JAQAHW010000016.1, on the reverse strand, counting down.
TATACGCACTGAATTTAAAAGCACCTTAAAGATAACCAGAAATGTTTTAAGACAGGGATTTTAAGGAACTCCGTAATCGTAACCGAATCCGAAATAAACTGAAAGAGAAACCTTTTGGTTAATATACGTAAATATCCGAAACTATCGGACAATCCGAAACAATTGCCTACCGTATTCGTATCCGTAACTGAAGTTTCATATCATCCCTGTTTTAAAAATTAGATGTCAAACAATAACATCAATAAATACACACGACAGTAAACTAATACCAATTTTACCCGTGGGTTTCGTAAAAATTAACTAAGGAATAATTCAGGTAACGGGCAGCAGCGTTGCCTGTGAATGCAACATCTTGCACTGCGCTCACCAATCTGCCTGCCAAGCGTGGTGAGTATGGCAATACCCACCAATAGGGGAAGGCCTATGTCCAGCAGATTGTGGATGTCATGTATGTAGTTCATACTAAACATATACCTAGGTAACTATATCTATTGTTTTGTGCCTTGAAGAGTTCAATGACTCGTTGTTGTGATCACGTCACAACCTTGAGTGAACAAGAAGTATAAAAATATAGTAGTAGAGTGTCAAATCTCATTTTCTTATTTTAACCGTGTGATGCCGGCTTAGAATAGCATCACCTCATTTCTTATCTATGGGTGTCGTAAGAGGCAATTAAGGGACTCGAGAGTTAGATGTGTATTGCAATTTTAGGCGATGGGCTGACAACTTGTCACTATAGTGATACACAGTTATTTAATTGACCATCAAATTTTTGTCAGATGTGGTGTTATTATTCGTTTTACGGCCGTTAACGCTCTGCCTACCCCGAAAGCGATATAGGCGTGATTTATCTATCTATCTATTTTTAGGGTGACCCGAAATTACCTATGATACCTACTTATGAAAGAAATGTATGTAAATGTTTATTCAGTTAATGCATGCTTACGTATTCATACTCATGTCCTAAGTTATCATAATCTAGGAAACATTTGAGTAATATATACATTTATCACGCCTATATCCCTTGGGGGGTAGTCAGAGCGTACACGGCCTCAAAAACTTTTGAGGGTCATGTAGAAAATAGTGTATCACCATAGTAACGGTTGTCAGCCCATCGCTTAAAGTTGCAATTGAGATGTAACTCTCGAGTCCCTTAGTCGAATTTTATGATACCCACGGGAAAGAAATGAGGCCATGCCATTGATATAAGGCATCATATTTGACAAATAGGTAATTAAAAATAACTGTTAACTGGTGAGTTGAAAGCGTAGGTACGTCATCATCATCCATTGCGCAAGGATTGCAAAAATAAACAATACCTAATGAAAATATAATATATTATATCAGTACTTATTCCTTTTTGCGAGCGCATTTGCTGGACCAAAGTACTAAGACAAGAAAAAATACATAATCTTATCTAAGTAATAACAAAATGGTAGAAGATGCTGGCTCAGCAATATTCCTCGAATTGCCGCCATTACTTGGAAAATTTCTGAAAGATAAGGTAAGATAAGTAGAAGTAGGCCGCTGTAGGTAAGTAGGGCTAGCGGAGAGTAAGAGGTCATCTGAATAGGCTGAGTCATCCAGATTTAGTATTTCTAGAGTATTAATCTCTGGTTAAAATGTTTTGCTCTAGCATGAGCCGCCTACTGTTGATCTAGATAACACTGCTGCTCATAAAAGTGCTTAAAATTTCAATAAAAACGGTAAATTAAATAAATATTCTCTTAATAACCCCAGCGATTTTAATCGAAATAATTTGTTAACGGACAGAGTCTCAGTCAGACAAATTAAAAAAACCCTAGTTATAAAGTTGGATTATATTGGGTAAAATTTTACAAGTGACGGATACTGTAAAAACAGAGGATGGTGATAAGGAAGAACTTTTCCCACGGACTATAGGTCGAAATATGTCAAAAATATTTAGAACTCATATAATGACCCAAACAAATCAGCTGATCGGCAATTTTGTATGGGAGGTACAAATTATTTTTTTATTTCTACCTATGCTTCTTGGGAAAAGTTGGTTCATTTTACCAGCCCATCTTGCGTAATTGCTATCGGTTACTAGTAAAATTTTAGTATATTAACACAATAAAAAATAAAATCGATTTACTTTGTGCCCCACAGTAAACAACACACTTTACTTGCTAAGCGTATGCTAATTCTATCTTGAAATAAATACAGTTGTGAAAGACTACTAGATGCTTCCAAATACTTATGTACAATTTGTTGTTCGTAACTTCTACCATCAAACGGAATCCAATTCCAGCAGTCGTAGGAAGTCTTACTAGTGCTTCTTGGTTTAACGACTTCTTAGGAAAGAGGTCACCTATTTAGGCACTGACCTGCGCAAATCTCGCGTTTGGCAGTTGCAACTTGCAACTGTAGAGTTATCTACAAAGATAAGATGTCTTCATGGGAAGAGCTGGTATGTAACCGTGAAGGAATTTTAACGTAAATTTCTTTTTGGCGCCAACTAGCCAATACTCAAAAATATATTTTCACATAAATTTATTTCATAAGGCACAGTTCTTTTAAAATTAAAGATAATTTCCCCTAAATGGACCAAATTAATTACATAAAAAACGGATTATATGTATATTACATTATTGCTATTATTCTGCCAATTTAGATGACTTGTGTCCTTGAATTTGATGACTTGAATTTACTTGCATACATACATACATAAATCACGCCTTTATCCCTTACGGGGTAGGCAGAGCGTAAACGGACGCAAAAAACGACATTTACGCCACGTCTGACATATATTGGAGGGTCATTCGGAAAATTTACTTACCGTAAATTTCCGGTCTAAATTTTCTTTCATCCCAGAAATTTGTAATTTGTATGATTTGCGTATTAAATACGTAAGATATTTGACTTTTCAAACGAGAACCCTAGCAAAGATTTTGATATCTTACAGTCTAGAAGCCCTTTGATTGTCAAACACAGGGCGTCGACCGTATTTTACGAAAGGTTACCGAAGTATGAAACATAGTTATGTTGAGTTAGAGTGCCAATTTGCCAGGGATTAACAAACCATTTATATAGGCTGAAATATAACTAGTGATCGATAGCGAAATCTCAATACAGGCTGGTGATAAGGAACAACTTTCCCCAAGAAACATAGGTGACATAATTATATGACAAACTAGCTGTTGCTCGCGACTTCGTACGCATGGTGTAGTGACTTGTGAGTTAGTGAAGTTGATGTATGCATATTGTTTAATATTAATATCATGTTTGTATAAAGTTTTTTCTCTTTAAGATGTGCAATGAATAGGTACTGGTTAACTTGTTTTTCGGTTAGGTACTTGGTTTTGATACTATGGACATCAGCTACAAAACATCATTATAAACTACTTTGGTAGTTTTACCATCGGGTGCTAAAACGTACAAATTTTCAGGAGAACTGACTCGAGAGCAAGCGACATATAGCTGCCCGTGTGATAAACAGGGAATCGTAAGACCTACGCGCCTGCGGCTTTCAGCGTCTGTCCTTGCGATTTGTTTACAGTCATTGCAAAGAAAACGCTGACGGGAAACTGAATGCCCTGAAATTGGAATAAAAAGTTGTTGGGAATGAGTGGTATACGCGCCACAACCAGTGAAAATATCCGCCTCGAATACATTCATCTTTAAGCTTAAGATCTTCAGTCTGGTTCCATTGCACAGCTTTGGCAAAGAAGCATGATAGGAACACCAAGTTTAAGTAATATTTGGTGTGCAGAAAGACCATTCGCACTCAAGGAGTTTAGGAATTCTATTAGGTAGTTAGTGGCTTTGTCTTGATTCATAACAGTGTTAATTGACGCGTATACCACCATATCCCTAGTGATTTGTGACATAATGGTATGGTTTATTGAAGCAGTCTGATCATTTTTGGGTGCAAAAATAGCTCTTCCACGTAGCTACGAATCTTTCTTTTAAAGGAAGGAAGGCTCGCCATACACAGAAGAAATGATTCTCTTTAGACCAGAAACTATTTGGCAAAGCGTTTCAGGCAGACTTACTTGACCGTTATCCTCTGGTAAAGTACCTCTGCCGAGTTTTAATAAAGCTTGTGAAAACTCTTCAGCCCGTGGATTTCCTCCGAGACGGGTTCGCATGATCACCGTCATGGTCAGCTTGTGAATTTGTGGCCAAAGAGCCGATGATTTTAGTGAGGCATTCACCTCATCAGCCCTGGTACCTCGAGTAACAACTGGAAGTGTTTGGCAAAAGTCACTGGAAAAAAGAACAGTGATATGGCCCATGGCCCTATTATCTCTGCGTATGTCTTTCAAAGTCCTATCCATAGCTTCTACCGTTTTTTTGTTGGCCATCGTACACTCGTCACATAACTACCAGACAACAATATCAGAAAACCTTTGCCTTGTAACTATTACGTGATACAGCACATATTGGAGTAACGTTTGTGTCCAAATCGATTGTTATTTTGAAAGTTGTATGCGCCGTTTTCTCTCCTGGAAGCAGTGTGGCAGCGATACTTGAAGATACTACAGCAAGTACAATCCTTCCTTGCCTTCTGATCTCTGCAAAAATGTTTAAGGCGAGTGTAACCGTGAACGACCTCGATAGTGGCGCCACTTCACAAAAAAAGATTTATCTTTGAAGAAAATCTATCAGAATATCCGTTGCCCAATTTTATACTTACATACGTATATCACGCCTATTATCTCTTGCAGGGTAGGCAGAGCGTAAATGTCCGTTTTTTCGGCCGTCTGACATATATTTGATGGTCATTCGGAAAATTGTGTATCGCCATGGTGACAGGTTGTCAGCCCATCGCCCATGTGAAAGTCCCTTAGTCGCCACTTACGACTCCCACGGAAAAGAAATGAGGTGATGCTATTGCAAGCCGGCATCACACGGCATAGTTTACAATACTATATTATTATTTTTTTAGAAAACCTGCCGCCTGTCAGTGGCTTTGTTATATAATTTTGGAGAAAACATTTCATTAGCGGGTTTCACAAAACTAACAGCGACATCTATGAAGTAATTTTAAACAAATTTTACTCTAACATTTTTGATTCTAACTAATGAAGGTATTTATATTTTTTTAGGTTCCGTACATCAAAAAGAAACGTACAAAAAAACGGAACCCTTATACGATCAGTTTGTTGTCCGTCCGTCCGTCCATCCGTCTCGTAAGACGCTTTATCTCGGGAATGCGCAGAGATATCGAGTTAAAATAAAAACTATATTGGTAAATAGGTTTTAGGCTGCAATTTGGAACCCTTATAGGTTCACTCACTTTGTTGTCCATTTGTCTGTCTTTCAAGACTCACTATCTCGGTTACACGTAGAGATGTCGAATTAAAATTAAAAGTATTATTATTCTAACTCAGGCCAACGGCCTCTTGTAGTGGTAATAAAAATAACTAATATTACCCAAATCATAATTTGTCTTCGCAATAAAACAATTTTCAACGGATTTAAGTTGTGTTTATTTTGGATTTCACAATTCCTACGTTTCCACAATAAACACAACTTAAATCCGTTTAAAATTGTTTTATTGTGATGAGTAAGTAATAGTTGTGCAAACTCAAGAAAATATCACAATTCATCTGTCTTCCATCACATACCTTGACCATGACCAAAGGTCAAAGTAAAAGTCCGAAACATTTCTGTAATAGTTAGAACGACCCGCATATATGTCAGACGTGGCGATAGCGATAAAATACTTACGGCCGTTGACGCTCAACCTACCCCGCAAGGATTAAATGTGTGATTGTTTGTTTTTTGTTTGGTTAGGTCGTTTCACGGGGTCGTTTAGATGGTCAGATCGTATGTCAGTCAATACGTGGTCAATACCGCGTTTTACAAAACTAACAGCGACATCTATATTATTTTTTAGGCAAAAATTCGGAACTCGCTTTGCGGAACTAGTTACTGTGTTTTACCATGGGAATGAAAGATTTTTTCGAGGTAAAAAGTATCCTAGATGTTGACCCGGGTAATAAGCTACCACAGTATAAAATTTTGTAGAAATCTGTGCAGTAGTTTTTACGTGAAAGAATAACAAACATACCGACAGACAAACAGACAAACAGACAAAAATCAATTTTACTTCTGTTTTGATGTCTGTATCTTGAACACAATTAGAAGCAAAAACCCTTTTTTGAATCTATTTCATGTACAGAATTGGTTTCGTTTCTGTTTTATTATATGTAAGATATATTTTGAGTTTCCATGGTAACTCAAATCAGCTGGTTGGCAATTTGGTATGGGAGGTCCAATTTCTTTTTTTCTTATTTTGAACTATGGGAAACGTTTTTCCTTATCGCCTTGAGTTTTCGCTATCGGTCACTAGTAAAATTTCACCCTATATAAACCCACTACTATGAATATTCAAGAAATGATACTAATCCAAATGACACAAAATTATGGTAGTCTAGGCTCGAGCATTCAAATAACAGAAGCTTGGTATTCATTTAATTCTTTATGTTAAATCTTTTGAATAGTGCTGGTTTAATTTTGTAAAAGTTTTTGTTTTATATTTACAATTGTTGAGTCACGGATCGTTCGATCATAATATAAAAGCTTTTGAATATGTTAGACTTAGAGTGGGAAGGTTGTTATTGGCAAACTGAAATCGATATTGTCATAGAGCACTTGCTGTTTTATTATATCAGAAGGTACGTGACTATCGCTAGCTTATTAGCACTAGCGATAGCATACTAAGCTTCGGCGGATTATCGATATTGTTTATTGGATAGCTTTGAAAATACAACCTGCAATGACCGTTTTCATTAATTAAACACATACAACATACACATAATCACGCCTATAATCCCTTGCGGGGTAGGCAGAGCGTAAACGGCCGCCAGAAGCGGACATTTATGCCACGTTTGACAAATAATTGAGGGTTATTCGGAAAATTGTGTACCGCCATAGTGACCGGTTGTCAGCCCATCGCCTAAAATTGCAATACACACCCTCGAGTCCCTCAGTCGCCTCTTACGACTCCCACGGGAAAGAAATGAAGAGATGCTATTCTAAGCCGGCATCACACGGCATACCTATTAATAATTAAATAACCGAGAAAAACCTCAAATAACCTTTGAACAGCGTATCTGGGCTTTTAGACGTTTTGATGACATACCTATACCTACTAACATTATGTGTTTTTGTTTTGTCTTGTCATGAATTTCATTTTCATAATATCCGCGGTAAAATGTCTCTTAAACTGACATTTGCGTAGTCAGGATGACAGTGAAGTATAAGAATACAATTTGTTATTATCAAATTCTGTTCTAATTATAAAAATGAGGGCATTGCCCTAACTTAAAAAGAAGAGTTCCCGTGAATATTATAGTAACAAAGATTTCCATTGTGAATTTTCAGGGCTCCGTACTCCGTACCTCAATATGAAAAATACGGAACCCTAATAGGATCACTTTGTTGTCCGTCTGTCCGTCCGTGTGTTTGTCTGCCATTCAAGACCCTTTATCTCGAAATTGCGTGGAGATGTCGAGTTAAAATTAAAACCCAAAACTCCGGTCTACGGCCTACGCTAATTTAAAGTGACGACTTGACGTCAAAAATAATGCTGCCGTACCCCTTACTGTAATATTCACATGGCATTTCCCGTAGACCTAGAACTATGAAATTAGGCAAGTAGCTTTTTTTAAAGTACATTTTTAGGATAAACCACAAATTTTGGCTTTCATTGAAATTGAGGCTCGTAATCCAAGTGGGGTATCTTATGGAAGGGCTTGATGTGCATGTTACGGAAACCAACGGATTCCAACTCGCGTTTAGCCGCTTTTTTATTAACTTACTAGCAGCCCGCCCAGCGGTTTCACCCGCCGCTAACAATTTCCCCCCGGGAATAAGACAGTTTAATATAGCCTATGTTCATCAGGGATAATGTAGGATTCTAAAAATCTTGACTTCAATTTGAAACAAATATCGTTTTCAGATGGTGGTGGCGTAAAGTTACATGCCGTGTGATTAACCTGGCCAGCCCTATGGCAGTGCCTATATTTTTATTTTTTTTATCCGCCCGAGCCGGTTTTCTATTAGGTGATAACAAAATTATAATAAAAAAAAGAATTGTGTGATACAAATTTCTTTTTTTAGAATGACGGTTCATGACGTCAATAAGTGATAATGATAATACTATCCTACATTGAATAAAGAATTTCAATTTCAATTAACGGTAAAAGTTTTTTTTTTAATCGGTACAGTAGTTTCGGAGCCTATTCAATTCAAACAAACAATAAATAAAATACTGTTTCTAATATAAGTGTAGATTATTAAATTATGTGCCGTGTGATGCCGGCTTCCCCATTACCCCATTTCTTGCCCGTGGGAGTCGTAAGAAGCGTCTAAGGGACTCGAGGGTGTGTATTGCAATTTAAGGCGATGGGCTGACAACCTGTCACTATGGCGATACACAATTTTCCGGATGACCCTCAAATGTTTGTCAGACGTGGCGTAAATGTCCGTTCTTGCGGCCGTTGCCGCTTTGCCTACCCCGCAAGGGATAATAGGCGTGATATGTGTATATTATGTATTATTTTAGTGTAGATTTTTTTAATGCATTATTTAATGTTTTTTGTCGTCTTTTTATACCGAGTAAGAGACAGCCCTTCGAATACTGATAGGGGGTGCATGAAACATAAAACTGGACAACTTTCCCCTTAAAACATATGTCAGGAAACGCCAAAAAAATTACCTTCCATACAAAATCACAATCAGCTGACTGCATTCACTATGGGAAGTCAGTTTTTTTACGTTTCCTGAAATATGTTCCTAGGGGAAAGTTGTTCAGTTTCATGGTCTGCATGTACCCTATCAGTATTCGGAGGGCTATCCCTGACATCCTTTAATACAGTAATGATTAAATGTAATCATTACACGGGTACGAATAATGTGGCGTAGTTGGTACATTTTTAAATGAAAAAGTAGTTATTGTGGCATAACTGTAATAGTTAGACATGTGGTATCGCGGACATTATTATAGATATTGATGTCCTCTATAAAACTGTAAAACATTACTTTGCTCTATTGTCAATAATTTCCACAGCGTACGCGATATAAGATATTTTTTTGGTCCATTTTTCACACGTTGGGTTACATTATCGAAATTTTCACGCGGATCCCTATTTTTTCTCGTATAAAATATAGCCTATGTTCATTAGGAATAATGTAGGATTCTAATGGTGAAAGAATTTTTAAAATCGGGCCAGTAGTTTCGGAGCCTATTCGATGCAAACAAACAAACAAACAAACAAACAAACAAACAATCAAATCTTTCCTCTTTATAATATTAGTGTAGATATGATACGCTATTTACCACAATTTTACACGTGAGTGTCATAAAAAGCGAGGAGGCCCATGCCCAGCAGTAAGCTGTTAAATTATTTAAACTTACGAGTACAATTTAAAATTTCTCTACAAGCGATTAAATGTATTATTTTGAGTAATAATAGTAGTTTATGCAACTGTCATATAATGGGGGTCATTAGAATGCGAGTGTCTGTTTATCTGTGATAATAGATTGACACGAGCATTCTAATGCCTAATTATATGCAGTTGCATACACTATTTTATCTACACTCTAAAAAATTAACTCAGTTGAACACTTTTCCAAACGTCCGCACCGGCGATTGCAAGGCCCGATACATGGTCAAATTCAATACGAGAACGTAATATGGCTTGATATGAATTTTTAAAGATTCTTTACTAAAAGTTGTTTAGATGTTGAGTCTCAACAGCAAATAACTAAACAACAACTGAACAACAACAGAACAACACTGAACAACAACTGAACAACAACTGAACAACAACTGAACAACACTGAACAACATCGGAATAACATCTGAACAACAACTAATCAACATCTGAACAACAACTGAACAACATCTGAACAACATCTCAACAACAACAGAACAAAAACCTATTAAAACAACTGAACAACATCCGAAAAATTACCGTACAACAACAACTGTCAGGTGCGGCGGAAGATAGCGATTTGAGTATTGGAAACAAAAACTTCGTTTCATTTCTCATTTTTATCGTATTAAGAGTTTTCTCATTAAGTGATTACGCTTCTGTAATTTATAGTAAACCCTAGTTTTTATAGGCAGAATGCATAAAGTAGGTCATTATGCATCTGTTTTCGAATTCATAATTCGAACATTATGAGACGAGTGTAGATAAAACATCTTAAACCATTATACCGCCTTGATATTTCTATAAATACTTTTAATTAAGTTTGCTCAATTTTGGATGAACGAATCAGCTCGCAAGGAATCGGGAGCTCTGCTTGAGGAGGAGTGGATCTGTGCGAGCCGGCAGCATCAATCACCCGCCGGTAACCGCGTTACCCGTGCTAATTGTGATCCCGCTCCAAGAAACCAGCTATCGGCATTCGTTCTCCGCTATCGATCGATCAAACCCCAACCAGGAAGCCTTCGCGATAGAATTGCCACATTACCGTGCATTGACGCGCGGGTAGGCGAAACGTTCGCGAATGTGGTACCGATGCCGCAATGGTAAGAAACGGTGGACACTGTCATTAGGGTGAGAGACCCTGAAAGTAGGTCGGGCCGTCCCCCCCTCTTCCCCGCAACCACCCCTCCCGTGTTGTCGCTTTCACTCGGTCCTCTCGGGATAAAGCTTAATTTTATTGCGTAGCGTTCGATCGTATCTTTCCTAAGTTTCCTATTTTCCTAGTTGCTCATTTGATGTCGAACTGGGCCTCGGCCAATAACAAATTCACCGGTTCATTGAATATTTAGGCTCGCATTACGACGTGACTATGTCAAATTTCAAGAGAAGGGCATCAAATGGGATCAGTCAGAGTTATTAATAAAATGGACTGGACACGTATGCAAGCCATAAACTAGAACGGAACCAAAAGTATTGTTTTGAAATGTTCTTATTATAAAGGTTAAAAATTTACTAGTGACCGATACCGAAAACAGAGAACGGGCTAGCGATAACATGTTTCCCCAAGGAACATAAGTCGAAATATGTCAAAAATATTAAAGGATTCCATAGTAACCCAAATCAGCAATTTTGTATGGGAGGTCCAATTTTTATTCATTTTATGACCTGTTCCTTGGGGAAAGTTGTTCATTATCACCAGCCCGTCATGAGTTTGTGCTGTCGGTCACTAGTAAAATTTCACCCTATTTGTTAAAAAGTTAAGGAAAAGACCTAATTGCTTTTTGCAAATTGTGTAAAATATTATTTGCTATTTTCAGTCACAAATGTTGACTTTAACTTTGTTTTTGATCTTTGTCATATCGCTAACTTAGCAGCATTAACTAATTATGTTTTCTCTCGTTGCAACACATTGTGTTAAAGCTGAAATGTTTAAAAACGTGCGTTTTTTTGCCGCGCGCTGCAGCCATGAATCACTGTCCGTGACAAGGACGTTTTAAATTTGTTCGCGTTATAAATATGCTGTGCTTGGAAAAATATGCACGAGCTTATTTCAAGGATTCCCGTCGTAGCGAGTTTTTATGCTGGATTTCAACGTGTCTTTTATAAAGTTAAAACAACGGAAACGTAAACAATACGATGAAAATGTTCAAAAAGTAACTCTTAAATTAAAACAAAAGGTTTTGTACTATCAGCAGCACATCTACCTATCGCTTCAAGAAATCTAATTATTCTGCTTTTTTTCATACAGTTCACTAGAATAACCAGTATATGTTGAACCTTAGTACCTACTATACTTTGAAAACTTGGAATATTGCACAGCCATCAAGCGTCGTAGCGATTGCTACGGAGATGGCTACGTCGTAGCGAGCGGTCTTATCAATACAGCTTCGGGAGCTTCGCGTAGCACTCTGCTACGATCATACAATAAACGGGCGGTCGTTCACCTTAAAGTTCAATAACTTTTTGAACGGTCAAACGAACATTTGCTTTCGATGTATTTGATTTCAACGCTAGAAATAATTAACGGCTTCCAAAACAGATCGAGTTCAGAAAGCTTTTTGCGAATCAAAAACATAGCTTATTTATATTTAGCTCCGAAATGTGTATCGCACTTGGTTGCTCTTATAATGAACGTTGGAGCCATTAAAAATGAAATGTGTTTCCTTTTACATGACTGTGGCGCTATTAAATTTAGAGGCTGTGAGTGCCAGCGCCCATAACTCAGTAACGGCTTTTTCAATGTGTTTGTAAATAGCTGCCAATACCAATGTTGCTTTCGATGCACAAAATACAAGTAACATTATCATGTTACCTCACAATAAAACAATTTTAAACGGATTTAAGTTGTGTTTATTTTATTGTGATGAGTCATAGTTGTGTCAACTCATGAAAATATTATCATGTTACTCACTTATTATTTTAACCGACTTCATAGAATTAAGTTATCAATCTGATCTGTATTATATTATTGTTAAAATAATATCAGGCAAAATTTTTCGACATGATATACCTAGCTCTTTCAGGTCTTATCAACTATACTATACCAAAAAAAACTATACTAAAAAGTGTAGTATATATGTGTTTGTAAGTCGCGTATCTTAAAAGCTTCTGTACCTACTAATTTTGATGATTCTGATTTTATTGGTTTAATAGTCGGCTCATTTAGAAGCCGCAGATATCAGTTTTAGGACTATAAATTTGTTTCTCTACTGCGAAGTTGATTTAAAATTTGCATATTTTTTTAAACAAAATAATGTTCATTATTATTTTAACCACCAAATCCACAAAACCCTAATCGAGTTAAACTCGATACGCCACAGCTGAACCAACGCAATGGAAAAATCTTAGCTTTATCAGTAAGTCTTTGGGATTCTTCAAGGTTAACTGACTAACATGAACTTTATTTACATTGGCGCGAAAAATGGCAAGGAACGGTGGGGCAGGGGGGAATGGGAGTGACGTCAGATCCCTACATACCCCCCTCTCCCCTTTTCCGTTGAAAATTGGCGTCATTCAACACATTTGACGTGTAATTATTTTCGTTCCACTTCGGAAGCCATAAGATTTTGATGATTGAAAATATCGCTCATGTTTCTGTTATTAGATGGGATTTGATTAGGCTAACTTAATTTTGAGTTCTTTTTGCTATAGAAATAATGCTTCATTGAATATACTGGGTGCAAGGGACGGTGTATAGAAAACTTTGCAGGCATGATCAGACCCTAACTACAGTTTTTCAGGTAAAAATTAACTTCGTTTGAGAATACCTACGTTAAAATTGTGGTAAATGGCATGTGAGTTGTAAAATATCCTAAATTCACTTCATAATTGTCGAATCCGTAATAAAACACATCAATAAATATAATTTTTTAATAAAAAATAATATAATAGTCTTACTGCACCTACTCAAAGGACTTCGAATATGTGGAACCCTATATTGTGATAATTTTAAAGATTATACAATAAAAAAATCTTTATATATTCGTTTTCATAGAACTCCATCAGCAACATCGGACCACCTAAATACCGCAAAATCGTGCAGAACATGTGAAAGTCACCAAAATATATAACTTTAAAATAACCTAAGAACACACACTCACACCCACACACACACACATATACACACAAACACACACACACATACACACATTGAACTCGTTTAGTAACACTTACGAGTAATATTCTCGTCACACACAGGACAAACTTGTTCATTCATTTACGGGAAGCACTAACACTAATTAACTACATGCAGCAGTCAGTATGAAAAGCGCCGTGAAGCTATATAATTACACTTTATTTCTGTTTTGCTTTATAGACACAAAATAAATAAAAAACAATAAAGACAACACGCACGTGTGTTTTAGCCGACCTATTTTTTATACCTCGCTCTATTTTCACAGGAAAAATTGCTGATTTTACAGGCTGGAACGGGTAAATCTTGAAAACTTGAAATATGTTCAGAAAAATCTTTTACGCCATATATTTGAATCGAATCTTGATTTAATGTCACTAAATCACCTAGTTCTATTTCAGCAAAAATGTTGACCAGCAACTAAAAGCCTTTATTTTTCACTTTTATGTTTTTGTCATCCGAAGCTTAGTCATGTTTTCGGGATTATCTGCCACGCAATAAATCTGAAGCTAGGCTTAAACTTTTATTCCTAAAAATAGCAACTCGGCGAGTTCTCGATCGATGACAAAAACGGGACAAAAATTTCATGAACGGGCGTGTACGAGGTTCAGTTTTGTTGTGCTGTACCCATAGGAATAAAAGCCTGGGGCTTTTGATCCGAAGGTCATAGGTTCAATGTCCTGAACATTAAGACTTATTTGTTTAGTCAGAACGCAAACTTTGCAGGGTTGTTTTACTTTTCATATGAACGAGGTTAAAATACCTACTCGGCTAAAATATGTACTATAAATGGAATCATATTGATAGGCAAAATAAGAAAAACTTGAGTATGAAATATTTTAATCAAGACAAACAATACGGATAACAAACACTGTTCGCAACGTACTACATCAAAAATTACAAAACTTTTTATAATAATACGGGAATACACGAAAAGGCGAAAGCTATATCGTGAAGGATTATGTCGAGTGCCACGGTCGCAAGAATGGACTTTATCCTGAAGAAGAACAAAGAAAATCGCATTGCCCGCGGCCCTGACAATGTTGCAAAATACTGTTTTCGACTGATGTTTCGACTTAAGGATTTCCATCGTGCCACGCACATGACCGAATATTATAACACAAGTGTATCAATAAGGTGTCGAAGTAATTTTATTTCTTCCATGATAGTGTAAGTGGTTTGATTATTTATTATTGTCCTACAATATAGCAGCTAAAACGCTGAATGAGCCAATAGAAGATAATAATGTTGTCTCCTTAATACATAAGCTAAAAACTTTAATAATAATACCTAGATAGGCAATATTTTCTAGTCCTTCAATAAGGTAATTACATACGTACTGATACGATCATACGATCCCATGTCACGTAAATGGCCAGTTAGAATATCGTCTATCATCATTATTATCATTGAGCCGGTATTACACAAATCAACTATAACTGCTGTAACTAACCTTACGTCTGGATTGCGATCAATTTATTAGCTTGATTACTGCGATGCCCTATATGTCATGGACCTAGGTTCAACATTCATAATAAAATTGGTGTAAAGGGGAGTGAGTGCATTTGTTCTGCATGTTTTATTGAAAAAGTAAAAAGTAGATTTATTTAATTATTTATTTAATTTATAGACAAAATTACAAAAAGATACTACATAACAATAATGTAAATAGGTAATACCCGGAACGGTTGTTAGTATCAGATATAATATCGATTATAGAAGTTTATCAATTTATCTAGACAGTCCAACTCAAATTTATCTAAAAAGTTTTTCATATTTTATAGACTCTTTCATACCTTATGAACCGAAAAGAAGCCGAAACAACCAGTACCTTTCGTCTTCGGTATAAATTCATAATTTCTGCTTAAATGTTGATTAAGTAAACAGGCAATGCAGCAAGGTAATTTTGTAAATAACCAACGCGGTAGTTCTCAAAACGTCACAAAATTTACCGCTTCAGAAGCCATCGAACACAGCAGGCTATATTTTTAACGACCGTATGTTTCAAATAATATGACCTATTTTATGCAGTTTGATACTATTACGAAACATTGTAAGCCAGCTTCATAAAAATCGATTTGTAGTTTCCAGCTCAATGTGAGAGCTAAACTTTCATGTTATTTTGACGAAGTTGACACAATACTCGATTACTGCAATATCGTGAAGGATTATATAAAAAATACATTTTATTTGCACTTATGTGTGCCTAAAGTAAGTCCCTAAGAAGTACAAGTGATTTGAATTTCATCAACATCATCATTGGCCTCACACGTCTGTGACAGACGAGATTAAAATTTAGAACATGAATATCTGCAGCAAATCAAACGCAAAATTACCAGAGACTGGATACTTTCATTGAAATACCTAGCATGCCTATTACTGCTATTTTAATAAGTGTTTAACATTTAGCATTTACCTCATCCCTACCGAAAATTGAAATTAAAAAGTAAGAAGTCAAATATTTATTGATGGATGGATGTTCCTAACGCAATTAATTAGATGTAGGCTAATATAACCGCTGCAAAAATGGTAATAAATGGATGACAGCAATGTAGGAGTAATGTTTAAGGGAATTCGTAAGTAGTTATTATTTTTCTCATAGAGGGGGGCGAAAAGGAGTATCACTCGGACCTGAAGTTATTTATTCCCGGGAAATGTACATTAAATCCCTCGCTGGTATTCCTCGTTATGCTCGTGATTCAAAATAGCACCCTCGCTTTAAATATGGGGTGAAATTTTACTAGTGGCCGATAGAGAAATTTCAAGACGAGCTCGTGACAAGGAACAACTTCCCTCCAAGAACATTGATTGAAATATGACAAAAAGATTTTGAGTTTCCATAGTAACTCAAATCAGATGATCGGCAATTTCGTATAGGAAGTCTAAATTTTATTATATCAACCTGTTCCTAGGTTTGGAAAAGTTTACATAGTTGATATTTCAGAGGTTTTATGGTAAGTGTCGATAAAATAGAATATGCAACTACACATAATTAGGTATTACATGATAGTTACATAAACTACTTTTGTTATGATTCTCATACAATCAAAATAATAATGATTTCTGGGGGGTGAAAAGCCCATTATTAAACAATCGTAAAAACTTTATAAAAATCGATAAGTGGTTGGCCTCTCTATCTATGTCGTTTTGGTGAAAGAGCTAAATTTACAGAACTACTTAGTCCTAGAATGTATAGATTTAAGTTCACAATTTGAGAACACTATGCGAATTCTTATAACGGGCATCTGTAACTTGATATTGTAATTTCCAGGTATTTTTTATCATTTTAAGCCTCTCTCTCTCTTCGTGTGGGACACCGAGTCGTGCAACCCTTAAAAAGGCATAGGGAAATAATTTCCAATCAGATATTGTGCCCGAATTAGATTCCAAAAGCTGTACAATTTTTGGGTATGTTCTATCCTATTAAGGATTAAAAGTGGCTAACAAGTGAAAATAATTATACATCGTCACTTCTTTTTGATAATTGAAACCAAGCAATGTTCACTTTATTTTTTAGAACCAATTTGTAATTTACCAACAGACAGGAGTACTGTTAGTAAATTCGATAGACGTTAACTGACTCAGAGAATTAAACAGCTTTCTTAATATTGATCACTGAAAGTGGCTGTAAAAAGCAATATACCAAAATTATATTATAGATTGTCCAATTTATTATGTGTAAAAGATGCTCTATTTTAGGAATGGTGTTACAAAACAAGTCAAAGCAATTTACAAAACCAGTGGTCGGCAACTAGCTCTTCAGGACAGTAGTGTCATAGTAGAAGTGAAAAGAGCAGCTCAAAGTTTATGTTCAAACTAACGTGATGTATATATTTCGCTAGTTGTATAACCTACTTGCTATCAGAGTGTTATTTTCGGCTTCATGGCTTGTTTGCGTTGCGTTTCTATATTAATTATGGTTGAAATACATTTCTGAAAAGTGTAGTTAGTCTGGAAGTGTAGCAAACTGAAGTGGTAGTGGGCTGGGCACATCTGTCGTAGAACCGACCGACGGTGGAGTATGCGGGTTCTCAAGTGAAAGCCACGCCTCGGCAAGCGTAGCATTGGACGATGGCGAAAACGAGAGATCGTGCCCTATGGCGTACCTCGGAAGAGGCCTACGTCAAGCAGTGAACTGCAATAGGCTGATGTATGTATGTAAATTTCTGAACTTACTGGCCGAATGATGTTATGCTAAATTAAGGACTTACCTGAAACAAAGAAGTGAAACTTATTAGTCAATATCAATAACTTCAATAGCACCAGGTATAGTTATAACATGGGTTATAATAAAAAAATACAAACTCTGGCTTTGACAAATAAACAGCTTCAATTTAGGTTGTAAGTTATGAATAACGTTTTCCCAAAAATCTCGCACTTTTTACTTACGAACGATGCAAGTTTCAAATGCTAAGAGAAGGACAGAGAGCATAGTTAAAAATATATTTAAAGGCCGTATTTTTCAAGCATTTCAAAGTTAAGGAAACGAAATGATGCCGTTTATTTCTACTGTGGAATCGTTCTGTTGATCAAATCTCTACGGAATATCTTTAAGCAGAAACGGGTCGTTTGAGGAGTTTATGCCTTCGCGATTAATTGTCAGTCGTCTAACTAGGCCATCACAGTCCAATCAAAGTTCAAGGGAAATGAGGGCGGCTGGTTTAAGTGCCTATAACGAGGCAGAAAGCCTGAGTTAGTCCTTATTTTAACTGAGTGCAGACTAAAAGCATTTACGATAATCTACTTGGAAAAAATTTGCATATCATAGAAGGAAGAAATATTCATTTAAATCAAAAATTTAGGTTCAGCGCTCAACTAGCGACATTTGCACTGCGCTCGCGAATCCAACTGTGGTGAGTATGGCAAATATTAATCGGCGTAGACCCATGTTCAGCAGTAAACATTTGTGGCTGCTGATATTGATTATAATACAGACAAACAGGCAGAGCGTAAATGGCCGTATAAAACGGTTATTTACGCCACGTCTGTCTGACAAACATTTCAGGGTTTTAGAAAAAGCAATTTCACCATAGTGACAGGTTGTCAGCATTACGCCTAAAATTGTATCCTCCAGTCCCTTAGTAACCTCTTTCTACACCCACGGGAAAGAAATGGGGTGATGCTATTCTAAGCCGTCATCACACGGCAAATGATTTTAATCTAGGTATCTATTTGAGGACAAAGTCTTATAGCACGTTCACACCACGCACCTGCTCCTGCTCCTGTCGTTGTCGCAAATATTGCTTGAAATACTTCCGCGGAAACATCAACGCGAGTGAGTGTTGACACACTGCTGTTATACTCTTCTCACACCAATATGAGTGAGCGAGATAGCAATACACTCCACACGCGTTCGTGCTGCCGTTCCTTTGACTCGCGCACGAAAAGCCGACAACCGGGGAGCACGGGACGTGACAGCGGCATGATGAGTAGCAGCGCAAGTAACCTGTTTACAAATTCGCGCTGCCCACTTCCCTTACTATTTCCCAGTCCATATTGGCATTGTGTGAACGTGCTATTGGAGATTCAACAAATGAAAAGCTCGTATTGACCCCTTTTAGCGAGCAGCCCCAATATTTAGTTCGCTTCTCGAATTCTCGACAAAGTTAGAACGGTAATTACTAGAAGTTTGTTAAGAGGATTATACCTATAATAATATAAAAGACTCTTGTACTAATGGTTTCAAAACTTGTAATTGTTTATTTTATCTACTTGAATGGGGAAATGAATGGCAGTGGGTGAAACTGCTGGGCGGATCAATAGTTTTTCAAAAATAAAATTTGTATGATCTCTTTTTTTTGTTGTATGCTAGGCCATACAACAAAAAAAAGGTTTTTCTTTAAACATACGTCCAGCGCAAACATCTATCTCCAACCTTAACGGGAACTGTAAATTTAATTAACACAGTAAACATATTTCAGTCTTTGTAAAATTCACAATAATTTGGTTATTTCTTTCTAAACGATAGCTGATTTTAAAACATTTAATTCATTTTTTTACGGTGGTTTCACAAACGAAGACTTTTTATTTAGCAAAATTTTTAACCTGCTTTCAGAGTTTTTGAACTGTGTGACGTGAGCATGGAGTGCGGTTTTTTTACATTTCACTACACTGGTGAGCCAGTTTTACAAAATTCTACAGCCGTTTCGACCATAAGTGCAATAAAACATTTCAGTTTCTAGCACCATTCAGACGCGGACGTCACAAAAACAAACGTAGAGCGTTGCCAGCGCACTCAATTTCATGCGCCCTATAAAAATAAAAAGTGACTTCTAAAGCTTCCTTTACGATATCAGCGGTGCTTTTAACCGCCTTCAAAAAAGGTTCCCATTACAAACCGTATGTAGCATTTTTAGAGTCAGAAAAAAATTTTGAAAGTCTTTTGGCATAGCATAGCATACATAAGTACATGACCGAATGCAATGTTTTTTTTATTGTTTCAGGCATTGACCAATATTGCTAAAATCAGTAAAGACACAACGTCAGTGATCGTCTTTTTCAGATAGTATTTCAAAGCGGTATACAATTAGTGTAGCCGACTTAGAATTGCATCTCCCCAATTCAGTCCGTGAATGTCGTAAGAAGCGACTAAGTGATAAATTCGTACGGGAAATGGGCAGCAGTGTTCCCTGTGAATACAACATCTTGCACTGCGCTTGACAAGCGTGGTGAGTATGACAACACCCCCGATAAGGGAAGACCCATGTCCAGCAGTGGACTGTTGTGGTTGTCAATTTGTAAAATTACAGCTAGGTAAAGGCAGTTTATTTTTGCAAAATGATAACTTTTTTCCAAAAGGCCTACGTACCGCATTTGGCTGCCGGCAGTTGGGCCCGGGCCAAGCGCAGAGGGTCCTAAACGCGGCCTATCGCGATTGCAGCGTAGATAGCAGCCCGCCTTCTCGACACTCTTGAGTGATTTTAAATTGGCCCTGCATTTCCGAGCTTAGACATTTCGGCCTAACTTGCATTTTTTACTATCTATTGTGTGAAGATAAGTGAAAATGTAAAAGACTTGAGAATTTGCTCGCTAAACGGTTTGGTGTTTCTGTCTTTCAAGGTAATGCTGATCATATTCTTTTCACTTGGCACTAAAACACGGAAGAAAATTGCTACCTTATACTTTTCTACGTATTTTGATAAGATTTAGTGGATACTTTAGATTGTTGGACAGTCAAAAAATTTGTATCCTAAACGTACAGTCGGTCGTCGGTTGTAGCACATAAGGTACCAGAGGTACTCCAAAAGAATTATATTGTCCCCAGCAATATTTTTTCTTGACATGTTTTAGTAGAAAATTACTTACACCCATACTTAAGACCTATATTGTAACCACATTTCTTGCAAATAAATCAGTATCATTCCATTGAGCGAATAAGTTAACATTTTTATTACTTATTTACTGGGGATAAAAATAATTCAGTTCTTTTGGAGTACCTTTGGTAAGTATATGCTATAAGCGACTGTACTTGGTTTTTGTAAACAGGTTTTTGTGTATTTATTATAATAGCTTACACTTAAATATATTTGTAACATCAAATCATTTGGTACGTAGATAGGTAGTATTTATGTATAAGCTTGTTATAATAACGAACTTTAAAAGTTTGTTTGCGTAAGTTGCATTTGAAAAAGCTATTAAAGTTACAAAGAAAACTGCTTACAAAGTCACAGACACACAGAAAATAGAAGTTTACAACTTATATGAAAATAATACAACAAGGAGATCTGCTCGTTATATTACCAATTTTGCCGAACTTCTAATGCTTGAGTAATGTTTCATTTTGATATACCTAATGGTGAAGTTACAATTGAAAAACTATCTATAGATAACCATACTACAGTAACCGATCTCAACTCTTAACTGATAGGCACCTACTATCAGTATCTATTCTATTTAGATCTTTTGTTGTATCGGTCCCTCGAAAACATGTTGGCGCTTTCATGCGGGAAGATTACAGGCTAGGAATAATATAGTAATAATTATAATTTAAATCAATTATGTTGGTGCCGTGTGATTGATGCCGGCTTATAACAGCATCACCCCATTTCTTTCCCGTGGGAGTTGTAAGAGTCGATGAAGGCACTCGAGGGTGTGTATAGCAATGTTAGGCGATGGGCTGACAACTTGTCACTATGGCGATACACAACTTTCCGAATGACCCTCAAACGTTTGTTAGACGTGGCTTAAATGTCCGTTTTTTGCGGCCGTTTACGATCTGCCTACCCTGCAAAGGATATATGTATGTATGTTAGTTAACTGTTTACCTAAGAGACAGGAATAACTATTCTTAGTTTAAGAAATAGTTTAGTCTTATAACTGTTTTGTATTATGTTTCTTAAATAAATAATAATATTGAATTCTATGGTACTGCCTGAACCTAACTGTTCAAGACACATTTGAGAAAGTTGTTCAGTTTCACGGACTGATTTGCGGTCTTGAAAAGAACGCTGCACTTGTACGAAAACATAGTATAAGTTATCCATCATCAATATTCTAGTTATTATTTATAGCCAATATGCAATATTCAAAGTAATGCATGTCAAGGACGAGGTAATGGGTACTACTATTATCTATTCTGTGGTAATGGTAACATTATATTTTATTTACTAAGTAGGAAATACACATCTAGCTTCATTAAAGGATAGTGAGTACCTTCCTGATTAGAAAGTAGAAAATTACAGGGTGTAATATGAGGTACATACAAAAAGCTACCCTTTCAAAAATTTGTAATGTTGTTGGTAGGTGATTTTTTTATAATCCAGGGCTTTCTGTTCCCTAGTACTTTGTCTATTGTGTAAATAATGTGTTTGTATTCTAAAAACTAACAAACAAATCTAAGATGCTTTGAATATAAAGTCTATTTTCCACCCTGTCGAAGAACCTCCGTAATTTCTATTAAACAAGAACATATTACTCCGGAAATTGTATTTTTGCGCCGCACATTCCTGATAAACAGAAAAATCCATTAAATTCGAGAATAAACCAGCAATAAACATGTAGGTAGGTAAAATGATATTTATTATTGGTAGAAATTATTTTGTTTATTGAAGCAGGAGTCCTTGATAGACTACGTACGTACATAAATAAAAATACTTATTTGGCAAGCAAACACGTGTGCTCTAATAAAACAAGATAAGGTCGATAGATATATGTTTGTATTGGTTGCTTATGCCCTCAATTTGGGATATAAATTCTCTTAACTCACCTTAAATTAGTGCTGTCACTTTCCGTCAAATAGGTTTAGAAAAGGAAAGGCGAATATGTGGGTTCTTCGGAAATTCTAGTCAATTTAGTCGCCATTGTTTTCATCGTCGCCTTATTTTGACAGATAACACGTATTTTACGTCGAATTATAAGACATGATATGCCTAAAATATCTCTTAATCCTTTTCTAGACCTATTTGATGAAAAGTGACTGCACTAATTTGAGGTAAGTTATGAGAATTTATATCTCGAACTAGATTTCTGCCCAGCGGTTTTACCCGCTGACTCTCATTTTCCCGTGGTAAAAGTTGTTTTCCTGCGGTAAAAAGTAGCCTATGTGTTATTCCAGGTTATACTTTACCTGTGTTCCAAATTTCATTCAAATCGGTCAAGCCGTTTGAACGTGAAGAGGTAACAAACATACATACACACACACACACAAACTCTCAGATTTATAATATTAGTACGGATTAAGGCCATTTATTTACATGCAATCTAAAGTCAGTACCTACGTATTTGACAGGTACGCTAGCTCATTCAAAGGTCTCATTGGACTACTTCCTGCAATTAAAATGTAAGTTTCGTAAACAGGGCTCATATTTTAAAAACGTAGACTAATTATCGTAATAAAACCATTTACTGTACTGTTTTTTTTCTGATTATTATTTGTTTAACCGACTTTAAACAACGCAAAAGTTTTTAATTACAAAATCTTTATTTTTATAATTGCTTAGGTATCTATTTTACGCATATTTTATCTTACTTTTGACTCATTGTACCTCCATAAGAAAATTACCTACTCATTAGAAGATTCAGTTACGCCGCGGGTGAAACCGCTAGTGTACAATAAATAAGTAATTTTAAAGTACAGTTATACCACTAGGTGTAAATAGTTCAGAGTTCAGTGTAAAACACAACAAATTTACAAACGGCCATAACGTGTAAAGAACTTGAAATATCTCACTATTAATCAAGTTATAATGGCCAGGAAGTCACGAAATCCAAACTTAAATAAAGGCATTAAGCACTCAAGAAAATTAGCTGAACTAAAGCTATCACGGCTTTGCTCAAGAAACTTTAAACCAAATAATATTATACTTAATAACAAGAAGCCGTTCCGCTTTTGGGCCAGATCGGCTTGGCCTAACTAGGCCAAAAGCGGAATTCCAATATATAAAATAATTTTGTTCCGCATTAGGCCCACTTCGGTTTTTGACAATATTAACTTGATAAAGTTTGTAAATTAATATGATTCATAAAACAAAACATACTAAACGTTTTACGATTTACTTCATTACTTGTATTTGAAAACACTTCAACGTATTGTTATTTTTTTTGCGAACTTACACAATATAAAAATTACACGCGTTATTTATTAGCATTAAGATACACTTGCCAACGGCAAACGAGACACGGTAGCCTAGTCTGTATAGGCGTCGCTGATAGCGAGAGTCGCAGATTCAAACCCTGCGGTGCAATTTTGCCAATTCACAAATAGTATTTTATTACATTAAATGTTTAACATAAACTTATCTTGCTGATGTTAATTCTTGGTAAATATAATTGGGCCGAAAGCAGAACGAAAGCGTTATTTATTTCGAGATTCCGTATTCGACCCATTAGGGCCAAACCGTTGTGGTCCGGAAGAATAACGACTAATAACAATTGCAGTTGGCTTCTTATTATTCAAACTCCTGAGTTCTGAGTTGGTTGACCAACTTGAGCAGTTTGTTTCAATATTCCGACTAGCCGGAGTTTGCTGCAATGAGAAATTCTTTACATTTACACCGTACTTAATATTTAAGAATGTTCTGAACTGCCGAGTAGTTTCACGGGTGTACCTTCGCAGTATAATGAGAAAATCTACTTAGTTATTCAACAGAAGCTTGCTACAACTAAGTTCTATCGGGTGAAATTTTTCTAGTGACTGATACTGAAAACAAATTCAGTCCAATACGTTCGTTCAGTCCAATACGTTCTTCCCAGAACAACTCGTAAGCCGAATCGGGCCCCAATGGCGCGATTGAGCTGGTTGTTTGAACAACCACAATACTTCACCGGGTGAGGTATTTCTCCCCACAATACAGTCAGGTGTAGATTTTGATAGCCCAGG
This sequence comes from Tuta absoluta, assembly GCA_027580185.1. NCBI lineage: Eukaryota > Metazoa > Arthropoda > Insecta > Lepidoptera > Gelechiidae > Tuta > Tuta absoluta. The sequence continues at coordinate 11,820,804 of JAQAHW010000016.1, read as the reverse complement.
GGATAAATATCAATTTTGAGTGTGCCCCACCGAGAATCGAACCCGGAACTTTGCGTCACAGGCAGTTGGACTGCACCACATGGCCGTCAAATTCTCTTTCTTGTGGTGAAATATAGCGCTTTTAACTAGAGTTAGACTATCGACTTAGGGTCGAAACACACGAGCATATTCTAAGTTAAATCACGGAATTCCAATTTGTGACATCTGGGTTTATCGGGTTATTCATCGACTCGGTGTCCCACACTAACAGAGAGAGAATAATGTGTGAATACAAATGACGTTATTTAGAATATAATTATAAGATTCCACGTTATATCTCAAACAATCTTAATTTCCACAACTGAACATTCTTGTCATTTAACAAGTTTTATTCATATTTCTTGTTTTTTTTTATTAAGCTATCTTGGATGCTGTTATTAGTTAGTTGCCTAGGTGCATTACATTATTATCTCATTAAAACTGCAAATGGTGTCGAAACTTGGCGTACCATCCCCCACATTTGGCACCCTAATGTCATATCTAGACAAACTTTACAAATTCAAAGAAGTAAGTATCGTTAAGATGGAATTTTCTAGATTATCTCTACACGAGTGACTTCAACTTAGAGCTAAATGTGCCGTGTGATGCTGGCTTACAATAGCATCACCCCGTTTCTTTCCCGTGAGTGTCGTAAGATGCGACTAAGGAACTCGAGGGTTACACGTGTTTTGCAATTTAAGACGATAGGCTGATAACCTGTCACTATGGTGTAACACAATTTTTTTAATGACCCTCAATTGTTTGTGAGACGTGACGTCTAAATGTACGTTTACTCTCTGCCTACCCCGCAAGGGATATAGGCGTTATATTGTGTTAAGTTAGCGATACTGCTTACGCGGTCTAATCTAGTGGTCTTGGATTGATTTCAAGAGATACCTGGTTTGATTCTCAGCGTATTACACAAAGTTTTATTTGTCAATAATTTCGTGCTATTGCTTCTAGTCTGTAGACCGTAATACAAGATACTTCTAGGCTACGGAGGGAATGTCAGTCCTGGAGGTACATTTGGAAGAGTGTAATCCGATTTCGCATACGGAAGTCCACAACGACTAGTCTAACCACTAGTATCAAACTTTCTACTACTCAAATTTGATCATGTTAAGGATATGTGTGCATGGATGTGTATAATGAAACGTGTAACTTTCGGATGCCAAAAAATCAAAGATATAAGCTTCCCAGGCGTTGTCTATAATTACTTCGACAGCGCCTTGTTACCATTTCGCTCCGCCTTTTTAAAAGTTCCCACAAAAAATAATGAATTCTGATTGGCTACTTTATCCGATTATGCAATACTTTCATCGAAGGTTGAAATTGGAACAGAGTCCATCGACCGTTAATTTACTTAGTTTGAAATAGATAGCTCTGCACTAATTTGTTCGCAGTTATAGATGTTTATTAAAATAGAAGATACTATCAGACAGTGTCTAATAAGGCACGTCTGGCTGTGCATAGAGGAGTGTTAGTTCCAACACTTATGTATGGGAGTGAAAGTTGGGTATGGCAGAAAAAGCATGAAAGTAGAATAAATGCGGTAGAAATGAGAGCGCTAAGAAGTATGATAGGAGTGAAATTGAGTGACAGGATAAGGAATAGCGTGATTAGAGAACGTTGCGGTATAAAAGATGACATAGTGACTGGTATAGAAAAAGGAATGCTGAGATGGTTTGGTCACATTGAGAGAATGAATGAAAGAAGATTAACGAAACAGGTGTATATGGCGAGTGTGGATGGGAACGTTGGAAGGGGAAGACCAAGACGCACGTACTTGGATCAGATCGGGGACGTTCTAGAGAAAGGTCAGGTCAAGAGTACCCTAAACCGACGAGCATGTATGAAAAGATTGATGCATGTTGAAGAAGCGAAAGAGGTGTGTCAGGATCGTAGCAAGTGGAAAGATGTAGTCTCTGCCTACCCCTACGGGAAAGAGGCGTGATTATATGTATGTATGTATGAAGATACTATCAACATTACTCCGAGTTATAATAATATTCATTTAACGCGTGTAATACTAAGTACTCCAGTTCCATACTCCCCAGTTAGTAAAACTGAAAAAAAAAACTCGTTTTGTAGATAAATTGATATAAAAAACACTGCCAAGATTTTTGGTTTCGCTCAACTTTTGGTGTAAACAATGATTTGATTAATGAAACTCAAGACAAATTACTACCGAGATTCGTTTGCGTCTACTGACATTTGGTACGCAGTTTATTCCCAGTAAAGGATAAAAAAGAAACAGCTAAACATATTCATACTTACAACCACAGTGTATTATGAAAAATATTGTTAACATAAAAATGTGCCGTGTGCTGCCGGCTAAGAATAGCTTTACCCCATTCCTTTCCCGTGGGAGTCGTAAGAGGCGACTGAGGGACTTGAGGGTGTGTATTTTAATTTTAGGCTATAGGCTGACAATCTATCACTATATGTCCCTCAAATATATGTCAGACGTGGCGTAAATGTCCATTTTTGCGGCTGTTTGCGCTCTGCCTACCCTGCAAGGGATAATGGGCGTGATATGTGTATGTAAGTTGTTAGACCACTACTTACGCCTATATGTATTACGGGGTAGGCAGAGCGATAACAGCCGTAAAACACGGCTGTTTAAATCCATCCTACCTAACACTGTGTTATCACTATCACTATTATCACTATTATATAATACAAATGTTTGCACTGGGTAAAAATGAACTCTATCGATCTTTATTATCCAAGCCTTATATGCATTTACAAATAACAAAACGATATCGACTTTAAAAAACTAGTAGTGACATCTATTGTCTACGCATCTTTAACAACGGTCGCTATCGCCATGTCTGACAATTACTTGAGGGAGGTTCAGAAAAATCGTGTATCACTATATGACAGGTTTTCAGCCTGTCACCTATAACCTATAACTATAATAGACGTAAAACCCTTGATAAAATCTAGACGAAACGTGCGGTTTTGAACTTCGAAAGGTCCTCTGAAAAACCATTAAGCAGTTAGTGTGAAATTTCGCTTCAAAAGATCGTTTACAACACAAAAAAGAGAACTCCACTTTTATATTAATCCATTTTAAAATCTCAGTTTGTACTGCCATAATATCAGTCGCAAAATTACCGCAATAATGTACCTTTAGGTAGGTAGGGTATGTAGGTGGGTAAAAATTAACTGAACAAGCATAGGTAAGGCGGTCGAGCTCAGGAGTCGAGACCCTTTTCCCTTTTCCCAATCCTTTTCCTTTACTGTGGTATAATTTGACCGGACAATAATAAATCAACTTAAAAGCTACGTCCTCAAAGTTCAAATTCGATATGAAACATTTGTCGGGAACAAGGGTTGGCGCTGTCATTTTGTCATCTGGATAATGAAAGACGACAACTGTAAATAAAGTCTGATTGGTACCTTTCTGAGAGATAACATTTTTGTTTTGATTTGGGAAAGACATATCGATGTAGCTATTATTTAAGGTCTTTAAATATATAAAGGCGTTTTTTTTTGTGGGGCATTAAGTCATCCAACGATCTGATGAACCCTGGTGTCAGAGTTTCTCAACCGCCTCTAACATGGTTGTGTAACGACCGCCGACTAAGTAAGCATAAAAAGCAACCGAGTCCGACTGCTTAACGTGCCCTCCGAAGCATGGAACCATCTTTCTTTTCGAACAATCAGGTGGTTCAGCCCGCAAATGTCCTAACCAGACTGGAAATAAAATTCACAAAGTGATACATGTCAACTTTGTGAGTGCCCCACCGAGAATCGAACCCGGGACCTTTGCGTCGCAGGCAGTCGCACTACCACTGCGCCACATAGGCCGTCATTTATCATAAGGCGTGAACCATCGCATAAACTCAATAGCCTTTCCTGAAGAACGTAGGTCAAAATTACAGTCGAGCAGTAGGTATAGGAAACCTAATTATTATATTCTTCAAAGTTTGGCGAAAGTTGTGCAAATTAATGAGTTGGATCACACGTTGAAAAGCTGTTTTTTTTCTGTTGTCACTTCTTGTACCTATATAATTTACTATCCATTCTTAATACTAGACCTTCCTTTTATAATCCCTTATTAAACATAAAGTTTAAACAAGCTAGTTTTAAATATAAGTATTGATTGTTTTTTAATCCGAACCCATTTAAGTGACAATCTGACTTAAAAGGCAATTTACGTTCGCCTTGACAAATTTAATAGGACACGCGATGGAACGTTCTCGTTTCGGTTGAACGCCTCTTAGATATTCCCAGAACACAAATTTTATTAAATACCTAAATTCAAACTAGACAACTGATATTGGCCACCTTAAAATTGAATGGATTAGAAATACCTTTCAAATTGACACATAGTTGATTGAATGGCGGGAGATTTGATGACCATGCATACATACATCACGCGTTTATTCCTTGCGGGGTAGGCAGAGCGGTAACGGTCGTTATCGCCACGTCTGATAAATATTTGAGGGCCGTTTCAGAAAAATCGTGTAACATTATAGTGACAGGTTGTCAGCCTGTCGCCTAGAATTGTAATACACTTGAAACCCTTAAAACCCTTAGTCGCCTCTTTCGGCACCCACGGGAAAGAAATGGGGTGATGCTTTTCTAAACCGGCATCACACAGCAAAATCATTATACATTAACAGCAACAATAGTCCACCGCTGGACTATTGGGGCGTATTGCAATACTCACCACTTCAAGATATTTCTTCCATGACACCGACAGATTGCAATGGGATGATGCTATACTAAGCCGGCATCACACGGCAAAGATGAATCTGATAAACTGACCCCTAAACGGATAGGTTGATGTGCTGCTGACAGTAGTAATACCTACCTCAAATCATAAAAGACAAAGTTAACCTCTGAACACATAAAATGTCTGATTTAATTGTTTTGAAAAAGTCACGAAGCCACGAATTTCATCAGATAGCAGCGGTCGTAATGCGAAGCTGTAAAACGAGGGAATTATTTACAAAATTAATTTATTTTACAAACAAGCGGCGTTTTGCGGTTTAACCTGGATGGAACCCGTTCGTTTTATTCTAAAGGATGCTTGTTAATTCGATATGTGGGTAATGATTGGTACTTTATATCATTTCAAAGCGGTAGGGTATGATCGAGTTTGATATAGATGAAAAACATGAGTGCTTTAATTTTAATTAAAATTTAGTATTATTCAGTTTCATCAGTAGTACACTCTCTTTATTAGCGTAAGCATGCTAAGCAATTTATTAAAACAAATTTTGCTAACGCATAAACTGTTTTAAACTTTCGCGGTCACACATAGGTAATAACTCAAAATACTGAAACGGGGTTCTCACCTCGATACTTATTTTTGTTAAATATAAAATTTTGATAAATATCGGACCATTCAACAAAATAAGTATCGCGGTAAGAAGAGTATTTTGAATTTTTTTGCTAACGCAGTTTTAGTATGGTTTGTATGGATGGTAGAAAGTCGTTTAATTTATGTTTTTTTTGGGTGAGATCGCAAATACCGAGGTATCGCAATAAGGCCTAGGTGAAATCGTTGGCCAGAAGCCTCCCAATAAATAAGAAATATATTGTCTTTTATAGAGTTCTACGGCTGGTACTCTGTGTACATTTCCCGGTTTGTTCTATCTCGGCCGATAGCTACAGGATGTTGTTTTTGTTTGGCCTGTGGCGACGGCGAACGATTTGACACAATGGCCCTGTCTTCACTGGTGTGCCTCAATTCTGTTTACCTACAATTTTTGTTTTAGCTACATTCAAAGTTAGCCTCTACCAGAGAGGCGATGTCATTCTGTAATTCTGTAGTTTGGAAGAAAATTAGTAACTACAAAAAACTGCCCACGGCACATGAATATATTATGCATTGTGTCATAACCAGACAATAATAAGACGTGACATTGAATCACGGACTGATCAAGTTATCATCATATCATATCATATGGCTATCCTTGCCCGGATTATGCGTCAATATTTAGGGTTTTCAGTATAGTGATTCTTCAGTACGGTAGCAGATATAAAAAATGGCTGGCTTGGATGTAAAAATCTATAAAAGTGCAAGTTGAAACACACCAGTGTGGATAGAGCCAATGAGAGCAGCCGGGCCGCAATATCGCGACTAGACAGTGGACGCGGTCGGACGGAAGAAAAAAGTAAACCTATAAGTAAATAAAACGGAAACATGGTTTTTTTCTTTTTTTTAAGATAACAAACAGAAAGAGAGATTTTTGAGAAAAATATAACCTACTATTGGCGCAAGACAAGAATTGATCTGTATCGATAGCTCCTTAAGCATTGGAATTGGAACGCGAGCGTCATTATCGCGTGCCCATGACTCAGGTCATATTTACCTAAGTTAAATCAGTTACTGGAAATTCCTAGAAATATATATTTCTGAATATTTAGAAACACGTTATTTTCATTTCAGATGTGTATCTATTATACAGGGTGACAATTCAAAAAGGGAGACGGGAAATAAAAATGAAAAACCCGCCAAGGGTAAGTCGGACTCGCCCACCGAGAGTTCGTTAACATGCACATCGAGCCATTCCACATGATAGCTTAATTGAATTTTTTCATGTACCTAAATTGATTTTTTTTTCCTAAACTTGTAAGTACTTCAAAACTAAGCTGCTTGAAAAATATCATAGTTGATTGATATTTCTCAACTGACTGATTACTTGATTTTTTGACAAAGTGATCTTAAGGTTTCCGTTTTTTTTTTTCTTATGAGGTACTTACGTAATCTTTTTCTATTCGTGTGGGACACCAAGTCGTCGAACGACCCGATGAACCCTGGTGTCATAGTTTTTCAACATCCTTCAACCTCTTATAGACCTCTGTAACATGGTTGTGTAATGATTGTCGTCACAGTAATTGTAAACAGCGACCGGGACCGACGGCTTACCTTATACAAAAGAGAATTAACGCATCCCACGCAGATTTACAACATGATTTTATTATCCTATAAACTTTTCAGACGTTATTTCTAAAAATAGCTCTTAAATATAATGTCTCAGAGTAGAGCGGAGTAAAACGACATCAAGTTACGTATTAAATCATTTAACGTGGAGCAAAATCTCTAGAATACAAACTCTTTCCACGAAACATTTTAAAACTGAAGATAAACTTTGGACGGAAAGCTTGACGTTGAGCAAAATTCGACGAATTCGTTAATGGACAGGTAAATACTTAATTGATAAATAGAAACGATAAAAAAGAAAATAAATAAATTAAGTCACATTAAAAGATTCATTGTTTGTATTTTTCGGTACAAAATCTGTATTTCTACGTACTTAATTTAAATATCAAGTACTACAAGTAAGGAATAAACGAATGTTGTTTCCGGCCGATTCTGTTGTCAGAGAATTTTTTTTTTTTTTTATTAATGATGGGTTTGCTCTTGACTCTAGTCTAGGTCATAGGACAGAGACAGAGTCTAAGATGGAGCGAGCTCACCCAGAAGAAGCCTGTTCACTCTTACTTTGAAGAGATTAGGGTTGTATGCTTTTGGAAACACAGACGCAGGAAGTGAGTTCCACTCTTTAGCAGTGCGCATTATAAATGATGACTAGAAGCGCTTAGTCCGAATTGGTGGAATGGCTACCAGGTACGGATGGTATCCGGCGGTGCGTCTGGATGTCCGATGGTAGAAGGGAGCTGGTGGAACAAGGTCGTGAAGCTCTTGAGCACACTCTCCGAAGTACAATCTATAAAATACCGACAAGCAGGCAACCTTGCGGCGATGTGCCAGGCTATGTAGCTTGGTGTCCACCAGTTTTATGTCGCCTATGAGCCTCTTGGCCCTGCGTTCCACCGAGTCAAGAGCGGCAAGTTGGTATTTGGCTGAGCCATCCCAAAGGTGACCGCAATACTAAAAAAAAAAATATCAAAAACTTAGGTAAATATAGTACAAATATATATATTTTTGTTTTTCTTTAACTTTGTTGATACCACAAAGTAAGTATTGGCGGCTGCGCGCCGAATACAGAGAGCTCACTTCAAGCAAACGTCTCGAAACTCTCCACAATTTGACACGCCGCTGTTTACAAGGAAAGCCAAACCAATCCAGACACACTTGTAGTCGAGTGTCAACCGCGTTGGTGCGGACGTGCAAAATAGCTTCACACAAATATAAATAGGTAATAAATAGTTTATTAGTATACGATGTGATTTGTACAATGGCCCTATAATATTTTGTACCAACTTAAATAAAAACTTAAGCGTTAAAAATACGCAGCGACGGATGGCAAGTGGGGGAACCACCTAGTGAAACTAGAGGTATATGCCGCAGAGGTGCGATTCAAATAGATATATATATATATATAATTATATCGTAAAAATACAATGAAATTTGACTGAAGGAAATAAGTAAAAAGAAATGGGAAACGTTTGAACGGACAGGTGAAGTACTAGGTCGTAGTAAATGTCACCATGACATTTACATATTTTATTTAGCCACACGGTAACTTTATGAATTATTGAATACTCGGGTATGTAAAGAAAAAATACTCTATAATGATGATGTCTGTATAATGTCCTAATAAATTCAATAAAAATATTTTAGTGTGAGTTCTACTCATGAAACTGAACAACTTTCCTGAGAAATCTAGGTCGAAATATGAAAAAAAATACCGTCCTAACAAAAATTTTAAAAAATTAGTGTTCGTATGGGAGGCCCATTCTTTTTTAATGTTCCTATGTTCTTGGGGAAAGTTGCTCAGTTTCACGAGTAGAACTTTGCCTAAAATATTTGCACCGAGTTTAAAAGAACCTTGTATAGGTACTTATAATAAGCTCAATAATTTCATCAAATTAGGTATGTATCAGTACAAAAAAAGAACCAGTTTTGTTTGACGTTGACAGAAACTAATTAAGTACAACTATTGCTCAATATTGATCGGACAATCCTAGAGCCTTACCCTAAAGCCACCCAATCAAATCCGAAGAATGGAATACACGGCACAATACTCGACCAGCGTTTGACGATCCCTGACTATAGCTCGACTGCGACTAACAATCGGTTCTCGCATAATTTGACAAATCCATGCACCAAACTAGTTAAATTCGGGGTATATAAAATAAGGATGTCATGTGATGAAACATACATTCTTAGCATTTAAGATAGATCCTAGAAGTAGTTTAAGAACTCTAACATCAGGGTTCAGCGGGTCCAAAGATATCATGGAAAGTTCAAAAGTCTAGTTATTATGGTTACTCATACATAATTTCAGACACCATGTGAAATTTTAATTGAGTATCTTGAACTAAGGTCTATTGGATAACTTTTAATTGAATAATTTCAATCAGCAGTAACAAAGTTTAACTGGTATGATATGCAATACTTACTGGTGGAATCTTTTAATTGGTTATAAGTTTATTTTGTTGAATCTAACAACTGTTTATGCTGCTATTATGGGCATTGGAAATTTCGGGAATTGAACTCTGGACATTTTGGGAATTGGACATTATGTACCTAAACGGCTGTAATCTAATCAAGCTGTAAGTTTCCGAAAGAAACCGAAAATTAAATAAATAAAATATCCCCTTAGCATTACTAACCCCACGTTCACATTATGCCCCTATAGACGGAAGGGTTTTTTTTGTTCTGGATCCTATGATTTTAGCCCCGGGGTTATTCAAATCTACACCTGACTGTATGGTGGGGAGCAGGAGCTCACCCGAAGAAGTTTTTTGGTTGTTCAAACAACCAATTCTAGACGAGTTGTTCTGGGAAGAAAGTATTGGACTGAATCTAGCCGGCACGTGCAGGTAGTTCTCAAAATAAGGAACAAATGAGGGCCCACCGCGCCCCCACCGGAGGGGGCGTCGGTTACTTGAGGAGCTTGTGGAGTGTGATCTACCCGCAATGGCTGCAGCAGTGGCTACTGTGATTTCATCTTCTTCTTCCGAAAGGACGTGTCTCGGACGGTGTTTAAAACGCGAGGTTGGATGGGGGAAGTTTCCTTCATAATACGCTTGAATGGTAGGGAGACCTAAGTCGATGTGGAGGTTGGCGTTCCGCACGTAGCAGGGCTCCCCGGTAGCTTTGCGCATGAAACGGTTTTGGATGACCTGCAGCATATTCAGATATGAATTGAAGGTGTGAGCAAAGGTAAGGGAAGTAAGCAAAGCGCGCCAGTATGAATACAGGTAACTTACAGGTCATGTCACTGCCATTTCACGTGCTCCTGCTAGTGTCGGTTTCCGTGCGCGATTCAATGGAACGGCAGCACGAGCGCGAGCGCAATGTATTGCTGTCTCGCTCACTCGTATTGCTGAGAGAAAAGTATGACAGTAATGTGTGGACCTTCTGCCGCGGAAGTATTTCGGGCAATATTTGCGGCAGCGGCAGGTAAGGAGCATAGTGTGAACGTAGCATTACTTACCACGACAACAATCATATTATTTGTTTGGAATATTTATTATTTAGACTTTTGAAAAACAATTCGATATGATTTTCTTCATAGAAAAATTTGGTTAAATTTGATCGTTTCTAGGAATTTCGTTGAACCAAGTAACCCGAGATACTCTGAGACGGTATAATTAAAAGTTGATTAGCCTTTTTAGGTACTTTGACTCGGCAGATCAAAGCTTAAAAAATACAGCCTACGTTTTTGAGGTTAATGTTCTTTTATTTTAACTGTTTCCATAGGGCTTTGAACCATAATGTTCATCTAAAATTTAATTCATAAGAGGAAAGGAACATACATGAATAATTTTTGGTTACGACGATCGATCGAACTTTTGATAATAGAAGCGCCTTTATTGTTGACAATGCAAAATGTTCAACAACAAATCCTATGTTTGCAAATGTAATTTCAATTTATTTGAAAGGTTAGGTAAGTAACGAGAATCGCGACATATCTATAGGGTGAAATTTTATTAGTGACCGAGAGCAAACATCTTTCTCAATGAACACAAACCGAAAATGAAAATAGAAATTGGCACTTTCAAATTTGTTTTAATATTTCGTTTTATGTTCCTTGAGAAATGTTGTTCCTTATCACCACCAGCCCATCCTGAGTTTTTGCTATCGATCACTAGTAACATTTCTAGCTATAAGTATAAAATACGCAAGAGTTCCTTACGTTTTTATTTTAGCTATCCTTACAAGTGGTCATTTTAGTATAACTTAACGCTCAAGCTTAAGATAAAAACATAGAAATTATAATATACTGCAATTTTAGGCGATGGGCTGACAACCTGTCACTGTGGTGATACACTATTTTCCGAATGACCCTCAAATGTTTTTCTGACGTTTTAGACGCAAAGGATTATATTGTACCTAAATGTACGTAATAGGCGTGATATTTGTACCTATATGTACGTAAAACGATACGATTATTGAGTCAGTGGAAATCAATAGAATTGATCGATTTAACTGATTTACACAGATTCCTTTCGATTCGGTGGTAGAACGTGCGATTCGAGTGGTAAGTCCACTCGCCACAGTTTGACTCATGCGAAATCGGAATGTTATTGACTCCAAAATACGCTGATCAATTAAATTACACATCCGAAATTAAGCTTTCTGTCCCTTATATCCAAATACTTTTTCATTACAAAAGCGCAGTATTAATCTTCTTCTTTTCGTGTGGAACACCGAGTCGTCCAACGACCCGATGAACCCTGGTGTCAGAGTTAATAAACACGAGAGACAGTGGTAAGACAATTCGTCACAGTTTGACTTATGAGAAATCGAAATGTTATTGACTCTAAAATACGCTGATAAATAAAACTACACATCCAAAATATAGCCTTCTGTCCCTTACATGCAAATACTTTTCATTACAAAAGCGCAGTATTAATAAACACGAGAGAACATTACAGTTGGCAGCAAAGTAAATGTTCTACATTTAGTTCACTTCAGTTGCAACTCTCTGTACTCGTAAATAGCATGTTACTAATGATCGCAACGTGCTCTGTAATGAAAGACTAAAGTGAGTGTCAAAGTAGAGAGGGTCATTTGTAGTTTGTAAAAGGCAGATCGAACTCGCTGTTATGCCGTGTGATGCCGGCTTGGAATAGCATCACCCCATTTCTTTCCCGTGGGTGTCGTAAAAGGCGAGGAAGGGACTAGAGAATGTGTATTGCAATTTTAGGCGATTGGCTGACAACCTGTCACTATGGCGATACACAGTATTGCGAATGACTCTCGATTGTTTGTCAGACGTGGCGTAAATGTCCATTTTTTGCGGTCGTTTACGCTCTGCCTACCCATGATAAAGGCGTGATATATGTATGTATGAAACTCGCTGTTCTTTTTGTCGCGACGTATTTGGACCAGTCTTCTGGGCTCTACAATTTTAGCCGCGGGGCTATGAAATCTGCACCTGACCGTATGGTGGGGAGCAGGAGCTCTCCCGGAGAAGTTTTGTGGTTGTTCAAACAACCAGCCCGATCGCGCCCTTGAGTGGTCCTTCCTCAGGCTAAGTGTGTACTAGCTGCACCAGCGTGCAGCGTGGAACTATACAACTTTATACTTAGGTCCAAATAAAATAAAAAAGGACCTCGCATACAAATTGAGCCGTCGCCTGGAATATTTTGTATGGGAGGTCCCTATTTAAAATACCTTACCTAAACTTCATCCTGCTTCGGTGGCGTTGATAGATAGCTTGTTGTAAATCGCCGGCCCCATCACAAGCGTTAACTCAAATGAATTCCCCAAACGGTGGCGGATTCGTACCAATTTATCTGCTTAAATAACAACCAAACCATAAGTTAATCCAGGGAATGAGCAGCAACGCACCCTGTGAATGCAAAATCATGCACTGCGCTCGCTAATCCGCCTGCCAAGTGTGGTGATTATTGCATTACCCTCCAACAGGGGTATGGTTTCCCTTGAAATCGCCCATTTAGCATGCCCAAAAGTAATAGTAAGTAAGTAAAAATAGTATTTAAATAATGTATATAATATTAATGTAAAGTACTGTAGTACCTATAGTTAAAATTAGTTTTAATTGTTACATTGTTTTGTCCCCACAAAAGGAATTAATTCTCGCACTACCGACGGGTTGGCTGGAAGAGATCACTTCATAGTGATAAGCTCGCCTTTGCTCACACTGTTTGTACATTTTTCGTTTGTTTTTTATGCAATAAAGGATATATATGTAGCAACTCTCAGTGCACTAAAGAATGTTACTAATGATGGCTACGTGCTCTGTAATGGGCATTTTCTTCTCCAGTTCCCAAAGCAGCGAACATAATAATGAGAGAGTAAACTGTCTGACAAAATAGAAGGCGTATTTTTTTGTCGGAGAGATTTTAGAGGGTATTTACACATACATACATATATCACGCCTATAATCCCTTACGGGGTAGGCAGAGCGTAAACGGCTGTAACAAAACAGACATTTACGCCACGTCTGACAAACATTTGAGGGTCATTTGGAATATTGTATATATACGATAGTGACAGGTTGTCAGCCCATTGCCTAAAGGATCTTGCCCATTTTTGGGCCTGATTTGTCGCATGCGTCAAGATGATACTAATATTAAAATTGATATTATAATTAATCTACGTCCTCTTGCTACTTGAAAGTATGTTTTAAACCCGGGATTTTATTTATTACATAATTAGATCTTGCTTTGATTGGCCATGAAACACAGCATGTTTTTTCCTTTAGTTTTTTTCCTGTCAGAGGGTAGTAAACTCTTTTTTCTACATGTATAGTTCCTTTTTGTTCTTTTCCTTTGACTTGTGTCTTTGACGTTGATTGACTTTGGTGTTTTTCTTTCTTTAGTTTTGCTTTAGTTTCTTGGATTGTATTTTGTCTTTTCCTGAAATAATTTTCATTGAAATTACTGACGAAAACGGCTAATAAACAATACGTGGGCCAATATGGCCTTGCCAATAACTTTTGATTGGCGAAATCGGTGTATTCCTTCCGAATTCCCCTAAATCAGCAACCACATATCGTGAAGTGTCTTCTCCTCGAATGGTTGACCTATTGCGGTCTTGGATATCTCCAACTCAGGTATTTATTTAGACAATATGAAAGACTACATAATTTTACTTTAATTCAATTACCCTTGATAGTTATGCCCCTATACCTAGTATACAACCTAAGCGGCTGGTATCTACTGGATGGCAAAAACTGGATTATTATAGACCACGGAGACAGTTTAGTAATAAATTCCTTTATGGTGATTGATAGCAACATAATTTATTGTTATGCATTTCAGGTCTCAAGAATGGAACGTGTCTGTGCCTCCTGTTATAGGGCTGCGACAAGGCAAATGGAACGAGAACAGCAACACGACTTGAATCGCCCCAATATGGCAGACGCTAATATTCCAGAGCCACCTCCACTCCCACCACCGGTTCACCAAGCAGTTCCTCAAGCAGTTGTACCAAAAATTACATCTTCTGTGTATAGGTGTGCTGCTAACAAATCTGGCCACTGCGTATTCGTCAATTGTTTCGAACCTGAACGTGCCCTCCGAAGCACAGAACATGCTTTCTTACGGATATTCAGGTGCAGCATGCACTGTTCTGTGTGTGTGTGTGTGCTCTGGGGGCTAGGAATGATTAACTTTTTATTTTATGTGTGCCTCGGCAAGCATAGCGTTGGACGCTCTCCAGCCAAATGAACCAATGTCGACTGGGTAGTGACTAGATAATTAAAACAATATTTTTTCATTATTTGTTGTATTTTATTTCCTCTTCTCCCTGCCGTGATCTTTAAGGAACTCACTAGTTCACAAGAATTCTATCTAATGATTCTTGTTTACCTTCCGAATTATTAGGGTCAGTAATATAAACCTTAGGTAAGTATAAATACCATAGAAATCTCACCAGCTAGGCGAATGGCCTAGACGCCTTCATGTCGATATGATAAATACTCGTGTAAAATGACAGCAAATATGGGGACCTACATTTCTAGGTTATGTTACAATTTGATGAATTACTTTGAACTCCGGGTTTTTAACATAAAAATAATAACATGAGGTAAATAAGAAGTTAATTATAAACCGTTTGAAACTACTTCTGCCTTGACGCAAATCTGGCCTGGAGTCCCTTACTCGGTGGGCATGTTCCTTTGCAATACACACCCTCGAGTCCCTTCCTTAGTCGCTTCTTACGACACCCACGGGAATGAAATGGAGTGATGCTATTCTAAGCCGGCATCACACGGCATTTATGCAAGGGTATTTACATATACACATATATCCTTATTTCTACTCATCACCGCGTGATGCCGGCTTAGAATAGCAACACCCCATTTCTTTCCCGTGGGAGTCGTAGAGGCGACTAAGGGACTCGAGGTGTGTATTGCAATTTTAGGCGACGGGCTGACAACCTGTCACTATGGCAATACACAATTTTCCGACACAACCTCAAATATTTGTCAGACGTGGCGTAAATGCCCGTATTTTGCGGCTGTTTACGCTCTGCCTACCCCGCAAGAGATTATAGGCGTGATATGTGTATGTATGTATGTATTAATATGAAGAATCTATACATCTACAGGATCATCAATAAAACAAACATTTGCCATTCAGTTTCAGTTCAGTAAGTATTTTTGTAGAATTCAGCAAATTAATTAATGTCAAGGTCTAACGAAACACAAAACCCACTTAAACAAAATAAATTAATACTTGCAAATTTAATCATGCCTGTGTTGGCTAAATTCAAATTATTATTATACGTTATGTGACTGAACTAGGTCATGTTAATATGAGAAAGGGCCAAATATCACGAAGGCAAGTTTTGTTATGCAAACTTTGCACTAATCGCTAAATATGTAGTAGAATACAGTATTTACTACTAAGTAGTCAAACAAACTACTTTTAACGACATTTTGCGTGAAAATTAAATAGTACGTCCATGGAAAATACTGCCGTATGACGTCACTAGCAAGTATAAAAGATGGCGTCAAAATGGCAACTTTTACTTTTAAATGTTATGTGCAGTAATTCTAATTGTGTACATTTATATATACATTTATATATATGTGTACATAAATAACATTGAATAAGAATAATCATATTTTTGGTCAAAAATATGTATTTATTCTTGTTTTGTATTTTATTATTATGTTTAAGCTACCATGCAAAACACCCTGTTATTTTCTCGACAGTTTTTTTATAGATTTGCAATTCCTACAACTGCGTATTATTTCAGCGACAATATTCTAGATTCTTCATATGCATACGATATTCATGACAACTCGTGTAGCACACATCACGCCTAAATACCCTGCAGGGTAAGCAGAGCGCAGACGGCGGTCGCTTTTACTACGACCGAGAGATAACTAGTGATTCTACTCGGTGGTTTCAGTAGCCCTAGAGGAAACATCCAAATATTCCGCGAATGAATTATTCAGATTTGAGGGAAAGTTAACCGAAAACTTTACAGGCATGATCAGACCATGAAACTCAACAACTCTTTCTATGGAGGCTATGTTCGTAATCGAGAAATAAAAATCGACCTCCCATACAAATTTCCCGATCGACTGACTTTCACCACGAAAACTTGAAAAAAACCCAACATAGGCTCCATAGTAAAAAAACTATCAGTTTTACGGTATACCGTCTCTTACACCCCGTAGGTATACGTGTATTGTAAAGCCCATAAATTTAAAATAATATACGTGTGCTTTTGTATTATTTCTTAATTTCATTAAGTACAAACATGAAATCGCAATTAACATTTCTCCGAATTCATTAATACGGACATTGAAGTTAATACTGGTGTATTTGGTAAATGCATTTTTCTCAATAATTATCTATCACCTTTTGGCATTGGCTAGATTTGCTTTTTCGTTGCTTTTTTTACTAAGGATGGGTTTGCTCTCGACTCTAGTTCTTGTTATATTATAAATAAATAAATATCTTGGACATTTCACACACCTCCATCTAGCACTAAACTAAGCAAAGCTATTATGCATTTACTATGAGAACTAGAAAGCTGGTATAAAACATTAATACTTTATTTTCGTAAATAAATACATACAAAACACAGAAAACACCCAGAATCAGCACAAATATTTGAGAAGTAACTTACAAATACTTGTGCTGTGTAGGGATCAAACCCCCGACCCTCGGCGTAGCAGGCAAGGGTACTTTCCACTACGCTATCGGGCCAGTAATATTTGAAAAGTAACATACAAATACTTGTGCTGTGTATGGAATCCACGACCCTCGGCGTAGCAGGCAAGGGTACTTTCCACTGCGCCATCGGGCCAGTAATATTTGAAAAGTAACATACAAATACTTGTGCTGTGTATGGAATCCACGACCCTCGGCGTAGCAGGCAAGGGTACTTTCCACTGCGCCATCGGGCCAGTCATGTCAAATTCAAAACAGTGCTTATAGAAAATACTTCAATGACATTTATCACGTAACGGATTTTGATACGGTTTTTTTTTAAAAAAAGACTGATCTTAGAGGCAGGTTTTAAGTACCTTTTACCTGAAGAAGCTTTGTTCCTTCAGGAAAACGGGTACGACCGAACGAGTGCAACCGCTGGGCGGATCGCTAGTTTCAATAATAATATCATACCGACGATTAATACCAAGTAGATACCGGGTGGACCTAATTTTTTCTATTAATATTAAAAGTAACCGAGTTACATTTGCTGGTTAAAAGCAATTTTATTTTCATTCAATTTACAACATAATGACACGTTTCAGCAGTCACGAAAAGTTTTCTACTTATTTATTATAGTTAAAGGTCACCCACTGAGTTTTATAAAATCCATATTTCTGTGTGGAGCCGTGTGCTGCCGGCTTAGAATAGCATCACCCCATTTCTTTCCCGTGGGAGTCGTAAGAAGCGACTAAGAGATTTTCCCTCATTTGCTCCCCACTTTTGGAACTACCGGCACGTGCCGGGTAGATTCAGTCCAATACGTTCTTCCCAGAACAACTCGTAAGCCCAATCTTTTGAACAACCACAAGCTTTTCCGGGTGAGCTCCTGCTCCCCACCATACAGTCAGGTGTAGATTAAAAGCCCCGGGGCTAAAAATCGTAGGGTCCACAACAAAAAAATAAAGAAGCGACTAAGAGACTCGAGGGTGTGTATTACATTTTAGGCAATGGGCTGACAACCTGTCACTATGGCGACACACAATTTTCCGAATGGTCCTCAAATATTTGTCAGACGTGTAGTAAAAGACCGCTTTGCGGCCGATAACGCTCTGCCTACCCCGCAAGGGATTATAGGCGTAATATGTGTATGTGTATGTATGCATATTTCTATGTCAACTTCAACGTCAACAGTCCACTGCTGGACATGCGCCTCCCCCAATTGGGGGGTATTTTCCATATTCTCCACTTTTGGCAGGTGGATTGGCGAGCGCAGTGCAAGGTGTGACATTCACAGGGAACGCTGTTGCCATTCCCTAGATGAATTTATCTTTTCACTACACCCACCGGGAGAAATTGGGTGATGCTATTCTAAGTCACCACACGGCATATTATATTATTATTTTTATATCTCCGTTGGAACTTCGCACGTCAAATCAAACGAAAACTTCGGCTGAAGGGAAATCTCATTTCCTTGACTTGATGGGACTGTCAGCTGTACTGCGTTTGATAAGAAAAAAAACGTCAAAGCAAACTTTTTGATGCTGATACGATATTATGGATTGTTAGGGTTCCGTGACCGACTTTCATTATGGCATGCCATATTTTCATTGAGTCAAACATTTTTGCATTTGTTGACGGACATGACAGAAAATCATGAAATCAAGTATTGACTAATAAAAGCGTTTCAATACTCTGTGTTTGCCGCAAAAACGGAAAGAAATTCGTATCATTATCTTCACTATCACTGGTTGTAAAATACTCTCTCTCTTCTCTTTTCGTGTGGGACACCGAGTCGTCCAACGACACAATGAACCCTCATTACTACATCATTGCTAGTTTGATTCATTGCATCATGCTTCATTTGAATCACACAGATAAAATACGTACAATGTGATTGTATCATCGATATTTTTAATAATGCTGTAAAGAATCTATAATTTCAGGCAATCCATCTTCTATTTACAATTAAGACATAAAATTCGTCATTTAAAATTTGAAATAAACACTACACTTGACATTCAAACAAAACACTGACAAAAAACAAAACATAACCTTACTTTTCATTTTCAGTTTTCTCCATATCCTCTCCGTTCAGAAAACACACTGTTCACAAATTTTACGTCATTATGACGTCACTCACCACTTTACTACCTGCCACGTCACGCGAGAGAAATTAAGAAAACAGGAATTCACGTGTACAGTTGAAACATATACTCGGTTCGAAAACTACATTAGGTCTGTAAAAGAAAAATATTTATGTTGTCGTAGATCACATAATTATAATAGACAGAGCGCTGCCAACTGCCAACACACAAAGGAAAATCTAAAACTAGTCTACTTCGAACTACGCCTAAAAAAATATGCGGTAGCTGGGGAAATAATTAATTTACCTGACTAATTTTCAACCTATCTGTGAAAACGAAGTTCCCATCTCGATTGAATTCTGACATATTACGTATTTATCCAGCATTCACTAAAGTTTACTCAGAGAATAAAAGTATTACTTAATAGTACAGTATGCATAATGATCAGCAATTTTTGAAGTGTGTCATATCATCATTGATCGCTAGATGATAATAAATTTAGAGTAAGTACGTATTTTTATGTTTCGTGGATGGAGCGCTTGAATTAGAGCTAGTTGCCCGATGGCGCAGCGGATAGTACCCCTGCCTGCTACGCCTAGGGTCGTCAATTCAATCCCCACAAAACACAAATATTTGTTAAGTCTATTTTCAAGTATTTGTGTTAAATCTGGGTGTTTTCTATGTATAATATGTATTTATTTCCAATAAATTATATACTTATTAACATCAGCTATCTAGTTCCCATAGTACAAGCTTTGCTTAGTTTGGGGCTATTGGAATTGTCCAGGATATTTATTTATTTAAACTTGTTGAAGCCTGGTTTTTTACGTAGCTTCACTCTGTTTGCTAGTCTCTCTATACATTCTGAACTCTGAGGAAATAATCTTGCCAGCTTCGTCTGACACACCCATAGTCTTATCAAGGTAATACGGGCAGACTAGATAAGAAAACGTACGGTCGAGGAATTCCTTCTACTGCCCGATAGATTTGTTCTAGATTGCACTGGGACTGGGAGATATTCTAGTCGAGTTTTGTTATTTTGGGAATGATTTAAGCCTTTTCAATTCATTATTTATAAATCTCTTATGAGTTTGTTTGTTATTAATAGGAGCTACCTTTGTAATCCACGCATTGTTATCATTTAATCGAATCGAAATTTCTTACTGATATTTATTTAAAATGTGTCTCATACCTAAAGGTTGTTTATCGTAAACTCGTAAGCCATAACTATGAGGATGAAGAATATTTATAACTAGCGGCCCGTCCAGCGGTTTCAACAGCTGCAAACGGTTTTCCCGCGGGAATAACACGTTTCCCAGTATGTATTATATCACTCCGTCTATCAAAAACACATCTATAAAAACCGCATCAAAATCCGTTGCGTAGAAATCCACAAGAGATCTAAGCATAGATAAAACACCCACCCGGGTCACGACAAGCGACTTTTTTATACTATACTAGCTGTAACCCGCGGCGTTGCCCGCATAAAATAGAAACTATCCTATGTGTTAATCCACACTACCTTCTATATGTATGCCAAATTTTATTACAATCGGTTCAGTAGTTTTTGCGTGAAGAAGTATCAAAGAAACAAACATACAAACTTTCGCATTTATAATAAGGATTAGTAGGATTTAGTGATTCTTGGCTCTTTTGGCAACGATATTTTCATCCCTCTTTCTTTTTCGGGTGGGACACCGAGTTTGCCAACGACCCGATGAACTGCAGTCAGTTTTTCAACCGCCAACTACTAGTAGTAGGCTTTTGACATGGTTTTATTACAACTTTTGTATTCAAAATCTACTAATTGAACGTACATTGGTAGGTATGGACTACTGTTAAAGCACATAGTTCGAATAATAATAAATAAATAAAGTCATGCATTACCACAGAATATATAATAGTACGCATTACCTATTTCCAGTTGTTTGGTTAAGCTGACTAATTCGAAACTTCATACATCAAATATGCGAATTGCACACATTGGACAGATTCTCCTAAACCTTTATGTCGTCGTATCGGCGAATTTTACAACTGGGTAGGTATAATGAGACTTGATGTGACAACTTTCTCTTTTTACCTAATGCTCAGCAAAAACTATACAGGGTTATTTTTAATTCATCCCGGAAATTTTACAGGGTGATTCTACTCATGATTCTGAACAACTTTTATTATGGGGTCAACTGCGAAATCGCGAAAAAAAAACCAGCTGTTCAATACATTTTGTTCGAGTAGGTATGAATTTTTCTATGGACAACTATGGAGCAGCTGCTTTTTTTCGCGATTTCGCAGGTGACCCCATAATAAAAGTTGTTCAGAATCATGAGTACAATCACCCTGTAAAATTTCCGGGGTGAATAAAAAATAACCCTGTGTTTCAAGTAGTAGCTAATTTCAAACTATTTTTAAAGCGGTAGTAGCCTACTACACTACATTATTCGTACGAAATACTCAAAACCGTTTTTTAACTAAAACCGTAAAAACAAAACCTTGCCAACTTTCGGTAGCCAACATTCACAAAATTACGAAACAAACGACGTTAAATCTTCACTTAAAAATGTTGTTCATACACGCAATTTTAGTTTAAACTATTACATGTATAAGTGGATAACTGATTTTAAAAATGCATGTTATGATTCCGATACGCATTTTTTGCTAACGAAATGGCACAGTTAGGAATCAAGTAAGTATCTCTACATTTTGCAGTTTTTTATTTAAACTTTTATCATTATCACAGTTAGCACTTCAGAATTTTATATTTCTTACTCTGTCAAGAGAAATATAATTGCATAATTTAGGATTAATTAATTAGGTACGCAAAGCTGCCAATATAAAACGATCGTGAACGTAGCAAAACAAATTATGTACAATGGTTAAAAATAGTAAAGGCAATTACGAGTAGGAGCGTTCAGTTGAATTTCATCTGAATGATTGCGAGTTTGTTTTCGCGAGTTCCCTCGAACCGATCGTTAACCGGGGCCATCCATCACGCGTTATCAATCCCCCGAAATATTTACCAATTACACCGCACCCAGCATCCCGCCAGCCAACCCGCCGTTGGCCCGTTAATCATCGAACCTATACAGACTGCCTACGCTTTTACGTGCGTGAGAGCTTTGTTAGACGATCGTGATTTAATACGACTGATTGAATATTCCTGATTTGTTTGAGCAAGAGAAGGCATTTGAATGTATTAGTCTAGAAATAAACATCAATTGGTAAATGTGTAAGTGAGGTTATGATGAAAACATACCAATCATGCGGAGGCTGTGGTCGCCTGCGAGCTTGCACGCAGCAGGGCGGCTCCTGTGGCTCGCAGGGCAGCTGCAGCGCTGGCGGCGGCGGCGGCGGCGGCGTGCAGGCCAGCCGGCGCGCCGCCGCCGCTCCCACGTACTCCACGTAGCGCGTCGGTGGTGGTGAGCCCCCGATATCCTCGCGGCATGCGGGCCCGCAGCACTTGCGTTGCGCTGGCGGCGGTGGCCTGCATGCCAACGAACAGTACACCGGCGGCGGCGGGCGTAGCGGCGCCGGCGGCCGCGGGACGTACCGTTCCACCGGCACGTGCGCCGCCGGGGGCACATAGCGCGGTCGGCGCGCACGCTCTGCCTCCGCGCACCGGCGCACCCGCCGCGGCGACGCTGAGAACCGATCCGGCAGCGGCGCGGGCGGCGGCGGGCTGAGCCGCTCCGGCGGCGCCACGCTGAACGCGCCCGCCGCCGGGAAGCGCTCGCAAGGTGAGCGCGCGTACTCTTCGCCCATGGCGCGCGGTCAGCCGCCGCCGCCCGCGCGCCCTCGCGACCTCGGCACTCCGAGTCACATGCCGCGAGACCACTCCTCCACTAGCACAGGCCGTGCGCTCCGCTTGCTTGCGGGGGCTGCGGCACGGTCCCGATGTCCGCATTCACTCGAGCGCCATGGCGCTCCGCTCGATCGATACCCGACGCGGTGCAGGCTCAGAGAGCGCCCGCAGAACAGCCTCGTCCGCGACACATATCCCACAGGCTTTCGACTCGTTCCAGGTTAGTCACCAAGACTGGGGCGAGGCGAAAGTGCGTCCTCGGCCAAGATGGCCGCTGTCGTCATATTCACAGACGTCGCGCTTGCGCGATCTACGGCAATACGTTTGTTTTTACACCAATTTGTCGAATATATCCTTGCACTGAACGGTTCCAATAATGTTAGGGCGGATGGGTTCACTGTGGGGCGTAAAACAGTCACTATTTATGTGGTGTATGTGCGCGCGGGGCAGGCTCGCGTGCTGCGTCGCCGAGGGTGACGGGCTGACGTGCGTGCGGCGAGCGGAGAGCGGGCGGAGGGCGGTTTAGCGGCAGCACCGCGCCGGCGCGCGGTCCGCGGCGACGTCAGGGCGGTGCGCGTATCGACGCGGCCGCCTGTGCGCTGCGCACTACTCCACCCGCGCCGCACTTCAATCTGCAAACACACAAAACACCCCATTGCGAAACGGTCCTCGTCCTCTGCATAGGTATAGCACAGTCTGCGTTTATTTTCTCCGTCCTGTTCACACAAAGCCCTAAATATGCTATTGTTTTGAACCGTCCAGCACTCAATATCCTGCACTATGCTCATAATTTGAGCATAATAAAGTTGTGTACAAACATTACTGTAGGATAATGCTATGATGACATGACTTGTTATTGATCTCTCTACAGAACATCTCTCTGCTTATGATCTGATCTTAACTAGATTAACTAACTACTAAACAAGGTGTTTACCTACTGTACATGACCTCTAGCTGTGAGAGTTGGGAAATTAATCTTCATCGATCGATACCGGGTCTTAAAAATGAAATATTCAAAGGTCTCATTAATATTCAACGCCTGGAGTGGGTTCAGTATCGGAGTTAACTAAATAAGGATCTAGACTCAAGCTATGTTTTATTTCTTTTCTCTGTATTATTGACTTTTCTACAGCCGCTAAGCCTTCGGTTCTCGCCTGGTGGTCATGGGTTCGATTATAAAGTTAGAATTTTCGATTTTTACACATTGCTAGTTCAGTTACATATAAATTAGGTTATTATGAGATACTTCAACAATTGTTTGTCAATCAGATCAGAACATTTCAATTATGCGCTTCAGACATAAAGGCAGTTTACGGTGCGTAACGCTTGCATCTATTTAATCGTTTGACAGACGCATGTGCCATTACAGATGGATCACTTAGTAATCTGCACTGCGTCTACAAGTGGTCTCAAAGGATTTCAAGGGAAAACTATCAACGACTGAGGTGCATGCACTGACGGATTAATGTATTTTTGATTGCAGTAACTACAGTGGCAACCCTTTAGGTTGATAGTTTTGTGTGTGAGCCTTTTGTGTTTTCGGATAATAAACTGCTTTAATCATCAAAATTGTGTTGCAATAAGAAAACCGTATTAAGTATTTTGAGTACCTATGTAGATGATATTTCAAAACGAGATTGCATCACCGTTTTTCGGCTCCATCTCTACATTGTATAAGATAAAGTCGCTTCCCGTGTCTGTTCCTACGTATGCTTAGATCTTTAAAAGTATGCAACGGATTTAATGCGTTTTGTTTATTGATAGAGTGATTCAATAAGAAGGTTTGTATGCATAATTTATACCGGGCAAAGGTCAATTTCACCTGGGAAATCGGGAAGCAGCGGGCGCAACTAATCTATAGAATGGAAGACAATCAGAATGTTATATATAATATAGAAATCTCTCGTCAGTTCCGTGACCCACTTACCTGACGATTGCTTACAAATGGCTCATAAAACTTTCATAGGTAATGTAATCAAGTAACGGAACGAGGGTGGCGGTTCAACAATGATAAAGATAAATAGACAAGAATACTTATACTAAGTAGATGTTAGAGAAAGTATCGTCCGTGTGATGCTAACTTAAAATAGCATCACCTCATTTCTTTTATATGGGCGCCGTAAGAGGCGACGAGGGGACTCGAGGTTTAAATGTGTATAACAATTTTTACTTTAGTGATACATGAGTTTTCTAAAACGGCCTTCAAAATTTTTAAGCTCGCTTACCCCGCTAGGGATAAGGGCGTGATATGTGTATTTATGTACCTATGTGTAGAGAAAATACTGTAATGCAGGTTTTAGTATCACATAACCTACTCATTGTAGGCATGAAACTATATTTTTTTCTTATAACTGTTTGGAGATTGAGACCCAGTGTAATTACTTTATTAAATTTTTATCTGATTACTTAATAGAACAGCAACAAAACAATTAATTATATTTAGCAAATACATTTTGCATTGGAAACGTAATCGGTTTACTGTAAAACACTTGCCCGAGCCAATATTACGCGGCTAAACTAGAAAAGTCAGTACCTTCGTAATGTCACTTGTGTTATACATTACATTTCTATTCGGTTGTATAATTGATCTGTCAAATTTGACAAGTTATGTAAATATCCTCATGAACTAAAATCTGATCCTTTTAATAGTAGTTGCAATAAAGCGGGGTTCATTAGAATCATATCACACGAGGTGTAGCCAAATGTGATAATAGTTTGTTCAGATGTCGAGTCAGCAACTGAACAACATCTGAACAACATCGGTACAACTACTGAACAACAACTGAGCAACAGCTGAACACATCTCAAGAGCAACTGAACAACAACCTAATAAAGCAACTGAACAACAACCGAACAATTGTTTTATTGTGAACCGAACAATTACCGTATATCTACATCTGATAGGTGCGGCGGAAAATAACGATTTGAGTAGGTATTGGCAAAACAAACTCCGTTTCATTTCTCAATTTATCGAAGTAAGAGCCTTCTCATTAAGACATTACGCGTCTGTAATTTCTATTAAACTGTAATTTAAAGCAAGTCTTTATACAACTGTTTTCGAGTTCATAATTCGAACATTATGAGACGAGTGTAGATAAAAAATATGTCGTCGACCACCGGTTCACATGAAACGGAATTTAATGGAAAGCATGTAGGTGTCAATGCACAGCAGATGGCCTTCTCCAAGAACGAATGGAACCAACCGTAGGTGCTGGTGGTCCCACCACCCCAGCAAAATGTTGTATGGAGTGCCAAAAGTCTTAAAGAAAGTCACTTCTTGCAAAAGAATCACCCTGTTTTTGGAAATGCTTTCTTCTTCTTCTATCGTGTCGAAGAAAAGCCGATCGCCTCAAATTTCGTTCGACCAGTATTTTGCTACTCTCACAGCATAATCATTGGCTGTCATCAGCTGCTCCTGCGTACAGGTGGTAGGATACGCAGAGCACGATATAAGGTGGACCGTGGTTTGTGGGTCAACCCCGCATTTGCACCGAAGATCGGGGTCTTGCGTGAACCCCCACCTGGAACGGTTATCTTTGCTCCGGCCGACCTGATTACGGAGCCTAAATGCTTTGATGGCTATGATTGTGAAATAGATATTCAAAGTTATTTAAAACCAAAAACGCTCACCTAGTAAGTAACTAATACCTTTCAAATCAGAATTAATCTTTATTTTATTTATTTATTTAAACGTTTATTGTACACAATATGACACAAAAGACAAAACATATAGAACATATACAACAGGTCAGCTTATTTCTAAAAACAAATCTTTTACAGCAGACCTATCTTTCGTCTAAAATATAACTAAACTTAATAAACAAGCATGTTGCGCCTGATGCTAAAGCACCTGAATGCTAAACGCAGGTCAGAATGTCGAGCTCTATATTTGCAGACATGTGGAACTGACAGCAAGCTCATACAAACCCTGCCTTCGCGTCGCGTCGTGCCGGCAAAATGTAGATTTCACTTCATTTCAGCATTTCTACAGTTGCTAAATGTAGACAGTAAATGTTTCTTGAATGTTTAATAAATAAATGTTACGTGGGATTCGAATTTCGAGTAGATAGAAATTAATTACCTATGAATGTATGGACCTATTACAAAAGTGCTTCTTAGTTGTCAACGTTGAAAAATGCTTTTTATTTATTTATTACACATATATCATACCTATATCCTTTGTTGGGTAGGCAGAGTATAAAAGGCCGTAATAAACCGACATCTACGCCACGTCAGACAAACGTTTGAGGGTCGTTCAAAAAACAGTGTATCACCATAGTGATAGGTTATCAGCCAATCGCTTAAAATTGCAACACACGTGTAACCCTCGAGTCCCTTGGAAAAGAACGGCATGATGCTATTCTAAGCCGGCATCACACGGCGTAGGTATTTATTTATTATGCTCATTAAAACTTTGTTATATAAACTTGGAGTCAATGCTGTTTAGCTAAGTATGACACAAGGATGCCTCTTTGCAGAACTTAAGGCAGAACTTCAAACTCTATATTTGTAGAGACATATGGGAATGACACCTAGCTCATAGGTACAGTCAAGTAAGACACTCAAACTGCCAATGTAAGTCTTATACGCGCGGCATAAGAACGGTCCAAAGTCCAAACTGTCTAACCCAGACAAGCCATCGTGCCGGAAAAATGGCAGATTTCACTTCACTGTAGCATTTATACAGTTGTACGCACCTACCGCTTTATGTAGCAGGTACAATGTCCTTGAATGTTTACGTTTGTGGTTACGTTTCGTGAAATTCATGTTTGTAATGGTGTACTCGTAGATTCAAATTAATGATACTCCGTTAGCATTCCATGAAAACCAGCGTTGCACAAGTAAGGGGCACCTACTTAAATACATTGTTTGTAATGCTTATGTAGAGTGTTCCGACTTCAACGTGCCTAAAAATGTTATGAAGATTCTTATATCACCGAAACACACTGTTGATGTGGCGCAATGGTGCAAATGTCTGCGGCGCAAAGGTTTCGGGTTCGATTCCCGGTGGGGTACTCACAAAGTTAATATTATCATTTTGTGAATTTGTTTCCAGTCTGGTTACGACATTGCAGGCTGAACCGGCTGATTGTCCGTAAGAAAGATGGTTCCATGCTTCCGGAGGCAAGTTAAGCCTTCGGTCCCGGTTGCTGTCTATGATTTCTTAGACGGCCATCGTGAGACAACCATGTCAGTTCTGTCTCTGACATTGTTCATCAGGTTGTTCGTTGACTCGGTGTTCCACACAAAAAGAAGCAGATGAAAAAGACCGAACCACAAATTGAAGTGAAGGTGTAACTAAGGCACCGTTGTCATTATAAAAATAACCATACCAGTCCACTGCAAGCTACGAGCCTTCCCCATTATTGGAGGTTATTTGTGTCACCACGATTGGCAGGAGGGTTGACGAGCGCAGTACAAGATTTGCATTCACAGGGGACGCTGCAGCTGCCAATCCCTGAACCGATTTACACACAAGAAATGGGATGGCGCTATTCTAATCCGGAATCACACACACGTACCCGCATACGGCACAGCACTAATCTGTCCTAGACATGTGAAGTTGTCAGTGTGATTATACGAGTACAACGCTTACTTGCTCGCGGAATATTCATGTGCACAAAATAACTTGTAGATGTAGGCAATGCCGGCAGCGACATTGTGTGTTTTCGCCTTAGCAGCTCAAAGAAGGGGAGTACTTCGTTGAACTGAGATTGTTAATTTCCTATTTCGTAATACAGAGAGGTCTCTATTTGGAATGTGGAGTCTGGGGTGGTGTACAGTCGGTTGTAGCACATAAGGTACCAGGGGTACTTCAAAAGAACTGATTTTTTTTTGTCCCAAGCAATATTTTTTTCTTGTCATGAATATGTATTGGTAGAAAATGACATTTTTATGAGAATAAGTTGAAATTTTTATACTGTTTTAACTTTATGTGCTACAAAGGAATGTACCTAAGTTTGATCTTACGATTACTAGATCTATGATTCGATACTAGGGGAGGGATTGTCACACACAAAGTTGATCCTTGCCGATTGATCATTTGAACCACCTGATTGTCTGACAGAAAAGGTTGCACGCTTCGGATATTACTGACAGCAGGGTTCAACGGGTCGTTCGTTGACTTGTACTCAGGCATCATCTCTCATTGTAAGAACTTGAACTATACATTGAAATTCAAAAGTTACACAGACTATCATGAATAACTAGCAAGGCGCAGCTGGCGGGAGACCTTTGTAATTTCCAGATTCTTTACAAGAAAATGGAAAAACTTTTCTATTTAGTAGTTGCTTTCAAATTTTCTATTTAGTAGTTGCTTTCAAATTAATGGGGGCCTCCGGTTCAACGGATAAAACAACAATCAAGTAAGCCTGTGATTTACCTAAATTATTATTTTTAATGGTACAATAACTAGTTCCAAAATTCATCCCATGAAGCTAGAATAAAATTAACACTTATAAATACAAAATGATTTATTTCCAATTTACCTACTGTCAATTCATTGTCATTAATTATTAAACTTTCTATTGAGGCGCGATAAATCACCAAAATACTAATTATTTCAGGCCTAGTCGACAAATACATGATAATTTATGCAAAACTATAGGGCCTAAACTAGTTTCCGGATGAAAAAGAAAATCTCAAATTTAATGTTCTGGGTAGTTTTGCGATTTCGGTCATGTTTTATTCTGTGTTATTTTGATTGCTATACTTAAAAAAAATACATGCTTTGTTTTGACTTTCTGCTTATTTTTTACTTAAATAAATTTGTGGTTTTAATCTTAAAATGAAAAATATATAAAGATCCCTTCAAAAGAATTTTGTTGAAGAATAAAATGTTTGTAGAAAAACCATCACATTGCGGCCACGAAAGAGTTTGTAGAATTTGGTAGCGTAGCGGCTAAAAATAAACTATTATGATAGATGGCAATATTTACATGTGAAGAGACCAGAAACTCGTCATATTTTTATATCTGTAACCTAGTTTCGTCGCATTTCTCATTTGAGATGTCAAAGCCTCGAGTCGGGTTATCCCCAACATGTGCTGAATAATGCATAGCCAGTTTGCATGACAAGTGAAGGCGATGTAAGATACGCCCATTGATGAACATCACCAAACAGGATATACTATTCAATATGAATCAGATGCACACATCATAATATCAGCCTTTAGCAGTCCACTGCTGGACGTAGGCCTCCCGGGGTACGCCTATAGTAATGATCTCCCGTTCTTAACATCCAGACGCTATCCTTATGTCTTTGGTATATCTGGCTGGAGGACATCCACTTGTCGACGCAAGCTTGCCGAGACGTGGCCAATTTGATTATTGTCGCATAATTGAATCATACAGACAAACAGTAGTTTTTATTAGACCACTCGTTATAAAGGAATACTTCAAGCGTCTATCGTTATTTGTCCTCCACGCTATGAATGCACGCGTGAAGTGAATGAGTCGTGAAGAATAAGATACTTAATACCTATTTTCTTGAGTTTGCACAACTATTACTCATCACAATAAAACAATTTTAAATAGGTAGGAATTGTTAAATCCAAAATAAACACAACTTAAATCAGGTTAAAGTTGTTTTATTGTGATGAATAAGATACTCTAGTCACTAAGACAATTTGCTCTCTTAACCACCTTTCTAGCTGAGTACATGGCATGTAGAACCAGCAATCGTTGAGGTCTGAAGGTTCTGGAGGGGTCGGAATCCCATGAATGGAAAAAGTGCAGCGTGGGACGGCGTCCTACGCAGGTAGACGGACGACCTTGTCGTTTTCAAAAAGAAGTCTGACCTTATAGGGGTTGCGGGCAGCCGTTGAATGCAGATGGCTTAAAATCACGGTCTATGAAGGCCTGTGGGGAACAGTGGACGTCTCAGGGCTGTTGGTGATAATGATGGAGCTGCCACCCCTGCGGAGACCCAAGCAAGAGAATTTTCGTTCCTAGTTTTTGGCATTAATTTTGAGGGTATTTCTTATTGTAGTACTAGTAAGTAATAAAAAATATAAAATAAATATCCTAGACATGTCACACAGCGCCATCTAGCCCCAAACTAAGCATAGCTTGTACTATGGGAACTAAATAGCTGATATTATTACTTATACTTGTATACTTTTTTTTAAATAAATACATAATATACATAGAAAACACCCAGACTAAACACAAATATCTGAAAATTTTACTATTGTAATATTTGTGTCTTGTTCGACACAAATCGAACCCACGACCCTAGGCGTGCCAGACCGATGTAAGTACTACTATACCTAGTAGGCAATGTTTTTTTAGATAGATGCGCAGGTATTTTAAATCTTATTGAACGTGAATTTGTCTATAGGTACCCAAAAGTAGGATGGGAGGACAAACACGTGAGAAAGTTATTGCTTCGCCGAAAATCTTTCAATTCTGTCACGTTGCCGAAATCGTGACCAGCTGTTGGACAGAGGCTATTTGATAGGGTATTATTGATAACCAAATAACTTAACTAACAGCAAATGGTGATATGTTTTATTAGCTCGCAAGCGTGGTTCCGAGGCGTCGACTACTATTAGGTACACAATGGCTTCAATGCAGGATAACAATTCTATTGACTTACCTACCTTAAATTGGCGCCGTCACTTTCCGTCAAATAGGTTTAGAAAAGGATAGGATAGGAGATATCTAAGGTTTTGGCAGCCTTTGCACCGTGCATCTCATATGTGTATGTTATGAACATGTTCTGGACACGCTGATTCCCAAAATTTGCATTAATACTCGTAGGCATCGGCTAAATCCTATTTTCAAAAGCATATTCATGAATTTGCCTTCTAATGAGCGACCGAATTTGATTTTCGGGATTGCAGTGAATACCTTAATACGTATTGTAGAATCCTGTTTGCAACACTTTTTCATTTTCTATTAGTAGACAACAACAAAAAATCTAATTCTGTTTATATCAAACAGTATTTCTACTTCAATCTAAATAAGTGTTCGTTCATAAAGACGTCTCGTCGATTTCCCGATAAAATTACTTGAGAAAAAACAAACATTGTAGTTTCAGAGCACACTTTACGAGAACGTTGGTCCTAATTAGAAAAAGAAAACAATTCATTCATAATGCGAACGATTTAGCAAAAAGAAGCACGCTACAGTGAACTTTTAATTACGAAACGTAGAGAGTTTCCACCCACCCAGACGAGTATAAAACAACTAAAACAAAAGAAAAACAAAATGCTCCTTTTGTTCCCACCATGCTCTTTGCGTGCGTCTGGGGTCGCGAACTTATAATAATAATACGAAAGCATAAAATAAAATAAAGTAGGGTGGACGTTCTGGTCCCAAATTAGGTAACAGTCATATAGTTTTAATTTTACGAATAGTATAACTTGAAAATTCAAGATTTTGCTTCTTTTTAGGATGTTGTATTATAGGGTTTTGAGTATAAAAGATAACCTTATGACATTGAAAAGTTAAAAAGTAGGTATAACTACAATTTTGGTATTTTCAAATCAAACTCTCTAAATCAATGTAGAATAATAAATAAGTATTACATATTTCATGTCAATATTGTATTACCCAGTAGACAACACAGCTACTATTTAGTATTTCAACAATCTGATTTGACACTAGTACGTCGACTATACCAACAATAATGTTTAAGTATAACTGTAGGGTAACATCGCCATGTAAAAACGGGGTAAACTTTTCCCTTCGATTTACGAGTAATCTCGCGTAGAGTACGCAATGCATTATTGATAGGGAATCCATGGGCAAATCGACCGTCCCCTGGGCGGAGTAACAAGGCAGAGTCACGCATGCAGGTACCTACATCGACGACACTAAAGTGGTGTTCCACCGGGAAGCATTACTTTTTTTAACCAGCATGGCCGTCTGGTGCCGGCTTAGAATAGTCTTCTTCTGTCGTGTGGTACAGACGGTTGTAGCACATAAGGTATCAGGGTTACTTACTCCAAAAGAACTGAATTATTTTTGTCCCTAGCAATATTTTTTCTTGACAGGAACATAATGAACATGTAGTAGAAAATCACTTATTTGATGAGAATAAGTTTAAATTTGTATTATGTATTAACTGGGGTTAAATTATTCAGCTCTTTTGGAGTACGAACGTAGAATTAGCCCGTGGGTGTTGTAACAGACGACTAAAACAGGTGCATCTGCATCGACGGTTACTATACTCTGTAAATTATAGAATGATTCTTTTCACAGCACGTAGCTAGATAGGAAACCAAGTGAGAGTGAAGAGGACAAAAGATTTTTTTATTAATCTGACCTCTGTTATAGAACTCAAGCTATATTTTATGATATAAAGTGAATGCAACATTTTGCGATGCGCTCGCTTATACCCCCCCAATACGGGGAGGCCCATGTCCAGCAGAGGGCTGTTGTTGTTGATTATGATGATGATGAAGCAATTCATTATTGAATTGGAATCCATGGGCAAATCGACCGTCCCCAGGGCGGATTAACAAGGCAGACTCACGTCCGCATTCCGTGAGGCAGGTACTTAAGTTCCTGTTTCACCTGAAAAAATTTTGTCCCTTTCATTCGCGCTGCGCCAGAGAGAAACAGCCAATAATTTTGCGCTCAATTTTACCTTTACAATGTCTAATTTAGGTATTCCTTCTAGTAAAGGTATGTACCCAAATTAAAGCATATTATTTTAATGCCTTTCATACTGTACCTAAGACAGACAGTACCTTAGACATAATATTAAAAACTGTTTCAATTAGAGGTTACTTTTTGTTTCTTAAGATAAAAGTTTGTCAATAGTGTAACTGATAGGTATATGTTATCGATTGATGTTATTAGATCTTATACAATAACATAGTCTTTTTTCAGAATTTTCTATTTGTAATTGTCTAAATAAAACTGGTTTAAAGATCTCGCTGGCACTGTATCCCCGCCTCAGAGTGTTATTACACTTTGTATCATAGTTTATAATTACAGTGCCGTGTAGCAACATCCCAATTCTACCCATGGGTATTGCACAAGACGACCAAGGGATAATTATTATTCCATGAAATGAGCAGCACCTTTCCCTGTTATAGCAATACAGGGTAATTTTTTATTCAGCACGGAAATTTTATATTGTGATTCTTTTAATGATTCTAAACAACTTATAACAACGCATTTGTAACGCATACATTGAATACCAAGTTTTTAAACACGTAAACACGATTTTGCTAAGGAATTAAGTATAGGAAACGGAAATAATTCTGCAAATTTCATATTAAGAACGTGAGTGAGTTGTTCAGTTTTGTGAATAAGAGGACTATTTTCATAACACATTGTAAAGACCACTTAAATCTTGTCACCCAATTGAATTATTTCATTTGAGCATCGCTTTCTCGCCTTATCGGTGGACTATCACATTTATACGTTGACATAACAAATTGAAATAGGGAACGCCTCTTTTCAATGCGTCTGACCTGTCTGTACCTGGTGTGGTACCTGCTGTACTAATTGTTTTACTGTAGGATGAGGGGTAGCTGATAAGTTATCTACCAGCTCGTATAATAATATATTAGCTTTGCACTTTCTTCTGTTTCTTCTTATTGATATAATGTTCTTAATTAGCGACCCGTCACGAGGTTCACCCACCACTACCCGTTTTTATGAAGGAATCAAGGTTTTTACCGCGGCAAAACCTTCCTCTTAAATCACTCTACATATTTTAAAAATCGTATCAAAATCCGTTGCTAAGTTTTGACTACACCATATCAAAGCTACTTTTTTATACTATGTAAGTAGTGATACGAGAATACCAGCCACAGAATTCTCAAATATTTGACACGTTTTAGGCCTTGACTTCCGATTGGCTAATCTTCTTTGACGAGTATGACGTGTCGTGTTTACATTGTGCAGGCAGCGTTGTCGTTGTCACCTCGTCAGCAGTAGGTAGATGCATCCAGCGAAGTCAGCGCATTCTGTGTGCGGCGCGCACTTCATAATTCTTTGTAATCCGCGCCGCTACAATTCCGATAATTATATTAATTGATTGAGGATCTGTGTAAAGTATTGTTTCAATTTTGATTTATTTGAATTGTCTGGATAAGTCATTTTTAAGATCTTACAGATCTTGAAGTCAATGAGTTTCTGCTAAATTACGACTTGTCTAGTTTCGAAGTAAATCGAGTTACAGTTCAATTGCGCTCCCGATAGAGCTAAACCAATAAAACACCACTTAGCCTAGTACTTACATATATTCAGTGAGTTAGCGTTAAAATGCGCAGAAAAGCAAAATTTTCGAGCAATAATGTGATAGAAATAAGTTTTCTTACCAACTTTTACAACACAAATCTCAGAGATTTCTTTTCCACCGAATTGCGCATTCGTTCAGATTAAGTTTTGTGTATTTCTAGGCGCTTGATCTAATATTTCAGTCTTTTTACGAGGAGTACCTCAACAACATGTGGATAGAAAGACACCGTATAGGTACCTGCCTATATTAACAGCCACAATAGTCATACTGCTGGTCATGAGCTTCCCTCTATCGGGAGGTATTGCCATTGCAGTACAAGATAATGCAGCGTTCATAGGGAACTCTGCTGCCCATTCACTTAATCCCTTAGTCGCTTTTTACGACAGCCACGAGTATAATTGGGGTGATGCTTTTCTAAGCTAGCACCACTCGCCAGGTACGTGCCTATCTAATAAATATTCAAAGGATCAACATCATTGGTTTTTCGTAAAACCAGCAAAAGTTAATTTCTTAATTTCCATTCCATTCCATTCCATTGCTTAATTTCCATTTTTTTTTCATGTGGTGCCGGCTTAGAATAGCATCACCCTATTTCTTTCCCTTGGGACTCGAGGGTGTGTATAGCAATTTTAGGCGATGGGCTGACAACCTGTAACTATGGCGATACACAACTTTCCGAATGACCCTCAAATATTTGTCAGACGTGGCGTAAATTGTTTACGCTCTGCCTACCCTACAAGGGATAATAGGCGTGATATGTGTTTGTTTATCCGAATGCAGTTGCCTAACTATCTATTCCAAGTAAGTAGGTAGGTACATATAAATCAGGATATTATTTCCTTCCATGAAAGGCCGTCGTCTACTGCCTACAATTTGCATAGGGAAGATCATAATAATGGCTGGCACAGGTGTTTCATTTTGCTTCTTACTTGGAAAAATGAAGGTATAATACTTTATGAGTTTACGTATATTCAAAAGGAAGTGTTAGGTGTAGATTTGCATGTTGGAAAGTTATTTGTCGAAAATAAAAGCAATAGCTGTATTCATGAAATAGGTTCCATAATATGTATTAAAATTGTATAGCATGTATATAAGTACTGAATTTGTAAATAAATAGTTTTGCCATTTAAAATGCTCTATGTAAAAATACCTAAAGCAAGAGTATATTTTGACGATTAAAATAACTAACCACCTTACGTATCTGAGCAATAACATTTTCTGTCTTCTAGGTACTTTAGGTACCATCTAAACATTTTTTGTAACACTTATTTTCGACCTTTTTACGCTATTCTATATTAAAACTGTGTAAAGCAAAATGAAAATTATAATTTCGTCTGAAACAACTCAGTACTCAATATTGAACAAGTTAAAGAGCTTTATTTAGGCTATGATATAAAACCCCTAGCTTTTTAATTAAGTAGTTACTAAGTTCAAAGCAGGTCATAGTATTTAAATTAATCGTATTCTAATTAAGGTCCTTACTTGATAATGTTTTCTTGCGTGGGTTGGACAAATAAGTAAACAGTTTGAAATTAGACCTTCATTAACTTTGACCAATTACCGAACTGGCGACAAACACTTTTGGCAAATAATAAGTATCATGTATACATATATTACGCATATATCCCTTTCGGGGTAGGCAAAGCGTAAACGGCCGTAAAACGAACATTAACGCCACGTTTGACAAACATTTGAGGGTGTATCAGAAAAATGTGTATCGCCATATTCGCCATTGTGACAAGTTGTCAGCTCATCGGCTAAAATTGCATTACACATATAACCCTCGAGTCCCTTAGTTAAAAGAAATGGGGTTATGCTATTCTAAGCTGACATCACCCGGTAATAAATATCTTTTTACTTATTATGTTTTTCTTATTTTAGTAGCAAATAACAATTCGGACATAGAATGACATAAAGAACTATTCGGCTGCAGCTAAACGTGGACCTTATAAGTACTTATCAGCATTTCACAATGTTTTACCAATTTGAACGCCCAGCAAATTTTGTGCCAATGGATGATGAGATATATTTATATAGATAGTAAATTTATTTGCTGACTATCAATTTCGCGCAAATCTACTTCTACTCATAAGCGCGGATTTATTGCTATTATATAACTTTGACAACGAATAACGATAACAAAACTCATTTGGCTAGTTCTCTTCGAAACGCGTTCTCATGATAATTCCGTCATCATTTTTCAAATTATGTTTTTTGGTATTTTGGGGGCATTGCGTCATACTTTAGAGGAATACAGATAAAATTATGTGAAAGGCCCGCTTTTTGGTCGAGTAATTACAAAGTTATAGCTAGCCCACTATTAGCTGTGATGGAATCAAGAGAACTGTATTCTGTGTATGACGGATCTAACAAATATGGTTCAATTGGCCTTGTTCATTAGTATTAACACGAGTAACATATAACATACACATTAATTATTGTGGTATAATGAAAATTTTTAAATCCATTTTGAATTTGAATTAGATTTTCATGAAGAAAATTGAGTCCCACTATTTAGGTGACGGATCTGATAAAAATGCCCACGATTTGGGTGACGGATCTGATAAAATGTAATAGTGTTTTTGTAAAACATAGTTTTAGTTTGTTTATTTTATAATAAAAAGGAATATATAGTAGTAAAAGAAGTGAGAGAAGTAAATAAATGAAATAAAAGGATATGTTTAAATCTGAATATTTATTTTGAATGATTTTTTTGGGCTCCTGGTTGTGCTTCTGGTTGTTTACATCAAATACTCCAAACCTTCCATGTATATTTGCTAGCAGAAGCTACCCATCAGGATAAACAACTTTTGCTTTGATGCCATATCTGTATCTCCTATAGTTTAGGTGGGCTCCTGGTGGTGCACCTGGTGGTATACATCAGGTACTCCAAACCTTCAAACTCTATAAGCCAGCAGAAGCGACCCATCAAGCTAAACAACTTTTGCTTTGGTGCTATATCTGTATCTCCTATAGTTTAAGTGGGCTCCTGGTGGTGCACCTGGTCGTCTACGTCAGGTACTCCAAACCTTCAAACTCGATATGCCAGCAGAAGCGACCCATCAAGCTGAACAACTGTTGCTTTGGTGTCATATCTGTATCTCCTATAGTTTAGGTGGGCTCCTGGTGGCGCACCTGGTGGTATACATCAGGTACTCCAGACCCTCAAGTGATGACAAAAGGTAGCCTATGTGTTAATCCATGTTACCTCGATATGTATGCCAAATTTCCTGCAAATCGGTTCAGTACTTTTTGCGTGAAGAAGTAACAAACATATCGCATTTATAATATTAGTAGGAAGGATATATTAGTAAAATATAAACAAAAGACCCAACCGTGGGCATCGATTTAGTCCCACTTTTACCGAATTTCTTAATTCCATCATCACCTTATCAGATCCGTCA
Organism: Tuta absoluta; assembly: GCA_027580185.1. NCBI lineage: Eukaryota > Metazoa > Arthropoda > Insecta > Lepidoptera > Gelechiidae > Tuta > Tuta absoluta. The sequence continues at coordinate 11,782,276 of JAQAHW010000016.1, read as the reverse complement.
TTGCACTGATGACGGAAAGTGATGGATCTGATATGAGGGATCTGATAACCAAAGCATATTTTTTGGCTTTGTGGCAAACTGATAGCAAGCAAGTACGAATGTTACACACAATGACCTTCAATTAGCAGTTGTACATCATATTCCATTGAAAGAAAAACTCACATTTACATAGAATTAGAGAAAATCGCAATGAAAGGTATGACAAAATCATGAAACAAAATGACAGATCTAAAATGTCTCAGCTTCTTGTGCGGATTTCCATTAATTTGCAACGTGTCTGCCTCGTTCAAATCCTGGGAGGTGACTAAGGTAACGTGCAGGCAGGGTTATCATACGTCTCAATCTAACTGTTAACGAATGACAAGCGCCATAAAGGGTGCGTTTGGATATGAGACGAGTTCTTGACACCAATGATTAAACGAGATTATCTATGGCAAAATTACATTTCAATTACTATCAAATGTCACCATATGATACTCTCCATCACTATCCAACAATATGTAAGTAAACCTATGTACGTATGACCAAAACACAAGATTTAATTCAGTTTCACTTTGCAAAGTAGGGTTGGACACCACCTACGGAATCTAGAGAACGACGTTTTAAATAATTATTTAAAAATATCTATAATAATTACAACCATTTCGTGAGTTTGCTTAAGGAATTAAAGGTCTTTACTTCCAAATAAAAAATCGACAAAAATATATTATCATCAGATCAATGAGTTTTCTGGTGCCACTCATCAGTTCCCTCATCAATGAGAACTAGCCATTTGCAAGAATCCGCATAATTGTAAATACGCAGGCACCTACGTAGGTATTATATTCAACACAAGGTCAAAGCAAACAAGCAATTTGTCGAGATTTCTCAGGTAGAAAATTGTGGTTCCCACAGAGCAGATTAAACTGTTCAATATTTGTAAAGTCGTGCGTCAAAATCTTGATTAGTTGAGAAAACTGAATCAACGCGCTCCACTGAGCTTAGTGACGCCGCACCGCCGGGCCGTAGAAAATCGCAAACCTCCGTGTGATGCCGGCTTAGAATAGCATCACCCCATTTCTATCCCATGGGAGTCGTAAGAGGCGACAAAGGGACTCGAGGGTGTGTTTTGCAATTTAGGCGATGGGCTGACAACCTGTCACTATGGCGATACACAATTTTCCGAATGACCCTCAAATGTTTGTCAGACGTGGTGTAAATGACCGTTTTCTCCGGCCGTTTACGCTCTGTCAACCCCGCAAAGGATAATAGGCGTGATATGTGTGTAAGTTTAAATTTTACTAGTGACCGATAGCAAAAACTCAGATCGGGCAACAAAAAGTAAACAACAACTTTCCCCAAGGAACATAGGTCAAAATATGAAAAAAAGAATTGGGCTGCTGCAGCTGATTTAAATTTTTGTCTTATTTCGACCTATGTTCCTTGGGGAAGGTTGTTCCTTTGCACCAGACAGTAGGTACTCTGTTTTCAGTATCGAACACTAGTAAATTTTCAGCTTATTGTAGATTTTAGTCACAGATAGAAGTTAACTTATTCCTATTCTTTTTATTCTTCGTATCATAGTTAGCATATTACATACCTTCTCCTATTCCTTTTATGAAGACCAGTTGGTACCCGTGGTAAACTAAACATATTTCAATTATAAATTGGAATGATGGTTGTGTTGTGATCAGCTTGCCCTTAACAAGTGTAACTAACCACACTTTACCTAATCCTGCACTTTCTATTGTCACTGTCAGTCACCAGGAGAGGATCAGGATAAAGATAAATTTTAAAAATGCCTCATCATACTTTTCCTACCATATCATTACAGTCATATTTCTAAATGGCTGCAATGCTGGAAGCCATTTCAAAATACAAATACGTATGATCGATGAACCTTGCATTGAAAAATATTCTTGAATTGAATCAACATAAACTATTATATTTTATGAAAAATATAATGCTTTTCACCAGAAAACGTATGAGAACTTGTCCCAAAAATCTACCATTCTAGTAGAGCTATAATAATCACGTACCTTAAACGATCCACCCTAAGTTGGTGCCTGCTAGATTCATTAGTCCTCCATACGGCCCTGGCACGCTTGACCACCTGCGACAGGGACACACGTCAATTGACAAGCTTGTCACAGCTGTTGAACGGCTCCCGTGTTCATTTGCTTATTCGATAATAGCTACCACTGTACGTCGGATGCTAGGCGAACATCCTGACTGGATTAGTTTAGAGGAATGCAGACTCTTCCCTATAGTCCGTCACAAAGGTTCTGTTATTAATACACATACATACATACACATATCACGCCTATAATCCCTTGCGGGGTAGACAGAGCATAAATAACCGCATAAAACGGACATTTACGCCACGTCTGACAAACATTTTGAGGATCATCCGGAAAATTTTGGAACGCCATAGTGACAGGTTGTCAGCCTATCGCCTAAACTGCAATACACACCCTCAAGTCCTTAGTCGCCTCTTACGACTCCCACGGGCAAGAAATGGGGTGATGCTATTCTAAGCCGGCATCACACGGCATCTATTATTAATTCTGTGACAAAAAATAAAACAACAGCTACAATAGTCTACTGTCTGTCTACTACTACTACTCGGCAAGGGATTTCACGTATTGGGGCTATTATGTAAGATTTATGGCGCCAAACTGTGGTAGAGATCTATGATTCGAATTTGTCTTCAGGTGAAATTTAACCATGGTTTTGATATGAAGCATTTGTTATTCTTATAAATTGGTAATTTAATAAATAGGACTATTTAAATAGACTTAAGTACTGACAGGTAGGTTGGTTTTACGGGCACCAATTAGCGTTGAGAAGCCTAGGCATACTCAAGCGAAACTATACCTACATAATAAAATCAACCATAAAAAAATTGAGGGTAGATTCATATAGTATAGATACGTAATGTGTATTTAGTATTTACCCACTTAGGTATTACTAGATTCTAGTAACTAGAACCTCAAATTGAGTGTAGTACCTAAGATTGAGGTTGATCAAACACTTGATGCCTAAGTTCAGTAATTATGTAACTTGTTTGATTTGAGACAAATCAAATATATCAGCTGCGAGTAAGGCAAATTACAAAACATTGTTCATTGACTGTGAAAAAAGTAAAAAGAAAAAAAAAGTGTACATAATAATATTTAGAACTATCTTTAGCAAGTTACAAGTTTTTTATTTGCATTATCACATGGATTGGATACATAGATCTTATACTCTCTCACTCTTGATCTTATACTACGAGTAACTTTACAGCAATAAAAAGGTGTGTATTTATAGTGTTGAATTGTACCACTATAAATACACACCTGTACGTTAGTAACTTATTATTAATCTGTGATTGTACTTTGAAGACTTATGTATAGGTATGACATAACAGATACTATGTCTTGGCAACCTTATGTATTTTTACAGGTAAATACTTAGTCATTCTATTGTGTATCAAAATGTATGTTTATATTCAACGGTCTCAGAGATATAGTTACTTGTATCATTGTGTTGTTTTTTAGAGGATAGGGTACTCGACGACCAATCAAAATGAAGTCTAGAAAAACTCGTCGTAATAATCAGACTAAATACCAATATATAGATTCAAAGTATAGATATCTTTACTTTACTTAACTAGTATTTTGTGTTTTTAATTGTGTCAATTTCGAATCATTTCATGGTTTCATTCAAGTTGACCGTCCGTGGGGCACCTTGAACGTTTTTGTTGAAAAATATAAAGTACCAGTTCTCTTGAGAAAGGTCAAATAAAATGAAAATTCTGGATTAATTTCAGAACCATTTTCCGAACTGTTTATTATTTCTGAGAACCGCTCGCCATAATTGTCTTGTTTCGCCGAATTTAAGAATTATATTTTATTTTCCAAACAAAAAGGTAAGTCAAACGTTTGCTATATTTTAAGAGAGAGATTAAGCTGTTAATACTTAAGTACCTACTTACTTTTAGCTACTTTTGTGCCGATAGTATAAATAAATAAACTGAACGATTTTCCCCAAGGCACATTTAAGACGTGTTTGGATCTCCATCTACAATTTGTGTTAGCTGATAGTCATTTTATTCGTATGATAGGTCCATGTGCCTGGGAAAACTTGGTAAGTTTAATAGGGACTGGTTCTCCTATGAACGGATGGAACGCAGTACCTAGGTACTTTTTCAAACACACGGGTGTTGTATATGCACACGGGTCGTCGAAGTGCAAATGGACCGCTCATACAAATAAAATTACCATCAGCTTACACAAACTGTAGATGGAGATCCAAAAAACACTCGCGTTTTAAATGTACAGTCGGTTGTAGCACATAAAGGACCAGAGGTACTCCAAAAGAACTGAATTATTTTTGTCCCCAGCAATATTTTTTTCTTGGCATGAATATGTATTAGTACAAAATGACTTCTTTTATTAGAATAAGTTTAAATTTTTATTATGTATTAACTGGGGATAAAAATTATTCAGTTCTTTTGGAGTAGCCCTGGTACCTTATGTTATGTGCTACAACCGACTGTACTTTGGGCTAAAGTCGTTCAATTATATGAACTGGTTCAACCCTTAACAGGAACGCATATAAGAAAATTTACCTAGTTCATGCTCATTGGGTTTGACACTCTAAGGGGATTATGAATTTTTAAGTGATGGGGGCTACACCTAGCCTATGCTAGCCTCTTAAGTACAAGTATATGGTATTTAGTGGAATAGTACCTACACTAGATTTAGTGTAAATATCATATACTTGTACATAAGAGGAAACCTCAGTTTTTGTGCAATAGGAGATTTCCTATTGCACAAAAACTGAGGTTTCATTCAGCTTATGTACAAGATTAGTTACTTTAAAGATATTGATACTTAGACAGGCATAAATAAATTGAAAAAGCAAGATTAAAGAAATTTTTTTAATCAGTCTTACTTACAAACTAAATCTTAATTACACTTGATGTAAAATATATTTACAAAATAAATAGTACCTTCAAGAACTGGATTGATTGGAATTATTACAATACAAGCTTGTGTAGTCATTTTTACGTGCGCTAGTTTTTCAGGCAGACGCGACTTTTATGCATCTTGAAATAACACAATCAGGAAGGAAGGTTTTTTTTTCAGTAATGATGCTCCGGTGGTCCATATGGTTGCGGATGTGGTGCATACGAGATCGGAGCTGGAATTGGTACAGGCACCGGTGGTGGAGGTGGGGGTGGGGGGTAATACTCTGGCTGAGGACAGTCATCCCACATCCACCAAACAGTAATCAACACTTCCAAGTTAATCAACAACAAAGATATCACTGGAACCGCCAACTTGCTTATCAATGATTTGATGCCACCTTTGGCAACCAATAGCGGTTTGATGATCCCATTAACGACTATGTCTTTGAAACCTGAGAACCCTGAGCTTGGTGTTCCACTGAGCAAACTCAACACTATACTGATAAGGCCACTCACTTTGCTCGCCGCTTTGGTAGCTACGGGTTTGAAAAGACTGGATACCAAGCTGGACTTGTCAGCTTTTGCAACGTAGTGGTTAACAGGCGGTGGTGGTGGCGCGTAGACAGGCTGGTGGTAGGCTGGTGGCGGTGAGGCATAAGACGACGAAGGCCCGTAGCTTGGTTTAGGAGGACCGTACGGACGAGGGTATGGCTGGTACGACGGATAAGGCGGCGGTGGAGGCGCAGAATACGCATACCCTGGTCCTGCAGCTCTCGACGCGAAGCTCTCCACCTCCTCGTCATCGCTTTCCTTGTTACGATCTGAGATCTCGTTAAGAACGTTGACGAAATCGTCGAATGTCATGTTGTGACGTTCATGTGGCCTGGTTATTTCGGGTTCCGGGGTCGTAGTCTGAACAGTGGTATGGTGAAGTATTTTTGGAGGCTGCATCATCGGTCGAGGCTGTTGCACCATTGGACGTGACATCGGGAGCTGCTGCATCGTAGGGCGTGTCATCGTAGGCTGTTGTACTGGTTGCATCATCGACGACTGGTCCACTGGCTGCACCATCGGGAACTCCATTGCTGGTTGTGATGTTTGCGCCGCCATTGATTGGTCCATTTGAGGTTGCATTGAAGATTGCTGGCTCGACGAGAATAACTGAGGGTTCAGGAACGGGAACGCTCTGTTAGGCATGTCGAGCGTCCGCACTTCCAACGGGGGCATATACATGAGCGTATCCCCGGGAACGGCGAGCGTTTGTTTAATTAAATACAACACTACCACCGCGACACACGTCGACGCCATGGTGGATAATTACATACAAACAAAAACCCGCCACTCACTATTTATAAATTTACTCGAACATTGCATGTTAGCATTTTTCAGGTAAAAATATCTGGGTTACAATATCGTCACGCCGCCCGCCGCCCTAGTTAGCGAAACGTAAACACTAACGTTGTCAGCTTATGTTGATTCCGGAAGTGCATTCCAGTGACATGCACTTGGCAACATTGTCGCCGGATAGCATCGTGAGGAGGATTTTAGCAAGAGGGCCGTCTTCTTCTACGTCTTCTATCCAGGTGAAGGTGGCAGCTGCGCCCAGATGGCTGCTCCACCCATTCCTGGATGCCTGCTGCACCACACATGCTATCCTCTCTGAACAATCCACCCCTGACCTCCCTTTATAAGCTTTTTTCTTTTTTTTCTTAAAATACTTGGCCATCTTCAATATCATCGGCCACAGCAGAAAAGTTTTCAGTCCTAGCTTTGCGAACAATACTAATGACAAGGGGAAGAGCAAAAGTTTCCCAACAAGTAACTTGAAAAACAGTAAGACCGTCACGGACATCAAGATCTTAGCTATACTGCCTAGGAAATTTGCCGTAGAGCTCAAGCCATCACTTTTCGGGCACACCGTGTGAGAATCGTACGTCTTGCGGATATCCGGGTAGTAATTAGATGCTCCAGTGAACAGATCCAGCAGTGGGTAGGGCTGCGGGGGCGCGGGAGGCACCGTACTCAACGCTTGCTCCTGGGCACCTGCCCGCGACACTACCAAAACAACAACTATTGGCAACAGCATGGCCAACTAACTGTTCCGCTTCAACAACTACATTCCTTTTAATACCTCGCCCGTAAAATTTAAATTTCATGTTCAAATTTGCGAATATAAACTGAAGACACTCTTTAATTTTCTTTTAATAGCGTTAAGGTCAATCGCTCGTTGTTTTTAGGGCAAGTGCAATATGAAAGTACCTGCACTAAACTTCCAAAGAATTAAACAATTTTCCGCATAAGATACACAAGAAAAAGAAAGTAGAGCTTAACGGAAGCATTTTTTATGCTAATAAAGCAGGTTGTTCGTAAAAAGTTAACCATTACTTAAAAATAAACGTAAGTATATTTATTTTTTAATTTCGTTCGAACAGTAGGTAAAAATAAGGCTGCATAGACAATCGGCCTTTGCCTGATGTCCATAATTCCAGAAAAAAGTAAAAAGCGCGGCTGAAATGTCACCCCTTTGTGAAATGTAATCAAAAATGTAATTAGAAATCAGGTTGGTTTTAAGTCATTGTTACTAATATTTGAATGGATTAATATTGAATTATAAAGATATTTAAGTAAATATGGTAATGGTAACGAGAAGTTCGTACAGGAGGGCGTGTGAGAGCTTCGACAGCAGTGATAAATCACAAGGGACTATGATCGCGCCGCCTTGGTGTTCACTGGGTAAGATCCAAAAATAATTGTATTTGTTTTGTAAACGTAACTAGACTGTCAGAATCTAGACTTGCTTCTATACCAACATTTTAAGCCTCTAAAATATTATATTACAAAGTTAAGTAGGTATTTTAAGGTTAACTATAATCTTATCTGCTTATTATGAATAGATTGAAGAGACGATAAAAGTAAATCAATTAAACGCAACCTAAACCACATTGCAGTGTGATGCTGGCTTAGAATAGCATCGCGGCGTTTCGCCCTATATTTTTCACGTGGTTTTTCGTAAACGGCAACTATGGGACATAGTACAGTTTTAGGCAATGGCACGCAATGGGCTGACAACCTGTCACTGCAGTGTAAAATACCTACGTAGCCGTATGTACATGAATTCTGAATTGCCCTAATAGGTTCCTATCTATTTTGTAAGAAGTGGCGATAACTAAATTTTTACGGCTTGTAACGCTCTGCCTACCCCGAAAAGGATAAAGATGTGATATGTATATATGTGTATGCAACTATGGTAAGAATCTTCAATATTCTTACTATCTAGGTAATTAGTGCATATCCAATCCAATAATCATCTACCTACCTTATGCATAAATTAGACCCGATATTCCGAATTACTAATGTGATACTAACCAGACTCGCTAATCAAATGTGGGCAACTGAACATCCATAATATAGTCCAATTAGTTACTAAATTCATATATCAGCTTAAATGTTGAGATGATTTAAAGAAAAATGTGCAACGACCAATGGCGTCAATGGTACTGGTTCGTCCACTCGTCTCGACCATAGATCCTTATCACATTACTGCATACCAATTTTAACGGCCATTTACGCTGTGCCTACCCCGCAGGGGATATGATATAAACGTGATGTATGTATGTTTATATAGATAAAGCTTGCCTACAAAAATGTCCACCGAAGCATAAAAACGAAGGTAAACAAAAAATACCAACCCACAAATAAAGGTCTTTGGAAATGTAAAACCGGCCGTTTTCAGAGGAGGTAGAAATTTACACAAAGCGCGCCAATTGTGTGGGGGACGTTTTCCGCGAAACATGCGGCGTTTCAGCCTACCTAGAAACATGTAGGAACTTTCATTTAGTGTTAAATTACATACATTAGCAGCCACAACAATCCACTGCTGGACATAGGCCTCTCCCTATCAGGGTTATGCCGTACTCACCATTCTCGGCAGGCCGATTGGCGAGCGCAGTTTAAGATGTTACATTCACAGGGAGGGAACGCTGCTGCTCATTCCCGGAATCTTTACGCCTTAGTCGCTTTTTACGACACCCACTGGTAGAATTGGGGTGCTACAATACAATTCTACGCTGGCAACACACGGCAAATTTAGAATGTACATGTTAAAACAATTTTGCCTACTGCCCACTGGGGCCTAGCTCGCAGTTAATAGCTACCTGCTGAGGTTTTATAGTTTTAAATATTAAAGAAGCTGGATGTTTCTGTTCACACAAACTACCAGTTCGTTTCTGCAAATTTAAATCCGCTTGGTCAGCGAACCACTGACCTACTATCATGTTAACATGCAAATTCAACGAAAAACCAAACAGCTAAGAATTCATTTACAAGCGAATCTCAATTTATACTTGTTCCAATTTACATCGAACTTGATAAAGTCAATTTCGTTTCATTACTTAGACTTTGAAGATTGTTGTTCGCGAGATAAGTTATTAGCCCACTAAGTTTCCTGCGGCAAGGATTTTGGTTTGGTTATAACTCCGGTTTAATATTTCAAGCGTTAAATAGTTACAAGAACAAAATAATATTAGCCGCAAAACGAGGAAATTGTGTAGGCATAGCTACCCAACCCATTTGTGTTTTCTCACGAACTTCAGGATTCCTAGAATGAGATTTGATTTTATGTTTTTCAGTGCTTTATATCTTCATAAATTCTAATTCTAATGAGACAAGTGAAATATCTAATAATAAAATAAAATCCAGGCAAAGGTTACACAAATCGAAGAATTCAAAACATTCAGAATCCTAACCTAGCAACGTACCTGCAACTATTTGCTCTATAATTAAGGCCTTAACAAAATTTGGATTAAATTAGACACCCACATTATATAATGGTACATTAATTCAGAATTAATTCCATCTAATACTTATATTAAGTAAATGAATAATGACACCGTGTGGTGCCGGCTTAGAATAGCATTACCCCATTCTTTCCCGTGGGAGTCGTAAGAGGAGACTAAGGGACTCGAGGGTGTGTATTGCAATTTAGGCGATGGGCTGACAACCTGTCACTATGGTGATACACAATTATCTGAATGACCTACAAATATTTGTCAGACGCGGCGTAAATGTCCGTTTTTGCGGCCGTATACACTCTGCAATACTGCACTCTGATCATACGGTTGATATGTGTATGTATGTATATAATAATGACACTAGCAACATTACAAAACAGAACACACTATATCTTAAACGAACAATAGATAGTACGAACAATCCCAATCAAGAGCAAATCCCAACCTACAAACTGTCCTTAATTCGCGACCCGAAACCCGTTTCGGCGCTAGCTAACAGCTTGCATAATGCAATTGGACCATGCTACCACCTGCCAGCCAATGAATAACGAGCGCGCAAATATCAAACAAGCGGTTTAATGCGCCGTGTGGTGCCGGCTTACAGTAGCATCACCCCATATCTTCGCCGCAGGTGTCGTAAGAGGCGACTAAGGGACTCGAGGGTGTGCATTGCAATTATAGGCAGCGGGCTGACCACCTGTCACTATGGCGATACACCATTTTCTGATTGACCCTCAAATGTTAGTCAGACGCGGCGTTAATGTCCGTTTTATTCTGCCGTCTACGCTCTGCCTATCCCGCAAGGGATATAGGCGTGATGTATGTATGTATGTAGTGCCCTGATTAATCACATTAACAGCTGTAACAGTCCACAACTGGACATGAACTTCCCCCAGTTTTCCATACTCACCACGCTTGGCAGGCTGGTCGGTGAGGCAAGATGGTGTAATTCACAAGGAACGCTGTTGCCAATTCGGGTCGTCCAACACTAGCTAAAATACCGCCGTTCCAATAAGTCGTATTTGACAGCTGTCAGATTCGTGATAATACTATGGCAGAGGGTCCATTTTCCTTTGTTGACATCTCTTTTAGTATCGAGATGACAGCTGTCAAATACGACTTATTGGAACGGCGCTACTTCAACAGCATGCATAATGCAATTAGAGCGTGCTTCCACTTGCCAGGCCATGAATAATGACCCCCGCGAGCACACTTATATCAAACAAACAAGAGGTTTAATGCCCAGATTAATAATTTGCGTTATACTGTCACATATATATGTTGAAATTTTAGTACTTAGTGACCGATAGCGAAATCTCAAGATTGGGTAACAATGATAAGGAACAACTTTCCCGTATGGAACATAAACCGAAATATGAAAATAATATATTGAGCTGTATGATGACGGCCTAGAATAGCATCACCCCATTTCTTTCCCGTGGGAGTCGTAAGAGGCGACTAAGGGACTCGAGGGTGTGTATTGCAATTTTAGGCGATGGGCTGACAACCTGTCACTATGGTGATACACAATTTTCCGATTGACCCTCAAATATATGTCAGACGTGGCGTAAATGTCCGTTTTTGCGGTTGTTTACGCTCTGCCTACCCCGCAAGGGATAATAGGCGTGATATGTGTATGTATGTATGTATGTATTGAGTTTCCATAGTAACTCAAACTACCATCGGTAGTTTTTTTATGGGATAGTATTATAATTATTATCTGTTGTGGTATGGGTTATTTTTTTAACTGACTTCAAAAAAAAGGAGGTTCTCAATTCGTCGTGAATTTATTTAGGATATCGAACTATGTTCCTTGGGGTAAGTTGCTCCTTATCACCAGTCCGTCTTCACTAGTAAAATTTCACCCTATATGTAAACGTACAGTCAACTAGCTGGGCAGCAGACTGACTTTGGATTTCTATCAAAATTATTCGGTTATTCCGAATATCGACTAGCCGAGTATTCCGGTTAACCTTCACTGGTACTTAGTAGGTACTCTCTAAGTAGGTATATGAATGAATAATCTGTAAAATTAAACTTTTCAGGAATGCACTTTGTTCTTTAGCTGCATCCATTGAATTTGTAAACAAGCTCTTTGTAAAAGTTTTTATGTTAAAACTTATAAAGCGCCTGCAATGTAAAAGAAGGGCACTTGAAATCGTAAATAAATTGAAACCAGTTGAGAATCTTGTTATAAAAATTCTCTCTACGCATTCTGTATTACATAGAGCTTGTCCTTAAAAGCTACGTATAATCGCTACTTTTTTTATCTTATATCAAATGTAACATTACAGTTTCCCAATCTACATTTGTCATTTTAGTAGATTATTACACATACATTAAATGAATTCACATGTACTTAATCCGATAAAATCATTTTCATAGAAACAGTCAACTAAGTACAAATTATGCAACAAAAATACAATTTATTGCACACAGTGTTTAAAAAAATCCCTTTCAACCACCCCCCCAATTAATCTGCAAAAATATCACATTGAGGCTGCGAAGCTAGGAAATCTTTCAGTACTCCCCGAACTTTAACCCTTATTTTTAAATCAGTGTTATTTCTCCCGACTGCATTCAATATATAACCGACCAAGTGCGAGTCAGACTCGCGCACGAAGGGTTTCGTACCATCTGTATAAAAGGCAACAAACACGGTAATTGGGAGTCTGTGTGGAAAGATAATAGGCGTGGGATTAAAGTGAATTATTATTTTATTCAAATGTTTTGCATCTTATTGTTGTTGTTATAGCGGCAACTGAAATACATCATCTATGAAAATGACAACTTTTTAAATATAACGAATGATGAGGTACAAGCAGGTGACAAAAAGACAGACATACGGACGGACGGAATGCGGACACTCAGAAAAGGGATCCCGTTATTACTCTTTGGGTACGCAACCCTAAACATAAACTGTGTTATTACAAAAAAGTTAGACACGTGGAGTAACAGTGTTTAAATAATTTTTCCATACGATTTGACGTTGCCGAAACGCTTAAACCATATTTTTATATTTTTTGAATTAGCAAGGAAATTATTTCACTGTCCATGCTGCGCGCTTGTGGAATGAATTCCTGCAGATGTGAGGAAGAGTACTAATGTGAAGATGTTCAAATGCAACATGCTCATGATAGGCATAGAGTACTTTATATATAGGGGGTTAATGATAGGTATATTATCAACTAGGCTGTATTTTTTTTATGTATATTGAGTATAGAGTAAGCTTTCATATCATTCATTGCCATTCTAAAGTTAAAGGTTGACTAGAAGAGATCCCTTAATGTGTAAAGTCCGCCTTTGTGCCTCTTGTTTTTATTACTTTAGTGGTACAATATAAATAATACATACATACTCTATGCACATTATGACTGCAAAGCAGAAACAGTAGCTTAGCAGTAATTAATGTAATGAACTAATTCCGCACGCTAAGCAAATAACAGCGTTCGCTTTACTGACCGAGTTCGATGGATTATGAGGGCATCCATAAACTACGTGAGGTCAAGCCAAATCTCACTAAACATTACGTGGTCCAACGACATGATTCAGTTTTCTATACAAATATTTATTAAAACTCACACATTTTATTCATATAGAAATTGTACAATGTGAAGACAACTAGGTTACATAAAAATAAGTAAAATACGAGGGTAAGGGACAGCCCTACGAATACTGATAGGGTGCATGCTGACCATGAAACTGAACAACTTTCCCGTAGCAATATATGTCAGGAAACGACAAAGAATATCTCATCATCAGTATGATCCTGCACTTCAATCCTATAAAAGAAGATCAGATATTGTCTGTTCCTCCACGAGGTTTCATAGAGCCCATTCCCGACATTTCTTTTGTTTTCTAGGTGGTTTTCTTTATAATAAGTTAAACCGTGAATTAAACTTTTATTCTATGAATAAACAATTATGTAAAAGGACTCTCATTCACTGGCTGAAAGGTAAAACTTATATAGATATAGAAAACCTACTGTTAATAGATGTTTAATTTTAATTTTGAATGTTATTTGTTTTTGTATTTTGAGCTTTGTATATAAAAATGATTTTGTTTGAGTAAATTATATTACTTTTAACTAGCATATAATAAATAATAAGAAAATTACCTGAGATACAAGTAAATATATTTTGTATTTACTTAGTTTAGGTATAGTTAAGAAATGTATGCACAACTTTAATTTTATATCTGTAAATTTACTTTTTGTATGCTCACTTTTATTTTGAAATAAATGATCTTATCTTATCTTATCTTATCATCTCCCATACAAAATCATGATCAGCTGACTGCAATTACTATATGGGAAGTATTTTTTTTTACGTTTCCTGAATATTTTCTCATTGGAAGTTGTTCAGTTCTGTGGTCTGAATGCACCCTCTAAGTATTCGTAGGGCTGTCCCTTACACCCTGTATAAATAAATTATTATAGCTCAACCTGCCTATAGGTACGGGTATAACTTTTTATAATCAAACCAAAAAGCCAGTTGAACATATTAGCTACAGCCAACGCTAAAAATACAGTAGGGTTCAGTCGGTCCAAATCTAACAAAACCCATCCAAAGGATGAACTGTGGCGAAAAATCACAAAATATTCACTACGATATTACAAAGGTATGTCCTCCTTTCTCCACAGCCAAAGTTCCAGAAAGGAGGAAACCGAGAAGGGCCGAAGCGAGGGAAAGGCGATCTGCCTCGCCGCTACGATCGGACATCTGCGAATATCTTCTTGCAGATAAAAGAAAGTTTTATAAAAGAAAGTATAGTAGAACATGTAAGGCAACACCGGCGGGGGACAAAGGCCGCGGGAAAACTGTGACAGTTCTCGCGTTGCTCCTTATCGTAGCTGGAGTTACAAGTTAGTATCTTCAAACCTCTTTAGTGATGTGATGATAGTTAGATTTAAATTCTTCACCACTACGAGAAGATACCTGGAAATATCTTCTCGCAGATAACAGAAAGTTCTTATAATAAAGCATAGTAGAGCATGTAAGGCAACACCGGCGGGGGGACAAAGGGAGCGGGAAAACCGTGATAGCTTTCGCGTTGCTTTTTATCGTGGCTGCAATAACAAGTCAGTATTTTTTAAACATTGTCTCTAGCATAGATTATGGCATAGACTGAACACTAAAGGCTTCGCCGCTGCAAGTAAACATCTGCGAATATGTCCACGCAGAAAAGAAAAAGTTTTATAAAAGATAGCATAGTAAATAGATCGTGCTGTAAGCCAACACCGGCGAGGGACAAAGGCCGCGCGCGGGAAAACTGAAAGTGCTCGCGTTGCTCTTCACCGCGACTGGAATAACAGAATAGATTTTTAAAACATTATCAGTAGATCAAACACTGAACCTATCTATAACCAAGCGTTGATGTAGTGAAAGTCATACTTACCTCAAGGTTTAAACAAAATGAAGTTTAGAAAAGTTATAGTTCAGCTACGCCTGTAGAATGGAATTGTTTCCTGGATTTCTCCAACATCAAATCCTGATCTGATAACATAATGTGATGAATATGCAAACAGTTGGGAAAAAAAACAATTCAAAGTTAAATCAGTCCAGGCTTCTTTCAGTAGAACTTACCTACATAAAAAAAAACTAAGAACCCGCTTTTCTTTGTGTAATCGGTAAGTGACATTAAACAAATACCTTAAGTTCACGCTTAAATGCTCACTATTAATTCTCATTTAGTTCGATGTCACGCTCGCCATTTGGCATGGCAACAAATTGGACGCAAAATGAATCTAGGTCACCTAAAATAAACTTTGTTGACCCCAACAATATGCACTTATTGATATAAAACACTACTAGAATAGGATCAGTAGGTAGGATGAAGCAGACTTATTTTGGGTGTGTTTCTTGATTTGGCCTTTTCTTTAATAATCTGACACGACTCGGTCTAATCGTAGTCAGTACTCAATTAGTGAAGGTTTTATACTTAGATATTAGATCACTATTTTGAAAATTATTTTCGTTGAATTATACTCTCCAGATGATAGTTCCCCATAGTTGTCAGGCCAGGATCTGTTGAAGAGTTCTTGGAAAAATCTAAGGTTTACTTTTCCCTATTCCACAGGCATAGAATTGTAAGTCGGTGACATTATATTACGAATAATTCAGAGATTCATATTTTTTATTTCAGCAACTCTATTGATGGCGAATTCTATACCCGAGACTGCCATTATATCTAAGGTCATGCAGAGAACAAATCTAATATCAATATGTAAGTTGTTCAACTATTCTATACTGGGCGTAAAACACACCCGTCCACTACAAGCTGAAAATAGACATCTCCTATTGAAGAGTATTGGTCATACTCATCACGTTTGGCAGGTGGATTGGCGAGCGCAGTGCAAGATTTGGCATTCGTAGGGAACGAACTGCCCCTAGCAAAATATGGTTGCGCTTTTCTAATCCTGCACTTGCAATTCCATACAATAAACGCAATACGTACTAAAGTAACCCAATAAGCTATATTTGACAGCTGTCAGTTCAAACTAAGAGAGATGTCATCAAAGATAAATGGACCCTCGCCATAGCATCAGCACGAAACCCACAGCTGACAATTATGGCCTATTGGGATGGCCGTACTGTAAAGCCACAAATTATACTATAACTTTGTGCTATAGCCGAGCCAACCTCTAAAAGGGATTACCTTTTTGCTCTGCGACAAAGGTTTCAATCGCTAAGCAACAACGACGTAGCGCAACGAGATGATTGGTCGTTGACCTATTCGATCTTGTTGTGAGACTGTATCAATATTATAAGAGTTATACGCTACAAAATATTTCTACCATGGATAAATCAAAGAGATAAATCCATCTAGGGAATTATGGACCTAGCAATATCTTGGTCCCCGAGATTCTATAATGTTGCGCAGCAAAAGCATACATTTTGTTATTTCTACAAAATTGCCCAGTCAACATTATTTTATCATGAACTCAATGTGCCATAAACGTGTGAATGAGAGCGGTATAAAGTTATAATATTAATAAACAATCACCTACTCATCATTTTATTTGAAACGTTATGCGTTAGTTTGAAGGCTGGGACGTAAAAACCTTACTTAGGTATATTACGAGTACCTTTTATAATTAAATTAGCTTAAGTTTTATGTTTTGATGCTAGGACCGGGATACCGGGAATAACACCGCTCGTCAATACTTGATATGAAGTAACTAATATTATAAACGATTTGATTGTCTCAGTTATGTCGTAAAAGGCGACTGAAGAACCAGGTTCTGGTGTATTGCAACATAAGCGAACACCTTACAATATACTGCAGCAAAAAGTACCCCTGGATCCCAAAAAGTGTGTAAGACTTGCGTCTTGTGTGTTGTTTACTGCTTGCGTCTTGTCTTGGACGTTGAGGAATCATCTACCTATAATCCCACAAGTGGTTAAAGGTTGATCTTCGGCATTAATTTTGATTTTCAGTTGGGCTTGACCAAACTTCAGTAGATGAAGAATGCTGCTCAAGAATGAAATACTTGATTGCAGAGTTGCTACGAGCAGAGCAGGCTCTGAAGTAGGTATCCAATCCACTATTTTGGCAAATTTTATTTCTCCATTACATTTTATATGAGAGATCCATTTATTCGTTCTTCGACACGCGATTTCAAGGAAAGTTCTTTAATTTATGTTACCTTTTTTAACAGGAGCACTCACCGACTGCGCAGAACAATGTTACTTACGTCGGGGACAGCTTCGAAAACTGGTAAGAATTCGTATTTGGATTACTAACGTATATTTACTTTCATATTTTTGAATCGGAAGAAAGAAATCAATCGCTTAATCGCATGCGCGTATCACACACATTCTTCTTCACAATATCATTCACACGTACCTTAACCACTAGTACTAGTACTATTATTTATTCTGTGCCTTAACCACCTCTCCAGGTTTGAAATTAATGTTTTGTAGCTATGGTAAAATAGGTGCGGCTACATAAAATACGGGATGTAAGGACCGGTGTACCAAAAACTTTGCAGGCATGATCAGACCATGAAACTGAACAACTTTTTCTATGGAGGATAATATCCTATGTTGGCAAACGGAAAAAATATTCGACCTACCATACAAAATTCTCGATCAGCTGACTGACTTTCGATAAAAACTCAAAAAAAAAACGTTTCCCAACATATGCTTCATAGTAAAAGTTGTTCAGTTTCATGGTCTGATCATGCCTGCAAAGTTTATTGTACGCCGTCCCTAACACCCTGTATAGCTAAGTAGTTGCAGTATCTAGGGCACCTCTCAACCTCTTCTGATAGCGTTAAACCCGACGAGATTTACGTAATGAGGCCAGGCTTAGCCAGACGGGAACTGAACTCCAATCTATCTCGGTTTTTATCTAAATCTACGGACGGTAAGTAAAATTAGACCAAACCAATATGGTGAGGAGTAGGTAATATTGAATCAGTAGAAATCGTTATTTATACCTACCTCTCTACGTACTGCTGAGAGTTGTGTACCTATCTAGTTATTCATCCTTACATGACAAGCGCTTTTTATGCGAGATATATGGCTGTTTCATTAACCTTTTAATTAAACTGCTGAAATACTGACCACTGGATTGGATCATCCACAGTTGGATCATAATGGAAATACACATAAATATCAAATATGATTTGCCTCTAAATTGATTACGTTTTTAAGTACAAAGAATTTTGCTTCGAAAACTCACCTTTGTTTGCTACGTTTAAGCAAATACCAAAGTTCTACAAAAACGGACTGTAGAAACAGTAATTTAATCTCTGTAGATTTTTCTATGCATACAATTTATCGTGTGAAACACCCGTGTCCAGAGAGTACTATGAACCGTGTTGAATTACGACCCGGTGAACCCTGGTGTCACAACCAATATATATATTTTTTTATTGCAGGCATTATTTTACTAGTTCCTAGTTAGGATAGAGGGTGGATTGAGGTCACGTAGAATACTACAGGGCAGACTTAATCTGAGCTTTACACATTCCACATAATGATGACATTTATACCTTCCTTTGTGCGTACGCTCCTCTAAAGTACCTATTTGTTCACGCCCGCATTGCATTACACACTTCCTTACCTACTCAGTAGGTTGGGTACCGTGGTTGGGTATCTACTACCTACTCGCTTGTCAAATACAGCTCAAATTACAAAGGCGTGAAATGGAGGCATAGCAACTAATATTGCCACACAACAACATATTACGACCTCGCAAGATAGGTACACGATTTACTTGTTAAGGACTAAATCACAGGTTCCTTGCTACGCCGCCGTAGCATCATAGGCGTAGCAAGTGTGAAGCCGAAAAAATAGGTAGGTTGGTTATGTACCTTTCGACGGTCATCTCATCATCATGACCTCATGACAGCATATTTCGTGACTCCATTTAATACAAGTAGGTAAATTTATACTTGACTTGGGCTGCATTCTTTAATTATGAACTTACTATCAAAACTTTGCAGTAGTTCAGAACTAAATTATTTATAGAATGCTGCTGTTACTATGGATAGATATGGAACTTTTTTATATATTTTTGTCACGTTACTTCGGCCTTTCTTTCGCTACTATTGGGTAACTCAAAAACTTTAAAGCCGTACTTACTATAAAAATAAACTATTCCACAGATCCAATGCTTGACGACGCCTTAATCGAAGACGCAATAGTGACAAGAGGCAAAGACACCACAGAATGGGGCAGCAGAGTAGCACTTTGGGGCGTCGTGCCACTATGGCGGGCTGCCCCACCACCTGACACAATCCTGGCGCTAAGGAGACCTGTACCATCTGACTGCTGGCCTTTTAGGTTAGTCTATGAACTATTTTTGTAACTAGAGCAAAGAATGGGGCAGCAGAGTAGCACTTTGGGGCGTCGTGCCATTAAGGCGGGCTGCCCCACCACCTGACACAATCCTGGCGCTAAGGAGACCTGTACCATCTGACTGCTGGCCTTTTAGGTTTGTCTATGAACTATTTTTGTAACTAAAGCAAAGAATGGGGCAGCAGAGTGGCTCAATGGGGCGTAGTGCCACAATGGCGGGCTGCCCTACCACTTGACACAATCCAGGCGCTAAGAAGACCTGTACCATCTTCTGACTGCTGGCGTTTCAGGTTAGTCGATGTTTTTTTTCGTAACTAGAGCAAAGAATGGGGCAGCAGAGTAGCACTTTAGGGCGTAGTGCCACTATAGCGGGCTGCGCCACCACCTGAAACAATCCTGACGCTAAGGATACCTGAACCATCTGACTATTGGCCTTTTAGGTTAGTCTTTGAACTTCTTTAGTAACTCTAGAAACTAGCAAACAATGCGGCAGCAGAGTGGCTCAATGAGGCGTAGTCCCACTATGGCGGGCCGCCCCACCACCAGACACAATCCTGGCCTTAAGGAGACCTGTACCATCTGACTGCTGGCCTTTTAGGTTAGTCTATGAATTATTTTTGTAACTAGACCAAATAAAGGCCGCCCTACCGCCTGACATCGTCTAGACGCTAAGACCTGACCGCTGGCCGTGTAGGTTCATATATATATATTTTTTTTCAACTGAAGAGGTAATCTACAACATAATAAACATATATGTTCAACTAGTTCTGCGGGTAAATTAATCCAGGGAATGGTATATCTTGCACTGCGCGTGGTGCACAAGGCTATACTCCTAATAGGGGGAGGCCAATATCCAGCAGTGGACTGTTGTAGCTGATAATGTATCTACACTAATATTATAAAGATGAAAGATTTGATTGTTTGAGTCGACTAGGCTCCGAAATTACAAATGTCAAATACTATCAAGTTAAAAGTTGTTCAGTGACATGGTCTGGTTGTATCCTATTAGTATCCGGAGGGCTGTTCCTTACACCCTGTATAACTTTAGTACTATGTATTTCAAATACATGTTTTCTACCTTAAAATATATTGGTGCCGCTATGGCGCTACCCTGTAACCGGACACTTATCTTTTGGCTCACGTTAGGGCCGGGCGGTCCACGACTTAAAAGGTCAGTCTTTTAGGTAAACATTTTGTTTGCATGGGTTTTCGAACTATATCGAATTTCTGTATACGCGTCTTGTTGCCATCCAGCCGAGTTTCTTTGTCGATAGCAATGCGGGAGAATTTAGCCGAGGCATAGAAAATAGAACTTGCATAATAATCTCATGATACTTTATTTTCCAGTGGTTCATTTGGAGAGTTAAATTTCGACTTGCCTCGGAGCGTACGCATACAGTGTATGAGCTTAGAACACGTCTACCCGGACGCCGCTTCCAGCGCACCTAAGCACTTTATTTTGTTTGTAAGTGTTTATGCTGTAGTTTTTAAGAGAGTTCTTAAGAGATGCCTGATATGTATATCTATTAGTGAATTACCATGAACATCGAAGTTTCTTTGACTCAGTTTAAAACACAATTATGCTTTTAGAAGTGCGCTATGTAGTCAGGACCCTTTTTGTGTAGCGTAGCTGATAGAACCAGTGACAGTGCAAAGCTGTTATTCGCTTAGTTAGTGTCGCGACCATCGTTACTTAACCTCGATGCACGATACACGTACGTACGTACCGATGCTTACCTATCGGCAGATAAGCTGATCTTAGCGAAGGAGCCTTATTTATGAATTTCATGAAAATAAGCGTTTTAAAAACAATGTTTTACAGGGCATCCTACCCAACGGGACTTGGATAAAAGCCGTGGACGGCGAGTACAAGCACCGCGGGCCAGCCAAGCAGTACTACCCGCTGCAGTACCGCGAGGCTCCACTGCAACAACTCGTGTTCAGAGTGTTGACCAACCAGGGCAACCCGCATTACACTTGTGTTTATAGAGTGCATTTGTATGAGAATAAGAGTTATGGAAATAGTGGGAATTTGTAAATTATAATTTGGTTTAGTGTCCTGTTTCTTTTTTGATTATTTTATTTGTGTGGTCATAATCTAACAGGACTCAGTATTACTAAGGTTGTGTGTATATTATAATAAATGAATGGCATTCATAGATGACGAATTTTATTTAGCCTTACTTAGATAAGTATATAAAAAAACTAAGCCGTTGAATTGAAAACTGGCGTTTTGATGCAGAATCCAAATATTAATGGAGTAATTTTAACGCTGTTCTAGTAAGATTCTTCATCTACGAATGCCTTTACCAAACTAATCAATAAAACAAATAGACAGATTTTAGAGTTATATTAACCAAATGGCGTGTTTAAGCGGCGCTCCAGTCCTGGCCGGCGCCTCCCCAGCTGCTGGCGGGCGCGGCGGGGGCGGGTGCTGCGGCCGCGTTGGGCCACTCGTCTTGCACCTAGAAAAAGAAAATTAAATTGATTGATTGATTGAATTGTGTCCGAGAAGATTTGTCAAAAGGTTTTCTTTCAAGTGGGCAAATATTTTACTATCATCTATTTCACTTTGATAGTCTCAGACTTGGCTTTTTGTGGTTAGAATACATTGAGCCAAATGCTCGCACTAGTAGGATGTTCAGGCAAGCTACAGAAGTGATGCCTTGACTTGGTTGGTTTTACCATAACAGCTTCATATGGAGGGGAATTTATTGTCTCTCTCTTGGGTCTACGTTGCTCACTGGCGGATAGTTTATTTATTCAAATATTTCAAAAATACATTAAGTCATTAGGTTTATCCGGTAGCACGATTCCCTTCTTCCTTGTTTTTATAGTTACCTGCGCAGCCCAGTCCTCCTGTCCGGGCGCGGGGGCTCCGAAGCCGGCCACGGGGGCGGCGGCGGCGGCGGGGGCGGCGTCCTCGGCCCATGAGGTCACGGGCTCCACGATGGCGGACTCGTTCCAGTCCTCGTGTACCGGGGGAGGCACTTCAGGCTTGGCGGCTACCACGGCCTGCAAGAGAAACAAATATTTCATAAACATATAAAGTTCACCTCAAAATTGATAAATTAATGTAATCAGTCCCGAAGGCCGTACGCTCGCTTACGCGGTTTCACGCGCGGGCCAGCTCGCGCGTGAGGCCGCGCGCGGTCACGCGGGATCCGCGCGGCGGTCTGACATCGCCGCCATTATTACCCGAGCAAATTTAGAAGGCGCATAGTGCCTAGGTAGTTGTAATATGGCAAGTGTCGTCGTGTTCGTACGGGTTATATTATGTCGCGGGTTGCTGAAGCCGCGGCGCGGGTGACCGCAGGCCGCGTCACGGGGCGCCAATCTTGTGTTTTGTCAAATCTGGCCCGCGCGGGCCGTCCCGCGCGTGAAACCGCGTGAGCGAGCGTACGGCCGAAAAGTATTTTTTGAAATTTATCCTACAAAACTAAACTGTTATAACTGAAAAAGGTCGTGTGCATTTCCCTGGCATGGTCACCATGGAAAACCATAACTTTGAATATGCAGAATAATTGTCGATTAATTGTCGAAATTTGTCGGACAAAAACCAGAATTTGTCGGGACACCGTTTAGAAGATATAACGCATTGAAAGTGACCGTGCTGGAGAAACGTTTCTACAGCACGGTCACCGCTGGATCTCGATAACAAGACCACCTAGCAAGGATCCGATTATTGCAAATAAATGTCGTTTAATTGTCGACCCCACATGCAAAAAATCAGAATGATCCGATGCGCCGTTCAAAAGATATAAGCTGGTTCTGGTGACCGTGCTAGAGAAATGCATTTCCCTGGCACGGTCACCGTTGGATCTCGATAACTTCGGCACGTAGCGAGGATCTGATTGGTGCAAATAAATGTCGATTAATTGTCGACCCCGCATGCAGAAATGCAGAATTTGTCGGCCTTTAGTTTGGAAGATATTAGCAAATACTTTTTTTGTATGGGCCTATAGTACGGGAGCTAAATATTATTAAACTTATACCATGACTTCATACATGAAAAGTTAACCAGCCCCAATATCGGCCGATGAGCGTTTTTGCACGAATTCATCGATATCGCGGGACTATAATATCGGGCTGATATCGCCACAATATCGAGCCAACATTTTGGATGACGTCAAATAAGTAACTTATAAATTGTTTTACTTTGAAAAATTCTTATATTGCACTTTTTTCAAAAAACATTGTTCTGATTCGTATTCCACCTACGGCGATATTGTCCCAATAGTGGTGTTCTTTTTTTATATCATGAAGTTATTGTCTATCTTTCTTTTTACTTCATATAAAACATATACCTACCGTCAACCTACCGATATTATCGTGTCGTTCGTTAGTCCCTAAAGTGCAAACACGGCCGTTCCAGAGTTTCGATTCGATAATAATGGGAACACCGAATCTTCAAACTGTTGCTTGCATTTAAACATGGCTGTTGTACGACTCTTTTTCAAGTTTACATTGAATAAGTTTGTGTTTTTTAATGGTGCTACAGAAAGGTAAGTTATTATAATATCAGTATAACTTACAACTTGAAGTTTATACTGTACTTTACTGTTGGTGCCAAAAGGTAAATAAGAGCTGTTGAAGGTCTACATCAGGTGCTGCTGCAGACCTTCGATTCCTATATGACTGCAGAAGCGTCTCATCACGTTGAACAACTTTTTGTAAGATACTATTTTTGTATCTTGTATAGTTTAGCTGGGCTGTTGATGATCTACATCAGCTGCTGCAGACCCTCGATAGCTGATAAAAGTGCCTATGTTTGTCTCTGGTATACCAACTACCCCTGTAACAAATTTCATAAGGATCGGTTAGGCGGATTAGCCTTGATAAGGTAACAGACAGACAGACAGACAGACAGACAAACAGAGTCACTTTCCCTTTTATAATTAAATGTTTTTTTTATTAAATTGGGATAAAATGTTCCCATTTTATTAAATTAGGTAAGAATTTAAAAAAACAATAAACATCTTTTTAGTTTTTAATCTTTTCTTATATTATGAAGGTATACTAGGTATAATTTGAAGTTAGCTCCTGTTCTATAGGCCCATACAAAAAAAGTATTTGCTAATATCTTCCAAACTAAAGGCCGACAAATTCTGCATTTCTGCATGCGGGGTCGACATTTAATCGACATTTATTTCCACCAATCAGATCCTCGCTACGTGCCGTGGTTATCGAGATCCAACGCTGACCGTGCCAGGGAAATGCATTTCTCTAGCACGGTCACCAGAACCAGCTTATATCTTTTGAACGGCGCATCGGATCATTCTGATTTTTTGCATGTGGGGTCGACAATTAAACGACATTTATTTGCAGTAATCAGATCCTCGCTATGTGCCGTGGTTATCGAGATCCAGCGGTGACCGTGCTGTAGAAACGTTTCTCCAGCACGGTCACTTTCAATGCGTTATATCTTCTAAACGGTGTCCCGACAAATTCTGGTTTTTGTCCGACACATTTCGACAATTAATCGACAATTATTCTGCATACTCAAAGTTATGGTTTTCCATGGTGACCATGCCAGGGAAATGCACACAAAAAGGTCAACAGTAGACAACTAATAGAAATCTATAAGCTGCCTTGCATTGTAGCCAATAGATCATTTAGTTGCAGCTTATTTAAATTAACTTCGACCATTTAAGGTTTACGCCTGCAAGGAACAAACTGTGTGTTGTGTATATTCTTCCTTGGGTGGAACGACTGCAGAGATCACAAAAGTA
Organism: Tuta absoluta; assembly: GCA_027580185.1. Lineage (NCBI taxonomy): Eukaryota > Metazoa > Arthropoda > Insecta > Lepidoptera > Gelechiidae > Tuta > Tuta absoluta. Next base: position 11,757,009 of record JAQAHW010000016.1, on the reverse strand, counting down.
TGATCATTTCCACTTGTTCATACCTTTTCACCCAATGCATATGCTTGTATTCCTACCTGTTCCTTAGCTTGTTGCTCCTCCTTCTCGCTCTCTTCAGGGTCACGGTAGAAGAACAGGTCCACTACAACATCCCAGCGCTGGTCACGAGCCAGGACTCCACGGAGTCGCAGGACTTCGCGAGCTAGCAGCCACCACATCAGACCAATGGAGTGGGATGACTGAAAAATAATGAAAATTGTTTTATGTTATACCTTTTAAAATAAAACTATACACAGAATTTAAAACATAAATATGCATTCAACACTGAAGTAACTTTTTTGTGGTAAGGCCCTAGGCCTTTTTCAAAATTAGTAAACATGAGATGTTCGCTAACAACAACAAAAATTGCCATAAAGAAGTTGATATATGACTGGGATTGCCCAGCAGTGGGACATTAAACAGCATTTAATATTACAACTCTCACCTTAGTGTTGCATGGGATGGCAATGTCGACAAATCGGAGAGGTGAGTCAGTGTTGCAGAAAGCAATCACAGGAATGTTGACATAGGAAGCCTCAGTGATGGGCTGGTGGTCCTGGGCAGGGTCCAGCACAATCAGCAGACGGGGCTCACGGAAAGCCGCTTGGATCTAGAAATAAAGATGGAGGATGTTAATAAGAAAACTTTATATTCGCTAGTTGGGCATGGTGTATGGGGATAGGTTTAGTCAGACAATCTTATAATCATTGCATAAATGCATCAGTGGTTCCTTAGTTTGTTTGTCATCATGAAAATTTATCTTTGCACAAGATATGAAGAGCAAATTTTTGTAAGGCTAGTTGTTAGCCCCATCTGTTTAAAGGTGAACAGATTGGTGACAAAATATACAAACTCATTAACCCACAGAACACTTATACTCCTGGCGGAGAAGAAAGCCAACTTCATACAAATTGGTTTACTACCGCCATCTGTGAACAACCCACGACACTAACTGGCAAAGCGCGGCAAAAATGAACTGGGCCCTATATATAGGATTTAATTTTCAAATTTTAAAGGTGTTTTTATATAAAGAAACTCAATATATGTTAGTTTTTTAACTTTTATTCCAAAAAAAGGAATAAAAGCAACTTATATATTGAGTTTCCTTACAATACATCAAACAACAAAAGTGAGAGATATTATAGAGGTTTATTTCCTATATTCGTCACAAACTGTACAAAATGTTTTAATGTTCTGTTGTGTAACACACCACAAAAAACCTACGTGAAGAGATACAAACAGTCCATGTCATAACTATAGCACAATGCACAAGCATATGGATCTATTTCTTAATTGCTATGGCAATGCAAATCTGGGTAGCAATTTCTTACAAATTCTTGAAATTGTATTCGATGATCCATAAATAATTGTCCTAGTTAGTAACCTAGTAACTTTTAGAAAGAATAAATCGTCGTATTAAAGGCAAAACCAACTAACTAGGCCAAAAATCACAAAGTAAAATCATGAGTAAATTTGATCCGAATGTTTATTTACTAAGTTGTGTCATTAATGATTGGTTTACTTTTTCCATATTTAGTCAAGTTGTTCTATGATTCAATGTTAAAGACGTCGTGAAATACTTATTAAAATAATATTCTTAATTTATCCGCAATAACTCTCGTATTAAAAATTAACCCCTAAATAGTTTGTTTTGCCTCTAGATCATAAAATCTGGTTTTACTTCGTAAATAACCAGCATAGACGTACCGTATGAAGTCTTCTTATCATTATACAGGTATGCATCATATTTCTGTTATAACACTCAAAATAAAGTAAAAAACTAAGGTGTTATTTAAAAAATAAATAAAAGTAAGTTGGTTTTGCTTCTAGATTTGCTGTGTAAAGCACATTGACACTTAAGAAGCAAAGTGGACTATTGTATATTTTAGGCATTTTAAGGTTGTTCTACTTTAAAAAACAAACAAACAAACCGACATATCCTAGAAGACTTATTATTCATGTACTACGGTATTCTTTAAACAGTCTTTTTAAGCAACGGTCCCCAAATGACAAGCTCAGAACTAACAGACATGTTTCACTCATACAAAATACCACACATACATTTCATACCCCTTCACTGTCCTCAAGTAAATACTGTTGAAAGATACAATAGAACCATAATCACGGCAGTCGCATCATTTGTCGATGATGACCACAGAACCTGATACACTCGATATCTCGAAGGCCTTTGACAGGGTTTTGCATGCAAGTCTGCTCACGCTTCCTGCTTATGGCATCCCAGCTGATTTTTGTACTTGTATTTCAGACTTCCTGAACTGTCCATCAGAGTAGTCGTTGACGGCTGCTCCTCTGACCTTATAGCCATTGATGCCGGAGTTCCTCAGGGATCTGTTCTCTCTGCAATTTTTTTCTTGCTGCACTTCAATGACCTCATTCAGCATGGTATTGCTGGATACGCAGATGATAGTACCGTTTCAGAGAGATACTTGACAGGTGCAGAAACCAGTGAGGATGAAATACGTTCGTTAAAAAAGGCCATGGTAGAGCGAACAGATCTGACCTTAAGCCTTATCTTCCAATGGGGCGACGACAATCTGGTCTCATTCAACGCCACCAAAACACAAGCGTGTCTTTTCACTGCAAAAAGGAGTACTTTTGACTGGACACCTACTTTTCGGGGTACATCTGTCCCTGTCACTGACAGGCTTGAGCTTCTAGGCATGGAGTTGACATCAAATCTAAACATCGGCGCGACCATCGAGTACAAGGCTCAAACGGCGGCTAAGAAGCTGGGCATCCTGAATAGAGTGAAGCGATACTTTACGCCTGGACAGCTTTTAACTCTTTACAAAGCACAAGTCCGATCCTGCATGGAGTATTGCAGTCACCTTTGGGATGGCTCAGTCAAAAACCAACTTGCCGCTCTTGACTCGGTGGAATGTAGGGCCAAGAGGCTCATATGCGACATAAACTGGTGGACACCAAGCTACATAGCCTGGCACATCGCCGCAAGGTTGCCTGCTTGTCGGTTTTTTACAGATTGTACTTCGGAGAGTGTGCTCAAGAGCTTCACAACCTTGTTCCACCAGCTCCCTTCTACCATCGGACATCCAGACGCTTAGCCGGATACCATCCGTACCTGGTTGCCATTCCACCTATTCGGACTAAGTGCTTTCAGTCATCATTAATAATGCGCACTGCTAAAGAGTGGAACTCACTACCTGCGTCTGTGTTTCCAAACGCATACAACCCTAATCTCTTCAAAGTAAGAGTGAACAGCCTGGCACATCGCCGCAAGGTTGCCTGCTTGTCGGTTTTTTTACAGATTGTACTTCGGAGAGTGTGCTCAAGAGCTTCACAACCTTGTTCCACCAGCTCCCTTCTACCATCGGACATCCAGACGCTTAGCCGGATACCATCCGTACCTGGTTGCCATTCCACCTATTCGGACTAAGTGCTTTCAGTCATCATTAATAATGCGCACTGCTAAACAGTGGAACTCACTACCTGCGTCTGTGTTTCCAAACGCATACAACCCTAATCTCTTCAAAGTAAGAGTGAACAGGCTTCTTCTGGGTGAGCTCGCTCCATCTTAGACTCTGTCTCTGTCCTATGACCTAGACTAGAGTTAAGAGCAAACCCATACTTAATTTAAAAAAACATAATTGAAAACTGCTCTCCATTCTGATAGGGTCTGATTTCATATAATTGAAATCCAGATTTTTTTTGTGACCAATGCTTGATATGACGTTCGATTGACTTAAAATTTCCCACTCTGTACATACTCACTGTAGATATCACACACAGTCAAAATTTTTAATCACTCACCCACCACCCATACTTACATTTAATATTAATTTATTTTGATTAACTTAAAGTAACTTCTATTTATTTTATTAACATTTACACCACACTTATTTACCACACAGCATTTCGGAACATACGCCAAAATTTTATCCACACAAAAATAAAAATTACCCAAGGGCAAATTTTTTTTTCTCTTGCCCCCCCGGGTACTGTAGCAGAGTGTATATTTACTTACCTACATCCATTTACCTGCATCTACTTACCTACACCTAGCTCATCTACTTTCACCCACCATCGCCACACTAATTTAATCTTGTTATTTTAGAGTTTGTCATTTACGCTCATCCTTGTATATGTATAAATAAATAAAGAAGGTTCTACAACAAGTTCTCTCCAGCTTTTATTTACCTGTGGCCTACGGGATACACACTGGTGACCAAATCGGTAAATAGCAGTAGTTGGTTTTCCTCTCAAATTGCCTGAATGGTGCACACAAGTCTAGAGTCAAAAGCAGGGATCGTTTTAGGTTAAGGTACAGGGTTAAGCTACCGGTATAATAACGGTACCGGTATACTTTTTAAAGGTAGATGGATAAAGGTTATGATAAAGGTTATGGTACCGGTAAAAAAATACGGTACCATTATTTTATACCTGTAGCGTTATAAATTTATTTAACCTTTATTTAACCGCTATTAATTTTGATATCGAAAAATGGTGTGCGCGCGATGTATTTAGCGACGTTGTCAGACCTAAGTTCCACGCGGTTTTAACGTTTTCTTTGTTTCTAAGTTGTCGTGTTCGCTTTCACTTTTGGCGTTGGCCCCACGTGCTTCGCTTGTCAAAGTGAACTGATGTTTCATGTGCTGTTTGGCAGGTGTCACTGGTACCTGTCGTTTGTGACATGGGGCTGTCACTCACCCCCCCCCCCCCCCGACATATCTCGTCCCCCTTAAACATCCCGGTCTTATTTTGGCAGGGCACCCCAGGTTGCCCCCCACCCCGTCCCCCCTCTACCAAAATTTTCGATCGGCTATAACTTTTGAACCGCTTGTCAGATTTCGACCGGGTTTTCACCTAAACTCTTTAAAAAAAAGCCGTGCGTCGAACCCCTCCCCCTTGCCCCCCCGAACCCCTGCCTAATTATTGACCCCTAAGTTCTTGGTAACGGCTGGTCCGTGTTGCACCGCGTTTTCTTCAATGGCTGCGCCAAAACAAGAAGAACTCATTTCGTGCACCACAAACCACCCTGCCCTATCTACCCTTCCTAATCCTAATCTACCCTTCTTGCTGCCGCGTCCCAAAATACCCCTTTTTGGGACCAAACTTTATAAGCGTATTTCTCGGCATCGTAGAGGCCTGCAGACCAACGGTTTACATCCCAGTTTTGAACAGGATACCCAGTCATATATTGACGCCTCAAATCGCCCTCCTCCCCATAAATTTTTCAATTTTCTACTTTTCCGGATTTTATGCGCACGAAAAGCGTGCAGGGTTGTTAATCAGCACCTAGTACGACTAAGCTATCGGTCTAGCGCTTTGGCACGGACCGCTAAGCCATGTCAGATGACGAGGATGCTGAAAGCAGGGCCATAACAGAGGTTTTGGCCCAGAAGGAGGCTGAGCTTCAGTTGCTGCAGAAGATGGCTGCAAGGAACCCGTCTTCTTACAAATATCTCGGTACCCGAAAAAACGACGGTGCTAACGGCTATGAGTGGTGGAACCCTGCGCTAGACCGCGTGCGTAGGGGAGTCGCAGCAGCGCGCCGTAACTGGCAGAGTGCAAGAAAGCGACGCAACCCTAATCATGGAGCATTTACTCACCATTCTTCGGGCTAAAAGAGGTCAGTACAAAAATGCAATGAAGCTCCCTGAAATCAACCATTTTCGCTCGGTGGCAGATTTTGGGAACGAAAACAATTGGGAGTTAGCATATTAGGCGGACCCCGGAAGGTCGCGTCCATCCATGAATGTGCTCCATTGTATAGACCTTGTTCAGGTCTACATCACTACTGCGGACGGAACAATGTCTGGCTGGATTATTGACGGCACGCTGCCCGGATGACTACCCCTCTAGGGACACGGCCTATGATCGCGAGATCTGCGTCACCGCCGCGTGTGCTCCATCAAGTGACGACTCCAGAACGTCAAATTTCAAGACGCTCGAGAACATCATCAAGGAACTCCCGAACACTGCACCTGGTTGGTACGGACGCCCGACAGTCCATACAGCCCGAATCATCAAGCACGCCTAGAGGGTTAGTAGCAGTGAGATGCTGCTCATGTACACGCGCTTGAAGGTTGGTTCTTCCCAGACGCACGGAAGGTCAGTCAACTTCTTGTTTTTCCCAAAGTAAACGGCAAGCCCCCATCTGATCAGAAAGCCTATAGACCCAATAAAGTTTAAAATCGTTTGTAATATTTAGTTGGGAAAGGTCAAATCTGTTAAGTATTATGTTGTCATTATTTGATGAGGTTGAGGTAAGCCAGGGTCAAATGGTAACTCCGAAATATTGCATGTGTTGTATAGAGCAATGAATTTCCCTTCTAAAGATCCCTATTTGAAGACCAAAAATTACAGGATTTTTCAGATGGAAATGGATTTAAAAACCTTAATCGAAGAGGCAAGCCTTAAATAGTGCTCTTGATATTAAAATTCTCTCAGTCAAGTTAAAAAGTATCACCGAAATATACCATATTAGTTCAATAATGCAGTTATTTACCTGATGCAAGTTATTTTTAATTTTGTGGGAGGGAGGAGGTAGGGAAAGGGTATAGAAAGGCGGAGCTGTTTATTTGGGGAACGAGCGCAGCAGGGAAAACCGTGAGCAACGTGGGAGCAATGAAAGTAAAAAATATGTATGCAATTTTCGATCATTTTAAGGTCAAGGTCAACCTAAGGTCAAAAAAATTAAGAAATTAATAAGTTAACGGGTTTTAAAGGGGTTTTGAAAATCTTGTTATTTTTTCGCTGCGACGTACCGTTTTCAAAATACTTGCACTTGCCTTTATTTTGTTGTTTATTTTACTACCACCTATTATTAAAAATCGGCTGTATGATGCCGGTTTAGAATAGAATTACCTCATTCCTTTCTCACAGGTGTCATAAGAGGCGACTAAGGGACTGTATTACAATTTTAGTGACAGACTGACAACCTGTCACTATTGTGATACACGTTTTTTTCTGAAACGGCACACAAATATTTGTCAGACGTGGCGATAGCGACCGTATTTTACAGCCAGCCGTTAAAACTCTGCCCACCCCGCAAAGGATAAAGGCGTGATATGTGTATGTATGTAGTATTGAAAATAGCAATTTTTCTGTGATATTATTAATATCCTCAGTGCAGTACATTCATTATAATTATAGCCTACGCTCTATACCATGCCAAACATACTGAAAGGTTTGACATTTTAAGTAAAGATGCACAGCGGCTCACAGCGCCGGCACGCGTGGCGCGGTCGTGGCTGCTGCCGCCGCCTCAGCCGCTTGGAAATTTCGACCGCGCCGCGTGTAACATAATTCGTTGCATACATTTCCTTGCAAACTCGCGACCCTTAATAGTGGCACCGATTTAAATGGGATTTCGCAAAAACATAGGTTAGGTTAGTTAGACAGTAAGCAAGGACAAGAGGACTTTAAAGGCTTGCCTGTTCGACTAAGGTTTTAAACCCATTTCCATCTGCAAAATCTTGGAATTTTTGGTCCTCAAATAGGGATCCTTAGAAGGGGAATTCATTGCCCTATACAACACATGCTATATTTCGAAGTTACCATTTGACCCTGGCTTACCTTAACCTCATCAAATTATGACGACATAATATTAAACAGATTCAACCTTTCCCAATTAACTATTACAAACGTTTTTTAACTTTATTGACATTCATTTGGTGGCACTTCAGTCAAAATAGAATCTTTCAATTTACAGCCAATCTAAATCTAGTGCCACTTTAAAACCTTAGGAACCTGAGCCTCAAATGATCCAACTTATTTACTATTTGATCTGACCGAAAATCAGACGAGAATAACATGTACGTTGATCGATGACAAGTTATGATGTACACGACCGTACGCACGCTTAATTAAAGTAGTACAACCCGTACGAAACGAACACGACGACTTCTTGCCCTACCAAGCTACCTAGGCACGATGCGCCTTTTAAATTCAAAAAGGTTAGAAGAATGGCGGCTCTGTCAAGTCAACACGCGCGGGCAATTTGCTTGATGTGGCATTCACCCTTCCACCGCATGCACGGAACGGCAACGCAGCGTAGGCTACGGTGGCCGAACGAAGATGACCTTGCAAAACCCTTTTGATAGCGGTTTTGGTACCATAAAAATACCGGTACCGGTAAATTTGCGGTAGCAACAAATTTCCGGTTTCGGAACTTTATGGTATCGTAATATTTCGGTATGACGTCATACCGTTTACCGATTCAACCGAAAAAATTTCGGTTATACGATCCCTGGTCAAAAGCGATTATATCCCGATAGTATTTATAATCACTCGAGATTAAGATATAATTGATAGCCAAAATCAACTATCACCAGTTTGTTGATTTTGCCTGGTATGTTTGAGGAATGTTTATGATTATCTTTGGTAATTTGGTTTTTATCTTCTCGAATCAAATCAAATCAACCAAATAGCTGGTTTTACAACTCGATAACTTCGTATATAATGGTCACAGACAGTAATCGGTTTTACTACTAGATAGAGAATTCCAAACTAAGCAGCATGGTGTAAAAAAGTAAAAACATCAAAAATTTCGAGATAGTCGGTTTTGCCTTTAATACGACGAAATACACTAGCTAATACAAAAACCTTTCTTTTGATGTCAATACATTAATGCGTTTTTGCAGTTGGCATATTTTTTGCACATATTTGATGCATTTCGCCTGTAGGATCTTTTGTTTCTCTGTCTTTCTTCGAGCAGGAGTAGTTGTTTATTTGTTGTTTTTTAAAGGGATCATTCTGAATTGTCCTTGTTGTGGTTGGTCTGGTACGAAGACGGGCACTTGTTGCTCAACCTAAAAATAAGACATGAGATATTTATTATTTTCAATAATCAAGAATCAAGATAATTTATTTGTCAGAATAATGTTACATTAGGTTTTAACAATTAAGGAAGTACATAATATTGGGCTTGCATGCAAGCGTGCAAAATATAGAGTAGCAACTAGGTGGTCTTAAAAATCTAATTATTATCATAATTAAAGTATACTTGTCACATTATGTTATTAAACAATTCCGGGAAATGGACCAAACGCACCACGAGGAATCAGACAGCCCACATGACAGAAAAACAGACAAAAACAAGACTTTTTTTTTTACTTACATCTACATCACATGGAACAGCAGTTCTAAATAAGTATTTTCTGCCGGCACAATCTCTGAAATCTTCATCTTTGAAATGCCTTGCACACAACATTCTGTGCTCATTGACAACTTTTTTTGAAATTCAATGGAGCTGACATTTCTGTCAGGGAACAAGTACTTGGCCCACAACTCGCACCTGAAAATAATGAATTGGCATTACATGTTATTCATATTGGTATTACAATATTATGTACAAAATACTACACTTAGTGGGCTAAACTGTAGTCTTTGGGCCGCAGAGTTGGGCGTTGAAATTCTTATCTAATTATTTCCTGATAATTATTTATTTCTAAGGGTAAAATTGTGTAGTTTTATTTGCCGGAAACTTTAAGTGCTAGAGATATTCGTGATTGAAGCTTTGACTTTGTAGGTCCGTTTGGTATAGCCTAAACCTGAAAAGCGCCAGGTTAGGTCAGAACTGTGACCACAACGCACGAGCCAGGGGCAGGGGAAGTGCCAGAAACGACACAGGGCGGAAAAACATAACTTTAAAATGTATGAAAATGGGGGGGTGATTTCCGCTCTTAGCCCCCCCTAACCTCCGCGACACTCGGCGACCCATATATCTGCGGCCCATATACTACAGTTTTTACCTTGTAGTGTGTTGTAGAAGTAAATAATCAGGAATAAAACCATGAAGTAGACATTGTTTACTTACCGAACTAGGTTCTTGGTTCCCGGTTTTAAAACTCGAAACAGTTTAACGCCGTCCGTAGAAGGCGAAGATCCACACTTAAAGCACGTGCCCCTGTTCTCTTTATCTGCCATCAAAACAGACTTAATAGTGTATTTTTTCACAAAATAAAGGCAGTTCAAACTCGACGTTTTTGTGGCGATTTAAGAGTCCTTTCTCCTATATAACTGCACATTAATGTTAACAAACGTAAATTCTAACACTTAATCGGAGACTTAACACGATTTAGAACGAAAATACGACAGATAGTTTACGGCAAAGATATACAGTTCACGTAAACACGAAGAACCGCCATTTTGAATGTCATCTTTGTTGTCATCGCCGCCTGGTGTGGCTGCTATAGTAAAAAAAACTACTGATTATTTTATGTATTTGCATCTTATTAATTTACCAACTCATTTATTTCTAAAATATTATGGTAATTGAAAAATTCGTAAATAGAAGCGTGGAAAATTAAATTACAAAATGACTGATTTCAAAGTTAATTCAAGGTACGTCGCAATTATAACTTACTAAGCACGTGATTACTCAAAGCAACCACACTGGTAGTTTTCCCCTAACGGTATCTTGTCTCCCCCATACAAAGTTGAACGGGGCTGCATTAACCACCCAATATTAGGTAGGTGTACCAAAGCCAAAGGTGTAAGCAATACTGGAAAACAAATGGTGATCGGATTATTACTAGACAGTAAATATACCTGGTTAGTGAAAGCACCAGGGGTGAAACGACCAGCGATAGGTGTGGCGCCAGTGTGAGCGGCGAACTTAAGCACGGCACGCTGGCCGAACGGACGGGACGAGATGACGAACACGTCCGCGGGGTTCTCGATGGCCACGACCGCGCGGGCCGCCAGCACCAGCTTCTCCCAGGTGCGACGGAGGTTGATCACGTGGGTGCCGTCGGAACGGCGCTTGTACACGTATGTTTCCATCTGGAAAAGTACATGATATATAAATATTTATCGGACGAAAGGGAGCGAATTTAATAGTGATTCAGTCATCAGTTGGGAGAATTGATCGTCAAAGTATTCAGAGATAAATGGAACGGATTCTCTTATCATCACATGGTGTTTACGAAACCGGCTGTTAGAGGTTAGGATAAAAACATACCTGGAAGTGCACATTCTCGGACCCAAGATGGGTCGTCGCTGCGAGCATCTTGGTGACATCTTCCTCGTTGAGGGTGAGCACGTCAAGTCCTCCCGACATCGTTGCGTTTATTAGTGTTACGACTAAACCTAAAACACACAGAAAGACCACCGATGTAAGACATCTTTATCGTACGAAACTTCCACAAATATGCCATTTTTCACATAAACCTAGACTCAGATAAACAATCGAGACGTAATTTAAGTTCAAAACAACCTTGATTATCTAAATAATTTAAGATTTAATGAAAATTCTTACGCGTGTAATGCCACTGGGAGGGAATTTGATCCTAAAAGAACAAGAACTGTCAATGTCAAAATACGAACGATTTGACAAAACGGTAACGGTACGTTCAAAATAGCGTTAAAGGGCGGGGCACACCGGCTCCGTATCCGTTCCGTATCCAGCTCTCGTCCGTAGTCACGCACGAACTTATGACGTTGTACAAATGAGACTGTATGACATACGGCACACCGCTTGCGAGTTTGACTCTTAAATTTGAAGAAGAAGAAGAAGAAGAAATTGTTCTAAATTTATTACTGGTAATTTGTTTACTTACGCGAATTACACTCAATATAAGCAAGGCGATAAGTTCATTTTGTAGTAAATCAAAAAAACATAATTAATTTGTAACGAACACAACGTGAAACGGAACCTGTGTGCCGACAGCCATATTGAAACGTCAAAATTTCAGTTTAGCACAGCGCCCTCTGGTTTGACATTCAGAACTATCAACAGAACTGTCAACAGAAAAACTCCCATTATTGCATAATCAAATTCACACACCATATCACCACCATATTTGCAGGCACTTGCCCCTGGGCGCAAACATTCGATTCGGGGATTTCGCCAGCGCCCTTCGTAATCTGCAAAGGAACCCAAGACTTAGCTTCGTGCCCTCTAGAATCCAGCTGCTCAATGCTGCTTGCATCTAATTTATTTTAATGTGAAATGGCGAGTTCTTTTCGCTCACGACACTAATTTGCTGTCGCCTTGCTTTGAACTTAGGTAAACATCAACTAAACTATGATTTTTCTAACAAAGGTAGCTCTGCGGCTACAAAGGGCAATGGTTGCTCTTATCTTTTGACGTTAATAACTTTACTGTACATTGAGCTTCGAGCAACGACGGCCTTCCGTCCCGGGTCGGAACGAGACGGGAGACCGTGTTGCTCGAAGTCATTGAGTAACAATGCGCGAAAGAGTTAAACAAAATATGTTTTTGATTCTGCTAAAAAGAGCACGCTCGCACAGCACACGCTCCTAGTGTAGTTAAGCCTTAAACGCTAAAACAACGTTCTGAAGGTACCGCGAAGAGCTTAGGAAAATGGCAACACTGGCAATACATTTTTCTCGATTTGGATACTAGCTACTTTATCCCAAACTATCAGAAAGTGTTACCATTTTGGCGACAAATATAGGAAAGAATATGTTTTTTAAATCTGTAGGACTCGAAAGTCATTCATTACCGTTTTCTGTTAAATGGAAAAAAATTATATGTTAGGACAGTAGCGCAAACACTCTCATAGATTTCTACGTTCTTTATTCTTTATTGCAATGATTGACAATGTTTCAACTTATTATTAAAAACATAGGCGAGCTTATCTCTATAAGAGATCTCTTCCAGCCGACCTAATGAGGGTGGAAGAAGGGATAACACGGGAACAAGAAAAATAACAATCTAAAAACTACCTAATACCTAAACATAATATTACAAATAAACTAATAAAGACTAATATGACAAATACATATCATAATACTTACATACATACCTATAAAATATACAATAAATAATATAATTATAATTAATCACAAAGATGAAGATAAAATAAAATGCTCTTTCACTCTCTTTTTAAAAGTGAAGTAGGTGGGACTATCTTGAATAGATCTCGGTAGCTGGTTCCACATTTGAGTGGCACGAACAGTAAATGAATTAAAAATGAATTTGGTGTTTGATCTTCGGCACTCAAGCAACTTTGTGATGCAAGAACGCCTAGATCGGGAATCAGGGAATAAGTGATGGAAACGGGAACGGAGATAATCAGGAGAGGATGGATCATGAAGGAGTTTGTAAAGGACACAAAGGATGTGCACATCGCGGCGAAGTCGGATCGGGAGCCATTTAAGTTGAGCGCGAAACTCAAAATTTATGGCCGCTCCACACTTAGCCCGCGGATCGCGCGCAATGGGAGTTTTTCTGTTGACAGTTCTGTTGATAGTTCTGATTGTCAAACCAGAGGGCACTGTGCTAATCTGAAAATTAGACGTTTCAATATGGCTGGCGGCAGCCATACTTTTGTCTCAGGTTCCGTTTCACGTTGTGTTCGTTACTAATTTATTTTTTAGGGGAGGAAAGTCTCCTCCATCTCAGGGTTTCTTCTAAATCAAAAGTCTTTGGGTACGTTCGCCACGTATTTAATCAATATCACCATTCATACGTTTACAATCAAAACTAATAATTATGATCACAATGGATTGGATTAGTTACGTTAGGAAAACCACATGTATCGACATGCACCCTCGAACAAGCAGAGAACCGAACAGAAAACGGAAGTAAGAATGACGTAAGAGTGAATGTCGATAACATGACCGATCATCATAGATAATCGATTAAGAATGTAATGAATGACTTCCGGCGGTGAGCGCCATCTATGACTGAGTAACTATGGCAAACAGTTTTATAAGCTCCGCTACCCGACGCGCAGCGGCGCATGGCCTTGGCGCCTACGCCTATGTCCTATAGCGTGCCGGAACATTACCCCTACTCGCCCTGAGAGGGAGCCTCTGGTTCGCTATATACTCCCCCTCCAGTTCATGAGAACGACCCCGTTCATGGACTGGCACGTCCTGAGGTTCTGGAGCACCATCTGCAACCTCAACTGGACTATCCGAGTCCAAAACATGACGCTGAGGACGACCCCGATTACGTTTAGGTACAATTGGAGCTGGTAGGTGATCATCATCAACACGGCCGCGAAAGAGTGTTAGTTCTTTAGAGTGAAACTTTCCCAAACTCTTGCTAGGTTCGTCGACAGGAGCAATCAGGTACGTAGTAGGGCTAACCTTCCTGGTAACTACGTATGGACCATCTCTCCTAGGGACAAATTTGCTGCTGAACGCTTTCGGAGCACTGCTGAGTAGATGCGTGGCGAGCAGCACCTTATCTCCGACTTCAATATTTTCCCCGACGCGACGAGCCTGATCCGCATATTCTTTCCTTTTGTCTTGCTGGATTTCAACCTTTTCGCGGATCGCAGCTAAAGAACTCAAAAAACTCTTCAAATATGGCGTTATTTGCGGCACAAAATTTTCTTTATCCAATATCGCTCTTGGATCATGCGACACCTCCAATGGTGATCTTAGCTCTCTAGCTAATGTTAAATAAGCTGGAGAAACGCCTGTAGACTGACATCTAGCTGAATTCATAGCAAACCTCACAGAAGGAAGATGCCGGGGCCATGAGTTGTGTTCGGTTCCAACTAACAGAGATAACTGTACCTTCAAGTCTCTGTTTTTCCTTTCTGCAGGATTCCCTTGTGGATGGAACAGCGGCAAAAGCTCTTGCTTTATGTCCAGAATGAACATTACCTGTTGCATCACTGCAGAAATAAATTGGACACCATTATCCGACACAATACGCCGCGGCAGGCCAAATCTCAGAAAATATTCTTCGATCAATACCTTAGCACAAGCCTCCGCAGTTGCTTCGCGCAACGCGTACAACTCGACCCATCTAGTGGCCGTATCTTCTACCAGCAAAATCCATCGTTCTCCACCTTCACCTGGCGGCAGCGGCCCAAATAGGTCGATTGCCAAGACCTCATTCCGCTGGCTCATTACTGGTGTCTGCAGCAATCCAGGTGGCTTCTCATTAGACGGCTTATAACGTTGACAAGATATACACGATTTTACATAATCGACAACAGCACGCCGCATCCCAGGGAAATAAAAGCGTTGAGCTAACTTCTGATAAGTCCTTTCCACACCAGGATGACCTGCGACGGGTGCGTCGTGGCACTCCTTTAGAATCTCCATTCTAAGGTCGACAGGTACGACAAGCTGAGGTTCTTCGTTGTCCGAGTCTGGGTTGTAGCGGTACAGAACTCCCTTTTCCATGAGATATCCACGGCCAGTCCAACAGTGAGCATTAATCTCCACTCCTCCTTCCAGATCTTCAATAATCTTCTTCAGATCCGGGTCAGCTAACTGTCCTTCGCGCAGCTCTGTAGGACTTTTCGCCGGTAAGTCGATGATGACCGAACAGACACCACACGCGTTGGATGTCTCTTCGTCACAGTTCGGACGGCTGAGAGTGTCGGCTACGAGATTAGCTTTTCCTGGAGTATATTCGAAGTGTAGATCAAAGGCCTGTAGCTTCAATGCCCACCTCACAAGACGGCCTGATGGAGACTTCAATGACAACAACCATTTCAGCGGCTGATGGTCAGTCCCCACAACGACAGGATGTCCTTCGATGTAGCCACGAAAACGTTCTACCGCCCAGACGACGGCTAAAGCCTCTCTCTCTGCTTGTTCGAGGGTGCATGTCGATACATGTGGTTTTCCTAACGTAACTAATCCAATCCATTGTGATCATAATTATTAGTTTTGATTGTAAACGTATGATTGGTGATACTGATTAAATACGTGGCGAACGTACCCAAAGACTTTTGATTTTTTAGAAGAAACCCTGAGATGGAGGAGACTTTCCTCCCCTAAAATGGCAAGAGATTTGTGACAGCGGCTGTCCACTTTTATTTTTCAACCGAGGGCACTCACTTTTAAAATGTGAATTATTTTTACAGTAGAAACAAAAACGTTTGACAGTACCTGTTATTCCTTCTCTGTCACCTGTCTGCTGAGTGACCTTGTTACCCAAGGCACCTGGATCCTGCTGTTGAGAGTGTGATCCTCCACGCTGCACTCCGGACCGAGGCTGAGAAGGCTCCCATGTCAGCGGCGCCTGCGCACCGCGGGCAAGCGGCGCGCTGGGCGCGGGAGTATGCCAGCTGCGCAGTGGCGGGCCGCCGGCCGGCGTCCGCGCGCGCTGCTGCACGCACCCTACTGGCTGGTCTTCCTTGAGCGAATCCTCCACGCTCCTCGCTCGCCGTAGTAGCTCCTCGAAGGTTGTCACACTGTCGCGCTCGACTCTCTTTCTTATGCGTGAATCCAGCATACCGTAGGCCATATCTAGTGCTACTTTTTCACTTATATCCCCTTTGGGCAGTTTAGCCAGTAATGCCCGCACCTGGGCAATAAACAAATCTGACATTTGACCATTTTGCTTCATGGTACGGAGGTCATTATATATTTGAAAAGGTGGCTTTCTCTCGCCAAACGCACTTTTCAGCATGTTCAGTGCATCATCCCAATTTTTCACATCTTGTTTGACACCTTGCCACCAAGTTCCTGCTGTACCTGACAGCAGCAGGGCCAAACCTTTCACTGCACTCTCATCGCCGATCCCTGTGGCCGTTTTATATATCTCAACAGCGTCGATGAAGTTCTCAACAGACTCGCGGGGCTCGCCGCTAAACTTTGCTTGACACAGAGCAAAATTAGCGCCCGCCAACGACGCGGCCACACCGGACGCGGCCTCCGACGACCCAAGGGGCGTCGACTCACGCTGATCACGACGAAGTTGTGCAAGTAGGTGAGTGGTCAAGTTTGTCTGATGTTCTTGAATGGTTTGCATCAAGAGGGCGAAGTTTTCCGATGACATGGTGATACTGGATACGTCAGGATTCTGCGAGGCGGCGCCATGCTCGGCATCCTCGCCATCGCAAGACTGTTGGTGACTTCTAAATCCTTCTCGGGGCATCTTGAACCGAGCCTACCAAACGCGTTAGAAATCCACAATTTCACTGGAGTCACGTTGAAGAAATTAGCACGAAAGTCACTTATTACACGGCAAACAGTCTTGGCAAATCCTATGACACGGTGGGTGCCATTTTAGGGGAGGAAAGTCTCCTCCATCTCAGGGTTTCTTCTAAATCAAAAGTCTTTGGGTACGTTCGCCACGTATTTAATCAATATCACCATTCATACGTTTACAATCAAAACTAATAATTATGATCACAATGGATTGGATTAGTTACGTTAGGAAAACCACATGTATCGACATGCACCCTCGAACAAGCAGAGAACCGAACAGAAAACGGAAGTAAGAATGACGTAAGAGTGAATGTCGATAACATGACCGATCATCATAGATAATCGATTAAGAATGTAATGAATGACTTCCGGCGGTGAGCGCCATCTATGACTGAGTAACTATGGCAAACAGTTTTATAAGCTCCGCTACCCGACGCGCAGCGGCGCATGGCCTTGGCGCCTACGCCTATGTCCTATAGCGTGCCGGAACATTACCCCTACTCGCCCTGAGAGGGAGCCTCTGGTTCGCTATAATTTCTTTTAGTTTGATTTGCTACGAAATAAACTTGTCGTGTTGCTATTATATTGAGTTTCATTAATGTAAGCTAATTAAAAATCTATAAGAAATTGAGAACGATTACATAAATACAAAAAAAAATAATTGTAAAGTGGTATAGATTTTCATAAAAAGGAACGTTATTTTAATTAAGATGAGCGTCCTCTACATGACACTCGAGAATCTCTAGAAAATTTCCCATTTCTGCGAAGGGGCGCGGACGCTAAGTGTAGAGCCATTTTGCATTTTCTTCGCGGTTTCGCGCTTTGTTCCCCAGTTTCATTCGTCCCGCGTCAAAGGGAGCGCGAAGCATGACTCCACACTCGCAACCCGTGACGGTCGGTATTGTTCGAAGTTGTTGTTCAATTGGTAAAAAAAGGAGCGTAACATGGACACCACACCACCACCTTTTTTTAGGCTATTGGATTGGACACAAAATATTTTTTTTTACAAAGTTTTACTATCTAGAGATTTTTGTTGTTTGTCTGTTTTTAGAACTGAACAGAAATGGCTGTTTTCTGAATCAAAAACTGGTCACACAGGGTGGTGATGTGATGTGATGAGTGGCCTGTCTCTGTGATCGAATAAAAATTGTAGTTTTCGTGGTGTTCAAAGCTTGATTTTCAGAATATTTAGTAAGATAATACATGCATTATGATTACATTATTGCCCTGACGCCAAGCCCCGATAGAATAGACCGTGTACTTCGTGAGTTATTTTGGTATTCGGTGACATTTCAGTGAAGTGCCTAATTTGATCATGGAGGCTATAGCAAAACACGATTTCACAGCGACTGCTGATGATGAGCTCAGTTTCAGGAAGAATCAGGTGCTCAAAGTAAGTGCGGCGTTTTTCCAACTAGAATTAACACAAGATTACGTGTTGTGAATTGGCAGATTCCTTCTAGAAGGTGTTGTTTTTCAGATCTTGAACATGGAGGATGATATGAATTGGTATAGAGCCGAATTAGACGGCAGAGAAGGACTAATACCTAGCAACTACATTCAAATGAAGAGCCACAGGTGAGCTATTATCCAACTTACATCCCAACTTGTATCAATTGCCTTGATTAACCAATAATATAGTAGCAAAGGAACAAGTTGTAAGTTAGGTACTTATCTAGAACACCCAAGTTGTATTTACATGAACACAGCCAATTGATAACAGCTGTTTTGCTTGGTTGTGACTACACCAAATTTCTTGATACCTAACTGTTTAATAGTACAAAATTATCTTTACCAGCTATTAGTCTAACAACATGACTAGACAAGTAGATAGATACTATTTACAGGTCACTAGTAATAACAGATCTTAGCCTTGCTACTCAAAGCTTACAGCTCATGCTTCTAACAGAGGTAAATAAATAGTACTATGAAGTTCAATTCTAGTTTTTTTCTAAATGGCTAGTTGGTTGAGGTACACTTAAAGGAGCTGGCCACATACATTAAATTGTTTACATTAATTATGCTTTACACTTTTTAATGTTAAATTTTATATGCTTCCAAACAAAACTCACAGTTTGATGGTTAGTTCAATCTATATGCCAAAACTTTGGATATACAGCAAGCCTATCAAAACTAGGACCCTTGAAATTAGTATCAAAAGAGACAATCATGCTCATAGCCTACTAAGGTTCCCTGTATCAGGGTTCTTTGGACATACACAGAAATATGCACCATTACAACACATTTCAAAGAACAGGTTTTTAAATTAATATTTACCTCAAATTTTCTGTCCTGGTCCAAAAACTAACCTAGCACCCTTGAACATTCCACTAAAATGTCCGAGACATTATATTTTGGTTTAAAATATATCTAAATAAAAGAGACAGGTTAAATAACCTATTAAAATTTACTCAAAAGCATTTCGTTTTGCATTCCTCAGATCATTCTTTCACTAGCCTAAGGAACAAACAGTTACATTCCAATCAAGACCTTTTCATGTAATGCACCCTATGCACTCTAAGTAGCTGCACTAGACTAATATGTATGCCACATTGGTCATCAAAATGAACATGTAGATTGATTGATCAATTTTTCCTGTAGTTGCTGGCCTAGACCTATTAACTATTTTCATATTTGAAATCATTCATACATAGGAAAATTGTTTATTTGTTACTGAAGTAAATGACAGTTTATTTATACCTATTACAGAATATCTTGTAGGTTTTAATAGCACATTCACACAATGCCAATATGGGCAGGGAATTAGTAGGGCAGGGTGACTATGTAAACAGTTACTTGCGCTGCTACTCATCATGCCGCTGCCACTTGCCTTTCCCCTCAATTGTCGGCTTTTCGTGCGCGGATCAAAGAAAGGGCAGCAAGATCGCGAATAGAATTTATTGCTATCCCCTCACTCGTAGTGGTGCGAGAAGAACAACCCTTACTCACGTTGATGCTTCCGCGGAAATATTTCGAGCAAAATTCGCGACAGTGGCAGGAGCAGGAGCAGGTGCATAATGTGAATGTGCTATAATATGCTTATATCTTTCAGTTGGTACTATGGAAGAATCACAAGAGCAGATGCGGAAAGACTATTAGCAAATAAACCAGAAGGCGGTTTCCTCATACGGATCAGCGAGTCCAGCCCTGGTGACTTCTCCTTATCTGTCAAGTGAGTCATTTATGTAGTAATTTTTTTTTACTAAAACCGAATTATTTATTGAAAGCCATCAATATATTCGCCGTGTGATGCCGGCTTAGAATAGCACACCCCATTTCTTACCCATGGGTGTCGTAAGAGGCGACTAAGGGACTCGAGGGTGTGTATTGCAATTTTAGGCGACGGGCTGACAACCTGTCACTACAGTGATACACAGTTATTTGATTGACCCTCAAATTTTTGTCAGACGTGGTGTTAATATCCGTTGAACGGCCGTTAACGCTCTGCCTACCCCGTAAGGGATATAGGAGTAATTTATGTATGTATGTATGTATCAATATACTAGCTGTTACCCGCGGCTTCGCCCGCGTACTCATAGAGTTTTATTAATTAGTTGTGTATTCTAAACAGGGCGACAGCACACACAACACAGGTCATTACTTTCCGGTTTAGTGACTGCGTCTCTATTAAAATTACGTTTATGGGTCACTTATTTAACTCCTACGCGAATATTATAATACAAATATAGTAGTAATGGTTATGCCAAATTATATCAGCGATATAATTTGGCATAACCTGCATTATTACACAATGCAGCGCTACATCTAGCAATACTACTAAACTACCAATACACCTATATTTATGCCTAGCTATTACACTCAGCGCTCTATGTCGCCATAGAGTATAGCTACCTTATGAATATTGTGAATATTGCCTAGTGTTATATTGGTGGTTAATAAATAATAAGAAAGTATAGATTGCTATATAGCTTTAATTTTTTTTTAATATTCCTGCTATTTTGAAATTTTTATTACATACAAACATGCTCCAAGAAGACATGAAAGAAAGGAGTGGGTATGTAATCAAGGATTTGAAAACCTATATTAGCTCCAAACCAAATTAACTTGGGGATGGATGTTCTTGGATTGGAATTATAATAATATGAATACGCAGTATAATGATTTTGCCTAGTCTTCAATTTTCAGGACTATGGTACCAAAAAATTTAAGTTTATTATGTGTCTTCGCAAGTATACGCAGGGCAAACTTACTGTGCTAAAAATGGTTATTATTATAGAAATGGACTTTCAAATCATGTTTAACTGTAGAAATTAACTTTACTACTGTGGTAAGAAGTATCTCAAGTACATACCCACATCACCCTTAAAGCCACATTCATATCCCAAAACTCATATTCAAGAGACATTCTCATAGTAGTGCTATACAGGGTGTAAGTGACAGCCCTTCGAATACTGATTGGGTGTATTCAAACCATGAAACTGAACAACCTGCCATAGATTAAATTCTTTTTTTCTATATCCCATACAAAATCACAATCAGCTCACTGCATTTACTATGGGAATATCAGTATTCGGAGGGCTGTCCCTTACATCCTGTATATACATCTTTTTTATGTGGTATGGATGTATTCTATGCTACACAATAATCAGTTTTCCGATAGGAAAAATATGTTTTTCCGAGATAAAAAGTAACCTATGACACTCACCAGCTTTTCATCTAACTGCTTTCCAAAAAAAAAATGCTTTACATCGCTGCATGATACTCATTTATGTATGTAGTATGGATGTATTCTATTGCTAAACATTAATCGGTTTTCCGAAGGGAAAAATATGTTTTTCCGGGATAAAAAATAACCTATGTCACTCACCAGCTTTTCATTTAGCTGCTCTCAAAAAAAAAATGCTTTACATCGCTGCATGATACTCATCTATGTTCGTAGTATGGGTGTATTCTATTGCTAAACATTAATCGCTTTTCCGATGGGAAAAATATGTTTTTCCGGGATAAAAAGTAGCCTATGTCACTCTCCAGCCTCTCACCTAACTGCACACCTAAAAAACACTGCATGATATCGCTCTGTTGTAACGTGAAAGAAAGACAAACAAACAAACAAACAAACAAACAAACACACTTTCGCATTTATAATATTAGTATGGATTGCTGTTCTGCCTGAGGTCCATCTGATCTGATTCTATGCTGTAAAACCACAGTGGTCTTTAATAACTTTTTTCATACTATATACTAAAAGTGTAGGCTGTAGTTCATAGAAGTATATTAATATGTTTAATCTTATCTATTTATTTAGACACCAGGGTTCTTTGTGTCTCACATAATAAGCAAAAAAGAACAAAATCAATTTACTTACTAACTAAATATCAATATGGTATGGTAAGATGATTAATTTCAAGAAATGATTTTTAAACCATTTTGAGGATTGTACTTTATTTACAATATATACTAATCAGTATTATAAGAAAAATGTATTAATAATTAGATATTTAATAAAATATCTTTACTCTCGATTACTTTTGTATGATGCATCGTAAGTAGAATATGAATAAATGCTTTTGCCACTGATGGAAAAAAACAAACAAAATGTTTGTAACTGAAATTTGCCTTGTCTATGACCAACTTTTAACACTTTGCTAAAAATTTAAACAACACATCCTCAAAACTTAAGAATAACATGAAAAATAGAAAAAATATTATTTCGAATTAATAAAATTAGTTTTCTTAAAATGACATTTAATTTTCAAAACAAAGCAAAAAAAAAACTGCCATATTCAATTCCTTGAATCTAACAAAAAGATTTACATCAGCTTATCTAGAAATAGAAAACCAGATGTATAGGGTTCAATTAGTTTGAAGAAAAACCAATGTATATTGTATGACCACATAGTTACACATATACATTAAACAATATTACCTAACTGTTTTGCCAACAACATCAAAGGCAAAACTTTTTGTGTTGAAAACTCATGATTTTATGTGTTTGTGTAAGTACAAATTCAAGTCTAGCTTCTATTAAAATATACGAGATGTTTTCCTTGAAATTTTGGGTCTACAATGCCCTCAATTCGGGATATAAATTCTCCTTACTTGCCTTAAATTAGTGCTGTCACTTTCCGTCAAATACGTTTAGAAAAGGAAAGGAGATATCTAAGTCCTGTCATTTTTAAGAACGTTAATGGTTTCTTCGCCTTTTCTAGTCCATTAAGTCGCGATTGTGTTGATCGTCGCCTTATTCTGACAGATAACACGTATTTTGCATGAAATTATAAGACATGACACGACTAAAATATCTCCTATCCTTTTCTAAACCTATTTGACGGAAAGTGACAGCACTAATTTAAGGCAAGTAAGGAAAATTTATATCTCGAATTGATGCCAATATTGACTGAAATCAATTGTTTACGTCGCATTCACAACCAATATTTTAAATTTTATGACAAACCAATATTTTGTTTGTTTGAAATCAATTGTTTCCGTCTCAGTAACAAAAAATATTTTCAATTTCATGATCATGACAGTAAACCAATATTTTGTCACATTAGTTGGATAGCTTATTATTTTTTATATAAAGTCAATCCAGGTTTATTTACTTCAATAATACATTCTTCTAATTGACAAATTGTTTGTTACCCGTGCATATACTTGCCAGGTGTACTTATAGGGTCATTCAAGTTTAAATTACAGCATTCTCAAGTAAGGTCATGGGCACAAACTTATTAGGCGTTTATTAGCATAATATGCTAATTCCGTTTCACATATGGCCCATTCACGATATTCTTCGATTTTCAATCAATCTCACCGGGTCTATGACGTACGTGTTTAAATTACGAACAGGAAAGTATGCTTACTTCATTTCGAAACATACCAACACGGAAAAAAGTGGGACAAACAAGCATGATAAATTAATAAATTAAAATACACGACTGCTTTCTAAGATAAAGCCTAAATTATGAATGAAACTCGGGATAATGTAAGGATTCTTACGATGCAATGCCCATTCAAATCTGTTTAGTGGTTAACGAGTTGCAGTCCTTTAAAGAATCGCATATATATACAGACATACATACTTGTCTTGTCTAGCCCACACCATCCCACTTATGGGCAAAGGGAGGCCTTTGCCTTCTCCTTCCATCCATCTCTATTTTCGGTTTCCGCATGCCAGTTTCGTGAGAATACATACATGAACTCTAAAAACATTACACTCCTTTTTTGTAAGGCAGTCGTGTAAAAAAGTAATTCACACGAAAATATAGTATTTATAAAGATTGTAAACTACTCGTAACAGCTTATTTAAAGCCGACCCAAAGATTATCTAATATGCCCTATTTAACAGCTGTGATAGTACGTCAGCTAAGACAACTGGATTCCATAGGCGGATTCAGACAAATACGCGTGTTGAGCGCGCATTCGGCAGCTCAGCACGCGCAGCCCACGCGTTTAGCCGTCTTTCAGTCTAGAGGTCCGCTCTGCAATTGCACCCGTTGCTATCCGTTTTTCCTTGTAAAGGACGCCCATGTCCAGCTGTGCTTGTCCACTGATAAAGGGCAGTTGCGCACCACCAGTACCGATATTATCAATCTACAGGCTACAAGTCAACAGGTGAAATTCGATGTTCATTGCGTATGAACTAAGAATTTCACCTGTAGACTTGTAGCCTGTAGTTTCATAACATAGGCACGGTGATATTTTACTTGTTTGTCGATTGCGACTTCTTAGTATAAAAAATTGATTAGCTCTAGTTCCAAGGACGTATAATAGTCAGCGAAGGAACCCGAACATGACTCATTTCTCGTTGAGTTTGATAGTGACGCATTTCTTGTGTCTAATTGGTTGTCGATAGGAACGTGGAAAGCATTTCTATTTGAGATATTTGTAATATCTTAGCTGTATGTCGATGTATCTAACTAAATGAAGGTGTTGTGATGGCTGAGCGAGAGAGCACTTACATTATGAAATGAGGTCTTTCTCTTGTCTACACTTTGGTTTGGGTCAATTTGAAAAGACTGAGCTGGAAATTACTATTTGTCGCCATCTTTTCCTTCCCTCACCCTTGTATGGTAACAACAGACAATTAGGACTTGTTAGGGCGCCCTTACTGTAGGTCAACGAAATTGTATCAAAGATAAAGCAAGCCCAGATGGTTTAGGCGTATGTCCAGCAATGAACGTCTTGCAGCTGTTGATAGGTAATGGTGTATAAATGAGTGGTCCGTTCGTTTTATGCGTTTAAGTTCAGTAAGATAAGATGTTATGTATTGTAATTTTCAATGTTTTTATATTGATTTGTATACCAATAAATGTTATATTATGTGGCTTGATGGCAATAAAATGATCTTATCTTAACATTGAACTCGAAAAAGAAAATTTGATGAAGGTCAGAAGTGAAATACTTATGAATAGTCATGAGATGACTGCAGTTAACGCTTACATGTATACAGCTCTACAGCGGTTAGAGGTAACAGTGTAAATATCTGGTTGGTGCTTCGAAGCGCACATAAATCTATAGGTCCCGGTTGCTGTCTTAGATTAGATAAGACAACCATGTCAGAGGTTTCGTGGTAGTAGAAAAGCTGTTGGTCCCACACGCAAGCGAGCAAGCAAACTATCTATATAATGTCGGTTTGTAACAAACGGTTCAGATTTGCGCCTAATATCTCGCTCACCAGCTTATGATCATGAGTCACACTGTTGTCGTGAAATCTCGTTTTATTTTGTCATGTCTTGCGTTAGTCATCCATTATTGATCTTTGTAATACAAACAATTTAGAAACCACGGTCTTCTTAGTTTACTTACATACATTACGTGTTCCGTATGGTGTCAAAAAGAACATGGCGCCACAACATTTCATTTTAACCAGCAGCGTTCCCTTAGAAAGCAATATTGTGCACTGCGCTCGCCAACCCGCCTGCGAAGCGTGGTGAGCATGGCAAATATAAATAATGAGGTATGAATATAAAAATGGAGGTAGCCCTTGTCCAGCAGTGGACGTGTATTGATGGTGATGAATAACACTACGCAACATTTCACTATATTATATTGAACTTATAAAAGCGCAACTTTTTGAAATAAGCTTAGATGAAGTGATTGTCCACTGTCCAGACATTTCAATAGATCTTCAATTATTCTAATCCCTTAGGAATTTATCATATTCGACGGCAGTTGTATTGTTGTTGACTTTACCATCAGATAATTATGTGATCGTTGCCAGGGGATGTAATTTCGGAACGATTTCTCCGATATTTCAATTCCAGTTTAAAACTTCCTGAAATCGGAAAAATATTAAACCGAAAGACATTTTTACTATGTTAATTATAACTTACCAAAACCGGAATTGAGCTTTTATATCGAAACCTTCCGATTTTACAGGCCCTAATCGTTGCGTTGTTTATCGAGCTAACTGCAAAACTGTCGACCTAATTACACATCGCCAAATGTTTAGCTTGCTTATAGCATTCAATATCTGTACCAACAATATTGTTGTATCAACCCGCGACCACAATACATGAAACTGTATTGAAACGTCGGGACACAGGAAAATTACTAATATTTACCTAAATACTATCGCGATAGACCCGGTCTAATACTTAAAATGAGTGAAAGTGATCGCGAGTGCTTGAAAAGTTATAATATTGTTGTAAATAGGCATAAGCTAAAAACTGCTCCGTATATTTCGTTCCTATAAATATATGCTTACCTTGCATGAGTCAGCATAATCTTTTTTATAAGGCGATGGTAATGGATATAGGATAGATGCTCGAAAATATGTAGGTTGATAATTAGAAGTACCTCACTTTGTGTGTGTCGGGTGTTTTATGAGTTTTAGTGCGAGGGGAATTTTAATTACTAATTAGTATCGGAATGCCTTCAATAATGTCCTACCGTGCTTACTGTAAAAGTTGGATCATTCATAAATTATATCGTGTGGGATTCGACAAGCCGAGTCAACACACAACGAAAGTTAGGTGAAAGATATCGATTTGTTTTGCTGTTATGTGAACAAGTTACGAATAAATAAATGTCGCGGTGCTCTCAACGATAGATAGATAACTATTTTGGGACAACTAAGAAATGCAACAGACAGACTACATTTCTTTCATGAGATCATGCTTTTAGTTGTGATATTATTTCAGTGAAATTTTATATAAGACTGGCGCAAGTTTATGGGCTTTATCCGCTTATTTTAACGGGGCAGGTCGAAATGTATAAATAGAATAGTTATTGAATAATAAAAATAAATCCGAGGTCTCAGGTATCACACAGAGTCAAAAAGTCGTTGAAATTTACTTGAAGATTTTTAAACACAACAGTTCAAAATCTTTCAAGCACTCCATTTTATATACCTACGTATCAGCTGGTCAGTTTTCCTTGTAGGTAGTATTAGGTATAAGAAACTGTTTTAGGTATTACTAATACAGAATGTAAAATATTAGCTGCAAATATTTAAAGGGGTGAACCAAACCATGAAACTTAAAAAAAAAACAAGATACATAGGTCGAAATTTGAAAAAAGAAATAAGATTTCCCATACAAATTGACCCGGTCGACTGGAACATTTTGTTTGGGAGGTCCTAATTTTATTTCCTATTTCGACCTATGTTCCTAGTGGAAAGTTGTTCAGTTTCATGGACTGGTTTACCTCATAAATTCATTGTTTTATTAAAAGATTTTCGCTCGAATCTTTACCAAATATTTTAAGGGCTGCTACCCATTCTCTAGGTTTTGAAGATGTTTTTAGTAAAAAGATAACTACTCTGTACTCTACACAATACTAATGTAAGGAACATTCGTGCGCTTAGCCCAAACCAGTTGTCAAATGTAAATGTATGAATCAGCCGCGCGCGTAGAGATTGTACTGAACCGAACCTGTTTAACGATATACCACTACTGTCCCGCATGTTTGGACCTGACTTGACACCCAGCACTTTGAATCGCAGCGTAGGTACTGGCCTGGACTTTTCGAGCTTTGAAAGGTTGAAATACAGGGTGGTACCTTGCCTTAAACGCTTTAACACATATTGTTATACCTATAGAATGTGTGGTTTTTAAGGAACGCTATACATTCCCAAATACTCTGTATAGTAGATAGTTGTTCGCCAGCATGTACGGACGACTGTATATGGTACCATAAATAGTGTTAAGAAAGATATTAAAAACTGTGACATCAGGGGCCATAGGCTCATCATTTAAACTCAGAACTACGTCAGAGTCAGAGGGCTAGGTATTACTAAGTAATTCTAATAGAAAGTAACCGTTATCACAGGACCACATGACAGGTTAGGTAGGTAAGGGCTTCCGGGAAGTGGGCAGCAGCGCTTTCCGTGTTTAACAACATAGTCCAGAACCACACACTGCGGTCACCAACCCGCCTGCCCAGCGTGGTGACTATTGGGCAAAACCCCCTACGGATACAGCCAAATTACCTAACCAGCGTTATTTAATTCACATGCTCCGGTAGCAAGACAATGTACGCTAAAAGCGGTTTCTGATGAAGCATCTTTTAAACCAACGTGTATTAGATCGTTCATCAACCCATTCCAAATAAAATAGGAATTTAAGTATTTCTATAAATTAGTTCAGTCCTCTGAATTGCGCTTAACAATCCTCGGTTCTTATGTATAAACGGAAGGCCCTAGTGGTCTATATCAAATACTCTAGAAACTAGAGTATCTATCTATTCTAGAGTCTAGAACCTGGATGTCCATGTGCTAGCAGAAGCGAGCAGATTTAAACAGCTTTTGCTATGGAGCTATTTCCGTATCTCTTACAGTTTAGCGGAGCCCTGGTGGTCTATATCATTTACTACAGATCCTCGATGTCTAAGAGTATGTGCCAGCGAAAGGGCGTGTGTGGGTGAAAATCGTGCTTATAACTTTTCCTTTGGAGACTTTCCGTATCTCTTGAAAATTTGCTGCGGTTAAAGTAGTCAATGTCCTTTCCCAATACATTATCTATGTTTATGTCAAGTTTCATTAAAATAGGTTCAGTGATTTAGGCGTGAAAGCTTAGCAGACTGACAGAAAGATAAGAGTTACTTTCGAATTTTATAATATTAGTACGAATGGACTATGTAGTGATTATAAAGGAAAATATAATATTATCAAATATATTCTAAGTAAAATTTATGTTCGACACATAACATGATTTAGTTAATTAGTGTACAGAGCTCGAAAGTCTTAAACAAACGAACAACATTTATTTGAAAAGGCGAACTTTATCTTCATAAACTTCTCACTAATTTATTCTATGAATCTTAACAGACAACAGGCAACGAGAAAGTCCCGAAATTTATCTTGAATTCAGCTTGTATTCAAAAATCAGCTTTTGCTGCTTTAAATATTTTATAACAATAATTTTACATAATAGTCTAGAGTAAGTAACAGTAGGTGGTTGTAATATACTTGTAGGAAATATTTAAACACCTCTTAACATAAATCTTCAAAATATACAAAGTACCTGTTCTCATGAAAATATCATATAATTATATCGTTGCAAATATCTGGAACGAAATCGTACATTATTTTATTGGCGTACTTGACACACATAACAAAGATTTACATTCCCTGCCAGTTCCAATATTGTCCTGTCCTAGATCCATTAGGGAAATTCACTGTGTCAGGTAAAATACGGCCAATTATAATGCCTGTAACTTCGTCCCTACTGCGGATAAAATAGGTTAGTACTGTACAGGTACAGTGTACTACCCTGTGGCATAGCTCGTCGCGTCGCGTCGGTATGGTTATTTACCGTGGTTATTTATTTATACATGTTTTTCGCTTGTTAGTTTTTGTAAGTTTAGTCTTACAAAGTCTTAGATTCTAGGACCGTAAAGGGTTGGTAGAACAATATCTTCTTAAAACAGTGGTCTCATTATCTTTGATCTGAATATAATAAAAACACCGCTTGCATAAAATGTATAACTATTGTTTTATTTACGCGGTGTGCCTCTTAATTTTCCCGATAATCCTATCGAACTCTACGGAGCAATAAGACATACCTCTTTTAAAGAATGTTATTAAGGCCTGAATTGCAGATAGTTTTCGCACTATCTATCGCTCCATTTATCTAAGAAATTTTTAGGTACAACGTTTTGTACTAACTTGGCATCTACACAAGTAACACACATAATTTGAGATGATACTTCACGTTTCAATGGTGTGAAAGAAATCGTAGAATTTATGTAAAGAGTTGAAACTCTAGATTGAGCACAGTAAAATAATCTTAATACTGTGAACAACACGTAACCAAAGTCTGTTCAGTGTTTACAGGACAATGATTACACGAGACATCGTTTTGCTGTGCCTACGTGCGCTTAGTCATTTTCTTTCACCACTGGACTACGATTTGAACATATCCTAAGCTCAAGGTGGAACGTGGGTGGAACCTTTTTCATACAAACGAAAAACTGAAATTCGATGGACTTAAACATGAGATGCAAAGCAATTCTTTAAAAAAAGATTATGTGAAATGATGAAGGCACTCGTAAATTTTGCGTAAAACTACTAATAGTTAACAGATAAAGAGTATTTCGTTCACAAGAAATAAACCTTATTTTTCGCATCTATTGGCATAAAGTGGCGAATCGGTTGTAAAAGTAATCTTATGGTTTAACATTTATTATTATTATTTTGCGAAAATGGTATATAAACACGGGACTGCCCATCGAGATTTTATAAGACTCTTGATTCTTTCATAGAAATAAGTCAATTTAAAATTTGATTGAAAAACATTTCACCTTATGAAAATGTTATATGTAACATACCAACCTATGCAATAACCGTTTCTCCCTCTCTCTCCCCTTTTATCCCCTGTGGGGTTGAATCTCGAAAAATCCCTTCTTAGGGAATGCCTACGTTGCGTTTAAAATACTCATGCCAAATTTCACGCATCTAGCCCAAAGGGTTTGCGTTCTAAGGCCAGTACCCGATATTATCAAACTACAGGCTACAATTTTACAGATGAAATTCGATTTACATTGCGTAGTCGGTTAGCCATTATGATATAGGAATATAAACCGGCTACGCAATGCACTAAGAATTTCACCTGTAGAATAGTAGCCTGTAGTTTCATAACATAGGTACCAGGCAGTTTAATATTCTATTCATACTCATTTTTATTTAAACTTGATACATTAGTACATGTCAGTATTTTATTGTACCGTCGTCTGCCTCTGTGTGTAATTCCATTAATTTATTTTATTTTCTTTTGTATGGGAACCCATGCCAAAGTCGAAACTTTATGGAGTTTTCCATGTAGGTTGTTGTCGTCAGTCACTTCACTTCACACAGTCAGTCAGTTATTGAACTTTACCAGAAACCCTTTAGGCTGTGTTCAGAATAGTAAATAGCTCGTGGTTTTGGAAAATTACTGGAAAGGCACGTCTAATTGATGGGAGAGCAAATAAGGTTTTGTTGTTTACAGTGTCGTGTGATGCCGGCTTAGAATAGTATCACCCCATTTCGTAAGAGGCTACTAAGGGACTCGAGGGTGTGTATTGCAATTTTAGGCGATGGGCTGACAATCAGTCATTTGGTGATACATAGCTTTCTGAATGACCCTCAAATGTTTGTCTGACGTGTCGTAAATGTCCGTTTTTGCGGCCGTTTACGCTCTGCCTTCCCCGCAAGGGATTATAGGCGTGATATGTGTATGTATGTATGCAATGCTAGAGATAATGTTGCTTTCTTGTGGAGAAAGAATATTATAGCACGAATACTTCTCGAGATTCTCTTTCAAACTCACAAACACGTCACCTATAATGTTAGAAATAGAGATGTACCGACCGGATTTGGCCGACTACCTGAATTCCGACTAATCGGCCTATAATGAGCCGACTGATCATTACATTATTCTTTATTCAATAAATTTACTTATAAAAAGGTACACTTACACAAAATAAATATAAGACTTACCTACTCTTTCCTGAACTAAGAATTTGAATTCCTGTTTCTCAGGTAAACATACAGGATGTAAGGGACGGTATACCTACATAAATTTGCAGGCATGTTCAGACCATGAAACTAAACAACCTTTTATGGCCACTATGTTGGTAAACGAAAAAAAAATCAAGTTTCCATAGAAAGTCAGTCAGCTGATCGGGGATTTTGTATGGGAGCAAAACATTTTTTTGATTATTAACATAGCCTCCATAGAATAAGTTGTTCAGTTTCGTGGTCTGATCACGCCTGCAAAGTTTTCGGTACCTACACCGTCCATTACACCCTGTATAGCCGATACATCTATTGTTTCATCAATTTCATAATAAAATTCAATGTCGTTATAACAGCCGACGAATCGGCTATTTAGCCGACTAGTCGCGTTTCCCAAATAGTCGGTACATCTCTAGTTAGTATAGAAAGATGTAGGTCAGTCTGACTTCTCACGCCGCCTCTCGTCCTTGGTGGACCTATTCTTAACGATTTTCCCACTGCTTCGTACAATGTAGTTCTGATAAGCTTGGTTTAAACCTCTACGTATATGTGTAATGTTTATTGTTATTTTACGTATGTACAAATTACTGAGTTATTTGCTATCATAACCTGTTCTCATTTTAGGCGATGGGCTAGAACACCAGTCATTTGGTGATACATAGCTTTCTGAATGACCCTCAAATGTTTGGCGATGTAGCGCAAATGTCCGTTTTCACGGCTGTTTACGCTCTGCCTGCCCCGCAAGGAATATAGGCGTGATATATATATTGTACCTGGTGATTGTGGTACATATATTTACAAATCACTAATCACTAAATAATCCGTTGCGCACTTTTAAAAATCTAAGAATACTTAGGGACACGGGAAGCTATTTAATAAAAGTACACAACGAATTATGATGCGGTTTTCCATAGTCAATGGAGTCATTCAAGACGAAGGTTTTTATGAATAACTAGCTTTTACCCGCGACTTCGTCCGCGTTAGATAGTTTTTTCAGGCACAGGTTCTAAAGTAGATATGTATATTCATAGTAAGTATGACAGTGATATTAGAACAGTTCTTATCTCTACTGTTTAAGGATGACTTGCTTGCTTCTGTTGTTAATGGGACAATTCAAAATTTGCTATCTGCCCTGAGAGATCAATATTTATAACCATTGAATACAAAAGTCAGTAGATAACAAAAAAATCCTTGGTAAAAAGTTGCCAATGTCCTTTCTCAACTTATTCCCATCATACTGAACAACTTTTGTTTTGGAACCATTTCTGTATCTCTAATAGTTTAGGTGAGCTCCACTTGGTGGTCTACATAATGTACTCCAGATCCTCAATGACCTTGTGAAAAAATGCGGCCCATCATACTGAACAACTTTTGTTTTAGAACCATACCTGTATCTCTAATAGTTTAGGTGGGCTCCTGATGGTACACCTGGTGGTCTACATAAGGTACTCCAGATCCTCAATATCCTTGTGAAAAGAAGCGGACCATCATACTGAACAACTTTTGTTTTAGAACCATGCCTGTATCTCTAATAGTTTAGCTGGGCTCCTGATGGTTCACCTGGTGGTCTACATAAGGTACTCCAGATCCTCAATGTCCTTGTGAAAAGAAGCGGCCCATCATAATGAACAACTTTTGTTATAGAACCATGCCTGTATCTCTAATTGTTTAGCTGGGCTCCTGATGGTACACCTGGTGGTCTACATCTGTACTCCAGACCCTCGAATGGTGATAAAAAGTAGCCTATGTCCGTTCTCGGTATGCTAGCAATCTTTATGCCAAGTTTCATGAAGATCGGTTCAGCGGTTTGGCCGTGAAAGCGTAGCAGACAGACAGACAGACAGACAGACAGACAGAGTTACTTTCGCATTTATAATATTAGTGTGGATTTAGGCCGGGAAAACTTCTTTTTCCCGCGGGAAAACGGTTAGCAGTGGGTGAAGCCCTTGGCGAGCCTTGTGTATAAACAAATGCGTATTATAATCCTCAGAAATTATTCTGAAAACAGTGTATGTAATCCTAACTAATCGAACGAGGGCGCTCACATGAGACTGTTTTTAAATTAGTTTAATATCTCCGAGGGCTTTGAGACGGAGCACCTTCATATTTACTCGGGAAGAGTAAATTACGAACATTCCAAACGAATGGAGACGATTTCAAAGGTCGCGTTGTAATTTAAATTGCTCTGTTGCTTCTGGATAGGTTTCGTCGCTCGTGAGAGGTTCTGAACAACGGCGATTATAATAATAAAACAGGGTGTAAGGGACAGCCCTCCGAATACTGATTGGGTGCATTCAGACCATAAAACTAAACAACTTCCGCTAAGTAAATATTTCAGGAAACATAAATATTGCGGGGTAGGCAGAGCGTTAATGGCGGTCGAATACGGTCGGTATCGCCACGTCTGACGAATATTTGAGGGCCGTTACAGAAAAACCGTGTATCACTATAGTGACAGGTTGCTAGTCGCCTTAAATTGTAAAACACATGAATCCCTCGAGTCGCTTAGTCGCTTCTTACGACACCCACGGGAAAGAAATGGGGTAATGCTATTCTAACCCGGCATCATACGGCCACGGTAGTTTCTACTCGCCGCAAAATGTCCCTCTCAGAGTGTTCCTGTAATAGAACGTTCACACTATGCTCATGCTCCTGCTGTTGCCACTGTCGCGAATATTGCTCGAAATATTTCCGCGGAAGTATCAACGCGAGTGAGTGTTCACACACTGCCGTTATACTCTTCGCGCACCAATATGAGTGTACGAGATAGCAATACATTCCACATGCGTACGTGCTGCCATTCACGGAGTGCAAGGAGCACGGGAAGTGGCAGCGGCATGACGCGTAGCAGCGCGAGTAACCTGTTCACACACTCGCGCTGCCCACTTCCCTTACTATTCCCTGCCTATATTGACATCGTATGAACGTGCTATAAAAACAAATGCAATAGTTTCACGAGACAAAATTTCCTCTCACCAGATGTCCAGACGGCGTGCAACACTTCAAGGTGCTCCGTGACGCGTCAAGCAAGTTCTTCCTGTGGGTGGTGAAGTTCAACTCGCTGAACGAGCTGGTAGACTACCACCGCACCGCCTCCGTCAGCCGTCTGCAGGACGTCAAGCTCAGAGACGTGGTCCCCGAGGAGGTAAGTCACTGGAAACTGCGGCCAGGCATCCTCGATAGTAAGCGGTCTCTTTCTTCGCGCCTTTGGGCCTCAATACACACGAGTTCGTAATAATTTTTTCTTTGATAGTGCGAATAAAAAAAAACTAATTTATGCCGCGAAAAATCCAAAACAAATTCGCTTGTGAGAGTATTTATCTTTATATATTTAATACAAAGCAAGCTGTACGACAGTTTAACAGTTGCATCTTTTACTCTCAAGGGGAGAAAGCGAATTGTGTGGATAAGTCAGTTTTGAACAATGACTTACGTTCCTCTCTATGTTTAAAAAACTATTGACTTTCTATGTAGGTGTAGTATAAAAATAATTGCCTCCCGTATAAAAATAATGTAGGTAAAATTTGTGATTGTACAGGAAGTTCAAAAAATCCTGCATATATTTTAAGGGGTAAACCAGTCCACGAAACTCATCAACACATTCTATATTTGTTTTACACCTTATATTATTGTTCTTTAGGCTGTTAAACCCACATTCAACCATTTAATTGCTTTCAACTAATACCCTTCTGTATTTTAAATAATAATATCCCTGGAGCCTTACAACATCCACAGCCTTATTTTCTGCAATCTTTTACATCGAATTTTGAAGGTTCTAAATTAGCTTCAGAGTAGGAACTTAAGCCTCGGTTTCGAATACACAATACGCCCTAGACAAGTATTTGCGCGTAGTCATGCTGCGTAATGAACCCACTAACGCTGTTTGCGGGCAAAGTTTCAGCCACATAATACTGTTGTGCTGGCTGAAGGAAAGTTTTTGTTAAACATTAATCTGGTAAGTGCTTTTTAGGGTTTCGTTGTCGACTAGAAACTTTTACTTATAATGTCGCTATGTCTATCTACTAAAACAGCCACAATCGTTCACTGCTGGACATGGGCCTCCCCTTATTGGGGGGTTTTGCCATTGCCACGCTTGGCAGGCGGATTGGCGAGCGCAGTGCAAGATACTGTAGATATAATAGGGAACGCTGCTGCCCATACTCCCGGGGTTCATCCCTTAGTCGCCATTTACGACGCCCACGGGTAGAAATGGGGTGATGCTATTCTAAGCCGGCATCACACGTCTATCTGTCTATCCGATAATAATTTCGTAATTTTTGCACCGATTAACATGCAACCCCATTGACGTAGTCAATGTAAACACAATTTTCTGGTTCCTTGAATGCATACTTAAACATAATTACTTTCCGTACTTGTACAGTTTGAGAAAAGCGGAAGTTTAATTGATAATAAAGATTAAAACACAAAGCGCAAATAAAATCATAGAAAGGAAGAGAAGAAAATGGATCGCAAAGTTTTTCAAGGCGCTGCTCTGAGAATGTAATTCCTTACTAATGAACCGCAGGCAAAAATCATACTAATTATATACATACATCAGCCTATTGCAGTCCACTGCTGGACGTAGGACTCCCCCAGGGTACGCTGTAGGGCACGACTTCTTGTTTTGCCATCTAGTCGCTACCAGCCGCCTTTTCAAATCATCGGTCCATCTGGCCGGAGACCGTCTTACGCTACGCTTGCCGAGGCGTGGCCTCCACTTGAGAACACGCTTACTCCACCGTCCGTCGATTCATCTGTCATACTAATTATTACAAATAAAACTGTATCTATATTTGTATCTAAGAATAAGTTCAATACGAATTCTGCGAGAAAGCTAAGCACGTTGAAATCAAATCATATCTATGAAATTCCATAGTACATTTAATGTTCCCCTGTAGGACTAGTAACTTTAGCCCTGCAAACACGAAGCCTATTTGCCGTGTAACCAGATAACTCGACTCGGTGGGTTATTTTCGTTAGTCTGTCAGAGTGTGGGCAGTTTCATCGTGTGTTTGACCGCTTTCCATCTGTTTTTGGGTTACTAGTGTTCTCTATCGCGGAGAAAGTAATTAATTTGACATACATACATATATTACGCCTATATCCCTAGCGGAGTAGTCAGTGCGTAAACGGCCGTAAAAACAATAATTTATGCCACGTCTGACAAACATTTGTGGGTCATTCAGAAAATTGAGTATCGCCATTGTGACAGGTTGTCAGCCCATCGTCCAAAATTGCAATACACATGTAACCCTCGAGTCTTTTAGTCGCCTCTTACGATACCCACGGGAAAGAAATGGTGATGCTACTCTAAGATTTTTGTTAAGAATTCTTAATTTGCTATAGTTATGTGTCAGTCGAAGGTCGAAAAGTCCCACTCTTGTTCTAAGTTTCTTGTAGAAAATTGTTCAGTTTCATGAATACCTACCTCTTTTTTTATTGTTATACCATTTTCGTTACATGTTGTTAAATATGTTTTCCAACAATCCCCGACCTAAAGCCACTGCAATGAAACTTGTATAAAACAAACTATCTAGTCCAATTAGTAAATACTAACCTACTTTGAACAATTTCTGAATGAATGAAAAGAATGCTTTATGTTTCTCGTTTTCATCTTATGCTTTTTAAAAGATTTGCTAAACTATTTTTACTCCAAATTCCTGATCTCGATTGAAAAACAAACAATCTACTACAGGACCGTAATGTGTGATATCAAGCGGTGAAGCGGTTAGTATCCTCTTGTATCTTATATATTTAACTATTCTTACTTATATTATAAAAGCGAAAGTTATGTGTTTGTTTGTGTGTTTAATTTAAAGTATAAACCGCATGCAAATATTCGAATGAAACTTTGTTCAGAGATGGTCCGATGAAATAATAACCGTTTTTGACGTGTGATGACGTTTTAGAATAGCATCACTCCAATTCTTTCCGGAGGTCGTAAGAGGAAACTAAGGGAGTCGATGGTTACATGTGTATTGCAATTGAAGGACTGGCAACCTGTCACTATACACAATTTTCTGAACGCCCTCAAAAGTTTGTCAGACGTGGCATAAATGTCCGTTTTTACGGTCGTTTAAGCTCTGCCTACCCCGCTAGATATATATGCGTGATATATGTATGTATGGCATAACAAACCTGGAATAATTTAGACTACTTCCTTCCTTAGAAGAAATATAATTACCACGGAAATGCATTTTTCTACATTTGCTTAGAATATCACATTTTTGTTTACTAGTCCTTTGACGAATAGATGAACTATACATATAACACAAAAAACATCAATAATATTTGTCGAATAGCGAGTCTAATTAGCAGCGGGTGAAACTGCCGGGTGAAAAGAGCTAGTAACGTATAATTGAATTAAATCTTTCCATTAACGAGCCGTAGGTATTTGCTGATCCAATTAACTCAGTGATACGACCCACTCATTAACTCGTATCGCTCGTAATATGACGCAAAACAGACGTTTAATTGTCTAAGGAAAATACTTGGGTTGCGTTCGGGATTTTTATAAGGAAAATTAACACTATACATACACATATCTACCCTTGCGGGGTAGGCAGAACGTAAACGGCCGTAAAAACAGGCATTTTCGCTCCCTCTGACAAACATTTGAGGGAAATGGTAAAGGAACTGGGCAGCGCTGCTTGCAAACGCTGTAAACGTTGTAAACAGGCTACCCGCGCTGCTACTCGTCATGCCGCTGCCACTTCCCATGATCCTGCGAGTGTGGCTTTTCATGCGCGAGTCAAAGGAACGCAAGCGGGAGTGGAATGTATTGCTGCATAAAAGCATGACGACAGTGCGTGAACACTTACTCGCGTTGATACTTCCGCGGAAGTATTTCAGGCAATATTCGCGGCAACGACAGGGGCAGGTGCATAGTTTGAACGTAGCTTTATGCTAAGCCTTTGCCGCAAAGTTTTGAGCGTGAACTAATTTTGTAATATCAAATATGATATCTAACTGAGTATGAAATGTATTTTATTCCACAGATGCTGGTGCAAGCACTATACGATTTCACTCCCCAAGAGGCTGGCGAGCTAGAGTTCAGACGCGGCGACGTCATCACCGTCACCGACCGCTCCGACCAGCACTGGTGGCAGGTAAGATGAACTATCCCTGCGCGAGACACACAGCGCTATCTGGCCTCAAACTACGCAAATCTTGTACTATCGGAACAAGATAATTCTGAAGAGTACATTCGCAAATACGCTGGAGTAGGGATTCGAGTGGTAGAACATATGATACGAGTGGTTACCACAGTCGTCGCAGTCTGGCGCATGCGAAATCCAGATTCATAATTCTCCTGGACATAAGCATTCTATCCGAAAGGTATTATCTATTGGTGCTCACCACTCACCAAGCTTGTTGGATCGTAGACAACCCGTTCCTCAGATCGAAATATCTTCCTTTCTTTAGAGCTCTATGATATCGTCGACTGAAATACTATCAATGTGATCAACCTGCAATCCTCTTCTTTCTTTTTCGTGTAGAACATCTAGTGGTCCAACGACCCGGTGAACCCTGTTTAAGTTTTTCAACCGCCTACTACTAGTAGCAGGCCTCTGATATAGTTGTGTAACGATCGCTGTCTAAGTAATCATAGACAGCAACCGGGACCGACGGCTTAACGTGCCCTCCGAAGCGCGACACCATCTTTCTTTTCAGACAATCTGATGGTTCAGCCTGCAATGTCCAAACTAGATTAGAACAAATTTATAAACTGATAAATATCAACTTTGTGAGTGGCCCTCCGAGAATCGAACCAGGAATCTTTGTTCGTAGTCGCACTACATCTTTGCCACATCGGCCGTCAACCTTCAATGAACATTCTAGCTTATAAACAACAGCTAGATGAGGAAAATAAACATCCCTCTGGGTGGGCTATAGGCTCGCCCTAATAGGCAGGGTGCGGTCCAATCGGTACTGCGACCTATTAAGGCGAGTGTAGCCGTCAACGACCTCGACAGTGGCGCTACTTAACAAAAAAAAGATTTCTCTTTACACAAACAATCTATCAGAATATCCGATGCCCAAGTTTTTAGTATTATCCTTAAGTAAAATAAGAACTTTCTTACTCAATGAAATATTCGCTACAATTAAAGTTATGCCTTAAAACGGCCAATTTTGGTATTAATTGCCATAACCTTAATTACAGCGAATAGTTTATTGAGTTTGCAGGTTCTCATTTTACTTAAGGATCAGACGTGGCGTAAATGTCCGTTTTATGCGGCCATTTATACTCTGCCTACCCTGCAAAGGATTATAGGCGTGATATGTGATAGTGTATGTATCATACTAAAAACTTTAGCAACGGACATTCTGATGGATTGTTCGTATAAAGAGTTTTTTTTTGTGAAGTGGCACCACTGTCAAGGTCGTTCACGGGTCAATTTACTGTTGGGACAACATTCATATGTCTTTATTGCGGTTCAATGGTGAATTAGCCCTGGAAATTGTTTTCATTTGTTAAAGAGCTATTTCGTAGGCGTTTGAAATTTCCAGATCTGTAGTATACAATTTCTATTTAAAAGTAGCGCTGATAAAGTATTCTAAAATTAGCTAAGGAATGCGTACTCTACAATTCAATCAGTTACACAAAAATCGGCGATTCTTGAACCTTGACCTTGGAATTCCGTTCCATTGCTCTATTTCTGTAATATAAATAAGGAAAATGATTCTTTAATTTTGTTTTAGAGTAATGTCAATGTCACAAAGAAAGTTTCAGTAGTATTGTGGATATGATTATGTTCTTCGAAAGGCAGATTAATTTATGATTGATAAGTAACTCTATGTCCCACACGAAAAGAGAGAGAGGGAGTACTTAACTCTCATTTCGCCGTGTGATGTCGGCTTCGAATAGCATCACCTGTCACTATGGCCATACACAATTTTCTGAATGACCCTCAAATGTTTGTCAGACGTGGCGTAAATGTCCGTTTTAAAGCCATGTAAGCTCTGCCTACCCTGCAAGGAATATAGGCGTGATATATGTAGAAAGTAAACGAATATCGGACGTATATTTGGGCGTCATTCCGATAATTGTGTATCACCATAGTGACAGGTTCTCAGCCCATATCGCCTAAATTGCAATCCATATGCTACCCACGAGTCCCTTAATCACCTCTTACGATACTCATGGGATGATGCTATTCTAAGCCGGCGTCACACGTCATCAACTACTTTCTGAACACCAATTTAAATATATATATTTTTTATTTAGTTTGGGTTTGCTCTTGACTCAAGTCTAGGTCATAGGACAGCGATAGAGTCTAAGATAAAGCGAGCTCACCCAGAAGAAGCCTGTTCACTCTTACTTTAAAGAGATTAGGGTTGTATGACGCAGGTAGTGAGCATTAACCATGCTATTATTGCAATATCGTATGCAGCTGGCAGGATTCGACTTTCACCTCCCATTTAAAATTACTCTGTCGGCTAAGACATTTTCTTTTTTTGTATTTTCACATGATATTTTGTCTCGTTTTCCAGGGAGAGATAGCGCACCGCCGCGGGCTCTTCCCGGCGTCGTACGTGACCGCCTACCACTCATAGTGCCCGCGCGCTTGCCTCTCTACCGCTGAACCGTATCGTGTGCCGTTTTACTTTACTATTACTACCGTGCCCGGACGAAGCCTCGAACCAAGGTAAACTAGTTTACACATTCTAGGGATGGTGGCTGTAAAAAATGCAATGTGTAATGTATTGACAGTACGTGGCCCATAACATCCTGTGGGTCTTGGTACACTAACACAACGTGTACGTATATAAGGTCATATTAAATTCAGTTCGAATATTTTTAGAGTGAGATCACTCATTAAACGGAAATCTTTTCCCCATAAACATAAGTCGAAATATAAAAAAAATGGGTCTCTTATACAAATATTATCAAATAACGTGTCATATTTTATGGGGGATCAAATCTTTTTTCGTATTTAGACCTATGTTAATTAAGAAAAGATCTTCAGTTTTACGAATAGAACGCATCCTAAAAATATATGCACTGAATTTAATAGGACCTTATAGATCCAAAGCCATGCAAGAATAGTATTTTCAAAAGAGCATTTCGATTATAAGTCGTATGCGAATCGACAAATCACAGCTAAATTAATAACAGATTCTGATTAAGTGGATATTGAAACTATTATGATTGGTCGTACCTTGAACATACCAGCTGTGTTCATTTCTGCTTTGGTGGAAATTCAGCATTCCGCTGCAGACTTAAGCAATACTATTGTCGAAAAATAACGGCTTGTTAGTATTAAATAAAATCCCCAACCTGATGAATTATTCTGGAAAAATGTTCCGCAATCGTTGTATTCTACAGGTTGAAATAACATTGGATGACATAGGCCAGATAGCATTTGAAACCTAGATGAGATCAGCTGATCGCACAGCTGTTAGGAACTTACTGGAAACGTTATAGTTTCCTCTAAGGTTCGATGCCGTTTCTTCGAGGCTTGGTCCAGTCCGGACGCATTTTTCGTGTATGTTTTACAATAATGGTGCTTCATATCCTACAATTTGATTAAGCAACCTATACGGTTTACAATACTTTGCAATAATTTTTATATCGTAATCGCTAATCTGCCATTTTTACTCGATAGACGTAAACTGCCTTAATTTTTGCAATACTGAGATGTCGTTTGGTAGTACAAAATGATGATCGTAATCATGAAAATATCGAATCGGAAATCTTAAATGTGTGTGTGTTTTCGACGAATTTATTCCTGTTTCTTACTTTATCTTCCCGTCTTTTACTTGTATCGTGACTATTCGCAGGACATTGAGTCTGTCCTCAATTACGTGCCAGATTATAATTTTTAGTTTTGTTTTTTGAAATATTATGTTTAGTAATAAATGGTAATAGGGATCAAATCAGTTGGTACTGAAATTCCCCTGCAGTATAGATTTTTTTATTGATGTGATTTTTAAAGTATGACCATTATTTATCCTTTTTAGTGTATAATGCTCATTTTAAAAATATTTACCATTTACATGTAGGTAAGGAAATAGTTTTAAGTTTGGTTTACAATTTTTCGGTCTATTACTTTTATTTTTCTGAATACTTTACTGGTACCATGATCACTTATAATGATACTGAATGTAATGTAGCGTCCTACAGAAGTTGAGGTTTCGGTAGTTATTTGTACGTATTCAGCCAGCCTTAAGAAAATAAACGAAGCGTATTTTAGCTTTATTCTCTGTATTAAATCTAGTCCTTCGATTGCAAAACTCATAAATATCGTATACGTTTGTTCTGTCCTGTGCGTGTCCTAATTTGGTATCTATTTGGTTCTAGTTACCTCATTACTTACATACAGGGTGGCCCGTAAAGTGACGTCGAAAAACAAATTCGAATTTTTGTCTTTGTACATCACTGTTCGGGCCAACCTGTATCTATTCTTTAGGCTGACTGAATCCGAGCTACAATATAGTACGGATTAGTACGCACAATGTTCGTTCCAGGCTCGATTTATGTACAGCGAAGAATTTATAACAGTTTTCCTTGTATTAGCATAATAGTAACAGCTTATATCGCTTTTGATGTATTAATTTTGACTCTGATTTGTTACACGTTTTGGTGTTTGCCGATTAATAAGGAATAACCGATCGTCTAAAGTGTTTAACGTAAAGTAATAATACAATTTTAAATTAAGTCGGAGTATGTCTTAGCGGTCTACAGTAACTATTGAAGTGTAATTCGTGTACCGGGCTATTCTAGAATGTGTCATAAAATTAACTAGCACTAATGCTAATGGTTTTACTAGAAAAAAATTGCCTAAGGAAAGTAATATTTTAAATAAAATAGAAACGATGACTTTAACACAGTGCCAAATAAACTCAATTTTTAAAGAACCCCAATCAATAAAAAAGAAATTACTTTTTTTTTCTAGTCAAACCTCTAGCGGAATTAAAAAGTGCTAATTAATTTTATGCCCGTTAGGCAGGTTGCAACGTAAAGGAATTTAGGCATATTAAACTGAGGGTTAGTTACGTACCATAATATAATAAATAAATACGACATTCCCGATTAAATCATAGTTGATTGACTTAAAAACTAATCTTGAACTTGTTTTTGGTCATGGAATGTTGTTTAGTGTTATGAAAACATTAACCTCATTTTGTAAGTATGCCTCCTTTACGCTACAGCTTTGCCTAAGTATACTTATATTTTAGTCGCTCAAGATTACGACCCCCGTGTAAATTAAGTAGGTTACTTACTATAAGGACGTGAGCATTTCGATAGTGAGAGGTCGTGGTTAGCCTGGTCGACTTACAAAGTACAAGGACTGCCTAGAAAACATGACCTCACGCGCCATAACCGGGGTTTCAAAAAGGTCAAGTCGCAATGGTCTGTACATACATATCGTAAGTCGACCACCCGAACCAGTGAGCCCTCTCATACGCGACTCATGCAATAAATAACACCAACGTAGCGATTGAATTCGATACATGTTTCTATTAGATAGTGTGTAGCCCGCAAAGCGAAATTATACATAATAATATACTTCGTAACGTAACTTCTTGAACTCAATTGATGACCGCTCATTTCGTAAACATACCGATATTATTATCTTAATTTAAACTTTAGTGAACAAGTGGAGCCCCCGAGTAACATTTTAGAAAAAACAACACTTTTATCCCTTTTTATTTAAATAATTTAAAACTGCTCATTCTAAAAGGTCGTAAGTGCATGATGACGTCAGAATACGATTATTAAAATGGTATCACTACAATTCTTGAAAATAATAAAATATAATGGCAATACTGATGATTGAAAGATGATTGACAGCGAC
The DNA here is from genome assembly GCA_027580185.1 of Tuta absoluta. NCBI lineage: Eukaryota > Metazoa > Arthropoda > Insecta > Lepidoptera > Gelechiidae > Tuta > Tuta absoluta. Next base: position 11,712,432 of record JAQAHW010000016.1, on the reverse strand, counting down.
ATTACCATACATTTCCAGGGTTGCCAACCGTACAATACAAGGTTCCTCATACGAATACGAAACTAACGGTCTCCCGTACGACACGCGAGGACAAGTATTCACTTCTGTACGAGGTTTTAAAATTTTCCATAATTTTGCTTGCAAATGCTGATTGCAAACGATTTTACGTATTGAAATGTTTTGATTAAATTGGATGTTAAAGAAGTCTAAAGGCGGAAACATACTATCTGACGCATCCATCAGCCGCGGCTTAAGACAGTGTGCACGGAGTGTCCGCGGACGAAATTCGTATATGGTCGCGGTCGCGATAATGACGTCGAGCAACGAGTAGGACGAAATTTTTTATTTAACTGTGGCCACATTGTATTGTCTACCAAGAAATTAGATAAAAATAGCGTTTCAATTCATTTATTTCATAACAATAAACATTGTATCGAAATTTACGTGTTTACGTCCACGAAATAAATTAAAAGCGACTCCAGAGTCTAAAGGCCAGTGCACATTGTCTATGGCATCGGACCGGCTAGATATCTCTCTCAGACTGTGCGCGACTTAGATAGTTTGCAGTTTCACATAAATTACTACACAGATTCAAATAAGTCGCGGCTGATGGACGAGTCAGATAGTATAGTTCCGCCTTAATTAGGAAGTAAAAAACGTTGCAGAATGGGAGGGTGGAAGGGAAAAGAGAAAGACGAAGACGCACAAACTTTACTCAAATTAAGAAACGGAGAGTCTACGAGTCGTGACTAACGTAACTTTAGTAGAGTCGTGTAGTACTAAGAGGTCAAAACCCCAGCAGGAAAGACACAAGTGTGGGAATACCACACTGCTGGACATAGGCCTTCCCCTATAAGAGGTTATTTATTTGCCATACTCACCACGCTTAGCAGGTGGAATGGCGAGCGCAGTGTAAAGTGTTGTATTCACTGACAACGCTGCTGCCCATTTCCTGGAGTCATCCCTTAGTCGGCTTTTACTACACCCGGGTAGATATTGATATTGATAAGCATTTTGTATTGCCTTTGGCATCTAATCTAGTAACTTAGTCAGTTGGTACTCTTCGGTAGTTACCTACTTGTTGGCGTGTGGCATGTTCATGGCATATTTCTTAAGCTTCCAGTTCCATATTGGTTCCATAGATTACAACCGGTGCGTCGACGCGCGTGCTTCATTTGCGTAGACGTACAAGCCACAGTCTGCGCTAGCCTTAAGTGCTTCAGTACGAAAAAAAAAATCCCAGTTGGCAACCCAGCCAACTATGTACTTTGACGTTATTGACAGTTTTGGCGCTCATGATGCGCTTTTTTTTGTAAATTTACGTCTACAAACGGATGTGTTTTTTTTGCAGGATAATCATCGTATTGTGACGTCACAAGCACGATTTCAGAAAATTGATTATTTTTTCCTAGATTTTCAACAGAAAAATTTGAAACTTTTTCACTATGAATCTGCAATCAGAAATCTCCGAAATGGTCATAGAAAAAGTGGATATTATGAAATTTGAGCGCTTGTCAATTGTTATCTGTGTGAGAAAACGCTTCTTACAAACAGTTCCAGGATAATTATCAAATGGTTTTAATAACTGTGCGTTTTATTTTAACATAGCCTATTATTAGGTATACTTTCATATAATACACAAGCCTACGGTACATATCGTGTTTTCCAAAGTAGATTGTTCAAAAAGTGTTTTCTGACACAGATCAACATAATATTGATAATATCATGGCACTCGCGGTGTCATTGTACTTAGCTAGCGTTTAACATTTAGTCAAGATTTGAAATTAATAAAATTTTGAGTGCTCGTTGATCCGATGTAGATATTTATTTTTGTTATTGTAATGTACCCAAAATTACTATATTTATGGAACCATTTCTTGGTAGGTTTTAACGTAATCGATTGTTCGAGCTACCGATCAGTAGACGTAAGCGTAACGACATCGTAATGTTAAGATCCCGTGCATGCTTATGTTATCGTGTAAGAATATCCCTTTCGAAGCATTTAAACTGTGTGTATTAGAGGATAAGGTAAAGGGCATTACACACCAAAGCCGCAGACGTTTACTTACCTACATTGCAAGACGGAAAACTATGTCGATGTTACGATATAAAATACTATGGTATGTTGTGCGGCTTTGGTGTATATTGCACTTATGCTGCCGAGTGCAGCGTCGCGCGCCGGCTCGACGACGGAGAGATATAAACAAACAAACATTATGTCCATACATAGTGCTTCTCGCTGTAGTGACAAGTGCATGAAGGCAGGTTTTAAGAAAACGGAAGTGCTATAATCTATAATAATCAAATATTTAAATAATTAAGTTATGATTCTCCAATATTGTGGAAGATGTATAATATTTTTTACTAATAAATTTAATATTGTAACCGAAGAGTTTTATTTCAAGCCATATTTTATGCAAGAATCCAAGTTAGCAGTGTGATGCCGGCCGATGTAGTGCAGTGGTAGTGCGACTGCCTGCTAAGCAAAGGTTCCGGGTTCGATTCTCGGTGGGACCCTCACAAAGTTGATATTTATCACTTTGTGATTTTTTTCCCGGTCTGGTTAGGACATAGCAGGGTGAACCAACTGATTGCCCGAAAAGAAATGGTTCGGAGAGCACGTTAAGCCGTCGGTCCCGGTTGCTGTCTATGATTACTTAGACGGCGGTCGTAACACAACCATGTCAGAGGCCTACAAGTGGTAGTAGGCGGTTGAAAAACTCTTTACACCAGGGTTCATCGGGTCGTTGGACGACTCGTGTCCCACACGAAAAGAGCAGAGTGTGATGCCGGCCTAGAATAGCACTTACCTATTTCTTTTGCCGCGGATGTCGTAAGAAGCGGCCTAGGGACTCGAGGGTTTCATGTGTATTATTATTTTAGGCACAAGGCTGACAACCTGTTACTATAGTGAATCACGATTTTTCTATAACAGCCCTCAAATATTAGTCAGTCGTGGGGATAGCGACCGCATTTTACGGCCGTTGATGCTCTGCCTACCCCGCAAGGGATAATAGCGTGATATGTATTAACATGTTTAAATTTATAGACTTCATTTAAAAAAGAAAACATTTCAACAAACAATAATTTATTATGACACTATCACATTATTTAACATCACAATATTCTTAAATATGTCTCAATAAAATCTAAACTAGGCTTATTTACATAGGATATTCTAACAAATCGTAAAATAAAATATACAAAAATATAACACTTATTATGATTTTGTGTAAGTCACCTATTTTTGTTACTATCAAAAGTAAAACCTACGTGTCTAAATATAATTCATATAAAAAAACAAAGTTATTATAAAAAAACACTGAACCTAGTTGGTGTTTGATAATGCAAGTAAGTTCATTTCATTTTATTGTCATTTTTACGAGTAAATATCTATATAAGACTACCATTGTATTTATTGATCTATACAGATTCTATCAATCAAAAGTACCTACAAAGTTGGACTCTACATAAATCACTAGCAAAACCGTGTTATAGAATTACATAGATTAAAAACAAGACTTTATTGTGGGATTATAAAAGTTATAATATAGTTAAAAGTACCGCCTTTCCAATAATTAGCCTGTTCCAGTATCTTCTGTCATGGTATTATTACTGCTATCTGACAGCTGTCGAATACGACTTATTGGAACGGCGGTACTTTAGTATATTAGTATAACTTTCTGAGTTGCTGAGGCCTCTTTGGCACTCTCTACATATAGATTTGATACATAGCTTTGGTCATCTAAGTCGTCACTACATAACTGACTATAGTAAATAGAATAAATATAAAGGGTGTTAGGGAAAGCCTTCCGAATATTTATATGGTGCATTCGGACCATGAAACTGAACAACTTCCCATGAAAAAATATTTCAAGAAACGTACAAAAATTTTTGTTTTCCCATTCTAATTGCAGTCAGCTGATCTTGATTTTGTATGGGAAGTCAATTATTTTGTCGTTTCCTGACATTTATTCTTAGGGGAAAGTTTCATGGTCTGCATGCACCCTATCAGTATTCGGAGGGCTGTCCCTTAAATCCCGTATATTATTGCTAGAAAATCTTAGATTCAATATACGATTCAATAAAAATGTTGTTCCTCTATTTCTACAGAGTCAAGTATACAAAATTACCGTGACGATATTCTACTTTTGAAGACAAACAACTTTTCTAAAGTGAATACAAACAACGATGCAACAGGCAGTGGAAATAAAATTACGTCAAGGTGAGTATCAAGATTAATAAACACAAGTCACTATAACTATAGTTTGTTGAATAGGACCTATTAGTACATACTTTCTTTCGATTAACTTGCCATTCTTATTGTAGAAAAACTACTTAGGACTTTACAACTTTCGCGAGCGCCGAAACGGTTTTCCAGTAAGGCAAAATGCCCACGTAAAAGGACAGTTTGCTTTCGTTCTTTTATTGCTAGTTTTCCCCCATTTTTAAACGTAAGCCACTCAAAACTGGTTACTTTACTGAAGACTAAAATGTCTTCCGGCCCATTGCGAGCATGATGTTCTCGAACGCTATCCAGTTGATAAGGGCCCAAGGTCCTAAACGCATCCAGAGAGGCAAGAAACCCTTGTAAAGGGAAAATATGCCTTCGTTCTTCACAGATTGCTGGAGGCAGTCGATCATGCCGCGGTAGAGTGTGCCTCTGGAAGAGATAAAAGAATATTAAATTAGTGTAGGTACGTTTTTAAATTACAGTAAAAAGCGGATCACTAGAAAGATTGAATGAGACAGTTCATCCGTAATTAGAAAGAATTGGACATCTGCCACCCCTTTACAAATAAGAGTATTTGTTGCTTTGTAGCAACAAGAGATCTGTTTTTAGCAGTCACTGGCTCAAAAAGTCACCAATATTTTCCTCATTCAAAAATAATAACGCCTCCTTTGACCCGAAAGTCATTTATCATCCAGTGTTATTCAAAAATAGATCCCACGGAGCAAGCTTAAGCCCAGCGAAAGGAAAAGGGGGTCGAGACGAACGCGGCTGCGCGCTGCGACTTTGACCTACTTTGACCCCATTTCTATGACCCCGACCGCGGTATACTATACCTACCTATATCTAGCCCTTCACGTGCCCCACAGTTACAGCTGATGTAAATGGAACCAAAACATTGGACCGTACGACAGGGGTTATTGATTTCCTATATGTACAATTGATACCATGCAAGGTTGGAAGTGGGCGGTTTGGAGAATTGTAAATAACGTACGTTGGTATAGACAACAAAAACTTAGGCACGTGTATTAAATAGTAACTGATAATTGGAAAATAAATTAACGTGACAGATCAATAGATGTCATAAAAACAATGACGGTGGCAATTTAAATAAAATTTCCGATGCAATTAAGGTGAACATTATATACTTTGTGACTAGGCAACTGTATGCTGTAACTATAATAGTTCATTTCATTAAATAAGACCCTCATAATCATTACACCATCATGGCCCAACGTAAAGCATAAACAAGCCTACTACCTACTGCTACGTATATGTATATGACACTCATGTACAGAAGGCGGCCTTATTACCAAGTTATCGTTTAGTAGTAGTCGCTTTCACCCGCTGCTCGCCGTTTACCCGTGGGAATTTGACCTTTTTCCGGCGTAAATTATACATTAAAAATCTTTATCTTGAACCACTCTATGTAGTAAAGAAAACCGCATCAAAATCCGTTGCGTAGTTTATCAGTTCTAGGCATATAACGGAATCACAGCGACCTTATTTTATACAATGTAGTAATAGTACTTAGGTATCAAAATTAGAACACTAGCAAAGCTTTCAGACGCCAAATTCACGAAATTGCAATGAAAGGGAAATCTTATAACTGCCTCACATTACCAATAGAATTTAACAGAGTGTGTGTGTTCCACAAAGACTTTGTACCAGAGTTGTGGTAACTTTGTGAATTGCTTTGTTCAAAGTCTAATGAAGGTGACATCTATTAGCATACCGAATAAGTATGGTAGAACTCAAGTAAATAAAGTTGTCTATTTGTGTAAGAACAAATGCAAACTCGTGACTGTTTTAAATAAGTTTCCAACATTTGACGCGTACGTCTGGGATGGGCAGTAAACGGGTTATTCAATTGAAACGACATGTTAACAGTGCCAGCAATATGGGCACTCAACAAAATATTGCCCTTAAGCAAATCACAATTGCGATCATTGTACACATTTAGGGCATACTATCACTGTTAACTCATTTAATACTTTGATTTTTACCTTCCATCGGGTCCGACCGGCTGATTCATAAGCCTTGTCTTGAGCACATCCGCCGGTGTGCCTAATACCGCCGCCACGAACCCAGCAGTGAAGGCAGCTAAAGCGTGGACTATCGCATTGTCAGCCATGTTGAATTCTCGGATTAGGAACTGCTTTGAGAAGTCGTAAGCGGCTAAATCGCCCATGTTGACTAGAGCCGCCCGTTGCACGTTTGGTATCGCCCCTAGAAATTTGAAAAATTAGAACATCTGAATCTTGTTATACTCAAGTGGAAAATAAATAAAACATGTCAATATTTAATCCAAACACAGATACGAGTATAAAAACGATCCTTCAAATTTCATGGTGAGTTTGGTAGTGAATTTCTGCTATACATACATACATACATAAATCACGCCTATATCCCTTACGGGGTAGGCAGAGTATTAACGGCCGTAAAACGGATATTAACACCACTTCTGACAAAAGTTTGAGGGTCAATCAGATAACTGTGTATCACTATAGTGACAGGTTGTCAGCCCATCGCCTAAAATTGTAATACACACCCTCAAGTCCCTCAGTCGCCTCTTACGACACCCATGGGTAAGAAATGGGGTGACGTTATTCTAAGCCGGCATCACACGGCATTTCTGCTATAAAATAATGTAATGGCTAATCCAGAGCTTTGGACTTGTTGATACAAGAACTCGAACAAATCTACATAATTTTTGTTCCACTCGTATATCATAAAACGAAGCCCAAGAAAAGAAGCTCGAACATATTACATTCTCAGTGGTTCTTATTTATAGGTAAGCGAGGGTCACCCGGAGCGCGGGACCCGATAAGCCGGCCTAACGACTGATTGATGCCCTTGCCTCGAACCCGCCTCAGGTCTGTGTGTCTTTACAGTGTCCTCTGTTCTTAGAGTAAAATCAAAATGTGATTTGAAATAAGCTCAAAGGAAGCATTTATGAAGAATTGTAGTATATAAATCCGGTTCTTAATAAAGGAAACCAAGGGACAGATAAAAAGAAAGCTACGCTATCGTTTTTTTTAAGGAGAACATCGACGTCTTTTTTATTGCACAAATATTGCCTTTTGGTTTTCTGTCATCATATCCCCAAAATAATTATAAAGCCAAGAATACAATGCTCATAATCAGTAGAAAGTGACCTTTTTGAAAACTTGCAAATTTTTCAGCGCGGGCAGGATTTGAACCTGCGACTTTCGCATTACTTATGGCGATGCCTCTTCCATCTGGGTTACAGCAGCTCGTTCCTTTTAAAAATTTGGTACCTATCCAGAAAGTGACGTCTTCTTACCTCTCCAAAAGCCAAAAATCCCGCTCTCCTTATACAGCATGATATAAGCTTCTCGGCAGTTCTTGAACCTCGGCGGTCTTCCTTGCAGAAGCCGTCTTCCTTCAGCCTGCATGTTCACCTTCACCAGATCAGTTGGGGACGCCACAAACTGCGCGAGGGAGCCGGCCGTCAGCCCGCCTGGTCAACTTGAAATTATGTTATATTGTTGCATATGTTATTAATTTATCATGTGGCATATTGTGTTCCGTTGTACTCAATTGTAAAGGTTCCTTTCGTCTCCTTTTGGTAGACATACATTGATGACCTGCGATAGACCTTATACAAAATGCATCTTTGCTTGTCTGAATTATTGTCTTTAATTTCGAGCGAATTTAACTCAATTCCTTCCTACTCTGTTTTTCATCAATGAAGTAGTCTTTTGCTTGCTCTTTAAGATTTCTACTAGATATTGGTAAGTAGGTAGGTACAGGTTTTTATTTACACTAAGGTAAAAGCTAGTTTTTACAAGTAGACAAAAATCCTCACTTAATGACGCCCAAGCAAGCGTCATCTTCGCCCATCATCATCCTTGCCTGCCTCGCGGAATTGCTTGTAGATGATCAGCCGGCAGCCGGAGTAGATGGCGTAGCGCTGGTAAATCAGCCACGTCCATAGTTTCAACACGCCTTCCTCGTCTACTGCTGTATTGTTGAGGATATATTCTAGCTAGAAGAATGGGTGCTCACCTAATGACGCCCAAGCCAGCGTCATCTGCCCGTTCTCATCCTTGACTGCTTCGCGAAACTGCTCGTAGATGATCAGCCGGCAGCCGGAGTAGATGGCGTAGCGCTGGTAAATCTAGTTTCAACATGCATTCCTTTTCTACTGCTGTATTGTTGAGGATGTATTCCAGCTAGAAGAATGGGTGCTCACCTAATGACGCCCAAGCCAGCGTCATCTGCCCGTTCTCATCCTTGACTGCCTCGCGGAACTGCTCGCAGATAATCAGCTGGCAGCCGGAGAAGATGGCGTAGCGCTGGTAAATCAGCCACGTCCATAGTTTCAACACGCCTTCCTCTTCTACTGCAGTCTTGTTGAGATATACTAGCTAGACGAATGGGTGCTCACCTAATGACGCCCAAGCCAGCGTCATCTGCCCGTTCTCATCCTTGACTGCCTCGCGGAACTGCTCATAGATAATCAACCGGCAGCCGGAGTAGATAGCGTGGCGATGGAACATCGGCATCAGCCCAGTCCATAGCTTCAACACGCCTTCCTTCTTCGCTATGCCTACAGCCGTTTGGATCATCCCATTGTGTTCTAGCTGAAAGAGATCTAATGGTTATTTCTAGCAGGTAAACTGGTTGACTCAGCAGTTCCATTCATTGTTGCGACAAGCACATCGTCAGCTAATTCGCCCGCCAAGCGAACCGACCAGCGTGCGCCCGCGCCCCCCGCCGCCGCCGCACCGCTCGACCCGCCCCGCCCCGCTGCACCAACAACGCTGTCAGCTGCGCCCGGCAATGCTGCTGACACGATTAAACGTCGGCGCCGGAACATCACTAACCGGCCTCCTAAGCCGCTCACTGCAGCAGCGGTAAACAAAAAGGGCATGGCTTATCTATCACTCTGTGAGCCACCCCTTAACAAGCGTTGTGACCAAGTAGACGCGGATGGGTTTACTTTGGTTCAGAAGAAGCGCAGCAGGCAACCCCGCCAGAACAAGTGTGGCACCGCCCCGGTCGAGGCCAATCTACAGCTGCGCGCCTTCACGCCGAGGACATCGCTTTATGTCTCCCGCCTGCACGACTCTACTACCAAGCAAGACGTGCTGGATTACATCTTCGCGAGGCATAAAGCAGGTGCCTTCAATGATACGCCAAGACTCGGAGTATACGTGGAGCCGTTGGAGTCGCGCCATTGGGTGGGTTTCAACTCGTTCGTGGTGCGAGTCCCGACAGCTACTGTGAGCGTCTTCACGTCACCTGAGTTTTGGCCGCAGGGAGTCGTGTTTCGCCGCTTCCGAGGGAAGCTACCGCTCACGGCTTCACCGTTAGAATAGGTTTTAGAATAGTAATATTTTAAAGTGTATTTAAGTTTATTTTACTTGTATAGTCGTATTTTATTTTTATATTTTATTTAGAACAGTTATGTTGGCAAACTGTTTACCTAAGGCACAGGAATGATTATTCTTAGTTTAGGAAATAGTTAAGCCTCATAATTGTTTTGTATAGTTTTACGTATTAGTAATTATGTTTATTAAATAAAGAATTTGAATTTGAATTTGAATTTGAATGAAATATGTAAATACTAAACGTCCACAGCTGGACACGGGTCTCCTATTCAATAGATATTTTATTTATTTATTTATTTACCGTTTATTGTACACAAAACCATTACAAAAGCAACACATACAAAGAATAACGACACAACAGGACAACTTATTTCTACTAAGAAATTTCTTCCAGCTGACCTACGTAAAGTGAGACTTTATTAGACAGGCGGATTAGGCGTGCACAATAGAATATAATAATATAAGAATAAACTTACACACGAATAGATTAAATATACCTAAATAAACTTACATTCAAAAATATACCTACAATTAAATAAACTGTACCTCAAAAAAAAAAAAAAAACCTACTTATATATTTATATTACATATTATATACCTACATATACATACATATTCTTGCAATTTACGATTTTGTGAGAGCCAAGTAGGATAATTTGACCCTCGGGCTGAAATAAGGTAGGGTGACACTTTTTTCTTAATTATAATTAAGTATTTTGTGTGTCAATAACATCAAACTTAACAATTGGGTTCGTTCAATAGGAAATTAAATTACCTTGTATCCGTGTTTGGCGGCCGCTACTTCTGATTGAATTTGCAGCCGCGTTTTCGTCAGATCGAATGGGTAAGTCGCTGCAATGAAATAAGATTGTTACAGCGTGCGAGCGTTATAATCAGTCCATTACGACTTCGCTATGAAATACTTCTAAAATCGTAAAGGTACTTTTGGCAGAGTGGTCATCACAAGATAAGAAATCAGTCGGATTTTTCGAAAGGAATTTCTTCTTGTATACCGAGCCGTCGTTGTCGAATGCCCGATAAATCATTACGGAAAGATATGGGAGGAAGTTCACCATATGACAACGAGCTGGACGTTAAATAGGTATCCAGGTATTTCATGACATCATGACTATTGTAGCCAAAAATTATTTACTATCAATGATTTCCACTATAATATGTAAACATATTAATAAAATTAGAAATAAACTACTGACGCAGTACTTGATGTACTTATTTACGACAATCTTTAGCAGCAAACGAACAATACGCCGAATGATTATTACGTATTTGTATAATGTAATGATCAAAATCTAAATATACATGGTGCGTAAGAAGTACTGTCATGTAGGATTTATTTTTCAATTTATATAGGTTTTGCTTTGAAATTTCTAGTCATAGTCGTTGATTGTTTGTATCGTTTGTTTGAATGATCAATCAATCAACGGCATTTGGGTCAAAGGACCAAAGCTCAAGGCAAAGAGACAAAACAATCTACTCCTATCAGATATTACGTGGTCCTCAATAGTTACCTAGCATGGAAAAACATGCAGTCTTACCTAGCCTAGAAGACTCAGTTCTACCCCGTTATTTATTCATCTAGGCACGTTAGGCAGTGTCTGTGCCATCCACAGACAGGTAACATCTCAGTTGCTGCAATACTACTTCAGGCCGTTCGTCGACTAGGTGTCCAACAAGACAAGATTTACCTGTTTCGGCCGCCCAGGCGACGAGCACGCAGCGACTATACCAAGTGACCAGATCAGTGGATTTAGCTGCTGAGTGGTCGGCGTTTTTGGGGCGCGTTCAATGGACCATCGGATATATATCTTTCGTAGCTCTTTTATACTAAAAAGTTCTTTCGTCGTCCATAAACATACCGTTCAGCGACGACGAAAATCTTTTTTAGTATAAAAGAGCTTCGAAAGATGGTCGATTGAACGCGCCCCTGATCAAACTATGCTGGTTGGTCTAGATAACAAATGTACGGGACACCAGTATCATGTTGAACTACCTGTTTCGGCTGCCCAGGCGCCGAGGACTGCGACGCCGTACCGAGTGACCACATCGGTAAATTAAGCTGCTAAGTGGTCAGCGTTCCTGATCAAACTATGCGGGTTAGTCTAACAAATGTACAGGACACCAGTATCATGTTGAACTACCTGTTTCGGCTGCCCAGGCGCCGAGGACTGCGACGCCATACCGAGTGACCACATCGGTCGCTTTAGCCGCGGGGTGGTCGGCGTTCCTGATCAAACTATGCGGGTTAGTCTAACAAATGTACAGGACACCAGTATTTCGTTGAACTACCTGTTTCGGCTGCCCAGGCGCCGAGGACTGCGACGCCATACCGAGTGACCACATCGGTCGCTTTAGCCGCGGGGTGGTCGGCGTTTCTGATCAAACTATGCTGGTTGGTCTAACAAATGTACGGGACACCAGTATTTCGTTGAACTACCTGTTTCGGCCGCCCAGGCGCCGAGGACTGCGACGCCATACCGAGTGACCACATCGGTCGCTTTAGCCGCGGGGTGGTCGGCGTTGCGGAGCACGGGCATTGTTCACAGTCACCTGGCCGATAACGATCGACCCATAATATCTGAAAAAAAAAGTAGTAAGTGTCGATAAGTAGGTACTTATTAAAAACAATTTGGGAGGAAAAAGGACAAAAAGATCATCGTGTGTGGAGCAACATGACGAGACTTACCTAGTTAAAAATATTTTGGTAACTAGAAACGCAATTCACTTAAAAGCTAATATATAAATTGGCGGCAGTATCATACCATAAAGGTTATCTTTATAGAATCGATAAAACCTTGATTACGAGTAAATGCTTTAGTTATTTATGTAGGTAGGTATTCCTAAAAGTGGCCTCTCTCACTCAGCTATTTCGGTCGCAAATTGATTAAATAAGTACTTAGATTTTTCCTGTTTGGGGCCGCCACCGAGGCGTAGCGCCCTCTATTTGGGTAAAATATTCTTAACTAAAACGTTTCTGGTTTGCTTCAGGCCTCTACCTATGAAACGAGCAAGTCATGTTTTAAAATTAAACACAGGAAAAACGTGCAGTTTTATTTATCAACGCCTTCACCGATAAGAAGATCAAGGTCAATTTAAAGCAATATTTACGTTACGCGATACCGCAGCAGTCCACTTGGCTGGCAATAACTTATGTAATAGGAACTTGGGTTTGATTTTCGCATTTATGTTAATGTGGGATTTCAATGCCAATTTTCAGTGTTCTAGGTCATCTAGAAGTAACCAAACATTTATTGATCTGTCAATTAAAAAGTACCTAAGTGAGGGAGATACCTACCTACCTATCTACCTATTTTACTAATGTCTCAAATCTACGTAAAACTTTTGTTATAGGTACCTACCGGATTTGAGAGATGGAGTTGGTACCGAAAACTTGGCAGGCATGATCAGACCATGAAACTGAACAACGTTGACTATGGAGCCTAGGAAAAGCCTTAGTACGTATTCAAAGTAAGTACCTACTTAGCGAGGCAACAACATTATTTTTATGTAAAGTATCATAAATACAGGGGGATCAAAGTGATTAATGCAAATTTTTCATGGTGTGCGTGGGGCATGTGCCTATATAGGACTTGGATGGCGCACTGTCGTGCAATTTGATTCTACTGTCCGGTCTGTATAACTACTTTTATTAATAACCGACCAAGAGCGTGTCAGACACATCTAAATATACTACTTAATATGGTAGACGAAAAAAATATTTTTGTCATGTAGGTAAACATTTATCATTTAATCAGCATCAATAAACTCTTCCAACAAAATTTCATGTCATCTGGAGCAAAACTAACAGACGGACAGACAGAGTTAAAAAAAAACTGGGTATATTGGTAAGTAGGTACCTACAAAATACCTAGGTAGGTACATATATCGCGGTCACACATACATAATAACTCAAAATACTGAAACGGGATTCTTACTACTACTCGTATTATTTTGTACCTAATCTATGCATATGTAGGTATCTATACATTTTGTATCTATAGGTACATATGCATACAAAATGTATTGAAAATATATTGGGTAGATTAGATCAGCTGCAAAGACTTTGTAACGAGCTTGTAACTGAGAATGCTAAGTATTCTATTCTCTTGGCAAAGCCATCTGCCTAGAATACAATTCAATTCAATTCAATTCAATTCTTTATTTCTGCTTACATGTTGTAAAAAGATCTTAAAATGTAATTAGACACAAACATGCACCCTGCTAGGGTATCGCAATTTGGATATAAACTTAAATAAAGTAGCTATCTTATTAACATTTATATTTTACATATTATTACCATTTTGCATAAGTATATTCTTCAATATTTACGTAATTCACGAATCCTATTGTAATTAAATTTTATTTAAATAAAGATTATTTTGGTCTGTAATGTAGGTAATAGCCGTATTTAGCTAGCCCAGTAAACACACATCACAAAATTGTTAAGGGCAATAAATGATTTTATTTGTAATTATTATAAATAACTAATTTATCTACTCATCTAGAAACTCTTGCACCGTGTAGAAGCACTTTTTTATCAATATATTTTTAAATGTATTTTTAAATTTATTGGGATCAGAAATTTGTCTGATTGGCTCTGGAATTTTATTGAATATTTTAACTGCCATTGCAAAAGGTCCAGTGTGGAACATTTTCATTTTTGAGAATGGAACTGTTAGTTTGGTCGCTGGTCATTGGACTGGACAAAGGTCATTACGTCACGGGTGACTAAAAATAAACGGGTTATATTTGCTCTGAAATTCTTCAGCGGCTAATTTAAGGAATCTATTTTTAAAAACTTTCTCATTTGTTTTCTAATTTTCTTGTGTCAGTGTAAGAAAAAATCAGTGGTCATCTAAATTGGCGAATCTATTTTTAAAACTTCTTCGCTATTGTTTTTCATTTTATTATGCCAGTACCTAAAACAAAAGCTTCGTGAGAATAACTGCAGTACCTATTCATCTTAATTTCGGAATTCTATTTTCAAAAATAAGTACGTATTTTTATTGCTTTTTGCCAGTAACAAAAACGTACCTTAAACGGTTATAGAAGCGCAGTGGTCATCTGCTGGTAGAATAGGTGCGATAGAGCGACACTTGTGATTGCCGTTGATAACGAATACAGACTACCGTTGACTGCTTCTTTTCATATGCATTACAATCATGTAAGTACCTCGATACCCAGTTACAACGTTAAATTGAGTCCGAACAAAGTGCAAAGTGACGGAGAGAATCAATAAGTTATAAACGGTTTTATTATCGTAGGTAAATGATAAGTTCGCTTCGCCTAGTTGACACGTTACGAAACACGTTTATCGTTGCTATAAAGCTTGCCAATATAAATAAACAAGATAAGTAAAATGATGTACTTTTTTCGTAAGGCGGAAATGGCTTTTCTCCGAAGCCTATCTCGCTTTTAGTCTATCTACCAGTTTCATTTAAAAAGGCTTATTTCGCAACTAACCCTTTTAGGATTTCTTCTTCTCGCTGTATAGCCACAGATTACCTAATAGTTACTACGTAACAGATAAATCACTCCAAGGAAAAATGTCAATACCTATTGCTATAATAACCTACTCTTTTGAGTAGCTAGTCGCTGCAAGCCAAAACGAACCAAAACTAGCGAACATAAAGTTAACTTTCCTCTGTAGTTGCGCGCCGTCATTTGCTGAGGGTGGATTGCCAGGGCTACCTCTTTCGATATTTAAGTCAGTACCTAGGTATTTACTGAACACTTTATAAATGAAAGAATAAAATATTTTTACTGTTTTGACATGTTTTATTGTAATAATAATGATGTACACAATTTACAAATGTTTCATTTTTATGTAATGATTGATAATTTTTTTGCCTTGTCGAAATTCTCGGTTATTGAACTTAATTGTGGAAAATATTCTGAATCGTATAAATAGTTTTAGTAGGTACTCTTGTGGGAAACAAGGGCAAGGGGAATTAAAAGGGATGTCTTTTAAAAGATCTAATAGCTTGCTACCGGGTTTTTGTCTCATGTTTATTTTAAAAATTTTAATGAATGTGATCTCTAGTTACAAATAACGAACGTCGGGCTACAAGTCTCGTTACACAAAATATTTTCGCGCGTACGGACGCTCAACGCGGCTGTCGACAACCCACTGAGCTATGGGCAGCCGGCTGCCCGGCGGCCGGTAGGTACTTATCGCGCGCAAGTACATGGAGTGAAAGAGGCCTGGTATAGCGCTTTACTTCGCAGCCAACATTTTTTTGCATAGATCCAATATGAGTTTTGATAAAAATGACATTTGATAAACAAACAGTGAATTAATCAATAATGAGCTTTGAAATCTTCTTCTTTTGTGTGGTACACCGAGCCGACGAACGACCCGATAAAGATAAACCTCCAGCTTTCAACATCTAATGCCTATAAAGTATTAAATTTTCACTTTGTTCAAGGCAATCCATAGATTGTTTATAATGTCAAATAATGATTTCGAAATATAACAATTAAGAAAAAATGCAGGCTGTCTACGAAATCGACAATTTGAGAAGTTGAAGAAAATCGGAATGTCGTGAAGATTTTAATAAAATTTACTTTATAATAATAATAATATAACTATTACTAACGATATTATTAACGTTACTCTAAATACATATAGAAACTAAACTACTTACGGCGATGAGGTAGTTATCACCACAACATGCATGTAGTAAGGTACTTACTTAGTTCTAGTTACGTGTTACAATCTAAAGTTTAAAAACTAGAATGTAAAATAAATTATAATTACAGTGGATGTGACGAAAAATATTATGTCTATATTCGTGTTGAGTTAGTTACATATCACAAAATTGGCTGACGCAGGAAGACAAGTAGGTAAGTAAGCAGGTGTATATATGCCTAAGTAAGTAAGTAGGTAACTATGCAAGCAATAATATTAGGACATTATCATAATCGACACAATTTTTAAAGTAGTTTAAAGTGTGTAAAAATGTAGTTTACTTTTTGTTTTATTCCTACTGCGTGATTTGATTATGATCGATAAGTCGATAGATAAATAGATAAGCCTACCTAATACTTTCTTGAGTTTGCACAACTATGACGTTTTGTTGTGATGAGATAAGCCTGTTATTTTTGTGAAACCCTGTATAGAAAGGAGGTCTCCATGTCTGAGATATCTCTTGTTTTATTCCTTTACAAGTTGTGCTATGCAGGACCTGTTAAACTAACTGCAAATATCAGAGTGGCTAAATATCTTTAGTAATTGTTTTAAGTAGGTATTTAAGACAACATTAAACCCGACGGATAAGGGCAGAATATTATAGCTGTCACGTACCCATAGTAAGATTTTTAAATTCTTTTAAAAACCTACTTGGATCAACCTATACTTACCTATCTTAGTACACAACAGGGCTGGTAAATCCATGGAGGAACGGTCTAGCTAGACATAATAGTTAGACGACTATCTTGCTTATTATCTGGATTAAGATTTTTATCATTGTTCTTAAACGTGATGATATGATAACCCATAAAACACATAATATTGTCTATTGACCAATACTCTATCAGTACAAAATCGATAGTTAAGACTATTTAAGTAACCTATCGATCGATAGTACATTATACTGTACAGGATGTTTAAAAAAGGAATTTAGGTACTCATTCATGATAACGAATAAATTATGACTAGGAAAATGGGTTCGTCTGTCTTATCAGCTGATTAACTTCATATGCAAAGTATTTTGATTTCACTTCAGTAATTTAGGAAAAGGGAGTCTTGCCCTTTATCTAAGTCATTATGTAGTTCTATTAATATTAGGTCCTTACATAGTCTTTGAAGGCGATTTGGACTGCCCCATCTGAGTTGAATTTTTTCCCTTGCAAGAAGTTATCCAAATTTCGAAAAAAATGGTAATCTGTTGGAGCAAGATCCGGGGAGTACGGTGGATGCCTTAGACATTCCAATTGAAGCTCTTCTAATTTGCTAGCCGTCTGTTGTGCAGTGTGTGGTCTAGCGTTGTCGTGAAGCAACAGTGGCGTAGAGCGATTGACCAACCTCGGTTGTTTAGCAGCTAGCTTTTCCATCATGGTTTGCAATTGCTGACAGTAGACATCTGCCGTAATCGTCTGGCCAGATTTGAGAAAACTGTAATGAACGACACCGGCGCTAGTCCACCAAACGCTTACAAGTAACTTTTTATTGGTCAATTTTCGCTTGGAGCAGGCTTTGGCTGGCTTGCCAGGGTCCAGCCATTGCGATGAGCGCTTCCGATTATCGTAGAGAATCCACTTTTCATCACAGGTAATGATTCGATTTAAAATCCCTTCGTTATTGTGCCGGTCAAGTAATGTAACGCAGCAGTTGACGCGCGTTTGCCGGTTTGCTTCACTCAATTCGTGAGGAACCCACCTTTCAAGTTTTTTAATCTTTCCAATTTGCTTCAAGTGGATTAAAACAGTTTTATCACTAACACCGAAGCCTGCAGCTAATTCGGACGTGGTTTGCGATGGATCCGCTTCCACAATAGCCTTCAATTCTTCATTATCAACTTGGGTCTCCGGCCGTCCACGGGGCTTGTTTTGCAGGTCGAAATTTCCAGAACGAAAACGTTGGAACCAAAAACGCACTGTGTTTTCTTTTGCGACACAACCGCCATACACATCATTAACCCTTCGAGCCGTTTCCGCAGCACTGGTGCCACGGTGGAACTCGTACTCGTAAATAACGCGATATTTCAAATTTTCCATTTTGTAAATTGAGCGATGCAAACAGAAAAAAGATAAGTAAAAAAACAAATGAATGACGGTTTACGAAACACAACTACATGTGGAAATAGCTGTATAAATTTGAATTTCGAATTCCTAACCAAATAGGAGAAATTTGTGATCAAAGTGGCCAGTACGACAAAACGACAATTTCATATGTAAGGACCTAATATTATGTGTCATTCATTATTGCATTATTGAGCACACAGGTAGTAGGTACCTACACTACCTACATAAGAACATGCTTTCATTCCATATCCTGCTGCGTAAGCTATGTGCCAGCCAGCCAATCTACCAACAGCTGTAAATTGCTTCAACTGTCATGCCAAGGGTCACTTTAGGAAACAATGTTGCACCTTTTTCGTGTGTGTTATGTATGTTTAGAATAAGGACAAAGTGTGGACTAAATATGTTCCTATTTCACAGATTACTACAGAACGATCTAAGGATGTCCTAGAAAAATCTAATCCTCACTCTCAAAACCCGAAAAACGTTAACTGGTTGCAGGTCATAGGATCTTAACAATCTCGACCTGTTCTTGACCTCTCGTTGTTCTTAATCGATTTGTTATATTAGTTTACTTCTGATCACAATGATCTTCTAATTACATAATAAACCGTCGCAGTCAGCTGACTGGCATGCACCATGAAAATGTGTGCTATCTGTAGGCAAATACATATTAATTGTTGACAACAAACTTTTATTTTATTACCTACCCGAATGGAGGCGCAAACAGTCCCAACCACTGCGGGTTATCGACACGCAAAGCACTGTCATCACCTGATACTGGCAACAATGTAAACATTGAACTGATTACATCAAAATTATCCGCGCACGGAGAAAACGATAGAGTGAAACAGACATACGAATTCAGCTTAGATGAAAAGAGACGGTAGTTGTGCTCTTGGCCCAAATTCGCGGGAACACGGTCCGCGGCGCGAATAGGCGATTCAAAGAGAGTGGCGTCCGACTCACATCGCTACTGAGTTGTGACTATTTTACACAAGCAAGCAGCTAATCTGGCGCCCGAAAGAAAGACCCAATCGTCTATATACGTGTAGTACATTATGTAGCGTTTGTGTAGGTACTATGCGATGACGTAATTTCATTCAAGAGCTCTACTCTCGCGGAAACTTTCATTGATTATTGATCAACATTACGTCAAGTTGTAGCTTTTCTTGCACCACATTCTATTGTACTGCTCTGTTCAACATCGTTCGATGATCATTTTAATAAATTTTGCGGTCAACGTATTAGTGACGTCATTCTAAAGCTTTATCTTTTTCTAATCAGTGATCCAGGCTAACGTTACAGCTTATTTGACTGACAGATAAGTGGATAAAGGTCTGGAATCCATCCAATACACTCGAAATCATTAAAATTTACGTAAATTTTGTTATTAACTTGCTATTATTACCGGAGAAATTTTCCTTATCAGAAACACTAGCAATAAGGCCGCCTTTTTGTTTGTAGGTATTTTTTGGCCTATGATTTTGTAAATTTTCTTCCTTACGCGCAGTATAACATAACCTCTCTCTCTTTTCGTGTGGGACACCGAATCATCCAACGACCTGATGAACCCTGGTGTCAGAGTTTTTCAACCACCGACTACTAGTAGTAGGCCTCTGACATGGTTGTGTAACGAATGTAACGATCGCCGTCTAAGTTATCTATCATAAAAAACAACCGGGACCGACGGCTTAACGTACTTACCCCCCGAAGCACGGAACCATCTTTCTTTTCGGGCAATCATAACCTGAAACATTTCAAATACCAAAATCATAATTTTCTTCTAATTTCTGACCGAAACAACTACAATCAATCAAACTACAAAAATGAAAATAAACCAAGAAACGAGTTCGTAACGTTAAAAAGTTCCATCGTTGGACGATAGATGGCGTTGCCGTCAGGGCTTAAAAATAAAATGATCTTTTCTTCCTATCGCCACCGCTCGCCGCGCTCCGCAACGAACCGAGTGCCAGCCAGCCGCCGGCCGCCGCCAACCGCCAACCCAACCCACTAGAACGTGATGGCCTCATTCTTTATAACGCTATCGCATTCCGACGCGACTTTCGACGACCATTGCGCGCCAAATGCCACCATAAAACTGCGGCGCATTATCAAACAGGTAATGTAAATGACACGACGAACGCAGAGGTAAATGGAATAGACATCCTGTTTCGTGGTAATCAGTAGTAGCAAGCCCACAACACAACTCACTGACCTTGCGGCAAAAAGAATGATTTTAATGCCGACTGCGGGCGTTTTTCTTGCTCAAGAATATTAACAAGTCCATTCTTAGAACTTCGTTACTACCGTTGACGTTGTTATGGACACTGTTTTCCTTACTATGTTATTTAAAGTTGTACCTAGTTGGGTAGATTTATTTTTGTCCGTAATTAGGTACCGTAAAACAATACAACTTTGCCCCCCTTTTTGCTTTATTTTATGTTTATGCTAAAACCATCAACTTATTTAAACTTTTTAAACCAAAACGTCTAACGTAAGGAACAAGGTTATCTGAGATAATTTGCGTTATCTGTCATACTTTTGCAGATAATGTTGTAAAACAGACGCGCACGCGATTGCTTCATGCACATATTGAGGGTTATTGAGGTGGGCAATGTTACCCTCCCTAGTATCAATGCTTCAATACAAACCTGCGTTGGGTGCTACCGTGCTAGGGTTGAACATAAATAGATGAAACGAATAAATTTACGTCAAAACTTTAACTCATTGTAAAAATAAATTTATTCAATGTAAGTATTTAATCGCAATGGTCAAAATTATATATTTTACACATACACATATAACGCCCATAATCCCTTGCTGGGCAGGCAGAGCGCAAACAGTCGCAGAACATGGTCATTTACGCCACGTCCGACCAATTTTCGAGGGTCATGCGGAAAATTGTGTATCGCTATAGTGACAGGTTGTCAGCCCATCGCCTAGAATTGCAATACACACCCACGAGTACCTTAGCCACCTCTTACGACTCCCAAGGGAAGGAAATGGGGTGATGCTATTCTAAGCCGGCATCATACGGCACGGCATATATTTTTATCTGTTGAAACAAAGTAAAAACCAGCTTTTTGATCCATGATACATACATACATACATAAATCACGCCTCTTTCCCGGAAGAGTAGGCAGAGACTACTTACTTCCACTTACTACGATCCTGGCATACTTCTTTTGCCTCCTCTACATTCATCAATCTCTTCATGCATGCTCGTCGGTTTAGGGTACTCTTGACCTGACCTTTCTTTAGCACGTCCCCGATTTGATCGAGGTACGTTCACCGAGGTCTTCCCCTTGATCCATGATATGTATCTTATATTTAAATGGTATGTAGGTATATGATGGTGATAACAAACAACTATCTAGAAGAAACGTGTAATTTTTCTAATATTTTACACCTCAATTACAAAATTAAACGATCAGCTGATTCTTTAATTTCTCATAGATCGCACAACCCTATGTAATGTTGAAGCCCTTTTTCTATGGCAGATCTTCTAACATTCCCTAAAAACCATACAACTGTGCCCGTTTTATTGTTTTATTTTAAGATTGTGAAAAAACTATCAATTACTTATATTAAATAGCTTGTTAAATTTATAAATGAAAAATATCTAAAAAAAATCTAAAACCTTCTCAGTAGTTGTTTGTTATTACCAACCTTTTTAATTTTAAAATAATACCTCTATATAACAAAAGATTTATTTTCATTTATTTCAACAAATAGAATCATTTTATTCTTTTTTTATTTTCTTCTAGCATCATGATCATGATTGAATACATGCAATGATGAAATGAATTATATTATGAGATGAAGGGTATATTTAGTTGAAAAGGGTACTTTCCTTAATAATTAGTCGCATCTTTTATGTTCAACCCTAGCACCCTTTGAAGGTTTGTAAAGGGGCGTCAGTCAATACATACTCGGTAAGGTAACATTGCCCATTTCAATAACACTAATATTTGCTCGATTTGCATGATTCTACGATATATTGCAACTTTGAACCATTTTTAATAACATATAAATATATTCATTATTGCACAATATTATTAAAAAGTTTTACAATAAAATAAGTAGCAAAGGCGATTATTATATAGAGGTATATTTCAATTTCAATAACCCTAAGTTTTTTTTGCGAACTTGCAAAATTTTCGAGTGCGGGCAGGATTTGAACCTGCGACTTTCGCATTACTAGTGGCGACGCCTCTTCCATCTGGGCCACCGCAGCTCATTTCTTGCCCGCCAATTTTGCAAGTGTATTTTAATGCCAGTAACGCTTGGCATGGCTCCATCTACCGGGTTAGTTTTGCAACTAATAACCGGCGACTAATTCTATCTTTACAGATTGAATGTAGTCTAAGCGATGAAAACCAGCGATAAATTGAGTACCAAATTTTAAAACACTTCCCGTGTTAGGTATACAATTTTAGGTATGCAAGAAATGAGCTGCGGTGGCCCAGATGGAAGAGGCGTCGCCACTAGTAATGCGAAAGTCGCAGGTTCAAATCCTGCCCGCACTCGAAAATTTTGCAAGTTCGCAAAAATTGTATACCTAACACGGGAAGTGTTTTAAAATTTGGTACTCAATTTATCGCTGGTTTTCATCGCTTAGACTACATTCAATCTGTAAAGATAGAATTAGTCGCCGGTTATTAGTTGCAAAACTAACCCGGTAGATGGAGCCATGCCAAGCGTTACTGGCATTAAAATACACTTGCAAAATTGGCGGGCAAGAAATGAGCTGCGGTGGCCCAGATGGAAGAGGCGTCGCCACTAGTAATGCGAAAGTCGCAGGTTCAAATCCTGCCCGCACTCGAAAATTTTGCAAGTTCGCAAAAATTGTATACCTAACACGGGAAGTGTTTTAAAATTTGGTACTCAACCCTAAGTTTATAGTTTCTAAGTTATTGACTTTGGGCAAGTTACAAGTTTTCTCCAAAACTATTAGAGTTAGCGCTATTTAACTCAGACCAGCTTGTTCCTTACAATTTTCGAAATAGGAAAGTACTCGAAGGACCGTGGTTTTTTACATTTTCGACTAGTTAGGTTTCATCAGACTGGTTCACGCCTTAAAATATTAGCGTACTTTTTTTAACTATCTGTATCGGTAGGCATATTTCTTGGTGGTTGTTGGAAAAGGCCTGTAAAAACAAAAATAAATTAAAATAAACTTATGTCGTCCTCGATGTTGTGTAGCTCAGTGGTAAGAGCACTAGTGTCTGAGAAAAGAGGTCGGGGGTTTAAATCCCTCACGAGCTGGCCCTACGTTTATATACCATTATTTTTTACCAGTTTTCTTATTTTAATGTACTTACATTCATAAAAAAAGTTTTTTAACATAATTAATTAGTTTTCTCCAACCCACCTTTTCAAATACCTTGTTAGTTGGCATATAACTTAATTTCCTAAATTTCTGTTTTTGCAGACTGTGGCAAGGTAGGTAAGGGTAACTTAGATCTTCTTACCCTATGACTTACCCATAATTGAGTTAAGAAATAATATAAATCTCAGCCATAGAAACGTAATGAACAAAAAAGGCAATTATGTTTTTGGCAAAACTTATGCGCGGAATTATGAAAATAAAAAAGAAACAATTTCAAATAATCATTCAAATTGGCGCGTCGCCTGTCTGCCGCCCGTTGGCAACGAAACAATATTTTTTGGATGAAATCGTTACCAGCCAGCACGTCGGGCGCTCCCTTCCTAGTATTACCATAAAAAATTAAGTCCCGAGCGGGCATAGTCCCAGGCAACGGTCCCTTCGTAGTCCCTTCATACTTTTTGTACACGAACCCTACTCTACCCTACTTCGTTATCCGCCCGTATGCTCGAAGCCGACTATGATCCTTTTTGACGCTCCCTATTCAAAATTTCAAAGTATTTTCACAAGGGGCTGCCTGCTTCGCACCATGGCTGAATTCGTTATCTTTTGTGCCAGGGTATGGGTGAAAAATGGTTCGAGTTTTAAATTGAGAATGGTATGTCGTAAAATTTTTGAACGAGCACTGTTGTTTTTATGTTTCGGGTGTTATTGTTCTGTTTGCAGGGGTTGTTAGTTTAGGTCGTTCTGTAGGGCTTTATTATACCTATTACTTTTAATTCCCGCTACACACAAAATTAACACTTTGTACGTAAGTAACGTTCGAGTAACCTTAAGTAAAATGAAGGTAAAATCATACGAAATTAAAGTTGATGTCTTGGCATAGTAAATAATATTTAGGTATTTTAATTAATTTATTTTGACTAGTTTGGTTGATTTATTTATCATGTTGCCTTAGAAAGTTTATGATATTTCATAGATTTTTATGATTCTTTGTAGGTACCTATCTAAAAAGCATTTACTTTTTGGTATGAAAGTCTAATTTATTTATTTTTAAACTTACGCTTACAGTCTTAGCCAAACATGTAAGCATTATAAATACAAATTATAAACTAGAGGTAGATCACACACTTAGGTAAGTAAGACGTTAAAATATTGCGTTAGTTAATATTAGGATAATATTAAACTGGCAGTTAATATTTCGTAAGTAACCATCATATATAGATAATGTTGTTACGTGTTTTAATGCAGCTAGCAGCATAAATTAGCGTCAGAGGCAGCCTTATTGCTAACTCGCTAATTAAATATCTGCTTATGAAAATTTATGGTTTCTCTAATTGACTCAGATGAGACACAATGTCAGATTCATTGCAGGATACATACCTAGTAACCACTTGACAGTCTGAACTGACAAACTAACATTAAGTTTTTGGCAATAAAAGTTGCCTTTGACTGTCAAGTGGTTAACAGAAACTGCACCACATTTGAACACTTATTCAATGTGAAATTGTTTAAGCAGGGTTCCGTAATGTTACGGACAGACAGGTCGTCGAAAACCTGCGGCGCAGCTGTTACGGGATCGGTTGTCAGGTGGGTTGCAGGTTCAAATTCCGACATCAGGCAATAGGTAGGTAGGTATCTACATTAACATTTTTACTGAGAGTAGACAGAAAGGGGTTTTTGGGGGATCTACATAATTCTAAGAATTGACTCTAAAAGGCATAAGAAAGAAAGGAGACTACAGCTGGTAAAAGAAAAGAAATAATGTCAGCTCTGCAGTAGATAGGCTATTTACTTTTGCGTTAGGATTCTACATTTAAATATTCAAGTTTTCAATACCTACAGGTTAGGGAGGTAGGTAGGTACCTATTCCTGATAGCGCGTAGTTGCTATTTTAACTACGATCAATTATTATTATTCTTACAAAGCAAGACAACATTTCTAAACAAAACATTATCAGTACAATCTATTCAATAACCGATAGATAATTTAAAAAAACACTTTAAAAAAAAGGAACAGAGCACATGGCGATCTATCAAAACAACAAAGCCGATTGGTGAGGTGACGTTCCACCCCGGTGATATGTACGTCCTACTACCTAAATGCCTTATGTACACCGCTAGTTACTACTTCATGACTACTCCGAGCTCAGTGTGTACTGCAATGCAACGGAAAATATGCGTGTTTACCAAGCCGTTTCGGCAGAACGGTGTCGTGTATTGCGTCACTAAGAGGAAATTATTGATAGTGCGCCGAGGTCGACGTGACTAACATTTTTGTGAACTTTGTGCTCGATTTTGTGCTATTTCCATTTCTTATAACGATATGGCTGTGAGGTGTAGTGATTTTTGCAAAATAGACTTCATTTTTTCTTATCCTGTTATTCCCTGTGGAGGCCAGACAAATGTCCGACCGCGACGCCACGACTATAAGTACATCCGCTATAACCTTGTCACGTCGAGTAAGTATCTTTTTAGTCTCATTTTTTAACCAAAATGCCAATATTACGCTAATATTTTATGTTAGTTACGTAGCCATGATCAAAATTAAGTAGTAAATGGCGAAAATAAAACTATTTAGACCATAAAATGCTTAGAAAATAGGGCGTTTACAATAATATTATTGAACGTCACTGCGAGGTTCAGTCACCAAGATGGCGGCGGGTGGGGAGAGGGCCGCCAGTTGGCCAGGTGCTGCCGCCGCGTCGAGTTCGGAGCTATAGCTAACTAATACGCAGTGTTGTACATTTAGAACGTTCACAATGGCTACCACGAAAGACACGTCTACTTTCTTTCTGGAGGCAGATGCAAAACAGTTTGACAGTGTATTGAAGTTATATCCACAAGCGATTAAGCTTAAAGCAGAGCAGAAAACAAAGAAACCAGAGGAGCTGATAAAATTGGACAACTGGTAAGTACGAACGCCTTTCAAAGGAGAAAATGCGGCCGTGGCGTGTCAATGAACTTGTATTGTGTGTGTATCCGTGCAAACTGATTTGATAGCTACCTCCCTCGCGGACTGCATCTCTAGTCCGCGGACGGCTCATTAAAATCACTACGTCACGTGGGATCGATGTCAAATTGACACGGTCATTTTCCTAAAGCCAGTATGAGGGAAAATATCATCGCGCTTAGGCGTTATAAAATGGTGGCTGTCCTTACGTACCATGACTTGTTTTAATGCATTTGCGCTCTTGTTTATGAGCGTTTGCTCGCTAATTCCATTAATTCCGTTGATTCCTTGATCAAATAATATGCTTGATAATAATCAAGACATATTTTAGTTCCCAGTACTCGTATTAAATAAATAGCACAATGCTTTGTTGAGTACCTATGTCTCACATCCGTTCAAAATGGTGACTTGCCGTTTAGCTTCGCAATTATTTTTCGATTTTCGGTATAAATTCTGTAAAATAGCACTTGGTTACTTGATGTTTTTTATTTCGTTGATATTTTGAAGCATTATTTGTACTTTCTTAGGGATTTTAGTAATTTATTCAATTAGCGTGAGTCATCACATCCCCGGCCTACTTTAACGACGTGCAACAAATTGATCACGTCCAATTATGATTTGTGTTTGTTTTTCTATCAATGACAGTTAATGCTTTTTAGAATAGGTACCCATGGCAGGTGATTCTGGCATACTTTTGTTATATTTTAATTATTTCTTAAAGGTCATTTGAAGTTCTTATGTTTAGCGGCATTACAAATCTCGTAAAGCTTTGCGAATACAAAACAATAACAACACGTGGGAAGTAAAAATGATTTCGCCAATAAAATATATTTTCAGATTTCTTTACTTACTTAGGTATTTCATTTCCTTGATTTTACTGCTGTTTTCGTTATCTCTAAAATTAAATCATAAAATAAGTTGGTAGGTAGGGGTATCTATCTAGTTGGTACTTAATCTTATTAAATTATTATACCTACTTATTACTGTTGGTTAACTGAGTTTGTTAATAACTTAAACAAGAAGAGACCTACCTAGGTACCCTACCTATAATCTAACAAAATACCTATATGATAATTATTTTCTAAACTTACTCGGAAAATGCGAGCCCATTCTTTTCCTAGCACGGCACGGAAACGTTCTACCTACCTAGGTAGGTACAAAGTAGGTAATGTTTGCCTACCACTGAAGTATGCATGCATTTTTTTGGATTCATTAATAACTTACCTACTTATTTTAGAAGACTAGGTAGGTACCTGCGAATTATTTGATACAATATAGCTAGGTACCTACCTTAAGTATTTCATCATTATCAATATCAACCAAAAAAACCTCTTGATTATTTATGATATGAGTAACTCATGCATGAACATCAACACTTGTAGGCAATTACTATGTATGCAGATAGGGGTAGGTTACCTACTTACGACCTAACTGCTATGCTCCTGTCAGGTCTCCATTACAATTTGTAGTAGGTATTTACTTCAAGTACCTACAACGGTAATGATTAAAAAAAAGTATCCTAAATAAGGTTTGCTCAGCTGTTAGGTACTTTCATTGATAAAAACAGCTCTCGGCTCGGACCACTAGGCATCATAAGAATTGGTCATTATACGCCCAAAGGCTTGCAACAGGTAGCGGTACCGACATCGCACTTCGATGTTTCTACCGGTAGCAAACCGCGGTAGACACTTTGCAAGAAACTATAGAAGAGATTCACAAATTTCGGCACGGTATTAACTATTAATGATGACCTTACTTCGATCCTTCTACTGCTACAATAATTTAATACTCGTGTTTATTTTCCAGGTACCAGAATGAACTACCAAAGAAGATCAAGTCCAGAGGCAAGGATGCCCACATGATCCACGAGGAGCTCGTGCAGCTCATGAAATGGAAACAGGCTGTAAGTATTTGTAAACTGACTACCTGGGTTGTGGGAACCATCGGAAGTGGGTCAATTTCAATCAAACCATTTTACAATACACATACGATACGAGTTCTTATAATCCGGGCAAAGATTGTTTGTTTTTATTCCGAATTCGACGTCGGTTTTGCGATGAGATCAACTAAAACCAAAGATCTATTTTCTTCTGTCATACACTACAGCAGCCCTAGCAAAGACGCGGCACATCAAAATAATGCGTTAGCGTCATCCATTCGCGAAATAATATCAACAACACATCCGACCTAACAAAACTTTCATTCAGGCACTGAAATGAAAAACAGTAGCCTTAAATTATTAATCAATATTGATGATACTGGTAACGAACTCTTCCAAAAACGGTAAATAACTTGATTCATGGTCAAATCCGTATGATTACTGCAAAGTATATTGTATTAACTTTGGTTACCGTACAAAAAATCCCAGCAAATTTGTCACATCGTAAAGCACCGAACACTAGACAAACGAAGGTTAAACAACGCGTCAATACTCGGGATAAATTAGCCATTCAATTTAAACAATAGCCGTACGAACAATGTCTTTCTTGTTGCAGAGAGGGCGGTTTTATCCACAATTATCATATCTTATAAAAGTGAATACGCCGCGGGCTGTCATGCAGGAGACAAAAAAGGCGTTTAAGAAGCTGCCAAACATAGAATCAGCAATGACTGCGCTGAGCAACTTGAAGGGAGTGGGTACGGCGACGGCGTCAGCACTTTTGGCCGCGGCGAGTCCAGAAATCGCGCCTTTCATGGCCGACGAATGTGTCCAAGCCATCCCAGAGATGGAAGGAAGTGACTACACTGCCAAGGAATACCTCAATTTTGTAAACTATATACAAAACACTTGTGATAGGTTAAATAAGGTAAGAATCATGATCCGATGTCCTTTGAAAAACCCTTCTAAAACTCGGCCGCCGGCTGAAATTTGAAGTTCATTCGTAACCAAGCAATAACATAACTTCAAATTGCTATCAAAAAATTAAATACGCCATCTTCTTATTAACATAATAAAATAAAATTGATAAAACCTATTCCCTTAATGGATGTGAAGGGCTTCCTTCAGTAACCTTTCTGAACCGAACAAACCGTCCGTTCCCGCATCACGGTTGCAACGGATGTCTCCACTCGAATTGTAATGTAGATTATGGCAAGTGGACAAGACCAAGTTGTAAATAAGAGTGAATAAGTTATGTTTTTCCCACATTTTAGGAAAGCAATCCAAAATTTTAAAAAATACTGGGTTTAAGTGGAAGGCCGAGGTTCGGAATACCTAACCTACCCTACTAAGATGTTTTACAGCATGCAGTATTTGACTCTTTTCTGGAGCCAGACTGACAGCAATCTAAATCTAACCCTAAAGCCTCAACTATGCATTCGTTAAAATTTAATTACAATACAACGGTCCTAACAAAATGGCACGGTGTCCAAACATTCGAACAATACTTTACCCCGCTTTCCAATTCCAGACAACTGACGATGCGGATGCCCCATCGTTACAGGAGCAGAACGGGTGCGGCAAGAAGTGGTCACCCCACATGGTGGAGCTGGCGATATGGACACACTACATAGTGTCTGACCTGCAGCCGGAGTTGTTGGGCAAACCGGCGCGCGGCAGTCCAGTCGCGCCGACCAATGGCGGGTCGCCGCTGCCGCCGAGTGACGAGAGCAACCTCGAACCACCCACCAATGGCAACGGTAACAGCCTTTTGTGATACATCTATACTTATAACAAATGTCCTTGCTGACTTACTGACTGACTGAACCATTCATCAACGCACAGCCTAAACTACTAATGGTAGAAACATGACATTTGGTTAGCAGGTTTATTTATTTTAACTTCTTAGAATTTTAACCCCTAAAGTGTAAAAACATTTGAATGAAAGTGGTCTCAACGATCTGTTTTAACATTTGGGATTTGATTAAGTTACTAAAATAATCAAAAATGACAATTTTACCCCAAAAGGGGTAGAAATTAAGTAACATTTAAAATTTGTAAGGAACTTTTGGGTTTTTAAATAAGAAGTGAAAATAATGAAACACGTGTTTAAAGTTAGTTGACAGTTCATAGTCTTTGAAGTGATCTGTTTCGAGATTAGTGATTAGATCATGAAGCTAAAATAGTTCAATACGTGTTTTAAAGATTTATGATTTTAGCCCCCAAAGAGGTTAATAGTGAGTATGAAAGTCTTTGATGTGATTTGTTTCAAAATTTGTGATTCGATCATGATACTTAAATAGTTGACGGACTTTTTTTGTCCTTAAAGGGGTAAAAAGGGGAAACGTTTGTAAGAAAATTAAGGGCCTTTAAGGCGATCTCTTAAATTTTCGGATTACACTAAGGAGCTAAAGTTATAAGCATTTTCTAAATTTTAATTCATAGGGGTTAAGTTAAGAGGAGATAAAACGTTTGTGTGGAAAATAATGGTTTTTATAATGTGATCTGTTTCAAAATCTTTTATTTAGATTATGGAAAAAGAATGATATAAATAATAATAACGTATTTAAAACCTTTTTGTTGGTTAGTCGGGTTGTTCGTTGACTCGAAGTTGCGTACGAAAAAAAAAGCGCCAGTGAAACCGCGAGCAAAAACGCTTGACGTCGATATTCGATATCTATGTCTTTAAGCCGCCCAAGGAATAGTTAAAAGGTGCATCGTGCCTTAAAACTTGTAATATGCAGTCGCTCAAGGCAGCGTTGGCCCTACTATCCGTGCCCGCGCGTTGTGTTGGCGGACCTAAGGCGCGGGCTGGGCGACGCGCGTCACACAGCGTTGCACTTGTAATTTTCCAAATCAAGCACGCGCACGGGCAGCCCGACACAGCATTTGGTGTCCTAATCAAGTTGACTTCTGATACCTTAAATGTCTTTAATTCACCTATGTTCAGTCCACAGTATTAGCAAAATGTATGTCTTGTTGCAGGCAAACTACCAGTAGACGCAGTAATCGAGGATACTACCACCTCCTGCACAGAAGATTCCCTCGACAAGGCCGCGTCCCCCGCCACCCCCGCTACCCCCGCCTCGCCCTCGGACAACTCGGATTCGGCCCTCAGCACGCCGCGCGCCAAACGGTAAGATATCCTCTAAAGCATTATTACTTTTTTTTTTTTGTTAGCCTTTTCTGTGTCCCACTGCAGGGCAAAGGCCTCCCCTCTTTCACGCCACGAGTCTCGGTCTTGGGCTTCCAAATGCCAGTCTATTTACTAGCTAGCTTTTATTACTAACTTTCCAATAGGGTTGTGTCATTTGTTATTAATAAAATAAGAGATTCTACGGCTAGTACGGTTGTTGTTTCAAAACAGTGTCTAGTGAGTAGGATGGATATTGGTAATACACATACATACACACATCACGCCTATAATCCCTTGTAGGGTAGGCGGAGCATAAACCGACATTTATTCCACGTCTGACAAATATTTGAGGGTCATTCAGAAAATTGTGTATCGCCATAGTGACAGGTTGTCAGACCGTCGCCTAAAATACGCGCTCGAGTCCCTTAGTCGCCTCTTACGACTCCCACGGGAAAAAAATCGGATGCTACTATAAGCCGGCATCACACGGCATAAGTAACCGTTTTTCAAAATATGCAAGATAAGACTTATCAAACTGAAAAACAATCTTAAATAGTGTTGCATTACAGTCAATTTTCAATCCTAGTCAATGCACTTCTTTCATACAGCTTACCTTAGTAGAAAGAGTACACTTTGTTACTGATTGCTAGGTGTGGTGAACAGATGATGGAACGTTACGTATCTATCATAGTCACACAAATACCTACATACACATATCACGTCTTTATCTCTTGCGGGATAGGCAGAGGCGTAACGGCCGTAAAATACGGTCGCTGTCACCAAGTCTGACAAATATTTTAAGGCCGCTTTAAAAATATCGTGTATCAGTTTAGTGACAGGTTGTCAGCCTGTCGCCCAAAACTGTCATACACAAACCCTCGAGTCCCTTAATCGCCCCTTACGACACCTGTGGGGAAAACATGGGGTGATGCTAGTCAAAGCCGCCATCACACGGCTATCTGTCATACATACATATATCACGCCTTTATCCCTTGCGGGGTAAGCAGAGCGCAAACGGCCGCAAAAAAACGGACACCCACGCCACGTCCGACAAACGTTTGAGGGTCATTCGGAAAATTGTGTATCGCCATAGTGACAGGTTGTCAGCCCTCCGCCTAAAATCGCTATACACACCCTTGATACTATCTGTCATAGTCGTTCCAAAGTAAAATTATTCTTGAACTTAGAAGCAAGCAAACTGTTCTTCTTGCCCCATTTTCATTCTTACCTGCACTGAATTTGACTTATAAAGATTTGTGTTAGAACATAACGAACTTACTGAATTTATGCTGCATTGTTGTTTTTATTGCGCGACGTGGGCGCCGATAGTTTCACATAGTTATGGAATAACCACTGATTGCGCGTTGTACGTGCGACTAGCTATAATAACGCTCTATTGTAGCCAGCTATGATACTGGATAAAAATAATTGTATAGTTATGATGTAAAAAATATATATTTCAATAGCTGTTCATTAGTTTTGTAAACGTTATCATGACTCAAATATAGATTTACCGCATTTTACGCGATATAAAAATAAATGCAGTTATACAGTGAATGGTACTAAAATCGTTGTCAATAAGACGTATCAATTGGTCTTAGGTAATAATCTCCAATGTCTAAGTGGGTAGTGTGGTATGGTAGCGATTGTAAACGGTACTAACCCTGAATCGAATAATTAAACCTTATGATGGGGATCGTCAATCTGGGATCCTTCGACACTTGGTTGGTCCGAGTTCGCCACTAATGGTACACAAGCTAACCGACATATTGCATTGTTACAGACAAATAGAGGAAGCGAGTTCAACAGAAGAGAACTCTCTGGGCGACTCGCTGGAGGCCCCGAGCGCCGACGCCCCGCCCGTCAAGAAGCTGCGGGAAGCCACGCACTGACACCGCCCCACCACACACAGCAAAGCCTATACATACATCTAGACTAAACTGAGACGCCAAGGGAAAATAAGGAATGTTCATTTTGAATCGTCGCGTATTCTTTGGTATCTTTTTTACAATTTTCGAAGTACTTAAGAGAAAGCAGGTCATAGAACCACAAAGCCCTGATAGACACATTAAGGGCGAATACTTTCTTGTAAGACATTAGACCTATAAAACTGAAATAAAATCGCGCGCATTGATTAGTGGTCATTTATGAGATGACGCGACATTTGACCAATCAGCTTGCACGCAATTTTTTTTTATGGGTTTGCTCTTGACTCTAGTCTAGGTCATAGGACAGAGACAGAGTCTAAGATGGAGCGAGCTCACCCAGAAGAAGCCTGTTCACTCTTACTTTGAAGACAGTAATTCCCCGCCCCCAACCCGCGCACCAGCTAGTTGACAGAAGTTTATGCTCGTGGGAAATTTACACATTAGATAGACACCTTATGTGTAAATCAGGGCTTTGTGGTTGTTAAACCAAACAAAAGGATTTTTAAACAAACTTTCAAGTTTATGAACATGGTGGAAATATTACTTAATTGATCCAAATTGATGTTCCTTATTTTTCTTCTGAATTCTTTAAATATTGTACCTAGGTAATTTATTTTTCAATTCCGATTAATTTTAACTTAGATCTAAGTTTAAGTACCGGTCGATTTTTGTAAGTTTTATAGGGTATTAATTAATTAATTGATTTAAATATTTTGGATGCGTTTCGACGGACTCCAGCCGGGCGTAAGTTTGAGATTGTACGATACGTGTTTCGATGTGAGTGTAGTTCGGTGGCTCGCAAGGGCCTAGTGTTAGGTTTTATTTAATTTTAAATGTTTGAAAGTTCGCATCCCGCGTGACATTCCAATAATTGTAACGACGGCTCAGGCCCTCAGGGCGCAGTCTGCAGAGTGCCGGAGCGCCGACCAGATGCCTTCACCCTCACTCACTCATTGCCTTATGATATACAGTCTGCCCGCAGAGTTTATATGCAACAAGATAATACAAAGGTCGTGTTACCCGGGCGCCGGGTCACGGGCCCACAATGTAGTTTTTATTGAACAAATATAAGATATTAATTTTATAATCCGCATTTTTTATTCACGCACCCCCGATGTCCCCTAAATCAAATTCAGAAATAATTCTCTCTATTTTATTATAAAATTTATACTTACCTTATACTTCATTTATACACAAGTTCATTACATTCAACCTCATCACAGTACTTCAATAGTCAGGTCAGTCGATACTCCGCTCATGTTTCAAGGATATTGTTGAGTGTCCACACTTCAGGTAAGTTTTTATGCGTCCTGCTGCAGCTGTGGGTAAAGTGTGGCTACCCTATTCCCGGCCGCCATTCTGCCTGCAAAGTCCGGTCGTCTATTAGGGCGGGGTGCCCCGAGTAATGTGTCCAGTATGTTCCTGGGCGCCCACACTTCCCCTGACGCCCCGTTGCCGGCTCCCACGGGCGACAGAGGCGAGTCGGTGGTCGCACGGATCACTGTTGCACGTTCTCCTGAAACAAAGAGGGTGAATAGTGTTAAATAAAAATTTACATTAGTTGGAAGAATCGTGTCAGCTAGATCAATCGAAATAATACGAGAATAGCTGATGGATGAGTCATGACAACAGACAACTTTTGTTAGAAAACATGAAAAAGTGTTTTGGATCTCCCATTTGTGTTTTTTTTTAAGTCTCTTCGTGTGGGACACCGAGTCGTCCAACGACCCTATGAACCTTGGTGTCAGAGTTTTTCAACCGCCTACTACCACTTTTTTAAGTTATAGTTTGAGACAGCGTCGCATTTGACAATAAGTTTGTTTGTTTGACAATAAGAGGACAATTAAATAATTTATTCCCTTTTTGCCACCAATAGATTCAAATATCATTCAAATTAAGTTGGACGGACAACGGTTACGCCATTTTTGATGTACTCCTTTACATAGTAAATAGTACTTGCATCAGATCATAGGATGCTATTAAACACAAAATGAGGCCAAATATTTTAGCTACCGACAAGATTTTTGGAATAATTCCGTTTTACGGCCCAGGTTTTATTAGCTCTGGACGCTACAATTGGCAATAAAACGAGCGCTTCCATACAATGTTACAGTCACTAACCGACTATGTTGCTCGAAGCGAGCAGGTGCCAGGATGTGTACACGAAAATTAGCGATCGTAAGGATACAACAGCGGCAGGTGATAGATATAGGGTTTATAAACTATGAAGATGATATCTTCACTACGTAAAATTATCATCTATGGTTACTTCAAATTGAAGAGTTAAAAAACTGTTTGAAGAAAGTAAGTTTGTAGCAAGTAGAAAAAAAGTCAATAAGGATAAGTTACTTAGGACCATGTCAGAGGCTTACAAGTAGTAGTAAGCGGTTGAAAAACACTGACACCAGGGTTATCGGGTCGTTCCCGGTCCCATACGTAAATAAGTATGCTTATATGAAATCCTAAAACTCCATAATTTGAATCTTAAAGTAGGCACAATAATGCAATAAGCCTCGTAAGAAAGAATTTGCAGAATAGGCAAAACACAAATAGATACAAGCACGTGTAAATCGAGGTCACTGACACAAGACATGGTAAGTAGGTAACTGTTACTATTAGGAATAGGAGTACCTGTGTCATGTAATAGTTTTTGTCATGAGATAAAATTAGATAAGGGAGGCGTACTGTATTTAAGGACAGACCGACTAAGCATTCAAAGTGCTATACTACTAAATCAGCCACAAACGTCCACTGCTGGACATGGGTCTCCACCTTTGCTATACAATGGGATGAAACCATAACGGGCTCGGAGCGAGAGCCCCGGTTCACAACCTACTCCTCCTGATCCTTATATTTTCTTGAGTTTTCACAACTATTACCTCCTAATCCTCATTACTAAGGGGCTTGATTCCCCATCAATTTTTTTTTCATTTATGATGCTTTTCGATCGCTGCCTGTTCTGGGCGTCTTGGAGCGTATGGTGCAACTTGGTGTGCAGTGTCATTTACAAGCAAACAAACTAAAACGTAGTGCGACCAGCACATGCTACCAGAGTAACATGCTAATGCAACGGAATGAAATCATAGTGCGTGCGAAGCGGAACTTATATTCAGATGCAATAGAATAAAAAAGTAGTACGAGTGGAGCAAGCATCTAGGATCATATGTAATGGAATGAAAAGGTAGTACAAGCGAAGTAAAACTCATATTCACATGCAATGGAAGAAAAGAGTATTGCAACTGTGCAAGTGTAACGGAAGTTAACGGAACTCATAATCACATGCAATGGAATAAGAAAGCAGTGCGAGCGAAACAAGCATCCTATGTAATTTTATAAAAAGGTAGCGCGAGCGTAGTAACATTCAGCGAAATAAAAACTTAGGTAGTGCGAGCGGAGCGAACATCTAGGATCCTATGTAATGGAATAAAAAGGTAGTGCGAGCGAAGCGAGAACCCAAAGTAACATGCAATGAAATAGAAAACATAGTGCGAGTCAAGCGGACACATAAAGTCGTATGCTACACAAGAAAAAGGTTCTGATAAGTAAATAATAAATAAATATCCTGGACACTTCACACAGCACCATCTAGTCCCAAACTAAGCAAAGCGTGTACCTACTATGGGAACTAGATAGCTGATATTAATACTTATATACGTTTTTTTTGTAAATAAATACATATTATACATAGAAACACCCAGACTTAACACAAATATCTGAAAATGACTTAACAAATATTTGTGTCTTGGGGGAAACCAACCCACAACCCTCGGCGTAGCAGGCAGGGGTGCTATCCGCAGTGAGTGTGTCTCTCACCGTCGCTGGCGTGGTTGTGCGCGCGGCACTCGAGCAGCGTGCGCAGCAGGGCGCGGTGCGCGGGCGACGCGGAGTGCGCGCGGACCAGCGCTGCAGCAGCAGGGAGCTATCCGCAGTGAGTGTGTCTCTCACCGTCGCTGGCGTGGTTGTGCGCGCGGCACTCGAGCAGCGTGCGCAGCAGGGCGCGGTGCGCGGGCGACGCGGAGTGCGCGCGGACCAGCGCTGCAGCAGCAGGGAGCTATCCGCAGTGAGTGTGTCTCTCACCGTCGCTGGCGTGGTTGTGCGCGCGGCACTCGAGCAGCGTGCGCAGCAGGGCGCGGTGCGCGGGCGACGCGGAGTGCGCGCGGACCAGCGCTGCAGCAGCAGGGTGCTATCCGCAGTGAGTGTGTCTCTCACCGTCGCTGGCGTGGTTGTGCGCGCGGCACTCGAGCAGCGTGCGCAGCAGGGCGCGGTGCGCGGGCGACGCGGAGTGCGCGCGGACCAGCGCTGCAGCAGCAGGGTGCTATCCGCAGTGAGTGTGTCTCTCACCGTCGCTGGCGTGGTTGTGCGCGCGGCACTCGAGCAGCGTGCGCAGCAGGGCGCGGTGCGCGGGCGACGCGGAGTGCGCGCGGACCAGCGCTGCAGCAGCAGGGTGCTATCCGCAGTGAGTGTGTCTCTCACCGTCGCTGGCGTGGTTGTGCGCGCGGCACTCGAGCAGCGTGCGCAGCAGGGCGCGGTGCGCGGGCGACGCGGAGTGCGCGCGGACCAGCGCCTCCAGCTCACTCCACACTTGCCGCCATTGCTCCTCGCGCCGACCGCTTGATTTGCCTCTGTAAGAAAATACGTACACACACGGACGTAAAAATACGGTTGCTATCGCCACGTCTATCAAATATTACATACATACACAAATCACGCCTATAATCCCTTGCGGGGTAGGCAGAGCGTATACGACCGCAAATAACGGATATTTACGCCACGTCTGAGGTTTGACATATATTTGAGGGTCATTCGGATAATTGTGTATCGCCATATTTATTTATTTATTAAACTTTATTGCACAGAAAGTACAAAGGGCCATAGTGACAGGTTGTCAGCCCATCGCCTAAAATTGCAATAAACTCTCTTGAGTCCCTTAGTCGCCTCTAACGACTCCCACGGGAAGAAATAGGGTGATGCTATTCTAAGCCAACATCACACGGCACTCACAAAATTTGAGGGAGTAAATATTGAAACAAATATTTGATATTAGTCAGGGGATACACAACCTAACTGCCTGCCCGGTAGCTAGGTCTGGTATACGGGTATGCGACCCCGGCTTCCCGAGCTACTACAATCTCAAACCTAGTCCTCCGAGGCAGTAGTATCCTTACACCTTGTTTTCCCTTCCACGTCATAACTTCCTTTCTTACTCCCTCTTCCTACCCAGTTCCTTTCTCCTTCCCTCTCCGCCAATCCAAGGTCTGCCGCGCCGATGGATGCATAGCTAGGGGCGTGCCTAGCTTAGCGTGCCGATTTGCCCTGGGACCAGGTGACCCCAGATTACGGCTTACCTTGTCCTGGCATGCGGGGCTCTGCCAGGATCGACATATTAATTCCCTTGCTACTCGTGGGAACGCTATGATTTCTTTATCTAACCCAAATCAAAATGGCGGCGATGTAGGAGTTCGCGACTCATCACGTCTCGTTTCTATCGGGAGCGGAACGCGGCCTACGGAAAGCCGCTTTGCTACGATGAATGTTAGAAGAGGAATGGTAGATAAAGTAGACGAGGTATGTCAGGTGATGGATGAAAGGCGTATAGATGTATTGTGTGTGAATGAAACTAAGCGGAAAGGATGTGAAACGACCAAACATGGACCCTACACAGCGTATTGGTCTGGTGTTTCCAGTACCAATCGTGCATGTAAGGGAGTCGGCTTATTTCTTTCCGCGCGAATGGCTGAATGTGTGACTGAGTTTGAATGTGTGAGCCCTCGACTCCTCTGGATTAGGCTAAAGGTTGGAATTACGCGAATCTTTGTCCTAGGTGTTTATGCGCCAACGGATTTGGGTACGGGTGGCTCCACAAAAGCTAAAAAGGAAAATGAGGAGTTCTGGGATAGTGTGAGAGAGGTTTTGAAAGGTTGTAAAACAAATGAAAGGATTATCATGCTAGGTGATTTTAATGGATGGGTTGGTATAAAGCGTGATGGGTATGATAAGGTTCTTGGAGCGTTTGGAGACGAACGAGTTAATGAGAATGGAAAGAGTTTGTTAGAGATTTGTTTGGAGTGGGGTCTTCTTGTGTCGAATACAATGTTTCAACACAAGAAGATTATATATATTCTTTATTGTGCATTAACAATACAATAGTTTTTGTCTTAAAAGTAGTTCACAAAGGTGAGCTTATCTCTATAAAGAGATCTCTTCCAGCCAACCTGTAAAAACTTAGTAAGAAATAAATACGTGCGGGGACAAGATTGCACACAAAGTTAAAGAAAAATACAATATGATAAATAATTATTTGATAAAAGTCAAATAAATACACATACCTAAACTAATAGAACTATAAATACAAATACAATATATAAATATAAATACATAGTATACAAATACAATACATACAAATACATACGTAAATATCAATGTAGTGAAAGGTAATGCTCTTTCAACCTTCTTTTGAAAGACGATAAAGAAGGACAGTCCTGGACTGCCTTAGGAAGATTGTTCCAAAGTTGTGTAGCTCGAAGATAGATTCACACTTATACAAGAGCAGAAGGTGTATCAAGGACCATTATAGATTTTGTGATTGTGGATATAAGATTGAAGAAGAAAGTTCTAGACACTCGTGCGTATCGCGGGGCCGGGATCGACACAGACCACTTCCTAGTGATATCACGAATAAGTGGTCTCTTTAAACGATGGCGACATAGAGTGCACGAAGCGACCAGTGTTCTGGAAAGAGTGAAAGTAGAAAATTTGCAAGAAAAAGAGGTAAGAAAGGAATATGTCAAAAGGTTAAAGGATGAATTTGATAAGATAGATGAGATGAATGACATTGAAGATGGTTGGAAGGTATTTAAGGAAGGAATCGTCAAAGTTGCTGTTGAAGTATGTGGAGTCACTAGACGGGCGAAAGGTAATAAACGAAAGACTGCATGGATGAGTAAAGATGTGCAAGAAGTTGTTCAGAAGAAGAAGAAAGCATGGTTAGATTTATTGGCTACTAAAGCTAACCAAAGATTGCAGAAAGCGACAGATCAGGATGTAGAGAAAGCACGAAAGGAGTATAAAAGTTTAAAGAATGTAGTAAAGAAGACAGTGAAACGAAAGAAAGAGGAAAATAAAGATGAGTTTGACAGGAGGCTATCAGAAAACTTTCGCAAGAACTTAAAGGTTTTCTGGAAATCTATAGGAACAACTCGAGGAAAAACAGCACAATCAGAGTTGAGTAGGATTCGGAGCCAGGATGGTAGTATAATAAAAGGTGAGGAATGTGTGTTGAAGAGATGGAAGGAATATTTTGAAAGCTTGTTTGAAAAAGAAGAAGTACAAGAGGTGAACATACATGAAGAAGATGACAGTGAAAACGAAAGCGAGATTGAAATGGATGAGATTATGAAAGCTCTGAAAAGTATGAAATCTGGTAAGGCTGCAGGGTATGATAGAGTATCGGTTGAGATGCTGAACTTTTTAACCTTTGTTGGCGAAGCGGTCGAGTGCCAAGTGATTGGTGCAAGGCTGTAATAGTGCCATTATACAAAGGAAAAGGGTCACAGCTAGACTGTAAAAATTACCGCGGTATAAGCCTTCTCAGTGTCGTCGGTAAACTGTATGCAAGGGTACTGATTGAAAGAGTTGTGAAAGAAACTGATGAGAAAGTCTGGGATGCTCAAGCGGGATTTCGAAAGGGGATGGGATGTACGGATCAGGTCTGTTCCTTGCGGTGCATAGCGGAAAAGTATTTGGCTAAGAACCAAAAAGTCTTTTGCACATTCGTGGATCTGGAAAAGGCCTATGATAGAGTTCTGAGGAATGAATTATGGTCGGCACTATCCGTGCATGGGGTGAGCAGCATCTTGGTACGAGCACTGAAATCCTTATATAAGGATTCCAGTGCTTGTGTCAGGATTAACGGGGCCTTCACTGAACTGTTTAACATCGAGAAAGGTGTTAGACAGGGATGTGTTGCGTCACCATGGCTGTTCAACCTATTCATGGATAGTTGTTTGACAGATTTGAAAGAGTGTGAAAATGGACTGAGAATGAATGGGTTACTCGTCAAATGTCTTCTCTATGCTGATGACCAAGTTATCCTTGCGTCGTCGGCTGAAGAGTTGCAGAAGATGGTAAACATTATGAATGAGGCTTTGAAAAAGAAAGGAATGAAAGTGAATGTAAGTAAGACGAAGTCAATGGTTTTTGAAAAAGAAGAAGGTATGACGGAGTGTAATATTATGATAGAAGAAGAGAGGGTGGAGCAAGTGAAAGAGTTTGTATATTTGGGATCGAAGTTTACATCAGATGGAAAGTGTGAAAGTGACATTGAAAGGAGGGTAAATGCCGGCAACATGGTGAATGGAGCGTTGCATACTTTTATGAACAGCCAGACAGTGTCTAATAAGGCACGTCTGGCTGTGCATAGAGGAGTGTTAGTTCCAACACTTATGTATGGGAGTGAAAGTTGGGTATGGCAGAAAAAGCATGAAAGTAGAATAAATGCGGTAGAAATGAGAGCGCTAAGAAGTATGATAGGAGTGAAATTGAGTGACAGGATAAGGAATAGCGTGATTAGAGAACGTTGCGGTATAAAAGATGACATAGTGACTGGTATAGAAAAAGGAATGCTGAGATGGTTTGGTCACATTGAGAGAATGAATGAAAGAAGATTAACGAAACAGGTGTATATGGCGAGTGTGGATGGGAACGTTGGAAGGGGAAGACCAAGACGCACGTACTTGGATCAGATCGGGGACGTTCTAGAGAAAGTTCAGGTCAAGAGTACCCTAAACCGACGAGCATGTATGAAAAGATTGATGCATGTTGAAGAAGCGAAAGAGGTGTGTCAGGATCGTAGCAAGTGGAAAGATGTAGTCTCTGCC
The DNA here is from genome assembly GCA_027580185.1 of Tuta absoluta. NCBI lineage: Eukaryota > Metazoa > Arthropoda > Insecta > Lepidoptera > Gelechiidae > Tuta > Tuta absoluta. The sequence goes on along the minus strand of JAQAHW010000016.1, from coordinate 11,669,978 downwards.
TACCCCTACGGGAAAGAGGCGTGATTATATGTATGTATGTATGTAATATTTGAGGGAGTAAATACGATCGTTGTTATTAGAAACTTGCTGTGTGATGCGCTGTGTGATGCCGGCTTAAAATAGCATCACCCCAAGACAACCCGTGGGTGTCGTGAAGAGACTGAGGGATAAATTCATCCCGGGAATGGGCAGCAGTGTTCCCTGTGAAAGCAATATCTTGCACTACTTTCTGTAAACCGCCAAGCGTGATAAGTATGGCAATACTCCTCGACAGGGGATGGCCCATGTCTAGCAGTGGAATATGTTATCTTGGCCATTTCGGGAAAAAATAAGTTATTTTTATTCGCAATGATGATTCTTCCGACCGATTTCGACCATGGCGACCACTTCCAATTTAAAGAAAACTTCAAGTCAGAAAGTCGCTGATGCGTTCGGAGATGGCTACAAACATGGTACAAGCAGTTAATGTAAGAAATAAATAAAGTTGCAGATAAGTAGTGGATTCTTTCTTCATTTGCGTAATACAAAAAGTTAATACAATGGGCTTTACCTTAGATTGGAGGGTAGTTGCGCGGCAGGAAACTCGTGCCGCGTCTCCATGCCCAACAGAGACAGCAGAACATTACGACACGCGTCCACCTCTTCGTCTGTTAGACTCTCTTGCACAACCAGTCGAGTTAACGGCTCCATTACCTGAGTACAATACAATAGTAAATTGCACTGTACACTGGAGATTAAAAAGAAATGCTGGCCGGCGAACCTTGAGTGGTTCAAAAAAGAAGTAAGGCCTTCAAAATAAGCCATATTTGACAGCTGTCATCCCCATACTAAAAGAGATGTCAACAAAGGAAAATGGGCTCTCATTTTTAACATTAGCACGAATCTGACAGCTGACAAATATGGCTTACTGTAGTAAAATTTAGCGCATACCGTTTTCAGTAGCAAATTGAATATACACCCACACATTCAACATTAACATCTAAAACAGTCCACTGCTGGACATGGGCGTCCCCCTATCGGGTATTGCCACACTTACCACGCTTAACCAGCGGATTGGCGAGCGCAGTGCAAGATGTTGCATTCACAGGGAATGCTGGTGCCTTATCCCTGAATGAATTTATCCCTTAGTCGCTTTTAACGACATCCGCGGGTAGAATTGGGATGATGCTATTCTAAGCCGGCATCACACGGCCATGCATTTCATAGTAATTTAATTATACTGACTACCGACTGATCGTCGCCGAATCGTGCCAGTCAATATCCACGTTATTCAAAATACGAACAGTGCATATGAAATTGTACTATTGACTGATAGCAAAATCTTAAGACAGGCTGGTGATTAGAAATATAACAAAAATATTTTTAGTTTCCAAAGTAACTCAAATCAGTCGGCAATTTTGTATGGGAGGTACAATTTCTTTTTTCGTATTTCAACCTATGTTCCCTGGGGAAAAGTTGTTCCTTATCACTAGCCAGATCTGAGTTTTCGCTATCAGTCACTAGTAAAATTTCATCGTATATTTTTAATTAAAAGCGCAACTTATCGATCCCAAGTTGAATTGAGCGTGGAGGATACAGTGAGTGGCGAGTAAGGGCTGCCGCAGACTAAACGTATGGTCTTGCGAGAAACACCAAGAGCACTCTTCATACACAACGCGAAAATGAACCGTACGTAATTGAAATAAATGTGGCATTAGCTAGAATGACAAACGCTGCCAATTGTCGCCGGGCGCCGCCGGCCGACTGAGAGACGTTTGGCGTTCCTTTTTTATTTCAATTACGATAGAGTTCCTTTTCGTATTTATAGTGAAAGCTGTCGCTCGCAAAACGGCTCTACTGTGCGGCGGCCCTAATTAGTGTACCTCATAAGATTCGCGCGCGCACGGGTGTTTGCTCCCTAGCCTCGTATAACAACCTTATGCTACGAAATACTTCCGTGGAAGTATCAACAAGAGTGAATGTTCACACACTGCTGTCATACTCTTCTCTCAGCAATACCAGTGAGCGAGATAGCAATACATTCCATTAGCGCGGTGCTGCTGTTCCTTAAGACTCTCGCACGAAAAGCCGACAATCGTGGAAGCACGGGAAGTGGCAGTGGTATGACGAGTAGCAGCGCCAGTAACCTGTTTACATGCTCGCGCTGCCCGCTTTCCTTACCATTTCCCTGCCCTATATAGTGTGAACGTGCTATTAGATAACTTACCGATCCCAAGTTGAATATGAGTGTGGAGGATATAGTGAGCTACCAGTAAGTCGTGTGCCGTACTAGTTTGGCGCGCGCTCGGGCGGTGGCCCTCGGGCCTTATTAAGGATAAATTATACTTAGAGATAACTTACCGATCCTAAGTTGAATATTAGCGTGGAGAATATGGTGAGTGACCAATAAGTTGTATCCCCCACAAGCATAGCGCGCGCTCGGGCGTAGGCCTTCGAGCTTATAAAGGGTAAAACATAATCGAAGATAACTTTTTTACTGGCCCGATGGCCCGCTACGACAAGGGTCGTGGATTCTTACCCCACAGGACACAAGTATTTGTAAAGTCGATTTTCCAATATTTCTGTTCAGTATGAGTGTGTGTGAATATAAAAAAAGGATATAAATCTTAAAATCAGTTGTCTAGTTCCTATAATACAAACGTTGCTTAGTTTGTGGCTAGATGGCGTTGTGTGTCTAGTCCAGGCATATATATTATTTATTTTTATATTACTTACCGATCCCAAGTTGATTATGAGTGTGGAGGATATAGTGAGCGGCCAGTAAGTCGTGTGCCGAACTAGTTTGGCTCGGGCTCGGGCGTTGGCCTCCGGGTCTTATCTTTATAAGTTACCCTTTCGTAAAACATACTCTTCTTTCTTTTTTTGTGTGGGACACCGAGTCGTTCAACGACCCGATGAACCCTGGTAAAACATACTTAGAGATAACTTACCGATCCCAAGTTGAATATGAGTGTGGAGGATAAGTGAGCGGCCAGTAAGTCGTGTGCCGTACTAGTTTGGCTCGGGCTCGGGCGTTGGCCCCCGGGTCTTATCTTTATAAGTTACCCTTTCGTAAAACATACTCTTCTTTCTTTTTTTGTGTGGGACACCGAGTCGTTCAACGACCCGATGAACCCTGGTAAAACATACTTAGAGATAACTTACCGATCCCAAGTTGAATATGAGTGTGGAGGATATAGTGAGCGGCCAGTAAGTCGTGTGCCGAACTAGTTTGGCTCGGGCTCGGGAGTTGGCCCCCGGACCTCGTAGAGGGTGCAGTTTGTTCTGTTGCATTAGTGCACCGAATTCCTTTATTCTGTAATGAACAGTATACAATAAATAAAGATAATAATCTTTATCATTATTATCATCTCACTGTCCTTATCAAAATTAATTTGGTAAGTCTCAATTTCATGTTACCGGCTACAGAACTATGACTAAAGCTATAGAGCCCAGACTAAAATAACAACAGAATAATGTAATTTCACCTTATTTTTCCATATTGCTTTTTCAATATGCTGAAAAAGGAAACATTTAACTTGCTTTTGGAGTATACTTTTTTATTTTCGAAATCTTGTGTCACAAGATAACTCTTAGATGTATCTTCTTACATACATACATACATAAATCACGCCTATATCCCTTACGGGGTAGGCAAAGCGTTAACGGCCGTAAAACGGATATTAACACCACGTCTGACAAAAGCTTGAGGGTCAATCAGATGACTGTGTATCACTATAGTGACAGGTTGTCAGCCCATCGCCTAAAATTGCAATACACATCTTCTTTAAATTTAAGATTCAAACTCTTGTCGATGGAGTAACCTCCTGATACGACACGACATGGACTTTTTCCTTTATCTGGGTAAAGTAGGTGCGTCTAGGTCTATCTCTGCCTCTCTTTCCTTGTACTTTACCTTTAATAATGTTCTTTATGCAGTTGTCGTGTCGTAGCAAGTGGCCAATCATCTTCCCTCTTCTATTTTCTATGGTCTTCAGGAGACAACGTTAGATGTATCTATGGTATTGCAATAAAGTGTTGTATTGAATTACCGTAATTGTATGCCGTGTGATGCCGGCTTAGAATAGCATCACCCCATTTCTTTCCTGTGGGTGTCGTAAAAGGCGACGAAGGGACTCGAGGGTGTGTATTGCAATTTTAGGCGATGGGCTGACAACCTGTCACTATGGCGATACACAATTTACCGAATGACCCTCAAATGACTGTCAGATGTGGCATTAACGGCCGCAAAAAAAACTCTGCCCATCGCCTAAAATTGCAATACACACCCTCGAGTCCCTTCGTCGCCTTTTCGTCGTCGTTTTTTTTTTGCGGCCGTTTACACTCTGCCTACCCCGCAAGGGACAAAGGCGTGATATATGTATGTATTGAATTACCTGTAATCGGTGACCCTGCCCCCGGCGCCCTCAGACAGCGCCGGAGGGTCGTCGTAGGGCGTGCGCCCTCCGAGTGCCCCGATCCACAGCTCCCCGCCCTGCGCCGCCAGCACGTGAGACGCCGATCTGCCGCCGCCTTTTCTGCAGATCAAGTAAACAAATACTTTTGATAGTGATATGGAGTGGACCGCTAGCCAAAAGCAACTCACTCAGGCATTAACATACATTATAAGCCAGAACAGTCAACTGGTTGACATGGGCCTGTGGGCAATTCACAGGGAGTGCTGCCCATTCCCGAATGAATTTAACCCTCAGTAGCTTTTTCAGCAACTACGGGTAGTATAAGTTATTAGGGTGATGGTGTTCTAAGCCGGCAGTAAGGCATGCTTGCGCATAAATGCGTACTGAGTTTGTATAGCACCTCCACTTTTTAAGCGCAAGTTCTGCTGCAAGCAAGCAAGTAAGGCATGCTTGCGCATAAATGCGTACTGAGTTTGTATAGCACCTCCACTTTTTAAGCGCAAGTTCTGCTGCAAGCAAGCTGCAAATTTATTTTTCCGTTAAGCTCGCGCGCGCAGCCCACCCCGTTCGACGCAGCGTTGGTGCTAAAGTGAAATGACATGCTCGCTTCAGAACAAGTATACTAACTAGTACTGTCTGGTACTGGTACTGTGTGTCTGGTACTAACCTGGGCACTTCAAGGGTGACACTCCGTCCGTTGAGCAGGAAGTTGACGAGGCAGGCGGACGGCCTCGAGGCCACGTCGGCCGGCGTCACGCGCCACAAGGGCCCGCTGCAGCCCCCCGCCCCGCCCTCCGCCCCGCGCGGCGTCCACCACCGTAATACTACCTACGAACATTTTGTCTTGTGTTACGACTGGTGCATAACTGGCGAATTCTATTCGTCATTTCATATTTCCAACATTCGTTTGTATCAAACTAGAATTTGAATACCTTTAGATTTAATTTAAAATTCGTTATTTAAAACTACACCAACAGTTTTTCAACGGACTTTGCTGATCGAAATTTTGTGTTTTGAAGGTTGTGGTACATTATCAAGTTTAGTTGCACATAAATATCAAAATAACGGACATAGTCTAGAAGTGTAGCAAACTGAAGTGGCAGTAGGCTGGGCACATCTGTCGTAGGACCAACGGACGGTGGCGTAAGCGGGTTCTCGAATGGACGCCACGACTCGGCAAGCGTAGCGTTGGTCTGGCGACCGATGACTTAAAAAAGGCGGCTAGTAGCGACTGGATGGTGAAAACGAGAGATCGTGCACTATGGTGTACCCTGGGGGAGGCCTACGACCAGCAGTGGGCTGCAATAGGCTGACGTATGTACAGTCGGTTGTAGCACATAAGGTACCAGGGGTACTCCAAAAGAACTAAATTATTTTTGTCCCCAGCAATATTTTTTTCTTGACATGTATATGTATAAGTAGAAAATGACTTATTTTATGAGAATCAGTTTACATTTTAATTATGTATTCACTGGGAATACAAATAATTCAGTTCTTTTGGAGTACCCCTGGTACCTTATGTGCTATAACCGACCGTACATATGATTAACGACATACATTGCTGATTGAAATTTTGTGACAAAGGTCATTCAAAGATTTACAAAGTGTTTCGAGAGCTGTATTACATTATCAAGTTTAGTAGGACAGTTTCACTTACCGACTCCAATGCCTCAGCAGCAGTCTGTATGGCTCTCAAACCAGCGTGAGCTTCAGCGGAATGTATGATCTCTACGTCGTAGTTGGCACTGGAACTGGCGTTTTGTTCTTCCTGTAAACACACAATACCAAGATAAATGTAACAAACGATTTTCATACATACATACGCATATCATGCCTTTACCCCTTGCGGGGGTAGGCAGAGCGTACACGCCCGTAAAAAGTCTGACAAATATTGTAATTGGTAATACACATGGAACCCTCGAGTTTCTTAGTCACTTCTTACGACACCCGCGGGAAAGAAATGGGATGATGTTATTCTGAGCTGGCATCACACGGCAATCGGAATGGTTTTCACGGAGGGAAAAAAAACCTTTGCCCTGCAATAAGACAACACGGGCTTTTAGTCATTATGGCAAAATAAGCTGTATGCGCGATAAACTGATTTTAACTTTGCGGTCATACATAATAACTCGATATACTGAAACGGGGTTCTCACCGCGATACTTATTTTTGTTGAATTTTCCGATATTTCGAGCTAGTTGCATGGAATAATAAGTATCGGGGTAAGAACCCAGTTTCAGTATTTCGTTTTTCTACACTAGAGTCTCGGACTGTGAAAAATAAGATATTATATTGCTTTCATTGGAAACGCTGATGCCCATTTCCTGGATGAATTTATCTCTTAGTCGCTTTTTACGACACCTACTAGTAGAATTGGGGTGATGCTGTTGTGAGCCGGCAGCCTGACTTACATGCGAAGTTGGTGTAGCACAGTGTAGCACCTTCCACTTTTTAAAGTGGAACAGTAGTATTGCCTGAAATAAGCTGCATTACTGACAGCAAAAGTTGGTAGTCATGAAAGCAGCCTTTAGTAGTACGTTATTTTAGTAATAGACATTAAGATCTTCCTCCAAAAATAATTCTTCTTTGCACTAAAGTCAGAAAAGTATTACCTTCATGGGTATTCCAGTCACAGTTGTGACAGCGAGTCTGTAGTGCGGTAGAACCAATCGACCGAGCAGGTTGGCTAGATTACTCGCACGGGATACTATCACCTCCACGGACATCATACCACCGCCTTTCTGATGAGACATACATACTAATTGAAAGATACGTAAAAAAAAACTTTTACTGTCATTAATAATATGTAAAAACCTTCCTCTTAAATCACTCTATCTAGAGGTAGAAAGAAACCGCATCGAAATCCGTTGCGTACTTTCAAAGATCTAAGCATACACGGGGAGATTTCATTTTATACTACTCAGTGATGGGATCTAAATAATAGTGATACTTACATCAAAAGGTGCTCGATTGGTGACTTGAGTCTCGGCTTTTTCTGGTGTTACATTTATGATCAAAAGATGGCAGTGGTGAATATGCAACAATCTGTAATTTTCAAGGATTTTACATGATATATAGGTTACTATATCCAAAGTAATTGGTTCTTTTGTTTTTCACTAGACATTGGCAGGAATATCCCCTATTTAAAGGGTTGATTATATCCATAAAAAAAATCACTACATCTAATCTCATCTAAGGTTATTGGCCACAGGCGATTGTATAAGACCAAGTCCAAGACCAAGTACCAAAAGGTTTTTAAAATTAAAGGTATATAAATAAACAGAGGCAAGTTAGGACACACACCACTCCATTTTACGCATGGGTCTTGTAAAAGGCGTCTTATGGATGAATCCCGGAAATGGGCAGCAGCACTCCCTGTGAATACAACACCTTTCGCTGCGTTTGCCAAATTGCCTGCCATGCATGGTGAGTAAGGCAAATAGGTGACCCATGTCCAGCAGTTGACTGTAGTGGCTGTTCAAGTTACGCCATAAAGATTTCATAATGAAACATGATTGGGTATTCGCAAAACAAAGTTTAATAACTAATACTAATACTCTAAAAAGATAACTTACTCTGGTGTAGTAGTTTCTCCGCCACTGGCAGAAGGCTGTGACATGGCAGCCTTTTTGTTCTGATTTACTAAAGTGTTTAGAGCGATTTCAGCCAAGCTTTTTATTGAGTTGTCATCCCTTGCACTGGTTATGCAGATAATGCGACCACTGTAAATAAGAAAGTAATGTGATTGTTTGGATCTTGGATCCTTTCATCATGTAGACAAATTATTATTTCTGTTGTTTCAGAAAAAAGCAATCTTTGGCAGTTAAGTATGATTATATGATAAAATAAAGAATTACAAACAAGGCAATAGAAATATACAGGCAGGTCATACAGGGGCTAATTGCTTGCCTGCAAGTAATTATGACAATATTAATTTATGTAACTGTTATTTTAAATAAAAAATAATTATATTTAATCATTAAAACTGTTTTAAGAAAGTTCTTGTAAGAAATACAAGCAATTAATGACAAGACCTAGTTTTTTTTTTACTTTTTTTTGTGTTATTTTGTCAAAACTAAAGTTCTTTAAAATGTTTATACCGGTTTTGAAAATGTCTCTCAGAAGGAGGCCGGGAGGCTTGTGCCGTTGAAGGCTCTGACAAGGACTCTATGGCTGCCACCAGGCCAACCACATCACCTCCTGCTCCTCTTCTCACTGGGCCTACTAGGCACAGCCCGTTGAGTATCTGTCATAGGGATAAATTTGAATCATATAAGAATTTGGAATAATGATGGTGGTGTTGGCTTTGAAAAGCTTCACCTGTTTTCTACCTCTGAATGATGTAAAAGGAAATTAATTAATGAATACAGGGAATGGGTAGCAGTATTCCAGGTGAATGCAACCAACACCTTATACTGCGCTCGCCAATCCACCTGCCAATCATGGTGAGTACAGCAAATCCTGCCGATTGAGGGAGGCCTGTTGTGGCTGTCAAAGAAGAAGTGGAAAAATAATAAAAAACAAAGGCTCTAAATTAGACTTACATGAGTCAAATTCTGTTGCGTAGCAGCCCAAGTATTTAACAAATGAGCACTGGAGTCACTGATCACAAATCTCACCTGAAAGAATGCAAATTTTACACATAGAATAGCTATGAGTCAAACCTGGCTTTATTATTTTGTTAAGTGAATCAAAGGTTTGCATAGCCTGCCAGCTGCTGAGCTAAGCTACAAAATTAAAAGCAGGGTTAACTGACTAGGTTATGTTCATTGTTTGTACCAAAACTTGTGCTTACCAATTTGCCTTCTGGAAATAAGTCCCAGACTATACGACAGTACTCTACTGCCGCTTCTACACTGCATGTCCACAGGGATTTACAAACTGGGGGCAGAGGAACGTAGCCAGGGCCCCGGCTTTTGGAAACATCGAAATCTATAGGATTGTCTGACGATATCCCGAAGTAAGGCGTGTGGTCGAGCACAAAAATCGTTTTATGGTTAACGGGGAACATTATCGACATCTTACTTCTAATATAGAAACTAAATTAAATGGAAGAACATTTGAAATAATGATCTGAATCAAAACAAACAGGACTCCCAACCCCAAGCACTTTAATAGCAGCTGTCAAATTTAGGTATTTTTTATAGAGCATGATCATAATAATATTAACGTTATTTACCACAAATAACAGTTATTTCTGTGAACCCTAGTACTGGATGCGCAAGTAGTGTGAACTTTAAATAACTTATTTCAGTTTTGGTGCTGCTAGAGCACAATATAAAAAATACCAAAACTAATTAAATACAACGTCAAAATAAAATAAAACATTTATGTTTGCACAAAAATAAAAGAAATCTATCACAAACTTAAAGAGTTTCTTAAATTTATGGATTCTGAAGTTACGAAACGCGCAATGATCATTTTAAATATTAGAGCACAAGTATCGGTAAATTTAACCAAACTGACAGTAAAAATTGGCATATAGCAACATTTAAACCATAAACAAAATATGTTTTTTTTTGTAGTGATGTACTAAAGACAAAATTGACAATTATCGATATTTTTGTGATGGCGGTGGCACGGCCGGATTATAGTGAGCGCCTCAGCCGCCGCGGTGCTAAAGCAGCTAGGTTGTTTGTCGCGTAATTATAAGGCTATTTTTGTAACGAACTATACTGCGTATCATACATTTATTCACTCACTTCATTTACATACTTCATCGCGCACAAGTCTTAGTAATCTAGCGAGAAACATCCTAGCCGCTACCGCACCGCAGTGGCCGGGCCGCTGACTATAATCGGGCCCTAAGATTCCGAGCGCATGAGCGATTTCTTTGTCGCGCTATTGTTCTGTGATCGCGACCGATAACTAACGAGGATGTAATCTTACTTTCTCACAAGTGGTAGATAGTGCTTTATACTGCACCTACGAGAATAAATCAAGAAAAATCAGTTTGATACACTACAAATTAACGCCGCAAAATTTCAAAGTTAAAGGTGGCCATATACGTGGCTATTTCGCTATCGTATGATATTGATCGATATAGCTCAATACTGCGCTTTACAACTAAGTGGACGCACTCAATCAACAGCGCAAATGATGCGTGCGTCTCCCGTGACGCAACGCACACGCTACGCAAACCAAATCTCCGTTGCGTGCGTGCATCTACGCATACTGCATTCGGTTTGCATTAGCTCTCACGACGATCACTCGTCACTGCAGGCAGAGGTCACTTTCTTTGAATTCGCAGTTTGTTTCTGAGTTTTAAGTTTTTACACTCGCGGCTAGTGTTAAGGCTGGAAATGTAATATATTTTGTAAAGAATTTGTAACATGAATGTTTTGTTGAAATCATATATTTTTCATACCTAATAACTTTGTTGGTATGTACCATAAATTAGGCTAGCCTTTGAGCGGCTGTTTTTTCCCTGAGATTTTTATCAGCCTTCTATTTTGTGCGAATACTTGTGATTAAATGTGTTACAGTATTCTAAGAAAAATAGCGCGATTCAAAAAGGCTGTGGGAACACTTTGTCTAGCGAGCGCGCGTTATCGTCAAAGGTTAGCGATATCGAGCGCTCGTCTGTGAAACCTGGCGATATGTATGAAAAGAAATATCTAGCGTACGTATACGGGTACCTTTATTCGCGCATAACACTCTTTTTTTAAATTGTCTCGTACAAAAAAAAACGCAAAAATTCCTTTCAGTCAAGTTTTTTCATCTGTCTGCTAAAACATTAGAGACACGTTCCGTTCTACTACAGTTTTAATTGTTTTATTCTCAAGGGGAGAAAGTGATTTGTATGGAATATTTCTTCCCGCTGCTGATTTGAAAGGTGAACAATGACTCGTCTGCTATTTTTGAAAAAGCTGTAAGGCACTTTCGGAGAAATTTGAATAATTACACCGCAGGTAGAAAATGCATCTTTGGCTTGCGAAAGTACTGTACCTACTGATAGTACTAATAGCGAAAGTCACAGGTATAAATACCTTTCTTTTACAATTGGCTTTTACGACAATAGTTTTGGATTGACCTATTGCAGATGGACCACTTATAAGCACAGACCACGCACACTTTGATAGACATTGGTTTACATCTGATTATATACAGGATATAAGGAAAAGTCCTGCGTTCCTTTCAAGGAATGAACCAGCCCGTGAAACTGAAATTTTTTCTCCAAGAAACAAATCGAAATATAAAAAAAAATATTAGACCTCACATACAACCAGACTTGGTCGGCTACTACATTTTGTATGGGAGGAATAATTATTTTTTTCATATTTCAACCAAATTTTCTTGGGGAAAGTTTTTTAGTTTCAAGGGCTGGTTCATTCCTTGAAAGGAACGTAGTACTTGTCCTTACACCCGTATATATGTTTCACCGCTTTATCTTTTACTATGTGTTACACAATGGAGCGGCATTGACTTAATTTATGCACTACTAAAAAGTAGGTAGTTTTAGTCTAGTCATTGTTGTGGTGCGTTTGCTGATCATGGCTGAATTTGGCGAAATCGAAAAAATTTTAAACCTTTGATGGGCACATTTTTGATATCATGAAACCGCAAAAAACAAACTGGTCGGCAACTAAGCGTAGCCCGCATGCTTGCAGTTCTACAGTACAATGGCCAATCTGCAGAAGTGGCCTAAGTGATCCATGGCCGCAGCTCATCGTGGCCGGTAATTGCTTGTAGCTTTGCAAGCAGAATTGGCCGCAGACTTTACCGGCGGGCAGGCAACCATGGCCCGCGTATGCTTGCAGTTCTACGAGCAGAAATTGTACCAGACCACCCGGTGGCCAGCATTTGCCTATCGTTCTGCGAGCATAAACGGCCGCAGACCTAGCTGGCCCCAAGGGCGCGAATGGTGTAAAATTAAACAAAAATTCATGAAATTAAGATACGAATATTACCTACAGATAAAATAATAACAAAAAAGTAAGCTAAGGGACTCGAGGGTTAGATGTGTATTGCAATTTTAGGCGATGGGCTGACAACTTGTCACTATAGTGATACACGGTTATCTGATTGACCCTCAAACTTTTGTCAGACGTGGTGTTAATATCCATTTTACGGCCGTTAACGCTCTGCCTACCCCGAAAGGGATATAGGCGTGATTTATGTATGTATGTATGTAAAGTGGAACGAACGAAACATGGCGCCAAGTAAACATGTATAAATTATTTCACATTCATCTAAAATATTTTATCTTCGTGATATAGTCTTAAATTATAGTGCTTGTGACCGTGTATATTATGAACAATATCTGTGAACATTAGTTATAATACACCTTTCGTAGAAAGTGAGTTTTTGAGCAAACTTAGAGACACCGCCGCGCCGCTGAAAACTTTTTACCACCAAGAAATACATTCTGTGTTCCTGCCAGTTCTTATGATAATCTTACATCCTGGCTATAGTGTCTCCACGGTCTTTTCACACCTTTATGAACTATTTACAAAAATGATCCACTATTTTAATACACTTTTTCGATACAAAAACCAAAACCCCAAATTCGAACCAATTTGTAAACAAACATAAACCTAACGAACTTTTCAAATAAACTTTCAGTGATTTTTATATGAACAATACCGATTGTATGTGATTTTCAAATTATGATATGAATTTAAAAAATCTTAAAACATTGGTTTTGCCAAGTTATAACAAGAGAATAACTATTTTCTGTAAATAAATAATTCAAACCTGCGAGCTGTAGCGACGAGTGTGATGAGTGCTGCCACCTGACGTATAAAATATTACAAACTAATAAACGTTGAATACGCTAGATGGCGCTAAAACCAATAAACAGAAGAGAAATCCATTTACGGTCCGGTAGATGTCGATAGGAGTCCTAAAACGAAGCAACCACTAACCAACGTGTCATCCAATCTCCAGAAGAATGGGAGCCGCATGTGACAAATAGCAGGCTCACCGCGACGAAATTCTACCAAACCACCTCACCAATCGTTATGTTTTAATTTCTCCCCGATAGTTTTATTTTGTTTAATTGTATTCTTGTTATTTATTTTTATCTATATTTTTGTTAATAATTGTAGGCGAGAAAATGTCACAACCCAATCTTCCCTCCCCAAGTGATAGTCAACCTATCATAAATCCGTCCCAGGGTACTGCGTTTAAATGTGAGTCATGTACAATTTTACCGCGCTACTTTCCAACGAAGAGGGGGCTCAATTCACACATAACCAAAAAACATAAGCCTAAAGTATTCAGATCTACTACGCCTAGCTCATCTGTCAATCCCCCGGTAGTTATTCCACCAGCTCTCCTAGCGCAAAAGGATGGGCCATCGCCTCTTACCAATTATATACCATTTTGTAACCAGCTAAGTGAGTGGAAAAATAACGTACCTGTCATCAAACGGATTCCCAGGGGGGCTCGCCTCAGCGTGGCTTCTGCACTGAAATACAGTATTGATAAGGTGGTTTCATCTAACTCTACTGCCAGCTGGGAAGAGTTACTCAGTTTTCCCTTTCGTATATTGCACGTTAACAAGAATGTCAATACTAAATTAAGCCTTACCCAAAAAGTCAAAAATAATTGCTCCCAATCACAACCATCAAATCTGCCAGGACTACCTTTCGACTCCCAGCCGCGAAGAACCTGTAACATTTTCAAGAAAGTCGAGGAGAAGGTCGGGGATGGAGATTTGAAGGGAGCTTGCCAACTTCTGTTCTCCAGCGATATGATCGCTCCGAACAATGAAGAAACTGTTAGCTCTCTGCGGTCTAAACATCCAGCACCATCTTCTTCTACCCAGATAACTGATTTTAACCAGATAAGCAGCACGCTGCCCCGTGTGACGCCGGAAGACATTATCGCAGCCATCGCCTCTTTTAAGAATGGTTCTTGTGGCGGCATGGATGGGCTTTCCCCCCAACACCTTAAAGACCTCGTCTGCCAATCTGCGGGAGATTCTGGTAGAGCTTTAGCTGCAAGTCTAGCGTCTCTTGCAGACCTAATGTTATCAGGTACCGTTAACCAAGAGATAATTGAAAATCTATACGGTGCTAACCTGTGCGCTTTAAAAAAGAAAGATGGCGGCATTAGGCCAATCGCTATAGGGACCACTTTTAGGCGCTTGGTTTCCAAGATGTGTTGCAAATACACTATGCAGACTCTAGCGGAAAAGTTTCAGCCAACTCAAGTAGGTTTTGGTTCTAGGGGAGGCTGTGAAGCGGCAGTGCATGCAACGCGCACTTTCTTGGAACAGGTTGATGGATGCGTGCTGCTCAAAGTTGACGTTAAAAATGCTTTCAATTCTATTGATCGGGCAACATTATTGGCCCAAGCAAAGGAACATATACCAGCTATATATCCCTATCTCTGGCAATGCTATAGTGCACCATCAAATCTAGTGTACAAAGAACACCTACTACACTCTTCTGTCGGGTGTCAGCAGGGAGACCCACTAGGCCCAGCAATTTTCAGCTTAGGCATTCATCCCATTATTACCTCTTTAAAATCTAAATTTAATGTTTGGTATTTGGATGATGGTACCCTCGGCGGTCAGCCGGATACGGTTTTAGAAGACCTGCAAACCCTGATTCACAGCTTTGCTCAGATTGGCCTAGAATTAAATTTCAGCAAGTGCGAGCTCTTTATCCAACCATCGACACCTGCAGATTCCCGCAATGACATTGTAACCAAATTCAATAACGTTGCCCCGAACATCCAAGTTACTTCCAAGGCCTCTCTACGTCTACTCGGCGCCCCGATTCTAGATGAGGCCATCCCGTGTTTCATCGATGAACAATTAGAAAAATTCAAAACAAACTTTGACCGTTTACTGGAAATAAATCCCCACATGGCAATCACATTAATTAAATTCTGCCTGTTTGTGCCTCAATTCACATACGTGTTGAGATGTTGCCATCTATGGAAATTTAAAAATTTGTTGTTAGCGATGGACGACCCGATATCTGAGCTCCTTACCAAAATATTGAACTGCCGACTTACAACGGAAGCTTGGACCCAGGCTTCGCTCCCGGTCCGCTTTGGAGGCATAGGTATACGCAAGGTATCTTCAGTGTCGCTCCCCGCCTTCCTCGCTTCTGCCAGTGGGTGTCATAAACTCTTCGAAAAAATGGCCGCTCCGTCGTTAGGTCCTACACAGGTGGCTCATCTTTCAGAAGCCGTGAATGAATGGAAGATCGTTACTTCCTGTGAGTTACCTACATCTTTATACTCACAGAGACAGTGGGACGAACCGATCTGCAAAAGGGTACAGTCGGATCTTTTAAATTTGTTTCCCAACATACCTGACCGCGCTCGCCTTCTAGCGGCTTTCGAAAGAGAGTCGGGCCTATGGCTCAATGCCCTACCATCACCCAATATTGGAACACTTTTGGACAACACCACTCTGTCTCTAGTTATTGGCCTCCGTTTGGGTCTCCGGACCAACCAGCCTCACGACTGCGATTGCGGTGCCAGGGTGAATGAGCTCGGTCACCATGGCTTATCCTGTCGCAAAAGTGCTGGCCGCATCTCCCGTCACGCCGCCCTGAATGATGTCATCCGTCGGGCTCTTGTCTCAGCGAACGTTCCGGCAAAGTTGGAACCATACGGTATCGTTCGTGCTGACGGCAAGAGACCCGATGGTGTGACACTCATTCCATGGCAGCGTGGGCGATGCCTAGTTTGGGATGTCACATGTGTGGACACGTTGGCCCCATCTCATGCACAGGCAACCAGCACCCGAGCGGGCACAGCAGCGGCAATTGCCGAGGTACAAAAAGTTCGTAAATACGATCAAATATCGGACACCTACATTTTCTCGCCTATTGGCTTTGAGACCCTGGGTACTTGGGGCCCTGAAGCCAAAAAGATAATTGCTGAGCTCTCCATGCGCCTCCACAAGGCATCCGGAGACCGCAGAGCTGGCAGCTTCCTTGCCCAGCGTATTAGCTTGGCTATACAAAGGGGGAATGCTGCCAGCATGCTGGGAACTATGTCTAGTGGGGACGCATTGGGAGGCTTATTTTAATTTTTAGGTTTTCTTGTTTTGTAAATATTATAAATATTCAGATGTTTGTTATATATCTAATATTTAATAAAAATGCTTAAAAATGTAAAGTAAGCTTAGTCAACAATAGTATAGTCAGACTGAGTCCTTTTCGCGGTTCTCGTTGCGCTTATTTCAGCGCATTAAGATTTCGCAAACAATGAATAAGGTATAAGGGTCCAAAAAACATGTGCCAGCAAGGCAACACAAGAAAGAAAACATTCACTACCCGCTCTGCGTGACATAGGGTATAAATTTACATATATCTCATGGGTACTACGGTACCCAATGACATAAAAATGTACTAGAACGCTTATTTTATATAGCCTTAGTTGCGAAACCTCCAGATGTTTGACGCAATCTATTGGCGTAAAAAGCGTAACTTAGTTTTGCAATGATCGTCACATTTGCGTATCGATATGTTTAAAAATATTCGGTAGATGGACATCACTATGGTGAATGTGAGCAAATGATAAAATGGTGCATTCGTCGATCAAACCGGGCCACACATCCGAAGCTAGAAATTAAATTATCATCCACCATTTTGTTTATTTTCGCGAAAATAACTGTCTACCCGGTTACGTTAGTGATTTTTTATACAACGCCAAAGCACAACGTGATCACGTACTCTGGCAATGATAAAAAGATTAGGAATGTGCTATTAGCGTACCTATCTTCTATCGGCCCTTGTGTTGAAATTCGCAGACATCGGCCGTGCCGCTAGTAAACACTCTTCGAAAATTAACATCTTATCCTCCAAGAAATCAAAAATCCCGGGCCCGCAGGGCGACCGTGTCGATGAAAAAGGCTCGTTGAAGTTCGTTCAACGAATTTTCAGCAGGTCCAAAGGGACCGATCCCGTGGCGCTAAAGGTAGGTGCAGTGCAGTCATCATGCGTTTTCGTATTGTGGGTTTGTGATGTGTGCCATTTGGATTTGAATGGGAGTGTTTGTGCAGGAAATTTCGAAGAGTTGTGGGCGAGAGTCCCCCGTGGCGCGCCCGGCTACGATGAACCACACGCCTGCTCCGGACAGGCAGCAGCAGGACTCCAATGTGAACCAGGTCGAGGAGATGGAGACCCAAGACGGTTGGTTGCTTTACGAACTATTTACTTTCATAACATTTTTCTTATTGTCATTGTCATTCAAACAAAAACTTGTAAATTAATCTAATCTGGTTTTGATTCTAATACTTTGTAGCATTTCTGCTGACTCCACTGTCTGATAAGATGTTAGTAAGTATTCTGATATAACTTAGTAGCCATATTCTAATGTTCCTCACACCTAACCTCAATTTTTCATTTATTATTTTATTGTCAACATTTCAACTTTTATTATTTAGATAGATTGTTTTGTCATGTAGATTATGTTGTAATAACCTTGATCAATGATAATTGTTTAAATAAAAGTAGGAGAGAGCTAACATTTCCTCTTTGTTCTAAAAGTGCAAGTCGTTGTTGAATTCTAAATTTAGATTGCATTGTTACTTAAATACATACCTTTACCTTTATAGGGTGGTATAGGACAGGTGTATGGTAAAGAAAAAGTAGATGAATATTTTTTGATATGCTTTGTTTACTAATAAAATGATAACAAATACAAACATGTAGGTTATACAATGTCATTTAGGTCTACAGTTGTGTGGGACACTGAGTCGACAAACAATATGATGAACCCTGGTGTCATAGTTTAGGTATATAAAGGTGTCATAGTTTTGGTATATTGAGATTTATTTGTACATAAAAACTTTAAAGAACCCCGCACAAAATGTTTGAAGAAAGCCGTTCGGTCAATTTGGCTGAAAATTTCAGGAAATATAGCTTGTCGTTTGTTTATCAGAAGTTTAAAGTTACAACATGAAATAATGACTAGGTTTGGAGATATAGCTTTTTCAATATGGTTATTACTTTTATCTATCGGCGCTAAACAGAAGCAGTTATCTATATACACTTGGTAATTAAAAAGCTTGTTATGAATAAATACTTATTATTTTCAATAATCCTGTTTTGTTTCTCATGTGTCAGTGTCAAAAAAGTTTTTTATGTGAAGGTATATAGTTTGTCATAACCTAATAGACACATTGCCCTGTAGTTTTGAATACTTGCTCATTGAATATTGCTAAAATGGCTTTTCGAAACAGAACTCCCTGTTATGTGTGTCAAAGTGCATTAGTGCCACGAGCAATGGTAAGATTGCTCAGAGGGGATAATATTCTTTTTGGTGAACTAGCGATTGAACGGCGGTATGAAGAAGCAGGCGCATTACCGGCTGATATCAACGACGATACTCGTGTATGTAACAATTGTAGTTTCCTCATTACTCGAGATATTCAGACACTGAACAATGACAATTAGAGTTTACGATTAAATATTTTACGGCAAACGACTTCGCATACTTGTTTTGTATGCAATAGAAACAACAATATTCACAGATTGTCACCTGAATGCAGAGTAAACATATTTGCAAAGACAAATAACTATGTACCGATAAGATGTGTGTTGCAGTGATCACATAGATAAAAGACGTTTTTTATCCGAAAATCTGTTAGAGAATCTTAGATATATAAATAGACCATTTCTGCTAAAGGGACAAGAGTTACAGATATTTCTAAATGCTTTACGAGACGAAATAAATCTGGTTGACCAGCGCAGATACCAAGATGAGAAAGGGTTGTCAGAAGAAGAGTTTAAGGCGGTTTCTCCCATCAGTAAAGATGTTTTTATTGATTTATTTAACTACTGTGACCGAATTCCTGTACAAGGTGGATATTGCTACGTTAACAAAAAAGATCTGTTATGTTTTCTCTATAAGTTACGTCAAGGCGTTAGTGATGAGTTTTTGAGTGTTTTATATCATTATCCATCAAGACAAGCTGCAAACCTAGCTGTAAGTACAGTAAGGCAATCTTTAAGGACACGCTTTATTCACGAGAACATTGGTTTTGAAGCTATTAACAGACGTGATTATATAGCAATGCACGTAACCGAATTCGCCAATAGTTTATATAATTCTAGTCCAGATGTTCCCAAAGCTATAGTGTACAATGATTGTACTTATTTGGATATTGAGAAAAGTTCATGTTTTAAAACATTGTGGCAGTCGTACTGCACACACAAAATTAACATTTGGTAAAACCATCACTATTAGTAGCTCCTGATGGATACATTTTAGATATACAAGGACCATACTTTCAAATGGTAGAAATAATGACGCTAGTATTTTAGTGAATGAGTTGGATAATGATTTCTGTGGAATGGAAGGTTGGTTCCAGCAACAGGATATATTCGTTGTAGATCATGGATACAGAGACGCAATTCCAAGATTACAGCAAATGGGCATCCAAACAAAGATGCTACCTGTTTTGAGACCAAATTCAATTAACAACTGTCAAAATCAATTAACAACTGAAGAAGCAAACTCTGTACTCTAAGGATAAAATAGTTTAACTTTTTTGCATCACCTACTCACCACATTGAAAAAGCTATATCTCCAAAACTGGTCATTATTTCATGTTGTAACTTTACACTTTTGATAAACAAGCTACAAGCTATATTTCCTGAAATTTTCAGCCAAATTGACCGAACGGCTTTCTTCAAACATTTTGTGCGGGGTTCTTTTAAAACAAAAGGAACAGGTACATAATATGCATAGAAGTTTTAAGACTAAACCTACCAAATTAAAGTCTTACAATATAAAAAAGATTTAGTTAAATGTTATTAACAAATTTTTAAACATAACAACCTACTAAGGATTTTTTTATTATAGTTAAAGATTTTGATATAACAAATGTTCAATATTTTAGGTAGAATGTAAAATAATCTATTGATGGCTTTATTATGTTTTTCAAAATGCCATTCCTATTCAGAATGTTTACGTGCTTCGGAGGTCACGTTAAGCCGTCGGTCCCGGTTGCTGTCTATGATTACTTAGACGGCGGTCGTAACACAACCATGTCAGAGGCCTACTAGTGATAGTAGGCGGTTGAAAAACTCTGACACCAGGGTTCATCGGGTCGTTGGATGACTCGGTGTCCCACACGGAAAGAGAGAGAGAGAGAATGTTTTCTAATAATTTCCATTTTTAATCATCATGGTTGTGTGTGAGAGTTGAAGAAAACTTAACAATAAGATGTTGTGGGTTGACCCCTTTCTAGACTATGAAAGTCTAATCTGTTATAAAAATGGTAGGTATTGTGCGAAAGAATCTTTGCAATAAATAAGATTTTTAAGAGGAATAAGCTGAGTAACATACCCACTATAAAGTTGTTGGTTTATATGAAGAAAAGAAATATAGTTTTACACAATCAATGTAGTAAAATATTAAAATATTTTCTCACCTGTTAGCTTTGAGACTGTGGGTCCCTCAAGCCCATCTGCTAAAACACTCATGAATGAGATGTCAGCTCACTTCAATGAGACCACTGGCGACCAGAGAACTGGCAGTTTTTTCCACCATACCACTTCTCCACTTTACCATGTCTCAAGACAACTTTTTTAACCTTAAATTTGGGTAACTCACTAGGAACATTATTTAATTTAAGGCTAATTTAGCTTAGCTATTAGTTGTTATTTTTCCCTTAATATTGTCCCTTTGTTTACATTAATAAAATTATCTAACAAAGCCTTAAAAAATATATATTAAAAGGTCCTACTGAAAGTCAGAGTACTATCAGCAGCCCTTTGAGAATTGGTGAATGAATTTATACTGTTTATTCTTAGGACAAGTACAATTTGCAAAGGGATTTAATGGGCAGGTTGGGTGCTAAAAGTACCACATAGGTACTTAAGTCTTCTGAAGATCACATCCAAATGTATTATCAAATATTTATTCACCCTTCTCATTAAGGAACCCATAAATCCAACATACCTGCTTAGAGGTAAAAATAATACCGAAGTATATTTAAATAATATGATTAGGCTTGGATTGGATTATGCACACTTGCTATTCGGAAGACACTGGAAGGCTTCTGCATTAGTGATTATTGCATAATAATGTGTGCTAGTGCCACTAGAATGATACCTGAGAGTGGTAGAGTAGTTTGTAATGAACAATACTAATTGTGGCATAGTCAGCACAAGGTTGTAATGATGCTTTTTACAGTATTAAAATATGATTGAAGAATTTCTTCCTTTCTAATATTTTGTCTGTTAAGCGCCAACGCTGCTTCGATCGGCCAGCCGCGCGCGGGCTAGTTTCGACAAAATACAAGAGTAGCGCTGCGTGATGCTGGTCGCCCAGCCCGCATCGCTCTTGTATTTTATGTGCAGCCCGTTCGACGCAGCGTTGGCGCTATATTGAATTTATTAACATACCTGAATTAGTAAAGCATTGGTAAAAAAACACGCGCTTTTGCTATTTTGCAAAGTATTATTCATACACATATGAAACAGGGTGTTTCCAAAGTAAAACTTTTCTTTGAAACTTGTTAAAAATGTTTGAAAGTTGACTGGCAGCTTTTAACTTCATTTTGAAGGAATGTTATCAATGCCATTTGTGCGTCAGAAAAACAAATTGAAAAATTGTTTTTCCTGATTTCGTGAATATAATAATTTTGTAAGAAAAAGTGATATATCTTTGTGTGTTGTAAATATTCGCATTACAGGTAATTTTGTAACAGATGACAACAAGTGTAACTAATTCAATTTTAGAATAGTAGTCCACTTCTTTTATATTTTAAAACAATACCACCACCACCTCTCAATGTTTATGTAACTGTGACCCATTGATACACTATTCTATTCAACTAATAAATGTTCCGTGGCTCAGAAGGCATATTTTGGCCATAGTTCTAGTGGCCTTTATTTTGACCACTCGTTATCCATTGAATCCCCACTTCGCTACGCTACTTGACGTGTCTCACTGTAAAAGATAATGCAATAACCAAATTATGATGTGGTGTGGCGTCTATATTAGCCCAGCTCATTATCTGAATAAGCCATTTGCAACATTGTCCGAAATCTAAGAATCGTTTTCGGGGTACAGGTTTAAGCTACAAATATAATATCGGTACCGGTATACGTTTGAAAGGTAGACGGAAAAAGGCTTTGAAAGCGGTTTAGTTCAGTAAATATATCGGTACCGTGAACGACTACCTTTTACTACCTTATGCCGTTTTAACCGAAATACAATCCCTGGCGAGATACAAGCCGCTTAATAGGTACGCTGAAGCTTGTGTTGAGTACATAGGTACCTATCTCTGACTCTGCATGCGCCGCTATATGTCAGCGTTATGCGTGGAAGCCAACTGTGGTACTGGATTCTACTTTACATAAGCCACAAACTGAGTACATCCGATTGTGCCGATTATATAAAACACATATAGTCCTCACTAGGAGTCTAAAAAGGATAGTTAATCATCAATTCTAATATTTCGCCCTGGGTGGAAAACGAACCCGGGGCTCTCGAGGCCATAGAATAATCCTTTGCTAATGCTCCACACCGGTCGTCGCCGATTACCGAAATGACTTATGATGTTTTGTTGTTTCACAGTGGAGACTGTAGATACGGCTACGGACAAGACGACCTGGGACGACGATCTTATGAAAGGTCCCAACGGAGAGGTCGTCATGAACGAGGTGATGAAGAACCAGGAGACCACGTCTTCTGACATGCCGGTACGTAATCAGGATTGCATATAATAACAGTCCACTGCTGGTCTTTGCCTCCCCTTATAATATTTTCTATACTGGATTTGTATGGCAGCCGGATTGGCAGCCTAGTTAGTGATAGTATTTATCCTTTAGTCTGCTTATTATGCCGGCATACACGGCAGGCACATAACTGCAATGTAATTTTTTTAACAGTTGCAACAGTCCACAGCTGGACATGGGCCTCCCTCCAATGCCTAATTGGGGGTATTGCCATAATCACCAAGCAGACGAATTTATCCCTTAGTCGCTCTTACGACACACACGGGTAGAATAAGGGTGATGTACACGTGGTATACACGACTTTCGCAATTTTCAAAATTTACGCTGGACAGGTTATTTCCCAAACCCTTCTTATGAAGATAGGTTTTGTATTGCCATAGACTCTCTAGGTTAAGGCTAAAGATAAACATCACTAAGCAGTTGCCTCTTCGACAATTCAATAAAGTAACCGGTAGTGACTTATTTTTCGAGACGAGACGTAATAATAAAAACAAAAACAAATGTACTTCTTTGTGGATCCTTTCTACATACATACATACATAAATCACGCCTATATCCCTTATGGGGTAGGCAGAGCGTTAACGGCCCTTCAACGGATATTAACACCACGTCTGACAAAAGTTTGAGGGTCAATCAGATAACTGTGTATCACTATAGTGACAGGTTGTCAGCCCGTCGCCTAAAATTGCAATACACACCCTCGAGTCCCTTAGTCGCCTCTTACGACACCCATGGGTAAGAAACGGGTTGATGCTATTCTAAGCCGGCATCACACGGCAATGTAACAGATGTGACATATTTTTCAAGACAAGACAATAGTTATTAAAAAAAACAGAACTAAACAAATGTATCTTTGTGGCTCCTTCCTCACGTCCCAAAGAAGGTCTAAACCGCCATTTTCTCCCCGCACAGCTAGCGTGCCTCGACACAGAAATGGAAGACGACGAGGCCCGTTCGGAGGCCACGTTCCGTTTCACTGTGCACAACTTCAGAGGGCTGAAGGACTCTGTGCTGTCCCCGCCGTGCTACGTGCGGAACCTACCTTGGAAGATCATGGTGATGCCGCGCCAGGCGCCGTCTCAGGATCGCCAGCAGACAAAGTCGCTGGGCTTCTTCCTCCAGGTATGCTATAACTAATACTTTAGCTGTTGACGTTGCCAATTTTTGTGCTCAAAACCTGTGATCGTAACATTGCGATTGACCCGAAAAAAGAAGAACGATTTAATTTTGTATATTTCGCAATCACTATATAAATTTATATGATAGTATCAATACATTTACAACAATAGATTTCAGATTTAAAACGTTAGAAATAATATTTTCGGGCCAGGTTAAAACTCGAACCCATGAAACTCTGATACATATCGCCATGACAAGTGAGCTACAAGAGTTCTTGTCACATTGACGAATTAAATGACTGAAAATCTTATGACAATGAGGTTTTTATCAACGTTTTTGTAACGAGCTAAACATTCTATATAGGGTTTGTCGACTCGGTGTCCTACACGAAAGGAAGAAGGATGAAATTTGATGACCGATGGCGAAAACTCAAGACGGGCTGGCGATAAGAAACAACTTTTCCCAAGGAACATATTTGGACCTCCCATGATATATTGCTAATCAGCTGGTTTGAGTTACTATGGACGCTCAAAATATTTTTGACATATTTCACCCTATGTTCCCTAGTGAAAGTTTTTCTTTATCACCAGCCCATATTGTTTTTATTTTTATTGGGAAGCAAGGGCTCACCCGGAGAAAGCCCGCCTTGAGATTACGCTATCCGTCACTAGAAAAATTTCACCCTATCTATGTAAAAAATAAATTAATGCAAATATTCCCGTGTTTCCTCTAGTGCAATGGCGAGAGTGAATCTTCGAGCTGGTCGTGCTACGCCATGGCCGAGCTAAGGCTCCTCTCCCATAAGCCAGATGCTGAACCGTTTTATAGGAAAATTCAACATTTGTTCTATAGGTAAGTGTTTATTTAGTTCTTTAAACGAGAGACTGTCTCGGTGTTCGTATTTTTTATCAATAAAAAAAACCATATCAAACATAGGTATACTTCATTCGCTTAGATAGTGTCAAGACCACACATAGCATGGAGTTGAAGTTATGCTGGTCGCGACATTATCTAAGCGAATGTGCTATAATAAAAAGAGTGAACTACTAGCACTTTCCGGAAAAATTATTCTGGTAGTATTTTTTTTATCGTTACAAAATTTACCCTATTCGAAAAAGGCGGCTTGGGTAGAATAAAATAGTAAGGGTTTCAGGGCCAGCTATCTATCATCACGTTCATTCTGAAGCGCTTTAAATAGGTGACGTTGCTTGTTCTCTCATAATAAATTTATAAAATATCCAAAAGGTTTCACATGCTTACAATAACCCTAGCACAAAATACTGAAAAACCGTCTACAATTTATCTAAAAATGCATTTACTAATGTCCACATTTGTTCCGCCAGCAAAGAGAACGATTGGGGCTTTTCCCATTTTATGTCGTGGAACGACGTGCTCGACCCCGAGAAAGGGTTCGTGAAGGACGACTCCATCACGCTCGAGGTGCACGTGACCGCCGAGGCGCCGCACGGCGTCTCCTGGGACTCCAAGAAACATACTGGTTATGTTGGTAAGTTGACCTGGAGTTAAATCTACAAAGAAAATAGTGCATGAAAGCTTTTATTATATCCTTATAAGTAGATTACCCGTTGGCAAATAATAGAATGCAAAGGGCCCGCACGGCGTCTCCTGGGACTCCAAGAAACATACTGGTTATGTTGGTAAGTTGACCTGGAGTTAAATCTACAAAGAAAATAGTGCATGAAAGCTTTTATTATATCCTTATAAGTAGATTACCCGTTGGCAAATAATAGAATGCAAAGGGCCCGCACGGCGTCTCCTGGGACTCCAAGAAACATACTGGTTATGTTGGTAAGTTGACCTGGAGTTAAATCTACAAAGAAAATAGTGCATGAAAGCTTTATTATATCCTTATAAGTAGATTACCCGTTGGCAAATAATAGAATGCGAAAGGGCCCGCACGGCGTCTCCTGGGACTCCAAGAAACATACTGGTTATGTTGGTAAGTTGACCTGGAGTTAAATCTACAGAGAAAATAGTGCATGAAAGCTTTTATTATATCCTTGTAAGTAGAATACCCGTTGGCAAATAATAGAATGCGAAAGGCCCCGCACGGCGTCTCCTGGGACTCCAAGAAACATACTGGTTATGTTGGTAAGTTGACCTGGAGTTAAATCTACAGAGAAAATAGTGCATGAAAGCTTTTATTATATCCTTGTAAGTAGAATACCCGTTGGCAAATAATAGAATGCGAAAGGCCCCGCACGGCGTCTCCTGGGACTCCAAGAAACATACTGGTTATGTTGGTAAGTTGACCTGGAGTTAAATCTACAGAGAAAATAGTGCATGAAAGCTTTTATTATATCCTTGTAAGTAGAATACCCGTTGGCAAATAATAGAATGCGAAAGGCCCCGCACGGCGTCTCCTGGGACTCCAAGAAACATACTGGTTATGTTGGTGAGTGGAATATTTCAGGATATTGACAATAAACTTACCTTAGACGCTGTGGCCGAAAAATTACAAATAGTTAATCGCTAAGTCCGCGGCAAAAATACTGGGCCGCTTTAAACCGGCAGCCTAAAACTAATATAATAGTTGATAGTAAAGTCTACATACATCCATTCACATATCACACCTTTATTCCTTGCGGGGTAGAGCGTTAACAACCGTAAAAATGCAGTCGCTATAGGCACGTCTGACAAATTGACGGCCGTATTAGCAAAATTGTCCCTATAGTAAAGTCTTCTAACTTAATATTCGAAGAAACATACTTACTGTCTTAGTTTGGTGAATGTAAATGGACTATCATAGTAATCCAGAAAAAAAACCCGTCCACCAAAAACCACTGGCCTTTTAAAAAGCTCTTTGTAAGGCCCAAAAACAATAAAAAAAAAAACTTTATTTTTGCTCTCATACAATACATACATTTAAAAGATGAATCTAAACAAGTACATATCTGGCTGGCCCGATGGCGTAGTTAAAAGTACCCCTGCCTTCTACGCCGACGGCCGTGGGTTTATGGGGACAAGGGGACAAGACACAAATATTTGTAATGCAAATTTTCATTTTGTGATTGTTTTCTATGTATAATATTATAATTATTTATAAAACAAGAAGATATAAGTAATAATATCAGCTATTTAGTTCCCACAGTACAAGCAATGCTTAGTTTTGGGCTAGATGGCGCTGTGTGCAAGTATTTCAAGTATTTTAAAATGTTTAGCATATTCTCTAACATTAAGATGCTGAGGTTTAACACATTAAGAAGCCGAGATTTCGTTCTAACATATTGGTTGATATTGTCAGGTCTGAAGAACCAAGGAGCGACATGCTACATGAACTCCTTGCTGCAGACCCTGTACTTCACCAACCAGCTGCGCAAGGCCGTCTACAAGATGCCCACGGAGTCTGACGACAGCACCAAGTTAGTATCACCATCATCACAGCAGCTTAGAGCCTTAGCCCTCCCCCAGGGTACGCCATAAGGCAATACGAGTGAGCGAGATAGCAATGCATTCGAATCGAGTTCGTGCTGTCGTTCCTTTGTCAGTAAAAGCCGTCACTCGCGGGAGCACGGAAGGGGCAGCGGCATGACGAGTAGCAGCGCGAGTAACCTGTTTATTTACTCGCGGTGCCTACTTCCCTTACTATTTCCGTGCTCATAGAAGCATAGTGTGAACGTGGCATAATAATATTATGTACACAATATATTATATTGTCGACCCAAATCGACTGCTTCAAAGACATTTTTTCCTGTGTTTAGTCAGGCTATTGCCTCGATAACCATTGCAAATGCGGCGCATATCCTTACCCTTAAATCAATTGCCAATCATTGCCAATCCTTGGAACATCTGCGTGTCCCTATAATGCAGCAACAGCAACGCACCAAAAAGTGTCATTTTTTAATTGACCCATTTTCGGCCAATCTCAAAAAAAAGGCACAGTCGAGAGTGCACACGTGAGGACCTGCTAAAACGTCACAATTTTTCCTGTCGAGAATTCTGGGCGGATGTGATTTCATTCTGGCGATTTGCTGGTATCATGGCTAAGAAACATTCTCACTTCTGACACAGACAGCTAGCTAAAAACCTAAACATGCACGTTAGATCCGAGCAGGCATTGCGCACAATATGATGATGATCTCAAAGAAAGCGTTCAGACAGGAGCGCTTATGAGAGGCCTAAGGCTCAAAACACATCAAAATGGCGAGTGGCGGCAGTGTGGCGTGGCGTTCGATTTTCGATCGTATTTGTATAATCATAGATTTACAAATGGCGCGGGCGCAGCCCTAATCGGGTGCGCGGGTGTGGCGTGCGGGAAGTGCAGACATGCATTGCAATTTGTAAATCTATGTTAATACAAATACGATCGAAAATCGAACGCTACTGCCCTCGCGCCACGCCACACTGCCGCCACTCGCCATTTTGATGTATTTTGCGCCTTATACCCCAAAAGAGATGTTTGTTTTTCTAGATACTCTAATTTCGCTTCTCCCTCAGGTCAGTGGCGCTGGCCCTCCAGCGAGTATTCTTCGAGCTGCAGTTCTCTGACAAACCAGTGGGCACCAAGAAGCTCACCAAGAGCTTCGGCTGGGAGACGCTCGACTCGTTCATGCAGCACGACGTGCAGGAGTTCCTCAGGGTACGGCTCTGTAATGTTTAGCAATAATTTTTAAAAGAAAGAAGAAATGTTTATTGATGATACATAATTTTAGAACTATTTGACTATGTTTCGATCGTAAAGTACAACTAGGTAAAGTAAGCGAACTTTGCACGGTGATTCCTCTCATGATTATAAACAACTTTTACCGGGGATAACTCTGAAATCACGAAATAATATAAGGTTACATTTTATTAGTGACCAATAGCGAAAACTTAGATCAGGCTGGCATCAGGCAGCACTTTCCCCAAGGAACATTCAAATATGAAAAAAATGAATTTGGACCTTCCATACAAAATTGCCAATTAGGAAGGAAGCTCAAAAATTTTTTGCCTTTTGTGTCTTACGGCAAGTTATTCCTTATCACTAGTCCGTCCTCTGTTTATTCAGTATCGATCACTAGTAAAATTTCATCCTATCATCATCTGCCTGCCCTTATCCCAATTTATTTAGAGTCGGCACAACATGTTTTTTTTCCACCCATCTCTATCAGCCATAAACTTTCACCCAAAGTAACTATCAAAAATTGTTTCGTCTCTAGTCTCCAAACAGTATTCTCCATTTAAGTGTTTGAGTATGTATTAGATAAAGTACTGCGTTGCTGTCAAGGGACGAAACTCTACTTTCCTGTCCTAAGGTCGAAATATGAAAACATTTTGGGATTACAATTTGTTGCCTTTTTACATTTCAACCTATGCTTCCACAGCAGTCATTCATCCTGACAAAACATTTCGTGATGCTGATGCTGATTCCCCCCTTAGGTGCTACTAGACAAGCTGGAGAGCAAGATGAAGGGCACGTGCGTGGAGGGCACCGTGCCGCGCCTGTTCGAGGGCAAGATGACCTCCTACATCAAGTGCAAGAACGTGAACGTGTCCAGCACGCGCGTCGAGACCTTCTACGACATACAGCTCAACATCAAGGGGAAGAAGAACAGTGAGTACTGAGTATGCCAATCACTCGGTGAGACTGCCATAGACGCAAAGGTTCTCACAAAGTTGATATTTATCGCTTTGTGAGAATGTCTCAGTCTGGTTGGGATATTGCAGGCTGAATCATCTCATTATCCGAAAAACACAGATGCTTCCCGGTTGCTGTCTATGATTACTTTGTCAGAGTCCTACTGCTAGTAGTAAGCGGTTAAAAAACTCTGACATTAGGGTTCATCGGATCGTTCGTCGACTCGGTGTCCAACACAGTTGTAATTGATCTCGCACGCGCCTGTCTATTACTACAAGACGCCTAACGTATCACACATTCTACTACATTGTTAATCGATTCATATTATAAGTAGGGACAGGCCTGTGTCACTCCGCGTGTAGGTATTGAAAACATTCCTCCAGGCGCCGGCCACTGCGAAAGGGCTAATCTAGCGGGCTGCCGCAAGCGAAAGAAGTCACACGCGTGCGCTATTTGTTCAACTTTCTCGACAATTTTTTGCAAGATGGACAGACGAAAACATACATACATATATCACGCCTATAATCCCTTGCGGGGTAGGCAGAGCGTAAACGACCGCTAAAAACGGACATTTACGCCACGTCTGACAAACATTTTAGGGTCATTCAGAAAATTGTGAATCGCCATAGTGACAGGTTGTCAGCCCATCGCCTAAAATTGTTCGTGGTCGCCTTTTACGACACCCACGGGAAAAAAATTAGTATACATTATAATATTATTATTATTAGTATACATTTAATTATTATTATGTTGGTATTCTTTTCGGATCTCGGGCCCACAGGGACCCGGTCCTTTGAGGCATGTGTGGGGCCAAAGCCAACAGCACAGAGGCCTTTTTTATACCAAATAATGTGTTGTGATGTGTACATCAAGCGGATACTTGCTCTGTCTGCACTATAGAAGTACTCGTACACCCAGAGCCAGCACCCGCCTGATGCAAGGACTATTGCAGGTTTATTACTTCTTTGCCGTGTGATGCCGGTTAAGAATAGCATCACCCCATTTCTTACCCGTGGGAGTCGTAAGAGGCGACTTAGGGACTCGAGGGTGCGTATTGCAATTTTAGGCGATGGGCTGACAACCTGTCACTATGGCGATGCACAGTTTTCAGAATGTCCCTCAAATATTTGTCAGATGTGGCGTAAATGTCCGTTTTTGCGGCCATTTGCGCTCTGCCTACCCCGTAAGGGATTATAGGCGTGATATATGTATGTATGTATTACTTCATTGAATTAAATCTTCGGCAATAATCGTATAGCATATACAATTATGCTGCTAGGTCTTAGACTACATGAACGTACTCGTCGCTGCCTGCTGCGTGCCCGCCAAAAGTAGGAGTAAACGCTCGTGTTGTGCGCTAGATGGCGTAAGTAGTTTCTCGAAGTAAGCAACCCTAGACCGCGGCTCATATTCCCTCAAAAAAATATTTGGCAGGTATGCAAATGAACACGTGGTTGACTGGAACGCGAGCTAAATTAAATCATATTGTCTATCAGATTGAGTACATATTTCTTTGAAAACCATTGCGAAGTAAAGCTTCTGTAACGCTAGTTACTAGTTATTATTCTGTGACATTAGTAGACATTCTCCGTCTACTACAAGGACATTTTAGGAGAATGTCTACTACAAGGACACTTAAACCTTTCTTTTGTTTGAATCGATTCAAGCTCCGTATTTTCATACAATCACAGAATAACTAGTTTTGTTGGGATGCAAAAAAAATTTCTCTTATGTTGGGACGTTTTGCATACAAATCTTTAAATGAGACAAAATTCTAATTTAAAAACTTGATAGAAATTCTCGTGTTGATATAACATTTTCGCAAATAATAAAAATAAATTGTAAATCATAATATACTCGTATTTTGTTAAAACCGATGGATTTACTGCTGCAAAAAATGAGTTTGATTTTATTGTGGATGAAATACTCTTTTATCTTTTAACCTCAAGTAGTTTTGCGCCAAACTTACGTGGGCCTTCATCATTTCGCATTACCATTTTTTAATAAAATGTTCTGCATCGCATGTACAAGTCCATTGAGTTTCAGTTTTGCGTTGGTATGTAAAACGGACCACCAGACTTTTTTCATACCAACGAAAAACTTAAATTCAATAGACTTAAACATGACATGCAGATTATTTCAGAGCAATCAAATCTGCTCAGATGCAAAGCGTTTTTTCTTTAATAAGACTTTTGTCTCCTTTATAGACATATGTCCATTTAACTTATGTATTAAGAACGTTCTACCTAAACGTTTTCAGTGGTAACACGTAATTTTTTGTGCGACAGTTACCAAAGTCTAATTTACTTTGTTTTCTCCCGCAGTCGACGAATCATTCAAAGACTACATCAGCACGGAAACCTTAGACGGCGAGAACAAGTACGACGCGGGCGAGCACGGCCTGCAGGAGGCTGAGAAGGGGGTCATCTTCGCCTCGTTCCCCCCTGTACTACACCTGCACCTCATGAGGTTTCAGTACGACCCCATCACCGACAGCTCCGTCAAGTTCAACGACAGGTAACACATCCCCAACCAGCGTGTGACAAGCTGTCACCAGTGAAGGGGGTGATCTTCGCGTCGTTCCCCCCTGTACTACACCTGCACCTCATGAGGTTCCAGTACGACCCCATCACCGACAGCTCCGTCAAGTTCAACGACAGGTAACACATCCCCAACCAGCGTGTGACAAGCTGTCACCAGTGAAGGGGGTGATCTTCGCGTCGTTCCCCCCTGTACTACACCTGCACCTCATGAGGTTCCAGTACGACCCCATCACCGACAGCTCCGTCAAGTTCAACGACAGGTAACACATCCCCAACCAGCGTGTGACAAGCTGTCACCAGTGAAGGGGGTGATCTTCGCGTCGTTCCCCCCTGTACTACACCTGCACCTCATGAGGTTCCAGTACGACCCCATCACCGACAGCTCCGTCAAGTTCAATGACAGGTAACACATCCCCAACCAGCGTGTGACAAGCTGTCACCAGTGAAGGGGGTGATCTTCGCGTCGTTCCCCCCTGTACTACACCTGCACCTCATGAGGTTCCAGTACGACCCCATCACCGACAGCTCCGTCAAGTTCAACGACAGGTAACACATCCCCAACCAGCGTGTGACAAGCTGTCACCAGTCCCCCTGTACTACACCTGCACCTCATGAGGTTCCAGTACGACCCCATCACCGACAGCTCCGTCAAGTTCAATGACAGGTAACACATCCCCAACCAGCGTGTGACAAGCTGTCACCAGTGAAGGGGGTGATCTTCGCGTCGTTCCCCCCTGTACTACACCTGCACCTCATGAGGTTCCAGTACGACCCCATCACCGACAGCTCCGTCAAGTTCAACGACAGGTAACACATCCCCAACCAGCGTGTGACAAGCTGTCACCAGTGAAGGGGGTGATCTTCGCGTCGTTCCCCCCTGTACTACACCTGCACCTCATGAGGTTCCAGTACGACCCCATCACCGACAGCTCCGTCAAGTTCAACGACAGGTAACACATCCCCAACCAGCGTGTGACAAGCTGTCACCAGTCCCCCTGTACTACACCTGCACCTCATGAGGTTCCAGTACGACCCCATCACCGACAGCTCCGTCAAGTTCAACGACAGGTAACACATCCCCAACCAGCGTGTGACAAGCTGTCACCAGTCCCCCTGTACTACACCTGCACCTCATGAGGTTCCAGTACGACCCCATCACCGACAGCTCCGTCAAGTTCAACGACAGGTAACACATCCCCAACCAGCGTGTGACAAGCTGTCACCAGTCCCCCTGTACTACACCTGCACCTCATGAGGTTCCAGTACGACCCCATCACCGACAGCTCCGTCAAGTTCAACGACAGGTAACACTTTGACAAGCTATAAATCAACTATAAAACGTATAGCGCGAGCGCGATAAACTTTGCTCGCACTCAGCTTTAATCAAAACCCAAGTGTAATTGTTGCGCTCGCTTCGCCTGCGTTTGCTGTCTGTTCTGTCAAGATTTCCCGGAAAGATGATGAAGATTTTCAGTCTTATTTTATGAGTCGAAAAGTCGTACTATTTTTAATTCTTGTTTTAGTTTTCAAACGAAAACGAAATTTAGTTGCAATTTCTATGAGTAAGATGCGCCGAAGCCCATCGATAAGTTAGTGGTAACCAAATCCATACTCAGTACATGTTTGATGCTTTGCAGGTTTGAATTCTACGAGCACATCAACCTAGACGCCTACTTACAAGAGAAGCCCGAGACACCAGCGGACTACACACTGCACGCCGTGCTAGTGCACTCGGGGGACAACCACGGGGGACATTATGTTGTGTTCATCAACCCCAAGGGTGACGGCAAGGTACCTATTTTTTATACAACTAATATTATAAAGAGGAAAGATTTGATTGTGTGAATTGAATACGCTCCGAAAGTACTGGACCGATTAAAATAAATCTTCTAACATTAGAATTCTACATTACCCCTGATGAACATAGGCCATATTAAAATCGAGGGGTTACATGTATATTGCATTAATAGGCGATGCCGTAAAGCAATACAAAATTTTCTGCATAATGCTGAAAACATTGTCAGATATGGCTTAACTGTTCCTTTTTACGGCCGTTTACGCTCCTCGTACTCTGCAAGCGATATAGGTGTGTTATAAGTGTGATATGTCCGCCGTGTGATGCCAGCTAAGAATAGCATCACCCCTATTCTACCCGTGGGTGTCGTAAAAAGCGACTAAGGAATAAATTCGTCCAGGGAATGGCAGCAGCGTTCCTTGTTAATGTAACATCGCGCCAATACGCCTCTCAGACAGAAGTAGTTAGTATGGCAATATTCCCTAATAGGAAAAGGCCCATGTCCAGCAGTGGACTGTTGCGGCTGTTTATTTACTGTAAAATATGTATATAGTATTGTGTATCTAGTGATTGCATCATCTGCCTGCCCTTATCCCAATTTATTTGGGGTCGGCGCAACATGTTTTCTTCTTCATTCATCTCTATCAGCTGTCAAATCTTCGTTTACACCCTTTTGCTTCATATCATCTTGTATACACAACACAAACACACATCACGCCTAGTATCCTTTGCGGGGTAGGCAGAGAATAAACGGCCGCAGAAACGGACGTTTACAGGCCACGCCTGACATATATTTGAGGGCCATACGGAAAAATGTGTATTGCCAAAGTGACAGGTTGTCAGCCCATCGCCTAAAATAGCATTACACACCCTCGAGTCTCTTAGTCGCCTCTTACGACTCCCACAGGAATGATACTATTCTAAGCCGGCATCACGCGGCATCAGGCATCTTTTATACCTCTATCATCTATCCAAACATTTTCCACTCCTTCCACCCATGTGTAGTGATTGCATCCTACCGTAAACGATTATTATAATTCCCCAGTGGTGCAAGTTCGACGACGACGTGGTGTCGCGGTGCACCAAGCAGGAAGCGATCGAGTACAACTACGGAGGGCACGACGAGGACATGGCGTTAACAGTGCGACACTGCACCAACGCTTACATGCTGGTCTACATCCGGTGAGTGTATAGCGAGTCATGAAATAGATAGATGAAAGATAGATTAAGCGTTTATTGCATAATAAACAACACACATACATTTAACAGTATAAGAAAAAAAGTGTAAATACATTTCAGAATAAAATAGGGTAAATACTTACACAGTTAAACGCACGTGTGTGCTGCAGCGATGCAAAGGGCCAAGGCTCAGTGCAAGGAATGGGCAGTACTGGTTTTCAGCCATTACCCCAGAGTGAACGTTGCGAGTGTCTGTTTATATCGCGTGTGAATTGAAAAGTTTTATGTGAGATAAAAAGTGTACGCGTGTGTGGAGATCCAGTGTAAGTAGTAAATAAAAATAAAAAAGTTAAATAATTGATAAACTAAAATTGAATTAAATAGAAATGTGGGTAGTTTGCCCAATACCTTTTTTTGGCAGCAACCGCTAACCTAAAAGTTGCGAGAGATTTCCTGTTTTTTGATGAAATAGAAAATTTATTGAATTGAATTGAAATTCTTTATTCAATGTAGGAACGTCCAGTGAGTGTATAGCGGGCGACAGCAAGGTATGACAGTATGCAGAATCATGAAATAAATTTGAATTATTGAACTGAATTTAAATTCTTTAATCAATGTAGGATAGTAATATCACTTATTGACGTCATGATCCGGCATTGTAAAAAAAAGAAATTTGTATAACACAATTATCTTTTTTTTAAATAAAAATTTTAGAAGGACACCTCGCCCTAATTCCGATGATTGATACTCTGCTAGGGTTGCTACCGTTTTCTAACTGAATGTCTGGAATAGGTCACCTGTAGACATAGTGATACCACAAAGTAAGTATTGGCGGCTGCGCGCCGAATACAGAGAACTCACTTCAAGCAAACGTCACGAAACTCTCCACAATTTGACACGCCGCCGTTTACAAGGAAATCCAAACCAATCCAAACACACTTGTAGTCGAGTGTCAACCGCGTTTGGTGCGGACGTGCAAAATGGCTTCACACAAATATAAATAGGTTTATTTGTATACGATGTGATTTGTACAATGTTCGTATAATATTTTGTACCAAATTAAATAAAAACTTGCTTACATAAAAGAACAAACAGGATTAATAACTCTAATCAGTATATTTGTTTATAATGTGATTTGGGTTTCTACTTATAAAGGCAACTTTTCATTTTTAATGTACATACATTATACATACACATATCACGTCTATTATCCCTTGCGGGGTAGGCAGAGTGTAAACGGCTGCATAAACGGGTATTTACGCCACGTCTGACAAAAATTCGGAAAATTGTGTATTGCCATAGTGACAGGTTGCCAGCCCATGGCCTGAAATTGCAATACACACCCTCAAGTCTCTTGAAATTGAAATTGAAAACAATTTATTCTCATTTTACAGTACACAACACAGATTAATACAAACAAGACAATTACATTTAAAATACGATAAAACAAGAGGACACAATAAAAGTATTATGGATACAGACAGTTGTAGATGAGTGGGTAGTTGTGTTATGTACTGTGCCAGAGAAATGGTTCTGACTCAGCATAAGTCGCAGTAGTAGCTACGATGCTGGTATTCTGCCAGCACCAAACGGTGATACGGTCGATGGCAACACGGAGAATAGTACGTAAAAGGCATATTAATTTATTCTTAAGTAGGAAGTTACATACATAATCGTATTTAGATGTGTAGGTAAGTAAATAGTATTTATATTAAATAAATATAGTATGTCCAAATAAATATAAATAAATAAATAATAATTAATGGGTTTATAAATATTAGGTATAGTATAGTTAAATAATAAAAATTATGATACAGATACTTACAGTATTTAGATACAAGCCACATTTTTAAAGACCTTGTCAATAAGATAGGTTTTGTACGCATTTTTAAAAGCACCAACAGTAGTTGCCTTTTACGACTCCCACGGGAAAGAAATGGGGTGATGCTCAGTCTCAACAGCCCCAGAGCAGATATTTACCTACTCGTTATTCCCCATTTCATAATAATAGTGCTATGTAGATAGTATACGTTATGTAAATACAGGGAGTAACAGAAAGGGTATATCAAGCCGAAAGGAGGTCAAAGTGGGGAAAGTGTTCAGTTTCATGAGCACCTTTCGGCTTGATATAGCCTTTCTGTTACTCCTTGTATGTTTAGGTACCTACTCTATTGAATAAAATCGGTAAGAAAACTGTGGCAGCCCTTGCCGAAAGCGGAAATAATCGAAAATAGGGCCGAGTGATCCTTCTGTACATTCTCTATTTTGTGGTGATACTACTTTAATTATTGTAACGGAAAAAGGTTTATTTTTTGTTTACCTGAGCTAAATCGCAAGTGCAACCTACCTTTAATTAGGTACCTACTTACCTTATACAGTAGTGTTTTACGAGCGATGAATAAGCTATTGAAAAACAATCTACTGTATTTGAAGTTTTAATGAAACGCCAAACTGAGTCTTAGTATTTTGCACTATATTGAGATTGATTTACTTTTCAATATATCCGGTAGCTTCAAAGATATTAGAACACAAACCTTTGTTGTATTTAGACAACCGGAAACACTGCATCCGTATTCACATTTCCGAGATGTCATTTACCGTGCGCATCCAACGCTGTTGACACTCGACTACTCGGGGGTTCGATTTGGTTCCATTTCGCTGGTCAACGGCGGCGCCTAAATCTACGTGAAATAATTGCCCTCAATTCGGGATATAAATTCTCCTTACTTGCCTTAAATTAGTGCTATCACTTTCCGTTAAATAGGTTTAGAAAAGGATAGGAGGAGATATTTTAGTCGTGTCATATAATTTCATGCAAAATACGTGTTATCTGTCTAAATAAGGCGACGATCAAAATAAAGGCGACTAAATTGACTAGAAAAGGTGGAGAAACCATTGACGTTTTTAAAAATGACAGGACTTAAATATCTCCTATCCATTTTTAAACCTATTTGTCAGAAAGTGACAGCACTTATTTAAGGCAAGTAAGGAGACTTTATATCCCGAATTGAGGGCATTGACGTGTCTTTGTAGCCGTCCATCTGTCTTGGGCGCGCCCGCCAATACTTTATTTGTGGCTGGATGGAGAGTCACAGGTAGTGTCGGGAAAAAGGAGTCCTTTCGACTGGACACCTACTTTTCGGGGTACATCTGTCCCAGTCACTGACAGGCTTGAGCTTCTAGGCATGGAGTTGACATCAAATCTAAACTTCGGCGCGACCATCGAGTACAAGGCTCAGACGGCGGCTAAAAAGCTGGGCGTCCTGAATAGAGTGAAGCGATACTTTACGCCTGGACAGCTTTTAACTCTTTACAAAGCACAAGTCCGATCCTGCATGGAGTATTGCAGTCACCTTTGGGATGGCTCAGCCAAATACCAACTTGCCGCTCTTGACTCGGTGGAACGCAGGGCCAAGAGGCTCATAGGCGACATAAAACTGGTGGACACCAAGCTACATAGCCTGGCACATCGCCGCAAGGTTGCCTGCTTGTCGGTATTTTATAGATTGTACTTCGGAGAGTGTGCTCAAGAGCTTCACGACCTTGTTCCACCAGCTCCCTTCTACCATCGGACATCCAGACGCACCGCCGGATACCATCCGTACCTGGTAGCCATTCCACCAATTCGGACTAAGCGCTTCCAGTCATCATTTATAATGCGCACTGCTAAAGAGTGGAACTCACTTCCTGCGTCTGTGTTTCCAAAAGCATACAACCCTAATCTCTTCAAAGTAAGAGTGAACAGGCTTCTTCTGGGTGAGCTCGCTCCATCTTAGACTCTGCCTCTGTCCTATGACCTAGACTAGAGTCAAGAGCAAACCCATCATTAATAAAAAAAAAAAAAAAAGCTACCCGCCTGGCCGGGTGTTGTTGCTACGAGACCGACTGGTTCACCTAGATAAGCTTGGAAGTTGTATATATGCAGCGTGCGACGAACGCTTCGATACCGCGTTTCAGTTCCATTGTTCTTTTACATGGATATTTTTAAGAACTTCTCTTGCGTCTTGCTTGCTTGTTGAGTGAGCTTCGCGTAGTAGCTCCCAGTGGTCGCTACAAGTGAGTCGGAGGACGATCCAATGAACCCTGGTGTCACGAGTTTATGATCCGCCTACGCCTACCAGGCATCTGACATGATAGTTTAACGACCGCCGTCTACATATACAACAACAGAGACTGACGACTTAACGTGCCCTCCGAAGCATAGAGCCATCGACAATTGATTATAATTCTGAGCATATTGGGGCGAAAGTTAGAATCACCTTTTCAACATAGCGTTCAGCAGTCTAGCATTCTTTCGAACAAGCGTTGTTCTATCCATCGACCATTCTGAGCTGAGTAGGGTTCTTAGATCTAGCGAGCAATACTACAGTCGAAAAAGTTACTATTTAATTGACTTTTTAATTATTGTTACTTTGTTCAGTATCGGACTTCCAAGATTTTTTTGTAGCTCACTAATTTAAAGATTCAAATAAAATTAAGTAAACTGTTTTATTCATTCATCATTAATTTTGTTTTCTGCATTGCGTACTCTCTAGGTCTGTGTGAGTTATCATCATTCATATCAACTGTACATGGAATTGGCTATAATTAGCAAGCCAATACAACAGAAGCTAGTTAGTAGTTAATTAAAATTTTACAGCAATTATTTTTTTATAGTTCATTAATATTTTTAGAACACAAAGTATAAGGCGTACGATTTGTTGATATTCAAAATAATGCTTATTGTACTCCATTTCACGTGTCAAGCCAATCTCCTGCCAGTATATTAATAAATACAAAATGACTGGCTTAAACATGATAATTATCTCTTTTTTGGTATGTAATAGTTTGTCCAGGTGTGTGTCAGGTGTTTAAAGGAAACTAAAAAAAAAATTGTATTGTTTAGTTTAGGGCATCATGCTGAATGATTTTCGTTGTGGGACCAAATTCGTAATTAAAAAACAAAATTTCTTCCCATACTACATTTCTTCTATGAAACATATAGCAACAGCCAAAAAAAAATCTAAAGTATTCGTATGGAAGATAAATAAAATTTTCGTTGCGATTTTGGTCTTATAGTGGAAATGCCCTGAACAAGTGAAAAGTGTACCCTATTTAATGCGTTTCCCCTAAAACACGGTGTATATACAGAATTACGAACTGAACTTTCACTAACGCAGGTGTCGCTAAAGGCTACATTACATTTATGCATGTGCAGTAGCCAGTTTAGCAGATTTCGGACGTCTCCATTTCGCTCTATTCAATATTGTGCTTGTCAAGTGTAAATCAGATTCATCCGTGTACACCTGATGTTCTGAAAGTGCTTTGCTTCTGTATGAGCTACATAATAATAATAAAAAAAACGTAATAAAGCAACGCAAATCAATACTTTTTTAGTTACCTACAACGCAATTCGCACACTGTAATGATCTTGATATAGAAGAAGTTTATGAAATCGACAACCAAAGGTATATTTTACGAAAATCATTCATTGAAACGCAAACAGAGAAACAAAAAGAAAAAGAAAATGTCAAGGTAATACTTTTTTTTTCTATTAGATTTATTTATGTTGATACCTAGCTAAGATTTCTTTGATCCTAAAGATAAGTGAAGCAAAGGTGCCTCAATCACGTTTACCTACTTGCATTACTCCTTCCTGTGTATGAATTGGGTTTTTATTACTTATTTACAGTTTTATACAAGAGCTAATTTCTCTGACCACTTCGATCTGCTGAAAATAAATGAAATAGAAGTCAATAATGTACGGTACGATATACTCAGACCCTTATTGCATAAGATAAGAGACCGTACCGACGATGGAAGACGGGAAACTGATAAGCTACAAGCGGATTTCATAGATCACTACGGTTTGACTCATTACTGGACTACATTAGACAGTACTAAGTACAGGAAAACTGAAAGTAAAATAAGCAACTTGACCGCAGTTACTGAAATATCTAAAATCTCAACTTTACGCAAAAATAAAAAAAGAAAGAGGAACCGTTCTAAAAAAATTACTAAATATGAATTTATGGACATCTTGAGGCAACAGATAAGAGAGGATCAACTGCGTATGCAAAAAGAAGCTTTCAGAGCGGGTGGAGGTGAAAACATGTTGCTGGTCGACACGTCAATGAGCTGTCCTTTTATAGGAGTTTTTCATTCTAAACATTATATAAGAATTACAACGACCACAGCAGCAGCAGTACCTGCGACAGCGGCCACAACAGCCAAACCCGCCGCAAAACCCGCCTCGAATCCCGCTACGAAACCCGTCGCAAAATTCGTCTCGAAACCCGTCGCGACACCTGTCGCGAAACCCACTGCGAAACCCACCGCGAAACCCACCGCGAAACCCACCGCGAAGCCTACCGCGAAACCCGCTGCGAAACCAGCAGCGAAACCTGCCGCACAACCGGTCGCGAAACCCGCCGCAAAACCAGCCGCGAAACCAGCTGCGAAACCCGCTGCAAAACCAGCCGCGAAACCAGCTGCGAAACCCGCCGCGAAACCAGCCGCGAAACCCGCCGCAAAACCAGCCGCGAAACCCGCCGCAAAACCAGCCGCGAAACCAGCCGCGAAACCAGCTGCGAAACCCGCCGCGAAACCCGCTGCGAAACCAGCCGCGAAACCCACCGTCCAAAAGTCAGGCTAAACCCGCCGTCAAAAAGTCAAGCTAAACCCGTCGTCAAAAATTCAGGCTAAACCCGTCGTCAAAATTCAGGCTAAAATACTCTTTGTGAAGGTTCTTTTATTATATTAAAGTAACAAGAATTGTTTAATGTGTTATCTGCTGAATAATAATAAACCTTTCATAAATCATGTGATAGTTTCTATTATCGCCGTGTGATGCTGGCTTAGAATAGGATCACCGTGTTTCTTTCATTTTATTTATTTTAGGGAATCCTATAGCTAACAAAAAAAGTGACCATTAGTTTAAGTACTTTAATAAGCCATTAACAAGGTTCAGCCTATAAAACGACAGCTCGATTAGTAGACACTTTACTGATTTGCTAAAAACTTAACGAACCTTTCGTTTCGTTTAAGGTTAAAGAAACTTTATTTCTCAAAAAGATTACAAATCACTTATTATGAGAACCTTAAAGTAATTTATCTACACTCGTCTCATAATGTTCGAATTATGAATTCGAAAACAGTTGCATAAAGACCTGCTTTATGCATTCTGCCTATATAAACTACGGTTTTATAGAAATTACAGAAGCGTAATGACTTAATGAGAAATTTCTTACTACGATAAAGTTGAGAAATGAAACGAAGTTTTTTTTCGACATCTTTCGCCGCTCCTGACAGTTGTTGTTGTACGGTAATTTTTCGGATGTTGTTCGGTGGTTATAATAAGTTTTTGTACTGTTGTTGAGATGTTGTTCAGATTTTGTACAGTTTCTGTTCAGATGTTGTTTAGTTGTTCTACCGATGTTGTTCAGATGTTAAGCAGTTGTTCAGTTGTTGTTCAGTGGTTATTCCGATGTTGTTCAGATGTTGTTCAGTTGTTTAGTTATTTGTTGTTCAGACTCGACATCTAAACAACTGTCAGTAAATAATTTTCGAAAATTATTATCAAGCCATATTACGTTCTCGTATTGAATTTGACCTTGTATCGGGCCTTGCAATATGGCCGGTGCGGACATTTGGAAAAGTGTATAACTGAGTTTTTTGGAGAGTGTAGATAAAATAGTCTATGCAACTGTATATAATTAGGCATTAGAATGCTCGTGTCAATCTATTATCACACTCGGCTACGCCTCGTGTGATAAACAGACACTCGCATTCTAATGACCCCCATTATATGACAGTTGCATAAACTACTATTATCTACACTCGTCTCATAATGTTCGAATTATGAATTTGAAAACAGTTGCATAATGATCTACTTTATACATTCTGCCTATAGAAATTACTGTTTCATAGAAATTACAGAAGCGTAATGACTTAATGAGAAGGCTCTTACTTCGATAAAGTAGAGAAATGAAAC
Source organism: Tuta absoluta (assembly GCA_027580185.1). NCBI lineage: Eukaryota > Metazoa > Arthropoda > Insecta > Lepidoptera > Gelechiidae > Tuta > Tuta absoluta. The sequence continues at coordinate 11,626,730 of JAQAHW010000016.1, read as the reverse complement.
GAAGTTTTTTTTTGCCTATACTCATATCACCATCTTCGGCCGCACCTGTCAGTTGCTGTTGTATGGTAATTGTTCGGGTGTTGTTTAGTTGTTTTATAAGATTGCTGTTCAGTTGTTCTTGAGATGTTGTTCAGATGTTGTTATATTGTTGTTTCAATATTTTTCCATGTTGTTCAGTTGTTGTTCAGATGTTAGTTCGATGGTTTTCCGATGTTGTTCAAATGTTGTTCAGTTGTTGTTCAGATGTTGTTCAGTTGTTTAGTTAGGATGTTGTTCAGTTGTTTAGTTAGGATGTTGTTCAGTTGTAGACTCGGCATCTGAACAACTGCTGAAGTATAGAATTTCCGAAAATTCATATCAAGCCATATTACGTTCTCGTATTGAATTTGACCTTGCATCGGGCCTTGCCATCTCCGGTGCGGGCGATTGGAAAAGTGTTAAACTGTTTTTTTTTTTTGCAGAGTGTAGATAAAATTATATGTATTTAGGTATGCAACTGCTATAATTAGGCATTAGAATGCTCGTGTCAAACTATTATCACACTCGGCTACGCCTCGTGTGATAAACAGACACTCGCATTCTAATGGCCCCCATTATACGACAGTTGCATAAACTACTATTATCTACACTCGTCTCATAATGTTCGAATTATGAATTCGAAAACAGATGCATAATGGCCTACTTTATGCATTCTGCCTATAAAAACTAGGGTTTACTATAAATTACAGAAGCGTAATGACTTAATGAGAAAACTCTAAATACGATAAAGTTGAGAAATGAAACGAAGTTTTTTTTTCAATACTCAAATCGCTATCTTCCGCCGCACCTGACAGTTGTTGCTGTACGGTAATTTTTCGGATGTTGTTCAGTTGTTTTAATAGGTTTTTGTTCTGTTGTTGTTGAGATGTTGTTCAGATGTTGTTCAGATGTTGTTCAGTGGTTGTTCAGATGCTGATTAGTTGTTGTTCAGATGTTATTCCGATGTTGTTCAGTGTTGTTCAGTTGTTGTTCAGTTGTTTAGTTATTTGCTGTTGAGACTCGACATCTAAACAACTGTTAGTAAAGAATCTTCAAAAATTCATATCAAGCCATATTACGTTCTCGTATTGAATTTGACCATGTATCGGGCCTTGCAATCGCCGGTGCGGACGTTTGGAAAAGTGTTCAACTGAGTAAATTTTTTAGAGTGTAGATAAAATAGTGTATGCAACTGCATATAATTAGGCATTAGAATGCTCGTGTCAATCTATTATCACACTCGGCTACGCCTCGTGTGATAAACAGACACTCGCATTCTAATGACCCCCATTATATGACAGTTGCATAAACTACTATTACATACTTATATTAAAATGAACGAGTAATTCTAGTGAGCGTAGTAGATACCGAATAAGTATTTTAGTACAAAAAATACACTTCTCATCAAAAAACCAAAGAAGTGTATTATTATTAGTGTGTATTTTTTTGTACTCCTTGCAAGTTCATGTTTTGTGAGGATTATCAAGAAATTATGAATATTTATAAATAAATGTCAAATGCAGTTTCATACTTTTTACCCCGGGTTTTTTGATGAGAAATGTATTTTTTGTACTCCTTGCAATTTCATGTTTTGTAAGGCTTATCAGAAAAATATGAATATTTAGAAAAAATTACAAATGCAGTTTAATACTTTATTTTATCAGGTTTTCAAGTCCGAATGACAATGTTCTAAATTCAAATTAAATTTTCATTGGACTCGTGATTTCTATATTGAAGACGTTTTAAGAAAATTGTTAAATAAACACACGTAAATTAAAAAATGTTTATTCAATACCTTGTATTCCCTCCCCGAGCTCTTATCACTGCCTCCATACATACGGTTCTTCATCGATCGGATGTAAATCAGGATCACATTTTGCCGTATGTTGACCCATTTCTCTTGGATTGCATTTTGCAGCTGGCTTAGTGTTTCTGGAGCAGGATCTCTTGCTCGAATTCGTCTCTTTGATTCATGTCTGAACTTCTTGCTGGCCATACCATAATGGAGATACCGACGTCGACGATGCCTAATTATAGCAGTTGCATTCACTATTTTATCTACACTCTCCAAAAAAAAACTTAGTTAAACCCTTTTCCAAACGTCCGCACCGGTGATTGCAAGGCTCGATACAAGGTCAAATTCAATACGAGAACGTAATATGGCTTGATTATGATATTTTTAAAATTCTATACTTTAGCAGTTGTTCAGATGTGGAGTTTAAAAAATAACTTAACTACTGAACAATATCTAAACAACAAATGAACAACAACTGAACAACATCTGAACAAAATCTGAACAACATCGGAACACCAACTAAACAACAACTGAACAACATCTGAACAACAGCTGAACAACATATCAACAAAAACCTAGTAATACAACTGAACAACATCCGACCAATCACCGTACAACAACAACTGTCAGGTGCGGCGGAAGATGGCGATTTGAGTATTAACAACAAAAAAAAACTTCGTTTCATTTCTCCACTTTAACGTTGTAAGAGCCTTCTCATTAAGTCATTACGCTTCTGTAATTTCTATTAAACCGTAATTTATATAGGCAGAATGCATAAAGCAGGTCTTTATGCCACGGTTATCGAATTCATAATTCGAATATTATGAGACGAGTGTAGATAAGAACATTTTTGTTATGAAGATCGCAAAATTATAGTTTTGACGGTTACACTCGCCTTAATGTCAGTGATGCCATGTTTGTTTGTTATTAGCCCATGTCGTCCCACTGAAGGGCAAAGGCCTCCCTCCCTTTCTTCCATTCTTCCCTATTTTGGGCCTCTTCCATCCAATTTCGGTCATGCGTATGTAGGTCGTCCTTCCATCTCTTTCAAGGTGTACCGCGCGCCCGCTTTGCATTATAAGGGACCCAAATGGTGCATTTTTTGGCCCAAAGTTCATCGGCCATTCGGGCAATGTGATCAGCCCAATCCCATTATAAGAATGCTGCCTTTTGACCTACATCGACAATTTTTGTGCGGGATCGCAGCGTCGTGTTTCTGACTCGGTCTAGTAGATTGACCCCGAGTATGCTACGCTCCATAATTCGTTGGCAGATCTAGAGTCTGAACTTCTGGATGTCATGTTTCATGGACCAATAGCTCTTCTAGGATTTTCGATCCGTCTTTCGACTTCTTTATCTTGTCTGGCCTGGAAGGAGACTATTTGGCCCAATAAGATATACTGATTGACATATGCAATTCTCTCTCCATCCACCTCTACGCTATGCTCAAAACTGTTTGTCATCAGCTTGGTCTTCGACCATGTTTGTTTACACGGTAAAAAAGAAGAAAAGAGTTTTTGACCTTAGCTGAATATCTGCCGACCTTGATCATTCGCATGGTGGCGATGAATCCACGTTACAGTGGTATTTCTAAAGAGGGTTGACGTCAGGCAAATTCTATTTGATAAGTAAGCATGCAATGTTTCACAAATCCGTGCATACTGAGTCAAAGTTTTTTATTGAAAGATGTCCTTTACTTAGCTATCATTAGCATCATTTTCCGCTTCCGTTTTTACTTTATATTAACATTTTCTTTTTCAGAGATTCTCAATTGAAAACAGTTCTACAGGAAGTGACGCAGGCGGATATACCGACAGAACTTAGCGAGCGGCTTGCAGAGGAGAAGAGGATCGAAACGGTATTTTATTTACATATACTTACAATTATAGAAATAACTATAAATTTGTTTATTTTTTTGAAAACTTGCAAAATTTTTAAGCGCGGGCAGGATTTGAACCTGCGACTTTCGCCCAGATGGTAGAGGCGTCGCCACTAGTAATGCGAAAGTTGCAGGTTCAAATCCTGCCCGCGCTTAAAAGTTCTGCAAGTTTTCAAAAAAATTGTGTGCCTAACACGGGAAGCGGTTTGAAATTTGGAATTCAATTTGTTTATTCCTGATCTAATTTAACATAATTCATATAAATATCTTTGCCCAACAGATCCGTCGTAAGGAACGCAACGAGGCCCACTTATATATGAACGTGAACGTGGTGCTAGAAGAAGCGTTCGACGGTCACCAGGGCAACGACCTCTACGACCCCGAGAGGGCTCACTACCGGGTGTTCCGCGTCCGCAAGCAAGCCACTGTTGCTGAGCTCATGGACATGCTCGCCGAGAACTTCAAGTACCCCCCGCGGCAGCTGCGGCCCTGGCCGTTCAGCGCGCGCTCTAACCAGGTAAGACATCTTTAAAGCTGGCTATGCTTCTATATAAAATTGTGTATCGCCATAGTGACGGGTTGTTAACCCATCGCCTAAAATTGCGATACACACCCTCGAGTCCCGTAGTCGCCTCCTACGACTCCCACGGGAATTGAGTGTGTTGATGCTATCGCAATATCATTTCCAAAATATAGATGCCAATTTGTATCATATTTTAGTGACATTTAATTTTAATATCTTGTGGTTATTTATTACCACTAAACTATAAACATGCGTTTATATTTCTAATGCTTGTTTGTATTGCGTTATGATATTTTGTGTAGACATAAGAGACTGCACGTAGATGTTAGGGGAAACAACTCTGTGTCACCCTCATTCTTCTACGTTTTCTTGGACAATTGTTTTGTTTTAATATTGCCTCATTATATTGTTCCAATATTCCAGACCTGCAGACCGACATGCCTGGACATAGTGAACGACCAGCACAAAACCGTCGCCGACGTTTCAGAAAACATGAACCCATGGAATATATTCCTGGAGATGCTGCCCCCGGACTCCGGCCTGAGCACGCTGCCGACCTTCGACAAGGAGAACGATGTGGTGCTGTTCTTCAAGTTCTACGACCCCAAGCAGAAGAGGATCCACTACTGCGGACACCATTACCTGCCCATTGCGAGCAAACCTGCCGATCTCATACCGATACTCAACAAGCGAGCCGGTAAGTTGTATATACAGGGTGTAAGGGACAGTCCTTCAAATACTTGTAGGGTGCATTCAGACCATAAAACTGAACAACTTTCTCCTAGGAACATATGTCAGGAAAAGACAAAAAATATGTGACCTCCCATACAAAATCACGATCAGCTGACTGCGTTAACTATGGGAAGTCAATTGGTTTTTGTCGTTTCCTGACATATGTTCCTAGGGGAAAATTGTTTTGTTTCATGGTCTGTTGTACCCTATCAGTATTCGGAGAGCTGACCCTTACACACCGTATATAACGTTGTATAACCAAATAGTTTAAATGTTGGGTGAGAGATGGTTGGGCGTCGTAGGGAAGAAAGTTTGTGTAATGGGCACGGACAGTTGACATAATATTGAAATCTGCCCTGCTTCTTTTCGTGTGGGACACCGAGTCGTCCAACGACCCGATGAACACTGGTTTCAGAGTTATTCAATCGCCTACTTTTAACAGTAGGCCTCGGATGGTTGTGTGTGTAACGTCTACTGTCTAAGTAATCATAGACAGCAACCGAAACCGACGGATTAACGTGCCCTCTGAAGCACGGAACTATCTTTATTACGGACAATCAGGTGGTTCAGCCTGCACTGTCCTCACCAGACTGGGAAAAAAGTGATTAATATTAACTTCGTGAGTGCATCGAGAATCGAACCCAAAACCTTAGCTCTTAGAAACTGCATAATCTATCTATCTAGTCGTTCAAATTTGTCTGTAAATCTTCCAAATACAAATAAATAAATATTATTTGAGTATAATTTGTGGCTTGTGTTCGCCAGGCTTCCCGCCGGACACACCGCTCGTGTTATACGAAGAGATCAAGCCAGACTTTGTGGAGAAGATCAACAACTACAACGACCCCCTTGAAAAGGTATCAATTTAGGGTTTTATACTACGTATGAACTTAAATTATAACCGCACTGCGAAGTTAATCAAATTTATATTGAAGAACTTTTGAGTTTATGTACAAAATAACTTGAGGAAGGAATCTTTATAAGACAGCATCGTTATTGTTTCTTGAACCTTTCTTTTCATAGGGTAATAATTAAGTAAAAGATGCAAAATTTAACAACGTTCCAACGAAAGATTTGTGAGGACTGTGACAGAAAACAACCCATTCAGGAAGCTGACACATTGTATTGAATGAGTGTGAGACCGGCTTAGAATTGCATCAGCCGAATACTACCGGTGGTCGTCTTAAAAAGCGACTGAAGAAAAAATCTGCCAGGGAATGGGTAGCAGCGTTCCCTGTAGAAGCAATATCTTGCACTGCGTTCGCCATCCGCCAGCCAATCGTGGTAATTATGGCAATACCGCCAATAGGGGAAGGCCCGTGTCTAGCAGTGGACTGTTATAGAAATGTAGTTAATTGAATCAGCTGACCCTATGACCGCGCGAATGCCCCCCGGGGCGTCCGCCCCTGGGGCGTCATTCGCCGGGATTGAGTCGTGTGCACGCGGCCAGGTATTGGACGAGCTGATGGACGGCGACATTATCGTGTTCGAGCGCGCCGACGTGCGACACGACGAGCTGGAACTGCCCACCTGCCAGGACTACTTCAAGTACATATTCTACAAGGTTGAGGTGCAGTTTGTGGATAAGACCGTGCCTAATGACCCCGGGTGAGTCTACATCTGATTTCGGTTCTGAGAATAGTTTCTATGACAATATTATTTAACGATGTAATTATAGAATATGCCAATAATTATTACCCCAGTTCACGAGGTTATATCTCGCGCTAAATAGGGTTGTGTCCTTGGTAATTTAGAAAAAACGAGACTTGGATGTTTAAAATCAGTGTCCAAAAGCAGAATAGCTCGCATTCATTGGTTTTCGCAAAATGACATTTATTAACGTGTTTAAAAGTTTCCATTTTGACGTCATCCTAAATAGTTTATAGACATCACAACATCAGTTTTTCATGAAATCAATAATTGTTCAAAAAGTTTGGTCGTTTGACTAGTAGGACACAAGCCTATTATTGCCTTGAGTGGGATTCTAATGTTGACTTTAATTTGCGTAACCAGTAGGATCAATGATCAGTACACGATATTATCAAACTATAGGCTACAATTTTACAGGTGAAGTTCGATGTTCATTGCGTAGTCGGTTAGCCATAATGATACCATGAAATGAAATATGCCGTGTGATGCCGGCTTAAAATAGCATCACCCCATTTTTTCCCGTGGGAGTCGTAAGAGGCGACGATGGGACTTGAGGGTGTGTATTGCATTTTTAGGCGATCGGCTGACAACCTGTCACTATGGCGATACACAGTTTTCCGAAAGACTCAAATGTTTGTCAAACGTGGCGTAAATGTCCTTTTTTTGCGGCCGTTTACGGTCTGCCTACCCCGCAAGGGATAAAGGCGTGATATATGTATGTATGAATATGAACCGGCTACGAAATGAACTAAGAATTTCACCTGTAGACTTGTAGCCTGTAGTTTCATGACATGCACCTGGTGTCCTTTTGAAATTACTTATCCGAGATTTATTTATGGCTGAACGTTACATTTTTGGCGTGTACTGGATTTGGCGCAGCTGGTAGGATCGACTGTCTTATTTGCTTGTAAATGAACTTTCCAAGTTTCTGAGTACTTGCGATCGAACGTGTGCTAATAAATTAATACATAAGAAAAAAGATTGAAAGGCGTTTGGACAGTTAATTTATATTTTCTTACACATTAGGTTCACGATGGAGCTGTCGATGCAGATGCGGTACGACCAGATGGCGCGCGCAGTCGGGCAGCGGCTCAATGTCGACCCTTACTTAATACAGTTCTTCAAGTGTCAAAAGTTAGTATACCATCCTTTCATCAGCAACAACCGTAACACTCCGGACATAAGCTTCCTGCAGGTGCATCCATACCCCGTGATTTTGGACAATAGAATGACAGTTGAATGTCGCTGGCATTACAATGGCAAAAATTATAAGAATCGGGTCCTGGCAGGGGGCCGTCTAAAACTGGGCTTACCATCCATATCATTTATTGGCCTTTTATTTCGTATTATCAATAGAAACTGCCATTGTATTGCTACCACGAATCACGATAACTAATTTTTTTGCATAATACGAATCTGCTAAAATAATCTAAATGCAATCTTATCGAGATAATAAAACTTTATTTATGATAATAAAACTGTTGAGGAGGTCAGTGAGATAAATTTTTTGGGCGTGACCATAGATACCCATCTTAATTGGAAGTCGCATATCGTAAAAATTTACAATAGAATATCAAGTTATTGCTTTGCCCTCTCAATATTAAGAAATGTCACTAATGAAACTGTAGCAAGAAATGCATACTTTGGTTACGTCTATCCTGTTCTGACATACGGAATAATTTTTTGGGGTAGCTCAGTAGACTCTGAGTCAACTTTTTTGCTACAGAAAAGATGTCTACGTATTATTTATAGAATGCCCAACACTGACACTCTCAGAAACGTTTTTGTGAATAGGAGGTTTTTCACTCTGACATGATTATATATATTTGAAATATGCATGTATGTTAAAAATCAAAATGAATTTGTTCGTGTTCTTGATACTAAGCCAAATGTTCGTGCTCAGTATAAATACGATCTATGTACAAATATTACGCGAGTTAAAAGTGCTACAATGAGGAAAAGTATTCTTGTGAGAGGAATCAAAATTTTCAACCATTTGCCCCAAGACCTTAAAATGTTAAATGGAAATAGTTTTAGAAATAAGTTAAGGACTTGGTTGGTTAATAATGCTTTTTATAATCTAAATGAATTTTTTAATTCCTCAAATTAATTGTGTTGTGATCGTGAGATTTAAAAATAAAACTGAATTGACATATTTGATACATTGACCTTAATATTATTTAATGATATAAACTAATGAATAATTTATTTCGTATTGATTAACTATCTTATTTGACATCAAATGATTTTTATTTTTTGCTTAAAATGTTATTATAATTATATTTTGTAATGAAAATTGTATGTCCGAAATGGGCACATTGTTGGGACTCTACCTATTTGACTATCTATGTGCTGTACACAATGAACAATAAAAGTATTTTGTATTTGTATTTGTATTTGAGAAATAACTGAGACGTTTTTCAAATAGCGGAATACGGCCTTTGCTCACATTTGTCTTACATAATATAATATTCTTGATTGTTTCAGTTACAAAGATACACCAGGACTGCCCCTCAGATACTCTTACGATGGAATACTTAAGGATCTACTCGTCTACTGTAAACCAAAGTGCCCTAAGAAATTGTTCTACCAGATTTTATCTATTAAAGTTAATGAATTGGACAACAAAAAACAGTTTAAATGTTTATGGGTAAGTATCTTTTTTATATTGGATAATTTTATGTAAAAACGTCCAGATAACTGTATTAATGATTATGAAATTGTTTCAGGTCGGTTCAAATTATAAAGAAGACAAAGAATTAATTTTATATCCAAATAAAGGCGGTAAAGTAGCGGACATCTTAGAAGAGGCAGCTAAAGTCGTAGAGATGTCGCCGGACGGATCGGGCAGGTTCGTAAAGACTCAATATTTCATCATATTGTATTTCATTACCATGTCTAATGGAGGCGCAATAGACGACTTTTTTTTAAGCTTAAATTTAGTCTAGTTTAGCTTAGTATTAATTGTTATTTGTCCCTTTATACTTATATACTTTTGTGTAAACAAGGAAAGTATAATTATTGTTCTAGATGCCAAAAATTGAAATCTGGCCTTCTATGTTCACAATTCTTATTTTGTGTAATTGTAAACAATTTTTTTAGAATTTTGAATGAGCTCTTTACACTGTATCAAAAAATATCTATTTCTTAACACTATGCAACTTTGACATTCTGCTACTTTGTCTTTTTGCGTTTGTAAGATTTTGTTACTTTTATCATTTCACTATATGTTTATGTCGCGAATATATAAGGTGTAAAAAAATTAGCTAAGAATATTTTAAGGGGTGAACCAGTACGTGAAACTGAACAACTTTCCCCAAGGAACATAGGTCGAAATATGAAAAAAAAATTGACCCTCCCTTACTTAGTGTGTTACCCGGCCGGGATAATTTGTATGGGAGGGCCAAATTTTTTTTTCATATTTCGACCTATGTTCCTTGGGGAAAGTTGTTCAGTTTCACGTACTGGTTCACCCCTTAAAATATTCTTAGCAAATTTTTTTACACCATGTATAATAAAAAGAAATACCCGTGTGATCCCCTGACTGTAACCTGATCAAAATTTTTATCCTCTGGGTTATAGGGATCCTACAGACTAACTTATATTTAATTGGTTATTGATTACACGTGAATGTGTGTGCAGGTTGCGGATCGTGGAGGTGTCGTGTCACAAGGTGCTGCCGGGGCCCGACCCCGACCTCACGCTGGACCAGGTCATCATCTCCCCGCCGAGACTCTACAGGATAGAGGAGATCCCCAGAGACGAGCTGCACTTGCAGGTCAGCTGTACACTGGTAGTCGTTATCACAATAAAACTATTTTAAACGGATTTAAGTTGTGTCTATTTTGGATTTTACAATTCGTTTAATTTTGTGTGGAACCCGGATGTTACGTTAGGCAATTAAGAAATAGATGTCGGTAGAAAAATAATTTATATTCCAATTAATGACGTTTAACCACAGAATATATAATAGTACTAACGTACAGAAGAATCACTCCCTAAGAAAATACATGTTTAGGTATAAATAAATACCTACGCTCGGTGTACCCAACCGCTCACAAACAAAATTGAAACTTATGAACGCGCGCGAACGCTCAATCTCCCTTGCGCATCGCAGTTTTATGACAGCCGCCGGTGAACTCCAAGGGTTGTAACTTGTCGTCATGTTATTCGTGCCCGAAGATTTTTTGTTACTGATTTTGCTATATATCTTATTTTTTCACTTAATCTACGGAAGGAATTGTAAGATTTGTAAATATTTATAAACCTAAACGAAATTATTAATGACTACTGTTTATATAGAAAAACAATTAATTACGTGGCGTAAACGTCCATTTTTTGCGGCCGTTTGCGCTCTGCCTGCCCCGTAGGGGATAATGGTCGTGATATGTGTATTAATAATGCTTGTGTCTACTGTTCTTCGTATCGAGTGGGACACCGAGTCGACGACCCGATCGATTTTTTAACGAATAAACGTACTAAAACACAGAAAAAAGTCAAGTAAGTGTGCGCGCGAGCAGTGCCATGTATTATCATTGTACAGGTACAGGTCCACATTTACAGGCGAAAATCTGCCTGTAGCACACTTGTAGTTACAATTTACAGGTTACAGGCGTTTTATGAAGACACTTGTAAAGCTACCATAGTAAGTACCGCTCCAAAATCTCGACTACAGGTAAATTTTACAAGTCGATGTACAACACTATCGATTCATTCATTTCACTCACTCAAATTCAACGTCAATGCTATAGCACAGATAAAATATTGTAAAAGTATGTATACACTTTGCTAAATATATAAGACATTACACTGAAAATTATTATTTTAATAAAAAGGCAATTACAAAAATTAAATCAACAATATTTCTAATTAAAATCATATTATTGATAGAGTACGTACTGTTGTGAATTTATAATAATAATCCACAATTGACGATAAAGTTTTGCTTTATTTAACGCCTCGAGCAAAATAATTTGGCAAGGAACGCATTTTGAGTACTTTTGAACATATTGAATAGACTTTTATGCAGAAATCTTGCACTTGTAGAATAATTACCTAGGTCAGACGACCTGTAAAATTATTCACAAGTTGTAAGTTTTTACAGTTGTAGTTTACAAGTCTTTTGATGAACACCTGTAAAAACTTGCTCGATTGTGTTTTTAAAAGCAAAATCTACCCTATGGTTTGTCGATGGAATTCTACAGGTGCCTGTAGCTGTGACTTGTAAAATTGTAGACCTGTAGCTTCGAAAAACGCCTGTAGTTGTAATTTTTATCAGTGTTGCTATTTAAATATTAATTTTGGCGCGATGTTGCCACTTTTTCGCCTGTAGAATTGTAGTTGTTCAATGATAGCACAGGCCACAGCACGTGCGTGCGAACAGTGCGGCGGCTAGCGGCACTCTGGCGGTCTGGCGACGACAAGTGACAACCCGCGGAGATTAGTTCCCGTAGGGAACCCGCCGGCGGAACATACCTAAACCGTGGAGTGAAACCCCCCTGGTTTAACACCTTAGTCATCCGTGACCACGGGCTCTGTAAAGAGCTCGAAACGTAGGAATTGTAAAATCCAAAATAAACACAACTTAAATCATTTTGAACAAATTCATTTTGCGTGGAACCCGGACGTTACGCTAGGCAATTAAGAAATAGATAGCGGTAGAACAAAAATAATTTATATTCTAATTAATGACGTCTAACACCTTAGTCATCCGTGACCACGGGCTCTGTAAGAACTCAAAACGTAGGAATTGTAAAATCCAAAATAAACACAACTTAAATCCGTTTAAAATTGTTTCATTGTGATGAGTAATAGTTCTGCAAACTCAAGTAAATAATATACTGTAGTAGTTATCCAGCTTGGGCTTACCGCAAGGATTAATGCCTTGAATGAGGTAGCGGGCAAGCATCCTGTACCGTTCTGACGTACTATTACATCGTCCTCACCAATGGGCACGTTAAACACAAGCTTCAACGTCCTATGCTCTATGTTATGAAACTACAGGCTTCCAAGTCTACAGGTGAAATTCCTAGTACATTGCGTAGCCGGTTAATATTTCTGGTATCATTATGGGTAACCGACTACGCAATGAATATAGAATTTCACGCGTAAAATGGTAGCATGTAGCTTGGTTATATCGGACACTGCTGTATTTCACCCCTCTAATTCTGCTGGAGACGTAAGGTATGTATAAAAATAACATGATTCGTAATCGTTTGAAAATATTGCGGATTTATATGCTGAAATTGTTCCGCTACTTTACGCGAGCACATACATATATGACGCCTTTATCCCTTGCGGGGTAGGCAGAGCGTAAACGGCCGCAAAAAATGGACATTTACGCCACGTCTGACAAACATTTGAGGGTCATTCGGAAAATTGTGTATCGCCATAATGACAGGTTGTCAGCCCATAGCCTAAAATTGCAATACACACCCTAGAGTCCCTTCGTCGCCTTTTACGACACCCACGGGAAAGAATTGGGGTGATGCTATTTTAAGCCGGCATCACACGGCACGGTACGCGAGCACGATTGTCATTTTTGACATTGATGACAGGTAAAACCTTCTCCAGGTTGACAGTCCATGCAGTGACTCCCGCAGTGCCCTCAACTCGGCAGCGAAAGATGACAAAACTGCTTCTGCTGACCTGCCGATTGAAACAGCTGCGAGCACTGTTAGTTCTTGCCAATATTATCTATTTATTATTATGTATTTATGGTGAAATTTTACTAGTGACCGATAGCGAAATATCAAGACAAGCTTGTGTGAAGTAACAAGTTTCCCCAAGGAACATAGATTGAAATATGAAAAAAAAAATTGAGTTTTTATATTTTTTATAAATTTAACTTTAAGAACAAAAATGTACACGGGCGGACTTGTCCCAGCCTACCATAGATCATGTCGAAAGGGTCAAGGCAGGTGCATTAAACAATAAAAAAATGAAAGGCTTGAATATACTATATAAACTCAGTAATATGAACATACGTATAATAACAATAAACACTACACATATACGTTTATCATATTATATAAATTTACATATACAAGCTGTTACAAAATAATGCAAAAATAATAATATTCTTTATTTTCATCAGTCGATGAAATAATAACAGCACTAGTCTAGGTCAGTACTACACTTCCATTCCGACGAATTTCGATTTGGCATACATTTCTGGTTATCTTCAGTTCATTAAAATGATTACTCCCATGAAATAACAAGCAATGTATATCGAATCTCGCTGCGCCGCGTTAGCAACTTCAGTTGAACTTTAAACTGTCAAAGTAGTGCTGCGATGCAATGATAATTTTTTCAAGTAATTTGATTTAAAAATATAATTTCCGTTATTTTCAAAATCGACACTACGGCTTAAATTTTTTGTCAATAGACTCTTTACAAGGGTCGATTTTACACCCTCTCGGCTTTACTTGTTATTCTGTAACACGCGGTATAGCTATAACACTAATACATAAAATATACTTATATTATAACTAAACACGGTAAAATTGTAATTCATATTTAATCAGGTGATCGGCAATTTTGTATTGGAGACCCAATTCGTTTTTCGTATCTTGACTTATATTCCCTGGGGAAAGTTGTTCCTTATCACCAGCCTGTCCTTAGTTTTCTCTATCGGTCACTAGAAAAATTGGTCAGACAGTTGCGGCCAGCTGATCGCCCTATTCGGTTTCAAGGCATAGCCTTTTATGGTGTTGGCAATCCAATGAATCAAAACGATTTTGTATTTTATATTTTTTTATAAATTTTGTAAATTTTGAAAATAATTATGCATCAACGTTAATGCCTGCTTAAAAAAGTGACTGTCGGTGTTTGATAAGTTTACTCGGGAGTAATAATTGGCTGTGGGATGCGAGAGATCCTAATTATACAAATAAGGGTTAAAGGAGGATTCCCGGCTGCATATCAGTAGGAAAATGAATATTACGACGACATGAAAAAGAAAATAGAATCTTTATTGGGCTCTTACAGAAGAGAAAAAACTCGTTAGTAGAAGAAGTCCCTCATTACAGGATCAGTCCAAAATGCCTTTTTATTTTACAAACTTTTGCATTTTGTTTACTTGTTTTCAAAATTTAATCATAAGCTGCCACAGCTGTGCGTACGTACGGCGCCATTTTGTTTTACCTGTCAACTGACAAAGCAAATTAGCTCACGTTGTTCGGCCGAGGCTGCCTCGCTCTATCATTTGATCCAAACGAATTGCCTCACCCGCACATGAGCATTTTGCCGCGCGAGGCGGGCCGCCTAATTAGTATCGCCGACCACGACAATGCGCGTCATCAAGTTTGTCCTGATTAAATCTAAAACCTAACTTTAGAGACCAATTTCAAAGTAATTCATTATGTACTTGTTTGCCCTATCTACGAGCTCTTACAATCTCAACAAAATTTCAATTGATTTGCCAAGGGCTTCCGCGAAGGCTTGGCGTTGAATTGATAGATTCAAGAGATCGCTTGAATAAAGTTGTTCTATGTCTATTTCCGCAGGAGGACGAGGCTTTAGTGCCGTGCGCGCACTTCCACAAGCAGGTGTACGCGACGTTCGGCATCCCGTTCTACGCGCGCGTCAAGCACAACGAGCCCTTCCAGGCGCTCAAGGACCGCCTGCAGAAGAAGCTCGACATTCCCGACAAGGAATGGGAGAAGGTACAGAAAAGCATTTTTATTGTGTGGCTTAAATTATATTCGTCCGCTAGCCGCCGGCGGATATTTCGCTCCGTCGCAACTCTACAAGAATGTGCGTACGTATAATTTGAGTCCCAGGGCGGCCATGTTATTGTAAACTTGCGGCGAGCCGGCGGACGTATATAATTCTAACTATAGGCATCTAGGTAAACATGCACCCCGATCAATTAAGTCTTAAGGTGCTATTCTGAACCGAGCGGGCGTCGGCCTTATTATACATACATTATTATTCTTAAACTTGTCAAATACTTTACAGAACTTACATATAAAGAAGTATTTCTCGTCCTAAATACATTCTGCACACAACATGATTATGCGCATTGTGACTGGGATACATGACCCTGTGTTACTATCTAATAAACTTACTTTCTCGTTGTTACAGTACAATTTTGCTATAGTAACGAATGGCAGACCGAATTATATAAGTGAAGGAGCTCTAATAAACATTTTCGACTTCAGGCCAAGCAGTAACGCAAGTAAGTATTCCCTTTTGATGTTACCTACCGCTTTCTGTGTTGCACTATGTTCCGAAATGTATGTATTGGAAAAAATCTAGTTAGAGTTGTGCATTTTTACAGTAGAAAGGCTATATAAATTGAAAATATGGCTTGGCATTGTAGTATATTTATTTAGAACGCAAAATTATTAGTGTATAAATGATTGTTTAATAGAAAGCATGAAGCTTTCTTTTGAAATTGGTTTTGGTATTTTATTTAAAGTAGTTTTCTTCTCTTCCGCTTTTATTTTGGTTTATTTTGATTTCATTTTTGTTCTTGATAAGGTTCTTAATTCAGCAAGTACCTAGAACTTTACTTGATTTTTAATTATTTGTATCATGATATGATAATATAATTGCAGTCCTATTGGCAATTTGTTATTTTGTTCCGATATAAACCCTAGTAGAGGTTTTTTGTTATTTCCCTCCCAGTCTGTGCAGATGTCACCTTAAGTTTTGGAACATAGTGCGTTTCGTGCTCGTCCTGACCCTGTCAAGGATGCGTGCTAAAGTTTAATGTAGACGTGTCCCTTCCAGACGCGACCGGGCGGCCGTGGCTCGGCCTCGAGCACATCAACAAGACGCCCAAGCGCTCCCGCGTCAACTACCTCGAGAAGGCCATCAAGATATACAACTGAGTGATGTCGCGCGCCCCCCTCCCCCCGCCACCCCCGCGCCCACCGCGCCCGTGACGCGCGGCGGCGCGGGGCTGTACGTACAGATGCTCCCATGTATTCGCACTCGTGTCGCCCTCATTGTACCGCTCGGAACCGCCATTTGCTAAAGCGGGAAAAGCGACTGCGATCGCCTCGGTCTGCCGCTTTTCTTACTCTGGGAAACAGCGGTTCCATGCCTTAAAAAAGAATAGAGCAGTGGAATAGGCGTGGAGTTCAACCCTTATACAGTTTTGCCCGGTATGTAACGGTGTTATACTTAATTTATGGGCATTATATCGGGTTAGTTGTGTAACTAGCTCGCTGTTCACTTTCTGCACCGCATGTAAATCGCTCCGAAAAATATTTATTGCGTAGATAATTACCGATATCTGTATGACACCAGCATAACGGGTAAAATTGTACAAGTGTAACCATTTGAAAGCCCAGGCATAGACTATCCACGGTCACCTAAACAGCCTTACAGTCTACTGGATACATCGCGACATCAATATTGAGTCCCGGTCGTGCGCTGGCTGGCGGTGCAGCGGCCGACGTGTATGTGGCCGAGCAATGTACTCCGCTACCCGAACTATTTGCACTTGTTCGCCATAAGTCATCCAGTCGTGACAGCTATTCTGCCTATTCTAGTGTCCTAAAGCTTACGCCAGGCTAATGGATAATGAAGACACTTGGCTGGCCGTTACGACTGGATCACTTTGGCGGTCAAATGTGTTGATATAATTAATTACGCATATTTATTTTTTGTAAACGTAACCAGTATTTACCGATAGTATTGTCGGTACAGGGCCTTCGACAGTGTTAAAAAAAAAAACAATATGGCGTCAGGGCAATTCGGGGCTCGCGAGGTGTATGTAGGATGTTGTTGTATAAAACCAGATATAATATTTAATAAAATTGATAATATTACCTCCATGACTCTAGATTGTTGTATGTGATGGAACGAGCTATCGAATTTCTCTGGCGCTATGTCCAATAATGGTGAAAATACCTGAAAAGTGATGTAACATGTATAGAATAATCACCACCCGCCATCTTTGTTCCGAAATTTGTATGTTAGCTGTCTTTCGAACTTGTCAATTTGTTTTCGCCTTAGCATATCCAGTTTTAAAATCGTGTTGTGGCCTTCCCGAACATTTTGTAGTTGCAAATTCTGATAATAAAATTTCTGTTTAATTTCCAATCAAGCAGTGAACTGGTCGGTTGTTGATATAATGCATGTTTATAGAAATTGTCTCTGAATCGATGAGCTTCACCATCCATCTCTTTCATGTTAAGTAATGATAGAAAAGGATGGTGTAGATACGTCTCGTTCGGATATTTTTATGGTCACTTGTGACACTCCGGTCGTATGTTGAGTGGTTGTACAATGGGCAGAAGGTTTCCAATTTTACCACATTATCTCGACTTTTCGTTCTCGTTTGATGGTAGTCTTGTCTTGATATTCTTCGTATTAGTAAAAAACAAAGCCAATTGGAAGTGGGTAAACATGCTCGTCATTGTACCACGATACTGTCAATTTGGCGATTCGGCAAAATAACACATTACCAGATTATACATCAATATATTTACTATAGTTTGTATGTAACGTTTAAAATAATGTGCAGTGTTTTAAGAGTACTTTAGTCGAATGTGCCTGTGTGGAACGCTACTGCCGCTACGCTGAACGAAGAGATGGTTGTAAATTTTAGGTGAAGTCGAAATGATAGTACACCAATATTACTTCACATAGCCTATTTTTGATAAATAAGCAAACTACTATAGCACTCGCTAAAATATATAACTTGCAACGCTTAAAAGTAATCGAGTTGACATAACTGCGTACTTCATTTATTGTATTAACTAACTTTTATTTATTTTATACATACATACATACATACATATATCACGCCTATAATCCCTTGCGGGGTAGGCAGAGCATAAACAGCCGCATAAAACGGACATTTACGCCACGTCTGACAAATATTTGAGGGTTATTTGGAAAATTGTGTATCGCTATAGTGACAGGTTGTCAGCCCATCGCCTAAAATTGCAATACACACCCTCAAGTCCCTAAGTCGCCTCTTACGACTCCCACGGGCAAGAAATGGGGTGATGCTATTCTCAGCCGGCAACACACGGCAAAATTTATTTTATAATTATTTAAAATTGTTTATTTTAAAATCGATATCAAATTTGTAAATTCATTTTACGATATTTGTGTTGTATCAGGTTTTCAAGTAGGTTCTGAAAATGTATTGATTTTTCGTTTGTAAAGTCCGAATTCTTTCATAGTGTTAGTACTACATTCGCGACGCTTGTTATGTAAATAGTTCTAGCTCTGTCCTAAGATCACTTGAATTTTCGCTTTCGTTCTAAATTGATAAAATTAAAGGGCTGCATGTTGTACATTGTCTAACCTGTTGTACACGTTTTTTATATATAGGGCGGAGATGAATATTTGTCGAATTGCCAAAATTGTGTGTTTTGTGAGCTTTGGGCTAACGCAGATTTTATTACTGTGGAATCACAATGTACGCGCGGTCTGATCTCCTTGTCAATGGGCAATAGGAAATGCCTTTGTAATTTTTTTCTCTCACATCTTGATGCCAAAGGCAATCTAATGTTTATGCACACCATTTTGAGCTACGCCAATACCTTGAGAAATCAGACCATATATGTGTTCAAGCAACTTCATAACTAGGAGTGAATTTGTCCCCGCGTACGTTGTGGTATCAATGACATAGTTACACATGTGAGGTACATCAGAGCGCGTATTGTTGATCTGGCTGTAAGCCCGCAACATCCGAACATGTAAGAATATGTTACTATTTAATTTTTTACTTGACCTGCCAGAGAAATGTTACGTTATTAATAAAATGATTATGTCGAAATTATGTATATATATGATGTAATAAATTAAGAAAAATACAATAAGTTTTCGTAAAGATGCCTTAGACGTTTTAAGACATTTTTATTAGTGATTGAAATAATACGACCTACTTAATTTATACCCTTTTTAGTTGAGTTTTGATAGAAGTGTGAGTGTGAGCGGCTGGCGTGCTTACGTGACTTGTTCACTTGATAATGTAACATAACATAATGTGTGTAGGGTGCGCTATCATTAACATGGTTTGAGGTGTTCACACGACTTAGCGACATAGTGGCTTAGAATACATGCCGAAAATATGCAATTGGGATTATAGACTGTTAGTACGCAATCGCAAGGTTATGGCCCTCAAAGGAGCCTATACACAGCTTGTGCAAACTATTGGGACCTGTTCCAATGTTTGTTATTTTGGACTTGAATGTTTCACTGAATATAATCCTATATTTGTTCAATTTGGTTTATTTTGAAAGGTTGCTAATTTATAAGTTAAATTACCCACAAATGTACAGAGTCGTGAACAAAATCAATCAAAACGCGATAAAACAGTATTTACAATGCGATTACTTTTAATGGGAAGAGTTTCTATCGGTTCGAGTGGGGCGATCAGTTGTCTAATCGTAAATCGGGGACCGGGTTATCAGTAACACGTTTTGTGAAGTATTCATTAGCCGAAATCTCCCCCACCCACCTCCCCCCCAAATTCACCCCCAGTGCGGGCGAACGGAATGGGATCAATCACCGTGGGAATCTCTCAATATATCACCCTGTTGCGCGGTATCGGCACAGATTATTGCAGCCCTTCTATTATTAGGGGTCGTGTCCAGTAAAGCCTATTACGTATAAGCCAATATCTGGGTTTTATAAAATAATTTCTTTCTTTCGTGTGGGACACCGAGTCGACGAACGACTGACTAATAAAATAACTATAAACATAATCTTTTCAGCGCTTAATGCCAAATTTGCAAAATGTCAGAAAAAGAGGGAGATTTTGCGCTAAAAGTTTATTGATATTTAACAAACCACTTTTCAAAAATAATAAACTCGGAACAATCTTATTTTAACAAAAAAATACAAAGCAATCGAAATTGAACGCAAAGTTAAGATCTAGTACCTTGCCTACCTTCAAATCGGAGAAGTACCTACGAAAAGTTAGAAGGGTAAAAGTAAATTTGAAAATCGAGTAAAATGTAATTGGCTAATTGTGGGTTTCCCTTACGCGATCAAAGGTCTATTTATCTCGACTTCAAGAAGGGCGTGATGTATAAACGAGGGTATTTGTATATATACGAGTGGGACTCGACCGAATGGGAGCATACAAGCCCTCTGCTAATAGGGTTTCATGAGTAAATACAACTTTAAAAGAGGGGGTTTAAAATGCTAATTATTTTATGCGCGGCGATCCTTTGTTGAGGGGAACTCTAGTATTCAAAGTGATTGCTTTCTAGACCTATAATGAAGTTGTTCCTCGGAAATAGCAGTATTCGACTTTCGAAAAAGAGGGTGAAAAAGGAGTTAATGAACTTAAGGCTATACCGTCCGCCGTCCATCCTTTGTTCTCGGCTTCCTTCATTGCCAAACGAAACTTAAATTCATCACAATGCTCCGTAATAGAATGCTAAAAGGACTAAGGTACACAAATCTGATTACCGCGAAGGCATCGCCTCGCCGAGGCCCTCTCGAAACAATGCTGTAATTTCATTTAAATCCCGCTGTCCTACAAATCTTCCCGGAGCTTTCGAAATGATTGAATTTTTTCCCAGACGAGAGATTTTTATCCTCACTTTTTTCTCTAGTTTTTTTGTTGAAGGTTTATTTTTATGCAAATTGGAGGCCATAGTAATGTTTCACTGAAAAGCTTTATTATGTAAATGAATGAACGCTCTAATGTTTCCTTCAAATGCTCAATGGTTTAATGAAAAGTTTGTTGACCTTGATATTTTGGCAATTTTATATTTAGGTATGATAAGTAAGTGATTCAGAGCTACAGAAATGAAATATTCGAGTGCGTAAGTACCGTACCAAACTATATGAAATAAATTAAAAATAATAACATTTTAGTCCCAGTACTTGCTCATTGAAAAATTTTGTTTATTTTTTATTAAAATAATTTTCAAACTAATGGTATGAAATTATAATTTTCCCAGGATTCAAGTGACGGTAGAAGCAGCGGCAAGTCTTCCAAGGAAACTATAATTTCGCCGACGACGACGGGAAAAAATGGAAGGAAGAGCTTGTTTATAATAAGGCGCAAATCAATACAGCTTAGCCGGTGATAAGTGGCACAGGCAATTTGCCAACAGTCGCGAGAAAGAACAGGGTAATTACCAGGGCTGTCGTCGGTATGCTGCCGCATAACTAAAATGGTTAGTATGTAGGTAGGTACTTGTAGATACTTGGAGGTAGTCCGTAGTATATATGTTTTGGCAAAGGGTGAGGAAATACTTACATAGGTAGGTGCAAAAGAAAAACTGATCTTTAAAATTTAGAATCTTTTAGTTTGGAATGTATGGTTCTGTGGTTTTCGAGAACCAACTTTGTCGCAGGTATGACCTGAATGATTGTTTACGACAGAATCGAAGTTAAATGTATCTCTATATATTAAGGCTGTACTTATTAGCCCGCTGCTGGCCTTGGCCTCTACATATTGTGTCATTCTTCGATCCTGTGCGTGCCAAAAACACAGACTCATTCAACCTTAATAATTCTAGGTAAATAAAAAATGTATACTAGCTCCATCATGTACTACCTAATGATGATATTACCGACACCGGTCGAATTATAACTTTAAGTTATAGATATCAGGCGAAATTTTACTAGTGAAAGATACCGAACATTAAGGCCAGGCCGGCTAGTTTTAAAGAACAATACTCCTCATGGACCTTTACGTGCATAATGTCCATTTTGCAAAATGTCCAGTGGTGAAAAAATAACCAGTTAAGTTTGCAATAAGTCGAGTTTGCAAAATGTCCAGTTTGTAAAATGTCCAGTTTGCAAAATGTCCATTTTGAAAAAAGTATATTTAGCGTAATTGAGGTGTGAGTTCAGACCATAAAACCGAAAAACTTTCCCCAAAACACATGGGTCCAGCCATCTAGACAGGAAATAAAACATTTTCGACTTCCAAAAGTTTTACATAAGAAGTAGGTCATTCGAATAGGGATTATTTGACAGCTGTCAAACCCATACAAGGAAACATGTCAACAAAGAAAAAAAAACCTTATGTCATAGCTTAACATGATTTTGACATCTGTCAAATATTTTTTTCTTTGTTGACATGTTTACTTGTATGGGTTTGACAGCTGTCAAATAATCCCTATTCGTTTGTTTTTTTCCTGTCTAGATGGCTGGACCCATGTGTTTTGGGGAAAGTTTTTCGGTTTTATGGTCTGAACTCACACCTCAATTACGCTAAATGTACTTTTTTCAAAATGGCCATTTTGCAAACTAAACATTTTACAAACAGGACATTTTGCAAACTGGACATTTTGCAAACTGGACATTTTGCAAACTGGACATTTTGCAAACTGGACATTTTGCAAACTGGACATTTTGCAAACTGGACTTATTGCAAACTGGACATTATGGAAAACTGGTCATTTTGCAAAATGGACATTATGCACCTAACGGCTCATGGAACTGTTTGGATCTGCCATACAGTGTCACCTGGTGCACTTTGTACGGGAGGTAATTTTTAAAATTCTTATTTTGACCTATGTTCCTCCGAATGAAATTTTACTTGTTACCAATAGCGAAAATAGACGGGCCGGTAAGGAAGTAATTTATGTTTAAAGGTTTAAATACGAGAAATAAATTGGATCTCCCATACAAAATTTTCGATCAGCTGATATGAGGTTACCTACTATGAAAGTATTTTAGTCATATTATTATTCAATCCTATGTTCATTGGAGAAAGTTGTTCCTTATCACTAGCAAGTGACTGATAGCGAAATCCCAAGTAGGTATCAGGCACTTTTATCATTTCACGAGGAACTGATGTAAAAAAATAAAATTACATAGATTATGGAGTTCCATCTAGAAAAAATAATTGTGACCAAAAACACTTGTACTCCTTTCACACGACTACAAGTGTTTTTTGTCAAAATTAATTAAACATGGAGTTTCACCAAGCGCCAACAATCGCAAGTATTAACTCTATTCCATCAAGAAATTATAACATAACATACTTACCTACCTAATAATTTAAATTTATGTTTGGCACGTACCTACCTATTCCGAAGTCCACTGGGCATCCCTAAAAATTATTAATGTCGTCGGAAAATATCCCTTATTTTCGTTCCGCGAAGGCGGATGAAAATGAAAGAGAAAAAGTGCGCTAATTTGTAACGGCGGCGTGCCTGTACGTTCTTTATACAATAAATAACAAAGTTTAATGCAGTGTAATTAAAAGGAAACTTAGTTAATAAAACCTAAAGTATCGCATATATATATCACGCCTATTATCCCTTGCGGGGTAGGCAGAGAATGAATGGCCGTAAAAAGCGGTCACTTACGCCGCGTCTGACAAACATTTGAGGGTCATTCGAAAATTGTGTATTGCCAATCGCCATAGTGACAGGTTGTCAGCCCATCGCCTAAAATTGCAATACACACCCTTAGTTTTTTTTTTTTTTTTTTTAGTTGTGGACCCTACGATTTTTAGCCCCGGGGCTTTTAATCTACACCTGACTGTATGGTGGGGAGCAGGAGCTCACCCGGAAAAGCTTGTGGTTGATCAAACAACCAGCTCAATCGCGCCCTTGGGGCGCGATTGGGCTTACGAGTTGTTCTGAGAAGAACGTATTGGACTGAATCTACCCGGCACGTGCCGGTAGTTCCCAAAGTGGGGAGCAAATGAGGGACCTCCGCGCCCCCGCCGGCGGGGGCGTCGGTTGCTTGAGGAGCTTGTGGAGTGTGATCTACTCGCAATGGCTGCAGCAGTGGCTACTGTGATTTCATCATCTTCTTCCGTAAGGATGTGTCTCGGACGGTGTTTAAAACGCGAGGTTGGATGGGGGAAGTAGTTGGATGCGTCAACTATCAAGGGGTTTTTATGATGGGGAGCATTATCGAAGAAGCGACGAGACGCTTCTTTCATATACGCTTTAATGGTAGGGAGGCCTAAGTCGATGTGGAGGTTGGCGTTACGCATGTACCAGGGCGCCCCGGTAGCTTTGCGCATGAAACGGTTTTGACACCCTTAGTAACTTCTTACGACACCCACGGGAAAGAAATGGGGTGATGCTATTCTATTCCGGGTATTTAAAGTATAGCTATGGTTTTAAACGCTCCAGGAGTAAATCAAGATAGTACCCATTTCTGTAGAGTGTTGAGGATGCGTTATGTGCAATAGCAGATATGTATAGCTAGGCCATAAATAAAACGATTGGGCACGTTACCACGCAATGAATGGGATAGCACCGTTCTATGCGCCATTGCTGAGTATGTAGAACATGGGTTTCATGTGGGTTCCATTGCCGTTTAGGTATGTGGCACGCATTGTCCAGTAAATATGTGTACACAGTAGAAGTTATCATGAGCCGTAGGTATGGCTATTGCAGCTGTACTGGACGCGTACTGAGTACCAACCAGCCCACGTCAGCCAATCAACCTGTGCCCAGCCTGTACTCACATAAAAAAAATCCTGTAGTCATTACGGTTATACATACTTACTTAGGTACTACGTGATGATATTATTTTTTTTGGTTAACGGTTCGTTGCATTCATGCACATGAGTTGCTGTTCTATGTACTTATTGAATGTTGATATAACCCCTGCCGAGGGTCGTGGGTTCGATCCCCATCAGACACAAAAATTTGTTACATTTTCAAGTATTTGTGTTTAGTCTGGGTGTTTTCAATGTATAATACGTATTTGTTTACAAAAAAGTGTATATTTATTAATATCAGCTATAAGTTTCCAAAGTACAAGCTTTGCGGCTAGATGGCACTGTGTGAATTGTCCACGATATTTATTTAAGTATTATTTATTTAATTGTTAACTTGACGTCTGCTCTAGCGTAACACACGTCCCTGTATTAGGCCTTCTACTGTTCTTCTACTGTGATGTGGTCGGTCATGTAGGCCCTGTAGTGGAATGCTCCACGGTTCGCAGTTTATCAGTGTCAGGGCAGGCGCGCGCTGGCCACACTGAATGGTGCGTCGTTAGCGATAATCCGATTCGGGCGCTCGGGTCTGGGCACCGCACGCCGCTGCTGCCCAGAGACCTATTCACGATCATATTCTGGTTGTATTGCTTGACGACAACAATGTTTGCATGTTGGGAAGAGGTGACTTTAAATACAGTCCTTTTGATTCCCTGTACAAACTGAATCTAATGGTCCTAAAAGCATTTTTATTGTCTCCCAAAGGCCAGTGTACGTCCGCGCGCCGTTCCTTTTTAATATACACTAGAGCATTACGAACAAATTCGAATACATTACACTTCATTTTAATTAAGTTCTTTCAGTTTGCTACTGGAAAACTCTCGCACCATGAGAGCGCTAGTTTTGCGCCAGCCCTATAGGTACTAACAAGTTGTAAGTATGTACTTGAACGCACCTCTGCGGAATGTTTGCGAATAACACCGCAGATTCAGCCAGCGCTCACCTACCCGGGTATTCGGCTAGCGGCTGGCAGAGCGAGGAATTTGAATGCAAATGGAAAATGCCATTAGGCCAGCAAACATCTGCTTGCCGATCAAACGCTGCGTTGCTTTGTATACAAAAGGTAGTCGTTATCTCACTTACAGCCGCGGAATCTAAACAAGTTCGTTCGTATTACTTGACCAACCAAACTAGAAAATTTATGACGGCTGATGTGACGCAGTGGTAGTGCAACTGCCTGCGCAAAGGTACCTATCGAACGAAAGGCCTGGTGGTGGGCCACTCACAAAGTTGATATTATCACATCACTTTGTGAATTTGTTCCCAGTCTGGTTAGGATATTGCAGTCAAGTCAAGTCTGATTGTTTGTAAGAAAAATTGTTCGATGGTTCAGAGGACGCGTTAAAGCCGTCGGTCCCGGATGCTGTCTATGATTACTTAGACGGCGGGAGTTTCTCAAGCGATTGAAGAACTGACACCAGGGTTTGTCGAGTCGTTCATTAACTCGGTGTCGCACACGAAAATAAGAAGTAGACTAGAAAATTGCCAAACGTGATTAGATGAAAAATTAATACATATAAACCAAACTACTTACTTACTTATTAATTAAATAATAATGTAAGTAAGTCATTGTTTTCTTACTCTAACTTTTGCACTAATGTAACTAAGTGTGACATCACTTAAATTTAGATTCGCAAAACCAATTTGTTGACATCCCCGCTAATGTAGGTAGTTTCAGGCGGAAAAGTGGTCGAGTTAAACTGCTCCTTGGTATATCGTGACCAGACTGGCCTACTCCGAATGTACTTACTAGGTATAATAGA
Organism: Tuta absoluta; assembly: GCA_027580185.1. Classification (NCBI taxonomy): domain Eukaryota; kingdom Metazoa; phylum Arthropoda; class Insecta; order Lepidoptera; family Gelechiidae; genus Tuta; species Tuta absoluta. The sequence goes on along the minus strand of JAQAHW010000016.1, from coordinate 11,599,964 downwards.
AACGAATAAAACATTTTATTGCCTCTGTTCAGTAGGTAACTAAGTATTTCTTATACATAAATTCACATTTATTTTCACAACAAAATAGGGCTCGTGCGTTTGAAGAATGATGTATATTTTTTACCTTTTACTAACACAATGCTTGCACGTATTCATGGGAAGTGTTCTGGGCTGGGAACTGGGTACTGGGACTGATAATGTAACTGTATCAACAACGAAGATTCATCCTTCCACGTGGACAATACTGACGAGCTCATTGCAGCCTTTCAGCTCCGAAGAAAACTTAGAAACCACCACAGATAAAGCTACGACACCAACAAGAAATTCTAGTACAATCAATACGCTCACTGAGACCAACACGACTGAAGAAACAATTATTCCCTATGAAAACATAACGGATCTAGTGTCTTTTATACGAGGACCCGCTGCTAGAAGATATGAAGGTAACTTGTAAAAATGGGGTGGCCATCTATCATAGTTCAGTAAACAGTATTGCCAATAAAGTGCAAGCCTATGTAGGTACCTACTTATCACATTTATACGAGACCGCTGCAAGGGCAGTTCCTTAAATTACACCTACCCTGCCCACATCTCCCGAATGTAAGTAAGCATTGTCAGTGTCTCCTATACAATAACCAGCAATGTATACAATCGGGCCCTTTCGGCAGGATAGTGTAATTTAATTACCCACTTTAGTTAGATCTCTTTACGCTCGCTTGTTTCGAGAATCTCCAAGGGTAAATCACCCTTTCCCATAACATAACATAATTATTTTTTGCACTAAAAACGGAAATACAATAAAAAACACAAAAAAGAAACAGTACAACAAGCTGGCCTTAATGCCTTTTCACCATTGCAAGTATGAGAGAGTTTTACTTTTCCAATTGATCTCAAGACTTTTACGTCGTGACATAGATAGACAGAATCATATCATGCGATGGTATTTTTTACTGTTTCTTGGATTTTCTGCGATCGTCCTAACAATCAAGAAATTCTGTCCACAGAGGAAAAGAAATTCGAATGGAGCTGGGACCGGTGGTGCCAACTACAACCGAGAACGGGCAATTGTCAGCAAGAGCGTACGTTAGTACAGAAACAGTCAATTCAGAAAACTATTGAAAATTTAAATATACTTAATATCGGGTGTAATTTGACTAGTGACCGATACTGAAAACAGGGCGCGGGCTGGTGATAATGAACAACTTTCCCCAAGGAACATAGGTCGAAATATGTCAAAAATATTTTGAGCTTCCATAGTAGGTAGCCCAAATCAGCTGATCGGCTATTTTTGGAGGTCCAATATTATTTTCATATTTCGACCTATGTTCCTTGGGGAAAGTTATTACTTATCACGACACTGTCTTGAGTTTTTGCTATCAGTCACTAGTAAAGTTTTACGCTATATACCCCGTTATTTACTGTATTGTTTATTCCAGCTACTTCTACTACCAAGCCCAGTCGGATACATGTCGGGAGTTCACCTACACCGGCTGCAATGGCAACGAGAATAGGTTCAACACCATAACAGATTGCGAACGATTCTGTAAAGGTAAACCATACATACATATATCACGCCTATATCCCTTGCGAGGTAGGAAGAGTGAAATCGGTCGTAAAAAGCGGACATTTACGCCACGTTTGACAAACATTTGTTGGTAATTCAGAAAATTGTGTATCGCCATAGTGAAAGGTTGTCAGCCTATCACCAAAAATTGCAATACATATGTAACCCTTGAGTACCTTAGTCGCCTGTTACAACACCCACTGGAAAGAAATGGGGTGAAGCTATTTTAAGCCGACATCACACGGCAAAGGTAAAGGGGTAAATAAACGATTCATCATCCATAGAATACGAGTTAGTATAGGTCGGATAACTAACTTTCAATCGACACTTACTGTACATACATAATTTACAATTCTCACAATATCCAACTCACGTAGGTGTACAAAATTTGAATTAATTCAGTTTACGAGAAGTAGATGTAATTATTTTGTTTACAAGAATTGGTAATTTTGTGAATTAGGTAGATATTTTGCAGCTCATTTTGCGAAGAAATTATGAGCATAAAGGCTTATTATGACGTCTTTGAAACATGAACCTCCAGAGATGACCTCAAACCCTTCAATCAGTTTTGTTCTAACGTAGTCCTTAACGCCTTGGTTCATAGGATATGGTACAGAGATGGAAACCAGAAGTCTCAAAGAAGTTGAAGCCTGTTCTTTGCAACCTGATCCGGGAAACTGTTTGGCATTAATGCCGAGGTGAGTTAGAACCTGTCTTAATTCTTTGCTGCAGGGAAAAAGACACGAGTTGATACCCTACTGCAGTTCAGCTGACAATGTCTTCTGCTGTTCAGTAGTTTGTCCACGTACATTGAAGGATTTTCCTGAAAGAACCTTTTTAACCAAATACGAGAAAAATTTGCGCTACTTGCGACTGTGCCTTTTATCTGTGATTGGTCGAAAATTTATCAATTTCATAGTAGAGCGTCAATTTTGGTGGTCACAGACGTCACAGTTAGACGCAGTCGCGCCTCTGGCGCCTTCTCTCACTAAAGGCATCATAAATCCTTCATAAAGAATACCGAGCGAGCAATACGGGACCTTACGTACCTACCTACACTGGTCCATGCCTACACTACACAACACAGGGACAAAAATTATGAATTAGGTAGGGATGAGTTCGATTTTAACTTGCAAAGCACAGACGGAAGTCACTCGGTCAAAATAATAGTTACATCCTACCACAAATTGAATTTGCATATGACACAAATTTTGCTATGGAGTCATTTTCGTATCTGTTATAGTTTAGCTGGGTTTCCGGTGGTTTACATTAGGTACTCCAGACCCTCAAATGCTGACAAAAAGTAGCCTGTGTCCTGTGTTAACATATTATTAATGTATATTTTTTTGAACATGGTATCAACGTATTACCTACTCCAAATGAGCGGCTACCTTTCTTCACAAATCTAACCAACAAAAAACACTGCAACTAGCACTTGGAAACATTTGTTCTTTTCCCCCAGGTACTACTACGACGTAAACAACGGTAGGTGCCGTGAGTTTGTGTTCGGCGGTTGCGGCGGTAATGCCAACCGATTTGTCGACAAGGATGAGTGCGACCAGAAATGTGGCGGCATCTTGCAGCGGCAGTCGAAGCGGGCTGCGGGAGAGCGGTCGTTCATAGTGCCATTCATTGATGAATAAATAATGAAGATAGTTTTTGATAGCCTTTTTAAATTATCATTGGTAAGTTGACTGACTGACTTGAAGACTTCACCTACTTATTATGTTTAAAAAAATATCCTGAACAGTTCACACAGCGCCATCTAGCCCCAAACTAAGTTTAGCTTGTATTATGGAAACTAGCTGATATGTACTTGTTTTTGTAGATAAATATATATTATACAAAATTCAGAAAATTGTCTTAGCAAATATTTGCGTCTTGTGTTCAGGAGGACTTGCGGTGCGCTTATTTTCAATAATGCAACTTTATTACATTATTAGCCACAGCCACTAGTTGGTACCTACGAAATCCGTTTTGCAAAAATATAACGTATAATAAAATGTTAGCACTAATTTTATTTATTTACAAACCAGCGTCCTTTAATTTTTATGTGAATTGGCAATGTCCATTTCGCTTATTAGCAGCATTTTTTAAACCCATTTCCATTGAAAAAATTGCATTTCAGTATTTCTATAAATTTCCTGAGTCCTCTGGATTTCGCATATCGATCCTCGATTTCTACGTGTACCTACTAACAGAAGCGTCCCATTACTCGCATAGTTTATTCCGGCTCCTAGTGTTTTTCAGGTACTACAGACTCTCCATGTGTATGTGCCAGCAGAAGCGGCCATATCATGTTAAATATCATGTAATAGAGGCGCCATAAATATGACAAGCCTACATAACTTAGGTAGTACAAAAACATTTGACTGTAAATATTTTTAAATATTGGATTCTGGCACAATAATGTTAATAATTCGCAATTTCCATATACAAAAACACTTTAAAAAAATGTTTGTATGAGAGCACTTATGATAATTTTGCATGTGCCTTCAACAATTTGATTGGCTTAAATGGCTGCCAGAGAAGCCCTATACATGAAAGAACGTGTGGAATATATGAAAAAATATATATACATACTTGAAAGTATTATAAGTTAACGCCTAGAATTGCTTACGCACTGATTATTTGGTAAGAAATCATGAAGTTATTAATTAACATAGGAATTAGGTATAAACCCTATTTACAATGCATTAGTATTAAAACTTTTTTTTTGTATAATACCTATTAAAACATTTTCGTTATATATTTAATGACTAGCTTTTACCCGCGACTTCGTCCGCGTTAGATAGTTTTTTTAGAAACAGGTTCTAAAGTAGATATGTATATTCATAGTAAGTATGACAGTGATATTAGAACAGTTCTTATCTCTACTGTTTGAGGATGACTTGCTTGCTTCTGTTGTTAAAAGGACAATTCAAAATTTGCTATCAATATTTATAACTATTGAATACAAAAGTTAGTAGATAACAATAAAATCCTCGGTAAAAAGTTGCCAATGTCCTTTCTCAACTTATTCCCATCATACTGAACAACTTTTGTTTTGGAACCATTTCTGTATCTCTAATTAGGTGGGCTCCTGATGGTACACCTGGTGGTCTACATAAGGTACTCCAGATCCTCAATTTCCTTGTGAAAAGAAGCGGCCCATCGTGCTGAACAACTTTTGTTTTAGAACCATGCCTGTATCTCTAATAGTTTAGCTGGGCTCCTGATGGTACACCTGGTGGTCTACATAAGGTACTCCAGATACCCAATGTCCTTGTGAGAAGAAGCGGCATATCATACTGAACAACTTTTGTTTTGGAACCATGCCTGTATCTCTAATAGTTTACCTGGGCTCCTGATGGTACACCTGGTGGTCTACATAAGGTACTCCAGATCCTCAATGTCCTTGTGAAAATAAGCGGCCCATCATACTGAACAACTTTTGTTTTGGAACCATATCTGTATCTCTAATAGTTTAGTTGGGCTCCTCATGGTACACCTGGTGGTCTACATAAGGTACTCCAGATCCCCAATGTCCTTGTGAAAATAAGCGGCCCATCATACTGAACAACTTTTGTTTTGGAACCATATCTGTATCTCTAATAGTTTAGTTGGGCTCCTCATGGTACACCTGGTGGTCTACATAAGGTACTCCAGATCCCCAATGACCTTGTGAAAAGAAGCGGCCCATCATACTGAACAACTTTTTTTTTGGAACCATATCTGTATCTCTAATAGTTTAGTTGGGCTCCTCATGGTACACCTGGTGGTCTACATAAGGTACTCCAGATCCCCGATGACCTTGTGAAAAGAAGCGGCCCATCATACTGAACAACTTTTTTTTTGGAACCATATCTGTATCTCTAATAGTTTAGCTGGGCTTCTGGTGGTTCCCCCTGGTGGTCTACATCTATAATCCAGCCGTGACTGCTGCCACTACTGACGCACTCGTCCCAGGAGAACCTCCCTCGCCCGTCTTGCAAGACTCACCAGCCGCGCCCGTCGCTGCTGGTGCGCCGGCCGCGCCCGTCGCTGCTGGTGCGCCGGCCGCGCCGGTCGCTGCTGGTGCGCCGGCCGCGCCCGTCGCTGCTGGTGCGCCGGCCGCGCCCGTCGCTGCTGGTGCGCCGGCCGCGCCCGTCGCTGCTGGTGCGCCGGCCGTGGCTGTCGCTGCGTCGGACGCGCCCACCAGGCAAACGCGACGTGGCGGACGCGGTAGAGGTGCTCCTGCACTGCCTGTGGGAACAAAGGCGCGACCAACATCGACTGCGCCGGCCGCGACTACGTCACCCACCCGGCGAGGACGACGCGGAGGACGCCGCGGTGGACGCGGTAGGGGCGCTTCCCGTGCTCCTGCACCCGCTGTGGACACAAAGGCGCACCAGGCATCGGGAGCCGACAGCAACGTGCAGCCTGCGGGGTCACCTGCCTCCCCTACCAACGGGTTGCAAAGGGCGGTGAGAGTGCCGCTCACTCCAGTAGCTGCACCGCGTACTTTTAGGGCGCCTACCACCTCAGCCCCCGCTGTCCCGACACCGAAGCCGCGACGGCGTGGCCCGCGCCCGTGTCCTACTCCTCGACCCAACGTCGGACCACTTCTTGACAGTGTGAGTGCAACGAAAACGATAAAGGCAAAATCAAAGACTCTAATTTACTCTGACGAGATAGGTGTAGGTTTCGGACAATTATTAAACTATCGTTTAAATAAACAAGTGACAAACATGTGTTGTCCTGACACCTCATTTGAGGATATTTTTAAACAAGTAGCTGTAGGGAAATTTGATGAGCACACCACCATTATAATTATGATAGGAAATCATTCTAACATTAGTCGTAGTACATTAGACAATAGTGTAGAGGTGTTGCTCAATTTACACAATCAGACAAAGTGCAAGTTCATTTTGTGCAACTTCCCATACTGTACAAACCTGTCAGATCAACAAAACAACTGTGTGCATAGAATGAACATGCACCTATACAATATAACATGTCATCATAGCGATGCTATTTCTTATTTTGACTTGAATAATTTTATTCACACATTTATTTTGACTCAGGATACTATGTACCTGTCTGATTATTATAAAAAACAAGTAGCTACATTGTTAGCATATAATATAAATGACACAAAATCTGTGTCATCTCCTATATTAATTTGTAATGTTACTAACAATAATTTAAACTAGAATTTAAGACAAAGGAAATCCCCTCTTTGACTGATATTAATAACAAACACAAACCGGGGTTTTCTTGCACTCATCCTCAGACAAAGGAAAAGCAAAATCAGTTACAAGTGTTACATCAAAATATTCAGGGTTTTGCTAGCAAAGTATTAGAAATTGAATTATTCTTAGAAAAGCATAATTATGACATAGTTTGTTTAACGGAACATTTTCACAAAGATCCTGAAATTTTGATAAATTATGAAAATTATTGTATTGCCAGTTCTTTCAACCGAAAATCCGCGATACATGGAGGTTCCTTAATACTTATTAGAAACAACATTAAATTCAAAGAACGTAAGGATGTTGTCGGATTGTCGGTTGAGTGTTGTACTGAATTATCTTGTGTTGAGCTGGAAAGTCATGTTATAGTATGCGTATACAGACCGCCAATAGCAAAAAATTTTACCAAATTCCTAGAAATAATGGAAGATGTACTCAAATTAGTCACAAAAACTAATAAACATGTAATTGTTGCAGGTGACTTTAACATAGACATTTTAGAAATCAATGCATTAAGTGATAAATTTTTAGGTCTTTTTAAATCATTCAATTTATTTAATATATTTTTTGAACCTACTCGTGTGACGCCTACTTCTGCCAAATGTATTGATAATGTATTCAGCGATTGTGACCCGGTACAAAAATGCATTATAAATTCTCTTCAATCAGATCACAAGGGTCAAAGTGTAATATTCCCATTCAAAAACCATATTAAAACGATCAAAATAGAAACCAGGCGCATCACTGCAAGCAGGTTGGAAAAATATCAAAATGTGTTAATCGAGAAATTGCCTGTCCATAATTATAATTTTGAAAACCCAAATCATGTATACGAAGACGTTTTCAATTTGTTAAGCAAAGAATTCGAAATCATTTTTAACTTAGAAACGAAAGAAATTAATACGAAATTTAAGTTTAGTGATTGGGCGACCAAAGGTCTTAGGATTAGTAGAGATAGGCTTTTTGAACTTTACGAGCTTAAAAACATGACAAACGATGTAAGTTTTAGTGAGCTAGTAAAAAAATATTCTAAAACCTTCAAAATAGCTTGTGAAATTGCTAAAGCAAACTTTATTAGTAATAAGATAAAGTCTTCAGATAATAAAATAAAAGCTGTCTGGAAAGTTATTAATAGCGAAACAGGTATAACTAAGCCACGCGAAAATAACTTTTCACTTAAAACCGACAAAGGAGTGATTAGTTTAAATTCAGATGTAGCGCAGGAGTTAGAGACATTTTTCACAAATATACCTCTAAAAACTACTGAGTCATTAAGATCTTCACCTACAATTTCATATTCATTGCTGAAGCAAAATGTAGATGTTTGCAATTCTGAATTTAAATTTACTCATGTAAGTCCCCAGTATATTTTAAAAACTTTTAAAGATATCAAAGTAAAGAGCACCGAAGATTTATGGGGGATGTCAGTTAAAGTTTGTCAATCAGTAATCGAAATATTAGCACCATACTTAGCAGATATCTTCAATGAATGTATTGATCACGGCATTTTTCCTGATTTAATTAAACATAGCAAGGTAGTTCCGCTGTTTAAAGCAAGACCCCAGTAACTATAGGCCTGTATCAATTCTGCCAGTACTCAGCAAAGTGTTTGAGAAGATCATACTAAATCAAATGCTGTCCCATTTTAATCAGAACAATTTGTTACACAACCAGCAATTCGGTTTTACAAAGGGACGTTGTACCACAGATGCTGGTGTTGCTCTAATCAAACATGTATTTAATGCTTGGGAAGAATCAAAAGATGCCATTGGTGTTTTTTGTGATCTTTCCAAGGCATTTGATTGCGTAGATCATGAAACTTTATTGCTAAAATTAGAACACTACGGTATTCGAAACGCAGCTCTGAAATTTTTGAATTCATATTTAGATAATAGAACTCAAAAGGTCCAAATAAACGGCGCCAAATCACTGGGGTCTCGTGTTAAAATTGGTGTGCCTCAAGGCTCTATTTTAGGACCATTTCTATTTCTAATTTACATAAATGATTTGCCTTACATGGTAGAGAATTTGTCCAAGATTGTACTATTTGCTGATGACACATCCCTTATATTTAAGGTCGATAGACATGCACATAACTATGACGAAGTAAACAACACTCTTGGACAAATTCATAGTTGGTTTACTGCAAATAATTTAGTTCTTAATGAGAAAAAAACTAAATGTGTATTATTCACTTTACCTAACGTAGTACATTCTTTGAATAATCATGTCGTACTTAATAATGAAAAATTAGAGTTTACTACCAGTACAGTTTTCTTAGGGATTACTCTCGACTCAAGTCTCCAATGGGGCCCTCATATTACATCTTTGTCGGGAAGATTAAGCTCAGCTGCATATGCGGTACGTAAAATTAGAGAGATCACGGATATTGCAACTGCGCGACTTGTTTACTTTAGTTATTTTCATAGCATTATGTCCTATGGAATTTTGCTGTGGGGGCGCGCCGCTGATATTGAAACAATTTTTATTCTCCAAAAGAGGGCCATTAGAGCAATTTATAAACTTTGCAGTCGTGATTCCCTAAGGGAACTGTTTAAGGAAATTAATATTATGACTGTACCGTGTCAATATATTTATGAAAATATCATGTATGTTAGAAAAAATATAAATACTTTCACTAGAAATTGTGACAGGCATAACCGCAATACAAGGAGTAAAAATAAAATAGATCAACCTAAGCATAGACTCGCTAAAGTTAGGACTTCATTTGAAGGTCTAAGTATAAGATACTATAACAAAATACCGGAAGATATATTGAGTTTATCAGAAAGTAAATTTAAGTCTGTTATCAAGAAAACATTATGTTATAAAGCTTACTATAAGTTAGATGAGTACATTAATGACAAAGAGGCATGGAGCTCTGAAATTCCAGCGCAGCACAAGAAACACGCACTCATTTTTAATACCAAAATGGGGCGTGCGTGGAGTTTACAACTGACATAATTTTACAAATCTGCATGGATGTAATTTCAATTGTTTAAAGTAAATATTTTATAAGTTAAAACTGGTAGATTTATCTACTTCAATTTTTACAAAAAAAAAGTATGTAGCCATTTTTGGTCTATACATATTTTTTTTTACTTACAGAATTAGCTAGGGTAGCTTAGGGGCTAGTAAGATTGTTAATTTAGAGTAGGAGCACTTCTGGGCAGGTTTTTTGGTGGGTTTTTCCTGTTCAGGAGGTCCGATTAATTATACGCATGTAAACTACACGCTTTAAAAATCTTGACTTCAATTTGAAACAAATATCGTTTTCAGATGGTGGTGGCGTAAAGTTACATGCCGTGTGATTAACCTGGCCAGCCCCGTGGCAGTGCTTTGATTTTTATTTTTTTCTCCCGCCCGAGCCGGTTTTCTATTAGGACATTACAAAATTGTTATAAAAAAAAGAAAATTGTGTGATACAAATTTCTTTTTTTTACAATGACGGTTCATGACGTCAATAAGTGATATGATAATACTATCCTACATTGAATAAAGAATTTCAATTTCAAATTTCAAATTTCAATTTCAATTTCAATTTCCAGACCCTCGAATGGTGATAAAAAGAAGCCTATGTCCGTTCTCGGTATGCTAGCAATCTCTGTGCCAAGTTTCATGAAGATCGATTCAGCGGTTAGGCCGTGAAAGCGTAGCAGACAGACAGACAGACAGACAGAGTTACTTTCGCATTTATAATATTAGTGTGGAAGTGTGGATGTGGATAGTGTGTATATGTACCTATGCTAGATGCAAGGTAAATATATTTTTGTCGCATTAGTGTTTATAGTTGACGCTTATAAAACAAAGAATATATTTTTCTATAGTATGGTTTATTATGCAAATACAGTGCTACATTATTATTTCCATAAATGAAAAAATACTAAGAAGAGATTGAAAAATTTTAGTCGAGGCACCGGTAGCTCAGTTGGCAGGGCAGAGGGACGGTACCCCATGGTCCCGGGTTCAAGTCCCGGCGGGCGCTTACATATTTGAAATTTTTTATTTTCGTTTATATTTTTCTATAGTATAAATCTGGTAATTTAATGACGTATTCATGATGCAAGCCTAGAAATAAAAAAACGAGCAATTTGTCCATGTTTTCTAATATTTAGTATAACTAAATATTTGAACGGATTTAATATTTACACTTACTATTAAAGTAGTACAATAGAATATCTAATCTACCTGGAATTATTGAGCCTTGGTGCTGATGGGCACTGCGGTACGGGATCAACCTTATCTTGGCTACATCTACGCTACGCTGCCGTAGCTCCGTAGCTGGTAGCAAACTGCTACGGAAAAGGTTGGGTTTGTACACGGTTTGTAGCACCGATTTTAGCCCCGATTTTAGCCTTTATTCAGATAGGTAGAATAGGCAATAGACGTAGTCTGTGTGTTTGTGGAGCAGGTGACGTCTGGTGGACAGGTCGATAGTTACATTTTATTTCATAGAAATCCATAAAAAACAGGTTTCTGACACGCTCGTTTCCGTTCGCTGTACGCTGTTACTCTGCAACAGTTTTTGATTCAACAATTTACAAGCATTTCTTGCCCTGGAATGAAAACATAAAATAAGTTCATTTTTTGTCTGTCTGTTGATGCGAGGGACTCGAATAGGACTAAAGAATAAGCTGAAAACAAGTTGAAAATGTAGCGGAATTGAAAGTTTCCATTTCCCGTGTAATCTTGGATCTGAATCCATCGGGCAATTGCAGTAAATGAGGCTGTCTGATTGGAATCAGACGGATGATGGTTTGGTCCCGTTCCGGTCGACGACGGTCGTCTCAGACTGTACTAAGTACCTTTCAGCAGCACATCAACCTATAAAAGGATCAACTAATAAATACTTACGATAGTTATAGGGTAATTTATTGAAGGGCTCTTCAACCGTGTGCTAATGAGAATAATCCTGCTTGCAGTTGAAAATTTTGCAAGTTTTCTAATATGAGAATAATAAGGGACTCGAGAGTTTGATGTGCATTGCAATTTTAGGCGAGGGGCTGACAACCTGTCACAAGCGATACACAATTTTCCGAATTACCCCCAAATATATGTCAGACGTGGCGTAAAGGTCGAGTGTTTACAACTCATGGCCCACATTAGATCAGTGTACGTTGTATTAAAACAATAGTTCCATAAACTATACCTTATCCGATTACCGCTTGTCTAATTGGATGTGGATATTTCATCACCATTGGTTACGAATTGTCGCTGGAATCACAAAATAGAGAATTTACAGAAGGACGACTCGCCCCGTTTTCGATCATTTATACCTATTCTGCTAGGGTTGGTATTTCTCTTTCTGCATTACTGGTACACCAATTTTAAGCAGAACATAATTCCGTGCCATGGCCCTATTATTTATTAACTATCAGTGTATGGTATCATAAGGTCACATCACATTCAATTTAGGTAGTTATGTAGGTATTTTATACGCAACTGATTAAGCTGGCTTTCGAGTGAACCAACTCAAAATTTAAACCAGCGGATCCCGCGTTTTAATAAAGCACAATATAACGACGATGAATTCTAATACCCATTTATTTACCTTAATAATTTGGAGAACCATATAAGTAGTGTTAAAATGAAAATGAAAATGAAATAACTTTAGTCAATGTAGGATAGCATTATCTTATCACTTATTGACGTCATGATCGGTCATTGTAAAAAAAAAAAAAAAAAAATTTGCATAACGCAATTTTCTTCTTTTTATAACAATTTTGTATTGTCCTAATAGAAAACCGGCTCGGGCCAACAAAAGCCTACCAACAAAAGTTAAATACCTACCTACGTGAACTAAAGCGCAACCTATCTACTTTTGTTTACCTATTACCTACCTTAAACACTAGTAGGTATATTACGAGCAAACAGCTAACTACATATTGAAAAAGAAAACCCCAATGGCGCTTCTAATGTGTTTAAAGTGGAATGAGATGTTTTCTCAAACATAAGTGGCAGGTTCTTAACAGATATAATAACTATCTTTTCATAATTTTGTCTATTAACAAGAAGAAACTTTGTTTTACTTACCTTTAAATATCATCCAGGAACTTGAAATGATAGTCGACATTCTGACGTCATTTTTCCGTGCGCACCGAACGCTCGACTACTTCAGATACCAGGACGAACCGGTTTCGCACGTTAAAGAAGGCGCATAGATATGTGCGTGCGATATTGTCGTTTTCTTGCAGCCGTCCATCTGCCTGGGGCGCGCGCGTCAATACTTAATTTGTGCTGGAATCCTCCCATTAGTGAGATGAGGCTGATGAGACGAAGAGCCCTTGCTTTTGATCCTATTGTACCCGCATAATGAGTAGCCGATATTGTCTAAAGGAAAATAAGTAGAAGTAAGCTTGTTTAGTTTCTCGTTACCGTATCAAAGGTATAATATAGTGCGAGAAAAGGGTAGGGTATCTAATGGGAAATAGCAATGACAAGATGATGATGGCACAACATAATCTTTTCTTCAATCGAGTATGTCTACATGCTATGCTTAAAGTAACACGAATAGCAAAAAGATGTGCCTGTAAATGGCTTTGAAAAAAAAAATTGCATGGAACACACGTATTGAAGATGTCAAATATTACAGGGTCTTAGTATATTCTACCCACATTCTACCATAACATGGCATGCAAAAAATAATGTGGAAATTAATTAAATTAAATTAAAAGTAGGTATGATAAAGTATATACCTTCCTAACTAATATAAGATATAACTCATAGAAGAAAATGTAACCTTAAACAAGCAACCCGATTAAAGATACAAAAACCTCGACACAATCAAGTTTGACCCGACTTAGGTATTGCTGGTTGTTCGCAAGGTTCGCTCTAACAGAAAGTCTGAAGATGTAGGTAGAAAAAAAAAACGCTTCTGCGCTAAAGTCCTGAGGTTTAATTCCCGGCTGGATGTTTATGCTTTGATTATTTTATGTCCATGCCACCTCGATACAGGGATTCTTAGTGAGGGCTGTTACTAGTGATACATACCTATACCAGAATACCCAAAATCAACATATTCACTCGATACCCAGGCAAAAACCAATGTAACACGATTCAATACAATTATCTGGCACTAATGATTCGTTGCGGCCGGGATTGAATGTGCCCATTAAGGTAAATGGAGTTAATCGCAGCGTAATGGGTGATTGGATCCCCACGGACCCCAAACCCATCCCCTAGACCCTCGAACCTGAACGCCCTAAACGCACCCCAAGGCTGACTACATATTAAAGATAGCTCGACGTACAATGCTGGTTTTGACGTGTGTTAGATTGTTGTATGTAGTACATGGCATCAGAAGCTAGGCAATGTATATAGTGAAACTTGAATTGATATGAGGATTTTGCCAGTAGGAGTTACACCAAAAGTGGTGCAGCATATGTATACACCTTGACCAGCGCACAGCTAGGGTCATTTACGAGCTGTATCTTAATTGAAATAATGTAAATATAGTCCATAGATGAACTGTGACATTAGGCTCTTTTGTAACATGAAAGCTTAGCAGCCATGGATAGCAAGTAAGAAGTGTTTCAACCACAGTTGAATGAGGTTAACTTGACGATAAGGCAATGACTGGTATTAAGAGAGTCATTGCTCGTTTCGTCCCTTTATCCAATTCTTTGAATGGCCCCAAGTAATTTAAATACCTACATACAACCAAAGAATGTTTTCTGCATACAATGATTTTATTTTCAGGCAGAAGGTACCTATTCTACAGTTACTAAGGAAAACGAAGTTCTTATAAGTAAGTAACCTTTATACTTACTTGGTTTTTAGGGTTCCATACCTAAAGTGTCAAAACGGGGCCGTTTTACTGATACACTATGGCACATGATTTTCTGTCTGTCTGTCACCAGGCTGTATCTCGTAAACCATGATAGTTAGAGAGTAGAAATTTTCAAAGAAGCCGTATTTATGTGGTCGCTATAACAACAAATACAGTATTTGAAGAACGGACAGTTGATATTTTCATATATCATGTATTTCTTGAGTACCAAAAAGTTTCTGATGCTGCTATAATAACAAATACAAAAAAGAGAATAAAGTTAATAAACGAGAATAAGGGGGCTCCCATGCAACAAACGTGATTTTTATGCCTTTTTTTATACAAAACTAGCGGCCCGCACAGCGGTTTCACCCGCTGCTAACTGATTTCCCACGGGAAACAGACCTTCTCCCGACATAAATCATACATAAAAACCTTCCTTCCGTGGTTTTGAAGATTTAAGCATACAAACAAACAGACAGACAGGGACAGACGTGGGAAGCGACTTTACTTTAAATTCCGTTTTTTTTTAATCCCCCAAGGGATGAAAAGGGGGTTAAAAGTTTGTATGAAAGTTCGTTGTCTTAAGTGTGATCCGTTTCAAAATTAGTGATTAGACTTATGACTTGAAGTAATTAAACACGTGTTTCAGTATATTTGAAATTTTAACCCTCAATAGGGTCAAACGGGGGTTTAAAGTTTGTATGAAAGTTAGTTTTTTTAAATGAATGTGATCAGTTTCAAAATTTGTGATTAGACTAATAACTTCAAATAATTAAACACGTGTTTCAGCATTTTTGAAATTATAACTTTAAAATGGGTGAAAAGGGGGTTAAAAGTTTGTATGAAAGTTTTTTATCTTAAATGTGATCTGTTTCAAAATTTCTGATTAGACAAATAATTTGAAATAATTAAATACGTGATTCAGCATTTTTGAAATTTTAATCCTTAAAGGTGTCAAAAGGGGGTCAGAAGTTTACTACCAGTTGGGCTACCCGTTTTCCCATGGGAATGTGACAATTTCCCGGAATAAATTATACTTATAAACCTTCCTCTCAAGTTACTCTATCTAGTAAAAAAAACCGCATCAAAATCCGTTGGGTAATTCTAAAGATATAAGGAGACACCAAACGGGAAGCGACTTTATTTTATACTATGTAGTGACTAGCGGCCCGCACAGCGGTTTCACCCGCTGCTAACTGATTTCCCACGGGAAACAGACCTTCTCCCGACATAAATCATACATAAAAACCTTCCTTCCGTGGTTTTGAAGATTTAAGCATACAAACAAACAGACAGACAGGGACAGACGTGGGAAGCGACTTTACTTTAAATTCCGTTTTTTTTTAATCCCCCAAGGGATGAAAAGGGGGTTAAAAGTTTGTATGAAAGTTCGTTGTCTTAAGTGTGATCCGTTTCAAAATTAGTGATTAGACTTATGACTTGAAGTAATTAAACACGTGTTTCAGTATATTTGAAATTTTAACCCTCAATAGGGTCAAACGGGGGTTTAAAGTTTGTATGAAAGTTAGTTTTTTTAAATGAATGTGATCAGTTTCAAAATTTGTGATTAGACTAATAACTTCAAATAATTAAACACGTGTTTCAGCATTTTTGAAATTTTAACTTTAAAATGGGTGAAAAGGGGGTTAAAAGTTTGTATGAAAGTTTTTTATCTTAAATGTGATCTGTTTCAAAATTTCTGATTAGACAAATAATTTGAAATAATTAAATACGTGATTCAGCATTTTTGAAATTTTAATCCTTAAAGGTGTCAAAAGGGGGTCAGAAGTTTACTACCAGTTGGGCTACCCGTTTTCCCATGGGAATGTGACAATTTCCCGGAATAAATTATACTTATAAACCTTCCTCTCAAGTTACTCTATCTAGTAAAAAAAACCGCATCAAAATCCGTTGGGTAATTCTAAAGATATAAGGAGACACCAAACGGGAAGCGACTTTATTTTATACTATGTAGTGATAGTGATGGTACGGAACCCATTGTGCACGAGTCCGACTCGCACTTGACCGCTTTTTCTTGATTCCTTAAATAGGTAAGTTGAGATGTTGGTTATGTTTACAATTATAAAAGTTTTTAACTTCTTCGCTGGGGTCGCATTTTGCACCTATGAGATGTAGTGGACACATCCTTCCTTTGACGAGCGGAAGGGAAGCGGAAGCTGAATAAAGTTCAATGCAACTTATGATTTCGGTTGCCTTGTAAGTAATAAAGGCACATGTAATCCCAGCTTGACCCTTTCTGTGGTATATCAGCAGAAACGCGGTGTGTAAGTGAGAGCAACGAAACGCCTGAATCAGCTCAAATAGAGACAACTGTCCCAAATTCTCATCGAAACTGTGCAATGACTTACCTACAGGATGGTTAGACATTGCACAAAATATGGAATATGTATTATTTACTTACTAAACAAGTCAGGAAAATACTACAAGGATAGGTATCAAACCAAAGCATGTCTTTTGATATCAACATTTGTACGAGCTACAATTTCGAATATTTTCAATACTCGTAGCGTAGACTAACGAATTTCTCCTCCACAAACATGCAAGAACAGAAATAGTTGTTTTTTTAACGCGGTTTAATACGATAAAAAAATGAAACAAAACAAATTCTACTGATCAAATTCCAAAAGGATATATGTCATTGTACATACATTGTAAAATTATGTAAAAAAAACTTTTAAAACAAGCTTTTATTTAAGTGCTCTGAAAAGATGAAAATAAAATTTTGAATGACATTAACCACATTCATTTATGACTTTACAGAAATGAAAATATAATAAAAGCTTGTCGCGATGCCTAGAAGAAACTACCTAATTACAGTTAGGTGCGTACCTTATTACAAAATTTCAATCACAAATTGAAAGTTTCGCGACAAGCTTTTATTATATTTTCATTTCTGTAAAGTCATAAATGAATGTGGTTAATGTCATTCAAAATTTTATTTTCATCTTTTCAGAGCACTTAAATAAAAGCTTGTTTTAAAAGTTTTTTTTACATAATTTTATTTTATATTTTTTAGTTTATGTTACGATAGTTATTGATCAATACAAAAGTCTTTCTATAAAACGGAGAGACCTTCAATAGAAAAACTTAAGGCACGGGGAAAACTAACATTAGATAAAGTATAATTATCTCTTTTATATTCTATAGAAGTAGGTTGGTACCTACTCCTCCGGCATCCCTAATAGAAGAATTAGCTTGTAATATGTCTTAGTCTTTTCATTTCATTGATGGCGTCATTATTACATGGCCGAGTCCCAGTTAATTTCGAACAGTCTAATTCTTCTATCAGGAGGCCTTCTATTGACGTGACCCTTATTCATGGTGGGCCTACCAACTGCCTATCATGAACGAATTCATATACAAAATTGCAAGTCCCAGCAGTTGAATATTGAGGAGTTCCATAGTTCGAAGACAACCCTGGATGTAGCGTCTAATTCATGGTGGGCCTACCAACTGCCTATAATAAACGAATTCGTATACAAAATTGCAAGTCCCAGCAGTTGAATATTGAGGAGTTCCATAGTTCGAAGACAACCCTGAATGTAGCGTCTAATTCATGGTGGGCCTACCAACTGCCTATAATAAACGAATTCGTATACAAAATTGCAAGTCCCAGCAGTTGAATATTGAGGAGTTCCATAGTTCGAAGACAACCCTGGATGTAGCGTCTAATTCATGGTGGGCCTACCAACTGCCTATAATAAACGAATTCGTATACAAAATTTTGTGTCCCAGCTATAAACCGCTGAGGAGATTTCTCGTACGGAGCCGATCCTGGCAGCAGCATCAGGTCAAATTTATGATTAACATGCATTGTCATCGGTTCTGGACCAACATGCAAAATTTCAACTCAATCGGATACCGAGAAGTGGTTCAAATTAAACTTGCAAGATTTGCACCGAACAAACATTGTTACTTACTTACATACACTGCAAGTTAAATAATAGTAGTTTATGCAACTGTCGTATAATGGGGGTCATTAGAATGCGAGTGTCTGTTTATCACACGAGGCGCAGCCGAGTGTGATAATAGTTTGACACGAGCATTCTAATGCCTAATTATAGCAGTTGCATACACTATTTTATCTACACTCTCAAAAAAAAACTCAGAAACACTTTTCTAAACGTACGCACCGGCCATTGCAAGGCTCGATACAAGGTCAAATTCAATACGAGAACGTAATATGGCTTGATATGAATTTTTGAAAATTCTGTAATTTTGCAGTAGTTTAGATGTGGAGTGACTTTCCTAAACAACTGAACAACATCTAAACAACAACTGAACAACATCTGAACAACATCTGAACAACAACTGAACAACATCGAAACAAAATCGGAACAACATCTGTACAACAACTGAACAACAACTGAACAACAACGGTACAACAAATAAACAACATCTGAACAACAACTAAACAACATCTCAACAAAAACCTAATAAAACAAACGCAACATTACCATACATCAACAACTGACAGGTGCGGCGGAAGTTGGCAATAAGAGTATTGGCAAAAAAAAACTTCGTTTCATTTCTCAACTTTATCGTATTAAGAGTTTTCTCATTAAGTCATTACGCTTCTGTAATTTATAGTAAACCCTAGTTTTTATAGGCAGAATGCATAAAGTAGGTCATTATGCATCTGTTTTCGAATTCATAATTCGAACATTATGAGACGAGTGTAGATAAAAGCTTTTATATACACTCGTCTCATAATGTTCGAATAATGAATTCGAAAACAGATGCATAATGACCTACTTTATGCATTCTGCCTATAAAAACTAGGGTTTCCTATAAATTACAGAAGCGTAATGACTTAATGAGAAAACTCTTAATACGATAAAGTAGAGAAATGAAACAAAGGTTTTTTTCCAATACTCAAATCGCTATCTTCCGCCGCACCTGACAGTTGTTGCTGTACGGTAATTTTTCGGATGTTGTTCAGTTGTTTTAATAGGTTTTTGTTCTGTTGTTGTTTAGTTGTTGTTCAGATGTTATTCCGATGTTGTTCAGTTGTTGTACAGATGTTGTTCAGATGTTGTTCAGTGGTTGTACAGATGTTGTTTCGATGTTGTTCAGATGTTGTTCAGTTGTTGTTCAGATGTTGTTCAGATGTTGTTCAGTTGTTTAGTTAAGTTATTGTAAGGACTCCACATCTAAACAACTGCTAAAGTATAGATTTTTCAAAAATTCATATCAAGCCATATTACGTTCTCGTATTGAATTTGTCCTTGTATCGGGCCTTGCAATGGCCGGTGCGTACGTTTAGAAAAGTGTTTCTGAGTTTTTTTGGAGAGTGTAGATAAAATAGTGTATGCAACTGCTATAATTAGGCATTAGAATGCTCGGGTCAAACTATTATCACACTCGGCTGCGCCTCGTGTGATAAACAGACACTCGCATTCTAATGACCCCCATTATACGACAGTTGCATAAACTACTATTAATAAAATTATGTTAAAAAAAACTTTTAAAACAAGCTTTTATTTAAGTGCTCTGAAAAGATGAAAATAAAATGTTGAATGACATTAACCACATTCATTTATGACTTTACAGAAATGAAAATATAATAAAAGCTTGTCGCGATGCCTAGAAGAAACTACCTAATTACAGTTAGGTGCGTACCTTATTACAAAATTTCAATCACAAATTGAAAGTTTCGCGACAAGCTTTTATTATATTTTCATTTCTGTAAAGTCATAAATGAATGTGGTTAATGTCATTCAACATTTTATTTTCATCTTTTCAGAGCACTTAAATAAAAGCTTGTTTTAAAAGTTTTTTTTAACATAATTTTATTTTATATTTTTTAGTTTATGTTACGATAGTTATTGATCAATACGAAAGTCTTTCTATAAAACGGAGAGACCTTCAATAGAAAAACTTAAGGCACGGGGAAAACTAACATTAGGATAAAGTATAATTATCTCTTTTATATTCTATAGAAGTAGGTTGGTACCTACTCCTCCGGCATCCCTAATAGAAGAATTAGCTTGTAATATGTCTTAGTCTTTTCATTTCATTGATGGCGTCATTATTACATGGCCGAGTCCCAGTTAATTTCGAACAGTCTAATTCTTCTATCAGGAGGCCTTCTATTGACGTGACCCTAATTCATGGTGGGCCTACCAACTGCCTATCATGAACGAATTCGTATACAAAATTGCAAGTCCCAGCAGTTGAATATTGAGGAGTTCCATAGTTCGAAGACAACCCTGGATGTAGCGTCTAATTCATGGTAGGCCTACCAACTGCCTTTAATAAACGAATTCGTATACAAAATTGCAAGTCCCAGCAGTTGAATATTGAGGAGTTCCATAGTTCGAAGACAACCCTGGATGTAGCGTCTAATTCATGGTGGGCCTACCAACTGCCTATAATAAACGAATTCGTATACAAAATTGCAAGTCCCAGCAGTTGAATATTGAGGAGTTCCATAGTTCGAAGACAACCCTGGATGTAGCGTCTAATTCATGGTAGGCCTACCAACTGCCTATTGAGGAACTGCAAAATTTTATGTCCCAGCTATAAACCGCTGAGGAGATCTCTCGTACGGAGCCGATCCTGGCAGCAGCATCAGGTCAAATTTATGATTAACATGCATTGTCATCGGTTCTGGACCAACATGCAAAATTTCAACTCAATCGGATACCGAGAAGTGGTTCAAATTAAACTTGCAAGATTTGCACCGAACAAACATTGTTACTTACTTACTTACTTACTTACTTACATACTTACATACACTGCAAGTTAAATAAAAGCTTTTAAAAAACTGAGATTCGGCCGAATTTATTATAGAGAAACAAACAGAATAATTATTCTATGATAATAAACAAACTTTATACACACATTTGCCACTATTTTATTCAAAATTTTATTTTTATCTTTTATTATTACTTTTATTTTTATCTTTTACTATTGCTTTTATTTATTAGACCTCACATACAACCAGATTTGGTCGGTGCTACATTTTGTATGAAATCTCAATAAAAAAAATTCGGTGCATGTTTCTTGGGGAAACTTTTTCAGTTTCATGGGAACACAGTACTTTTACCTTGAAAGGAACACAGTACTTTCCTTACAGCCTGTATATATCTTTTGCGCTCTTTATCTTGTTGCTAAAACTTGCTGGAAAATCTTCTCAAAGTGCTTGCTACGGCGTAGCAAAGGTCTACGAGTTACAAGTTACAATTTATCACGGAGCACCGAAATATCATGCGCTGTCACCTCTACGATTTCTTATCGTCTTCTGAAGATGGTCTTAAGTCGGTAAGTAACTATTAATATGCGGAAACGAGATTCGTGGGCACCAGCTAGTTTAAACAAAAAAGTGAAACAGCCTGTATTAACTGACCTTCGGCTTTTCCACACGCCCAGTATCGTACGTGTTCAATATAATTAGTAAGTGGGCACCAACTTACATTCTTGCGACCGTAGGCCGACCATCGACATGATTAAAGCAGCGTGGATGAGATGAGTGAGAAACTTTTTCAAAAGGATACATTTAGCTGAATGGATACGAAAACAAAAAGAAAATCTTCTTAGGAGATGTAATGAAGAGATTGTAGTAAGTTACGTTAAATGAAATCATCTTTTCTGCGCTTTAGGGTGCTTACGGTTTAGCCTTTCGCATAAAGCTATTTCATTTTGATGAAAGAAGAGCTGAAAATATATCATGAGGTGAACTTCTTCTTAGCCACCGACCACAAGTAGACGCTGTGACTGACGTCGTGGTAGATGGCGCGACGAGTTGGATGTATTCTCCAAGGAGCAGAGGGGAGGCCTTAGCCCAGAAATGGGATGATGCAGCCTAATAAAGGTAAGATATAAGAACTTTGTGGAGAACCAGACTATTGCGAGTGTACCCGTGAACGACCTCGACAGTGACGCCACAACACAAAAAATATTTTCTATTTATACAAACGATCCATCAGAATATCCGTTGCCCAAGTTTTTAGTATTATCGATAAGTAAAATTAGAACCTGTAAACTCAATGAAATATTCGCTGCAATTAAAGTTATGGAAAAAAGTACCTAAAAACGGCCACTTTGATAGATTGTTTGAATAAATAGAAAATATTTTTATTGTGTAGTGCCGCCACTGTCGAGATCGTTCACGAGTACACTCGCCTTAAACTGAATAACCGAACAACAACTAGGTGTTCTACGCAATGCTGTTCTTTTTTGTTTCCAAACGAGTTATTTATAATATGTAGAAAAAAAACTTAAGTAGGTAAATAAGCTGGATTTATTGCTTTAATATTATCATGATTAACCATAGTCGCCAGGATCAGCATGCACTTATTTTATTTTGCATTGGAATTTGTAATTCTATCACTAAAGACGTCTGTGACGCTAGCACAAAGATAACAATATCCTTTTTGAGCTTTGAACAGACCGTGTATCGTGTGTAGACTGAAAGCTTTGTCGGCTAAAGTCTGGAATTCAATACGAGTACATCTCAGTATTATTTTCTACAGTTCAACGACTTTAATCTAGTTACAAACAAGAATTCATCTAAGAAAATATTAATTCATCTAATAATTTGCTTAGTCTGATAGGTGCTTAAAAGTATTTTTTTATTTGTTCATCAGCGTATACTATTTTTTCAACCGCCTAATACTCTATAGTATTAGGCGGTTGAAAAAACAAAACAAAAGGGTTCATCATGTCGTTGGACGACTCGGTGTCCCACACAAAAAGAGAGAGAGAGAGAGAGAGCGTATACTCAATTGGCAGACAGCAACGGCTATTCACAAAAATAATACATAGACATTAAACTTTGAAAATAAGATCTAAAATTAAATGCAATCGTTATAAGCCAAGATAGTTTTTGTCTGCGTGCAGCTGCTACCGGACATTCCGAAAAATGTTCACAAAAACCAGGAAACTTCAACGAAGTACTGCATCTGGTTGAAACTTAAGCGAATTTCAATAGCCTCACTTTCATAATAAACTTTTTACCGTCAGTGTTAAATGGACTTTTTAACTAACTAAGTAGGTACGTTAGCGTCGCGTCGGCGTCGTCGGAGTTTTGTGTGACTATTTTTTGGTACAAAAAGGAATACAATCATAACTCCACTGCGTCACAGACTGCGTAAAGTTCATCATCGAGTAGGTACTTTAGTAGGATTTAGGCTTTAGACGGATCATAAGAGTGTTTTTGCTACATTCTTCCAAAAACAAACCCATTCAGTATGTTATATAATACAAAATGCTATTCACAATAAAATATGGAAGGGAGTCAAAAAACATTACAAGTTTTTATGAAATCCCACATTAATACGATAATGACAAAGGCTCCCAAAACACGGCGTGACTTTGATAGTCGCTCGCTATATACGGCTCACATAAAAGGCTGTCAGCTAACAACCTGCTAATTAGCTGTTATGTTGCCTTGTTACTGTACTACACTTTCTACTTACCCTACCTTTGTTTTTTTAGAGCTGCTATTGTTAGACGAGAAAAATACGAGGTTATTCAGCTTTTATAAAAACTACTTAGTCATTATAACAAGGGGTTATTTCTGTATTCGTCTAGAAATGAATATTGATCTGTAGTCCGGGTAGTTCTGTAGTCCGTCGGTGGTAAAATAACTATTTTCAGCAGAACCACGAATTAGCCATAAGCTTGCCATAAAGATCATTTGATCTAAAACGGGATAGGTATGCAGCTTGGCTTTTGGCGGCAAAAATCCTGAAGTGGCAAGATTAAGCGCAAAAAGTTTTATTAATAAAACAGCTGATATTTTCTTTTCACAATGTTGACTCGAATTTAGAACATGCCATTTTTGACAACTAAATTCACAATGTGACGTATAAGGCAACTCAAAAATTGTAAAATATTTTTTTATTATATTTTTTTGATAACAACCATGTATGGTATTTTAAAATAAGGTAAATATTGTCTTTATTTAGTAAATATGTTTGCTAAATAACTGATTTGGACGGAGTATAAAACGTGATTGAAGTTGAATCAGAAAATTTACGTGTATTAATCGAGTGGTGTGCTTCCTTGTGTTCTTAGATCGCTGCTTGCTGCTAAAATCACTAAAATGATCGAATCGGACAGCGCCGATGTTACTACAAACACTCCTCCGCAAAATGTTCCACCGGTAATTTGTTTTTTTTAAATCAATTTAAGGGTATGGTGTGGTACAAAGGCTGCATTTAGCGTGCACTCCAGATTGGTTGGTCCGTGATTCACTTGCTAGTATACCCCGCTCGGCTTCTGTATTGTTCGAGACTCTAAATCTATTCTATGTTTTAAATTTACATCAATATTAATTCAGCATATCTTTTGCGCTCTGCCTACCCTGAAAGGGATAATAGGCGTGATATGTGTGTGTGTTTGTGTATTAATTGAGAAATTATGTAACACTTGTAACCGTAATAGGTATTTGATATATTTTTCGTAAAATTTAAACTGCAGCAATAGAAACATTAGAAAAAAGTTATTGTAAAACTGTTGCTAGTTTCTAGGGTTCACAAAGCAACGTTAGTAACGTTAAAAAAACATTTTCATCCAGTCTATCCCAGAAGTTTCCAAAGACGATGACAACGCGGCCGAAACGTCAATTCTTAAAAAAGCCATTTCCGTCCAGTCTTTACCAGCAGTTTCGAAAGATGATGATGACGCTGCCCGGTCAGAGGCGACGATTCGTTTCACCATCCACAACATCAGTCAAATGAAGGAGCAGCTGCTCTCACCGCCATGCTACGTGCGCTGCCTGCCGTGGAGGATCCTGGTGCTGGTCCGACAGACCACCACGCAGGACCGCCAACAGCATAAAGCGTTGGGGGTCTTCATACAGTGCAATGGTGACAGCGACACTTCTGGGTGGTCGTGCTATGGGGTCGGAGAATTGAAACTGTTGTGCCATAAGATTGACGGAGGCCACAATATGTGTAGGAAGCTCCATCACATGTATCATGGGTAAGGAAATTTTCTTTTCTATTTCTTTCTTATCGGTAAGAAGCCTGTTCTGATTTGGCAAACACAACATAGAACAAACAAATCTGTAAATGAAAACCCCAATTACGGGTTTATTGATAGTATTAATTAAAGGGTATTTGAACATAATTCAAAACTAAGTACTTACCTATTTAAAGTTTTGAAATATTGACTCCATTGCTTTGCAGAAAAGAAGACGACTGGGGTTTTGCGCATTTCATATCGTTTAAAGAGCTGATGAACCCTGAGAATGGTTTTGTGAAAGATGATTCAATCACCATCGAAGCTCACATCATGGCCGAAGCACCACATGGCGTCGCATGGGATTCAAAGAAACACACAGGTTATATTGGTAAGTCAAACGACAATTCGGTGTTTAGATACCAAGCAGAAGTTAGTCCAGATGGATGAGGTAATACGAAGTAATTCAGATAAACGTGATCAAACTTTTACAGGCCTCAAAAACCAGGGCGCGACTTGCTACATGAACTCTCTTCTCCAAACGTTATTCTTCACCAATGTATTACGCAAAGCAGTCTACAAAATACCTACAGTTGGCGATGATTCCTCACGATCAGTATCCTTCGCTTTACAACGAGTTTTTTACGATCTTCAGTTCTCCGATAAACCAGTTGCCACAAAGAAACTTACGAAGAGTTTTGGTTGGGAAACCATGGACTCGTTTATGCAACATGATGTACAAGAATTTTTGAGAGTAAGAGTTTTTGTGATAGAATTCGTATTTTTTTGTTAATCTGCTGATTGTTTCTCAAACATTCATGTTTCTAGGTGTTGCTTGACAAATTAGAAAGCAAAATGAAAGGCACAGTAGTGGAAAAAACTGTACCAAAACTGTTTGAAGGCAAAATGACGTCGTTTATCAAGTGTACGAATGTTAACTGCACTAGTACGCGTTCAGAAACATTTTACGATATTCAACTTAGTGTCAAAGGAAAAAATAACAGTAAGTGAAGAAAAAGTCTGCGATCAGATAAATTGGTCTTTAGAATCACATTTAGGGTACTAATTGTAAACGTCATTGTTTCCAGTTTACGAATCCTTCAAAGACTATATCAGCATAGAGCTATTAGACGGCGATAACAAGTACGACGCCGGTGAACATGGCTTACAGGAGGCTGAGAAGGGCGTTCGTTTCGACATGTTCCCGCCTGTGCTACATTTACACCTCATGCGGTTTCAGTATGATCCTCAGAGCGACGCCTCTATTAAATTCAATGATAGGTTTGTTTATGTACTAACATCACCATGTATATAATTATGTCTAAACTTTCGCGGCCCCACATCATCTCTCAAAATTCTTACCACGGTAGATGATTAAAATTTATATGAGTTTTTCCATCATCTGACAATTCACAAAAGTCGTCTTACATGTTAAGAATCCCGTCCCGAGTTAAATATTTCGAGTCATCCTCTAAGCTGTACAGGGTGTAAGGGACAGCCCTCCGAATACTGGTAGGATGCATTCAGCCCATTAAAATGAACAACTTCCCATAAATATATATTTCAGGGAAAGTATTATTTTTTTTGACTTCGTATAGTAAATGCAGTCAGCTGATAGTGATTTTTTATGGAAGGGCGATTTCTTTTTATCGTTTCCTGGCAATTGTTTCTAGTGGAAAGTTATTCAGGTGCATGGTCTAAGTAAGCCTATCTGCGGCAGCCCTTAGGCAACGATCTCCAACGACCTATACCATAGATTATAGTTGACTCACTGCTATGGTGTTAGAGATCTATTAGTTCATAATCTTATAAATCCTCATCTGTCATGAAATGACCTTCACAAAAAATAGTTTCAATAACCCTGATACAAAAACAATGAAAAAGGAAAGAGGAGTACATTTATTCTAAAACCGGTATTTTTTCTAGATTTGAATTCTACGAAGACATTAACCTGGACCCATATCTTCAAGAGATCCCTCAGACCCCGGCACACTACACCCTCCATGCAGTTCTGGTGCACTCGGGCGACAACCATGGCGGCCATTACGTCGTGTTCATCAACCCCAAAGGAGACGGCAAGGTATGTTTGATTATAGTTTTTTAGTTGCGGAAATTTACTGCTGGCCGTGGGCTAGTCGCATTTAAGGGGTGAAGTATTAGAATGTGGTATTGAATTAATAAAGTATAAACTGCTGTAACTGTAATTGTTCTGAAAACAATTTAAATTGGATAATTTGCTTACTAAAAACTTTTAAATGTGATAAACTTTTTGTAAGATCTTGTAATTTATCTTCTGATAATTGGAAGCAACCAGCATTGGGGATCCGAACAATTATACATTTGGTTCTAGAGAGTCAAATATAAATACATAAGCGTCTGTGGAGGTACTTGGCATGGGCTATGTCCAGTAGTGAATGCTTCATGATTCATCCTGATTACGAATGGACTTTAATTGACGAAACTAATAAGATAAAACGATAAAAATAATAATTAAATAGTGAGTCAAGTTAAGTATTAAATAAAAAAAATGCAGACTCACTTGAATTCTTCAGTATTATCTTGAAAGACAGTCTTCAAGCTACTATCTAAACCCTTTGCTAGCGTTAGCAAAGATTTCACTTACCAGACACCTTCATTCAAACCTTTGCATACTAATGAGAAAATGCTAATTTTCTCTCTAAACTTGGAAGTTTACTATTGAATTCGGCATTATATCTAATTCAACTATCTATCAACGTTTTTATGCGATTATTGAGAAAAGCTAAGAAAAATAAACCGTACACGCCGCGATCAAAAATGGAAGACAGCAAGAAGCTTGTAGGGATCTATAGTTCCATGGAAGAGAGTGAATGGTCATGTTGCCACCCTAAAAATTAATCTAATGTGGCCAGGTTATTGTTCTACCACTTTTCCTAAGAATTAACTATGCCTGTTGTTGTTGATGATGATTTGTTTGTGACAGTGGTGCAAGTTCGACGATGACGTGGTGTCCCGGTGCACCAAGCAAGAAGCCATTGAATATAATTTCGGCGGGAAAGAAGACGCTCCATACCTAGCAAGGCGTGCCACTAGTGCTTACATGCTCATTTACATACAGTGAGTATTCGGGGCTGTGGTTAGGCTGACAAACTGTCACTATAGTGATACATAATTATCTGAATGACCCTTAAGTGTTTATCAGACGTGGTGTAAGTGACTCTCCGCTTACTCTCTACCTACCCCGTATGTATGTAGTACCTTTTCGGGTTTTTTATCGAGTGATGCATTTTTAAGTGATTAGGGCAGTGCCTTAGCCTCTGGAAGCATCTTAGCTACGCACATTGCCGATTTGTAATTTTATGACTCCGTCGGCTCAAATGTCACAGACGGTTTTTCTTCAAGATTCAAAATGTAAGTGCTGAAGTCCAGTGTTTCGTTTCAGGACATCGCAGCTGAAATACGTCCTGCAAGATGTGACCGAGAGCGACATCCCGACAGACCTTTGCGAGCGAATCCGCGAAGAGATGCGATACGAGATGGTAAGAACATGTAAATATCACCCTCTATGCACACGAGCTTGTTTATTTACCTTTTTTTAATTTTGTATAAGCAAAGGGATATTCCGTATTTCAGGCGGCAGAAAAATAAGATGCAGAAAATATAAATCTGACACATCAGTCAGCTCCGCGAAGTACTACGCGAAGATATTCAGCGCACTAAAACAGTTCTTCACTTTGCAGGCCCTAGCCGGCTCTAAATATAAGGGAAGATAGTCGACAGGAAGCCCAAATACTTAGTGATACTTTAACACATTTCTTTTTCTTAAGATCCGAATTTACAAGTTGTCGATATAGTTACGAAATTCCATGGCGTTGTATCAAAATATTTTCTGCATATTTTTATTTACTTTGTTTGATTGTTGTGATTATTTATGTACATAATAATAAAATTTGTTGCAAGAATTGTATTTCTATCATTTTCTAAAAAACAAAAATGATGGTACGAATAGATTCATCTTTGAAAAATTGCAACAGTTCCTTTTAGAATATTCTTCCGTTCCAAAAAATATGACAATGATAAAAAGCAAATTGAAATAATAGAGCCTTTCGCCGTCGGCAGCGGTACTAATGAATCCGGAAGCTCCTAGTATTAATTAGAAGAGTTTTTCCGTCCCCACGGGACTTATGCTAGCGGTCACAGTAAAGATATAGGACTAAGAATTAAAATAATACGTTGATAAAAGAACTATAATCTAGCTCAAAATTTATATTTGATCCTGAGAAAGAGTATAAGAATGGACAAAGTCTCTATATTATACATGCAATATATCAAAATTTTATGAAAACAAATTTTGTAATATGTAATTGTTGCTACAATGCAAGCTTTATGATTTCGCAAGAGTAGGTAAGTTTGGCAGAATATTAATGGTATGATTTGACAAATCAGACTACATTCATTTATCCACGAATCGCTGAAATAAAAATACGCATGAGCATCATTTCAGACCGCTGTTGGAAGCATAATACTGTTGCTCACTTAAACTATACCCATGGGACTTGGACGCTAGTAATTGCTGGCTAACAGCTACGTTGCTGTTTTTTATGGATTATCCGGCTCTACGGATGGCGGATTAGCATGCTGCCTTCAAGTTTAAAGAACCCATTTTGTCGCCTGTCTTAACAGTTATAAGAAATACTTAAAGCGAGTCGAAAGATATTTTTAATTTATTCATTTCTTTAAAATGGGTTCGGAAGAAAGACAACATGTGTCCTAGTTATCGACTCCATAAATGCCACTTCCTAAAATGGTGCCTGTCCAGCTCACTGACCTTGATGAAGTAATAAAATATAAAACGGATTGTAGATTTTAGTTTGGTCTAATTTTAGTTAAGAAAACAATGTTTTGTGGACTATGTGTGGAACTTAGCGCAACCTACAGAGTGGATTCCATTTGTTTTTTTAAAAACATAACTCTATTCAAAGTGAAATAAATTCTCAGAAACATTCCTGATGTCTTTCATCTTTCTCATCAGTGTCTGGAGAGCAAGCAGAGCTCTGTACTCACAGCATGTAATTTGCACCACTGTTGTGGAGACTAGGTATAGTAGATGAATAATGCTTAGAGAGGATCTACGAACACCCAGTGTGAAGAAGGAAAAACTCATCTCACTCAAATTTGACGCGCTTTTACACGACCTACGAGAAAAATTTCTGGAGGCATATTTTATGAGCATAATTTTGATTTCGCATGAGTGTACGACTAACCTAACCATTTGTATTATCGACATACACATATCTCGCCTTTAACCCTTGTGGTATAGGCAGAGCGTTTACAAGTCGTAAGAATACGGTCATTATCCCCACGTTTGTCAAATATTTAAGGGCTGGTTCTGAAAAATTGTGTATCAAAATAGTGACACAATATCATGACACCTTCGAGTCCCTGTCGCCTCTTACGACGACACCTGCGGGAATAAATGGTAAATTATATTTAATTACCTAACCTAACCTAAATACATATTTGTTTTACGTTTCATTACATGAAACCAATTTACACATTCCATTGACTTAAATGGACAACTCAAGTAGAACCATCCGTTACAGTCTCGTGCATACGAATTCAATTGCCTTCAGTTTTCAAATAAGATTTCTATTCTATATTGTCTCGGCGTGCGTTTGATTTGAGTGAGAACAGATTTCCCCCTTGTTGGTTTGTTCACAGGGCTCCCTCTAAACGTTATTATTTGTTTTGGGAACATGTAGTACACTCACGATGTGCATACGGAAGTGACAGCTGAATTTATACCTCACACATTATTACACGGGCGTACCTAGTTACTGCATACTGTAGTACCTTGTTATGCGGTAGAATGTGAGTAGTAAATGAGTTGATACTGGTTTAAGTACGTCTCGCAAATGAGATAAAAATAAAACAACAATCAGTACCTATTCTCAAAAAATGCTGCTGGAGGACAGTTGCAACAAAACCATGTTAACTCTTCAGGTATATTTTGTAGATTCGTGGTTTAATACTAGCTTGATGTAGATCGGTATATAAAGTCCAAAGCTGATTACTGTTCTAATAAAAAGATGATAAGTAAAGCTTTTTCGGCTCCACTTGTGGTGGTATGAAACCAAGCTTTTTTGAAATATGTAATTTTACATGCTACGCCGTAGCAGGTTACTTATTGTACTTCCGAAAATTTAAAATCTGTTTGTGATATTTCCAAAAACGATTCACCTATTTTTTACTTTCCCCTTTATGCTTTGCCAAAGGAAGGTTTTTCCGTAATACTGCAGTAAAACGCTGTTCCGGGATTATAAAATTACGGAAACCAATATATCTGGATGTAGAGTTCTGGGAACCATTTTCGGGTTATTCAATTTCGAGAAATAACAATTCGGATCTAAGATATGTTTTGCTACCTTAGCTGTAAACATACGTAACCCTTATCATACGCCACTATGTAGATAGTGGCGTATCATGATATCAACTAACTAAAGTTTATGTAGGATCTTCTTCTTCTCTTTTTCGTGTGGTAGTTGTCTAACGATCCGATGAACCCTGGTGTCCCGCCTACTACTAGCAGTATCTAGATTAAGGCTAAGTTATATTTTGTTTGATAACTAATACCATGGACCAAATATTGGTCCATGCTAATACTATTGTTTGCAGTGCTATAATAGGGAGTTTTTTTTAATGTTCCCTAGTCGCTGGATAGATGGCGCTGTATTTAGTACGTTAACGTAAGGGACGGAACGTCAAATAACTGTTCGATTTTTTTACTTGGATGTATGAGTTACATCACCAACCGTATCTCCAAAAATATTTACTTTAATGCGTTTCCCTGGAAATAATCGAAAACCGTAACAAAAATAACGTACAAACAAAACAGAGTAGGTATTAATAGAAAACAAAGCGCGGAAAAACGAGGATAGATTAGTAAAGAACAATTCCTTTTTTTCATGCCTTTTGGCTTTGGCATTTAAGTAGTAGTCAGCTCAACGCCATCTACACAGTGCTTGGTTACTAATATTTTTTTTGAATTCTCTAAAAGAAAATTGCCTTTTGGGTTTTCATAAGAGAAACTGAATTTAAGTAAATCCTTATAATTCATATCATAACTATATAAATACAACTAAAACATTCACAACGAATTGAGAACCTCTTCCTTTCTTTGAAGTCTGTTAAAAATAATATACTTAGGTTATTAATACATTAACTATAGACGACGCTTATACTCTCCTTTCTCCACCATTCTTAATTAGCCAAGCCAGCAACAAGATGGATGGAAGACAGTCCCAAATATAACGTTTAGAAGCGTAATTCCTTTAGGTTTACCTACTATCAGCCACATATCAACCTACCTCTCTAAGAGGTCTACCTATACTGGTTTTTACATCAAGTTACTTAGAATAACCAGAATAAGTTGATCCCGTAAATGAGGAGAGGTAGGTTGAGTTGCAGCTGATAGTACAAAACAAACTACTTAGCCGTCTCTTTGTTAATAGACGCGTTCCTAATTAGATAAAAGCAAGGATAATGTAATTACTACTTAATTAAGGCGATACAAACTTAATTACATTTTCCAGTCTAGTGGTAATAAATTGCCTTCGTACAGATAGATATCTAAAATATTTATAAGCAACATCCAAGAGACAAAATTTAGAACTAATAAAGTAACATACATACATACATAAATCACGCCCACATCCCTCTCGGGATAGGCAGAGCGCAAACGGCCGCAAAACGGACATTAACACCACGTCTGACAAAAGTGACAGGTTGTCAGCCCATCGCCTAAAATTGAAATACACATCCAAACCTCGAGCTCCTTAGTCGCCTCTTACGACACTCATGGGTAAGAAATGAGGTGATGCTATTCTAAGCCGGCATCACACGTTTAAAATTTTTATAAAAATACCATACATACATCACGCCTATATCCTTTCCGGGATAGGCGGAGCGAAAACGGCCTTAAAAACCGATCATTTACGTCACGTTTGACAAGGGTCATCCAGAAAATTAAGTATCGCTATAGTGACAGGTTGTCAGCCCGTAACTCAAAATTGCAATACACATGTAATACTTGGAAACATTAGTCTCCTCTTGTATCTCACAAAGAATGTTCAACTAATAGAATCACTTTCAATTCAGTTCTCGAGTCGTTGGACGACTTGGTGTCTCACACGAAAAGAAGAAGAATTGAGTTTAGTTGAAGATATAATCCGAAGAATTATGTTGAAAAATATAAATTTATAAAATAGCGAATGAATTGGTTATTTTAGTTACTTGCTTGCTGCAAAAAAAACAAGCATAATTGAATACCAAATTTTAAAACACTTTCAGTGTTAGGTATACAATTTTTGAAAACTTCAAGCGCGGGCAGGATATGAAGCGTTAGATACTGGCATTAAAATACACTTGCAAAATTGGCGGGCAAGGAATGAGCTGCGGTAGCCCAGATGGAAGAGGCGTCGCCACAAGTAATGCGAAAGTCGTAGGTTCAAATCCTGCCCGCGCTTGAAAATTTTGCAAGTTTAAAAAAAAACATAATTATCTGCGGTGGAACTAACATTATTTTTCACACGTCATAACTTTGTAAATACATTTCTTATTTGGGTAAAATCGATAAATTTTAAGGGAATTCTGCTACAACTACACTTTCACTTTAACTATTATTTCGCTTAGAACTTTGAGTTATTTATAAGTTTTATTACAATAGGTACCTACTTCTAAAATGACAAACTAGCTTTTGTAACTTATATCGTGCTTTAAACTTTTTTATGCTTTGCTGGTTGGTACACAAGCGTTCACGTCACCGTTCGATTTATAGCCGTTAGCGTTCAGATTTATTGGACACAGATAGTGTTGTAGTTTACCTTTTTAACACTCTGTATACAATGTAGCAGTTAGGGTTGAGAAGAAAACTATCTGCATAATGAGGAAAATACCATTTCGCTTTGAAATAAAGAAGTTTCAGTACTCAAAGTAAGTAGTACGAAAGTAGGTATAGATGAGAATGAGATTATAATTAAAACAATTACTTATAGGCTTATGTTACCTGTTCCTCATGGTCCGTAAGATAGACGCTTCTGTGCTTCAGAGGTCTGTTAAACTGTGGGTACCTGTGAGACGTACGTTGTGTAAAGGTCGCAATAGCCGCTTCAAAATTCTGACACCAGGGTTCATTGGATCGTTCGTCGACCCGGGCTTTTTAGTTATTGTAATGCCATCGAAAGTCAATTGTCAATGTATTGTGATTTTCTATACTTTAAATTGTTAGCAGCATACGAAACGACTAAAACTTTACAACTGACACTACGAACGAAACCATTCAACTGACACTCTATTGAACCACAACTGAAACACTATTCAAATAGCAGAATACGGCTCCCGGTGTTTCACATAGCATTAATGAACCGGTATAACGTGTCGGAGATATCAGATACCAGCACACTGCGCAGCTGATCGATGGTTACAAAGTTTTCAGCCACCAAACTCACGGGAACGAGAAACCATAAAAGTAAGATTGCATCTATAGCGATACCGTGTGTTATTAAAAGATACATAATCAAATAACGTATTTTACTTGACAATGTACATACATAAATCACGCCTATATCCCCTACGGGGTAGGTAGAGTGTTAATGGCCGTTCAACGGATATTAACACCACGTCTGACAAAAGTTTGAGGGTCAATCAATGTACAATAGCGTGAAAATCGCGATGTTCCAATTCCGCCACTGAATGGAAACAATGAGGAACCATGTAATAATCGTCTAAATTGTGATGTACGTAGCTATAAGTAGACGTACTCACGATTGTTAGGAATTTCAAACATCATCTGCCTGCCCTTATCCCATTTATTTACACGGTGCCTCTTAGCAAAGCTGATATAATACATAAATACTAATTACTAGAGTAACAAGTAAGTTGTACAAGTCTGGAATCTAGACAACACAACGAACAGAGTTCGTTTGGACTCAAGCCCCAGCCATTGGCGAAAGATAGTTTTTGATTGTTTATTTATGAAAATAATAAAACACTAAGAATATACCTAAATCTTTATAGTCAAGGCATAGTTAGTAGTTATTCAGTGTTGAAACGTAACGTTTCGCATCATTAGAGACGAACCAACACGCACGGTGGCGTTTACATTTATTATGCATTCTTAACATTGTTGTTGAGACCGGGATATTGCAATTCTCTTAACTTACCTTAAATCAACGCTGTCACTTTCCTTAAAATAGGTTTAGAAAAATATGGGACATATCTAAGTCCCGTCATGTTTAAAAAAGTCAATGGACATTTCGCCATTTCTAGTAAATTCATTCAGTCGCCATTGTTATAATGGTCTCCTTATTTTGACAGATAACACGCATTTTGCGCCAAACTATCAGTCGTAATAGGGCTTCGATATCTCCTAAACCTATATGACGTAAAGTGACAGCGACATTTAAGGTAAGTTAAAAGAACTAGTATCATGAATTGACTCTATACATATTGGAAAAGAAGAGTTTTTTTAAAAGAATAGCGCATATGTGACACCATTTGGCGCACAGCGTGTTCAGTATACAATTGAAATTTAACTGAATCGTAATATTTATATTGACTCAATATAGGCTCAGCTCCCGCATATGCTAAGTCATTTTCGGACATGCGTATCCCAGAATCCAACTTAGTGTGGATTCGTACGGGGTGAAAGACCGGATAAACCATCGGTTTAAATATAACTATGTCAACTTTATTTCAATCACGATACAAATTATTATCGTTTGCCTTTAAAAACATACGGTTAGATGTGCGTCAGTACTTACTTTCCTCTTATAAACATGGGGGGCCTTAATAAATGTCTGCATCAGGCCTCTTGTCAAATACCTCTTTGTGTTGGGGCCATCCGTGATGAGTTAATCAAAACGTTGGAAATCTCCGAGGACTAATGCTTCCATCAGAAACAATTATAACTGCGGGAAACATTGTCCCTGGGTTTCAGTTTGGTTTCTAAAGATAAATATTTGAATTGGTTTGATTTTAGTATTTCGTAAAGTAGGTTGATCGATTTGTATTTTGGTAAAATTAAAATGAAATCCGTACCTATTCGTATCCGTATTTATTTAAAAATATATATGGGTTGGTAGATAAAAATCAGATAGAAGCTAGTTTCTAACATTTGAAATAAACAGCAATTTCCGAGAGTTACAAATATTTTAGTTGCATTTTACTAGCTCTCACTTTTACGCTTTAATTTTTAATGCTTTATTTCAAGTTTTTCACCATCCAAAATTAAATGGATTATTCTCAATTATTTATTAGATGTACATGTTTCTGTTTTATTACACTCTCAATCCAGAACAATAAAATGTAGAATGAGCCAGATGCTTCTCGAGCCCGGTTAAACTGTGCTCAAGGGTACTTACTAAGTTGTAAAATAGGCAAACACCTGCTGCCCCACGGTCTATTCTCCCTTGAGCAATACAGTGTCGGTCCAGTGCCAAAGCCTCACTAGGTGCGTTGGGAAGTGGTAATTATAATGATGACACAACTGCTTCTTCTTCTTTTCGTGTGGGGCACCGAACCGAATCGATG
This sequence comes from Tuta absoluta, assembly GCA_027580185.1. Classification (NCBI taxonomy): domain Eukaryota; kingdom Metazoa; phylum Arthropoda; class Insecta; order Lepidoptera; family Gelechiidae; genus Tuta; species Tuta absoluta. The sequence goes on along the minus strand of JAQAHW010000016.1, from coordinate 11,562,916 downwards.
GCATAACTGAAAATAACTTTATATTCTCTGCGCCGCGCCGTATCTTGTGACAGAAACTTAATTATTATGACTCAAGTCCTTCATAATTTGAGATGACAGATGGCAAAGCCTGTGCTTTTAAAATGTTACCAAATGGCAACTAAAAGGACAACTACTCAATTTATTTATAGATTTATTTAAGTTTTGTAAGGTATAACATAAGTTATTTCTTCTATTTAGTTTAAATTGAACCTATTTGTAACCTAATTTAAATTGAACCTAATTGTAGTACTTGTTGGTATGTCTTTCTTTGTTAGATAGAACTTATAAAATTACTTTTCATTCCCACTATGAAAAAACTGCGTTTTATTTGCACTTAAATGCGCCAAAAGTATGTCCAGTAAACTAAAGGTAATTCGAATTCGGGAACATGATAATCTGAAGCCTTTGTAGGCAGCTAATCAAACGCAAATTACTAGATAAGAGAGACTTTTCATTGAAACACTTCGTAATATTTGCTGTGATATTAAGTATTTAACATCTAGTATTTACCTGATCCCTACCAAAAAAGTAATGTGTAATACTTTTAATGCAACAAATTGAAGGGATGTTTTTGTAAATATTGGATGTTTCTAACAATATTCATAAATTGTTGGAAAACCTTTGAAGGTTCGAAAATTATAGATATCAGGACTGAACTTCTCACAGAGGGGGATGAAATGTAGTATGTGTTACTCGGACCTCAAGTTATTTATTATGTACGCTTTACTTCTACTTTAAAATCCCTCTTGTTCTGCTCGTGGTTCAAAATAGCCCTCGTTTTAAATACAATGTGTGGCCCCCAAAAGCGGCAAATATTTCACGGGGTGAAATGACCCATCACACTGAACAACTTTTCTTTAGGATCATAGGTCAAAATAGTAAGAAAAGATCGGACATCCCATACAAAATGTACCAACCGACCGAGTAAGTTTGTATGGGAAGTCCAATTTAAAATACGTTTCGACCTATATTTTCAATTGGGAAAGTTGTTAAGTTTCGTGGGAAATTTCACCAAGAAAAACATTTGTATTTTACTTCAGGCCCTTGTCATAAAAACTAGGTACAATTTATTAGCAATCGGATCATATAGGCTGATGTCTATGTCTAATAGGTTGCCTAATGAGAGGATTAAATCGTCAATCCATAATTGATGCTGATAGTGATTGGTGTTGCAATATCCAGATTCAATCAACCGTTGTCGGCTTAAATTGATGTAATAAAGGATGTAATTTTAAGTAAATAATAGTAGCGTATAATCAGAGTGTCCTCAGCACGTGTGTATATGCAGTTATCAAACAATTGCGCAGAATTATTCGAGTACTAGCTTTTACCCGCGACTTCGTCCGCGTTAGATAGTTTTTTTAGAAACAGGTTCTGGTTTAGGTGGGCTCCTGATGGTACACCTGGTGGTCTACATAAGGTACTCCAGATCCTCAATGACCTTGTGAAAAGAAGCGGCCCATCATACTGGCCAACTTTCGTTTTGGAACCATTTCTGTATCTCTAATATTTTAAGTGGGCTCCTGGTCGTACACCTGGTGGTCTACACAAAGTACTCCAGATCCTCAATGTCCTTGTGAAAAGAAGCGGCCCATCATACTGATCAACTTTTGTTTTGGAACCATGCCTGTATCTCTAATAGTTTAGCTGGGCTCCTGGTGGTACACCTTGTGGTCTACATAAAATACTCCAGATCCTCAATGTCCTTGTGAAAAGAAGCGGCCCATCATACGGAACAACTTTTGTTTTGGAACCATGCCTGTATCTCTAATAGTTTAGCTGGGCTCCTGGTGGTACACCTGGTGGTCTACATCTGTACTCCAGACCCTCGAATGATGATAGAAAGTAGCCTATGTCCGTTCTCGGTATGCTAGCAATCTCTGTGCCAAGTTTCATGAAGATCGGTTCAGCGGTTTGGCCGTGAAAGCGTAGCAGACAGACAGACAGACAGACAGAGTTACTTTCGCATTTATAATATTAGTGTGGATTAATATATATATTCGTCCTACAGTTACGAGGCTGTATCTCCTGAACTGTTATATATACAGTTGAAATTTGACAGATGATGTATTTCTGTTGCCGCTATAACAACAAATACTAAAAGTAAATATTTAAGGGGGCTCCCCATACAATAAAAAAATATTTGTATGGAGGCTGTATCTCATGAACCGCGAAAGTAAGATGTTAATTTTTTTATACAAAACACGTGTTTATTGCGCGTTTTTATCGCTAATTGTTTGGTAATAATGGTACGGAACCCTTCGTGCGCGAGTCCGACTCGCACTTGGCCGGTTTTTTTTAATAACACCGATAAGGTTCAATTTTGTTGCTAACTTTAGGTAAAATGGGAAAGCCCAGTCAGTATACCTCGTACCTCTAGAGGTATTTACCAAGTATTGAACTACGTTACAAACGACTGGCTCTTGGCCAAATTCAATGCAAGTTCTACGCAAAATGTCAGTTAGTGCTGTCGCCTTTATGTTTCGAATGAATGGCTTTTCAAAACACTTTAAGAGCAGGCGCACATCTGGCGTCAATAGTCGTAAACCGTTTTCATTAGCATGTATATGCTTTGTTTCCTAAATTAATATAAAATAAATGAGTGCGAAACAAGTCTAGACCATAGACAATTTTATCTACAGTCGTCGTCGGTAAGATGCGCACTAAGATAAGACCAACTTTAGTCTACGTTTGAGGTTTCGCTGTAGAGTTAGAAGCACGAGATAAGTCTTCCGTAATTGATAGTGATGCACGCTTACGTAGATACAAAAGTAAACCCATTGTTGATAGTTTTATGAGCCAAGTTTGAATTACCTATATTAAGCTTGTACAGGCACGTTGTAATGCCTATCTAGTTTTTCTTTCTAATTTGTGGTGATAGGTGTTTACCTAACAGAAAAGCTTATAGTATACGGCAAACTTTAGTCACTGACAATGCCAACCATATTTATCGAGGTTTGACAATTGAATATAGTAATAATTTTACTTATGAATTTTCCCCAAGGTCGTAAATAAATAATAATATTTTTGGACCTACCATTAAACATTTCTTGCCCTCATAAGCTAGGTCATTCTGTGCTTTTGCATTTTGTGCGAAACACACCACAGCTTTTTTTGTGTAAATTCAAAATATAAAAAGGCTTACACTCAGCTGCGTTTTCTTTTCCCTTCAAAAGTGACAAATATTCTGGTTTTATCAGTTTTACAAGATAAGGTGACGAAAATAGTGTTGAAAGACAACGGTACTTATATTATGATTACTGTATAAGTATCGTTAAGGGGTGAACTGAACATGAAACTGAAATACTTTCACCATTTAAAACAATACTTATGAGTAATAAATAAATAATTAAGTACTAAGAAATAATAAAGTAAGTAACTATTAATATTCTAAAAGGATAGAATTTAAAAAATGTTACTTAAATATTTTCAAGAAATGGGCCCCTCGTACAAAGTGACTCGGTTCGGTAAAGTGCATTTTTTATTGGACGTACAATATTTTTTCAAATTTGCGGAAATATTTATATATGTATATTATGTACAAAAAGCGGTGCTTTTAAAGAATATTTGCAAATTTTAAAGAATATATTAATTTTAATTATTTTTTTGATACAACAATTATTTATTAAATAAAACATTAAAACATGTTAATATCTAAAACATTAGAAATCCCGTCTCGAATCGTTATGGGTCCAAACGTCCCCATCAAAGAAAATCCAATAGTAGAAGTCCCCCATCACGCGCTGAATGGTCACTGAAAGGCGTTGGACCAGGTAATATCCGGAGCGTGGGTCTCCTCCTCACTCTCTCAGTCTTTCGCCAATTTCCGACACAGAAGCCTTAGCCTCACCGCACCATGGTCCAACCGTCTCCACAGCAAAAGGGGCAAAAGTATAGTGCACTCCAAAGCCGCGTATTTATTATGTTTTTGTTTGGACGCAAATTCTGCAGATGTCCGACGGCGTGAATATGTCGTCATAACTCTCAGTTTTTATACTAAAATGTGGTAAAAGAAATATAAACAAAAAAAAAAAAACACTGACTTAAACAAACAAAACCTCACAACATGACCCTACACAGATGACAGATGTGGCGGAAGATGGAGGCAATTTTGAGTATTGGCACAGAACACTTCGTACTTGTTCAATCATTTGTTTTCATAATGAGAAATACAGAACTCCATTTCTGAAACTACCTACAGAAATATAAATGCTTGTAGATGTATAGTATCAGTACATACCTCAGTCCAAACCTACGTCACTTGTACAGTATCTATATCATTCATTATTTTCATAACGATATGATTTCTGGCTACCACGAATCCCTAGAGTATTCCATTGTTAGTACCATCATAGCAACAATGAATACAAAAGAGTAAATAACGAACTTATCACTTCTATCGTCGCTTCTACAAAACCATTTTAGATGTTTACTGTGATTTCAATGTCAAAGAAAAATTATATAAATATTACTGATTGCTTATAAGAATCCATCTGAACAAATCGAGTAAACTTTCTTGCAAAATGCAAGAAAATTAAGCACAAACTACATATTGCTCGTATTCAGACGTTGATTGTTGCAGTATCACTATGCTCTAGACATCTCCACGAAACTGAATTTCTCTGTCGCTGGAAAGTTGTTTATTAACTTCTCGTCAAGTGCAGTTAGTCGCTGAGCGGATAGAAGTTACGGCGCAATAAGTACACTACAAGTTGCGAGAATCCCTAGGGGAAATTAAATCTTACTTCATTATCAAACTGTGGTTTCAGCTCGTTTCATACCGAATAAAATCTCTTACAATAAAAATAGTACTGCCAATTTCAGTTAAATAGGCTTAAACAAGAATAAAAGATGATCGCACCTTAAGTTGTCTATGATTTAACGCATTTCAACCCGGTAACAGTCAAAATTAAGAGGCGATTAAAAATATGGTGGTTACATACGAGGGAATCTGCGAATTAAACTATTTAAGACATGACATTATGAAAATATTCTATGACATCGCCTATCCTTTTCTAAACTTATTAAACGGAAAGTGACAGGGCTATTTTGAATGAGCCGTTTTAGTCTATATCGTGGAATCGAGACAATAGTACAGGCATTTAAAAATTATAATAGATATCTATCTTGAAGTATTTAAGATATAGATGAAATATACCTACAAGCAAGCAGTATTCTTATATGCACACTTCCTCAGAAACTAATTATAAGAGATCGATACATACATATATGAATAGAATTCTGATAAAGTTACATACATACGTACGGCTCGAATAATATCTTAACCCCCTTTAAGCTCCTGTTTTAAGTCGGCTGATAATAAAAGTCTAACCTCCTTTATGCACATCTTTTGACTTCATTAGGCTTACCTTTTAGAGTCTGTTAACTTGCTTTTAAAACTACTTTCTCTGTTCTAGTTCTCTTAACTATTCTCAGCTCTTTGAACAAGTTAAGTCTACTCTTTCAAGCTTAGCTCGAGATTTCTACTACCTCTAAAGGCCTCGTCAAACTTAAACGACTGCAGAACTGTGCTTGGAGGACCTAAGAACTTAGACTGTGCATTTGAAAACTCTATAACTACTTTTATACAGAGTGTCCATGTACAGGATAGAATTCAACTTATGTTAAAAAAACAAACACAGATATATGTTGGTAACAGGTCAGAGGTACGAGGGGTGTTCAATAAAAAGTAATAATGGCATATAATCTCATTGAACAACAAAAAAGTAAATACTGGCAAGTAAAGCCCAAACATTAGATACAATCAAAAAATAAAAATGACCGATTTTCTTTTCTTATTTTAAAAATAGAAGTCATTTGTCATTTGGAGCGTGTTACGCAAAATTGATAAAATTGAAATTCGAGCCGTGATAAAATATCTCTGCCTGAAAAAATTTACTACTGAGCAAGTAAATTTTGATTTGAAAGAAACATTAGGAGTTAATGCTCCTCCGTATTCTACGGTTGCGCGGTGGTGTGCCGAATTTAAGAGAGGAAGAACTTCAACTAAAGACGACCCGCGCTCGGGTCGCCCTACGACGGCAGTTACCGAACAAATGATAAAAAAAGTTGAAAAAATTGTTTTGACAGACCGTCGTGTTACAGTTTGTTTTATAGCTGAAGAACTAAAAATTTCGATAGGAAGTATCCATACTATTATACATGAACATTTGGGCATGCAAAAAGTATCAGCGCGCTGGGTGCCTAGAATGCTTACAGACGAGCAGAAACAAACAAGACTGAGGATTTCTCAAATCAATTTGGAACTGTTACAACAAGATCGTGAACGATTTTTGGCTCGCTTCGTAACTATGGATGAAACATGGCTTCATCATTACGATCCTGAGACAAAACAACAGTCCATGACTTGGAAGAGGCCGTCATCTCCAACACCCAAGAAGTTTAAGGCAATTCCATCCGCCGGTAAGATTATGGGCTCTCTTTTCTGGGGGGGGGGCAGGGGGTGATAATGATTGAATATCTTGATCATGGAGCCACTATTACTGGGGCCATAAACGCACAACAAATAAAAAAATTGCGTCAAGAAATACGCGAAAATCGCCGCGGCAAACTCGCTAAAGATGTGTTGTTTCACCAAGATAAAGCCCCCGCACACAAGTCCCTAGTTGCGATGACTGCTATCCAAGATTCTGGATTTGAATTGATGGAACATCCTCCATACTCACCAGACCTTGCACCTAGTGAGTTCTACCTGTTTCCGCGGTTAAAAGAATACCTGAGATGTCACAGATATGCCAATGATGAGGAAGTGATCGCCGCCGTACATGATTTTTTAAGGGATCAAGATGAAGATTTTTTTAAGAAGGGCAATCTTAGGTTTAGAAAAACGATATACCAAGTGCATAAACCTCAAAGGTGACTATGTCAAAAAATAAAATAATAATAAATAAAATATTACTGCTTCATACTCATTATCACTTTTTATTGAACACCCCTCGTAAACGTTCAATCAAAAACTAAAATGTATAAGTCAATTTATTAAATCATCTTCTTTTAATTTAAGTTTATTTTATAAGTTAAGTATTGTGTTTATTTCTAATTTGTTTTGTTATAATGCTTTTAATTTAATGTCTATCATTCATATGTGTTTGTAAGTACTTCTTGCATTCAATATTTTTTATTTATTTTTCAAAGTTTTTTTACTTCCTTTTATATTTATGACCCTTGTTTATGTTTGTAGTGTGAGTGGTGAAAGTTTGCATGATTGAGAGGACATTATTTTTACTATGACAGCTACACCGAGTATCATCTTTATAAGCACATCCTGTATAGTCTGTGGGCCCATTCTTTGCTACTAATTAGCAAGAGAGTACAGCAATGTGCAGTCGGGAAGTTACAGACTTAGTAAAGTACCAGTCATTACGAAGGTAGTTACTTCTTCCTAGGAGCATAGACGTTCTCATGTAACTGCAAAAGCCACAACAGTCCACTGCAGGACATGAACCTCATATTGGGAGGTATTTGTCATTCGTGTGAAATTCTAAACTACTCGCGTTAATAGAAGTAAGTCCTGTAGGTAAGTCCCATTGCAAAGTTTTGATAAGTACGTGATTTTTATACCGGTTTTATGATATCTTGAAAAGTTAGAAAATAAATTATCGATGTCGATTGTTTTTCATTAGTTCTCGTTCTTTGGAGTTAAGCCATCTATTCCGGTTGCTGTGTATGATTGATTACTAAAGTGGCGATCGTTGTTACAAAACAGTGTCAGAGGCCTACTACCAGTAGTAGGCGGATTAGAAAATCATTTCAACCCGGAGCCCTACAATACAAAACAAAAAGGAGAGTAAATTGATCTATCTAATTTCAAAAATATGAGTGCTAGTCTTTAAGGCGCTAAGTAGACCTCCAATCAGATGTCTTGTATATTTCCGCGCGGTTTTGGGGGTTATAATACTTTTCTCGTATGATGCGAGATAAAAATAAAACTAGTAACAATAAATATTAATATTGTCAACATATTTTATAGTGTGTTAAAACAAAACTAAATAATTGCAATTAATGACCGAAACCATTTTGGAGAACACTTGCAATTAGTGGTTTACTTTGTTTTGTGAAATGAACACGACAAAAAAGTTTTATTCTATTAAACGAAAAATATAACTTGAAAATCAATCTATAATACAACAATTTTTCTTTCTGATACAATTACTAAGTAGTTTTTTTCAAACATTTGACATATATTAACGCAATGTTTTGCGTTTACGATACTTAAGGCCTTAAAGTTAAAATAAAAACTTACTAACGTAAATAACGGTTCGTCAGGACTACCACAAGATACTGTACACGTATTGATTACCCACAAAAACAAATACAAAACCAAATCATGCAACATCTTAGTTAGTAGGCATTACAAGTATTAGGATATAATTTAATTAATTGTCTATAATAAGTCCATAATCTAAAAGTCTTTAACCACATAATTGTCCAGTTAAGGCTAATTGATATCCTGCGTTAGATATTTAGAAAACAAACTACCTAGTAATATGCAACCTTAGATAATAGGTGCCTACTTATTTATTTCACTGACCTTTGTTACATTATATACAAATTATGTGATCTTTTGTGCGGTAGGCAGAGCGAAGTGATCATGGAACAAAGAAAATGCCGAGCCGAGCCAGTTTTCTATCATATAAACATACATAAATCACGTCTATATCCCTTAAGGGGTAGGCAGAGCATTAACGGCCCTAAAACGAATATAACACCACAACAGCGAATTTTCAAGTATTTGTGTTTAGTCTGGGTGTTTTATATGTATAATATGTATTTATTTACAAAAAATGTATATAGGTATTAATATCAGTTATCTAGTTCCCATAGTACAAGCTTTGCTTTGTTTGAGGCTAGATGGCACTGTGAATCGTCCCCGTTAATTATTTATTTATTTACATCTGACAAAAGTCAGATGACTGTGCTGTGTCAATCAGATAACTGTATTACTATAGTGACAGGTTGTCAGCCGATCGCATAAAATTGCAAAACACATCTAAACCTCCAGTCCCTTAGTCGCCTCTTACGAAACCCATGGGTAAGAAATGGGTTAATGTTATTCTAAGCCGGCATCACACGGCATTTTCTATCAGAACAATACAAAATGATTATAAAAGAAGAAAATTGTGTTATACAAATTTATTTTTTACAATGACGGATCATGACGTCACTCAGTTATAGTAATAATCGAAATTGAATAAAGTTAGAGGTATTTTCATTTAATTTCGACTGGATGGGGTAAACGAGAGATCGTGCCCTATAGCGTACTCTGCGGGAGACCAACGTCCAGCAGTGGACTGCAAAGGGCGGGTGTAAGTATGTATTTTATTTAGTTTTGCCAAGTCAGAAGGTACTGCTTCCGGAGGTCTGAGTAGGTCTCAGGCTCCGAAAGGCCTTCTTTCGATTCTTGGGAGAAAGAATAGACGAAGACAGAACATTGTAAACTGAACCAATGAATTGTCCCCGGATGCTGATTATAATAAAAGTAAATAAAATAAATAAAAATTATGTTTAATGCGAAATATCTTTCTACAGCAACAAATTGCAGCAGATCCCGCAATAAGTCAAACCTCTGACGCGGGTATCCTTACAGAACAAATTACCACGATAATAATAATCCTGATCGGAAAAAGGGGCAAATAAAAGAATTCAGATTAAACAGTTTGTAAGGGACAGCCCTCCGAATACTATTGGGTTGCATTCAGACCATGAAACTGAACAACATCCCAAAAGAAAAAAAATCAAGAAATGTTTATTTTTATTTTTTATTCCCGTACCTACCTATAGTATATGCAGTCAGCTGATAGTGATATTGTATGGGAGGTTGAATATTTTTTGTCGTTTCCTGACATATGTTTTTAGGGGCAAGTTGTTTAGTTTCATGGTCTGAATGCAACATATCAGTATTTGGAGGGCTGTCCCTTACACCCCGTAAAATAATAACTTTTTTATTACTAAGATGGTAAACATATAATCTTATGAAGCATAAGGTGATGGAGCCTGCAACGTTCTAACCAACCTGGGAACTATTACAAAGTGATAAATTGACAAATATCTACTTTTTCTGTATTATCTTCGAGAATCGAATCAGAGACCTCAGGATCTTGAGACTTATGCCCAGACCACGAGACCACGAATGCAGTTAATATCGCTTTAGTGACAGTAAAGTAACCACAACGACCGCAACTAATTTTACTACACACCTTCGGTTTAATAAAATCCAAGTAGACATACACTTTTACAGATCATTTTTTTCGTAAAATGTCTAAGTTGGTCAAGGTCGCAGCTTTTAAAGTTCAAAAACTTTTCACGGTATATAAAAAACATCGAAAATAATTGGTGAGATGCAATGTCGCGAGCAAAAATTGTTTCGTTAAATAACTTTGCGAAATTAATTGCTAACACTGCATACTAAGACTGCTAGATAATTTTTATAGCCTGTAATTTGGCGTGAAATCGATACACCTTGGTTTTGGTATATAAGTGTTGAATTCGATGCAGAATATATCAGTACCGAACTGAGCTTAGTTCTAAAAACAAGAACAATAAATCATCTTCAATATGATCTCTAAGGTAAGTAAATAATAAATAGCACTTAACAATTTTGTTAATATTAGAAAAATATATTTAATTCTTTTTTATCTTTTTGTTATCAACACAAGTTCAATTGTTTTTAACATAGTCAAATCCTTAGTCATAATCATAACAATTTTTCTAAAAGTTTTTGTTTTAAATTGTTTGTTGTAATTCTTTAATAAATAAATAGTCGAAATTAAAACTAAAATGTCAACTTCCTTAAACTAATTGTTGAATGGCTATGGAATAATTAACTTATAATATAATTATAGTAAATAATATGTTTAAATAAAAGATTCTAAAAATATGTGATAATGTTATGTTTTAAAGGATCTGTGCCTATTCCAAGTATTTGCAGACCATGAAATATTATAACCTTACCATCAGGTCCTGTGCTTCACCGTGCTGGTGGCGACGGTAGCCGCTCAGTACGGAGACCACGGTCACCACCACCACAGCGCCCACTCCTCGCAGTACGTCCACAAGCACGACGGCCACCAGACCCCCGTGGTCGTCCACGGCCACGGCCACGGCCACGAGCATCACGGACACGTTGTCGACTACCATGTGAGTTTTGATAATTGATAATTATTGATAATGATAATTAATTTAATGATTATTAATTAATTATTTATTAATTATCATTGAGATGAAGCTACCTAATATTAGATGCCAATTGACCATTGGTATTCGTGACTATGAAATCTGTTGCACAGTAAACATAAAAATGGTACTTATGAAACTACTTAACCCAAAAGAATCCTACAATTTTTAAACACTTCAACGTGAAAAATTTTAGATTTTTGTGGCATTAAGATAAGATACGCTTGCGCAATTTTGCCAAGGGTAGCTGAGCAGCCCAGTCAGTCGTCGATATAATGATAGCGAAAGTCACAGGTTCAAATCCTGACTGCGGTGCTATTCTGCAAGTTGTCCAAAATCTACTTTGCCAGAAAAACTTGTACCTCCACTGCAGCTCGCGTAGATATTGTAATTAATTTAACTATCTTCATTAATCTTGCGTGACTTGTGCCAATATTTTTACATTGTTCGTGAGCTTGATAGCCTTAGAATGTGCATTACAAATACCAACAGGTTAATTAAGTATTTTTTTTTATATTTGCTATCTCGTGGAGAAGTGAATTGAAATATTGCCTAAACATATATCTATATACCTCTTGATGTTCAGTGCAGACAAATACTTATGTGTGTGCAAATTTTGTTGCAGAAAAGATTTTTTACACGTGCTTGAAAAAGTTTATGCAGTATGAAAGTAACAGTTTTATGTTGATATAAATATTTGTTTAAGAATTTTGCGGTTTTTGCCCATATTTATATCGTGTAAATCAATCGAGTCTATGCGCGAAATGATTTTAAGTAGGGACAACTACTAATATCTAATTACCACAAGCTGAAAAAATGAAATAAATAATACTAATATAAAATGATTGTTTCCAGGCTCACCCCAAATTTGAGTTCGGCTACAAAGTTGATGACCACCATACTGGCGACCACAAGCAACAGCACGAGCATCGCGACGGTGACCACGTCAAGGGAGAGTACTCCCTGAAGCAGCCCGACGGCTCCGTCAGACACGTGGAGTACCACGGGGACCACCACACCGGGTAAGCGACACAAGCGACACTAGCAACACGAGCGATGGTGACCACGTCAAGGGAGAGTACTCCCTGAAGCAGCCCGACGGCTCCGTCAGACACGTGGAGTACCACGGGGACCACCACACCGGGTAAGCGACACAAGCGACACTAGCAACACGAGCGATGGTGACCACGTCAAGGGAGAGTACTCCCTGAAGCAGCCCGACGGCTCCGTCAGACACGTGGAGTACCACGGGGACCACCACACCGGGTAAGCGACACAAGCGACACTAGCAACACGAGCGATGGTGACCACGTCAAGGGAGAGTACTCCCTGAAGCAGCCCGACGGCTCCGTCAGACACGTGGAGTACCACGGGGACCACCACACCGGGTAAGCGACACAAGCGACACTAGCAACACGAGCGATGGTGACCACGTCAAGGGAGAGTACTCCCTGAAGCAGCCCGACGGCTCCGTCAGACACGTGGAGTACCACGGGGACCACCACACCGGGTAAGCGACACAAGCGACACTAGCAACACGAGCGATGGTGACCACGTCAAGGGAGAGTACTCCCTGAAGCAGCCCGACGGCTCCGTCAGACACGTGGAGTACCACGGGGACCACCACACCGGGTAAGCGACACAAGCAACACTAGCAACACGAGCGACGGTGACCACGTCAAGGGAGAGTACTCCCTGAAGCAGCCCGACGGCTCCGTCAGACACGTGGAGTACCACGGGGACCACCACACCGGGTAAGCGACACAAGCAACACTAGCAACACGAGCGATGGTGACCACGTCAAGGGAGAGTACTCCCTGAAGCAGCCCGACGGCTCCGTCAGACACGTGGAGTACCACGGGGACCACCACACCGGGTAAGCGACACAAGCAACACTAGCAACACGAGCGACGGTGACCACGTCAAGGGAGAGTACTCCCTGAAGCAGCCCGACGGCTCCGTCAGACACGTGGAGTACCACGGGGACCACCACACCGGGTAAGCGACACAAGCAACACGAGCGACGGTGACCACGTCAAGGGCGAATACTCCCTGAAACAGCCGGACGGCTCCGTCAGACACGTGGAGTACCACGGGGACCACCACACCGGGTAAGCGACACAAGCAACACTAGCAACACGAGCGACGGTGACCACGTCAAGGGAGAGTACTCCCTGAAACAGCCGGACGGCTCCGTCAGACACGTGGAGTACCACGGGGACCACCACACCGGGTAAGCGACACAAGCAACACTAGCAACACGAGCGACGGTGACCACGTCAAGGGAGAGTACTCCCTGAAACAGCCGGACGGCTCCGTCAGACACGTGGAGTACCACGGGGACCACCACACCGGGTAAGCGACACAAGCAACACTAGCAACACGAGCGACGGTGACCACGTCAAGGGAGAGTACTCCCTGAAGCAGCCCGACGGCTCCGTCAGACACGTGGAGTACCACGGGGACCACCACACCGGGTAAGCGACACAAGCAACACTAGCAACACGAGCGACGGTGACCACGTCACCGCCTGTCTTCTAATACTCTCACTGTCTGTAGGTCAGCTTGAAGAAATTTCTTAGTAGAAATAAGTTGTCCTCTTGTGTCGTCATTATTTGTAATAATATGTCTCTTGTAATGATTATTGTGTGCAATAAATGGTTCAAAATAAAGTGATCAAAAATTGCAACACAAATTTTGAGGGTCACTTGTATCGCGCGCCCGCAAATCTGTGAGTAATCCCTACAGTAGGTATTCAGTTGATTACAGAAAGAGTTATACTGCTTTCATGCCGCAATAGCACCAAAATACAAAAACTCTTTAGCTTCAATTCAGGTGTTATTGGCCATCTGGCTCGTATTATGCACATTTCAAAGACTTGACTGACAAGTTTGACAAAGGTTAATAGGGATATAGGAACGGAAATGAAATAAATAAGTAGGTACCTAATGCATTTGGTAAATAAATCTTCCGGAAGTTTAGCAAACAAAGTCTTAAAACCTGTCAATTATTTAACGATTAGTTTGTTTACGTTATAATTTCCTGAAAACATCATTTACCGTATCGCCTTCCTGCGTTTTGTTATAATTAGTGCTCTTAGTATATAATTGCTGGACAAATTATTGTACAGCTACTTTCATTTGACCTAAATTCTTTACCGTATGTTGTTGATTATTCTTGCTTAACTGTTCATGATTTCTATATTGTTTTTTAAAAATCTGTCTTAATCACAGAAATAGACTTATAATATTTTTTTTTATTGAACATGGAAGAGTTAATGGTATACAATAGTGCTGTTCGGTTAATAAGGTTTTCTATCATCTTGTTTAAGTGTCATTAGTCTTATTTAAATTCTCCTACTCTTCTGTATTCCAGATTCAAAATACAGCAGAATTTTGTTTATGTAGTTTAATAATTGTAGATTTTTTGTCTGACTTTTGGTTCGTGCTTGTTTTAGATTATATCCAATAATGACCTGATGACGAAGTTATATTGAAATCTATCTTTATTTCAGCTTCCACGCCAACGTGAAGCACGAGACTCATCACATCATCCCCCATCATCACCATCATCATTAAACATCCAACTGGATCTCTTATCTTGTATAGTCCATGTACATAACCCCGAATGTTTCTTGTCCTTGTAATTAAACTCTGATGATGTTGTATGAACATGCTCAATAAAGTATTCTATGAATCAAAACATGTTGTAATCTTTCATAACTACATACATCACGCCTTTATCCCTTGCGAGGTAGGCAGAGCATAAACGACCGTAAAAACGAACATTTACGCTACGTCTGACAAACATTTGAGGGTCATTCAGAAAGTTGTGTGTCGCCATAGTGACACTTCCTACTTAGTTTTTTCCAGTATAGAGCACAGCTAACCAGACCAATATATTGAATTTAAATAAATAATAAATAAAATAAAATAAAATCTTTATTGTAAACACAATTCGTCTTAACTTATACGTGGCCGAAGCCTCCTTTTAAGCTTATGTAGCCTGTGGCAGGAGACTCCGCTCTTCCCTAGTCTTATGACTATATATAAATGTAAAAATTGTAGTCTACAAATAACAAATAACAAAAGGTAAAAGGTAAGGTAATTTTTTTTTTAACATAAACAAAGCATGCCATTTAAAAAAAAAAAACAATGTAAACGCTCGTGTATGCGTGTGTGTGTGTGTGTGTGTGTGGGCGTGTGTGTGTGTGTGTGTGAGAGATTGAACGTGTTAACTGACGTACTCTTTTATTGCCTATTTAGTTAATTTAAGAAGGTCCTCTGTGTGTTCGTAATCAAGTGGTTCCAGAAACTTTGAAACCAGCTTTTTGACTGGGTATTCGAAGCTATTATTCGAAGCTATTTGGGCAGTCAATAACAGTTTGTAAGTTTGGAATAACCAGTATTGATAAGTTCCAGGCGTGGAATCAATTTGACGTGGCAAATGGGCTTAGGCATAGAACGACCCGATGAACGTAAATCTTGCTGTAAAGTGAAAAAGATTTTATTCAAAATCTGAAACTGTTAGACGCAGCATCAAAAGTGCCTGCAACTATTCACATGAGCTACCATTGAGCTACACTTTTGCTGGTTCGCTCCACTTCACTCTGAAATACTTCTGCACTTTTTTGTTAGAGTTGCGTATGGGGTATACCCACGGATGTAGCCTTCGACGAACTAAACGTTTTGTCATTAAATTTTGTGGGGTTTGTTTAATAATTTCTGATCTAGACATTCACTCAAGCACTGACCAGTACCTAAATGATGTAGTATTACGAACAACTTGGTAGTTCAACTTATTCAGCTTCTTGGTGAGCACTCATTAGGAAGCACAGTCTATCTCTTTTGTGACCATCACTGAAACCAAAGGAACGTTCATTTAAAACTAAAAGCAGAAATCTAGTAAATTTCGGTAAGTATCTCTACAACTCAACATTCGATGAACTACCAATGTTGAGTGTACCGGAGGCGAGCAGTGTCGATTCCGTTTACACGTTCCTTTTCATGCCCTGGCTTTTACACTCTGAAATTGATGTTGTTCGCGCTAATAAACTTCCCTTTGTGCTCAGCCCCTTTGCGAGTCTCACTCACTCTTTCAGCATATTGATGAGTGAATGGAAATGTGTGAATAGAAATCAGATCTCGTTGCGGGGATCGCTATGAACAGTCACGCCCTGGATCAAATTTCAAAAGTATTTAGGTATTTGGAAAACTGCGGAGAATAATTTTACATAGGTAGGTAGCTACCTAAATAAAATAAAATTGCCATACACACAGCCACAGAGCACTGAAACGTCATGCGATTCAGCCCTACCGAGTTCTTTGCTCTGTGCACACAACACAACACCGGCACGCCGCCACCAATGCTTACTTTGTGACAACACATCCAAAACTGTAGAATATGTGGACAGCCTTTTGTGACTTTTGTAGCGATTGGTCAGATGATATGCTTTGATAAGGCAATAAAAATGCTGCCTAGCTACTTGGTTGGTTTTTTGATACTTGGTTATTTTCTGAAACCATAAGTTAGACATACCTAGCTCCCAAAGGTTCCAAGGGATGGCTGGGTTGTGGTTACCCATGAAAATAACCTAATGACTCGAGGGTGTGTATTGGAATTTTAGGCAATGGGCTGACAACCTATCACTACGGTGATACACAATTTTCTGAATTACCCTCAAATATTTGACAGACGTGGCGTAAATGTCAGGTTTTTGCGGTCGTTTACGTTCTGCCTACCCCGCAAGGGATAATAGGCGTGATATGTGTGTGTGTGAAAATGACCTTAACATCTAATACTTTGTGAGACGTGTTTGAACATAGGTTCCACAAGCATACTATGCCAAGTTTACCATTACATTAACAGTCGACTGCCTCCCCCTATTTGGCGAGTGCAGTGCAAGGTGTGCATTCACAGGGAACGACGCTGCCCATTCCTGGATGATTATCCCTTAGTCGCTGTTACTGATACCCATGAGTAGAATTGGGGTGATACTATTCTTAGCCGGCACTACATGGCTATACTACGGCTATATACACACGGTCTTGCTACGTTTAATATGTTATAAAGATTACTCGCTATTCCATTGTTAGTAAATGAGTACTTAGTTTATGCATTAAAGCATACTGGTTACATATTATAGTTTACTGGTTATTATGCATTCAAGCATGCTAACATTGTAACTTTGAAAGTTGTAACACGAGAGATGATATGAGAGTTTTACTGCCCATAAGTATCTACCTACAGCCTGAGGACTCTATCGAGTGATCCCGTCCCAGGGCACTACATTGTAAGGTTACAAATTTGAATAATTTTCTTAACTTCATTGCTCCAAGTTTCTAAAACAAAGTTGCATTATATGTCCCAAGTAGTCCAAATGTATTTTCTTGAGAACTTAACGACGATGTCTACAACACTAATTCAGGTTTCTTTCTAGTCGTGAAACAACATTTCCTGACCGCAATGACCCAATTCAACATTTTCACGACTTTCTTATAATTATAGTTATGTTTCTTTAAAAATCATAAGTATTAATAAATATATGAGGATACTTACCTACGTAAATTCTACCCTGGGAAAATTAATGCCTTAAAGAGTGGCCTCTGATTTTAAAACTGTAAAGGAACGCTACGTAGGATTTTTTCTGCCTTTCATGCCGGAAATAGCATTTTGTGAATTGTGAGTCGGATTCCATTAGCGCGAAGGGTCCGCGTAATAAATATGGATAATACGATTATATGATGAAAGATGACCCAAAGCAGTTTTTTGGTAATGTAGTTAGAAAGAAAAAGTAAAAACTCGGTACAAAAACTTTTAATCAACATTACTTGAGTACCTCCCATGCTATCTCTGTGCTGCAGCATTTCTTTGAATTACCTCGAACATAGGTATCACGAAAAGTGAGCCAGTAGCCTTCCTACTCACCCATGAATTTAGTATTAGTGTAAGTAAATAGGTAGGTTTTTATTTTCATAATAGTGTTTTCTTCATTCTCATTTTCTAGTGCCGCGTAGCATTAGGCCTCGCCATTTGTACAAAGAAATTGATTGTTTGCTGTAAGAAATTTCTTATTAGAGATAAGCAGTGCCTGTTGTGTCTGTATTCTTTATGTGTTTTTCCCTTTAATGTTCATGTGTACAATAAATCGTAAATAAATAAAAGTACATAAATATATTGATGGTTCATTACTTGCAAATGAAAGCCCAAATGTTATACAATTTCCAAATGGTAATCAGATGAAGGGATATAATAATTCGTGAGAGCAACACTCCCAGTTTATCGGCCGGGAGTTTACGACGCGCGCCTCACGCGGCCAACTTGCCGTAAAATTTCAATATCCGCCAAAATATGGCATTTCATTTCGCCGCCTCGTCGGAATGGCCGAAATGGGATATAAAACTGTTATGGACTCCTTTCTAATTACATATTTGAGTTGTATTAAAGTTCCCTGTATATCTTAGAAGGGGTAAATAAATATATGACAATATTTTTGTATTTGGTAAAAGCTAAGTACTTACATTTTATTTATTTATTTATGAAACTTTATTGCACAGAAAGTACAAAGGGCGGGGCTAGCCACGCGGCCTTCTCTACCGGCCAACCAAAAGATAAACAGAAAGAGTCATAGTCTACATTCTATGACCGCGCCTACCTGCGCAAGAAGCAGCAGGCCGAGATGCAGCTGCAGCTCGCCAGGGAAGCCGTGAGTACACACACACACACACACACACACACACACACACACACACACACACACACACACACACACTAGAGGAGCTGGAGGACTGGTGCTTTGTTAATCACTTCTACCTTACAAATAAACCAGTTATAGGTATTACTTGCAATCGGAAAAAAAAATGTGACTATCGTCATTCTGAGCAGGTACCTTTAATTAATTATTTACAGCAATGAATGAAACAGAGCTAGCTTTCAGGATTCCTTTCCAGAATTTCAGAACATGACCTTCCTTACCTCCTCTAAAAATACCAAAAACGCCTTAAATTCAAATTTGTTCAACATGTCATTTAGGTAGGCCACGCAGTACCTATTTACATATATTTTATTTCATCTCTTGACCAATTAGAAAATTTCAAAATAAGTAGTGTTACGCGATGGCCATGCACTGACGAAAGAAAGATTATCAAAATGTAATTGATTATCCTGTAAATATAGTTTAAATATTTATAGGTATGCATAGAAGTGTAAGTGAACCGTCTATAGGGACTATTGGCAATGCGTAAGTACCAATGGAATTTGTTTGGTTTTTGTCTATTTCCTACGTAAAAGAAATAAACGTTCCTGGTATGGAAAACCCCTTATATAGTAACTTTGTTTTGTGTTTTGGTATTTGTTGTTGTAGCGGTAAGAGAAAAACATGTTCTGCGAAAACTACTACTGTCTGTAGTCTGTACAACCTCCGACCAATTATTGCATGTAGATCTAAATAAAACAAAAGAACAGGGGTTTTGTATGGAAGCCCTCTCTTAATATTGTTTTTTTTGTATTTGTTGTTATAGTGGCATCAGAAATGCGGCAGCTATGAAAGTTTTAACTCTCTAACTACCTTGGTATATGTAATATATCTTGCTGACAGCAGACATTCGAGTCTCAGTAATAGGGTCCCATTTTGACCCATTGAGTACGGAACTCTAATGAGATTCTCTTTCTGGTGCTTGACACTAAGTAGATGTTGTGATATTTATTCTCATCCAACCTCGCGTTTTAAATACCGTCCGAGACACGTCCTTTCGGAAGACGATGATGAAAACACAGTAGCCAGTGCTGCAGTCATTGCGAGTAGATCACACTCCACAAGCTCCTCAAGCAACCGACGCCCCCGCCGGCGGGGGCGCGGAGGTCCCTCATTTGTTCCCCATTTTGGAAACTACCGGCACGTGCCGGGTAGATTCAGTCCAATACGTTCTTCCCAGATCAACCACAAAACTTCTCCGGGTGAGCTCCTGCTCCCCACCATACAGTCAGGTGTAGATTTAAATAGCCCCGGGGTTAAAATCATAGGGTCCAGAACTAAAAAAAAAGTGATATGTATTATTCCTGAGCTGTAGAAAGCTTTATAGCTTTGTTATCTTATTTGAAATTTCTAGTGACAGTATGTACTAAAACTATTGCTTGATATGCTCTTCTCTTTTTGTAGGACATACAACAGTGCAACTACGTTCCGTAACAGTCGAGACCGAGTGAAGAAAGAAACTGATGAGGAGGCCAAGGACAGATGTGGTCATCTATGGCAGGGCAAATGGGAGATTTTTACCACAACCTTTTTGATGCTCCCGTGGTATACCTGGTGGCAGGTAGTGGTTTTATCCTGATACTTTTTTTTTGCCTCAACCAGGCAGAGCTTATATCACTTTCAGTTAAATATGCTTATACAAGGATAGAGTATTCGGCGCGCAGCCGCCAATACTTACTTTGTGGATAGAGGATGATCGCCTCATAAATCTATGGTTTTACGTGCTATCTGTCAAAATGAAACAGCGGTTAAACAAGGAAATCTGCGAAAAAGCGCGGGAGTCATAAACTTTTTCAGATATGAAATGACTAAAATAGTCTATGTTTATGTATAAAATTGTCTATTTATGATTAGGTAGCCGTTTTAACAACGATTTAGAATAATTCAGTAACGTGGAATCGAAACATTTGTAACGGTTAGAAACAAAACTTATGGTATGGGTTTCCATGGATCAATGGAAAAACCGAAAGAGCCCACACTTATTCCATCTGTTTTATTAATCTTACTTCCTTCTTCTAGATAGTTAAGGAGAGTCTTGTGGTTTTTCCTACGAAATAACTGTTTGTATGATAGTTGGGTCTGGCTTGTGATCGTTTAAAAGGGTTGTTGTGGTTGATCGATATCGCAGTCAATGGAGGCACCTAGTGCAGGCCGAAGTCCAGCAGTGTTCTAATAATAAGATTATTGAACTATGTGAAGGTAATTATTGTCTTGCAGGTAGTAGTGATCACGGGAATATTGTACAAGTACATCGTACACCTGTTACGGGGATATTTCTACGACTATCGTCATTTAGCAATAATAGATGTGCTAATATTTCTTGGTGAACTGATTTTCTGCGTCGACTGGATAATCAACATATTGCACGCCTTCTGGCCAGCTGTCAGGTTGCATATCAGGGTTTACAGAAGAAGTTACGCATCTCTCTTCTACGATACAATCTCATTGATCTCTGCGCCGATCAGTAAGTATCTGTCACAGTTACTAAATACACGATATCGTTTTGAGAGATACACCTTCTTAACTGATATAAATTATTTTTCAACACAGATTCCATGCATTATTTTTTTATATCAGTGATTGTAGAAACGCGGGTTGAATAAGTATAGAGCCGCAGCCAGTTAGAACACTTTTGTCATTTCAATTTCCCCATTATAACTTTTGCGATTAACGTCGGGATCCAGGTAAATCGTTTTTCGATGGATCTCGAATCTATCGCAATAGCGGGTCTATTAACCAAATCGATTAACTAGAACGTGTTTCATTTCGCAGTTTTGCTCATTTACACTATACCAAGTTTGCAAGAAATGGAAAACTTATTAGTGATTACCAGGTTTCTAGTGGTCGGCCGAATCTATAGAATTTTCATATTTTTTGGAGAAATAAATGGAACTGTGAGTATAATTTGCCTCTTGAGCACCTAGTTCTTAGCACGCTTTATGAGCCATTGACCCGAAAATATAGTGAACAATACCTGAACGAATATAATCTTCAATTTCAATGCTTGTTTTCCAGATGCAAAAATCTCGTTTCTGGCTGTTCCTTTTAGAGAACATAGTTACTTGGATGCTCTTCCTACACCTGAGCACTTGTTTGTGGTACAGCAGCCAGAAGCCATCAAAACCACTCCAAGACTGGTACAGCCTTGGGTATCCAAAGCACGTCACTGCTGAGATGCTTAAATTTGATAGGTATGGCATTCGTATGCTTTTAGCGCCAGCCGTTGGTTGTCGTCGCTAGGCAATGTCACGGTTAAAGGCAGCTGACCAAGTTGTGTCGGCTTGGAATAGCATCACCCCATCACTAGCGAGTGTAGTAAAAGGCGACAAAGCAAGAAATCAGCAATCTAGGCAACAGCGTCTCCTGCCTAGTAAAGTGAGTATGGAAAAGAACACCGTCATGTCCAACAGTTTGAGGCTGATAATGTCGAGGTCCATATGAAGAAGCACAGAATTCATGCATTTGATCTAAAAATAAATATATAGAAGTATTTTGGTATTTTAGTTTTGACAAAAAATATATTAATTTTGCGACTATATGACCGCTTTTCTTTTATTTTCTTTCAGTTATTTGCGATGTTTCTATTACGTGGGCACACGAAGCTTCAATGTTATATTTGGAGATTCTTATCCTTCTGTAAGTAATATAGAGCTCTTTCATATCTATTGGAGAAATCTATAAATAATATTAGAATCGGCCAACGATCCAACGAACCCTGGTGTCAGAGTTACTCCAATAAATATATTGTATACAACAATTGTATTGTATTAGTAGTTCGTAAAACATTAGAGCCTCTCTTCCAATACCTCGCAATACAGGAGCCACAAGTCCAGCAATAGACTGTTGTGAGTGTTGGTGTTGAAGTTAAGCCCCTTTTAAACCATACAACTTGTGGTGTTGGTGGACGGATGTGCACGAACTCTGGTAATCAATACAAATGAAAATTGCTTTTTGACAGAATGTGGAAGAGAAACTGCTGACCATAACCATAATGATTGTCGGGTTCACGGTGATCAGATACGCGTTCATCGGGCTCCTGGCGTGGGAGATCGTGCTCGATAGATGGCGCTGGGCTAAGTTCGTAGGCAGGGTGAGTTGACTTTTGATTTGAATAGAGTAAGAAATCATACTGCGCATCGTATTAGGTATGAACAAGTGGCACGGGTATGAACACAGCCGGGTATGAATCAGTAGCAAAACGACAGTGACTATATCGCTGTAACTAAACTATATGTAACTAAGTATCTATGAGGTGGGGTCTGTGGAGAAAGAGATTAGGCGTGGGCGAAAATTTGGTAACATGTTATCATAGGATTGCTGGTATGAAATTTCTTTAGAAGCGGCCTCAAATGCCACGCCTACATTCTTTCTGCACATACTCTGTCCATGAAACTTTTGCATACACTGGGAACATATAACTGGAGAGATCCAGGCGCTTTGTAGCAAGATGTCGAGAAACCTAATAAAGTGATATCCATAGAATTCCATTGATTGGCGAGAAGAGGTCTATGTGTTTTTTGTTACAATAGTTCAATTCATAATATCTGAACAGACAACCAACATAAGTTGAACATAAGTTGATTTCGTAAATGGGAGATTTTGCCGATGTACTTCAAAACTACCTACAAATTTTACGACTGAAAAATCCCCAGAGTAAAATAATGTCCATGTAATGATTTTTTGCAGTATCACCACATGTTGACTTATTTATCGACCTGTGGCGCGCCTGCATGGCTGATCGAGCAGGCGAAAAGCTACAAACAGGAGTTGTGGAACATGAAGAATGGAGTCCTGACTGCCAGCCAGCTCAAGGAACTGCCCCACTCCTTACAAACCGAACTCATCTTTGATATCAATGTGGCTTATCTACATAATTCATTGCTCTTCAGAGATACCGGTGAGTGTCATGTCAGCCAAAAAGTAGAAAGGCCATCACTTAGATGAAAGATTGGACCTCGCTGTCGCTAGCGAACCAATCATTTATCTAAGGTCTATCATATGTATGTCAAATTCGGTATGCCGATTTTTTGGTTCGTTTAGAAAATATGGGCCATTTTAAGAAACTAATTTCATTATTTCGAAATAATATTATTGAATACTATTTTGTTTTTTCTAAAGTTTTGAGGACGTGACATCACAATTTTGGTATAGTGTTAAGATGCTTTTGCCTGCACAAAGTTTTTTTTGTCTAACTACGGTATGCCCAAAGCATTTTTTCATATTCAGGATATGCGGCGTCATACAATGGTCATTAAGAGTGAAGTTATTTTATTAAATATCTAATAAGCAGATATTGTACATAAAGTATAATTTTTGAAATGGTTTTGTATTTTTTTATCGACCATGTTAGCATACGCAATTGACTGCGTCCATAAGTCTGTAAAATAACAATCTGATGTGGGTCTCAGGATCATGATGTCCCTGGTTTGGGGAACATAAAACATAACACATATATGGGGGAACATAAAATAAAGTTGTAACATGAACATAAATGTTGAAGACATTGCAGATCGTAAGAAAGATTCCAAGCTTCAGAGTGCACGTTAAGCCCTCGGCCTCGGTTGCTGTCTATATTTGATTACGTAAATACTAAGCGGTCATTACACAACTGCTAACTTTTCTATACTTTAACACAGCGTCACAGCGGTTCACATTTTACTTGTGTAGATTTTCGCAATATTTGTATATGACATAATAGATAGATACCAGGGTTCACCAGGTCGTTGGACGATTCGGTGTCCCACACGAAAAGAGAGAGAGATATTTTGCGCAAATAGGCATAATATTTCACACAAATCGAGCAATAGTGCTATCAGCAGCACATCAAGCTACCTATTTAAGTGATCAAATTATACTGATTTTTATGCAATTACTCAGAATATCCAGTAAAATTTGATCCCTGCTGCTGATTACCTCATATCATGATCACGATGAGTTTTATTATAAGTAACAGTATCATAAATACTATGATAATTTCTGTTATTATCAGGCGAAGCTTACATGCGTCAACTATCTTTGCTGATGCATCACGAAATCTACCTAGAAGGCCAGGTGATCTGGAGTCAAGGAGTCGTGAAGAACGGCATGTTCTGTATAAAGAGAGGCGTCATCGAGATGCTCTCGGACGAAGATGACGAGAGTCCCATGATTGCTTTTAAAGATGGCACGGTAAGAGATATATTTATGAAAAAAAACTCTATTTTTACACAAATATAATCTGACCGTGTGATGCCGGCTTACAATAGCATCATCCCATTTCGTTTCCGTGGGAGTCGTAAGAGGCGACTAAGGGACTCGAGGGTGTGTATTGCAATTTTAGGTGATAGACTGACAACCTATCACTATGGCGATACACAATTTTCCGAATGACCCTCAAATATATGTCTGACGTGGCGTAAATGTCCGTATTTGCGGCCTTTTACAATCTGCCCACCCCGCAAGGGATATTAGGCGTGATATGTGTATGTATGTATAAAATCTGAACCTGAGACTACCCCGTCTCATGTGTTCCCAACTTATCATGATACTTAATTTGTTTATTTACTTCTGCAGTAGCAAACAGGTCATATAGAGGCTAACTTTCTCATGGAAAACTATGGGATTTTTTCATACGTGTTGTTTATAAACCAAATAATATATGATGGGTAATTTCAGGTGCTGGGTGAACTAAGTTTATTTTATTCCATACCGTCTAAAGTCACCGTAAAAGCTGCGACTTACTTGGAACTTCAGGTAGGTAACTAATTAGCAAGTTTGAATAAGCCTTCATGACTTAGTAGGTACGAGTGAATTAACATTGTCACAACACGTAAGCTTCTAAGAATGATGTGCAAGTTTGTTTGAAAAGGTTTTAGCAAAGTTACCTACCATCAGTAGTCAGAAAATGTATGTGTTTGAACATTTCTCACATGTTGTGATCTTATATAACTACATGGCATTGACATGGCGTCAATAAGTGATAGTACCAACTATCCTACATATCTTCTTTTTCTTTTCATATGGGACACCGATTGAATAAAGTTTATTTCATTTTATATACAGGGTGTAAGGGACAGCCGTCCGAATACTAATAGGGTCCATGGAGACCATAAAACTGAATAACTTGCCCTTAGGAACATTTCAGGAAACGACAAAAATGAATTTACCTCCCATACAAAATCTAGATCAGCTGACTGCAAATTACTATGGGAAGTCAAAAAAATTTTGGCGTTTCCTGAAATATTTCCATGGTCTAAATGCACCCTATTTAGTTTTTTGAGGGCTGCCCCTTACGACCTGTATAGTAATTAAGAAAAGAGATAATATTTGAGGAAAGTGCAAACAATTTCGTAGTAAGTAACTAATTTTTTGCTTCGAATTGTTGGGTCTGAAAGATATGCGACCAAAATTTTGACTACATGTTGTACAGTCATAAACACAAGGCCAAAAAGCCAAATCACTAGCCAAAGCCAAATTAATAAGCCTACACTTGTATTTTTGTACTGAATACAGACATTGAAAAGGACTGATTTTATGCGGGCAATGGTTGAGAATCCGCGGATGCTGAATGAAGTTCGTAATAAGATTGAGACAAGGCTTAGCGAAACCACGAAAAGACAGGTCAGTCCACATACCTAACTACAAAAATAAAATAAAATGTGAAAGTTTGTATGATTGTTTGTTTGTTACTAGGCGCAATAACTACTGAACCGATTGTAATGTAATTTGGCACACATATAAAAGGTAACATAGATTAACACATAGGATAGTTTTTATCTCCACTTATGCGGCCAACGCTAATAGCTAGTAGTTTATAAATCTTTCATGTACAAATAACATTCAGAGGTTTTCTTTTAATCGGAACCTGAGATTGAAACCCACTTGCGAAGTTGCAATTAATGCTGCAGCAAATTTCTTTGGATACGAAATCAATGTTTTTCTCATGTTGTAATATTTTAATCTATTAACATCCACAACAATCTACTGTTGTAATTTTTTCATACAAATCGAGTATAATGATGTCATACTTGTAGCTATTGATATTGCACCTACAAATATTACAGAAAGCGATAGAAGCTTACGACAAAGGTGACTCGCGGTTGATTCGAACTCGCTACCGACCGATGAAGCTGTTGAAAGATCGTCTTGCCGGCATTGATGATGAAGATCCTACTTTCATTGATGATTCCCATTTGTGGTACAAAGGTATTTTTTTACCATAATCATAAACAGACACTGTCGAACAGACCCTGAATCATACTCATCATTCTATGACAGCGGAGCATTATACACATATAAGTAGCTCCTATGATATGTATAGTGACGGCGACAAAAAGAAAGAATATAAAAACTCACTCATTACACAACCCTTTGGCAACCCTCTGTGGTTTTACCGTATATAATTGTTGAATTTCCTGTCTAGTTATAAGTTGGACCTATCTACAAAACGTGCCCTAAGCAACACATAAACTTTGTGATACTCAATTACACTTGATTTTAAGGTTTCGTGGTTGTTATCACTAAAACAATTACACATGTTTTTACCGGTTACAGACGAAAATAACAAAAGACAGTCCAAATTCACGACGGAATACTTGGAATTGTACGAGCTATCTCACAATGTGACCACAGTTGATACTCCGCGCATATGCCTTAAAGCCAACTTTCCCTGGATTTTGGAGCCTGATACAGCTTTTGTAAGCGTAAATCCGACTCTCTCATATTGAAGTAACCCTTCAATATGTTGACTATTTGAAATTTAAACTAGTAGAACATTGAATACGAGGAAAATGTAGGAATGTGTTGCAAACATTTTGACTTTGTTATTAGCAGTAGGTTCTACTCGTTCGACTTTTTCAAGTTTCTTCTTGTATTAAGGTTTTATTTTGTTTACAGACGCGCATGTTTGATATCATACACTTTGTAACAGTGTTGTACGTGTGCTTCATAGCGCCTCTTCGAGCCATTTACAATTTTGAGTCCGATACAGAAAAAGTAATGGACTGCATTGTTACTTGCGTTTTAGTTTTAAATATATATTTACAGTTGACCACTTGCATCGTTGATAAGGTACTTGTAGATGTAATAATTGTTATGATTTGTGATGTGTTTTGAAATATGATTGTTATTTTTACGTTGTAATTTAAGGGTAACAGGAAAGAAACGGTCAAAGAAATAGCTGAAGTGAAGATGTCATCTCTAGGCTTTTACTTGGACATCATATCTGTGTTTCCAATTTACATCTTCGCTCACAGCTTAGATCCCAATGGAGAGACGATGGCTCCCGAGCTTTCAAAAATGTGCGTAGTGATACAAGTGTGGCATCTCTGGGTATACATGCAAAGATGGGAAAGGACTTTTGATAGCAATGTCAAGGTAATTTGGCCTTTTGGAATTTTCATAACCGTTTTTATGTGTCTAAATTAATTGTCGTGTGGTAGAAGAGTATCACCCTAATTCTACTGGTGTGCGTCGTAAAAAGCGACTAAGGGATAATCATCTAAGGAATGGACAGCGTCGTTCCACGTGAATGCAAAATGTTGCACTGCGCTCGCCAATCCGCCCGCTAAGCGTGGCACAAAAAATTAGTGAGTATGGCAATACACTCAATAGGAGGAGGCCCATGTCCAGCAGTGGACTGTTCTGGCTGTTATTGCTATATTGATGTTAATGTACAGTCGTTTTCGTTAAAAATAAAAATAAAATAAAATAAATGTACAGTCGTTTTCATGATCATAATTTTTACAGTTTCTCTGCCTCTGCAAGTATGGAATGCTCCTCATAATCTTATGCTATTGGTCAGGATGCTTTCTTTACATCTATTCTTGTCCAAAAAGGCTGTGCTTTGAGGTAAACTGTTTTTATTATAGTTAGGGTAGCATGAGAAGTCGGATTGCAGTGCGTTAAAGGAGCTAATACCGTACGCGCAGGGTTTAATATCCAAGAATGGCGACTGTGCGGGTTATTTTTGTTAATCACGAAAAAAACTGCAATACCAACTCACATCCGCCATTACGGAATAGCAACGAACAAGTGTAAGACTTAGTTAAATTTGGAGGGATGTTAGGGTAGCATGAGAAATCGGATGGCAGTGCATTAAACGAGCTACTTGTAGTATCGTACGCACGTTGTTTCATCTAACTATTTCAAAAAAAGATGTCTCTATTCTGTATTAGTTACTTAAGTACTCACCCGATCACATCATGAAATGCATCCTTCATACCTTCTAACAACACGGCCTTGTCGGAAGACTGTGTTGCTCTAAGGTTCATACTTTGAAGACTGATTTGATTGACTGACTAATTATCAACAGACATCTTGGATGGCCCGTCTAATATTTTACGAGACTAAGCTGTACGTAACGAGTGACGCCCGACACGAGAGACCGTTGACATCGGCCTTGGCATTTGGCACTGCTGTGTTCACCGGGAGTGGCACCGCCGACTACAATCCAGGTGTTTCAGATCTCTTGGTGGTAAGCCTCATCATGAAACCAGAAAGTGCACTCTTACTTACTTACTGCGGTGGCTCAGTGACCCAAAGAGGATCTTGGCCTCCGACACCAGAAGTTGCCAGCTGTCTCGGTCTTGAGCTGACTGGCGAAAGAACACTCTGCTGTACAGAAAATGCAGAAAGTATCTGTTATTATAACTTTTCTACAGGGTTTTAGGATTTCCCATTGCAAGTTCAGCTAATCGGCAATTTGTTTGATTGGGAGATGGATATTGGTTTAAGTGATTTACATTTATGCAAATATATCGTGAAATAAAATACATAAACTTTCTGTGACGATGTCAATGCAAACATTCTTGGTTACAGGTGACTGTTTTAGTCATCTTGGGAACTTACTTGTACAGTTCGTACATGGGGGAAATATGTGCCAATTATTTGCTCTCCACTCAATGGAAACTAAAATTTAAGGTAAAAATGTGTTTACGTTCACGGCAACAAACATATTTATCATTTTTGTAACTATTAATTATTCTATCTCTATTTTTCAGGAATCAATGCGCGAACTGAATTATTTTCTATCCGTGAATCGTGTCAGTAACAAGATAAAATGTCGGGTCACAAAGTATTTTATTGTGCAATGGTGAGTGGAAGGATATTAATGTACAGTTATTCTACTTACCGCTACTTGAACGTATAATTACTGTCTACAAGGAGTAAAAAAAAAAGGGTATAATAAGTCAAAAGGAGGTCAAAGTACTCATGAAACTGAACAATTTTCCTTGGAACATCGGTAGAAATATAAAAAAATAATTGGACGTCCCATACTCAATTGCCCATCAACTGGTTAATTTAATGTGAGGACCATATCTTCTTTCATATTTTGACTGATGTTCCATTGGAGGAACGTCAGTTTTATGATTGAAACAAAAAAACAAATAAGTCGTAGTGATAAAAACAGAACTTGTATACTTTATATGCCCAACAGGTACTACAATCAGGCTGTATCCACAGCCGAAATATTCAACGACATGTCAGCGAATATCCAGCATGAAGTACTGTCTATTGAAATGGTGAAGTCTCTACTCGATTGCCCTCTGTTTCAGGTAAATATTTGTAATCTAATTCATGGTACTAGTGCCCGAAAAAGTTGAATTTTATTTATTTGTTGTATTCAGGCAATTAAAATTAATATAACCAGTCTAAAGAAACAAAGATAAACTTAATGATTATATACAGAAATGATTAACCTAACAATAAACTAAGAAGAGATTCTCCAGTGTGCCCTAATAAGACATAGTCCCCAGTAAGTTGGCAACGTTTCTCCTTTGAATGTTTAAACTTAAGCGCTGGTCAAGGAAGCTACCAGCTCTCTGGTCTACCTGTATTTTATATAATTTGTGATAATTCAGGAATAACTATATTTTGTTAAGAAGGTCCAACTTTTCTTCATATTTAGACTTTTTAGACCTCTCCATGAGGATTCTTCTTTAAAGTTTTGGGATGACTTGAATTGTTGCACTGCAAAATTACGCTACACATTTTGTTACCGTCTATTCTGTGCTTTTTTATCCAACATTCGCTTTTTTTCCGCAGGAATGTAATCGTGACTTCCTCCAGACCCTGGCCAGCAGCGTCAACACTGTAGTGCTACCAGACAACGAGGTCGTCCAACATGGCGCCGATATTGGCCGTGACATGTATATTATACAGAAGGTACTACGTGATAGTCCTAGTAATTTTTAATGACTAGTCCAATCCAGATCAAGGTACTAGAAAAAAAATACACGCGGTAATTCCACACACTCTAATTTACCGACGATAAAGTCATAATGGCTGAATCGCTGCAGGATCTGCAAAGAATGTTGTTCAGTCTCAACGTTGCATTGAGACGTGTTGGACTCGGGATGAACTTGGACAAGACGAAAGTCATGTTGAATAAAAACATCACGCCTGAGCCGGTCTCCGTCGAATGTGTAGCTTTGAAGGTGTAAAGGAGTATGTGTACCTTTGAAATTTGCTGCTGGGTAGAAACAACTTTGAGGCTGAAATCACCAAGAGTATGGTTGGGCTGGGCAGCATTTGGGAAGCTGCGTCATATTCTGGAATCAACCTTGCCACAATTCCTCAAGACCAAGGTGTACGATCAGTGCACTAATTATCTAGTCATTACCTACGGAGCCGATACGTGGAGCCTGACAGTAAAACTGCCCCACCGGCTATATGCCGCTCAGAGAGATATGGAAAAGGTATATCTATAATAGATAAAGAGAATGGGACTACTGGAATGAGAATATCCGCCAAAATATATCCGACATAGTCTGGAAGTATTGTAAGCTAAAGCGACTGTAGGCTGGGCACATCTGTCGTAGAACCGATGCATGGTGGAATGTGCTCGAGTGGAGGCCACGTATTAGCAACGTAGCATTGGACGCCCTTCGGCCAGATGGACCGATGACTTAAAAAAGGCGGCTGGTAGCGACTAGATGGTGAAATCGAGAGGTCGTGCCCTTTAGCGTACCCTGAGGGAGACCTACGTCTATCAGTAGACTGCAATGGGCGGATGTTTGATGTATGTAGAGGTATCTAGTTCCACAGAGCACCCAAACGTCACGTACTGTCACGCGTCCCAGTTCTTTGGTCTGTAAGTAATTTATAAAAAATTGGGATCTCAAAGTTCTTTGACCTATTTAGGTAGTACACACCTATATCTTTCATTTGACAATGACTAGAAAGAATATTTTTGAAAGCCTTTAAGTATTTGTGAGATTTTAGTAATTTGTATCTATTACATTAATGTTTTAATGCATTTTATATTCTAGGGCCATTGCAATGTATTGAACTGCTATGGAAATGTCGTACACCAATTAGGACCTGGCGATCATTTTGGTGTAATAGAAATGCTTTATGGTTTACCTAAAGTAAGTCGTACCTATTTAACTTTCTATAATTAAGAACATTTTGTAGTTATAGGTTCATGTAAATCTTTTCATGATCATGGACAATGTGACCACCAGTAGTCAGCATTCATTTTTAGTCTAAGTGTCAGCTGGGTGAGAGGTTACTGTGAGAACAATCCCAATCAGTTATATAATTTAGTATGGAAATCTTACTTTCCGAAAATTTGTTATTTCTGGTTTTTACTTAGTACATTTAGTTTATATTAAAAAAAGAAAAGAATCCAACAGTATGAATATCCGCAAAGGGTAATATAATAATAATAACAAATCTTTTCGTCTGCTAGTTCTCTTTATTAGTTTCATTTAATTTATTGCAAAGTCACATGTTTCAAAAACGTTTAAAAACACGGTTAACAAAGGATGAAACTCATTATTTATAACGGTTGCTAGATTGATTTAAAAAAAATGAATAAACAAGTATTATTAAAACAAATGAATATGCAAGTATTATTATAAATATCATTCCGTGTGAAGCCGGCTTAGAGTAGCATCACCCCATTTCTTTCCCGTTGGTGTCGTAAGAACCGACTAAGGGACTCGAGGCTTACTGTGTATTGCAATTTTAGGCGATGAGCTCATAACCTGTCACTATAGTGGTACACAATTATTTTTGAACCCTGAACACGCAGTATAAAATAGGTATTTGTTAATTTGTTCGGACATCGCTCAAGCGTCGCATTAATTTCGATGGACATGAATGTTTGAGATATTATTAGATTTTCACACGCGGAATTGAAACTGGTTTTCCATCAAATTGAATTTGATTGAATTTCTCTTTGTTATCAACATAATGGTTCAAAATAGCTCAAATTAATAGGTGCTTCAATTCGGTGCAAGAGAATGCTCGCGTTAAGGCTTTTGAGTTAATTTAATTAATAATATTTTTAGTGTGTAGGTAAACTCTAAGCCGTGTGATGCCGGCTTAGAGTAGCATCACCCCATTTCTTTTCCGTGGGTGTCGTAAAAGGCGACGAAGGGACTCGAGGGTGTGTATTGCAATTTTAGGCGATGGGCTGACAACCTGTCACTATGGCGATACACAATTTTCCGAATGACCCTCAAATGTTTGTCAGACGTGGCGTAAATGTCCGTTTTTGGGGGCTGTTTACGTTCTGCCTACCCCGCTAGGGATAAAGGCGTGATATATGTATGTATGTATGTATGTGTAGGTAAAGTTTTAAAATGTGTAGTGATATAAATTTGTATTATTCTCAGGTTTATACGGTAATAACGTCAACCAACTGCATTCTACGGCACATAGAGTATAGTGCTCTGATACAGAGCTGGAGCACTTTCCCAGAGAGCAGCCAAGCTATTTTCTTGGTAAGTTGAAGTTTTGACTAAAAGTATACTTTCGAGGTAAGTATTGAAGGAAATCGTTGGACGCAGTAAGCCTTATCGATTCCTATGGAAATATAAAGAGCTTATATATGCAGTGGAATCATCGGTTGACAAGAGTAAACAACAGACAATGATGAAGTTAAATATCCCTTGATATCATGAACTTTAAGATGTCTACAAATGGTAAGAAAATTAGGAATACATCATTTTTGTAGTTCGTAATTGTTATTGCTTCAATGTGCTACGGCGTAGCAAGAAATGTAGTAATGTCTACAGTTTAAAAACTGTAGAAGTAGGATCACGGCTACCACCACATTTCAAATATTTTTCCGTTTGTATTTTAGTGTGCTATTATGTAATAGTATCTATGTTATGTTAATGCTTAGCGGTATTATAAGTTTAAGTATATAAATCTCTTTTAACAGACGCTGCAAGATCCGGACTTGCAGGCGATAGCAGCCAGTTACGACGCCGCCAAACCACTCATCGGGCGTTTGGACAACAAGACTAATAGGATCGCTGTAAGAAAATCTTTATCTTTTCCTGTTTAAAGGTTTTAAAATTGTTTGATTACAATTTAAGTATCGTCAAAAGCCTAAAATCGTGTCAACTGTTTGTATTTCATATTAAATTTAGTGTTGCATATTAATTTTCAGGTACTAACATTTTTGCTTGTATAGAATTGCATTTTTCTTTCGTAAAAAATCAAAGTAAACCTAATTTATCTCATTAATTGTAAATGAACTCCAAAACGGTTTAAAATATTTAGTTCGATTTTAAGATTGATTTTAACAATATCAGGCTGTTTTGTTGAGAATTTTATATTTATCTCGCATTTGCACCCTTTTGCAAGTAATCTCATTTTGCAAGTTTCTCTGACGCAGCGGCTATGAAAGGGCCAGTTGTTTCATCCTACTAAGCACCTTAATAAACAAATTAGAAATCTGAATAACAAGTTTTTGATGGTCAAAGATGTAGTATTTAATAGGTACAGCCTACGCATTCCTTCTCTTTATTTCAATCACCGGTTTCGAGAGCAGATCTTTGTCTTAGATTTTTGTTTCATCAAAAACAAACTACCAACCAGTATTATTATCTATTCTTATGCTATCAACATTTTGTAAGCCCACAATGTTATTTTCTTTTTTCTCCTAACTTGCACAAAAGACTAATCGCCAATTATTAGAACTAATCTCGACACTTGTTTCTTGTTTCTTCAGCAAGAGATAAAGGAAAGTTTTGTGGTGCTGCGTGACAGAGAAGACAGAATCAACTATATAAATACGTTCGACAATTTGGGCTATCTTAGGTATGAGTAAAAGATATAATGATCACTGACAGTTTGTTTTACAAGACTTTGCTAGACTTTATAACAGTGCGATCGAGGAAAAAGCAATTTGTCATTGTATCAAACATCATTTACATTATAGTAAACTGTTTGATCAATCAATTGCTATTTATTTCTCTCGCTGTTTTGATATATATAATATTTATTGCTCTCTCTCGTTAATAATATTGAAACTTCGAGAAAAATAAAAATATTATGTCAAAAGCGGCCGATGTGGCGCCGTGGTAGTGTGACTGTCTGCGATCGGTGCAAAGGTTCCGGGTTCGATTTCCGATGGGGCACTCACAAAGCTGTATCATCACTTTGTGAATTAGTTCCAGTCTAGTTAGGGACATTGCAGGCTGGACCAACTGATTGTTCGTAAAAAAGATGGTTCTATGCTTCGGAGGGCACGTTAAGCCGCCGGTCCCGGTTGCTGTCTATGATTATTTGTTTGGCGATCGTTACACAACCATGTCAGAGGCCTACTAGCAGTAGTAGGCGGTTATAAAACTCTGACACCACGGTTCATCGACTCGTTCCTCAACTCGGTGTCTTATATGAAAAGAAAAATAAGCTCAAAACTTTAGAAGAGTCCTTGATGTTTACTGGTCTTGAGATCGCGTATCGAAACACGGTCGAACTTATTGATGGTTTTGCACAACTTGATATAAGTTTCCAAGCACGTTCTACTGGCCGAAGACCAACAACTTTCAGCGGCAATGTTGTCTAATATAAAATAGGTATATTTACGTTATTTACCCAAAAAGATAGCTTAGATGTGAGATGTTTTATCATTACATGTTGATATATTTAGTAATTCTTTAAACGTTTTTAAAAAACTTTTACTTATCGAAAGATACTTAGTTTTTATTTACATTAATCTTACTTTGTAGTTCCTCCTAGTGTAAGAATGTTTTCATAAATTTAATTAAGGAAACTGTAGGTCTATAATCTGATAGGGATACACTGTATTACATATAACTACATATATATATGACTGTTTGTTTCTTATAAAATAAAAAATACATTTTGCTAAGAAAAAAAGTAGATAACCCAAAAATGTAACAAATGCTTATGCGAAATTATGAAGGCCCACGTTGGCGCTAAACTACTTTATGGTCAAAAGATGAAGAGTATTTTGTCCACGATAAAATCAAAGAATTTTATGATTTACACTTTATTTTTATTATTTTGCGAATCTTTTTATCAACACGAGACTTCATATCAGGTTTATTAATTAAAGTTTCCTTTACAGACATAAGTCCTTTCAAAATTTGTATGAAAAACGTCCTTAAGAAAGTATTATTAAATTCTGCTTGCGTGTTCTTCTAGGTATCTACGTTATGTCTTTCTACCTTTGACGATAACACCATATGGAATATTCCTCAAGATATGGTGCACATTACGATTGATCACTGCTATATATTACATTCTAATCATACCGTACAATATTGCTGTAAGTACCGGATTTGATTTCGCTTATAATGTAGCAGTTTATTTTCTAAAATAACGAGTGGAGTTGAATGATCTACAACGTCATCACTACATAAAGTCTCTTTCTGCTGTCCCTTTGTATACTTAGAACTTTAAAACTACGTAACCAATTTTGATGCGGTTTTTTGAATAGTTCGATTTTGGAAGGATAAAGTGATTAAAGAAGAAGGTTTTTATGTAACCTTTACCACGGGATATGCTTTATCAAAAAACGAGTGTTATATGTTATTAATGATGATTTATTTTATTTTATCTCTCAGTAATGTAATGTCATATGTTTCTAGGTACGATGGGACAACTTTTACCACCAGTACCATTGGGTGGATTTATTCCTATATATGGACATTATTGTTATGGGTTACGTTGCATATTATGATGAAAAGTCTCTGCTTATCAAACATCCTTTGCTGACTGTTAAACGATATTTGAAAACTACATTCTTTTGGGATTTGCTTGCAATTTTCCCGTTTGAACTAGTGGTAAGTTTTTTATTGCATTACGTGTAAGTACATTTGAAGATTTGTTTATTGTTGTGTATTTTACAATACTTTCTTCTCTCATCTTTCAGATTGGTGTTCTAAATGACCATGCTGACAAAGATTTATGTAGAATCAATAGACTTTTGCTGGTAAGTACTTACAGTTTTTGAATGTTTCAACAGACAGAGGTTTGTTCTGCCGTTTATATGTCGTGATAAATGATTCTGTCCCGCTAAGATTAACAACATCAACAATTAATAAAAACATACATACATACACATACACATATCACATCTATAACCCCTAGCGGGGTAGGCAGTTATAGTAGGGGTTATAGTTTCAAGTTTAAAGTTTCGAGTTTTATTGCATAGTTCCGTGCTGTGTATAATTATATTTTACTAGGTCATAAGGCCTACATTATCCTATTTGTGGGAAAATTGTGCTGTGTAAAAAGGAACCCTCAAAGAGGTACATATATCTATTTATCTACAACCGTTTACCATTATCTACTTAGCTTTTCTTCTTTCACCCATCATCGCCACACTAACTTTTATATTGTTATTTTAGGGTTCGTCCTTGACGTTCGTCCTTTATTTATCAATAAAGAAGTCATAAGTTTTCTCCTGCTTTCATTTACCTGTGGCCTCCGGGCTACAGTGGCGCCCGGCTAGCTCAGTCGGTAGAGCATGAGACTCTTAATCTCAGGGTCGTGGGTTCGGGCCCCACGTTGGGCGCCACTGTAGCCCGGAGGCCACAGGTAAATGAAAGCAGGAGAAAACTTATGACTTCTTTATTGATAAATAAAGGACGAACGTCAAGGACGAACCCTAAAATAACAATATAAAAGTTAGTGTGGCGATGATGGGTGAAAGAAGAAAAGCTAAGTAGATAATGGTAAACGGATGTAGATAAATAGATATATGTACCTCTTTGAGGGTTCCTTTTTACACAGCACAATTTTCCCACAAATAGGATAATGTAGGCCTTATGACCTAGTAAAATATAATTATACACAGCACGGAACTATGCAATAAAACTCGAAACTTTAAACTTGAAACTATAACGGCACTGGTAATACGATGGTGAATACTGTTTTCCCGTGGAAAGCTAGATGATGAGTGCCACAGGGAGAAAAATACGTCTGCACGACGTTCCAATTCTTTTATTTGATTTGAAATTTAACATAATTCGAAAAAGAGGAGGTGACATGGAAAAGGATGCCGACGCAGAGTTTTCACTCTGCTACAGCAGAGCGTAAACAGTCGCAAAAAACGTACATTTACGCCACGTCTGACAAATAATTGAGGGTCATTCGGAAAATTTGTGTATCGCTATAGTGACAGGTTGTTAGCACATCGCTTAAAATTGCGATTACACACCCTCCTTCTCGCCTCTTATGCCGTGATGCTGTTATAAGCCGGCATCACATACCATGAATGAATAAACGTGAAGATACCACATAAATGAATTTACAAAATAGTACTTAAATATAAATTATTTATCAAATATATTGTTTCAGGTAACCAGAATATCCGGAGCTTTCTCGTTTTGGGAGAGCGACATAGTTCGAGTGAACCCTATGGTAGTGATGTTAAAGTTCATTCCGTGTGTGATCGCATTCGTGAACTTCATGACAGCTATCATATTCATGAACGCGTGTGCACCCAGCAAGAGTCTTGCGGCGAAAGAGAGCCTTTTGGTTTCCTGCAAGAGAAACAAAGCAATGCTTGGAATCACTAAATCGACCAATGATATTGGTAAGAAAATTTAATAAAAAAGGTTATTGCATACCATAGCAAGTGACAGAACGCTCTCGTCGTTATGGATTTTATGGATTATAAAAATCTATAGATCATGGTCTTTAGTACACCCTCTGTAGTACCCGTTTAATAACGGCCAGCAGTGGATGGCAAAGGACACCATTGGGCAAAAAGCTAAATTGTTACTTTGTCGCTGCAGACGAATCATTAAATTATATCTTTATGTAGCCCAATATTACTTACAGTAATAGGTTAAAAAATATTTTACATCGTAGATAAAAATAATGCTTATACTTGTAAAAAACTCTTTCAGAACCTTTTTGGGAGTACATTATTACATTGTTTTGGATATTCGAAATCTTTGTTGGTATGTAAATCGTTTTAATTAATATTTTAGAACATAAATTGTATTGTCTTTTTGTAGGACTATTGGTTATAAATATTTTAAAGTAGAAATAGATTATTTGATATAGATGGAGATATAGTTCGCAGTTTTGTAAACTAGAATATCCTAACCTCAATTTTTCCTGTGAGTGTCGTAGCGAGCAGCAGCGTTCCCTGTGAATGCAATATATTGCAATACCATTGATCTACAACAACCCTAGATTTAGCGCCTCATACAAAATTACGCTAAGATTTTGTCACCTACTGAACTATACAGTCATACATAGCGATTTATAGATTCATTGCGTCCGCCTGATTCAAAATATCACAACGAACCTCACCATAATCTATTGAACTCAGCCTTATTTGTTAGCCCGTACTTGGTCATGTTAACAGTTTCGCGGCCAGCCACGCACTGTGGGAAAGAAGTGCTCGCTTGCAAATTGTGCACTACTTTACCGGCCCACCTTTTGAGCGTACGCGCGTAATCTAGGGTTGTTGTAGATCAATGTGCAATACGCTCTCCAATCTGCCTACTAAACGTGGTATGTTTGGCAATAGGGAAGCCTTATCTCTAGAACCAACTGATTGTCCTAAAATAAATGGTTCCGTTAAGCCGTCGGTCCCGGTTGCTGTCTACGATTACCTAGACGGCGGCCGTTACACAACCATGTCAGAGGTCTACTACTAGTAATAGGCGGTTGAAAAACTCTGACATCAGGGTTCATCGAGTCGTTGGACGACTCGGTGTCCCACTCGAAAAAGAAGAGGATCTCTAGCAATGGACTGTTGTGGCTGTTAATGTATGTAGCCTAACCTAACCTAACCCTGGGATACGTGATGCAGGAACCGGATGTACCCCCACCATAATGATGGGCGTCTTGGACGTGTGGGCGGTGTGCATACTGAGGTGCACGGGGTTCCTCTACTTCGCGTTCATGTTCGGATACATAGCCTCCACCTGCTCGGTCACTTCGAGGTCCTTGCTCGAACACAATGTAAGAAAATACAATTTGATATTATTGATGGTCAGATTTTGATCTAAAATTTTGCAAGTTTTCGAAAAAAAATTAATTTAATGTATACCATTAAAATTGTATAAAATTTGGTTCTTGAATTTATCGCGGTTTTTCATTGCTTAGACTACATTCAATCTGCAAAGAATGGATTAGTCGCTGGTTATTATTTGCAAAACTATCCAGGTAGATGTAGCCGTAACACGCGTTATTGGCATTAAGATACGTAAGATAGTAGCGGAATGGAAGCGGCGTCGCCACGTGATGGCGAAAGTCGCAGGTTCAAATCCTCTCCGCGGTAGAAAATTTTGCAAGTTTTCTTATAAAGATTTCAATTTGTCATTACAACAGTTTAATGAATGAATAATTAATTGATGGTGTTTTAGTGACGATATTTCATGATATGCGTAATAGACAACGCAGCTCGGACAAAATAGAAAATTGATATACTCGTATTGAACTTCCCCTGCACTTGTGTATAAGGATTTTAGTACTCACGTTGCTATGTTATTTTGAGATTTTTTTATTTTTACTCGCTCACTCATTTCAATTAAAGTTTCTACATAATATTCATAATAGTCTTAGCTGTACCATTATAGTATTTGTATAGTAGTCTATATACTCTGTCTATCCCGCAAGGGGCAAAAGCGTGATGTTTGTGTGTGTGAATGAATCGTAGAGATCCGTGGTTGAGATATACTCAACGATTCTTTCTATTCATCACTCGAAAACACACAAGGTTGTATGGTTAAAATTCTATAAAAAGTGCAGTAGATAAGATCTCCAGAAACTTTTCTGTGTACCAGTAATCAAAAGAAATCTATAAAGACAAAATATCCCTTCAAAATATTTTACGAAATACTGTTTGGTGTCTGAATTATTTGGAGCAGTAACCTACGTGGTAATAATGTGAGTGCTGGTAAAGATATAACCGCGAGGCAACCCATATTACATAGTAATGGTACTTTCAAAATAACTTTTCATGTGGGTTTCGTAATAGCATAACTTTCATCGTTAAAAATATTATGTTGCTCCGCTGAATCAAGTATTCGTATGATGTATCTGACATTTTTGTCAGACGTCATGAACTCATGAATACATGATTCCTGTTTGTGTCATATTTCAGATCTATTGTGACTTATATCTTTAAACAAACAATTATTTTAAGTATATTTATAGTCGGAATCTCGGAAACTGTTCTAAAAATTTTCATGGAATTCACGTTTTTAGGGGTTTTTGGGGCGAAATATTTTACTATTTATAGCATGTCACAGATTGTTGACAACATGGATATTGGATTTATTTGACAGATTTATTTTTATTTAAAGTATGAAATCCAGTTGAGTCCCTTATTCTCCTCTACACATGATGTTCATGATGGTTAAGAACCTTATTTAAAAAAAAATGCTTCCATGAATAAAAGGGCACAATACTAATAATCTCAAAAACTTTGCAAATATTTTTACTGAACATATATCTATGGACGGACTGCATAAATACCCACTGAATTACTCGTGCAATGTGCCAACTTCTCTTGTAGGAAAACACAAAGGATTTGGAAAACTTTCTGTACCAGGAGAACGTGGATCCAGGGCTCACCAACAAAACCATCAAGTACTTCGAATACGTGTGGAAAAGGACCAACGGAAGTAATCCTCAGGTATTTCATTACTTACACATGCGAAACTTTTTCATTATCATAATAAACAGTGTCTATAATGTTACTGCTAATATGCACCTACCTCTAATTAATTGAACTACTGTAAGTATCCAAAACTGTATCTAAATTCAGTTTTAAGAAACACTTTTTGATAGTAGTTAACTGTAAACACTGAATTTTTGTGTTGTGTGATGAACCCATCTATAGTCGTCAACCTCAGCATCACTTAGTAACATTATTATATACTAGATTTCCACCCAGCGGTTTCACCCGCTGCCACTTATTTTCCCGTGGTAATAGTTGTTTTCCCGAGGTAAAAAGTAGTCTATGTGTTATTCCGGGTTATACACTACCTGTGTTCCAAATTTCATCCAAATCGGTCAAGCCGTTTGAGCGTGAAGAGGTAACAAACATACATACACACACAAACTCTCAGATTTATAATAATTAAGTATGGATTCGGTATTTGTTACAGAACATCTGCCGCCTCCTGAACTCAGCCCTGATGGAAGACACTCTGGTGTTCATGTACGAACACGCTCTTCGGGAGGTGCCTCTGTTCGGGAAGGTGGAACGTTCATTCATCAGGGTGATCACCCAGCACCTTTGCGAGATGTACTTCCTCAAAGGGGAGACGGTGGTCCAGTGCCGGGATATGCTGCACGACATATACATTATATATAAAGGAAAGGTAGAAATAATAGTGTTTTTATGGAATTATCAATTAACCATTTATTAATTGTTCAATGTTATCTTTGTGTTACATATGTTCATATCATAAGTTTATAAAATATTATAAAATACTGGTAAATATGTAAATAATTTTCAGGTAGACGTTTTAAACTCTTATAACGAAATGGTTTCATGTATGGGTCCCGGAGGAATGTTTGGAAATTTTACCGGAGTAAGTGAATGCTGAATTTAAAACTTTTGCCGTTGTGTGTACACTATGCAAAGTTATAATATAGACGGGTTCTTACCGACGAGTTATTATAGTTTTGGGCTCCCGTAAAAACGTTTATAACTATGAATACGTGAATGCTTGTTTCATTATAGTTTACTTACCTATTACCGCATCGTAAAAGGACACATGTGTCCTGTAAGTCTCTTACAATTCTCATTGGTGCGAAATTCGACCCGAGCGGAGAAATTTACAAGACCATTATTCATATTTATTTTGCAATCATATAATAATCAAAAATCATAATTATATCTCGGTCATAGTCCCTTTAGTAGTATATCCGCAAACCCTGATATAAGATATTCTTAAAGGTAGGTAGGATGAGAATCTAATCTACTTAAAATCATACTAATTTATTTTCAGCAACCAGTGTCTTGTTCGGAAGTATCCATCTTTGCCAGCCGTAGCCTGGATTTGCTAGTCATTCCAAGTCAAACGTTCTTCAATTTGGTAAAATACTACCCAAAGCTCAAAGAACCTCTAACAAAAGCCTTTGCACTCTCGAAAGATTACATTCTGCCCATAACTATGGATAATGCAGACGACAGTTCTGAAGAATTTGGTTAGTTACCAAACGTAAATTCCTTCAGCAGCAGTGTATGCAAATAATAACATAAGAAGAGTTATGATACACTGTCTGATGTTTCTCCTTTTTTAGGTGATTCTGAGGATGCTGATTCTGCTGGATCTGGATTTGAATCTAAAACTGGTTCTAGCAGATTTGAATTAAGTAAGTCCCAACTCTATTACGACTGTTCAACTCACACCTAAGTCTTATTCGCATGGCAGATAACTGTACAACAGACACCGTGCACGGATAAGATAACGCTGACACTCTTTTTTTATGATGGGTTTGCTCTTGACTCTAGTCTAGGTCATAGGACATAAGGTATTACCCAGGTATAACTAACGCAACAGAACTGTAACTGAATCTTTAAAACTAAGTTTAGTTTTGCTTGCCACATGCAAGCCTATCGCAACCGCAATTTTTCTATAGAGTCGTTCAGAGAGTTGACGAAGCAAACCTGTTTTACTATAATCTGAAGCATATCTCGAACAAAACATAATTCAATTTACGAATTCGCATTAGGAATATTAAAACCTATATGGTTACAGCGACCGCAGGCCAGCTTTCAATGCGGAGTTCCCACTCAAACGTCAGCCAAGCGAAGTCCTCAGTCAGCGTTAGCACATTACAGGGCTACATGCATATATCTAAC
Source organism: Tuta absoluta (assembly GCA_027580185.1). Lineage (NCBI taxonomy): Eukaryota > Metazoa > Arthropoda > Insecta > Lepidoptera > Gelechiidae > Tuta > Tuta absoluta. The sequence continues at coordinate 11,518,916 of JAQAHW010000016.1, read as the reverse complement.
ATTCTCCGGCCAGGGACTTGGTTGTATCAAGTAAGCAATTAGTTCTCTAGAATCGTATATTGTAATCATCGCAGATAAAAAAAAAACTGGTGAATATAATATTTATAACCGAGTTTTCCGCCCCTTTTGATAGACATATCAGCAGAGCTGTACCCGTAAAGTTTCAAATACTTGAACGTGCCACTGGGTGTAGTTTTTATTTTGGTTAATCATTGTGCGACCATCTGTTTGCCATCACAATGAGTTACTATTATAAAATACAGATTCGTGATGCGTTCTTTTTGATAATTAAATTGGTCTTAAACTTTCTAAGGTGAAATAGGCTTAGTGGTAGTGTTTGGAATTTTGTTTTCCATTTCTTGAAAACTCCAAATTATGAGACGATATACTTCTTATTTATACTTCAAAATATATGCTACAACACTATGGGGCTCAAAACACGATTCATTGAAATTGTCTTAATAGAAAAAATCGCAAAGTAAGTCCTTATTTTGCGTTTTTGGAACATTTTTAAACTAAAAACTTGAACGATGTTAGTGTTATCCATCATTTAATATTTTATTTTGTGTCTTATTCTTCTTCCTTAAATGAGTAATGAATCTATGGGCTTACTCTTTAACATATTTGATTATATTTTTTAATAAAAATACTAAATAAATGTTCGGTTTTCCGGCTCTGAGCTGTCGTTGTCTGTTTGTCTCTAACGCAGCGAAAAATAAAGGGCCTTATTTTGGGATTAATGCCGCCGGTAATGAAGAATGTTACCTAATTTTGATTGTTAGCACTCCATATTCTCTGTCAAAAATAAAAAATACTAGTGAAAGAATTACTTCGATACGTCAATTAGTTTCCGATTTAGAAGTAAAACAAGGTGCAACCGCTGCTGCGGGCTGCCAGTGACGCTGTGACGTCATCGTACAACACGCTCGGCCTGGCTCACTCAGTCCGCATGCGGTCGCGCGCCCGTGCCGTCGAAATTTTACTTAAATAATTTTGAAAATGTCCAATCCAAATACTAGGAAATCATGCGTTGTGCCTAAATGTAAAAATACAACTATCAATTCACCGAAAAAGTTGTTTTTTATAGTTCCAAAGGTCGTTAAAATGCGAAAAAAATCCTTTTCATTGCATTCTAAACTGCAATGATAAGGTGTGGTACGTACGCGGTGTTCTGGCGTGATTCAATATTTAACCGTTATTTTATCTCTCTCTTTTTTCGTGTGGGTCACCGAGTCGTCCAACGACCCGATGAACCCTGGTGTCAGAGTTTTTCAACCGTTATGTATCACCTACTTCCTCTCTTAACTTGAACATAACCAATAGCTTCATCGCCATAGCTGTATAAATAACTGGCCTTAACTATGTTGTGAAAAAAAAAATACAAATAAATTTAAAAGGTTTGGTAAATCTCACACACACACACACACACATATCACGCCTATAATCCCTTGCGGGGTAGGCAGAGCGTAAACGGCCGCATAGAACGGACATTTACGCCACGTCTGACAAACATTTGAGGGTCATCCAGAAAATTGTGTATCGCCATAGTGACAGGTTGTCAGCCCATCGCCTAAAATTGCAATACACACCCTCGAGTCCCTTAGACGCTTCCTACGACTCCCACGGGCAAGAAATGGGGTGATGCTATTCTAAGCCGGCATCACACGGCTTTGGTAAATCTGTTCAAACATATACATACATACACATATCACGCCTATAATCCCTAGCGGGGTAGGCAGAGCGTAAACAGCCGCAAAAAACTGCCATTTACACCACGTGTTTGTGCTATTTTCTTTGTTTACTAATTTCAAGCTTCCCGCGCGCACCGTATTTGGTCATGTACCTTACTTTTAAATTAATAATCATAGTTGCGTACGATTCAGTCTGCTACTTCCTTTTCCCTTTCCTTGTCCCACTCACATACTGGAAACTAAGAAGAAAAGAGAAAAGAAACACATCAGCGTATCGCACGTCAAGTTGGCAAACCTGTCAATACAAGAAATATTGGCAACACTGAAGACGCCGTGAGCTACTTCCTGTTCTCTTCAAAAAAAAAAAGCATGGACGCCACTTAAGTGTGAAAAATAAATCAAAAATTAAATACCTGTCGCGACGAAACGAAACAAACTTACTCTCAAGACAATAAAATAAACACGTTTAAGTGTTGTGCTAATAATATGTGTATAAACCTACATAACGGTATTCAGTGATAGCCAGTTTCTGAATCACGAAGCCAAGGAAGCTTAAAGAGTTCGGATTGTCTCCATCCATGCGAGGCCTGCCCAGTATTTTCTGGTGAGTTCCATTCCTTTATCTTGCTGATCTTTTTTCTTACTCCATTCAGCAAGACAGTTATCCGCCCAGCAGACTGAATCCAGCAGGAATGTTTTCTGTTTTGTCTACCGCTCTCTGCCCCGTTTTTAGTTATGTTTCTTTTCGCTAAATTTTCATTCATATACAGTCCATTTGCATTAAACCTTAATTATAAAAAACCGCATCAAACACCACGTCTGACAAATGTTTGAGGGTTATTTGGGATATTGTGTATCGTTATAGTGACAGGTTGTCAGCCCATCGCCTAAAGCATATACATTTGAAATAAAAAGTAAATGAAATAAAATGGCCCTACGTATTTTGTTAGTAAAAGAAAAAAACAAGTAGAAAAGGTTTAGTACTTACATCTGTCACGTTCAACCCAGTACATCTACATCCTAGGTACTTATCCCACTTCCTACTATTCCATTCTAACATATATAGTATTAAGAATAAGTAGTAGCAAGGAAAGTTTTCTTGCACCCCCAGCACACTCCCTCACGACTTGACCTTCGTCTCAACGGTCGACTCCGAAGTCGAACGTCTCATTTCACTACCTCCATCGGGCCCTCCACTCAGAGTCATCACTGAGATGGAAGTGCGCAACGTCCTAAAGGCACTCAAGCCCAGAAAGGATGGCATCACCAACCGTGTCCTAAAGATTCTCCCCGATCACCTGATCAATCGCCTCACCCTGAATTTGAATGCCGCCATGGGTAGTTGCACCATCCCAGCTTGCTGGAAGGAAGCAATAGTCATAGGCATTCACAAACCGGGTAAACTGGCGAATGAGCCCACTTCGTACCGCCCGATCAGCCTACTGAACCCTCTCGCCAAACTTTACGAACGCATGATCTATGCCCGACTTCGAGACCACGCGGAGACCAACAATCTCATACCTGACGAGCAATTTGGCTTTCGACAACAGCACTTTTGTACCCAACAAGTGCACCGCATTGTCGAACACATCGCTCTTAAGCTAAATGTCTCGTCCAAACCGACCCCGACAGGAGCAGTATTTCTCGACGTGGCGAAAGCCTTCGACAAGGTCTGGCACAACGGGCTGGTATACAAGCTGCACCAAGGGCGCGATTGAGCTGGTTGTTTGAACAACCACAAACTTTTCCGGGTGAGCTCCTGCTCCCCACCATACAGTCAGGTGTAGATTAAAAGCCCCGGGGCTAAAACCATAGGGTCCACAACAAAAAAAAACTAAAAAAATAACGCATCTATTTTAGGTAGATATCCGATTGCCCTTTTCCGAATCCTTCATCCATTTTATGAATCGAATAATATTTACATTACTATGCCGTGTGATGCCGGCTCAGAATAGCATCTCCCCATTTCATTCCCGTGGGAGTCGTAAGAGGCGACTGAGGGACTCGAGGGTGTGTATTGCAATTTTAGGCGATGGGCTGACAACCTGTCACTATGACGATACACAATTTTCCGAATAACCCTCAATTATTTGTCAGACGTGGCATAAATGTCCGTTTCTTGCGGCCGTTTACGCTCTGCCTACCCCGCAAGGGATTGTAGGCGTGATATGTGTGTGTGTGTGTGTGTAATATTTACTATTAAAAGACTATTAACGTAGTACCTACACGGATGCAAACACAAACAAAATACTGTACAAGCTATTACACCTACTATAACCGCTGCTGGTGACTTGAGATGAGACCTACTAAGCGGAGCGCGGCGCGCGTTGTGATATGACGTCACAAGCGGTCACGTGGCTGTTTGCGGGACTCGATATTTTTTGAAACTTTGAATGCCTATAAAATCAAAACTACTAGGTATTTTTGACTACAACAAAAACTAGTGTATTTGTATACATACAGGCTTTACCGATACAAAATTTCAAGCAATTTGGAATACCTAGTAACATTCTTCATTAAGGTTTTCTTAGGTGCCATATTTATTTTCTGTTTTTCAGGGGTACGGATACTTGACCTGTTTTATGGCTACAGCCAGTTACGTGTGCACCTTGTACGAGATAGTGACACTCAACAACTGCATAGCTTTGTTTTGGATACAATCAGGAATTGACGTTTTCTTTTATATCAAGATGTATTTTAACATCCACCGGGTAAGTACCATCGAGCAGTTCAAATTGATAATATGATAGCCTCGATAACCGGTGCGACTACGGCGCATTCTCTCAAACCATGGCCCACCTTCTGTCCTGCCCCGCGTACCACTCTAACTCTCGTGACTTGACTCGCCCACCGAGGTTTCCCTTACATGCACATCTAACCCTTTCATATGATAACCCGCTTAAGCTACTAGCCTCAGTCTTCAAATTTTTGTTTTTCTTCGCCTCGCCCAAAAAACATTTTGAGATAATCTGTTTTTTTTTTTAAATATCTTTACACGTTCTCGACATAAAGGCACGTATAAAGTAAAATTTAAAGGTTAAGTTTTTTTTCCTCTTGAGGTACGGAACCATAAAAATGAGTCTCCCATACAATAAAAAAAAGTTTACCTATTTCCGTGGGAAATGTTGTTCGATTTCATGGGTAATATTGCTTCGTGAAAAAATTGCGCCTGTCCTGGGCCATACATTGTATGAACTGTTTAAACTTAACAGGGATACGTGAATAAACGTGGAGAATTCGTGACATCCCCGTCGAGGTGCAGGGAAAGGTATTTCAAACATAAGAAGTGGATGTGGGCTGACATCCTGGTTAACCTACCTTTTGAACTACTTGGATTTTGCTTCCCGTAAGTGCCAAAGTAGGTATGATGATATTGTCCCTTCCGGCAGTTTTGAACGATGGCATCAACTTCAAATCCTGAAGAGAGTGACGAGATACTAGAGCTGAATTTTACTGTAAACTCATGAGCGTAATTTGGGCAGGTGAGCTTCCCATTTACATATTTGCAAGACAAGCAAGATTTTTCGCAGTATATGTACTGTTTCTTTTCATTTAAGTGTAAACTGCGGTAAAATATTTTATAATCACGGGAAAACGAGTAATAGCCGGCGAAACGGTTGAGCAAGACTGTTTCGTTCCCACTCTAACAAGTATTTTAGAATCGGTATAAAGTACCTACCTATGCATGTCTGTATTACTTTCAGAACGCCCTGGATTGCCATACATTTCTTTCGCGCCAACAAGTTGTTCCGGTTGGTTTACCTAGTAGAATTCTACAAGAGTACTGCCGCTGAACTGACTAACAACTTCACTGCATTGCAAGTAAGTTTGTTTACTTGACTTAACATTTCAATTAAGCGACAGACAGGTACGTACATAACGAATTTTGTGCTTAGTTTATTAAAGAGAGAATTACATACTCACTCTTTTCGAGCAGTAAACTTGGATGGGTCAGCTTTTGATTTTTTAGTCAAGCATCGTATTTTTAATGGCTGCAGATTGGAAAACGTACGTGTACGTGTGCGTGTGCTCTTCTGGAAATGAAATCAGAAATCAGAAAATTTATTTGCAAGAATACAGTTTTTTTGGTTCTTAAAATTATAAAATGTCTCATGTATTCGCTTGCATACAAGCATGCAAATGTAATTGTTTTTTTCCGCACAACTTAATTAAATTTATTCAAAGAAAATTGTAATGTAAATTAAATAAAATGTCACACAAAAATAAAATAAAATAATTCAAACAAATACAAAATATTTTAAGTATTAGACCGGGTCTATCGCGATAGTATTTAGGTAAATATTAGTAATTTACCTGTGTCCCGACGTTTCAACACAGTTTCATGTATTGTGGTCGCGGGTTGACTGACGTCCCAGCGAGTTGTCATCTAGGCGGCGGGTGACGAGATGTTCTGCTACCCACATTTGTCTTTATAATTTTAATATTATTGATTGTTTGTAATCATTGCACTAGGCTGCCGGCACACAACACTCACAGTATCCGACGATTGTTCCGATGATAAATCGCGCGGTTTCAACTTATCAATGACTTAAAATGAGTGAAAGTGATCGCGAGTGCTTAAAAAGTTATAAATACAAAATACATAAAATTACGATGTCAGAAATTCCTTAACGCTATAAAAACAATGTTGGAGTAACCATTTTGTCAAAGTAGTCTTAAATTTATTACCACTTAACAATTTGATAATGGAACGATGATTTTGTAAAGATCCGTACAGGACGTTTATGTTCCACAATAGACGTGTTTTTAACTAAAACAATGATACACCAATTTTGTTGTTTCCAGACGGCAACAACGGCTTTAGTTGTGATTCTGCTGTTGCACTCGGGGTCTTGCCTTTGGCTGATTACCATGGTAGCTTCACAACCAACGACTATAATCCGAAACGTCAAAACGCACCTTATTGATGAGTAAGTTGAAATTGTTCATAAAAAATTTAGTCCGAAATGGACGAAATTATTGGAGTGGACCGCATTGGCGGTCAAACTGAGATAGCGTGTTTGAAAAAGGATTTTAGTCATAATGAAACCCCTGAAAAGGAGCTGCTAGTCCTAAGAGCAGATATTTTAAATTGCAATATCCAAATCGCTGTCTTCATCATTAGTCTTTCAGTATTAATCCTTTTATTTCCTTTGTTATCTGAAAGAGCCCAGTCAGCCGAGGGCCGGGGCTCAACAATGGAGGAAATAATGCAGAATGCGAACATGAACACGAAAGAGCCGTGGGACTACGTGACCTCATTCTACGTGGTGGTCGCCGAGCTGACGTCCACAGGCGGTGACGAGTTCCAGATCAACACCATCGTGCCTCTAGCGATCCTGTCCGCCGTGCTGGTCTGTGGAAAGATGCTGGCTGCCTTGGTCGTGGCTACCTCCATACAGGTCTTAGTCTAATATGCTCTACTTCATTCAGAAATCACACAAACATTGACTCTGATATTTGTTCTAAATGTAATAAATTAAAAAAGGCATAATAGAAAATCGGTTCCTATTTCTTTTAATATGTATTTGTTTTGTAAACATTTAAGTTCATTTTACAGATTGCTTATTCAACCAAACATGCTCTGACGAAATATGAGCGAAAAGTGAACAAGCTCATGGATATGTTAAAGAACCAAGGTTTATCAGGTAATATTGATTACTACCCATTAAATATAAAATTCAACAATACACTGACAGTAAAAAAAAATAGAATTGCTTTTTAAGCCAATAATTATGCAGTAGAAAATGTTTCTTACAAAGTTCTCGAGAATATTAAATCAACCAAGGACCAAAGTTACCTCGGCTGGCTTATAATAGAGTTCAGAAATAGCTCGTGGGCAGAGGATAGATTGGTTAATTATTCGAGTATGCTAATCGGGAGTCGTTCAGTGACGCGGAAGCGTGAAAGTTGAGTCTCGGCATAGTAAGACGTATTTCAATAAGTACTGATGCAGAGTAACATCTTCATACGATTGAACCGACTGCTGCACTAGAAATCTTATTTTATGAGTTTTTTAAACATGGTGTAAAAAAAGTAGTTGACATACCTAATGTTCCTTGAAAAAGGTTGTTCAGTTTCACGAACTGGTTCACCCCTTAAAATATTCTCAGCAATTTTTTTTTACTTCTTATATACATGGTTATTTTTTATTAACCCTGTATTCTGATCGCGTATTTACGATGACTTAGCTACCACAGAAAAATATGCTTCTATGCAGCATAGAGGTCCGCGCCGCAGTCCATAAGGCCGGCGGCGGCGCGCCGGCCCTCGGACCCGGCGTGGCGCGGCGCCGCCGGCGTGGACAGATTTTTTAAAAGTTTTTAAGGGGTGGTAGAAAAAGCTCTCGAAGTACTGTTTCAAACTTTATTTTAAGAAAACTATGTATCTAATTAAAATTATTACTCATAAAGAACGCGATTGAGAAAAATCGGGGGTCGAAAGTCTTTACCAAGACCTTGGGAAGAAGTCATCTAGCAAAGCTAACTACCTCGAATGGCGTAACTGTCACATCGGTTCCAGAGCATCTCGCCGATATTGAGGACTTCTACGGAAATCAGTATGCCTCGCATGCGCAGAAACCTCCAACTGACGTGCCCCCAGACCCCAGAGCTCCCCTCTCTCGCCATTTTACAGACGATCTCCCGGACGTGGATGTAGACGAAATCGGGGCGGCTCTTAGACACCTTAAGAATGTGAAGGCTCTCGGAGAAGACGTAGTGGCCTCTAAGCTACTTAAGGCTGGTGGAAAGCCTGTCCTCGAAGAGCTGAAAAACTCCGTTATAGCCACTGGAACAACCACGAAGGCGTGGAGCAGAGGTGTTGTGGCATTGTTTTTCAAGAAAGGAGACAAAACGCACCTTAAAAACTATAGGCCGATCACACTTCTGAGCCACGTCTATAGGCGGTTCTCGAGAGTCGTTACGAAGATTTGACGCCTTCCAGCCACCGGAACAGGCTGGGTTTCGTAAACGCTTCAGCACCGTGGACCACATCCATACTATACAGCAGGTTATACAGAAGTCAGAAGAGAATAACCAACAGCTGTGTATGGCCTTTGTGGACTACAAAAAAGCCTTCGACTCCATCGAAACCTGGGCTGTTTTGGAGTCCTTGTAGCGGTGCCAAGTGGATTGGCGATATGTGGAGATACTGAGAAGCTTCTATCAAATGGCAACGATGACTGTGCAAGTAGGATCACAAAACAGGATCCATCAAACTACTCCGAGGTGTAAGACAGGGTGATGTTATATCCCCGAAACTCTTTACCAATTCGCTGGAGAATATCTTTAAGACTCTGCAGTGGGATGGACTAGGCATCAACGTCAACGGCGAATATCTCACACATCTCTGCTTTGCCGACGATATAGTTATAATGGCTGAATCGCTGCAGGATGTGCAAAAAATGCTGACCAGTCTCAATGTCGCCTCGAGACGTGCTGGACTCGGGATGAACTTGGACAAGACGAAAGTCATGTTCAATCAACACATCATCCCCGAGCCGGTCTCCGTCGAAGGTACAGCCCTTGAAGTTGTCCAGAAGTATGTGTACCTTGGCAAACTTTGCAGCTGGGTAGAGACAACTTTGAGGCTAAAATCAACAGAAGAGTGCAGATGGGCTGGGCAGCATTTGGGAAGTTGCGTCATATTCTGGAATCACCCTTGCCACAATGCCTTAAGACCATGATGACTGAGTGTGTCCAGCCAGTCATGACTCCTATGTCTACTAGGTGACTCCATAGAGCCGAGACGTGGAACCTGACAGTAAAACTGGCCCACCGGCTACATGTCTTAGAGGGCTATGGAAAGGTCTATGCTCGGTATCTCTATTATGGATAAAATCTGGAATGAGACTATCCGCAAAAATACCAAAGTAACAGACATAGTCTGGAAGTGTCGCAAACTGAAGTGGCAGTGGGCTGGGCACATCTGTCGAAGAACCGATGGAGGGCGGAGTAAGCGGGTTCTCGAGTGGAGGCCGCGGCTCGGCAGGCGTAGCGTTGGACGACCTCCGGGCAGATAGACCGATGACTTAAAAACGCGGCTGGTAGTGACTGGATAGCGAAAACGGGAGATCGTGCCCTATGGCGTACCCTGGGGGAGGCCTACGTCCAGCAATGGACAGCAAAAGGCTGATGTATGTATGTTTGTATGTATTGTGAGGGGGATGCGCGGTGCCTCCAATCGCACTACACGGCAACTTCGCGTATTGACGCATCGATCGCGTGCATGAAACATGGTTCGCGCGGGAAATTTGAGCTCGGCGTGAGTTTTTCTGTGACCCGGCGGCGGCGGCGGCGCGCCGAAGTCACCCGGCGGCGGCGCGCCGGCGTGGCGCGGACCTCTAATGCAGCATCACCAACCGCCCCAACAGTTCAGTGCTAGACCTACGCCGATGGCCTACGCTGGGGTACGCTTGTCAGGAAAATTGGCGAGCGCAGTGCAAAAACGAGCATGCTGCTAATCATTCTCGGGATTCAATCCTTAGTCGCCTTTTATGACACTCACAATGAGAATATAAGGTCAGGTGCCAATGGCTATGGTGAACAGCCATCTAACTTAACTCGGTGGAAGGTCTAATGACAACACTATAAGTCCCGTTATCACCACTTAATTTTACTTGCATTCTTTTATGCGAACGGTGTGAGGTTGGCTTAGAATAGCATCACCCCATTTATTTCCCTTGGGAGTCATAAGAGGCGACTAAGGGACTCGAGGGTGTGTATTGCAATTTTAGGTGATGGGCTGGCAACCTGTCACTATGGAGATACACAATTTACCGAATGATTCTCAAATATTTGTCAGACGTGGCGTAACCGTTTTTGCGGCTGTTTGCGCTCTGCCTACTCCGCAAGGGATTATAGGCGTGATATGTGAATGTGTATGTGTACTCATAATAGGTATTTGACTACTGATTATCTAAATCTACTGTGGCCCCGGCGTCTGTTAGCTTAAGACTTGCCTCACTTGTAGCGATTGACGGCATTAACTAGTGTTAAGGTTGATCGACGGAACTTAGCCGAAGTTTAGCTTTGAAAGTTTAAGATTTATGCACAGTGTTGGTATAGTGTCACTGAAAAGCGAGTTCTTGAACATTTTCGATCAATTTAAATCTTTGTTAGGTCATAAGAATGACCTTTAAAAATTCCAACCAATCAATTTGTATACTTACATATTCAAGGTTCTTGAAATTGCTGGCAACAAGAATACAATAGATAACTGTAAAGGGGATTATACTAAACTATTTAAAATGTGTAAAATTTTACCCATTGGTTTAAAACATTAATATGTAATACTTATTAATAACCATAGTAGGTGGGAGTGTCTTACTTTAGTCGCTCATGAATATTGCACTAGTCTGTATCTGTAGGAAAATATAAGGTACCCAGAGTAAATAATTACTTTGTTGACAGAATGCTACACAAGCGTATCCCTTACTTACTATGCATCCAAACTTAAAAACTATTTGTTAAGTAGTTTTTAAAATTATAATATATTGTAACTAAAACCGTCGTGTGTTTGCCGGCTTAGAATAGCATCACCCCATTTCTTACCCATGGGTGTCGTAAGAGCCGACTAAGGGACTCGAGGGATGTGTATTGCAATTTTAGGCGATGGGCTGACAACCTGTCACTATAGTGATACACAGTTATCTGATTGACCCTCAAGCTTTTGTCAGACGTGGTGTTAATATCCGTTTTAAGGCCGTTAACGCTCTGCCTACCCCGTAAGGGATATAGGCGTGATTTATGTATGTAGGTATGTAACTAAAATAGCTAGGTATTGATTTGCATACCGAGGTATATATTAATTTATAGAGACTCGACGATCCCATAGACAAACCTCGAATAGTTGTTTGTGGGGCTATGTATTAGTTTTAAGAATACAGTACTGATTAGTAAATAAGTACATTCATAATAAGTATATTCATTCATACTTTTCCCATTAAAGGGTTAACAAAGTTATAGGAAACGGTATATTTGAATTTAAAACCGTATCACTATACTGATTTAAAAAGATTCGCTTATTGTTTTCAGGACTAATAAGTTAATTTCTGTTAAGGCTGTAAGTCCCCTTTTCCTCAATTGCAGAGTATCAAATGAAGAAGTTTTGGAAGTACGTGACGCAGCTGTGGGTGAGCGAGCGCGGTCGGCAGGTGAGCGCTGGAAAATTGACAATTAACCCTATTTTCTAAGGTCCAGACAAAACACAGACCAACAACATCTTCAATCCAGACATCACCTGTGGCTCGTGGCATCCACGCTAGCTGGTATTCCTCGTAATCCGATTGAAACGTTGCCTGTGTCACTTAGAAGCAAGTTGAAAAGACAAACCTTTCCGTGGATGTAGCACAGGCTCTTAACGACACCGAACGAATACCAAATTTTAAACACTACCCGTGTTAACTAACAATTTGAAAACTTGCAAAATTAACTACCGTGGGCAGTAGTTGAAATTGCGACTTTTGCCATAACTAGTAGCGACGCCTCTTCCATCTGCCGCGGCTCCTATCTTGCCCACGAATTTTGCAAGTGTATTATTTTGATGCCAACAACGCGTGGCACGGCTCCATATACTGGGTTAGTTTTCAAGTGAATACCCAGCGACTTATTCATTCTTTACTGAATAAATGAAGTCTGAGCCATGAAAAGCCACGGTATCCAAGATGGAAGAGGCGTCGCCACTAGTGATAGCGAAACTCGCAGGTTCAAATCCTGCCTGCGGTAGAAAATTTTGCAAGTTTTTCTAAAACAGCGAATGAGTTATGAAGACTGAGTCGAGCATTATAACTCCCACTTATGTGTATAAAATATGGCATTGTATAAAGAGTCAGATGTAAACCAAGTGTGGTCCTTGTTCTTTGGAGTCTGTGGTTGACCCCTTTCAGTTTTTTACGGGGACTTATTACGACAGGACCTTTGTAATTTCCCTGGGAAATTTCAATTTTCTGGACTTTGCGTCTTCTTAAATATTATATTTACGTAAACTTAAATGGAAAAATAATACAAGGTAAAGTAAGCAAATAAATGTTTATTTTAGAAGACAGGTATTGATAAAGTTATTATGTGTTCAATTGCAAACTTATTGAGGTTGAAGACCGATGTGGCGCAGTGAACTGAGTGCAGTGCTTGCCAGGCTACTATGAAAAGAGTTTGGATCAAATCCCGGCTGGGGCAGATATATTAACTATGAAATTTAATATATTTTCTTTGGTCTGCTCGCCGATACAAGGAATAGGATTTCTTTGAATCTCATTAGTTTTGTCACAATGTATTAAGTTCACTTGATCATTAAGGAATAAATCGTTTCTTTTTCCAACAGTTACCAGTGCTACTGACCAAGACTCCGTACGTGCGCCGTTGTGACCTGATGTCAGCAATGTTTGGACACAACCTCAGGAACTGCTACGTCTTTAGCGACACTGGAGAGGCGTTCTTGCGACAACTCACTGCAGTTCTGGAGTACACTGTCTTCTTCCCTGGTATAACAAATTTCTGTTAGCACAAACTTCTTACTCCAAAACTCAACATTGCTTTAAAACCTTAAAATAATTGCCAATGCAACTACAAACTTCAAACATCTTTCTGATATAATCTATTACAAATTGCTTCATAAATAACTTAAAAATCTCTCAATGGCTTTCGACTCAATATCTCTGTATTTATTTTACCTTCTAATTGGCTTCAATAATTAATTTTTTTATTCAACTTCAGTTGATAGTAATAAACGTTTAGAGGTATATTTCTCCGCATAAAACCAGCATTAATTTGTAGAAATATTTAGGGGCATGAAATAAATTCAAATATGAGTAAAACAAGTATGAAAGGGTCAGTGGGCTGGAGTGCATTTACGTTGCACTATTCCAGGTAACTACATAGTATCAGCGGGTGACATCGAGGCGAGGATGTACTGGGTGACATCAGGCACGGTGTCAGTTCTGTCAGTCAGGAGTGACCTGACTGAGACCACTCACGAGCACCTGGGCACCGGCGATGTGTTCGGCATACTCCAAGGCCTGTCCAGAGGCATTCCGCATGTGTTCTCCTATAGAGCAGAATCCAAAGTAAGTACATCTATCAACATTCGCATAAGAGTAATGTTTCAGTGTTAATTTACTTGATGTTAAAAGAAGTTAATTCAAGCAAATGAAATATTTTTTTTGATATCCTATCCTACCACAAGCTTTTCAACACAATGACTTGATAATTACCAAGTATTTTTATAAATTACTTCTATACCTACATATTTGACGTATATGTGTTGTGTGCATTTAACTACTAGCAAAATGTCCCGATTTCAAGCGGGACATTTCTCTACTGTGACATTTGTCGACGGGAGGGTATAAAACAGCTTATCATATCACCAAGACTATCAGTCATATTTGCCGTCCTTAGCTTAGTCATCTTATTCCAAAAATACATTATCATCTCATTGTCAAAATTTACATCAATTTTTTCGCTTAAAAAGTTTTGGTTTGCATGAACAAAACATGTTTTTTGGTACCTACTTAATGGGTTTAATCAAAAAGTTCTTACAGGTTGTGTAACTTATAATAGCTCTGATCATACAAATGCCTTTTTTAAGGTGAGTATCCTGACCCTGACTCTGGATTCATGGAAGAATATTCTCAAGTTTTTCCCAGAAGCTGCGCAAATTATTTATGAGAGATCCGAATATTTATACACCCAAATAGATATCGTTTAACTTTGTGTATATTTCATAAAAACATTCTTGTCTACTTACTTAACATTATTATTTGTTAGTAAGGGTTCGTAGCGTAGATAGCTTAATAAAGGTGTGTGAACCATTAAATAAAGGTGAACTTTGCTTCATATCGTAATAGCTTTACTCTTTTGCTTTTTCAAATAAATACGTAGCCGCAAATTGGAAACTATTTGCCAATTTAGCGATGAAAACATCACGAATACTTGTTAAAATATTCTGAGGAAGAAACAGCCAACTACGAAATAGCTTCAGTCCAGCTAGCCGTTTCCCATTTTTATGAAAAACCAACAAGCAATTTTCTGTTAAAAAGAGAATGCACAAATAGTTGAGCAAGCGAATTGCACAATATTCACCCACTCTATGGAATGTTTCATAGTTTCATCAAAATGCAAAACAGTCTATTTCCTGGCACTAGCCGCGGGTAGAGGAAAGAACTCAGTTAACTGGACACTGGACAACGGATAACTCTATTTGAATAACTCTTCGCACATTGCCAGTTAACCTAATTTCGAGTGACGGAGTCTGTGCTGGTTGACATATTGTGTACGGCTTTTTCCCGTTAAAGCTTAAAAGCAATCACCTTTTCCTGAAAATGCAGATGCAGAATTGTATGAAGTTTAATTCTGTTACTTCAAAATTACAATACAACAAACATTTTTTTTCTATGAATGCTCCAATAAAGAATGATCTGTTGATGTAATTGTTTTTCAGCATCACGCTTTACTACACTTGTAAGTAGGGGAGAGTTGGCTATATTGTACCTGCAGATTAATCGTATCACCTACCTATTTTCTTCCAAATCACGTTTTTATTAAATCCAGCAACACTAAATAGTAGTTAGCAACACTCAGGAAGCCATGACAGTTTTTGACGGCGCTGCGTAGGAATGGTTCATTGTAATTAAATAATTAGGATTTCTATTGGTGCTGATAGTGTTTTTTGGCTGAAGAATCTAAGGATTAACAAAAAAACGGTTAGATTTTTGAATGTTGCTATTTCATCACATTTAAGCTTGGTTATTTCCCTTTTATTCTGCATTAATGAACCTGCGCAATCATGTGAGGTTATGAAATGATAAATTGTTTTTGCAAAAAATGGGTAGTTTTCTAAATTGTACCGATCCGTAGTTTTTTTAATCGTACTGGTACAATTTAGCTACTTTAGGAAAATATTGCTATAAAAACTATTAAATTTATTAATATACGGTAAATTTTGGTGAATAACAAATTATTTATTGCATTTAATAAGTGAGGAAATGCCTAAATATTAGTTAGAATTTTGATATTTCGTAAGTTTTTGATATTATTGCAGATGAGTGAAAAGAAAACGAAAAGAAAATATCACAATTGGTCCCAAGAAGATTTAAGGCAAGCGTTGAGGACATCAAACAACAAAACGTTGGATCTCAAATCAGAGGACTATGATTGATTTGTTTAAAATTTCTAAACAAATAAATATGTACAAAAATCACTTTGTTTTATTTTCGGTGTTTGTATTGAAATTTTTAAAGTACGATTTAGAGACCTCGCGGTACGATTAAACGTACCCGTCTCTAAATCGTACCGATAGCTACTTTTAAAAAAAAGATCTCTTGTGAGAAAAGTACTCACTTAATTTAAAAATCATTTCCGGTATAATTAAGCCAATTAACTTAACTTCATTACAAACAGACAAACATTAAGATAACCCTTACAGTTTTCTCGCAAATCTCGATAGAAGTAAGGGGGGACAATATAGCCAACTTTCCCCTATTTAAGGTACATGTCTATTCAACAGAACGTAAGCATGTATAGACATTCAAAGATATGGATGGTCTTTAATATACTTAATATGCTAATTCATTATGAACAATATGAAAAGTCTAATAAAAAATGTTTTTTCCACAAAGAGGGTAACCCTACCTCTATACGCTGCAATAAAATGCGAAATTAAAACCTATAAAATATCGAGAAAATGATTTATACTGTTCTCGTCTGACGTCGGGTATTGGGTTCAATGATATTAGACCTCGTAAAAAGGTTCTAGGTTTTGACAATAATCTTCAGGAAATTGGCTACCAGAAGTTTGATGAAAGGACATAAATTATTTAGGAGTAGTTTCTTGTAACAGAGATGTTTTTTTTAAAGATGCTATGTCTAGTATGTGTCAATATATACAAACATGTAACGTTCTTGTATGAATAGGTAGGTACTCAATTCTGTAATATTGACTTCTTAATTAGGTAGTTACCATTAATGGTGAGAAAAAAGCATTGCAGAAATAAGCGCCTAGCTAGTCATATACTACACAAAATTAAAACATCCAAATCCACCATATCACAAAGAGGCTTAAGTGTAAATTTAACAATTTCCATATTAAAACATCGCCGAGGCCTGATAGGGTACCTATTATTCTACGGATTGTTGTTTCAGCTACAACCAAGCAAGCGCGTGCACCGCCAGATTAAAATACCGGCGTAATTTAAATTTAAACTGTCACTTATTAGAAAAGCGATATTTTCTAGAGCCGATAAGTCGGTTAATGGTGTGAGCAAGTCGATAAATGGCCTATTAAGAAGTTAGGATTGCTCGTTTAATTGGATTTGCTACGAACTGAGCGCATTGGAGAGCAAAACTTGGGCAAATATATGAAAAATATTTTAACGGCTATACCTACGCGCTTTCAAATTATAAAAGAGGGCGTAGGTTAAAGTAAGTACTCGTCACAATGTGTTCATTTGAATATTTATTTGGTAATTTATATAGACCAACATTTTGTTGGTTTATCAATCACCGTTATAGCTCTCTTACAGTCTAGGGTAATACAACTAGCAAGTATTTTTTTCGATCCTCTATCGAGCTTTATCTACATTGAGCAGCCTATGTGGCGCAGTGGTAGTGCGCCAGGTTCCGGGAGCTATTCTCGGTGGGGCTCTCACAAAGTTAATATCATCACTTTGTGAATTTGTTTCCAGTCTGGTTACTGCAGCCTAAACCACCTTATTGTCCGTAAGAAATATGGTTCCATGCTTCAAAGCTCACGTAATACCGTCCGACCCGAGTGCTGCCAATGATTTCTTAGACAGTAGTCCATGTCAGAGGCCTACAAGTAGTAGGCGGTTGAAAAATCTGACACAAGGGTTTATCAGGTCTCTCGTCGACTCGGTGTCCTACACGAATGATGCTGCGTGCTGCAACTATAAACCGAACCTCGTTAGAGAACAATGGACCGGCTGACCGCATAATATTTTATCTATTTTGGAATATACTTAAATTATTTTCGAAGGGAGAGTGATTATTTGTAAAAAGATTATTCCGTTTAAATTTTTTTTAAACTGTCAAAATAACAATCATTTATAACTTTCATGCAACAAACCATAATAGTCACGTGACTTTACATCCTGAAAAAAAGTTTCTTCAAAACTAGTCCTTTATGGCTCCAATCGGTAAATTTTGAAAGAAATACTGATTATACAGTAGTTTTTATGATTTTTGACAAATTTACGGTCGGCGCTCGAGGTAAAAAACTTGAGTGATTCATCATTATAAGCAAGTCTGCAAAAAATCTGTTAATTTTGATTCGACGCATATATTGGATTGGATCATGACTAGAAGTAAATATTTTATCAATAGTTTCAAACTTGCGCTTTGTCCTTCTCCTTGGGAGTTTACTACTACTAAACACAAGGTTTTTCCATTTACTAGGCAATCAAAATTATCTGATTAGTTGAGCTGAAATAGCTATTTTTGTTTCGCTATAAAAAAGCCTCGATATTTTCGTATTGTCCTCTGCTAATTTGAATCAACGCCAAGCAATATTCAGTCGAGCGACAAATCAGCACTCCGATATTGCCTTCATTTGGGGATTCACCTCGATATATAAAAAATCTGATTTTATGCCGCGATAGTCTTATAGGTGATAGGACATCCAGGAGGATGCACCCTGGTGCATGCTGTTTGCCGATGACATAGTACTCGTCAGTAAAAGTACCTCTAGACATGAGGTGCAGAGCAGACTGGACAAATGGCGGGAAAGACTGGAGAATGTGAGATAGAAAATCAACAGAACCAAGACAGAACAGATGTTTTGCAATAATGACGGTCTACAGTTTTGTCCCAGTAGCGTTTAATGACGCACCTTTACCATTCTGCTCAGACTTCCGCTACCTTGGTTCAAGGCGATGGCGAGATAGACCGAACCATGATGGTATACGCACAGAATAAATACAGGGTGGATGAAACAGGTTACGGGCACAGTGTGTGACCCCCGAATGCCACTGAAATTTAAAGAAAAGATTTATGAAACAGTGGTGAGACCTGTTGTCATGTATGGATCTGAGTGTTGACCCGAAAAAGGTGACAGATGAATGACGATTACTTGTATCTGAAATGAAAATGCTAAGATAGATGTGCGGTGTAACATGAATTGATAAAATAAGGTATATAAGAGGAAATTTGAAAATAGTGCTAGTTACAGAAAAGATGAGGAGTAGTCGTTTATCGTGGTACGGGCATGTTATGAGGAGGGATGAAAATCATGTTACAAAAAAACTATTTAATATGAATGTGGATGAATGCAGAAGGGAAGAAAGGCCTAAAAAAGTTTGGATAGATAGTATAAAAGGTCATATGAAGCAAAAGGGTGTAAACGAAGATTTGGCAGCTGATAGAGATTAATGAAAGAAAAAACATCCCAAATAAATTGGGAGAAGAGCAGGCAGATGATGAGTCTTATAGGTGATATTCACACACTCTCAGAGTATGAACAAAAACATTATGTTATCAGAATCCAAAATATGTAAAAATGAATTGCTTTTACTGCCAAGATTTAAAGATTAACCCCTAGTTACTCGTTTCTGTTAAGTGTGTTTTGAGTGTTTTGTATTCGACTATGGACCTATCGAACTTTTTTCTAAACTGTAAATGTTATTGTTAATGTTATTATTGGATAAGTTCAAAAATATTGAATTAAGATGATGTTATTGTAAAAATAAAAGTGTATTAGCACTCGCGTGTCCAACACGCTCTTGCCCAATTTACTTACTTACTGTCGATATACAGGAGCCTAGGTATAGCTACCTCGCCATTTTCGCATTAAAATCTTATCTCCTATTTGCCAACAACTCACAGCCGCGCAGTTGTTTCCATTGGAATAGCGAGCGGTGATATAAAAGGGCTGACAAGTGCCCCAGGAGGGTAGTCAGAGGTTGTCAGAGGGCCGCAATGTGTGATACTTGTTTACGGGAGGTTTGATACGATCTCTGATGTTCTACCAATACCTTTTATGGTTTTTGAAACGCACGAGATATGTAGACTGATAACAAGGTTCCGTCAGTACTATTTATAATTATTTATTAATTTTATTATATTACTTAATAAGATAGAGGCACGGGATCGAGGTTTTTTGTATTTTAAAAAAGACCGGTCGCTTGTAAATCAATCAATGAAGGTAGAAGTGCGGACTAACAACCAACAATATAATTACTGCAGTGTGCTGAGTTTACAAAAAAGTGTAACAGCCGTGTGGTGCCGGCTTAGAATAGCATCACCCCATTTCTAGCCGTGGGTGTCTTTAAAGCGACTAGTTGATAATCGTCCAGCAGCAGCATTACCTGTGAACGCAATATCTTCGGCCCATGTCGACCAATGGACGCCCCAGCAATCTTATTTAATGTCTCCTCTGGGATCATATTCGACTTCAACTACATAATAACGTACTTATTGGCAGCGCGCTGTGTATTACCTAATGCTTATTAACTTTAGCTGAGCTAAGATCTTTCTCCCAAAGGTCTTAGCTCAACTGTTCTGTTGTTAGAATAAGACATCAAAGATTCCTCGCGCGTGTTGTCATATGTTCTTCAAATAAGTAGTATTCCAAGAACTTTGTCTTAAAAAACCCACAAGGCACCAAACTAGTAATAAAAATACCTAATGAATTTCATTCAATAATTCATTCAAAAAAAAAAACATTCAAAATGCTGCAATTTTCAAGAATTTCATTAATTTTGATAAATTTACTTATTGAAATAAATCGATAGATGTTAGTATCAACCAAGGCAACGTCAATTTGCTCTCAAATTGAAATAATCAAATTATACTGACGATACAGAACCACTTTTTAGCCCTTTGTCCATTGCCTCTTATACAGATGTTACTTCATATTCTTGAGGTAATTCAAAAGGTTTCAATCCTGAAATTCGGTGCTGCTTACAATTTCAATACATGACAATGACATGACAATAATTTCATACACATACATTCAGTTTCATAAAAATGTTGAAAAGCTTAGTACTTTTTGAGAACTTACTTTTTCAAGTAGCATAATCTATGTCATTACAAGGCAAGGCTCCCGCTTTTTTGTACCACCTGTCCTGTAGCTAATTAGGAAACGCTAAAATCGCTAAAATGATAAGTAATACATACCCGACAAAAAGAGAAAAGACATTAATGATAGTACCAAAAACGGACATGCTTCGCGACGGAATGTGTCGTGAGAAACGCTGTTTGCATTATTCAGCTTACTCAAGTTTGTACGCGTAACTAGAAGAATAATTAATCAAAAAGACAGTTATAATAAAGTACCTTGTTATAATAACTTTCTTTTTATTGATAAGTTATTCATTTGGTGTTTGCAGTTCAAGTAAATTAACAACTTTGCCGCATCATATTTTATTTCACTTTTTCTTCTTGGATTCTTTATAAAAACGCATAATTTCAAGCCCCTGCACAACATGACTTTACACAAAAATTTTAAATCTGCTATTGGACGCGCCGTTCATGACTTTTTCTCTTCTACTAAGGTTGATGTTTTAAAGTTTATACTATTGTTGGAAAATCTTTCAGGAATATATAGGAGCGTTGGGTTTTGTGGTCCAGTTGGAAAGACATTTGTGTACTTGCTAACTTTAGTAGATTTTACATTGTTGATAGCATGTTCAACAGTCGTTCCACAATCACCGACAATTAATTTTCAAAAATTCATATTAGTATCTTTAAATTCAACCGTTGTTCTTTTATCCACTCTAATTTTCTCTACAAAATTTACTATTCTTGTTGAAAATGTTAATACAAATCATCTTAAGTTTTTTGTTGATATGACCTACGCCAAAAACATCAAAAAATGTTTTGTTTTTTCTGCTGTATTGTTGGGTATTTATTTTGTGAGAAGATTATTATACTTTTCGATAGGGATCATTGGTTTACCCAATTTTCCCGTGTATAACAAATCTATATTATTTGCAGTAGTTATTAATATTTATTTCAAAATTTTCGCACCATCGTGGCCTATTACGTAATGATTGTCATAGTAAAAATAATATCAGAGCAACTTGCGTGCGTTTTAAGATCTGTAGAAAACCAATACATGATTAGTGATTCAGGCAACCTTAATAATTTGCTGGATAATATTTACATCTGGGGTTCTACTTATCAAGATATTTTGAAATGTATAGAGTCTTTCAATACATGTTTTGGATCAACGGTACGTAATATTTACGCCGTAAGATTTTATCAAATAATACGTTTTACCTCATGATGACATACTTAAAGTAATGTTTTTCTGTCAGAATTAAAAAAATGCATTAATTCGCATTTTTCTCTACTAGCCAATTTATTTCAATGGGCAGTGTTTTGAATTCGTGGTGAAATATTTTGCATTTATATCACTGTTGATAGTAAACGTAGGACAAATTTGTAGTTTTTAGACGATTTATCTATACTTTTATTTAAATTTGCATTTATTTTGTAGGTCATAATGATGCTTGTTTATTTCTTCATGACTTTTATCAATTTTCTTAAGCTGCTTGCTGTTGGAACTTCAAATGAGTTGGTAAGAATCGCTTTTAATTTAAAACAAAAACATTCATTCTTATAAGGCAGACCAACACTATTTTGCCTACAAAGTGATAATTGTTTTTTTCTTTATATAAAAATAATGCAATGCAATTTGCAAGCGTATTTTAGTGACAATAACGCGTGACACGGTTCCATCTACCGGGTTACAACTACATACAAATTTCCTAAAAAATATACCGAGGTGTTGTTAAATTTAGTATTAAATTCACAAAAGATGCGGCACTGTTCATTGAAATACTATTTTGTATTTGCTGGCTGGAAACGCTAGTCATCAGGAACCTTAATAGTATCAATTTGCGGCAATTCAAAGTAGTATTCCAAAAATGCTAAAAGTGGGCACTTTTAGCAAAATTACAATACATAACTAAAGTGCTTAGTTTTTCTAAGGTCTTATTGGTTCCAAATAACCTATGGCGGGTGACAGGAAGTGATGCCAATACGCAGAATGGAGGGTTCCAGGTGGTGTCGGGAAAAGGGTAGCTACCCTGCCTGGCCGGGTGTTGTAGCCAGAGGACCGACTGGTCCACGATAGAATTGGAAGTTGTATATATGCGTTGCGCGGTGAAACACTTCGGTACCGCGTTTCAGGCTCTTTGTTCTGTCATGTGGCGCCATCTTGCAGATATATTGGAACTTCTGTTGCGTCTTGCTTGCTCGTGAACCACTTTGGTGAGCTTCTGCCGTAGCTCCCAGAGGACGCTACAAACCTTTATAGGTATTTATTGCCGCGAATTGATACTCAGGTTCCAAATGACTAGCGTGTCCCGCCAGTTTCATTTTCCTTTTTGGGACGCCACCGGGCTTTCGAACCATCCACCTAGTCCTCACCTCATCCCTATTGAAAATGAAAATAATAAGTAATGTGTCAACTTTTTATTGCAACAAATTAAATAAAATAAAATGTTTTTGTACATATTGGATGTTAAAACGAATTTTTATTAAGATGAGAGTAAAATATATCTCAAGAAATGAGATTTAATGAATGTCAGCATTGTGCGAGTAATATTTCAGGAACTTAGTCAGTATTTATTGTTTATACTATTAAATTATGTAAAGTTTATACTATTGTTGGAAAATCTTTCAGGAATATATAGGAGCGTTGGGTTTTGTGGTCCAGTTGGAAAGACATTTGTGTACTTGCTAACTTTAGTAGATTTTACATTGTTGATAGCATGTTCAACAGTCGTTCCACAATCACCGACAATTAATTTTCAAAAATTCATATTAGTATCTTTAAATTCAACCGTTGTTCTTTTATCCACTCTAATTTTCTCTACAAAATTTACTATTCTTGTTGAAAATGTTAATACAAATCATCTTAAGTTTTTTGTTGATATGACCTACGCCAAAAACATCAAAAAATGTTTTGTTTTTTCTGCTGTATTGTTGGGTATTTATTTTGTGAGAAGATTATTATACTTTTCGATAGGGATCATTGGTTTACCCAATTTTCCCGTGTATAACAAATCTATATTATTTGCAGTAGTTATTAATATTTATTTCAAAATTTTCGCACCATCGTGGCCTATTACGTAATGATTGTCATAGTAAAAATAATATCAGAGCAACTTGCGTGCGTTTTAAGATCTGTAGAAAACCAATACATGATTAGTGATTCAGGCAACCTTAATAATTTGCTGGATAATATTTACATCTGGGGTTCTACTTATCAAGATATTTTGAAATGTATAGAGTCTTTCAATACATGTTTTGGATCAACGGTACGTAATATTTACGCCGTAAGATTTTATCAAATAATACGTTTTACCTCATGATGACATACTTAAAGTAATGTTTTTCTGTCAGAATTAAAAAAATGCATTAATTCGCATTTTTCTCTACTAGCCAATTTATTTCAATGGGCAGTGTTTTGAATTCGTGGTGAAATATTTTGCATTTATATCACTGTTGATAGTAAACGTAGGACAAATTTGTAGTTTTTAGACGATTTATCTATACTTTTATTTAAATTTGCATTTATTTTGTAGGTCATAATGATGCTTGTTTATTTCTTCATGACTTTTATCAATTTTCTTAAGCTGCTTGCTGTTGGAACTTCAAATGAGTTGGTAAGAATCGCTTTTAATTTAAAACAAAAACATTCATTCTTATAAGGCAGACCAACACTATTTTGCCTACAAAGTGATAATTGTTTTTTTCTTTATATAAAAATAATGCAATGCAATTTGCAAGCGTATTTTAGTGACAATAACGCGTGACACGGTTCCATCTACCGGGTTACAACTACATACAAATTTCCTAAAAAATATACCGAGGTGTTGTTAAATTTAGTATTAAATTCACAAAAGATGCGGCACTGTTCATTGAAATACTATTTTGTATTTGCTGGCTGGAAACGCTAGTCATCAGGAACCTTAATAGTATCAATTTGCGGCAATTCAAAGTAGTATTCCAAAAATGCTAAAAGTGGGCACTTTTAGCAAAATTACAATACATAACTAAAGTGCTTAGTTTTTCTAAGGTCTTATTGGTTCCAAATAACCTATGGCGGGTGACAGGAAGTGATGCCAATACGCAGAATGGAGGGTTCCAGGTGGTGTCGGGAAAAGGGTAGCTACCCTGCCTGGCCGGGTGTTGTAGCCAGAGGACCGACTGGTCCACGATAGAATTGGAAGTTGTATATATGCGTTGCGCGGTGAAACACTTCGGTACCGCGTTTCAGGCTCTTTGTTCTGTCATGTGGCGCCATCTTGCAGATATATTGGAACTTCTGTTGCGTCTTGCTTGCTCGTGAACCACTTTGGTGAGCTTCTGCCGTAGCTCCCAGAGGACGCTACAAACCTTTATAGGTATTTATTGCCGCGAATTGATACTCAGGTTCCAAATGACTAGCGTGTCCCGCCAGTTTCATTTTCCTTTTTGGGACGCCACCGGGCTTTCGAACCATCCACCTAGTCCTCACCTCATCCCTATTGAAAATGAAAATAATAAGTAATGTGTCAACTTTTTATTGCAACAAATTAAATAAAATAAAATGTTTTTGTACATATTGGATGTTAAAACGAATTTTTATTAAGATGAGAGTAAAATATATCTCAAGAAATGAGATTTAATGAATGTCAGCATTGTGCGAGTAATATTTCAGGAACTTAGTCAGTATTTATTGTTTTCTCAAAGAGTGGGATGAAAAGTTGGACACATCACACGGACCCAGAATAAATATTATGAAAATGAAAAATGAAAATGAAATAACTTTATTCAATGTAGTATAGCATTATCACTTATTGACGTCATGATTGGTCATTGTAAAAAAAAGAAATTTGCATAACGCAATTTTCTTCTTTTTATAACAATTTTGTATTGTCCTAATAGAAAACCGGCTCGGGCGGAATAAAAAAATAAAAATAAAGGCACTGCCTCGGGGCTGGCCAGGTTAATTACACAGCACGTAACTTTA
This sequence comes from Tuta absoluta, assembly GCA_027580185.1. Taxonomy (NCBI): domain Eukaryota; kingdom Metazoa; phylum Arthropoda; class Insecta; order Lepidoptera; family Gelechiidae; genus Tuta; species Tuta absoluta. Next base: position 11,493,249 of record JAQAHW010000016.1, on the reverse strand, counting down.
CGCCACCACCGTTTGTAAACGACATTTGTTTCAAATTTTAGTCAAGATTTCCAAAGCGTGTCATTAACATGCGTATAATTAACCGGACCCCCTGAACATCCTTATCCTTAGGCGATGCAGATTGAATCCCAATCCCTCCCCCCGCTTGTGATTCAAATATATATTGTTTGAGCCTTGTAATATCTACATATATATCAGCCTATTGCAGTCCACTCCTGGACGTAGGCCTCCCCCAGAGTACACGTAGAGCACGATCTCCCGTTTTCGCCATCCATTGACGGCCGATGTGGCGCACTGGTAGTGCGACTGCCTGCGACGCAAAGGTTCCGGGTTCGATTCTCGGTGGAATACTCAAAAAATTGATATTTATCACTTTGTGAATTTGTGCCCGGTCTGCTTAGGACATTGCAGGTTGAACCACCTGATTGTCCGAAAAAAAATGGTTCCGTGCTTCGGAGGGCACGTTAAGCCGTCGGTCCCGGTTGCTGTCTATGATTACTTAGACGGCGGTCGTTACACAACCATGTCAGAGGCCTACTACTAGTAGTAGGTGGTTGAAAAACTCTGACACCGGGTCCATCGGGTCGACTCGGTGTCCCACACGAAAAGAGAGAAGCCATCCAGTCGCTACCAGCCGCCTTTTTTAAGTCATCGGTCCATCTGGCCGGAGGTCGTCCAACACTTCGCTTGCCGAGGCGTGGCCTCCACTCGAGAACCCGTCTACTCCACCATCCGTCGGTTCTACGACAGATGTGCCATATAACAAAAACAAAAAAAATTAGGTGTTCACAGTATGTTGTGAAATAATATTATATTAAAAAAATATATTTCAGCTTTCCTTGGCGAGTGTACTTTGGATGCTAAATTTTACCATTGTATGGAACATTGTGGTAACTCTAGGCTTGTTTTTAAATGCTGCTCAGAGCTTACGAAACAATGCTCAAAGACTCCGGCAGGCATTAGCAAGGCTAGCAAACAAGCACGTAGAGCGTGAGTAATAAATAATAATATTTTGTTTTTGGTAGTTCAATAAATTATACTCCTTTTTTGATATTCTTCATTGATAGGGGAAACTAGGGATACTTGATGCCCCCTTTTATTTTTCGACTCTACCATTTTCATTATTTACATACATCGTACATACATACATACATCAGCCTTTTGCAGTCCACTGCTGGACGTAGGCCTCCCCCAGGGTACGCCACTATCTTCCGTCTTCGCCATCCAGTCGCTACCAGCCGCCTTTTTTAAGTCATCGGTTCATCTGGCCGGAGGTCGTTCAACACTACGCTTGCCGAGGCGTGGCCTCCACTGGAGAATGAGAATGAAATACTCCACCGTCCGTCTGTTCTACGACAGATGTGCCCAGCCCACTGCCACTTCAGTTTGCTACATTTCCAGACTATGTCTGTTACTTTGATCTTTTTACGGATAGTCTCAGACCGGATAGAAATACCGAGCATAGACCTTTCCATAGCTCTCTGAGTGACATGTAACCGGTGGGGCAGTTTAACTGTCAGGTTCCACGTCTCGGCTCCATAGGTCATGACTGGCAGGACGCACTGATCGAACACCTTGGTTTTAAGGCATTGTGGCAAGGGTGTTTCCATAATATATATAGGCGTAAGGGGCCGCCTGGCTCGCGACCACCATCCCACCGAGGTCTGGCGCCAAGTAGCTTGCTGCGTTCCGTCAGTGTGTGGGAGTGCCAGTGCCTTAACAGGCTTCTTCTGGGTGAGCTCGCTCCATCTTAGACTCTGTCTCTGTCCTATGACCTAGACTAGAGTCAAGAGCAAACCCATCATTAATAAAAAAAAAACACATAAATCTTCAATACATTGTATACCATTACAAAAAATACTTTTTTTTTTTTTTTTAGTTGTGGACCCTACGATTTTTAGCCCCGGGGCTGTTAATCTACACCTGACTGTATGGTGGGGAGCAGGAGCTCACCCGGAAAAGCTTGTGGTTGTTCAAACAACCAGCTCAATCGGGATTGTTCTGGGAAGAACGTATTGGACTGAATCTACCCGGCACGTGCCGGTAGTTCCCAAAGTGGGGAGCAAATGTGGGACCTCCGCGCCCCCGCCGGCGGGGGCGTCGGTTGCTTGAGGAGCTTGTGGAGTGTGATCTACTCGCAATGGCTGCAGCAGTGGCTACTGTGATTTCATCATCTTCTTCCGTAAGGATGTGTCTCGGACGGTGTTTAAAACGCGAGGTTGGATGGGGGAAGTAGTTGGACGCGGCAACTATCAAGGGGTTTTTATGATGGGGAGCATTATCGAAGAAGCGACGAGACGCTTCTTTCATATACGCTTTAATGGTAGGGAGGCCTAAGTCGATGTGGAGGTTGGCGTTACGCATGTACCAGGGCGCCCCGGTAGCTTTGGTGTATGGTTAATATAATTTGTGCTATGATTGTTTATTATTTGTTTTCACCTATTTCTACTAGCCTGCGTTCAGTTAATAACGAACCCACCTGCGTTAAGTTCAGTTACGGAATTCGGATGGTTTAAATATGTCATTAAAACACTGCAAAAATACAATTAAAAACTAAAAATGTCTGTTTAAAAACAACTTTATAAAATAAATTGTATAGCTACCCCGAACTGAATTTGACATAGTTTTATTACTGATTAAACCCCGTTTCAAATATGTCCCGTTTGTCCCCGGAAGAGACCAATTCAAAATATTCTAAATGATATCCTTTACATATCAAACACACTGTCTTATTTAGGGCGAAACTTAATGATTTTTATCTTATTCTGTTTATTTTAAATAATTTTTATCTTTATTATAAGTATTTTATAAATTTTCGATCGTCGAGTCACTGTCTCACTCGATATGATGATAGGATGTTGGATGATATATGTTTTTTTCTGACTAGATGAGCGTGCGTACTCAAGCATCAAAGCCCTGGTCCGCCTGGTGGGCACGTGCGGCGTGCACGTGACGGCGCCGGGCTTCCAGCTGGACATGGCGCTCTTCCCCGCATGCATCATGCTTTTCACCTCATATACCATCATTCTTTTACAGTTTAATCATATAATTTAATATCTCAATGTCTTCATGAATATTCTATTATATTCTGAACCAACTTCGAAAAAGCAGAATGATAAAAAAGTTTCTTTTGCGCTCGTCTAGTTTGTTATTCTATTTTTTGTCTTTAGGTATTCAATTATCATTAATGTATTTTTAAATCAATAGTTAGTACTTAAGCGCACCGAACTGGGTTATTAAGAAAGTAATTTATTTAATGTAGTGTCACTAAACTACTTGATTAATTGAAAACTGATCAAAGACAACGCCGAATCTCTTTTATTGAATATTACCCATTGTTTGTTGTTTAGTTTTGTACAGTTGGTTCGAATTGAGTGTGTATTGCTTCGGTTTTACATCACTGAAGCTACATAGAACTTTTTTTGTATTTATTTATCATTATTATTTTCAACTAAAGCTTATTCACAAAATATGATAATGTCAACTATGTCGACAATATTTCGTTGTGTTCGTGTGAAATTTGGTTCTGTAAAAATTTCCAGTCTGAACACCACGCTGTTCGTAGAAAAGATATTAGGAATACATAGATGTGTTGCATTATATGGACCAGCTGCCAAGACCATTGCGCATTTGCAAGCTTTGGTAGATTTTACAGTATTGTTTGCATGTACTTTTAGAGTTCTAAAATATTCAGAAATTCCTTTAGACGTATTTTTAACTTCAATTTTACATAATTTAGTTCCAATTGTATGTAGCTTTTTATTTTCAAAAAGATTTGCACAAATAATTATAATTTTTCGTGATAACCATAGGGTTTATTGCGACGACAGTTTGTATATTAAGAACTTAAAGAAATTGAATATTGTAACTTTTATTTCTACATGTTATATATTTTTGAGACGATTTCTTCTTGTTATTTCAAATTATGTCAGCCAGTCACCTAGTTTTATGGGGAAATTTCAAGGTTCACCAATGACTATTGTACTTCATGTATATTTTATAATAATGGCGATACGATTTAATAATGAGTATTGTGTACTGTACAATATATTAAACATTATGTCAGAACAACTTGGATGTGTTGAAAGATCTATTAAAAATGAAATCGCAATAAAGTGTACGGAATATTCTTCTTTACTTGGTAAACTTGAAAAATGCGGTAAAATCTTCCAAAAAATTCAACGATGTACCAAAGCATTTAATAACATTTTTGGATTTCAGGTGTGAAACGTCAAATGCTATTTTTATTTTGTAAGAATTTATATTTATAACTAGCTGGTGCCTGAGAACTTCGTTTCACCAAATCAATATTATTACTGTTTACTTTTTTATTTATTTTACTAGTAAGCGACTATGTACTTTAGCCCGACCTTTTGCCTAAAACTCTTAATTGTTCTTGAATGTCTATTTCCGCTGCATCAATTTAGTTATCTTCTTGCACTGGGAGTATCGCACTAAATATTACATTGTGTGGTCCATTTCAACGACTTAATCAACAGAATTACCACCGTTCCAATAAGTCTATTTTGACATCTGTCATCTCCATACTAAAAGAGATGTTATCAAAGGAAAATATGAATAAATTTTAAGTCTAGTCAGGAATGATAGTAACTAATCTTTAGGCTGTTCTTTAGTTATGCCGAGCCAGGGCCCCGTTAAACAAAAATATTTTTTTTTTGCCAAAATTTAGTTTTTTGAAGCGGCACATCAGGCTGAAAAACTAACATGCTACAAAACTATGACATTAGCTACGTCTGTGGCCACTTTAAATATGTTTGACAGTTCCGGCTGAAGTGTCGTTAGGTGTGGTCGTTTTGAGATTACAAATACAAATATATTTTTTCGCATCACATCTTAGGCACAACAATTCAATTCAATTCAATTTCAATTCAATTTATTTCATAACAATAGTACATTGTATGGAAATTTATACATAATTATAATGAGCAACTATATTAATATAATCAACATAATTATAATGAACACCAATCAATAAATTCAGTACAAATATACAATATGAGCTGAAATGGGTGTAGGCACAACACACTGCTTGTTTTAAGCTTACCCCTAGTCAAAATATTAAGTTTTGGGATCGGGAAAGCACGTGCTAGATTTGTCAAATCAAATATTAGAGCAGCGCCAACCAACACGCGGCGCGGGCGCGGTAGGTACAAGCCATCCGAACACGACAACACCTTGCCGTCTTTGGGACTTTTCAAAATACGAACGGATAATAATTTCATTTACATGGCCCGCGCTTGCTTAGCCCAGTATGGCTAGCTTTTATTGTTTCAAGAATATAAAATTTGTTTTTTTGGCTTGTTGTTTTTGGGCCATTGGTCGAACCCAATTTATTATTTTGTGTAATTTTAGGTATATGCCAATATACTTTCGCTTGCAGTGATTAAAATCGACTCAAACTGGATTTGTACACTGTATTTATTATCACATTAACAATACTGGTACATTTTATAATTATAATTATAATTTTAATATACTAATACTTTAAAAATTCTTTAATAAACGAGCTACTATAAATTGAATCTAAAAATTATCCAAGTGTTACAAATGACACAAAATGTATAATGTATCTAATGAATCTAACAATTATCCAAGTGTTACAAATGACACAAAATGTATAATGTGTATAGCGGGTGACAAGAAGGTATGCCAATAGGCAGAATGGAGGGTTCCAGGTGGAGTCGGGAAAAGGGTATCTACTTTGGTACCGCGTTTTAGGCTCTTTGTTTCTCTATCAATCTGTCACGTGGCGCCATCTTGCAGATATGTTGGAACTTCTGTTGCGTCTTGCTTGCTCGTGAACCAGTTTAAGTGAGCTTCTTGTAGAAGCAGCTCCCAGAGGTCGCTGCATGTGCTTTACACATACGCATTACGCAATCGTACAAAAAATAAGCGTCTTTAATTTTTATAAGTTATGCCCTCAAATAATGCCAGCCGTATCGGACTATGATGCTAGATTAACGGAGCTTTGCGCCTTATTGTTTTCTATAGCGGACTTGATGCAGTGTCAACCTGATTTATTGACATCCTGATGTTTCCGGCGTGTTTGTGTTTTATTTTGTTCTCTTCACATTTTTCCATTCTTTTTTTTATTCGACAATCAAATAAAAAAAAAATATAAGAAGATTCTGAAAACTGTTTTGTTATCAATTTCAAGTATCCTCAAAAACTATTTTTCGAATATCTTCTTTGTACAAAGTTTCGACCCTCTTTAGCTTTTTTAAATGTATAGATTATCTTGCTATCCATTGTCTTGCTATCCATACGTTTTCGGAAACTTGTATATCCTTACAAATAAAAAGTGTATTTATAAGCTTCTATAAGTTAATAAGAGAATATTTTATTAATAGTTAGTGAAGAAGGTACACAATAACAAGGGTTCTTATAACATTTGACATTTAACATTTGTTTTTTTTAAAGATAATTCTTATATTGGGGTCATCATGTTTTTATTATGTCAAATTTATTGACGAAGTTGCGTCTAAGAAAAGATATCATGTAAGTTTTTTTTTCATTAGCCTGTTCTGTGTAAGTATTAAGGAAGGTAAATTGAGTTTTGAACATGTGATAAAATAAGTTTTATTCGTTGGTTTTAGGGACAGATCATATGTAAAATAATACATTAATTTAATAACACATAGGTATAAAAAGTACTTTAACTATTTCAGAAAACAATATCTGACAGCATCACCTGGAACTTGCAAATCTATTCAATAATAGTTTACATTGTGTTGTGCCTGGGCATGCTACTGAGCGCTGCGCAGAGTGTTACAAATAATGGCCAAAAACTCAGACAAACCTTGGCGAGACTTGGAAATAAACACGTGAACGGTGAGTTATGTTCATCATCATCATCGTCATTATCATTTACAACCACAATAGTCTACTGGTGGTCACTAGGCTGTATATTGCCATACTCACTTAGCGATTGGTAGATGAGTAGTCGAGCACTGTGCAAGATATTGCATTTATCGGAAATACTGCTGTGCATTCTCTTTTTATGATATCCTTGGGAAGAATTCGGGTGATATCATTTAAGCTTGTTGTTTCTTAGGATGAATTTTATGATCATGTTATTTTAGATGTATTTTGGAAAAACTTTTTTGCCTCATACGTATTTTACCAGATGCTGTCGTATACCAGAGAATTAAGGAGCTATTGCGCCTGGTGGGCACGTGCGGCGTCCACGTGACGGCGCCGGGATTCCAGCTGGACATGGCGCTCTTCCCCGCCTGCATCATGCTTTTCACCTCATATACCATCATTTACTTGCAATTTAATAATGTGCTTTAATTTTACAATACAAATAAATGTCTTTAAGTCCTACGTAACATGCTTTTGTCTATTTGTATTATAGCGTTGACTGAAAGTAAGGAAGAGAGTCTTATAGAGTGGATTTCTCAAGCGGAAATTTTTCTTGTCCTCGCTGAAAACGAGGTGACGCTTTGCAGATATGACTATGATATTTTTTTTCAAAATATAAGACACTTGTTCTGATATGAAGCCATAGAAATAATGTTTGGAGAGTTATTATTTTTTTAGAAAAAAAATAGTAAGTGTCGAATTTCAATGTTCGGTGGCTTGTCCCCAATCCGTTTTTCACAACATAATCATCTCTCAGTAAAATTATGTCCAACATATTTAGGAAAATTAATTTTGATTATGTTAGGGATTAGTGACCCTACGAGAAATTATTAAAAATTGAATTTTTAGATGAAAAGTTTATGAACTATGTCAAAACTAGATTTGTCCCAGCAAAAATAGCAATATCGGTGGCAATTTTGTTTCGACGCTCCCTGCTCACACTGTTGAGTATATCCAGCCCTAAAACCCTTTCCCTGCTAGGATCAGCCGAGCACTCACGCGCAGTGTGAACAGTTGTGCACTACCTCCTTGCGTCTTCCCGCCAAAAATTTTAGTAAACAATTTCCGTTTACTCGGAACAAAATTTTGCAATTTCGGTGCTCAGGGTTAAAATATTTCCTCAAGGTTTAAAAATATTACAGTAATGCATTCTAAATAGCCTTTAGGTACACTTTTGAAATATAAGTTGCAGACTGGAATAACCTTGATACTTTTGTATATTTTTTAAATAAATGACTAATTTGCAATTTCGGTGGGCACATTTCGGTGGCTTTTAGGGCTGCTAGAAGCCCACCGAAATTGCAAAGTTCCACCGAATTGGCTTAATTGATACAAATAACAAACATATTTAGAAATATCACGCTTTCACTCCTTGCGAGATAAACAGATCGAAAAAGCCTGTAAAATGCGGTCGTTTTAGGTCGTTTGTTTGCAAAAAAATTGCGGTTATTTCAGAAAAAAACAAAATCTGCGTCGTAAAAGAAGACTAAGGGATAAATTCATTGAGGGAATAGAGAACAGCGTTCCCTCTGAATGCAAAATGTTGTGACCAGCCGAGCGTGTATAGGATGGCAATACTCCCGATAAGGTGAGGCCCATGTCCAGCAGTGGATTTTTGAGCCAGCCCGGCGATCTCTCGTGGCCCTCCAGCCCGGCGCTCCCGCGAGGACCTCCTGCCCGGCGATCCATCGTGGCCCTCCAGTCTAGCGCTCCCGCGAGGTCCTGCAGCCCGGCGATCCCTCGTGGTCGTCCAGCCCGGCGATCCCTCGTGACCCTTCAGCCCGGCGATCCCTCGTGGCCCTCCAGCCCGGTGCACCCACGAGGTCCTCCTGCCTGGCGATCCCTCGTGGCCCTCCAGCCCGGCGATCCCTCGTGGCTCTCTAGCCCGGCGCTCCCGCGAGGTCCTCTTGCATGGCGATCCCTCATGGCCCTTCTGCCCGGCGATCCCTCGTGGCCCTCCAGCCCGGCGATCCCTCGTGGCTCTCCAGCCCGGCGCTCCCGCGAGGTCCTCTTGCATGGCGATCCCTCATGGCCCTTCTGCCCGGCGATCCCTCGTGGCCCTCCAGCCCGGCGATCCCTCGTGGCTCTCCAGCCCGGCGCTCCCGCGAGGTCCTCTTGCATGGCGATCCCTCATGGCCCTCCTGCCCGGCGATCCCTCATGGCCCTCCTGCCCGGCGATCTCTCGTGGCCCTCCAGCCCGGCACTCCCGCAAGGTCCTCCTGCTCAGTCATTGACACCCGTCAGCGATAGACGAAGACGTGGCTACTATTTGTAGTCGCAGGTATCAGTTGATTTGTCGACCGGCAGGTGCTAACAGGTGTGGACGGCTGCCGCTAACAGGGGTCTAAAGCTATCTTCAACACAATTCCATCCATATGTAAGCAGCCAAACAACTCATTTTTTTTAAATTATTGTATGGTTTGCTCTTGACTCTAGTCTAGGTCATAGAACAGAGACAGAGTCTAAGATGGAGCGAGCTCACCCAGAAGAAGCATGTTTACTCTTACTTTGAAGATATTAGGGTTGTATGCGTTTGGGAGCACAGACGCAGGTAGTGAGTTCCACTCTTTAGCAGTGCGCATTATAAATAATGACTGGAAGCGCTTAGTCCGAATTGGTGGAATGGCAACCAGGTATGGATGGTATCCGGCGGTGCGTCTGGATGTCCGATGGTAGAAGGGAGGGAGCTGGTGGAACAAGGTCGTGAAACTCTTGAGCACACTCTCCGAAGTACAATCTGTCAAAACCGACAAGCAGGCAACCTTGCGGCGATATGCCAGGCTATGTAGCTTTGTGTCCACCAGTTTTTTGTCACCTATGAGCCTCTTGGCCCTGCGTTCCACCGAGTCAAGAGCGGCAAGTTGGTATTTGGCTGAGCCATCCCAAAGGTGTCTGCAATACTCCATGCAGGATCGGACTTGTGCTTTGCAAAGAGTTAAAAGCTGTCCAGGCGTAAAGTATCGCTTCACTCTATTCAGGACGCCCAGCTTCTTAGCCGCCGTTTGAGACTTGTACTCGATGGTCGCGCCGAAGTTTAGATTCGATGTCAACTCCATGCCTAAAAGCTCAAGCCTGTCAGTGACTGGGACAGATGTACCCCGAAAAGCAGGTGTCCAGTCGAAAGGACTCCTTTTTGCAGTGAAAAGACACGCCTGTGTTTTGGTGGCATTGAATGAGACCAGATTGTCGTCACCCCATTGGGAGACAAGACTTAAGGTCAGATCTGTTTGCTCTACCATGGCCTTTCTTAACGAACGTATTTCATCCCCACTGGTCCCTGCACCTGTCAAGTATCTCTCTGAAACAATAACCATGCCGAAGGAGGTCATTGATGTGCAGCAGGAAAAGAGTTGCAGAGAGAACAGACCCCTGAGGAACTCCGGCATCAATGGCCATAAGGTCAGAGGAGCAGCCGTCAACGACTACTCTGATGGACCGTTCACTAAGGAAGTCTGAAATCCAAGTACAAAAATCAGCTGGAAAGCCATAAGCAGGAAGCTTGCTGAGCAGACTTGCATGCCAGACCCTGTCAAAGGCCTTGGAGATATCGAGTGAAACGGCAAGTGCTTCGCCGTTTTTCTCGATGGCTTCGCCCCAGCAGTGCGTGACATACACAAGAAGATCACCAGTAGACCGCACCCGGCGAAAGCCATATTGACGGTCACTGAGAAGATCATTGTCTTCAAGGTAGGTCAGCAACTTACTGTTAAGTACCCTCTTCATGACCTTGCATAGGATGGAGGTAATGGCAATTGGACGGTAATGGGCAGGGTCAGCACGGTCGCCCTTTTTGGGAACTGGTTGCACAGTAGCAACCTTCCAGGCCCCCGGCACCGTTCTTTCTTTAAGAAAGAGGCGGAACAAGCGTGTCAGCACAGGAGACAGTTCATGCGCACAAAGTCTTAACACTCTCGCTGGTATGCACTCAGGTCCGCTGGCTTTGTTCACGTCTAGACTGCACAATACTCTTTGAACCTCTTTAGTGTGTAATGCGATCTCCGACATCGAAGAATCGCAACGAGGTACAGTAGGTGGTTGCTTGGTGCCAGCGTCAACAAATTTGCCTTCTCACTTGCAGAGTGAGCCAGCGATCCCACAGGTTTCAGCATTGGAGGATCTGAGGCACAATTGCAACTTCGGTGGCACAAACCCAATTTCGGTGGCATGAATTCAATTTCGGTGACAAGGCAATTTCGGTGACCCAAATAACTCACCAAATACTATTGTTATATATTTCCCTGTTAATATATTATATTCAAAATGAGTATCTTTTGCTATACAGCTACAAAAAACATCAAATAAGCAGAAAATTAAAAAATCCACCGAAATTGACAAAAATATGCAGTTGTTGAAAATGCCTCTATAATAGATTGTTATGCGCTGATACCATCAGTACCTATACCTAAAATGACAACTTGGCCGGAAAATCTATCAAGCTCAATTCCAAAGTCAAACACCAAATTCTGCGTCTGATCTATACGCAGACAAAATCCTTCCCTGCAATTCAATAACACGAAAAAAGAGAGAGAGTCAAAAATAAATATTTCCTCGTACGTTAGCGGTGAAATTTTCATGGAATTTATGAGCATCATTAAACTTTGAAGGTAAAATCTACAATCGATAGATGTGGAGCTTACGTATAGGTACATAGTTATTTTATTACTACGTCGTAGTTTGTTATTGAAATATTATTTAGTTATTTGTTACGTAAACGTAAGAGCTATGTGGAAGTATCACGAACGCTGTAGGTTCAAATATTTACTTAAACTTTGAAAATAACGTTGAAAATCACAATCATATAAAACCTTTATAAAACAAGAAACGATTATACCTCTAGAAATAATTAAGTATAAATTCTTCATAGGAATTTCTTCAGAGACCAGATCATATTCTGTATTTTTTCTCTTTGTGCGGTACACCGAATAGTCCAATGACCCGATGAACTCTGGTGTCAAGAGTTTTTCAATCGCCTACTACTAGTAATAGGCCTCCGACGTGGTTTTGTAACGACCTCCGTCTATGTAATCATAGACAGCAACCGGGACCGACGGCTTAACGTGCCCTCCGAAGCACGGAACCATTTCTTTTCGGACAATCAGTTGGTTCACCCTGCAATGTCCTAACCAGACCGTGAACAAATTCTCTCTTTTCGGACAATCAGGTGGTTCAGTTTGCAATGTCTTAACCGTCCGGTTAAGACTTTCAATCGCCTTCTACTAGTAATAGGCCTCCGACATGGTTGTGTTACGAACTCCGTCTAAGTAATCATAGACAGCAACCGGGACCGACGGCTTAACATGTCCTCCGACGCACGGAACTCTCTTTTCGGACAATCAGGTGGTTCAGTCTGCAATGTTTTAACTGGACTGGGAAAGATTTCACACAGTAATAAATATCAACTTTTGTGAGTGTCACCAAAAATCGGACCCGGAACCTTTGCGTCGCAGGCAGTCGTACTACAAAAGCGCCACATCAGCCGTCAAAGACGGATTATATTCTGTGAAAACTGTTTTTCAAGAACAATCTGAACCGGTCATAACTCCGTACCAACTATTGGAACATAAAAGGACCAAATTAAAAGCTATAAACTATCGAGATCATGAGTTATACTGCTATGGTAGGATGTCGACAGTTGTGACCTCTTGAAAAGTCTTTGGAAAAGCGCAATATTGCATGTATTATTTAATGTTTTATCTTCAAACAATTGTTTACAAATTTAATCATAGAAAGCAAGCAAAACTTGGGTAAAGGACATTCTGATGTTTCGAGAAGTGGCGCTACATCTATGGTACCACTCACCTTAAACTATTAATCTAGCAGTTTATTTGTGTGTTCGGGAATTTCGCCGTATTTAGCAATTTTGTTAAACAGGTAACTAAAATATATAAATGCGACACATGGGGTGAAAAAGTATGTATCTTAATATTTTTTGTAATAACTTTATAACTGTAGACATATTGTTTTTTTTTTTAACAGAGGTTACTTTGGGTTTTTATTCTATTGAGTAAAAGTTGTCTCATTGTAACTGATAAGTATATGTTCTGTTAAATCCTCGACAATTACATATTTTTTCAGAATTTAATGTCTGCAACTGTTTTAATAAAACTGGTTTAAAAATCTTGCTCGCTTAATAAGCGAACAAGTTTATTTTACATCAAAAAGTTTATTTGTAATATCAGCTAATCAGTTCCCATCTTCGAGCAACGACGGCCTTGGAACGAGACGGAAGACCGTGTTTCTCGAAGGTTCCCATAGTACAAGCTGTACGGTCTGTACGCCGCACATCGGATTACACTCTCAGCATTTCACTCTACACTGCGAGTTATTAGGTCAATATTCGCCAGTCCGCGATCAGCACTCATTACGCGTGTACTCATTATCAACATTCATTTCTCTATAGTTAATTATCATCAATAAAATCATAAATTGACTAGAAGAGTTTGATTATATCAACATATTCTATGTGCGAGTGAATCAGCTCGTACATTCCTGGTCCTTCGAGCTTTTTTGACCCATCGACACACGGGCAAAAGCGGGACCACGCGGCAGTGCAACGTGATCATATTCAAGTTGGACAGTGCACGTGGATTCTTGAACTTTGCTGTGATTGGAGATTGGAGTTCACCATCAAACATACGATCAATCAAACATTCAAGCTATCAAGCATTTAGCACCGCATCGGATTATTGGCGTTTCTTGTGTTCTTGAGTGTAGCAGCTATCGGTCTTGCCGGCCTCCCACCAGCGGGTCTCACCGGTGAGATTGAGACGTGCTGAAACTGCACAAATAGAGCACTTGCGCACCGAAACAAATATTCAATCAATCAATCAAGTCGTGATTTGGAAGCCCCATTCATCGAGCAGCAGCTGGAACTCACAACGTTTGAGTACAGTTAGCAACACATAAACCTAGCGTCAACAACAAAGCTACCGCAGCTTCATCCACAAGCAACATGATGGAGCAAATTGATAATCAGTATCAGATTATTGCGGAGATGGAGCAGATATTCTCAAAATTTGAGAAGGATCCACCGGATAGAAAGACAGCTGCATATCTTAAACGTCGGATGGATACTATGGACCAACTCTGGCAAGCATTTCAAGACAATCATAAAGCATTAAGCGCGTCTGAAAATAAGAACTATGGTTACTTTTCGGACGGTCAATATGATATAACTGCAACGTTTTATCAAAAAGCGCGTAAAGCTATTGTAACACATCCAGTACATCAAGATCAAAAGCCATTCCTGAAGCCATCAATCTTAAGCGGAGGCACAATGGAGTGGCAGCTGCCACATCAAGCGCAGCACTCCCCAACCCCAACGGGAACAGCAGCACCATCGTCGGGGTCTCAACAACAACAACGCATTCAGCGTGAAGATCAGCATCAACAGCCACGAGAAAGTAATAATTCAAAAAACACTGACAAAGGTAATTTCAGCAAACTAGATGAAATGAACAGAAAGCAACAAAGCAACGTAAAGGCCTTTGTACGCGCAGTCAATATGTTTAATCTAGATTTACTTACCGAAAAGTGGGAGCTTGAAGACGCTCTAAGAACCATACAAAATAGATGGCTGGCTGTTGATACATTGCACTGGGAAATAGACTGCGAACTTCCCAGTGAAGATGATTCCAATGAAAAGAGGTATTATGCATGTGAACAAAGATACAACGATATCAAGAAATCTATCAACAATAAAATGTGGGCTGAAAAACATCGGGAGAGGTCCACACCAACCATGGAAATTCCAACATTTAGTGGAAGTTATATTCATTGGACATCGTTTAAAGATCTCTTTACCGAGGCCATACATAAAAATAATTCCATTTCGAAAGCGCAAAAAATGCAATTTTTGAAAACCAAAGTGAAAGGAGAAGCTGAAAAACTGATACAGCATCTGCAAATATCTTCCGAAAATTATGACACGTGTTGGGAAATATTAAACCACCGATACAATAACAAAAGGCTAATATTCAGTTCACATATGAATATTCTCCTTGGCCTTCCAGTCATTCAGCAACAATCTGCATTAACAATCAAGAAACTGCATGACACCACCGTCGAATGTTTAAATGCAATCAAAAATTTAGACGTCGACATCTCAACATGGGATCCAATAATCGTCCACTTGCTGACTCAGAAACTCGACTCTGAGACGCATAACGATTATTTTGAGTACCTGAAAAACCCAAGAGATCTACCATCTTTATCAGAATTCAAGGAATTCCTGGAAATGAGATTCACCGCATTAGAATCATCTCGCCGTAAACAAGAAACGGCAAAACCATCGCAACATCAGCAGCAGGCAGCATCTCAAGCCAGCAACAAGAAATACCCTTTATACAAAGCATTCAGTGCTAATCAAAATATGAAGTTTCAAACACATTCAAACAACAATCAAATATACGCAAAAAGTACAGAACTACCTAATTGCCCGCACTGCAAAAATGAAAAACATAAGTTATTTGCGTGCAAAAGTTTCCTCGAATTACATTCCGACGCAAAACGGAAAGCAGTTGCGAAATACAACTTATGTTCAAATTGCTTATATCAGCATAAAGAAAATGACGCCTGTTTAACAAAAAAACGATGCCGTGTATGCAATGAGAAGCACAACACCGTTCTCCACGATGCCTACTCGAGTCCGGTAGCAGGATCATCCAATCAGCATACCAAACCCAAAGACACCAAAAGGCCAGACGCGAATAGCAACCACGTGTCTCAAAACGACCTAGAATCTGGGCACTTAGCAACAGCATTAGTCCGAGTCCAAGCAGCCGATCAATCCTTCATAACATTCAGAGCACTTATCGACCATGGATCGCAAACTTCGCTGATAAGTGAAAAGGCGGCACAAATGCTCAAACTACCGCGCGAGCATTGTAAAGGTGTCGTATTCGGCGTCGGTGCTAAAGAAAATAAATGCAAAGGCGCAATGAACATCAAATGCAGGGCATTATATGACGACTATTCATTTAACGTCAATGTAGTAGTCATGAAAAACCTCATCAACAATCTGCCGAACCAAACTTTTACAAAACCATCATGGACAATGAGAGAAGACGTTCAACTGGCCGATCCAGACTTCAACCTGAGCCGACCAGTGGACCTATTATTCGGAGTCAAAATTTATGCGAAAATCCTGCAACCAGATATCATCAGACACAAAAAATCTGACTCACTGTTACAAAAAACTAATTTAGGTTGGCTTGTGTGTGGAGATTTGCCAACTTTCCAATGCAATGTGGTCATCAACAATACAGACGATTTGAGCAAATTTTGGACGGTTGAAGATATAGCCGAAAATTCTGACATGTCAGCTGAAGATATAGAATGTTTACAACACTACAAAGAAACAACCACACGCAATGAAAACGGGAGATACGTCGTCAGCCTACCATTAAAATCTGATTTTGAAGAAAAATTGGGCGAATCAAAACCGATGGCGATAGCACAATTTCGTCAACTAGAGCGAAGGTTGCAAAAACAAAAATACCTAGCTGAAGCATACAAACAATTCCTCGACGATTACCAGTACATGAATCATATGATCGAGTGCACAAGTAATACGAAGCCCAGCTGTTATCTACCGTATCACTGCGTCGTGCGCCCCGATTCTACTACTACGAAAGCGCGTTTTGTTTTTAACGCTGCATCAAAAACAACATCAGGACACACTTTGAATGATCTTATGAAGCGTGGGCCTAATCTACAGCAAGACTTGATGTCGTTAATCATGCGGTGGAGGCAATATAAATATGCATTCACTGCAGATATCGAAAAGATGTTTAGACAAATACTTGTTTGTGAAGATCATCAGCAGTTACAAAAAATAATATGCAGGACTTCGCCAAATGACATATTACGTGAATTTCAACTTACAACAGTCACGTATGGCACAAAGTCAGCACCCTTCTTAGCAATGATGACTTTAAAACAACTGGCGATGGATGAAGGTCATAAATATCAATCAAGCAGAGCAGCCAAAGCTTTACAAGAAGAATTCTACATGGATGACCTTTTAAGTGGAAGCTTTGACCTAGCATCAGCAAAACAGTTACAAACAGATTTGATCAAACTCTTACAATCAGGAGGCTTCAATTTGCGAAAATGGTCGTCGAACAAAATTGAACTTCTCGAAGATATACCAACACAAATCAATCAAGAAGCATTCGACTTTAAACAGCCTGAGTCAACAAAAACTCTAGGGCTGCAATGGCAACCAGAAGAAGACCAATTTTCATTCCAACTCAAAATTGATACAACCTCAATAAAACACACTAAAAGAAGTTTACTGTCGGATATATCAAAGATATTCGAGCCATTGGGTTGGTTGTCTCCAGTCACTATCAGACTAAAACTACTGTTCAAAGAAGTTTGGAGCTCTAACATTCAATGGGACGACAAACTACCCAGTACAATCGAAGCCGACTGGCAGAAAATCAGGAGCGACCTCAAAAACATAAACAAGCTTAAAATACCAAGATGGTATCAAAACGGCGAATGCGACATAGTAGAATTGCACGGGTATTGCGATGCCTCCATTAAAGCCTTCGCATGTGTCGTGTACTGTAAAGTCGGAAGTAACATTACACTAGTCGCTGCAAAAACACGCCTTGTTCCAGACAACAAAAAGCTCACTTTACCTAGACTGGAGTTAAGTGGAGCTCACTTATTATCAAAGTTAATTGATAAAATGAGGCATGCATTCGCAGGACATCAAATAAAAATCTTTGGGTGGACAGACTCCACTGCCGTTCTTGGGTGGATTCAAGGAGAAGAAAGTCGCTGGAAACCATTCGTTGCGAACAGAGTCAGACAAATAAAGAAAGTCATACCACCCAGTAACTGGAGCTACATCAAGTCAGCCGAGAACCCAGCTGACTGTGCCAGTCGAGGAATATCAGCAGAGCAACTAACAGAGCATTCATTATGGTGGGGAGGACCTGGCTATCTACCTACATATAACAGCCAGGTGCAGAAAGAGAAACCTACTTACGTCACACAACATGAAGTCCTAAAATCAAAACAATGCAACGTCACGACTACACGTCATAGTAGTGACGACATCATTCAACACTTAGTCAGCAAGTACAGCAAAATGACGCGCGCAGTGCGCGTACTAGCATGGGTGTCACGTGCGTTTCTACGAAACCGGGAGCGACGGCCTTATCTGACTGTACATGAAATAGAGCGAGCAAAACATATGATCATCAAACACGTACAGAAAACGGAGTTTGCTAATGAAATCAGAGCTCTGCAGTCAGATGGACAAATACACATAAAGAGCAAAATTCTTGGCCTCAACCCTTATCTGGACAAACAAACAAACGTCTTAAGGGTTGGAGGTCGAATAAAGCACGCAAACATAAATGAAAACATGAAGCATCCTATTATTCTGCCAAACAAGCATCATATCACTAATCTTATCATCGATGAGGCGCATCAGTCAACTTTTCACGGTGGACCTCGTCTTACTCAAGCATACATCAGACAAAACTATTGGATAATAGGAGGCAACCGAGCAGTAAAAACGAGACTACACACGTGCGTCACGTGCAAAAAGCAAAGAGCTAATAAACAACATCAATTAATGGGTGACTTACCTGAGCCTAGAATAAATCCCACGACAACAGCCTTTCAGCATACAGGCGTCGATATGACGGGTTTTTTGGACGTGAAGATGAACAAAGGCCGTGGAGTGCGCACCACCAAAGGCTACGTCGCCGTCTTTGTGTGCATGGTGACAAAGGCCGTGCACCTTGAATTAGTCTCCGATATGACGACATCAGCATTCATTGGAGCATTGATAAGAATGTCATCTCGCCGTGGACAGCCTCATCATCTCTACAGCGATAATGGCACCAATTTTGTAGGCGCCGACAACGTACTACAAAAAGAGCTAATACGTCAGCAGGTCTTTCACAAAGACTTTTTTAACGAGATCAGCCAGATGCAAATTCAATGGCACTTCAATGCCCCAGCATGGCCAAGCGCTGGAGGTCTTTGGGAAGCTGCTGTAAAAAGTCTAAAACATCATCTACGCCGTGTGGTGGGTGATCAAAAACTTACCTTCGAAGAGTACTCCACGCTTCTGGCACAACTTGAAGGGGTTCTCAATAGCCGTCCACTCTGCACCATTACAGAAGATCCAGATGATTTAGACTTCCTGACGCCTGCACACTTCCTCAGCAGCGGACCAATCTTGACGATCATACCAACAGAGCAAGATGAACGCACACGGTGGTTTATGACACAAAAGATAGTACAAGATATCTGGAAACGCTGGCAATCAGAATATCTCAGCCAATTGTCAGCAAGGAGCAAGTGGAAACAGACCCAACCAAACATACAAATTGACGACGTTGTTGTCATCCACGAGTCAAATCTGCCAGTGGGAAGATGGGTCCTAGGAAGAGTTACTAAACTTCATCCCGGGGCAGACGGACATGTCCGGGTGGTAACCCTTAAAACAAAGAGTGGCTTTATGAAGCGCCCGATCGTCAAATTGTCACTATTGCCGACAAGACCCGACCCTGAGGCAACAACTCAAGAAATTCTGCAAAATACAGATCAAGAGCAAAGCAGACATGATTCATCCAGCACTGATGACGAAATGGCAACTCAGTCAACCGGCAGAATCAGACGAATCAAGTCCCATGTAATGACTATCATCATGTCACTATTTTTCTTACTGACAATGGTTTCCTCTGCAACTCAATCACATTACAACGTCACAAGATTGGAAAAAGCACTTTACTTCGACCGAATTTCAACCATGCAATTCATACAAGACGAATGGCGACTAATCGTCTATTACGACATGACACCCTACTGGGAGGGTTCAACAACATTCGAAAAATACTTAGCACAAATAAACTCTATATGCGAAAGAGCGACAAAGAAAACACTATGTGACATCATACTGCTCCAGTTACGTCACAGCTACGACGAACTACAATACTACAACCGCATGCTACTACATCAGCATTTTGAGAATAGGCGCAAACGCCGCGGTCTTATCAATGGCATTGGCTATATCGCAAACAGCCTCTTTGGGGTATTAGATGAACACTTTGCGGAGCAATACCAAAAAGATATCACCCTACTAAAGGAAAATCAAAATCACTTGGCTCTTTTATGGAAAAACCAAACTTCGGTGGCTGAAGCAGAGTTCAATCTACTGAAAAGAACCGAAGCAGCCATCAACAAACAGCATAAAATAATCAACCAGCATCTGAACCATTTGGCTCAAGCAACCAACATTCTGAACAAAGAAATGCAAGACACAGATCTCATGAACGAGCTAGCACTATCAAGTATCGTCGCAAATAACATGCTCACGAAGCTAAAATCCATTCAAGATACGCTTTTGGAGACAATAACAGACCTGCATCATGGTATGTTTAGCATTCACCTGTTATCACCGAAACAACTTCGAGATGAACTCAATATTATCTCAGGACAGCTACCTCGAGATTTATCCTTGCCTATCGTCAATATTCAGACCGACATAGCAAAAATATACCACATACTGAGAGTAAAAGCAAGAGTTACTGAGCAATACATCATTTTCGAAATCAAAATCCCTCTCATCAACAGGGAAAATTTTGATTTATACAGGATCATTCCAATCCCGCTGCAAGTAGAAAACAATACGATGATAAGTATCGTTCCAGTATCGGATCACATTGCAATCAATCTACACAAGGATACATACTTAGCAATGTCAAAGAACGATATACAGCAATGTCTTCATTATGACGAATACACCTCTCTTTGTCACACTCAAAAACCCGTTTACAACTTTAAAACGGACGACGGATTGTGCATCAGAGATCTGGTTACAAACAAATGCGCAACTAAAATAGAAACATGTCGCAATAATTGGATGGAAATGAATAAAATAAACACCTACTTATTTTATTGTTGCGGGCACTGCGCACTGAGGCTCATATGTGGGAGTCAGATTACTTCAATGCAAGTCCAGAAGGCAGGCATCATCGGGTTCGAGCAAGATTGCGTAATCAAAGGGGACGACTTCACAGTTTTCTCGCATAACAACAAACGCATAGAGACAAAAATTACAGCAGATTTATACATTCCTGACATAGCTCCGATCAATCACATAATAAGTTTATCAGTCCCTCTAATCGAGATGAATAACACTTTAGAGCACAGTTCGGAACTGAGAAAAATCGGCAAGCAAATCGAACAGATGAAATCTGAAACTCCACTGCCTGAAACCATTACCAATCATGACATACATCAATTCACAGCAATCTACATACTAATGATAGGATGTGTGGCAGCGTCAGCAGTCTACTTGGTCCAGTGCGTGCGCCGCCGTTGTCGTCTAAGGGGGAGCGTCAACTTACAATCGGAAGTTGAAAATCAATCAACACACAACTCTAGCCCACCAGTTCAACCAAGACGCGCGCACACGAGCCTGACGTTAGCGCAAGAAAACATAGAATTGAAGACGGTTTCTAACACCACTCGCTCTGCGATCAAACAGGACAGAGCGACGTCACCGATTATTAAAAGACCGTTATTTAATGTCGATGAATTTTAATAAGTCTAGCATAAGCATGACATGTAATTTTATAAGAATGACATGTATTTTTATAAGTTAACCTTAATTTAATCATAGGGTTGCTTATTAACATTTTACTGCTATCTCATCTCATCTCATCTCATCCTCTTCTTCTCTCGCCCGGGAGCATGTACGGTCTGTACGCCGCACATCGGATTACACTCTCAGCATTTCACTCTACACTGCGAGTTATTAGGTCAATATTCGCCAGTCCGCGATCAGCACTCATTACGCGTGTACTCATTATCAACATTCATTTCTCTATAGTTAATTATCATCAATAAAATCATAAATTGACTAGAAGAGTTTGATTATATCAACATATTCTATGTGCGAGTGAATCAGCTCGTACATTCCTGGTCCTTCGAGCTTTTTTGACCCATCGACACACGGGCAAAAGCGGGACCACGCGGCAGTGCAACGTGATCATATTCAAGTTGGACAGTGCACGTGGATTCTTGAACTTTGCTGTGATTGGAGATTGGAGTTCACCATCAAACATACGATCAATCAAACATTCAAGCTATCAAGCATTTAGCACCGCATCGGATTATTGGCGTTTCTTGTGTTCTTGAGTGTAGCAGCTATCGGTCTTGCCGGCCTCCCACCAGCGGGTCTCACCGGTGAGATTGAGACGTGCTGAAACTGCACAAATAGAGCACTTGCGCACCGAAACAAATATTCAATCAATCAATCAAGTCGTGATTTGGAAGCCCCATTCATCGAGCAGCAGCTGGAACTCACAACGTTTGAGTACAGTTAGCAACACATAAACCTAGCGTCAACAACAAAGCTACCGCAGCTTCATCCACAAGCAACATGATGGAGCAAATTGATAATCAGTATCAGATTATTGCGGAGATGGAGCAGATATTCTCAAAATTTGAGAAGGATCCACCGGATAGAAAGACAGCTGCATATCTTAAAGCAACCCTATGATTAAATTAAGGTTGCTTATTAACATTTTACTGCTATCTCATCTCATCTCATCTCATCCTCTTCTTCTCTCGCCCGGGAGCATGTACGGTCTGTACGCCGCACATCGGATTACACTCTCAGCATTTCACTCTACACTGCGAGTTATTAGGTCAATATTCGCCAGTCCGCGATCAGCACTCATTACGCGTGTACTCATTATCAACATTCATTTCTCTATAGTTAATTATCATCAATAAAATCATAAATTGACTAGAAGAGTTTGATTATATCAACATATTCTATGTGCGAGTGAATCAGCTCGTACACAAGCTGTGCTTAGTTTGGGGCTAGATGGCGCTGTATAATGTCCGAGATATTATGTATTATTATTATTGAAAATCAAGTAGATAGTATTCAAGGTAGGGTTCAGATTGTCATGCAAAAAAGTACGCGTTGTGAAAGAAGCTGCTTAAATCATATGGTCTCAAACGTAAGAAACAACACAATTTATTGCATTGTGCATTTTTTCGAGTATCTGTACACATGGCTAAATTAGGGACCAATAATAGTTATGAGACTTCAAATCCTGAAAAAAAGTGTAATCACAAGTAGTCCTTTAGGGTTATAAATGCTCAATTTGGTAGAAATACCGATTATTCAGTAGTTTAATGATTGGGGTGGCACTCGAGGACAAAAGCTTTACTTGAGTAATCATAACAAACACGTCTGCAAAAAAATCTGCTACTTTTGATCTGACGTAGGAACAAATTACTGAATTATGAATAGAGGTAAATATTTTATGAATTGTTACAAACCTACGCTTCGTCCTCCTGTGGAACTGACATAGGCTATTACTTCTAAACGCATGGTATGTTTTTCCTCTTGTATATCTTAGTTGTTTTTAACTCATTGTTTAATATTATCTGTACGTTTAAAGATATTTATTTTAATTAATCGCATAATTTAAGAACTGACCCACCTAAAGTAAACGAGATGCCGCTCAATTTACTTAGCAATCAAAATTGGCTGATTAGAATAAATAAATGTTATTATATTTATCTATTTTTGTTCTGCATTAGAAAGGCACGCGATATTTTTGTTTCGTAATACGAAACAAAAATATTTGAATCAACTCCAGGCAATATTCTGCCGAGTGATAAATCAGCACTTCAATATTACCTCGATTTGGGCATTCACCTCGATATATAAAAAATGATTTTATGCCGCGATAGTCTTACAGGTGATAGACACACTTGCAAGGTAATATAATGTACCATTATTTTGAGTAGGTGAATAAAAATTATATTATCAAAATAAAAAGAAATTGCTTCTGCCGCCAAGATTTAAAGATTAACCCTTACCTACCCGTTTTTTGTTAGTGAAGTGTGTTTTAAGCATTTTGAATACAAAATGCTTAAAACAGACTAGGGACTTATCGAATCTTTTTTTCGTCTACTAAAATGCTAATATTATTATTGAATAAGTTTCAAAATATTGAATTAAGATGATATGATTGTAAAAATAAAAGAGTTTTAGCACTCGCGTGTCAAACACACTCTTGCCCAATTTACTTACTGTCTATAGCTGTACGTAAGTATAAACCTCGCTAGTTCGCATTAAAATCTTATCTCCTGTTTTCCAACGACTCACAGCCGAGCAGTTGTTTCCATTGAAACAACGAGCTGTGACATAAAAGGGCTGACAAGTGCCCCAGGAGGGTTGTCAAAGGGCCACAATGTGTGATACTTGTTTGCGGGAGGTTTGATACGGTCTCTGATGTTCACCTATACCTTTTATGGTTTTTGAAACGCACGAAATATGTAGACTTGTAACAAGTCCGTCGATACTGTTTATAATTAT
This sequence comes from Tuta absoluta, assembly GCA_027580185.1. NCBI lineage: Eukaryota > Metazoa > Arthropoda > Insecta > Lepidoptera > Gelechiidae > Tuta > Tuta absoluta. Next base: position 11,468,987 of record JAQAHW010000016.1, on the reverse strand, counting down.
TTATTTATTTTATTATATTACTCAGATAGATGCACGGGATCGAGGTTGTTTAACAACTAAGTCTTATGTATTTTTAAAAAGAAACCTACGAAAAAAAAAAGTTCACATTTGCCCCCGCCTATTCTATTTCCACACAGACTTTAGAAATGATTAAACTGCATATTCTTTACACTACAGCGTGCTTGCTGTTTACTTGCGTACATTTACCACCTCTGCTCACAGATGTCGCTGGATAGCGGCTTTTCACTGCAAGCGAGATTAAATTGCTCATTTTCAAATGTAAGATTGAATGAGCCCCCTTTAGATAACACTTGTAAAATATGTACCTACAGACACAGATCTGGGCTGGAGATATTTTTGTCGGAACACTTGTTAGGTGTTGATGTTCCTTGAATTGACCGTGTAGAATAGCATCACCCCATTTTTACCCATGGGTGTCATAAGAGGCAAGTAAGGGATGAATCCGGGGAAAGGGCAGCAGCGTTCGCTGTGAACATCTATAACATGTTGCACTACGCTGTCGAATCCGCCTGAATAGAGAGAGCAGCTTCGTGAATTCAATACCGGGCAAATTTTTGAGATAGATTATTTTAATTTTAAGAGCATCTAAGATTATAGTATTTGTGAATACATCGAAAAAGTATACAGGAAGTCTAAGAAAAAAATTACACAATAAAAATATAAAATTCTACAGCAATTTAGATATCATTACTGTTTGAACGAAATGTCTTCATTTTGACCAACTTTAAGTATTAAAACCAGAATCATAATATGTTTGAATGGCGATACTTTCCTGATGACCCTCAAATGTTTGTCAGACGTGGCGTAAATGTTCATTCTATGCGGCCGTTTACGCTCTGCCTACCCCGCAGGGGATTATAGGCGTGATGTGTGTATGTGTTGAGTGGTCGATAATAAAGAGGAGACGAAATGCTGTAAAGATTTAATGCTTATAACATTTTTGCTATATTTTAGAGGGAATTTAAAAGATTTGTTATTGTAACCCTTTGCGTTAAAAATCATCATCATCATCAGCCCACATCCAACTACTGCAGGGCATAGGCCTCATCTTATTTTAAATATATGTTACAGCTAATACCCGAAGTGCGGCTACACCTAGTTTTAGCTGGTTATAACTAGGTGTAGTCAATTTACTCTTGGTTAAACCTAGTACGAGCCGATTATTTTCGGGTAAAACTAGGTCTATCCTTCATCATGCAGGCTACAACTAGGTTCGGCCATTCCCTGTTGGATAAAACTAGGTCTATCCGATATCGTTCATGCCGATAATTATTACAGTGTGATTTATAAGAATAAAAACCTCCTTACGTTTTTTTTATTTGTTTTTTTTTATATCTAAAAAAGCCCCTTGCCAAAGCATGCCGGCTACAACTATGAACAGCCATCCCTGTTAGATAAAACTAAGACACGCGCTGCTGCTGCAGACGCTGAGTCACACTCGCTAGTAGACCTGACAGACTGTATTTCACGACGGTTGTTTACATCGGAAATATGTTATTTTAGACGTAAAGATATATTTACTCTTTGTCTCTTATGTATGAGAGTCCACAGTCACAGTCAAGCTTATAAACACCATGGTCTTTGAGAGGGATGTTGCATCTGACTGATCTGATATACTGGCTGATCTTCCTCGGCGGCTTGAAAATGGTCTTGGTTGAAGCTCGCTTCAGAATTCTACCGACCTTATCAGTGACTCTATTCAAGTATGGTGAGTACGCTGGTTGTCGTTCGACTATGGTTGGTTTGGCATGGTTTCTGTGACGTTGACTGGGTGGCTTCGGGTAATTTTCAAGAAATTATAGTGATATATATAGTATAATTAAAGCACATTATTAATTTGCAAGTAAATGATGGTGTAAGAGGTGTAAAGCATGATGCAGGCGGGGAACAGCGCCATGTCCAGCTGGAAGCCCGGCGCCGTCACGTGCACGCCGCACGTGCCCACCAGGCGCAATAGCTCCTTAATGCTTTGGTATGCGACAGCATCTGTAAAATAAGACCAATGTATGATGCAAAAAAAGTATTTCTAAATTAAAGTCAAGAAACATAATCATAAATTGAACCTTACTATTGATACTAAGAAGCAATAAGCTAAAATTATATCGCCAGAATTCTTCCCATGCATATCATAAAAAGCGACTAATCGTTGAGATAAAGAATGCACAGCAGTTTTTCCGGTAAATGCATCATCTTGGCACAGTGCTCACCTACTCATCTGCCAAACGTAGTCTTTATACCTACTTTGGTTAAGTGAGTATGGCAATATACAGCCCAGCGACCACCAGTAGACTGTTGTAATTGTAAATGATAATGACGATGATGATGATGAATATTACTCACCGTTCACATGTTTATTTCCAAGTCTCGCCAAGGTTTGTCTGAGTTTTTGGCCATTATTTGTAACACTCTGCGCAGCGCTCAGTAGCATGCCCAGGCACAACACAATGTAAACTATTATTGAATAGAATTGCAAGTTCCAGGTGATGCTGTCTAATACTGTTTTCTGAAAGTTAAAGTATATTTTATACCTATGAGTCTTTAAATTAATTTATTGTCTTAAGTATGATCTGTGCCTAAAACTAATGAATACATAATAATAAAAGTGTGGTCAAACTTATCATGACATTTTTATCACATGTTTAAACTCAATTTACCTTTAATACTTACAAAATATTCGTTCCTAGACGCAACTTGGTTAATAAATTTGACGTAATAGAAACATGATGCACCCAATATAACAAGTAGCTTAAAAAACAAATGTATTAAGAACTTAAGTTATAGTAAACTCACACTTCCTAGCTTTTAATAACACGTTCTCTAATGTACATAAGGAAGCTTATCAATGCACTTTATATTTGTAAGTATTTACAAGCTTCTGAAAAACATATCTACAGATAGCAAGAAAAACATATCTACAGATACATATAATAAAGCTAATAAGGGTCAAAACTCTGTTCATGGAGGATATTCGAAAAAAATTTTTGGCGATGATTAATTAAAATTGATATACATACATACATATATCACGCTTATTATCCCATGCGGGGTAGGCAGATCATAAACGGCCGTAAAAATGGACATTTACGCCACGTCTGACAAACATTTGAGGGCCTTTCGGAAAATCGTGTATGGGGAACGATTTCTTTCCGAGTTTCCATAGAAAATCAGTCAACTGATCGGGATTTTTGTATGGGAGGTCCAAAATTATTTTTCGTATCCCAACATAGCCTCAATAGAAAAAGTTATTCAGTTTAATGGTGTGATCATGCCTGCAAAAATTTCGCTACACCGTCCCTTACACCCCGTATAGTATTGTGTTACTTCCAGTGCAAGTAGGTAACTGAATTAAAGCAGCGGATATAGAAATTAAGAGGTTTTGTCTTCTTGTAACTTAAATACCTAAACAAAAGTCAGGCTTAAGTACATAGAAACCAATTAAAATAAATACAAATTGACTGTAACAATATTAAGTTGGCGAAACGAAGTTTGCGGGCACCAGCTTGTTATGTATAAATGCTGTTAAAAACAAAATTCTATGAAAACAGAAATAATATTAAATGTATCACACCTGAAATCCAAAAATGTTATTAAATTCTTTGGTACATTGTTGAATTTTTTGGAAGAATATGCCCCATTTTTCAAGTTTACCAAGTAAACTAGTAAATTCCGTACAATTACTTGTGATTTCGTTATTAATAGATCTTTCAACACATCCAAGTTGTTCTGATATAATGTTTAATATATTGTACAGCACACAATACTCATTATTATATCGAATCGCCATTATTGTAAAATAAACCTGAAGTACTATACTCATTGCTGAACCTTGAAATTTCCCCATAAAACTAGGCGACTGGCTGACATAATTTGAAATAACTAGGAAAAATCTTCTTAGAAAGATAAAACATATAAAAATCAGAGTTAAAATATTCAATTTCTTCAAATTCTTAATATACAAACTGTCATCGCAATAAACTCTATGGTTATGACGAAAAGTTAAAATTATTTCAGCAAATCTTTTTGAAAACAAAAAACTACACAGAATTGGAACTAAAGTATGTACCATTGCAGTTAAATATACGTCTAACGGAATTGCTGAATATATAAGTACTAATAAAGTACATGCAAATAACACTGTAAAATCTACTAAAGCTTGCAAGTGCACAATGGTCTTGGCAACTGGTCCATATAATGCAACACATCTATGTATTCCTAATATCTTTTCTACGAACAGCGTGGTGTTCAGACTGGAAATTTCCACAGAACCAAATCTCACACGAACACAACGAAATATTGTCGACATAGTTGACATTATCATATTTTGTAAATAAGCTAGTTGAAAATAATAACAATAAATATATACAAAAAAAGTTCTATGTAGCTTCAGTGATGTAAAACCGAAGCAATACACACTCAATTCGAACCAACTGTACAAAACTAAACAACAAACAATGGGTAATATTCAATAAAAGAGATCAGTTCTCAATTAATCAAATAATTTAGTGACACATGAAATAAATTACTTTCAGGGTGACCTTGTTCGGTACGCTAAATTACTTACTATTGACTTTCAAATACACTAATGATAATTGAATACAGTTTGAAATAAAATAACAATCTGAATAAGCTGAAAATAAACTTTTCCTCCTTTTTCGAAGTTGGTTAGGAATAATGAGAATATAATTATTGATGAATAAATTTAAATATTAAATGATATGATTAAACTGTAACAGAATGATGGTATAGGAGGTGAAAAGCATGATGCAGGCGGGGAAGAGCGCCATGTCCAGCTGGAAGCCCGGCGCCGTCACGTGCACGCCGCACGTGCCCACCAGGCGGACCAGGGCTTTGATGCTTGAGTACGCACGCTCATCTAGTCAGAAAAAACATATATCATCCAACATCCTATCATCATATCGAGTGAGACGGTGACTCAACGACCGAAAATCATTAACAACACTTATGATAAAGATAAAATTGATTAAAAAAACAAAATAAGACAGTATTATTGAAAGGTAATCAGTATTATTCGCCGTGTGATGCCAGCTTAGAATAGCATTACCCCATTTCTTTCCCGTGGGAGTTCCGAGGGTGTGTATTGCAATTTTAGGCGATGGGCTAACAACCTGTACACAATTTTCCGAATAACCCTCGTTTATTTGTCAAACGTGGCATATATGTCCGTTTCTTGCGGCCGTTTACGCTCTGCCTACCCCGCAAGGGATTGTAGGCGTGATATGTGTATGCATGTGTATTGATAGGTAAAGGATATACATACATTCATAAATCACGACTATATCCCTTACGGGGTACGCAGAGCGTTAACGGCCGTAAAACGGATATTAACACCACGTCTGACAAAAGCTTGAGGGTCAATCAGATAACCGTGTATGACTATAGTAACAGGTTGTCAACACATCGCCTAAAATTGCAATACACATACCTCAAGTCCCTTAGTCGGCTCTTACGACACCCATGTGTAAGAAATAGGGTGATGATATTCTAAGCAGGCATCACACGGCAGTAAAATAATATAAAGTATATCTTTAAGAACATTTTGAATTGGTCTCTTTGAGATACAAATAGGAGATATTTGAAACGGGGTTTAATCAGTAATAAAATAATGTCAAATTCAGATCGTTGTAGCTATACAATTTACAATTATTATATAAAGTTATTTTTAAAAAGACATTTGTAGTTTTTAATTGTATTTTTTGCAGCGTTTTTAATGTCATATTTAAACCATCCGAATTCCGTAACTGAACAATGTGGGTTCGATATAAACTGGAACGCAGGTTGTAAGAAATAGGAAGATACAAAAAAAAACAATTAAACACTAACCACATTACAGAAGTTATTTTTTTAGTAATCGTATACAAACAATGCATCGAAAATTGATGTGTTGCATTGCAATATAAGTAGTAAATATTACTTTTCCGATATTTAACCATTTAAAAAACTATTATTACGTATTTAAAGTCGCTAAAATTCCCAAAATAAACATAAAATCATGGAGATATTCTATCTACAGTTGTGTCATTTAATAACCAAAGGTAAAGAAATCGTTGGTGGAAGAATGACACAACTGTACACAATAACAGGGTAATGGAAATTCGTCGTTCCTATTTTCTTACTTTTTGTATTACTTTTATAGCTTAGAAATAAAAATCTGGGTCAAAAAAAGAGCGAAGAGAAATTGCGCCCATGGACTATATAGTCCAAAATATTAAATAAATATTATGTCACTATTAGCTTAGTGACCTTATCACGTCCAAAAAGCTAGGCTCTCCAGTGGATGTGACGTATTTCATCTAAAATGGCGCAAAGTCTGCATGAAGCTAAGACGACACATTACTGTCAAGCGATAAATACTGGAAATACAAATGTGCCGGCTTCGCTGCGACTGCATTTACACTCAACAGTAGTTATGTTATAGTAAACAAATTTTTGGAAAATTTTTAACTGTGCCGTTATTTCTGCGGATGAGGTAATATATATAATGTAATTTACTGAATTAAAAAACGAAATCCATGCCGTGTGATGCCAGCTTAGAATAGCATCACCCCATTTCTTACCCGTGGGTGTCGTAAGAGCCGACTGAGGGACTCGAGGGATGTGTATTGCAATTTTAGGCGATGGGCTGACAACCTGTCACTATAGTGATACACAGTTATCTGATTGACCCTCAAGCTTTTGTCAGACGTGGTGTTAATATCCGTTTTACGGCCGTTAACGCTCTGCCTACCCCGAAAGGGATATAGGCGTGATTTATGTATGTATGTATGTATGTAAAAAACGAAATATTATCATATATTACTCACTCTGTACGTGTTTGTTTGCTAGCCTTGCTAATACCTGCCGGAGTCTTTGAGCATTGTTTCGCAAGCTCTGAGCAGCATTCAAAAACAAGCCTAGAGTTACCACAATGTGCCATACAATGGTAAAATTCATCATTTTAAGAACATTCGCCAAGGAAAACTGAAATATTTTTTTTAATTATAATTATTTCACAACAGATTGCCCTCATCATTCAACATGGCAATGCAGCCAGCGTAATGGGTACCTTCAGGCCGGGTGCAAGCAGGCATGAGCTTCCATGTTAGTGTGTATATTGTATAGATAGGTAGCTCTAAATGCTTTATTTAGTCATTTTTACTGTGAATAACCTTATGTTATAATTATTCATTTGAACAAATAAAGAATAATTAACAACATACACTTAAAAATATTCGTTTTCGTAACAAGGATATCAAATATATTTTATTAACTATGATTCACGAGCGCAACGAAGGATTCAAAAATAAAATACCGAGCGTAGGATTTTAGTAGCGTAAGATTCAATATAAGTTGTCCAAGTGATACATACGAACGATTTTTTACAATTAAACTGGTGTGGTACGAGTAGCACTAACGAAGAGTGAGAAAGGCACACCACACCAACACAAAAGCAATTGTGAGCGAGGCGGTCAAAATTATAGTTTAGCAATTGCCCCGGTTGGGTAGCAGAAGCTTATTATGGACGAAACCCATATACCAAATGTCTTAAGACACTTATGAGACCGGTGCTTCGCAGTTTTGCACCAGTAGTCCATTAAACGCAGTTACATTGAACCATAATACACATATCACGCCAATAATCCCTTGCGGGGAAGGCAGAGCGTAAACGGCTGCAAAAAACGGACATTTACGCCTCGTCTGACAAATATTTGAGGGTCATTCAGAAAATAATATATCGCCATTTTGACAGGTTGTCAGCCCATCGCCTAAAAATGCAAAACACACCCTCAAGTCCCTTAGTCGCCACTTACGGGACAGAAATGGGGTGATGCTATTCTAAGCCGGCAACACATGACCAATTCTAAGCCGGCATCACAAGGCCAATTCTAAGCCGGCATCACAAGGCCAATTCTAAGCCGGCATCACAAGGCCAATTCTAAGCCGGCATCACAAGGCCAATTCTAAGCCGGCATCACAAGGCCAATTCTAAGCCGGCATCACAAGGCCAATTCTAAGCCGGCATCACAAGGCCAATTCTAAGCCGGCATCACAAGGCCAATTCTAAGCCGGCATCACAAGGCCAATTCTAAGCCGGCATCACACGGCCATTCATTGAACCATAATATAACGAGATATTAAGATTTTAAACTGGAATCAACCAAGTAAGCAAAAACTAATTATAGCATTTTAAGAAAGAAAGTGTTGGTGTGGCATAAGCCAACAACAACAGAAATTTGTATAAACAAATTTCTGTTGTTTGTAATAAGTAAAAAACTATTCTTACCAACTCATTTGAAGTTTCAACAGCAAGCAACTTGAGAAAATTAATATAGGTCATAAAGAAATAAGCTAGCATCATAATGACCTACAAAAGAAATGCTAAATTTAATCATAATATGGATAATTATAGACAACGAATTCGTTCTACGTTTATTTTTAACAGTTGATATACATTCGTTATAAGTTTATTTTTAACAGTTGATATAAATGCAAAATATTTCACCAGTAATTCAAAACAACTTGCCCGTTGGTATAAAGATAGACGTGTAGAGTAAAAAGTGTTTTTTGTTCATTCTGACAGCAAAATATTACTGTACGTATGTAACCATCAGGTGTACCCTAAAGGACAGTGGGCAAAAGTGGTCCAAGAACCTCCACCATTGAGACTTATTGAAAATGGAAGAACACACTTATCAGATTATCTGAGACAAGTATTACCGAAATCTAGACTGGGATTTTTTTTTTATAGTTACTTGAAGATACTATAAAAATATTGTTCAAAAATGATTTCGACTGGAGCGAGCTATTTATTTTGAAAGATTTTATTGATATTGCGTGTCTCTCCAATGTGCCACAATGTAAACTCCATGTAACGACACTCCACATAACGTCAAACTCCCCAAAACATTAAAATAACATGACTTTGGTTTGAAAAAAGTGGTCCAAGAACCTCCACTGTTGAGACTTATTGGAAATGGAAGTACATACTTGTCTGTGACACATTTATATTGATATTAGATATGTGTCAGTCGAATGTAATACAGTGTAAACTCCATGAAACGATACTCCACATAATACAAAACTCACTAAAACATTCAAATAACATAACTTTGGTTTGAAAAAAGTGGTCCAAGAACCTCCACTGTTGAGACTAATTGGAAATGGAAGAAAACACTTATCAGATTATCCGAGACGAGTATTACCGAAATCTGCACCGGGTTTTTTTTTTCATGGTCACTTGAAGTTACTATAAAAATATTGTTAAAAAATGATTTTAACTGGAGCGTTCTATTTATTTTGACAGATTTTATTGATATTGCGTATCTCTCCAATGTGCCACAATGTAAACTCCATGTAACGACACGCTACATAACGTCAAACTCCCCAAAACATTCAAATAACATGACTTTGGTGTAAAATAAGTGGTCCAAGAACCTCCACTGTTGAGACTTATTGGAAATGGAAGTACATACTTGTCTGTGACACATTTATATTGATATTACGTGTCAGTCGAATGTAATACAGTGTAAACTCCATAAAACGACATTCCACATAATATAAAACTCCCCAAAACATTCAAATAACATCACTTTGATTTGAAAAAAAGTGGTCCAAGAACCTCCACTGTTGAGACACATTGGAAATGGAAGTACATACTTGTCTGTGACACATTAATATTGAGATTGCGAGTCAATCGAATATAAAACAATGTAAACTCCATGTAACGACACTCCACATAACGTCAAACTCCCCAAAACATTAAAATAACATGACTTTGGTTTGAAAAAAGTGGTGCAAGAACCTCCACTGTTGAGACTAATTGGAAATGGGAGAACACACTTATCAGATTTTTCGAGACAAGTATTACCAAAATCTGCACCGGGTTTCTTTGTTTATAGTCACTTGAAGTTACTTTAAAAATATTGTTCAAAAATGATTTTAACTGGAGCATGCTATTTATTTTGACAGATTTTATTGATATTGCGTGTCTCTCCAATGTACCACAATGTAAACTCCATGTAACGACACTCCACATAACGTCAGACTCCCCAAAACATTCAAATAACATGTATGTACTTCCATTTCCAATAAGTCTTAACAGTGGAGGTTCTTGGACCACTTTTTTTAATCCAAAGTCATGTTATTTGAATGTTTTGGGGAGTTTTGTATTATGTGGAGTGTCGTTTTATGGAGTTTACACTATATTACATTCGACTGACACCTAATATCAATATTAATATGTCACAGACAAGTATGTTCTTCCACTTCCAATAAGTCTCAACAATGGAAGGTCTTGGCCAACTTTTTTCAAACCAAAGTCATGTTATTTGAATGTTTTGGGGAGTTTGACGTTATGTGGAGTGTCGTTACATGGAGTTTACATTGTGGCACATTCGAGAGACACGCAATATAAATAAAATCTGTCAAAATTAATATCACGCTCGTGTTAAAATCATTTTTTAAGAATATTTTTATAGTAACTTCAAGTGACTATAAAAAAATAATCCCGGCGCAGATTTCGTCAATACTTGTCTCGGATAATCTGATAAGTGTGTTCTTCCATTTCCAATAAGTCTCAATAGTGGAGGTTCTTGGACCAAGTTCCATACAATTTTGCCCACTGTCATTTAAACAAACCTTCTCTTACTGCGTAAATATTACGTACCGTTGATCCAAAACATCCATTGAAAGACTCGATACATTTCAAAATATCTTGATAAGTAGAACCCCAGTTGTTAATATTATCAAGCAAATTATCAAATATGCACGAATCACTAATCACGTTTTCTACAGATCTTAAGACGCATGCAAGTTGCTCGGATATTATTTTTACTGTAATTATCATTACGTAATAGGCCACGATGGTGCGAAAATGTTGAAAAAAATAATAAATATAAACAGCTACTGCAAAAAATTTTGATTTTTTATGCACTGGAAAATTGGATAAATTAATGATCTCAAACGAAAAGTAAAATAATCTTCTCACAAAATAAATAGTCAACAATATACCAGAAAAATTAAAACATTTTTTTATATTTTTGGCGTAAGTAATATCACGAGAAAACTTTGAATGATTAGTATTAACAACTTTAACAAGCACTGTAAACTTTGTAGAGGAGAGTAAAGTGGCTAAAACTACAACAGTTGAGTTTATAGATATTAATATGAATTTTTCAAAATTAATTGTCGGTGATTGTGAAACGACTGTTGAACATTGTATCAAAAATGAAAAATCTAATAAAGTTAGCAAGTATACAAATGTCTTTCCAACTGGAGCACAAAACCCAACGCTTCTATATATTCCTGAAAGATTTTCCATATATAGTATAAACTTTAAAGCATCAACCTGAACAGAATAGAATAAATCATGAACGGCGCGTCCAATAGCAGATTTTAAATATTTGTGTAAAGTCATATTGTGCAAGAGCTTGAGGTTATGTGTTTCTCATAATGAATACCAAGAAGAAAAATTGAAATAAAGTATGGGTATGCGGCTGAGTTGTTTATTTGCTTCAACTGCGAACACCGAATGAATAACGAATGAATTAAAAAGAAAGTTTTTATGACTAAGTACTTTATCATATCTATCTATTTGATTAATTATTCTTGTAGTTACGCGTACAAACTTGCGTGAGCTAAATAATGCAAACAGCGTTTCTCGCGATACATTCCGTTGCGAAGTATGTTCGATTTTGGTACTATCGCTAATTTCTGTCTCTTCCAACATACCATTAATATACGTTATTTTTGTCGAGTATATATTAGGTACTTTGCATTTTAGCATCTATTTAAATACCTGCAGTATAGGTGGTACATAAAAGGGGAGGCTTTTACCTTACAGTGACATAGAGTATGCTACTTGAAAACTAACTTCATTCATTCATTCAAAAAAAGTAAATTACTTAAAGCAACAACATTATGAAACTGAAAAGTAATGTGTTTATCAGGCTTAGTAGGCAGCACAGAATGTTAGGATCGAAACCTTTTGCTGACTAAAGCGTCAATAATTTCGTAGTTAGCATTTATGGTTAGCTAGTGATCAATGAATGTGGGTAACTCGTTGTATATCATCATCGTGTACAACGAGGCAGTTGACAAAGGGTTAGCGTTTCATTAAATAAACTGGTTGTGCATCGTCAGAATAATTTTATTATTATTAGGACATTACAAAATTGTTATAAAAAAAGAAAATTGTGTAAAACAAATTTCTTTTTTTACAATGACGGTTTATGACGTCAATAAGTGATATGATAATACTATCCTACATTGAATAAAGAATTTCAATTTCAATTAACCATTTTTGAGCAAATTGACGTTTCCGTAATTGATAGTAACATGTTTCGATTTATATCAATACGTAAATCTACCAAATATATGTTTTTTAATTTTATTCATTGTGCTTATATTTTGCAGTTAGACGCCTAGTGGCTTTATTAAGAACAAAAGTCTTCGAATACTGAATGTGCTGAATGAAATATTTAAAGGAAATTTTACAACACATTCGCGCATTGATGCCTGGTTTTATTATAGTTACTTATACAAATATTTTTAAACTTTCACAATCAACTGTTAAAAAAAAACATGTTTCTTACAGAACTTTAAGTGAATACTACAAAGTAATTAAAAAGCTATTTTCCATATGCCCACATAACTGCTTACAAATTAAACAAAGTGAGCCCACTAGTGCAGGAGTCTTATATGGTTTAGCCATAAGGGCTAATTTCTTTAAGTGCATTCGTATTACGCCAAACCAAACGGTTATTAAATTTAAACAAAATTTTAAGATTTGTTTTACCACCTAAACTTGCCTTGTATCTTGTTGGTTGTAGTTACAACTCGTGGCAAAAATCTTTGAACCAAACAATACTAAATTTTGTGGTTTAACTATACGCAAGTAGATATCTCATCTAAGAAAATAATAAAGATTTCCGAACTCTATTTTCCCAATAAGTACACTATGTGTAAGCCAAGCGGGCGTTATGAGAAAGTTAACACCACCCTCAGGACTGACCCGGACTATAGTATAACGTTTATTCTAACATATGTTGGCCAAATTGGACTACAGGCGGGCAATAATAGTAACAGCCACCATTTGGACATCCACCTTTGGGAGAAAGCTCTTAGCTTAGCCAAAATTAATAAGCATTAATACACAGCGAGCTACTAATAAGTACGTAACTCTGTGGTTAATAATTGAAGTTTAATACGATCACGAAGGAGACGTTGATAGAGATTGCTTGGGCATTGGAAGTCATTTTGTCGTTCTATGCGATGTAACAGCTATAATAGGGATTGAAAAAAAAGCAGTGGTGAAAATTCACTACCCACTACCACATGACAGAAGATGGCAGTAGGACTGTACAAATACACCGCTGCGTCGGCAACGGCGGGGCGATAGACAAACAGATATACGCAATGCGCATGGCAGCGGAGTAAAACGAAGAAAAAAAAGGTAGCTGAGTTGAACAACGTCTGTTTAACATAAGACTAAATTTTTTTTAATTAATGAAGAATTTTATGAATTGAATGACTTTTTTAACAAATCGTTTTAATAGCATAACAATTAATAAATACTTTTACTAAATTATTATAGTGACTTGATTTTAACTAATTATATCACCAAAATATTGTACACCTACATTAGGTAAACTGTTGAAACCAACTATTACTGTAAGATCCTTGTACACAGTTAACAATAAATATTTTCTGATTTCTGATTTCTGACGTCCTATACTTAAAGGCATAAACTTTATAAAACTAAAAATTTAATATTCATATGACGTATGCCATATACATGGTGTAAAAAAATTACTAAGAATATTTTAAGAGGTGAACCAGTACGTGAAACTGAACAACTTTCCCCAAGGAACATAGGTCGAAATATGAAAAAAAAATTGGCCCTCCCATACAAATTATCCCGGCCGGGTAACACACTAAGTATGGGAGGGTCAAATTATTTTTTCATATTTCGACCTATGTTCCTTGGGGAAAGTTGTTCAGTTTCACGTACTGGTTCACCCCTTAAAATATTCTTAGCTAATTTTTTTACACCTTATATATGCCGCAGTTATATGACAGAAATAGGAATTCGGTTGAAATCCTATCAATTTGGACAAAAGCCGGAATATGGCAAAACCGAATTTCTAAATTGGTTTAAGAATATTGAAAAACGTAGGTCAAGTTAGGATTTTTCAACAAGGTACGATAGCACGTCCAGAAAGATGTGAAGTCCACAGCGTTCGTGATGCTTCCATATATCTCTTACGTAACAAATAACTAAATATTATTTCAATAACAAACTAACAACGACCTAGTAATAAAACAACTTTGTATACGTAATTTTCACATCTATCGATTATAATGTTCATGACAGCACCTCCAAATTAATTATATATTAAGTATGCATGTAGATACCATTACATTATTCCAATAAACTAAATGGTCTTGATACATTTAGAGATTAAATTTGAAGTTGATATAATAGCGGGTGTAAGGGACTGACCGACCGACCGGCCGACTGCACATGCCGCTCGGTTCGGATAGTATCCCATACAAATATAATAGAATAGCACCTTTAGGCTCTCCCGGCTACTATGGTTATAAATAAGTATTAAATATTTATGTTTTAAACCAATGGGTAAAACTTTACATAATTTAAATAATTTAGTATAATCCCCTTTACAGTTCTCTTTTATCTTCTTGTTTACTAGCAATTTTAAGAACCTGATTTGAATAAACTGTAATTTTTGAATGTTACTTTTAAGAATTAAACCATAGCAGTCAAGAGAGTAAGTCGACATTCTATATTTTCATTAATGACAATTAATTAATGACAATTCGTGTGCAGAGAATTTATTATTGTATAGTTTTATAATGTTATTGAGCTAAGCCTTTTTTGTGTTTTATTTTTTAAATATATATATGTGTATATTTAAATGCTATCCTGGCTAAACAAACGAACTTGTTATCTACCGTCTTTAATAGCAAATAAACGATTTATTATTTTTGTAATCTTTACTGGTAGTCCTTAATATCTGGGCCCGGATGCTCATATTTTTTTACCCTTGCAATTTTAGCGACACTCAAGTGTCATTCAATGGTCACCGTGATATTCTATACTTGAAACTGTATCAGAATACGAAACGCCCAAAACCATGCCACTGACACGCTATCTACATACAACTGAAACGATTTTCGTTTGGCAGACTTCGGGCATTGTATGGAGAGCTCGTTAATGTTCATCCATAGAATAGATAACCCGTGTTGCCAAGGTATAGTAGGAACCTATTCTGAAAGTAGGCGCGTTGTAGGTAGTAATGTCATGTTCTCGCCCCGCCTTTGTCTGATCGCAGGGCGTTGCAAGTTGGCTAGGTGATTACACGAAGTGCCATGTCGTCAGCTATATTACAATTCTTATCGTGGGCGTTTCGTTTCTTGGATACATTTCACGGAATTCATAGTTGCCTTACTTATTGAAGAAAGTGTTTTCACGTTTTATCCCGTTTAATGTTCTTCTTTTTTTCTTCGTGTCAATAGTTCAAAACTGTTAGATTTCATCTAACCTACTGTAAAAAGAAACCAAAAATATGAAGGAGATGAACTAGCTAAACAGATTTTTCATAGATAGATATAGGTCAAAAATCCTGTTAAAAAAAATTTGTACTTCCATTAAAATTACTTTGT
Source organism: Tuta absoluta (assembly GCA_027580185.1). Classification (NCBI taxonomy): domain Eukaryota; kingdom Metazoa; phylum Arthropoda; class Insecta; order Lepidoptera; family Gelechiidae; genus Tuta; species Tuta absoluta. The sequence goes on along the minus strand of JAQAHW010000016.1, from coordinate 11,453,285 downwards.
CAATTACAAATTACACGTTATTATACGGTATTATAAACATACCTTTAGCAATAGGTCCCTTATGAAAAGTTTATGAGATTCATGTGCTAATTCACCACTGGAAATATTTTCATATTTACATATTGTAGTCTTTTAGATTTTACCTTACGTAATCGACTTTACGTTATAGTAAAATTGTTCTTAGATTTATAGTGTTGCGAACAAAACTGCACGTAACATTATAGCTTCAAGCTTTTAAATGTATTAAAAATGTACTCGTACTACCTCCGTAGCAGATTTACGGTCCAGGCGTGATTTACAATATTGCACGTTTAGTTTCGAAACAATAGAATTTCATTGAAGTCGTGGTTTGACTCGCAAAAAATTATACAATAAATATGAGGTTTCCTAATGGCGGGATTTGTTTTCTTAGAAGTACAGTTCATATGTATTCTTACAAGTAGTTTGTTCTAAAATTTATACTGCATACAAACTGTATAAAATCGACTTACACAGGTCTCTTCAAAATAAATTTTAAATATATCATTCAACATTATAAGTTGCAGCCAGTAACGAGTCATCTAATTAGAAATTACGTCTGGAACATTTTCAGAAAAATCCTTTGTACAGCAGCATTTTATGCATTCTTTGTTACTTGATTTTTTAACTTGCATTTGGCAGTCGACTTTATACTTTAAGAAGCTTGGATATAAAGTTGAAATTATGCTAGCAATAAATAGCTAACAATCGGTGAGAGCCGAGAACGCTAACGAGATGGGGAGGGATTCATTTTCATTTTAAGGCTCCCCTCCCCTCCGCTCCCTCTCCCGACACTATTTACACTTTTTCTGAAACGCTACAGAAAATTTATCCAAATTAGACTGAAAAATCTACAGCGATTTAAAAATTTAAATAGAGTGTTTTATTTCAACGACAATTAAAATTAGGTAGATACTATACAGGGTGTAAGGGACTGCCCTCTAAATACTGAAATGCATGCAGTCTGTAATACTGATGAAACATAAAATATGTAAGGAAACGCCCAATAATACAACCTCTTATACAAAAACGACCGGCTGATTCAGTTTTATTCCAAGCGTATGACTGCATTTCCTATGGGAAGTAATTATTTGAAGTTTCCTGAAATATTTTCCTAGTAGAAAGTTGTTCAGTTTCATTTATTAGTATTCGGAGGCTATAAATAAGATATAAAGGATCTTGTATAAGGTACTATTCAATTCAGCGAAAATGTTTTAAGGGTGAGTTCTACTCGTAAAACTGTACAACTTTACCCAATAAACATAGTCCGAAATATGAAAAAAATTGTTCTTCCTCACAAACTAAAAAAAATACACTTTGTATGGAAGGTAAATTTTTTTATGTTTCGACCAATGCTTACTGGAGGAATTGTTCAATATTACGAGTAGAACTCACCCTAAAAAATTTACACTGAATTTAAAAGGACCATAACTAGAAAGAAGCTTAAATTTGCAAATGACAAAACGGAATTGAAAAAGCAGATTTTATAATTAAGCATCCTTTTATTTACCGTTGATTGTACACAAAAACATTACAAGAGAAACACATACAAAGAATAACGACACAACAGGACAACTTATTTCTACTAAGGAATTTCTTCCAGCTGACCTACGCAAAGTAAGACTTTATAAGACAGGCGGATTAAGCGTGCACAATAGAATATAATAAGATAAAATAAACTTACCCACGAATAGATTAAATATACCTAAATAAACTTAAAATAAAAAATATAAACACTTATACTTATATTTTGTAAATATACCTGCTTACACATACATAGTCTTGCAATTTACGATAGTGAAAGATAGTATTCTTTTACTCTCTTAAATACAGCGATGGAAGCCTTTTAGTTATTTGTGGTCTTATTAAATTAAGTGCAAATATTTTTAGAGTGAGTTCTACTCTTAATACTTTACGTTTATATGATTTTATTAAATTGCAAATATATGATGGTGTATGAGGTGAAAAGCATGATGCAGGCGGGAAAGAGCGTCATGTCCAGCTGCACGCCCGGCGCCGTCACGTGCACGCCGCACGTGGTCACCACGCGCGTCAGGTCCTTGACGCTTGCGTACACGCAGTTATCTTAACAAAATGCAACTATTTGTACAAAAAGTCACAAACTCAATGATGAAGTATTTGATAACTACCTAAAAGGAAAATAAGTTTCTTTTTGGAAAAGAAATTGTTCTCGTTGTCCCGAGATTTAGTAAAAAAAAAAGAAACTTACATCAACTTGCCAATGATTCGATTCGGATTCTCGAATTACTGCCTTTTGATTTTAATATAGACGTATATGTTTTGCATGATTTTTACAAACAAATTGCTCTAATATATATGATGTTAGAATTAAAGAAAATTAATTCCTAGTTGATTTAAATCCGATAATAGATGTATTATCACTATTTATAGGATATAAAAATTAAGTTTTTTAATCTTTAAGATAGTAAGTAATCGGGACTCACTCTTCACGTGTTTATTTTGTAATCTTCCCAATGCTTGTCGAAGTCTTACAACAGTGTTCTGTAAAGAATGTGCAGCTGTTAAAAACAGCATGAAACTGAGCACGATAAAAACTATCACATTCAAATCAAGCATCAAAATGAGGTCTTCTAGTGTTCCCTGAAAAAATAGTTAATTATATTTAATTCGATAGTATATATTCACTGCAAAATTTACAAGTCAAATATTTACTTTTAGCGGTGTCGTTACGATCGTACTAAGGAAGTTAACGAAGTAGAATAATGATATGGCCAGTATGACGATGAGCTGGAACAAGACGTAAATTCACAAAGTTGTTATAGAGATTTTCGCTAGGTATGCTTGATAGGTTGCGTTGTATGTTATACGTAGGCGCAAAATCAATTAACTGTAAAACATACCTGGAAACCAAAAATGGTACTGAAATTTTTAACGCTTTTTGATATAAATCTGATAAACAAGTCCCATTCTTTTAGTTTGCGAAGCAAAACAATAGCCTCTGTACCAATAACACCTTCTTCATCAACAGATCGTAAGACACATTTAAATTGTTCAGAAATCACTTTTATTATACCGTAAAAAACGAAGAAATCCATTTCAAAACGTATTATCAAAATAGTAAAATAATATTCTTTTATTATTGTTTCAGGCGTACAGCTATCTTCTTCACAAAAGTAACCGGATGATCCATTTAGAGTTCTAAAGAAAGATACTAAAGCTCTTCTGGCCATCACGATAACTATGAAAGTCATCGAACCCATTTTGATTTTCTTTAAGTTCCCTTCATAAATTTTATCACTGCTATATTTTACATGGTAAATGTGAAGAATCGTTATGAGTTCTTTAAATGTTTCAGAAAAAAACAGACTAGAGAGTGTTACAGTAATTGTGTATATAGAAAAAAATATATAGTCATCCACACCAAATGAATTTGATGCATGAGAGAAGCTACCTATTAACAAAGCAAAATCAAGAACAACTTGCAAATACACAACCGTCTTGCCAAGACTGCCACAAAACCCAACACTTCTGTGAATCCCTAGCAAGTTTTCAATGAAGAAAATTGGTTTTAAACAGTTTATTTGAACTGAACAGTACATTTCACAGAAAGTAAATCGTATAGCACTAATGATTCTTTTTATCATTATTACAAAGCAGTGTTTATCCATTTAAATTTTACAGATCAAATAATGCACCTTTTGGACTTTTCAAATAAATAATGCACCTTTTGGACTTTTCCTCGAAAACATATACATTTAAAAAGGAAGTGTCAAATTATTTATACTCAAGTCTATACTCACCAATTACTTAGTTAAATATTTGCTGAATACTTAATAATTTACTAGTTATAAAGATGTTTGGGAAAGCATTTAATAATATGAACAAGGCCTTTTTGGTGATAAGGATATTTAATGATGTCAAATTATTTTTAATAGTCATAATTTTATCTGAGATATAATTAAATTCAATGTAACAATGTTTTCAAATACAAGCTAAAAGTGCAGACATACTCGTTGTATCTCATCCCACGTACATGGCGTGATGCCCGTAAGAAGACTCCAGCTTTCCTGGAAATAATATGAACAATAACTATTTAGAAGCACATCTAACCAAAATCTAACTTACACGACGTCGCTGACGGACCGAATCCCAGTGAACGTAAGAAAGCTTCGTGGGCGATAGAAGGAAACAGAGTACCTAATTTTAATCGGAAGGCTCTTAGCTCTTTCTCAGCGAAGACGTGTTTATTTTAAATTACAGAGACTTATCAATGATAATTGTCTTTATTTGGTTGGTATTTATTTTAAGTGAAAGATTTCCTTATTCTCTATCTCACATACCAATGTTGCCTAGGAAAAATGGCAAACATCCAAGATTGCCTAGATTTAAAGTCGGGCAGGTGATTATTTCATTATAATACCGCGTGGTGCAAACTAGGGCGCGCGGAGTAGTGAAACGGGCTACGGCTTTGATGCGTAGAAAAATTGAATTTTTAATTATTTGAAGACTAATTATTCTCTCTCTTATAATTTTAAGCAGGCATTATATTTATTAAAGGGAACTAAGGCCATTTGATTTTAGTGGGTCGTCTGCATGAATCAGTACATTCTTAGAGCTTCCGCAGTAAAAATGTTCTTATTTAAAATTAAGGAGCAATTTACCAATGATAATTCAAAGTAAATGGTTGGTTTTTGATACAAATGAAAGTCTTAATTGTTGTAGGTTGACTGGCCCAAAATGGTGCACAATATGCCTAGATTTAAACTCGGGCAGGTGATCCCATAGTACAAAATATTAATACTGCTAATTAATGCACATAATATGCTGCCTAGCTGAATTTGGTCCCTTAGGTGTTAAATCATTATTAGAACAACTGTTGTTTGCTTATTGTTCTACGCATCGTCGCCGCGCGCCGCGCCTCTGACTCACTCCACGGACCAACTCGCGGATCTTTTGTCAGATGGCGTGTTATTTCGTCACATAAGTTCAGTGTGCATCTGCTCTGATGTAGTATGTTTCACTGTCGTAAGAGCATGTAAAGTGAAATAGGATAGCATTACAGAAATGTGTATTCACCTTAAAAGTTAATAATAGCACTTAGATACATGAACCTGTCAGGGCACCGCAAGATTGAAACATGCATGCGTAAAACATCAATATACTTAACTATATCATTACATTACAAAATTAACATAAACAATTACTTATTAATAATAATATAAAAGTGACGTTAGAATTTGCCTAAAAGAAAAGAAAAAAAGAGATGTCAAAAATCAATAAAATAATAAAATTAAAACTAAACCAATATTGTCAAACAAATTGTATTAAATTAGAATGGGTGTTAATAATGTCACGATAAGTATATATGTTTGTAGGTACACGTATAATAATATGTTTGATAGCAAGTTTTAAAGGAAATGACATAATAAGTAGATTGTTACATTTTTTTGTCTAGATTGGATCGTGTAGGAATTTATCAACCGTGTAGTTGAATTTTTTAGAAGATAGGATTTGAATTTCATTTCAAAGGGTTTGTGATTTGTTTCGGATTTAATTACTAGTGATTTTCTTTTGTATTTGGTATTTTTGCTTTACACAACAGCTTTGTAGTGTGAACCGTTTTTTCAATTAGGTATGTTTTTGGTAGTTCTAATAGTTACTACGCTCGCCTAGCGCTCTGCATTTGTATTGGTTTAGATATTTCCTTAAATAAAAAAATAAACAAAAAAAAATATAACATAATTTTTTATTTTAAATGTCAATTTTAATAACATAACATTAAAAATATTTAAAAAAAAATAAAAGAAATTGCGGCTTTAATAATGAAGATCTGTATTTTACCCTTACCCGGTGGCTTAAACAATATCCGCATGTACTTCTCTCGTAACATGACCTGTCCCCCCATAACAATTGTTAAAGTGAATATACTATATACTGTAAGCTTAAATTATTATTACCTTATTCAAATTGAAATGTTTAAAAAGACTTTCGTTCCTGTAACTCCCAACTTTTGTAGTACCTATATAAATGTAGTGTGGTAGTACCTATAGATCACCTTAAACTGCAAGGTTCACAAAACCATGTATCATGTCATAACGGAGGATCGTGCTTGATTCTAGTTTGGCTTATTTGAAGCTCCATTTACACATTTCCTTTTGGTATTACTCACACTACTGCGCATTTCCAAGAAATGCAGAAAATTCTGAGAAATATCGTGTAAATATTAATGTTTTATTCTATATCAGTGCAGGTGCCGCAGCTACTGGTGTCGACGTCGCGAAATCCAGCAAACACGAGGAGATTTCCGGGAGCATCATTTTCTCACCCGTGGACTTGAGACGATGGGTCCGTGGATCCAAGTGCCCAAGTGTTTGGTGCCAAGAAACTCATGAACAAGGTGTCAGTGTGTCTCAATGAGACCACTGGTGACCGGACATCTGACAGCTTTCTCGGTCAACGGCTAAGCTTGGCCATCCAAAGGGGGAACGCTTATTAATTTATTCATTTATTTACCGTTCATTGTACACAAAAAAATTACAAGATAAACATAAACAAAGAATAACGACACAACAGGACAACTTGTTTCTACTAAGAAATCACTTCCAGCTGACCTACGTTCAGTGAGACTTTATAAAACAGGCGGATTAGGTGGGCACAATAAAATATAATAAGATGAAATAAACCTACACACGAATAGATTAAACATACCTAAATAAACTTGAAATCAAAAGTATACCTAGATTTAAATAAAATATACCATAAAACTGGTTACTTAGTTTTAATTATAAATAATTAATATCATGTCAACCTAAGACCGATTCGGTAAAAAAGAACTGTCTTTTATTGATTGGTGTGCAAAATCCTGATCCTCTACTGTTTGCTGTATAACTGATACCAATGCTTTGTATATATATAAAAAACCTGGCACCCCTGATTCTCAATTAATATTTAAATGACATTGTTAAATTGCAAGTAAATGATGGTGTATGAGGTGAAGAGCATGATGCAGGTGGGAAAGAGCGCCATGCCCAGCTGCATGCCTGGCGCCGTCACATTCACGCCGCATGTGTCTACCAGGCGCACCAGGTCCTTTGATCTCTTGTATAATCTCCCATCTACAATTATTTACATTATTAACTTTCACATAAACCATAAAATTCCTAAATTTATGATTCAGTCGGCTATCACACCTTCTTTTACTCACTAGATATGTTTTTATTAACTAGTCTTGCCAGGGCCTGCCGAAGGCCATCGGCATTGTTTTGCAAACTCTGGGCACCATACAACAACATTCCCAGTCCAACCAATATGAATGCTATGATGCCCAAATTTAGCACCCAGACAACTTTCGCTAATAATCCCTGAAAACAAGAAAATAAAAGAATTGACACATAGAACTAAAAACAAAAACATAAAATAGTAAAATTTCATAGTAATAGAATTTACCTCATTAGGTTTGGTTGCAAGCAAACTGAGGACTTTGACGTAATAGTAAAATGACGTTGCTAAAATGACGCCAAACTGAAGCAAACATTTAAAGTCAGATTTTTATTTTCATTTTATATAAAACAAAAATATACAGGGTGTATAGATCAGTTCACCGTATACTGATAGGGTGCATGCAGACCATGAAACTGAACAACTTTTCCCTAGAAACATATGTCAGGTAACGACAAAAAAATTGACCTCCCATACAAAATCAAGATCAGCCGACTGTAATTACTATAGGAAGTAACATAAAAAAATAACATTAACAATAAATGTAAGTATTACATTTATTTGTGTTTCCTTAAATATTTTTTCATGTGAAGTTGATCAATTTCATGGTCTGAATGCACCTTATAAGTATTCGGAGGGCTGTCCCTTACATCCTGTATATGAAAATGCTATATTTTGGAGTTCATAATGAATATATTTATTTGATTCAAACAGTAACTGTACCTGTAACCTAAAAATGGATTGAACTAACTGAACACATTTCATAATATTTTGAAAACGTAGACCATATTTTTTAAGACATGTTAACAAATCAATATTATTTGATAAACATTTCTTATCAACAGATCTTGTAATGCATCTTAGTTGCTCAGATATCACCATCAATATACAATACGTTACGCAAAAGCCAACCATGTAGAGGGAGTTCATTTTCACGTAATAAAGTCTAGTCAGTATTAAAAATGGAAGTGCAACGTCATATTCACTGTCAAATTCAGCTAATCCATACGAAGAGTTGATACTAATTGCAAAGAAAATAAATATTCTTCTAACAAATATAATGACTACAGAAGTGATTGTGATGATATTAACTCTCCTCAAATTTGTAGTATACACTTTATCATTGCAATATTTGGTATGGTAGGTGTGCAGTATTGTGATCAGTTCTGCAAATCTATTTGAAAAAATTAAACTCAACAAAACTGATATGATTGAAAAGATAGATATAGATACTAATAAATCCTTTGGTTCTACTGAATATAGGAGCACACCAAAAATACACGTTATCAACCCAGTTAAATCTACCAAAGTTAACAAAAAAACGATGATCATGCCAATCGGACCACATAATCCGACACTTCTATTAATGCCTAGAAAGCTTTCAATAAGCAATATTTGTTTTAAACAATTGATATGAACTGAACAGTATATTTCTCGAAAAGCGCGCCGCACTTTATCCATTTTTGTCGACAATGATTTCTACCTAGCTAGAAAGTAAAGATTATTATTACTTTTAATTTAAACAAGTTCAGAATAATCTACTTAGGTTTATCAACGTCAGCTACAAACGGCTGCTAAATAATTTATTATTATATTTATGACGGTTATAATTCATCAATAACGTCTGATTGTTGACACGTTTGTATGTATGCTCCGGAGGGGTATTGACACTACCAAAATGTAATTAATGTTTTCTTTAAGGTGAACTCTGTGACATACTTACTTACAAATTTTCTTACTTATTTGAAGATCCCTATATATTAATCACAACATAGTATTAAATAAAGTCAATTCAAAATGAATTCTATGTATAATCTATGGCGGCAAAAGTTTCGTTCCCACGGAAAAACGGGTAGCTGCGGATAAAAGCGCTGGGCGAGCCACTAGTAGGATAATATTCCGTGTCTCAGTGATGTCCCGTTATATTTTTAGATCTTTAAAACTACACAACAAATTTTGATGCTGTTTCATTTAAAATATATCATAATTCAAAAGAATGGATTTGATGTATAATTTTTGCCAGGAAAAGGTCACATTCCTATGAAGAAATAGATAGCAGCGGGTAAAACTACTGGGCCGGCCGCCATAAATAAATATTGATCGTGCGTGATAAATCGTTGTAAAATTTAAATAACAATAGAAAAAACATAGGTTGTTGGGTTTTTTTATAATTGATTAAAACATAAATAAATTTGATCCTTTTGACAGGAACTGCCAGCTTAGACATCATCCTTAGGCTAGGAGAAACTATTCAGTGTTTGTTTTTAAAACAAAGTTCTTTTTATTCTCACACACAAACTAAACAATATTATTGAACTGCAATGCAATAACGGTGTAGTGTATGAAGAAGACCACGCAAGTCGGCAGCAGAGTCATATCAACACCGATGGAGCCAGTCGCCTGGATGTTAATGGCTCGAGTGGACACCAACCGCAGCAGGTCCTTTGCCGGCTTGTAGTAGTTGTCGTCTGAAAGAAAATAAGGGTTCATAGGTTGAAGGGTTCGAATGTGTCGTTTGCCATATACTCGCTTTATTGTATCTGGTGTAATTGTACTAGTAATAAAGAGCTTGTCATTTACATTTACGTCACTGAGTGACTAGGGCCAGATGTTTCTTTCAGGATACAAGCCTCCACCAGGATCTTCACGATGGGCACCCTAGCTTTAACCTAAATCAGCAGTTTTTCCCGCCCTTTGCCAGATCGTCGATTGAATTATTGCCTCACTACGAGTACCCCACGTTTCACAGCATTTTTATTTACTTAATAGACATTCTAAGGCTTCTAAACCTTTTTAGCTTTTTTAAAAATCGACAGCAAATAACACTTATGTAAAAAATTACCTTACCATCTACTAACTGCAGCAGAAGCTTTGAAAGCTGTTTTCTAAGTATTTTAGTGTTATTCCGAGTTTGTTGTGCACTAGATGATACCAGAGCAAGCTCAAACAACATATACGTAGAAACAATAATATTAAAGCACATTGTCACCGTTGATATCGCACCCTGTAAAAAAAAACCTTTTTAGTACATTCCGATTTACCAAATTGTAGAAAATAGTTGTAAATAGATTTTAAATAAACTGTGGTATAAAAGCTGATAACATAAAATAATGATAAGTGGGAAGATTTTTAACATCACCAAATAACTTACTGTGATTCCCAAGGCAGTTATAGCATAGAGAAATAGAATATAACGACAAGTCATAGCCACCAACATAAAAGTCATCTAAAAACAAAAGGGACATTAAAACATTGTGTAGCTTTCACTAGAAAAACAAAGCTGCAAAAAGCCTTTCTTACTTGAGTACCAAACACTTTGTTGAAAAGTTTCGAGGTTTCTATGATGTCAGCGTAGAAAACACTCCATCTGGTGAAAACAAACACATCTTCTTGGTCTTGTAATTTCTGGATGTCAGTTTCAGCTTTACAAATTGTTTCTATCATAAATTCTAACTGGTGGGAAATTATATTTAAATACCAGTGCAACACGAAATAATCTAAATTGTATTGACAGTCACACATAAAGAGATTGACGTGTAAAACGAAGCCCACAACTATTGGTGTATCAGGAATAACGAAACGTTTATAATATAATATTAAGAAGCTGAATATTAAAATCTTTGCTCCAATCATAGAAAAAGTGGCTACAATTGCGGTTGTCTCCGTTTTTTTAAGTTTATTTATGTATGTTTGACTCTTTTCACATCGCAAATGGTTTGTGTTTAAACATTTAACAAATTTCTGAAATGACCCCGAATAAATAAGAGCCAATAACATCTGCACCAATGAAAATCCGGTTATACTTATAAAAAATAGACATTCAATTTTGAATTCAAATAAATGGTTAAATATTTTGTGCATTAGACAATTACTTAATTTTAACCAAACTTCAAGAATAATATGAATTATTATGAATATAATCAATGCATTAGAACACATTTGTACGTTTCTGTAGATGCAAAATATATTTTCGAGGGCACAGATTAATTTTATGAGTTTCATTGTCAATTCTTTACAATATTAGGTATAACAGGTTAAGATGCTTGGTGGATAGAGGAGGTGTAATGTAGATGAGTCTGTTTAAAATATGAAAGTTTTGCTAAACAACAAGCAATAAGTGAAGTGCAGTAGAACTTATCAAATTAATAAGTCTGCAATCAAATTAAGTACACCAACTAACATATAGGTATAACAAAAGTTTTAATGTTTTTCAGATATTTCGATATCTGAATATATTTTATATATTTCGATATTTTTCAGATATTTGATATCCCCTACTTAGTTTTTCTTCTGTCTGTGAGGATTGGGGCAATAGAAAAGAGGCCTATGCCCTGCAGTAGGTGGATGTGGGCTTATGATGATTATGTTGTTAACTACGCCACATGAAATTTGTCGAAATTATTTATACTTTAACGGCGACGGGTTCAATGCTTTGTTTAGTAAAAAAAAAAACAATATCTTATCTGCAAATAAATGATGCAGTATTGTTGTCTAACAATAGTGCATCATGGTGTAGGTAAAACAGGTGAACAAACGCTGACCAAACTGAAGAAGATGACCCGTTATACATCATCATCATCATCAGCCCACATCCACCCACTGCAAACATAAGCTTCTTCTCTATTGCGTCAATCCTCACGGACAGACGAAAAACTGAAATTCAATGCATTTAAACATAAGTTGAAGAGCAATTTTTTAATAAAATCTAATTTCAAATGATGTAGGAACTAGCTAAATTGTCGCAAAACTACTTCTTGTAAAAAGTATTTCGTCCACAATAAACCAAATTATTTTTTGTAGCAGGTAGCTCCATCTATTAGCGTAAAGTGATTAATCAGTTTTAAAAGGGAAATCTTTTTTTTTTGCATAATATTAAATAATTCTCATCGAGTTTTATTATAAGAATTCGGTCTCATTAATAGACCCAATCAATATAGAAGTCGATTTAACTTGTGTTTTGAAAAACTTAATCGTTTTTATAGTAGCGTGCTTTGGCGGGCCCCTTTAAAAAAATTTGTTTGGCGGCTTTATGAAGGGTACAGATTTATTACATAATATTTTTCTTGCGACAGTCCGGTTGCAGCCGCGCCCTGCAACTTTAAATAGACTGAAAGTTCGTGTTGTCGTGCAAGCAAAGCATACCTTCTCATCATTATACCCTACAAAAATAAAAGGAACATAAAAAACAACACGAGCGAAGCGAGCGCGAATTTTTGTAGGCTACAGTTTATTTAAGACATCCATCGATATGTAGCAGTCGGCTAAGTCGCCCAAGGCCAGCTGATACGATTTCTATGATCAAATCGGAAAGCGAGCTTGACATTCTACGCTGTGTAAAGGTGAAAATCACTAGCTGCTTGCGTAAAACAGCTCGTATTGTTATGCAACTGTTATGTATCGTGAATCGGAACGAGATCACCAACAGATTGTATAAACCGGCGAGTAACATAAACAATAGCTAACTAAGTGTAAAACAGCTTGCTTCCGATAATTATCGTTAGTATGGTGAGTGAATAGTATTTGAATTAGACGCATGAAGCTGACACGGACACATAGGTATCGCGAGCAAAGCGAACACGGCATTTCTATCGGGCAAAGAGCCTTCCTTAACACAAGCTGCAACTGTAAAACTGCATGGTAGCGTCACGTATCTTAGCGTGCTCGACGAGGACCCTTAACAGCAGCCGCTTTTTAACCTTTGAGGCACCACTATACCCCGGTGCCTCAAAGGTTAAAAAGCCGGCATAGCTTCGCGAAAAAAGTGCCCCCTCTAGAAGGCGAAGCCTCATATAATCGCCTAAATCTCTGGCGGGAGATGTACCCTGAAGCAACAACAATGCCACTTTCCGAGCAACTGCCCCCTGGGCGCCAGCTTGCCTGGCCGACGTGGAAGTCTCTAAACAGACTCCGGACCCAAGTCGGCCGGAGTAAAGAAAATATGTGTAAATGGGGATTTAGCTCGGAAGGTACTTGCCAGTGCGGTACATCACCCCAAACTATGGCACATCTTTTGTCTTGCCCCGCGTGCCCTAGTACCTGCACACGCGAGGACCTGTACAAAGCAACGGACAAAGCTGTGCGTGTGGCTGAGTACTGCTCCAAATATATATAAAGCGCCAGAATCGATTCGCTAAGAAGAAGAAGAAGCAGCCGTAAATATAAAAAAGCTCAATAGGTACACGCACTAACCGATGTTTTGGAAAAGATTTTAATTTTATAATTTTTCAAAATGTTTTTTTTTTTGGTGAAGTTTGTACTGATCTAGATGGCGCTGTGTGAAATGTGTAAGATATTTATTTATTTATCTGTATGGCAGATATGGCGGTAGTTAGACTTCTAAATTTTAATGTGCTTTCACAATTAATTAGGCAACCATACCTTATCTTACCTTAACCTACATCGTCCCACTGCTGAGCATAGGCCTCCCTTTTCTCTTTCCATCCTGTTCTACTCTGGGCCTTCAACTTTTACCTATTGGCTCTTTTTTCTTGGCTCCAGTTTCTTATATGAAAACAAAAACATCGTTATTATTGTATTTTTACATATTCGTTCACAATCTATTTAATACAGTATAATATTACAATATTGAAGTATGATATTTTTAAGGAAAACCACATAAATTGAGACAATGTTAATTGTTTTAGTTAAGCCTGGCTCTAGAGCTCATCATGGCTTACCGCTATGAAGCGTCTTAAGTTACAAGCGAAAGTGGACATTTCCATCTAGATATCTTATAATTTTAATAGTTAAACCAGCTAATAAATAAAATAAATAAATAAATACTTTCAACTGCACAATTGCCCCAACGAACATCAGTCAAATTATGAATACAGATATCGGACCTTTTATATCATATCATATCATTTATTTAGTATTAAACATATAAACGTTAAACTGCGGCACCCATGGATCTGATATACATGTAAAGTCAAGATCAGGCTGGGTTAAACAGTTTGGACTTAGGACAGTTCTTATGCCGCGCGCATAACACTTACATTGGCAGTTTGAGTGTCTAATAGCACGTGAGCTTGACTGTACTCCTACGTCGGAAGGAGTGTAAAATCCTTGATGTCAATGTGTTGTGTGGGACGTCAAAAATAGGCCTAAATTTTTTGTGATTCGCCAACCGTACTGAAACTCCCGCCAAGCAAACCAGTAGGGGGAGGCCCATGTACAGCAGTGAATTGTTATGGCTGGTAATGATGTCAATATTTTTCAGACCTACCTCTGAGAAACAGCCGCAGTAAAAAATATAGTTACTTTTAACTGTTTTGTATGTTGAATACTCCGCTTTACACTTGTGTTCCATTCCACCGGCGAGCGCTGACAATGCGCTGTCGGCGTGTTTGTATTGCACTGCAATATTCTGTCATGCGGTAATGGTTATTAAATTTTCACTGCTGTTTTGTTTTTCCATACACTTCGCTTTTAACTAGACCGTGTAAGTAAGATATAGATAGATAGATGACCACTTTATTGCTTACAACATACACAACAGAAAAAAAAACAACAAGATATATGTATGGTATAACTAAAATATAAACCTCGTTGGAATAGATAAGTTAAACGATTAGTACTACTGAATTGCAAATTATTTAGTAATTAATTTTTTCAATCAATTTCAAAATTCGGGCCTTTGATAAAATTATGTCTCACATGGCACCGATTTTAATGAAAGCTTTGTTTACTGTGTCGAGTACAAAGAGATACATATGATAGTTAATCACACATAATATCTGCTATATTATCGCCGTGTGATGCCGGCTTAGAAAAGCATTACCCCAATTTTACCCGTAGGTGTCATAAAATGCGACTAAGGAGTTTATTTATCCAGGGAATGGGCAGCAGTGATCCTGTGAATGCAGCATTGCGCTCGCCAATCCGACTGCCAATCGTGGTGATTATGGCAATACCCTCCGATTAGGGGGAAGCCCGTGTCCAGCAGTGGACTGTTGTGGCTGTTAATGTGTTAGCTGCTAAAATAATTATTTCGGATCTATGTTCACGCTCATTATTTTTAATTGAATTTTAAACATACTTAGACTTTTTATAATGGTGTAAACTCATAGAATTACGTATTCTCGTAGTTCAGCGACGGAATTTTAGATTGTTTTGGAGCTTTAGATCCGTATGTCAAATAACTTTACAGACGAATCCGTTGCGCACAGTAACATACCATAGCAGTATTTGTATAGGAAAAAGATCGGAATTCGCAATTTCCTTTCGTCTGACAGACTTGTGCGTTACGATGGACGACAAGTAGGAGAACTTCCTTTCTTACATTATTTAGTAGGTATTTTATTTCATTACAGTAAATAAAATTCCAAATTATAGTCGATAAATTATTTTAGAGGTAGTTGAATTTTACGACTATGTTTAAGTTTTATATCGTTAGAAAAAAGTAAAGTAAAATTGTTTTATTCCTTTACCTTTGTCTGACTTGCAAGGATAGGAAAAACGTAAGCGTGTAAAAAGAAAAAATCATACACAATGCTTAAAAAAATATATTCTATCCGTTTGAAATCAATCGTTAAAAGACAGCAATATTTTTTGAAAACTTATCCGGACTTATAAAAACAAATGTCCTCACTGACTGACTGACTGACTCATTCATTAACGCTATACAAAATTTGCTATTTACTTAGATCTAATTTGTAGAAATAATTGTAGGTTTACTTACCATATTTTATTTCGATATCATAGTCTAGATACAAGAGTACCAAGGAGCTACTGCTAGACACTGCTGATTGAAAAACTTACATTTCACATCATCTCCCTTTTTCGTAACACAAAATTTAAAATTAGAATAAGGGTGTACTTTCTCGTTACAATATCCCCAGACTGTTTGTACTTACATATTTCACACGTGCAATCAAAGGGGACAATCTTCCATTTGAAAGGGTGGAATGCAATCTAATCTCACAGTCAAAAGCCGCTATCCACCGCCATCTGTGAGCGGCGACGGTGAATGAGCGCAAGTAAACAAGTCTGGCACACGAAGAGGCAAATGTGCATTCATATAATGGCCACGAAATTGTACACCAAGGCAATCAATTCAGGTTTGTTGGTTTCCTGTCATTTCAACTAGTGAATGTGAAGTGCACTTTTTGACGATGCTGAATAATTTGCCGAGCTGCTGTAGAGGTTGTAGAGGTCTTCATAGGTGGTGGCTCAGATGATCTTCGTCCTTTCAACTTAACGAAGTACCATGAAAAAGTATCTAGTGCCCTAGTTCTTCAATGGTAAGGATAACTAGACTACTGAATAAAATTCGTGTAAACTGTAAACGCTGGTTTTATTCAAAAGAACAATGATTCAAATTCACAAGAGTAGCAGAATGAAATCTGTTGAGATATTCAAAAGTATAGGCGACGACTCAAAACGGTCAATGTAAGTAGTTTAATTAAACTAGGTGATTATCTAAACGCAATGTATGAATTAAATTCAATGATTAGGCAGTGATGAGTTTTGACATATGAAGACAGTTAAACAAAGTGTGCACCGTAAATATATATATTCAAACGCGACATTTTCTAGAACAATAAATCAGTTAATATTGCGACCAAAGTAGATTAATCTGTACTAATATTATAAATCTGAGAGTTTGTGTGTGTGTATGTTTGTTAACTCTTCACGCTTAAACGGCTTGATCGATTTAGATGAAATTGGGAACAAAGGTAGAGTATAACCTGGAATAACACATAAGCTACTTTTTACCGCGGGAAAACCACTATTACCACGGAAAAATGAGTGGCAGCGGGTGAAACCGCTGGAGGGAAATCAAGTTACCTAAAGAGAAGTTAGAAATGTTTGTTGAATCGGTATTTGCGTGAATTAAGTAAAAATAATAATGAAATACTAACCAACTAAGTACATAACCTAAAGTACTGGGCAAGCTACGAATTAAACTAGCTACTGCCAAGACTATATTTCTTAATTTAATTACATATATGTATATTAATGTGTAAAATTATTTAAGTAGTACATTTTGTGTATTTCAGTACTACTTAGTTGGTAATATTTGCTCTATTGTTGCACACTCTCTTTCACCCTAAGGTTGCCTGGTAGAGAATATTACCTAGCATTCAGGCTGCCTTGTTGTACTGTTTCTTTTATCTGTGTTTATCTATTATTGTATTATTTCTTTAATGTGCAATAAAGAAATTTGTAATGAAATGTTATGTTTAGATCCTTTGTATTCATTTTATTCACCTGAATTAATCTAGGTGCCTACCTGTGCCCTGTAAAATTTCCGGGGTAAATAAAAAATAACCCTGTATTAAGAATATCCATCAATAAGCTATGTACAGCATAAGAAAACTCCTTGCAAATGTTTCGATTTCACCAATAAGGCTATCGCGGCATAAAATCATATTTTCCATATATCGACGGTGGATGGCCAAATGGAGGCAATATCGGAGTGCTGATTTGTCGCTCGGCTGAATATTGCCTGGCGTTGATTCAAATCAGCGGAATGCGTTTCCGGAATATCGGAAGCCTTTTAATTCCGGTATCAAAAAATTGCTGACATTCATTCCGTTTTCACCTAATTGCCTACCAATATAATGTTGCTGAATTGCCTAATGAATTGAGCGGTGTAACTTTAATAATTGGTCGAAAAATATGGATAGAAGCTCAAGATTTTATTACCAAAGGATTTCTTAGAAAAGTAAGAAAAGGTTCTAAGAAAACTTGATGCACTGAACTCGTTTGAAAATAGAGAGCATTATTACCCAGCGCCTTTTTAAGCATCGCAAAGAAAATGGAATTAAAGGCATCGACAAACTTTTTATTCTTTTGTTACTTCAAGACTTGCTTTTAAAAAATATGCTTAAAATATTGCGCGTTGTTTAAACGGAAAGGATGGAGTGGAACACCGAATGACAAAATATCTTGCTGTCATTATTTATCATTACTTTTTGCTTCATTTGCAGCGGCAGATGACATTGAGGCATGTGAAAGATTAATCTAGAAAGTGAGCAGTGGGGGTAGTGGGTGAGGGGGGGGGTGGTTACTGTGGGGTGGGGAGGGAGGTGTCCGCGTTATTTAGTTGAGCATTATATCAAGCGGCGACGCTGAAATTAAATCAACGCTTTCAAGTGGCTCGTTGAAATCGTTAGTCATTTGTCGCTCGCGCAAATTACATTGGAGAATAAATCGTCGTCTCTGTTGCATAAAGAATAGGTTTTTATGTGGTAGAGATACTTATAAACTAAATTTTATTTTCCTGTATTAAAAACCATACCTACCTTTAATTTACATGGCATGCATTGTATGGTCTGTTTGTTTATGTTTCATTAGACGGTTTTCCCATTTGTTGTCTACCGCAGCGTATTTATAACGCAATTTAACGCAGAAGTCTATGCGTCTGTCTGACAAACAAATCGCCTGTACTGTGCGTTACGGTCAGTTATAGATGCGCCTGTCTAGTCGTTTGA
The DNA here is from genome assembly GCA_027580185.1 of Tuta absoluta. Taxonomy (NCBI): domain Eukaryota; kingdom Metazoa; phylum Arthropoda; class Insecta; order Lepidoptera; family Gelechiidae; genus Tuta; species Tuta absoluta. Next base: position 11,434,629 of record JAQAHW010000016.1, on the reverse strand, counting down.
CAGGCGCATCCGTAAACGCACCGTAGCCGTATTTGTATGCGAATAAGATCGGAATTCGCAATCTCCTTTTGCCACAGAAACGCCTGCGTTACGATGTGCTAAAAATACGCATCGAGAGATGTCAAGTGGGAGAACCGCCTTATATATATGCATTTATAGAACCAAAAATAATAAAAATTTATGATAGAGTTCGCGAGGGCTATTGCAGTTTTACGAGGTCCGATTTATGGCTGCAACACGCCGGCTTCACCTTTTAGCTTTCAACGCTTTCATGAAGATTTACTACGAGCTGCACTACTTAAAAAAAAACACAAGCGCCAACGCCAGAAACAAGAGTTTGACGAAAAATAATAATTGGGAAGCTTCTGATCAAAGTTTCTGATACACTATGGAAAAATGCATTAACTAGACAATAGCTCGATATTAAACATTTTGTATTAAGTAAACAAAAATATTAGGTATTGATGTTATGTATTATTAAAATAAGGTAGACATAATTGATATAAGCTGACAGCGTAAAATTGTATAGCAAAATATTTTATTCACTATCTAAACGCGCGTCAACTTTTTTGTTATAACGCAGTAGGTGTTTAAAATATTTGTGAAAATATAGACTTGACGATTAGCGAGATCGTCAATATCTTTGATACAAACACTGCAATCGACGAAAAATAACCCGGTGGTGTTTCACCATCGCTATACACTGAGGTGGTAATGGAACGCTGAAAAACTTACAAAGAGCAACGGAAAATTGGCGCCTCAAAAAATTGGCGCTGACAAAACGACCACGTGGATACACGCTCTCATATAAAATGTAAATATGCGGCAAGCTGGGCAACGAAAGAATAATTCATATCAAGGGGGTGGCAGGATAGATACTTTGCATTAGAGATGGCTATGGTTTTGGCCGACTAGCCGACTACCAACTATTCGCCCAAAAATCAGCCGGCTAGTATTCGAGGCATATTTAGGTAATAAACAGGGCCACAACGCAATGGCGTGATTCTGATCGGGTATAGATCGTAACTCACTTTTCTGAGTCTTACAAACTATACCAGAACAACGCAGTACCTACTCGCGTATACTTCGTAGTAGACAAAGTGAAATCGTTATTTACATAATAAAAAGTGACACAGCGCATGCGACAGACATGTTACACTACCCGACTCAAAATTAGATTTCGCAAGATAACTTACATAAATATAGTTCATTTAGACCATGACCATCACCATGCCCATTATAACATTTTAATGACCATTACTTAATGGTAAATTTGTTTGATCATGACTTGACTATAGGTTTGTTAGGTACAACCTATCCTAAACGGCAGTCAAACGCCAGGTTAGGTTAGAATTGTGACTACAAAGCACAAGGCGAGCAATCTGAGCGAGCATGCCACGGCAGCGGCCGGCAAAGTGCTAGAAACGTCACACGGTAACTCCTAATCTAACTTAGCCTCGGCAATAACGAAGTATACATGAGCAGATTCTGGTGGATGCGTTGTGGCCCTGTATTTGCATAAATACGCATTGGCGCCTCCATATTACAAAGTATACAACAACGTTCATCCTTCGGTTGGCTTGGCTGGTAGTGAATGGCGTATTACATTAGGCCCTCCCTTTGTTCATTTTGTGAAATTTATTGCTAAACTTTAGTTTAGTAAAAAAATAGCCGAGTTGTTACTCGGCTGTTCATACGACTATTTGCTGATTACAAAAATGGCCGTCTAGTCGGTACATCTCTACTTTGTATGGTTATTTTAGGGAAACACGCTGAGCTGGCTTCCATGTAATTAAGAGATTAAAAGATCACGGCCAGGCGCCCCGGGATGAGGTCGGGAATTTTTGGTGCGATGAGTCTAGCAAAATGACAAATCATCTGAATAATACGAGGGGAGAGAAAGTATAATTTGTTTTTATTGGAACAGAGGTAATAAGATGTCAAACTTGGGCTGCAAACTCGGCTCGGAGCGGACTAAGATTCGGTGTCCCACACAATGAAAGAGGGTTAATTTAAGCCGAAAACAATGCAAAATCTTTGGGGACACTTTTGCATTATTTTTGAATTATTCGCTAACCGACATCCATGTTTTGAGATGATATAAACTGTAACTGGCTAGTTCTCATTGATGAGGGAACTGATGAGTGGCACCAGAAAACACATTGATCTGATGATAATATATTTTTCTCGATTTTTTATTTGGAAGTAAAGACCTTTAATTCCTTAAGCAAACTCACGAAATGGTTGTAATTATTATAGATATTTTTAAATAATTATTTAAAACGTCGTTCTCTAGATTCCGTAGGTGGTGTCCAACCCTACTTTGCAAAGTGAAACTGAATTAAATCTTGTGTTTTGGTGATACGTACAAAGGTTTACTTACATATTGTTGGATAGTGATGGAGAGTATCATATGGTGACATTTGATAGTAATTGAAAAGTTATTTTGCCATAGAAAATCTCGTTTAATCATTGGTGTCAAGAACTCGTCTCATATCCAAACGCACCCTTTATGGCGCTTGTCATTCGTTAACAGTTAGATTGAGACGTATGATAACTCTGCCTGCACGTTACCTTAGTCACCTCCTAGGATCTGAACGAGGCAGACACGTTGCAAATTAATGGAAATCCGCACAAGAAGCTAAGACATTTCAGATCTGTCATTTTGTTTCATGATTTTGCCATACCTTTCATTGCGATTTTCTCTAATTCTATGTAAATGTGAGTTTTTCTTTCAATGGAATATGATGTACAACTGCTAATTGAAGGTCATTGTGTGTATCATTCGTACTTGCTTGCTATCAGTTTGCCACAAAGCCAAAAAATATGCTTTGGTTATCAGATCCCTCATATCAGATCCATCACTTTCCGTCATCAGTGCAATGACGGATCTGATAAGGTGATGATGGAATTAAGAGATTCGGTAAAAGTGGGACTAAATCGGTGCCCACGGTTGGGTCTTTTGTTTATATTTTACTAATATATCCTTCCTACTAATATTATAAATGCGATATGTTTGTTACTTCTTCACGCAAAAACTACTGAACCGATTTGCAGGAAATTTGGCATACATATCGAGGTAACATGGATTAACACATAGGCTACCTTTTGTCATCACTTGAGGGTCTGGTGTACCTGATGTAGACGACCAGGTGCACCACCAGGTGCCCACCTAAACTATAGGAGATACAGATATGACACCAAAGCAACAGTTGTTCAGCTTGATGGGTCGCTTCTGCTGGCATATCGAGTTTGAAGGTTTGGAGTACCTGATGTAGACGACCAGGTGCACCACCAGGAGCCGTCTTAAAGTATAGGAGATACAGATATGGCACCAAAGCAAAAGTTGTTTAGCTTGATGGGTCGCTTCTGCTGGCTTATAGAGTTTGAAGGTTTGGAGTACCTGATGTATACCACCAGGTGCACCGCCAGGAGCCCACCTAAACTATAGGAGATACAGATATGGCACCAAAGCAAAAGTTGTTCAGGTTGATGGGTCGTTTCTGCAAGCATATAGAGTTCTAAGGTTTGGAGTACCTGATAAAGACCACCAGGTGCACCACCAGGAGCCCACCTAAACTATAGGAGATACAGATATGGCATCAAAGCAAAAGTTGTTTATCCTGATGGGTAGCTTCTGCTAGCAAATAGACATGGAAGGTTTGGAGCATTTGATGTAAACAACCAGAAGCACAACCAGGAGCCCAAAAAAATCATTCAAAATAAATATTCAGATTTAAACATATCCTTTTATTTCATTTATTTACTTTCTCTCATTTCTTTTACTACTATATATTCCTTTTTATTATAAAATAAACAAACTAAAACTATGTTTTACAAAAACACTATTACATTTTATCAGATCCGTCGACCAAATCGTGGGCATTTTTATCAAATCCGTCACCTAAATAGTGGGACTCAATTTTCTTCATGAAAATCTCATTCAAATTCAAAATGGATTTTAAATTTTTCATTATACCCCAATAATTAATGTGTATGTATATGTTACTCGTGTTAATACTAATGAACAAGGCCAATTGAACCATATTTGTTAGATCCGTCATACACCGAATACAGTTCTCTTGATTCCATCACAGCTAATAGTGGGCTAGCTATATCTTTGTAATTACTCGATCAAAAAGCGGGCCTTTCATATAATTTTATCTGTATTCCTCTAAAGTATGACGCAATGCCCCCAAAATACCAAAAAACATAATTTGAAAAATGATGACGGAATTATCAGGAGAACGCGTTTCGAAGAGAACTAGCCAACTAGGAATGACGGTAGGTCATCATAAACCTACATTGTTATGGATACGAGCGATGGCACAAACTTGACGAACAGCCCAATAAAATTAAGAAAATTATCCACATTTGGAACTTGTTGGATAGAAGTATCCCAAGGTAGGGTACATAGTTGCGGTAAAGGTACCGCTCGCGGCTCAGCTCAGCAGTAAAAGTACCGCTGCGGTAACTAAGGCGGCATTTTAACGGCGAACGATTCAATGTAACTGCCTGATACATTGTCTGCACAAGTTGTGACTGTGAATTTATTATATCCTATTATGAATGTAAAAATGTGTTTATTTGTTTCTACTTAAGGTGGGACGTTTTTCATACAAATGTTAAATGGACTTATGTCTTTACAGGATACAAAAGTCTAATAAAAAAAATCGATGGGAAGTTCCGTGTTGACATAATATTTTCGCAAAATAATAAAAGTAAATTGTAAACCTTAAGATTCTCTTGTTAAAACTGATTCGCCACTTTACGCCAATAGATGGAGCTACTGCTGCAAAAAGTTGTTTGATTTTATTGTGGACAAAATACTCTTTATCTTCTAACCAAAACTAGTTGTGCGCCAAACTTATGTGGGCCTCCACCATTTCACAGATGCATTTGTTACAAAATTGCTCTTCATTGCATGTACAAGTCCATTGAATTTAAGTTTTTTGTTTGTATTTAAACGGATCTCCTTTACGGGGCGATTTTATGTCACAATTTTAGTGTGCCGTTAGTTGGCAGGCTATAAAAAGAAAAAAGAAAAAATCATCTGCTACTTTTTGTATGAGGAAAACATCTCATTTCTAGAAGGAAAGTTAGTTTTGAACAACACGCAAGACTGGTTATTTAATTTTCATTGAAATTCTGTCACAGTACTCGTGCAAGTATCGTAAACATCATTAGTCTAAAATGTAAAAGCCGAATGTAGAATTGCAGAAAGGTAGAATCAAATCAACTTTTGCATTTTTCTACTACAATACACTAAAGTGCTACGATGCGTAGCAAAAGTCTACGCCTGTAGCATAGATGCGTTAGCAGTGTAGCGGGCTATAGTTAGTTTTCTTTGGTAGGAGTTAAGAGGCCGTACATGAAATTGCGCTGGGCGAAAGTAGGTAATTAGTATTAGATAGAACACGTCATCGTGCAGCCGAGCGGCGGCGATATGCAGACCCAGCGGCGGACGGCAGCGTATAGTTCGATCAATCAGTTTTGATCCTATTTATAGTTTTTTGTGGCAATTGTATGAAAAAGTTTTAAATTATTGCGTACCTACTAAGAATTTTTGGAATTTGTGGACTGATTAATTACCGACTACTATTCAGGGGTGTTTGGGTGTGATTAATCTGTACTTACCTTTATGTATGTTTATCAGTCATGTTTTTATTGTTTTCAATTTGAATGGATAAGCCTGAGGGGTCAAAATATGACTTCAATATACACTTTAAATTGGAGCGTAGATCATGTACATTACACTAGTTTTTATTTCACTTCAATATATATTTTTATTTTATATATTTATATATTTCGCAAGTTATGACGAAGATAAGTTTTGCCCCAATTTTGAATTTCCGAGATTACGAGCGCTAAGACTGTGACGTCACGGCTCGGGACAAGTTGCGACCGCAACACAGCGCGCTGCACGTTTCGGTGATTTTGTTTCGATTTTCTTCGTTCTTTCAAAGAAATACTTTATATGGTGTTTATGTGTATGTTATATAAGTGTAATGAGTAAAATGGAAGAAGGATTTGTGAAAGGTCAGTCTGACAATCTGCCAAAATTGATAGTTTAATGGTGGCCCAATATTTCATGATGAATAAAGATTTTACCGCTGCCGAAATTCGTGGACTAAAAATAAAAAGGTATGTAATATGTAAGTGTTGTGATTTCTTTTGTGTATTCTGTATTTATAATTATCTTAAACATTTCTACTCAAATTATTTAATGTAATTATGATTTGATATTTAAGAATTTAAGATATTATAAGTATATTTAATATTTGGTTGATTCAAAGATTACGAATATTTTAATTGTATATTAATATAAGTTTAATCATTATTAATAAGCTAAAAAAATGAATTTGTACATATTTTATTTAAGTTTAAGTCTCTGATTTGATTATTTAGTCCTTAAAGTGCGCTATTTAGCTGCTGCGCGCCGATTGGTTGCTCGTTGTCGGACCACGCGGTGGGGATACCCCTTGCGTGGCGTGGCGGGGAGCGACGAATCGGGGCACGGTCGGGCAGTCGGCGTTCACGCTTGTCACTGTGAGGTTGTGTTGAAAAATATATACTTGTGTCCCTCGAAACGGAGTTTTTCTTCAAGTCAGAAGTGCTACGACCTGCGAGCCATGTCGGATAAAAATCGTAAGTAACCTACATTTTATTTTTAATTCTTTTTACACAAGATAAATTGTTGTAAAAATAAAGCAAGGCGTTACACATACAAAACACATCGTACATTTACATCAAAGTCGAGTCGAAGAGTGTTAATCCTAGGCCGGGGCAACTCTCCGACAGGATTGACACTGTCGACTTAACTTATATACACATCCATGCTCTCCGGAGTCACAGACACCCCTTGTGGGCACTTCACACCAAAGTGGAGTCGATGCGTGTGAATTCTCGATCGGAGCAACCCTCCGATAGGATTGCCGCCGTGTCGACTTTACCTATATACACATCCATGCTCTCCGGAGTCACAGACACCCCTTGTGGGCACTTTACGCTTGAGTTAGTGTCAGTGCAAGTATTAATTTTGGTCGGGGCTACTCTCCGATAATATTAATGCAGCATTGGACTTTTTGGCAACATTTCCTTGTCAATTTTTACAACAATATATCGTATTGATATTATATGATGATAGAATATACTCTTTACATTCAGAGTAAAACAGCCATGTAGGTGTGCTGTCATGCATTATACCTTGAGTTTTCCCTTCTGACAGCCATGTAGGTGTGCTGTCATGCATTATACCTTGAGTTTTCACTTCTGACAGCCGTGTAGGTGTGCTGTCATGCATTATACCTTGAGTTTTCCCTTCTGGCAGCCATGTAGGTGTGCTGTCATGCATTATACCTTGAGTTTTCCCTTCTGACAGCCATGTAGGTGTGCTGTCATGCATTATACCTTGAGTTTTCACTTCTGACAGCCGTGTAGGTGTGCTGTCATGCATTATACCTTGAGTTTTCCCTTCTGACAGCCATGTAGGTGTGCTGTCATGCATTATACCTTGAGTTTTCACTTCTGACAGCCATGTAGGTGTGCTGTCATGCATTATACCTTGAGTTTTCCCTTCTGACAGCCATGTAGGTGTGCTGTCATGCATTATACCTTGAGTTTTCACTTCTGACAGTCGTGTAGGTGTGCTGTCATGCATTATACCTTGAGTTTTCCCTTCTAACAGCCATGTAGGTGTGCTGTCATGCATTATACCTTGAGTTTTCACTTCTGACAGCCGTGTAGGTGTGCTGTCATGCATTATACTCCGAGTTTCACCTTCTGACAGCCGTGTAGGTGTGCTGTCATGTATTATACTTTGAGTTTTCACTTCTGACAGCCGTGTAGGTGTGCTGTCATGCATTATACTTTGAGTTTTCCCTTCTGACAGCCGTGTAGGTGTGCTGTCATGTCTTATACTTTGAGTTTTCACTTCTGACAGCCGTGTAGGTGTGCTGTCATGCATTATACTTTGAGTTTTCACTTCTGACAGCCGTGTAGGTGTGCTGTCATGCATTATACTTTGAGTTTTCAATTCTGACAGCCGTGTAGGTGTGCTGTCATGCATTATACTTGAGTTTTACCTTCTGACAGCCGTGTAGGTTTGCTGTCATGTATTATACTTTGAGTTTTTCCTTCTGAACAGCCGTGTAGGTGTGCTGTCATGCATTATACTTTGAGTGTTCACTTCTGACAGTCATGTAGGTGCGCTGTCATGCATAATACTTAAAATTTTCATATACTAGTTATCTAAGATTATCTCCGGAAGTGATTTTTGTTACTAACTAGGATTTAGTTTTGAAAAGGACGTTAAGTGCAAATCCTTTTCAGGTGATGATGATCGAAGTTACACACCCAAGAGCTCTAGACGTCGACGAAGGTTAACGTCCAATGAGGCAGAAGAAGAATCTAACAAGAGGACTAAGCCTACAGAGGGGCTGACAACTGAGGATCTGTTAAAGATTATATCTGCACTGCAAAAGACCACAAGTAAGAACACTTCAGTTACTAACGTAGTACCAGAGTTTAATCCCGATAATAAATCTCAAGATGTGCAAAGATGGTTAAAAAAGGTTAATGAATGTCCAGTTATATATGGCTGGGATGAAAATCAAACCATACATTATGCGCTACAAAAATTAAGTGGGTTAGCAAAACGTTGGTATGAAGCTTTGCCATCTTTAGATTTTTCGTGGACAGAATGGCAATCAAAATTCATTAAAGCTTTCCCAAATGATATCAATTATGGCAAATTACTAGAGGAAATGTTAAACCGAAAATCTCGCACAGACGAAACTCTAAGAGATTATTTTTATGATAAACTGTCATTACTAAGTAGGTGCGAGATTGTCGGTCGTAAGGCAGTTGATTGTATTATATACGGATTATCAGATAGTTCGATTAGGAACGGCGCTCAAGCTCTAAAATGTGAAGAGCCTGAGGATCTGCTAAACTATTTGGCATCGCAACAGCCTTCGCAATCGAAGGATTCTACACGCGCAAACAATACGTTTGGCTTTTCAAAAAGGCGAGATTTTCGTTTAAACAATAATAGAGCGTCATCGTCAAACAGAAGCTCCGATGTTACTTGCTTTAACTGCAATGAACGGGGCCATACTTATTACAATTGTAAAAAGCCATTAACGAAATGTGTTAAATGTGGCAGGGTTGGTCACAATAATAATGATTGCAATCGAAAACCATTGCAGTCGCTTGAAGTAGGTGGTATTGGCCAAGCCAATCAGACCACAGAAAAAAGAGTTTTAAAAGTGATAACTAGAGAATCATCTATACTGACTGAGGCAGTTCAACATGACTTTTTATCCACCAAAGATCAGTCAAACAGCGAAAGTTTGACTGAAATTTCCTGTGGGGCTTTGGATTTTACGGATGAAAAATTCCACAAAAATGTTTGTGTCAATGGGACTGTGCTTAACAATGCTTACATAGATTATGGAAGCCAATGTAGTTTGATCAGATATTCTGATGCAAAACGGCTCGGTCTCGTTGAATGCAATAAAAACTTACCTACTATAAAAGGTTTCGGAAAATCCTCCGTAATTCCAAAATTTCAGTCTCTTGTTCAGATTCGGATTGATGAAGCAGAAACTGACTTAAGAGTTTTGGTGACTGATGATAAGTTTTTAGACGACTTAAACACTCGAATGTTAATAGGGCGCAACTTTACTGAATTGCCTTCAGTGTCTGTATTGAAAGATAATGAAAGGCTTTTCTTTTATCAGACTCCATCTGATGCACCTGAGGTAGGAGATTCAATTATTGAACTCCTTGTTGCCAAAGATGTGGACATCAAAAGGGGTGGTTTGGTGGAGGTTTATACCAAAGAACCCTATTCTGGAGATATCTATATCAACGGAAGCACCAGATTGAGTCCGAATCAGGAATATTATCTGCACCAAGGATGTTACACTGTTAGAGAGAGTAAAGCTGTGGTATTTGTTTCCGCACTGACAAATGGCACACTAAATTTTAAAGCAAATAAGCTTATTGCCAGAGTCAGCCCTATTGCGGAAACCGAAACTCTCATCATACAAACTGATAAAGACGACAGCGAGTTACAGCCTTTGGACAAATCGGATATTAAAGTTAATGAAGACGTTGATCAGAACGTACAAGAAAGACTATACCGATTATTACAAAAGTACAGGAATTGCTTTGCAAATAGTCTTAGTGAATTGGGTTGCGCAACAGGAACGGAAATGCATATAGATTTGCATGACAAATCTCCTGTTGTGTATAGGCCGTATCGCCTTTCATATCATGAACGAGAGAAAGTTAGGAACATAGTTGATGATTTACTTCAAAACGATATAGTACAGGAATCAAACTCTAACTATGCCAGTCCTATATTACTAGTTAAAAAGAAAAGTGGAGAATTAAGATTGTGTGTGGACTACCGCGCTTTGAATAATAAAACCGTGAAGGATAAGTATCCATTACCATTGATTGACGACCAGCTTTCCAATTTGAGTGGCAACAAATTTTTTACCACGCTGGATTTAGCCTCCGGGTATTATCAAATACCTATGAGTGAGAAAAGTCGTCACCTGACTGCGTTTGTCACACCGGACGGACATTATGAATTCAAACGTATGCCGTTCGGTCTGGCGAACGCACCGTCAGTGTTTCAAAGGTTGATGAATGGCATGTTAGGAACTCGAAGATTCAGTTCTGCTTTAGCATACATGGACGATCTCCTTATTCCATCTGTCACCATTGAAGAAGGCTTTGAAAGACTAGAGGATTTACTTAAAATCATTCAACAAACTGGTCTGACTCTCAAACTATCCAAATGTTCATTTTTCGATACGAAAATTGAATATCTAGGATACGAAATTTCTTCAGACGGTATTAAACCGAGTGAGAGAAAAATTTCTGCAGTACGAGACTTTCCAACGCCTCGTAATGTCCACGAAGTAAGGCAGTTCTTGGGTCTAGCTAGCTATTTCCGTCGATTCGTAAAAGGATTTGGCGAAATTGCTAGACCCTTAACGGCACTTCTCAAAAAGGATGCACAATGGCGATGGGATTCGGAAGCGCAGAAATCTTTCACCTGTTTGAAAAATAATTTGATTGAACGTCCTCTTTTGGCACTGTATAATCCAGAACTAGAAACGGAAGTTCATACAGATGCCAGCTCATTAGGATTGGGTGGAATCTTAATGCAATGGCAAAGAAATCCCAGGGTTTTGAAGCCGGTCGCATTCTTTAGTAGGCAGACCACAGCAGAGGAGCGCTACTTTCACTCTTACGAGTTGGAGACCCTAGCTGTGGTTTGTTCTCTCAAAAAATTTCGCCCTTACCTTTTAGGGATAAATTTCTGTGTTTATACTGATTGTAATGCGCTGCGTACAACATTAACAAAAAGAGATTTAATACCTCGCATAGCACGCTGGTGGTTGCTTATAAGTGAATACAATTTCAAAATTGAATATCGCCCTGGCTGTCGTATGAGTCATGTTGACGCTTTGAGTCGAAACCCACCAAGTATGCAGAATGTTACTACTCTTATTATAAACACAGAAAATTGGATACAAACATTGCAAATGGCGGACCCAGAATTAGAACGCATCATCAGGATTCTGAAACCCAATCAAGACGAGGAGCTGAAAGAGTTCAAAAAGAATTACTTAATTAAAAATCATTCACTGCACCGAAAAGTCGGTGAAGAATCCCGACTTGTCATTCCAAAAGATGCCAGATGGCAAATTTGCAAAGCAAATCACGACGAAGTGGGTCACTTCGGCTTTGCCAAGACATTGGAGCGTATTCAGAGCAAGTACTGGTTCACAAAGATGAGGCGATTTGTAAAAAAATATGTCTCAGCTTGCATTGACTGTGCATATAACAAAGATAATGCGCCTCAGAATCATACTGGACTTCTGCATCCTATACCCAAAGTTGAAGTCCCATTCGATACTTTACATCTGGATCATTTGGGACCTTTTGTAAGAAGCAAGTCACGCAACAACTACATATTGACAATTGTAGACGGATTCACTAAATACCTTTTTGCTAGACCGGTTCGTGACACCAAAACAAAGAACGTTATCAAAGTACTTCAGAATCTTTTTCATGACTTTGGGATACCAAGAAGAATTGTTTCTGATCGTGGTACGGCGTTTACATCAGGACAATTCAAAGAATTTTGTAGCAGTAAAGGCATTAAACACGTTCTTAACGCAGTCGCTTGCCCGAGAGCGAACGGACAGGCTGAAAGGTTTAATAGAACAATCCTTACAGCCTTGTCTACACAAAATTTTGGTAAAGATGAACGAGTATGGGATGAGCAACTGGGTAAAGTACAGTGGGGTATAAATAATACCATTAACGCCTCAACTAAAAAGACTCCTTGTGAGTTAATGTTTGGGATTAAACTGAATTGTCCTATTGACAATATGCTTTTCGTTCTTGAGGATGAAGTTGCTTCCTCAACTCCCACCGTTGAATCTGAAGTCAACGAATCAATAGAGCAGCCTTGCGTTGTCCAAGACAAAACACCAGACTTGCAAAATTCTTCACTTGCGGATGACACATCAGCAAATGTTGAAGACATTAGGAAGGAAGCTTTAGATAATATTACACGTAGCCAAGAGCGTCAGAAGAAGGCATATGACGCAAATAGATCTCCAGCTCTAAGTTACGTTGTAGGTGATTTAGTCAAAATTACCAAAACTAATTTTAACAATGATGGTAAAAGCAAAAAACTTTTACCAAAATTTATTGGCCCGTATAAAGTAATAAATTGTTTAGGAAATGATCGCTACAAAATTTCTAATGTGCCAGGATTTAATACAAAAAAATATGAGACCGTTGTAGCAGCGGACCGAATGCGTCCATGGATTAATGTTCAGGCCCTTGAAGTTAACAGATCCTCTTGTCCTTCTTCTGACACCTCAGACTCTGATTCTAACTCAGAATAGATTAATTATAGATTATAATTATTAATTAAATAATAAAAAAGGACGGTTTGCATGCATTTAGTTAAGTCCATAAATTTAAATTGTATTTTAAAATAATAGTAAAGAAAAAAATAGTTAACAGTTTATTGAACAATTAAGTTTGATAAACATAAATTAAGACATAATAGTTCAGTGCTGAACTATTATATTATTATATATTACATATATTATAATATATGTAATATATAATAATATATATTATAATGATATATTATAATGTAAACAAAACAAAAGATAACGATGTAAATAATAAACCATTTTTCAAATATAGTTTTCTAAGTAGTCTAATTTTCAGTTTATTGTATAATTAAATTATAAAGAAAATGACAGTGAGATAATGATGTAAATAATAAAATTTATTTTGATTTTCTTTAGATACATGTAATTAAACTGAAAACAAAGTTTAAAATAATGATGTAAATCACAAACCCTATTTTTTATTATCTTTATATGAATGTTGTGATTTGTGCGTGCTTCGGAGTTAGCACGCTATCGGATGGCCGAATGTTGTGATTTCTTTTGTGTATTCTGTATTTATAATTATCTTAAACATTTCTACTCAAATTATTTAATGTAATTATGATTTGATATTTAAGAATTTAAGATATTATAAGTATATTTAATATTTGGTTGATTCAAAGATTACGAATATTTTAATTGTATATTAATATAAGTTTAATCATTATTAATAAGCTAAAAAAATGAATTTGTACATATTTTATTTAAGTTTAAGTCTCTGATTTGATTATTTAGTCCTTAAAGTGCGCTATTTAGCTGCTGCGCGCCGATTGGTTGCTCGTTGTCGGACCACGCGGTGGGGATACCCCTTGCGTGGCGTGGCGGGGAGCGACGAATCGGGGCACGGTCGGGCAGTCGGCGTTCACGCTTGTCACTGTGAGGTTGTGTTGAAAAATATATACTTGTGTCCCTCGAAACGGAGTTTTTCTTCATAAGCATTACCTCAACTGAATCATAGTGGTTTTTTTTTAGTACCTACACACCTACTATGGGCGGTGATAAAAATACTTTCACTCGCGTGTTCATTACCATCCTGCCTGAAGTACCTACCCGTAAGGTTCCTAGTTGTACCTACTCCCTCAACTCAATCAAAATGTGTGTGATAAAAAATACTAGATATGGAACCTAGTTACCTACAGTTTGCGCTCGTTAAAACTCGCCGTCGAACTGGCGGGTGCATGTGCGTCCATCCTGAAGTAGGTACCACGGCGGCGGCCTCCTTGACAAGGAGGCGCATACGCATACGCATACCTACTCTAGCCAACTGTTATACCTACAGTGTGGGTCAAGGAGGCGCATGTCTACTCCACGCATCTACCTTAAGGTACCCCTTTTATTCACCTACACACACTCGCCTGTACCATTGCAAGTAGAGTAGGTACGACAAGGTGGTACCTACATAGGTAGGTACTTCAGCAATCAGGATGGCCAAGTAATCTAAGTACGTGAGTATGTAGGTAGGTATACTTTAACATTAGTTTCTGCCACCGGCGGCCGTCGAAGTTCAGCTTGGTAATCTTGGTAGTCTCCACAGCAGTAGTGCGCTACAGTTTTAGGGCCTATTGAATCAACACTCTTTTCACATAAAAGAAGAGTTTATTTGGTGTTTTAACCGTGGAGTTTAAACATTGCGGCACAATACAGTATTTCCCTGGCATTTTATTTTATAATATGTAATTTCACTGCGCGACGGCGTGCGAGCATAAGCGCGACTGCCGAATGACTCGAGCCGTGACGTCATCGGCTAGTCTGCGCCCGCCCGCGTTTTTAAAAACCTTCGCCCGAAACTACACAATTTGAACTTTAATATCTCGGCCATTTTTTGAGATATGAAAAAGTAAAAACATGGTTTTTCTCGTAATTTTTTTGTAGATTTATTAGCAATAAAAGTAAAACGCACCATGGTTATCCATTGTAATTATACTATAATAGTTTTCAAATTTGTTTTTTGGCATAAATAAAAAATCTTATTTATTCACTATTATATATTTATTTTAAAAACTTGTGTCTCTTAGCACAATTGATCTATTTTTTCGCGAGTCGACTATTTCTGGAAGTAAGCAAGTGTAAAGAAATCATCATCCCTTTCAATGAACGCAGTTTTAATTTCATAATCAGGGCCAGTCCAGACACCAAACAGGCAGTATTTTTTTTTGGTTATGTAACTGACCCTGTACTTGGTAATACCAATTGTGGTTTTTATTCAAGACTATTTTACATTCTTCTTTATCATTTTTATTAGTCATCTTTTTAGCGCTTTTATTTTATTTTTATATTGTTATGTTATGAGCTTCTAAATGGTCGCACTATAATTCCGCCTGTGACGCGTGATCTACTGTCCTCTACGCGCGCGAACGACACACATTCGTAATTTTGTATGTGTGCGTGAGTGTGACGCAGCAAGCTACACGTCCTTCTCCCAAGAGCGCGGCGCACGGTCTGCCGAAACAGCATTTGCGCTCCCGTAAATAATTGATAATTCCGAAGAACTTTAAAATATTCGATGAATTTCATAAAATACATATTTGCAATTTTTTTTGACAGCAAATGTGTTAGCATGAATCTATTTTTCAATGTGTAAATTGAATTTTTTCAAAACTTGTTGTATTGTACGAGAAATCCGACGCTGTATACGTTTAAAATTTCTTCAAAGTAGGGCCATTTTACCGTAGTTTTTCTTTGAATTTTTGAATAAAATTACTAAAAAATCCTCGGCCAATTTCTAGCACTTTTCATTGTCCTTATTGCTGTATACTTTATAAACCACTCCATATTTTAAAATTCATGTAAACAATAATGATACGAACGTCCGCATCGAAAACAATTTAAAACACGTCTCAGGTTATTAACTATAAAACAAACTGAACAATCAAAATCAATAATTTGTCTGGGCCAATTTTTAGATATTGAATTAATCTTCAATAAAACATATCATAACACATTGAAAGTTATTCTGTTTTTTTAAACTAGGTCCTACAGAATTAAAGAAACAAGACAAAATTACTCAAAAATATGTACGGCCTCTTAAAGAAACAAAAAACATATGGATTCATCTTTATTTGATAGAAGGTCTATCCTCTAATTTTTATATAAGATGGTCTTAATTAGCAGGTCTTATGCGTTACCATTCTTCGCCAAAAGTAACACCCGTACATCGTGCTAACGTACACTATAAAAGCGAAAAATGATTCAAAGCAAAGTGCATACGTTCAAGCCTGCTAGCACTTTTCTATGCCGACTGTAGGCTGTTTTGTACACCAACTGCAGCCTGCCTGTACACCGGTGCACTCTAATTAGCAGCCAAGAGCAGCCCTTTGGAGGTTCTCATACGCACCGCATATTTTTCCGTTGTTCTGCAGGATCCGGTTTTTCCAAATTCTAGTTGTCAAATTCAAAATCCCACCACTAACCGGATACCGTGGCACATGTCGCCGAATCAAACAGCGGCTTTCACAGGTTGTCATTTGTTTGGTGGATGTCAAGAGTCGCAATATCGCCCGGTGCGTGTGCGATTAACCTGTCTCCAACTAGTGATGTCGGCAAAGTGCTTTAGATGTCAAGATAGAAGTTATACAGATGTTTGACTCGACGCGCCATTTTCCTGTTTACGTTTGAAGTCTAAACTTGCTCAAAGAGGTCGTGAAAAGTTAACTCACAAAAGTTTAGCTTAGTAAGTTATGTAGGTTCTTGGTGACCTTCGTAAAATGTATATTTTACCATTATTCTTTATGCAATTTTTATCTTAATACCTACCCCATTACACTTACCTATTGATATATTTATAAATGATAACATTTATAAAGTAGATAATATAGCCTACTATATCCAACTATTTAATTTACTACAGAATAAATACATATAATCTTATTTTCAATCTACTACTACTACTGTCATCGTGCGCACCACTACCTAATATTCTTATTTACGGTACCCACATTCCATTATCTACCTACCCACGACACAGGATTACCTAGTGTTAGTAGTAAAATAAACCTTGTATTTTTAATATAAGTATGTTTTTAAGGTGCTTTAAATTCTTGTTAAACTGTATATTGAAATTGATTAATAAATTGATTGATTGATTGGTTAAGGTACAAAGCAAATGCGTTATGAAATAAGGAGAAATTCTATAAAAAAAATAGTAGAGATTTGTTTACCTTAATGTAAACATATAGCCGAATCTATCAATAATTTTAAAAAAGATTGTAGGCATTTCAAGCGAAAATAGGCATATTTACAATGACTGTCAAACACGAAAAAAAACTAACTGGTTAAACAACAGTATTATCCAATACTGGTAAATAAAACTGAATAACGTGGTTCACACCTAGGGCAGTTGTAGACCAAACATACAATTTGCGAGCGTCAGCTTGAGCACTTTTATAGAAATTAAAAAAAAGAACCGTACGTTATTGAAATAAAGGTGACATTGCCTAGAATGAAAAACACCGCGGGTCGCAGCCAAGCGACCGTGATTTATTTCGATTACGATAGACTACCCTTTTGGATTTATATTAGGATAAAAGCGAGCTTCCGCTTGCAAAAACTGTTCTTGCTCTGCGAAGGCCCTTACACAAACATGTACCTTTGTCCAGAAATCTGATCATTGTAAGAAGCTAAAGCGGGTGTAGTGCATTCTCGTAGATACAAAGTTGATAATATGACGAAGAGATTTAGGGTTCTTGGTGAAGTACTACTATCTAAATAGTACTACCAGTAGTACAAATGATACCCCAATCGAAAATCAGTGACACTTGTACTACTGCCAAAAATATAAGCCAATCACTGGGGGTTATTTGCACTAGAACTAAAAATCAATGAAATTCACGTTTGTAAGTTAATTTTATGAAGGGTAAAATTTTTCTAGTGACCAATAGCAAAAAATCAAGACAGCCTTCCATAAGAAACATAGGTCGAAGTACGAACAAATATTTCGACCTCCAATACAAAATTGACGATCAGCTGTTTTTTTTAGTTTTTATTAATGATGGGTTTGCTCTAAGTTAATATGGTAACTTAAAATATTTTTGTCATATTTTAACCTATGTGCCTTGGGGAAAGTTCTTCCTTAACACCAGTAAAATGTCAACCTTTACAGGGTGTAACGGACAGCCCTCCCAACACTGATGTATTCAAACCATGAAACTGAACAACAAGCCATAAAAAAATATTTCAGGAAACGTCAAATGGAGGTGTCCCTTACACCCTGTATACCTACGTTGCGTTGCTAGGAAATCAATTTTCATTGAGTCAAAAAATGTGCTGTCAATAATATCAATATTGAAATAATTCAAACAAAGGCTAATCCGCAACAGGCATCGTCAGACATTATTCTAAAGATACAGAACAAATCAGCAACAAGCTTCGTCAAAACCTGTGACAATAATACGTTTCAGCCACATGCTTCTTAAAAAGTAACAATGCTTAGGTACTTTCAGCAATATGCGTCGTCAAATTCAATCAAGTAGCCCTCGCCGGGCCATACCCCGTCCGAAGGTGCCTAAAATACTTGCAGCATTACCCCGCTGAATTTTCATTTACATTAGTCAGATGATTCATCAAAATTTAATACAGGTAACTATGCAATTACTTAATTTTAATGCACGTTTTTCAACATTCTGCTACTTGAATATTCAGCTATGAGCTATGATATCTGAAAACAAGTTGGAAACCACAGTTTGATAATGAAGTGAGATTTAATTTCCTCTGGGGATTCTCGCAACTTGTGTACTTATTGCGCCGTAACTTCTATCCGCTCAGCGACTAACTGCACTTGACGAGAAGTTAATAAACAACTTTTCATCTACAGAGAAATTAAGTTCTAAGGCAGAGGAGTGAGGCTTAAATACTTCAGTATTAAGCTGTTCTGAGCTGATACTTTACTTCTATGGCAGGTGACAGGAGTAATGCCAGTAGACAGAATAATGGAGAGGTGCAGGTGGTTTTGGGAAGAGCATAGCTTCCAACTAGTCCACTGGAAGTTGTATTATATACTACGCATGGTGAACACTTCGATACCGCGTTTCAGTTCCATTGTTCTGTTACGTGGCGCCATCTTACAGATATATTGAGATATTTTGTTGCCACTTACTTGTTTGTAAACCGAGTGAGCTTCTTGTAGTAGCTTCCAGAGGTTGCTACACGTACTATATATGAATTGTTTCATATTGTTAACCTTAATTAAAATTAGAAATACATGCAAGCATTTTTTGTATTTAACAAAAAAAACATATCTTCATCATTGTTTTCCATATAATATCACATATGTTTACATGAAGAAAATGACTAGTGAAATATTATGCTATTATTATTTAGCAGGTACAAAATATTCCACTATTCATTTTCTTCATGTAAACATACGTAACGAAATTTAAACAAATTTAGGGAAGTCGCTGTTAGTATGATGACAATGAAAGAAAAATTTACCAAAACGTGAATATCCTTTCGATTATTACATGCAAAATTAAGATAAATTCCACCAATCGCTAAATTCTTCTATGGCTACTTAATCGGCAAAATATTCGTAATATACTAATGTATGTTCTTATACATTACAACGTGATTATACTGAAAAATATAAAACCATTTTACACACACACACACACATTTATCACGCCTATAATCCCTTGCGGGGTAGGCAGAGCATAAATGGCCGCATAAAACGGACATTTACGCCACGTCTGACAAACATTTGAGGGTCATCCGGAAAATCGTGTATCGCCATAGTGACAGGTTGTCAGCCCATCGCCTAAAACTGCAATACACACCCTCGAGTCCCTTAGTCGCCTCTTACGACTCCCACGGGCAAGAAAAGGGGTGATGCTATTCTAAGCCGGCATCACACGGCAAATAATCTTGACAATAAATATATTGAAAATAAATTTTGACATGAAATAATCGTTATGGTTTTATAAAAACGTTATTTTTCATTATAGTAGGTAGGTAGTAGTTTTGCGTGATGAATGACAATGGAACAATAACGTTAACAGCCACACACAATGTTCGACCATTATTGTTAATAATGCATTGCCCATTAGTGCAACAATACGAAGTGAATAATGTAGTTTTCCTGTAGTAATGGAAGATCGTTTAACCTATGAAATATAATATTTATTATATTACGAACATACATTTATCACGCACAAATCCCTTGCGGGGTAGGCAAAGCGTAAATGATCTTAATAAACGAACATTTACTCCGCGTCTGAGAAACATTAGTCATTTAGAAAATTGTGTAGAAGCTCTATAGTGATAGGTCAGCCCATCCTCTAAAATTGCAATACACATGTTATCCTCGAGTCCCTTAGCCGCCTCTTATGACACCCGTGGGAAAGAACAGGGCTGATGCTTTTCTAAGCCGGCATTACACGGCGATTATGTTACGCATCAAATTATACATCATAACAAACAATTTAGGGGTAGCCAGAACAGAACTAGACGGAAGAATAGGAAAGATCTTTGCCCAGCAGTGTAATGACGTAGAATAGATAAGAATTGAGGTGGTCCTACCACTTTTCGTGAGTTGCTGCGTACTTTAAACGCAACGCACTGTATGTGTCTGTCAGATGAAAGGTAATTGCGTCTGTCAAACGACTTGTACCGTAATGCACCGTAAACGTAGCCGTATTTGTATAAGATCGGAATTCGCATTTGTTTTCGTCTGTCAAACGCATGCGTTAAAGTGCGTTAAAATATGCAGCGGAGAAGGACAAGTGGGAGAAACGCCTGATAGTTAGCCGCGGAGTTTTTGATCTCATGTGATATGACAAATTACGCGGAAAATCTTTAATGTCATATTCAAGCCTGTAATTACTGCTACAGGAGGCTACAGGCGTTGATTTTGCCACTGAGATTAATACGTAGGTAAACATATAAAAAGAAATAAGTCAATAACAACAGAGTTCAAAAAGTAAGTACCCTCCCTTTATTTCACTCCGGCATGATTATTATTTCCATAGCAGCGCCGTCTAGCGGAACGTCAAGTCAAGTGCCATCGAAGACAATTGGCGGGCTCTCGACACTAAAATAATTTTATTGTTCTCCATCGGTAGGCACTCAGAGCGTCTTTGCCAGCGTCCTATTTATTCCCGAGAATCATTCTCACTGCCTCTCGACAAACGTATGTTCAAGGCCTACTGAAAGAGATACTCAATTAAATTCAACAGAATCGTATAAATTTTGTCAGCTGGGCGTTGAGTAGATGGCTATTAATCGATTAGCGTACTACCATACAATCTTTTGAAAATTGATCGGTATGGCTGGTATTATTTGAGGCCATAACTTACAAAAATTCTATAATCGCTTATCCGACTACAGCAAAGCAAAAAGGAGGGGTCTTTATTTTGAGCTGTTCGTATGTGTGTCGTGTGATGCCGGCTTTGAATAGCATAACCCCATTTCCCGCGGGTGTCGTAAGAGGTGACTAAGGGTCTCGAGGGATCCATATCTATTACAGTTTTAGGGGACAGTCTGAGAACCTATCACTACAGTGATAATTACACGATTTTTCTGAAACGGCTCTGAGATATTTGACAGACGTGGCCGATAGCGACCGTATTTTACGGCCGTTAACGCTCTGCCTACGCCGCAAGCGATAAAGGTGAAAAAATGTATTTTTTTTTCGTGTTGGGTATCAAATAAAAGAGCTTAATTAGCACAGTTCATAAATATATAAAGTTGTTATGTTAGGTATTGCTTTTTTCACGCCTAACTTTGAAAACGGCGAAGGGAACATTGATCCAGGCAATCTCATCAGAAACACTATAAGTAACTTTGAAACTCCTGATTTGTATAGAAAACGATGATGTATTTTTTAAAAACGCGTATTATTCTGTCAAAGATTTTCTGCCAAAGGCGTGAAATGTGATTGTATTGTATGTAGATTTACTGCGAGAGTTGTAATAATTTCATACTATCTATTGAACTATACGGTGGTGACGTTAGTAGGTTACAAACGTTTAAAAACAGAATGCTCGCCGCAGTATTTTGTTACTAACATAGAGCGGACCTCCTCTTTTGCGCCTTAATCACAAGTGTACCTATTGTAACGTATTTCCATAGGTTTCAAACTTGAGGGTAACAAGGTTTAGAATCACTGGTACACGAGCTGCACCACGGAAATATGAGAGGTTAACTCGATCAACGCCGTGATTTCTTAGCTTCTTCCAGAACTTTCTATCGCATTGTAGCAGTAACTCAATCTCCAGCAAATGGCGGGCTGCCCGCCGCGGTGTGGCGTTACAGGGCGTCCATTTCCGTGCCCCTAACTTGATCAACGCCATGATTTTTCTCGTCGACCGGCGCCGAGGTGATGTTGGGACGAGACGTGACCGAGGGTCGGTGATGCAATCAGCCGGATATCGTTCAGGACGGGGATATGTCAATGTATATAAAATCGAATACGTGGTAGAGTTGACCGCGGTTGTAAATAATACAGTAGCGGTAAACAGTGATACCAGATTATAGAGGTAGGTACTACAGAATGCCACTGCTGGACATGGACCTTCCCCTATAGGCGGTTATTGCTATTTAAAATAGACGTATTATGTAAGTAATAAAAAGGACCTTGTCTGCCTGAGATACAGGGTAATCCTAGTTCAGGCTAAATTATAATATTTAAGTTCTTCGCAGTAATTTTCCTATATATGTAAATACTGAAATTAATCTTTTAAATAAATTATTCTTATTCTTAGCTTGGCAGGCGGATTGGCTAGCGCAGTGTAAGTTGTTATAGATATTCACAGATAACGCTGCTGCCCATTCCTCGGATTCATCTCTTAATTTCATTTTAAGACACCCACGGTTGAAAATGGGGTGATACCGTGATACTATTCTAAGCCGGCATTACACGGCCGATATAAATAAGTTAAATTTATACCAGATTATAATTTATTTTAATTCATATTAGGTACCTGCATTTTTTTTAATAATTACTTTATTAACAGCAGCTGTGAAGCTATATCCCTATAACGTTACGCTATAGGATTTATTTTATCGTTCAGATCCAAGAACATCCGGACTCGAGAACAGATATTTCATTTCATAATGTATGTAACAGCCCAGCCGGAAATTTAACCGCTACCCTCAGAGTTGAATGCAAATACTCTATCACTGCGCATTATCGGCCATCCACAAACCATTCGCCTGAACCCTGAGGTACAAACATCAGACATTTGCAGTCCACTGGCTGTATTAAGTCAGGGCATAATCTCCTGTTTGCGCCATCCACTCACACCATCCGCCTTCTTTAAGTCATGTTCCATCTGGCCGGAGGGCATCCAACGCTATGCTTGCCGCAGCATTCACTCGAGGATCCGCTTATTTCACCATCCATCGGTTCTACGACAGATGTGCCCAACCCTATTGATGACCCTATAACTAAGTTGGCTGTTTCGCCGTCGAGCTAAAGTGGCCCCTTTCCCACTTCTTCTTTCACGCCACAAAGTTTACTAAATGAAGTTTATCCACCCATTTATTTGGCGATAAAGTTTCTGTTGAATCGAGAAGAGGCAAACAGAGAGTACTTGTTTGTTATTCTTTTTAGGTTTCTGCACCGCAAAAGATAAATAAAATGGAACCCTTATAGTATCTAGAGATAGGCGTTATTAACCATGAATAGGTTTCAAAACTATGTATACACGCCATTACGTGAAAACTCTGAAAACGGTCAACCACCCCAATATCAATACCACTTCTGGTATCTACAATACATAGTTTTTAAAATAAATAGTTTCAAAACCCGTTATCGGGTTCTTACTGATAAATAATTTCGACCTCAAAGAATCACTTTGTTGTCCGTCCGTCCGTCTGTCACGACCTTTCATCTCGGAAATGCATGAAGATATCGAGTTGAAATTAAAGATCTTATACAGCCGCTTGTAGATGTAAAAAAATCTGACTTTTTACTGGTTCTCTCACTTGACGCCCGTCGTTCCGTTTTTAATGCAACGTAAAGCAGCTGTCAGATGTAAGGAATTTGCGAATCACAATCTTATTCCCCTACAAATACGGCTACGCTACGGTGCGTTACGGTGCGTGCGGTGTGTCAAACGTTTTGACAGGCGCCTCCTTGGCAAACGGAACGACGGATGAGTGAGACAAGTGAGTGAACCACAAATATCATACACACACACACATATCAAGCCTATAATCCTTTGCGGGGTAGGCAGAGCGTCCGATAAATATTTGAGGATCATTTGAAAATTGTGTAAAGTGACAAGTTGTCAGCCAATCGCCTAAAATTGCAATGTGAGCAAACGTTAGTGAATCGCCTATGGTTAAAAAGATACAGGTGTTATGTTGTATAAAACGCGTGTTTTGACCCTCACAAAGGAATCCCCCGTATACCTAAAACTATGAAATTTGGCAAGTAACTTTGATATATAGTAAAACTACAAATTTATGAATTCATTCAAGGTAATGCCTACCTACTGAAAATGTTACTGCAGCGCGTTCAAGACTTCAAAAGCAATGGTAACCGATGGAGTAATTGTAAACCAGACATAAATGAAGGCTGATATTTTTCTTTGACTGAGCCGTATTCCGGCTATACAGTTGTGTTTCAATAGTGTCAGTTGGACGATTTTGGCAGTTTCGTATTCCGCTAACAGTTTGAGGTATAGAAAATCATAATGTCTATAGCATGACAGTTGAGTGTCGATTGCATTACAAACAAAGAAGAGAATCGGGACTCAGATGGTGCAAACTATTATAACAGGTGGCAAGGTGCAAATTTGTATGCTAAATACCTCTAAAGTGTGTTTGGGACTTAACAACTTTTCTAAGAACCATATTTTTGAAATACGAAAAAAATCATTCCCCTGTAGGTACAGTTACTCAATCAGTAACTAAATTTAAAAACAATATATTTTTAAAATTTTGAAAAAAAGCCTAACAAGCAAAGTTGTTCAGTTTCACATCGAGCTCGCCTTTGGCACAGTAATTTTCCCTAACACACTGTATATTTACAAGTAGGTGCTGTAACACACTGTATATTTACAATGCTGCTTTCAGCAACATTTTGCTTCCCGTATTCAATGAAAAAAAAAAAAGAAATTGATGTGCATTTTAATGAATACGGGATGTGTAGAGATTATGCAAAAATGTCTGTACTCAGACTAAGGATTGAGCTTCAGAGATTTGCGCTAAGCTATGCCTCTTTAGTAATTATACAAATCACAGGTGGTATAAATTCTTCCCCACACAAATTATACCATTTAAGTAAATCGCTCACATACCGTATGATATTGCAGTTCTACAAATTACAACCTGTGACAGCCGCATTTTGCTGCGGTGTCATTTTTATATGGGTTTTTGTAAACTCCTTTCGTAAAAAAATAGGATTCGGCAAAATACCGGAAACGCATGGGATGAGTATGAGAATTGCCCCACAGGTTCCTTTATTCTCTTCTCTCACACATCACTACATACTCGTAGTATAAAATGACCGCTGTCCCTGTGTATGCTCTTTAAAACTACGCAGCCGATTTTTATGCGGTTTTAAAATAGCTGGAGTGATTTAAGAGGAAGGTATTTAAGGACCTGCTTATAGAAAATGCTTTATTCTTACAAACAGGAAGCAGCGGGCGAAACCACCGGGTGGTTCGCAAATAATTTAATAAAAATCCGTAGAAAGAATATGCATTTAACTGGTCTATAGCTCATTTTAAGTATTAGACCGGGTCTATCGCGATAGTATTTAGGTAAATATTAGTAATTTACCTGTGTCCCGACTCTATGTGGTCTATAGCTGTAGCTTTTACGTTTATTCAAAAGGCTTCCTTCACATTAAAGAATCACTCTGAGCGTGTACTTCGTAAAGCCAAAGCTCGGGTAGTTGATAAAAAATAAAAATGTGTTTCATATTCTCTTCGCTTTTATGTTCATATTTTTAATGACGTGTATTTATTCAAAAGTTTTTATCCAGGTTTTGCTGGCGTGAATCGCGAATATATTCAGTTATAATAAGGATTCTGAGTTAATTTTTTTTTAAACACTTCAATTCAACGTGTTGGGTATAAAATGTTTAGAGAACAGGCTAATTTAAAGTAAGTAATACAAAAAAATTAGACGCGAGTTTAGACAGTGTTTAAATTACTTTCGAGTTTTACACTTGTATCGTTAATTTAGGCGATGTGCTGACAACCTGTCACTATAGCGATACACAATTTTCTGAATGACTCTCAAATGTTTGTCAGACGTGGCATAAATGTTCGTTTATTTACGAGCTTTTATACACATATCACGCCTATCATCCCTTGCGAGGTATGCCGAGCGTAAATAGCCGCAAAAACGGACATTTAACCTACGTCTGACCAATATTTGAGGGTCATTCGGAAAATTGTGTATTGCCATAGTGACAGGTTTGCAGCCCATTGCCTAAAATTGCAATTCACTCCCTCGAGTCCCTTAGTCGCCTCTTACGAATCCCCCGGGAAAGAAATAGGCTGATAGTGGAAGTATGTTATCTATATCTATTAATTATTTCATTACCCTCGCATTCAATATTATGAAAATAGTTAAATAAATACAGCTTATTTACAGTTTTAAAGCTGGTGCCCACGACTTTGATAGCACGGCATTCGGTTTTAGGTCGTTTTGATTTCAATTTATTATGTTCTTTTATTGTGAAGGAGCAATCCCCGCCTAACCCCTTGCCTTCAATAATGGATGCTGGTTACACTATACCTTCGGCTAGGCGATGGTTGATGCTGGTCACACTCTGATAAAGGACGATTTTTCCCTGTGAATTCAGAAAAAGGATTTTTAAGTGGGGCAATCCTTCCTCAATCTGCCCCTCTCGCTTGATAATGCTCGTTAAACTACCACAGCGATTTCTATTCTGTGAGAAGGGGCAAATTGTAGCCGGTGTTGATGGTATTTGACGTACCTACCTAAATGAACCGAAAATGGTGTGATAAACAGCCATGTCGCTACTCTAGACGTGGCTTGGTAGAGTAATAGTTGCAGACGCATAAATGTTCTATAGTAAGTTTCAGCCCAAAACAACAGTAGCCACAAAAAAGTCTATTTATCTCCATACTAAATCGGCTTGGCTGCATGTGGGTTCCCCGATGTCCTCAACTATTCAGGATGCGACAAACTTGCACGTAACAATGCCAATCTAACTAATCACCAATCTGGGCCAATAGGTGGTTACGTTCAGACAACTTGGGAAGAATTTGAACGTAGCCCAGTTAAGAAACTTGCAGTGACTTTTGGTCTTCTTCCTCTTTTCGAGTGGGACACCAAGACGACAAACGACCCGATGAACCCTGGCGTCTGAAGTAAATTTTACAAAAATAAAAAACAATCGAAGCTATTGAAACTCCAACAAGTTTGGCTAAATAAAAACAACCTGTTAGAAATATAGATTTTTAGTTTTTTTGAGATCTTTTGAAAATTTGAACTTCTGTCTATTCTGCGCTGAAATATGCTATTTAAACTACCATTGAGCGCCGTGCTCTAAAATTACTATTTGACGGACTGAGGAGTATTAATGCAGATAAACTACTCATACATACGTATCCATAACATTAACAGCCAATACAATCCACTGCTGGACATGGGTATCGAGAAGGAGGCTCCCTTTTTTGGTAAAACCATACTTAGGTACCACGCTTGGCAGGCAGTGCAAGATGTTGTATTCACAGGGAATGCTGCTGACCATTCCCTGGATAAATTTATCCCTTTCTCGCTTTTTACAACGCTCACGGCTAGAACGGGTGAAGCTATTCTAAGCCGGCATCACAATTAGTAACTGCCAATTAAATATATTTTGTCTCTTTTAAGATGGTTCCCTGCTTCGGAAGGCACGTTAAGCCATCGGTCCCGGTTGCTCTCTATGATTACTTAGACGGCGGCCGTTACATAACTACACCATAGGCCTACTAGTGGTAGTAGGCTGTTGAAAAACTCTTACACCAGGGTCGTTCGTCAAAAGTGTGCCGTGTTCAACACGAAAATAAGAAGTAGGTCTGATAGTAGGTACGATATGCTTTTAGTATCATCCAGTTCAAATATTCCATCTCTCTACCCAACTATAAATGAGA
This sequence comes from Tuta absoluta, assembly GCA_027580185.1. NCBI lineage: Eukaryota > Metazoa > Arthropoda > Insecta > Lepidoptera > Gelechiidae > Tuta > Tuta absoluta. Next base: position 11,406,578 of record JAQAHW010000016.1, on the reverse strand, counting down.
GTACAAACCGATTACTGCTAATTGAATACTGACATTTCATTCCCATTGATTACGTAATGTCAATTTAATCCGTTCATTAGTGAGTCCAAATCCGGCTTTTCACGTCGAGTTTCCCCATTTAATGGATCAGCCTGAGTATTTCAACACTAATAGTATAAAGACGAAATATTTGTTTGTTTGTAAGGTCCGAAACTACTAGATCAATTTCAAATTCTTAAGTAATATAAGTAGGATACGTTTTACACACATCATGCCTATAATCTCTTGCGGGGTAGGCAGCGCGTAAATGGCCGCAAAAACGGACATTTACGCCACGTCTGTCAAATATATGGAATGATTCAGAAAATTGTGTATTGCTATAGTAAAAGGTTGTCAGCCCATATCGCCTAAAATGCAATACACACCCTCGAGTCCCTTAGGTCCTTACGTCTCACACGGGTAAGAAATTGGGTGATGCTATTCAAAGCATCAGATACTTTTAACCAAGAGATCTTATTCCAAAGGAAAAACAGCAACGAGTGAAATCGCTGGGCTAGCCAGCTGGCGATCAGCTGTTAAGCTATAAATTTACACAAGACAAGTTATAAATTCAGTCCTCACAAGAGTAAGTAAAGGTTCTGCCTAGGCAATTCTAAAAGTTATTGAGTGATTTGGTGACTCAGTGACTCAGACGTTAATAATAAATTAAATTAATTGATAAAATATTATAAGAGAAATATTATAATGTTTTATCCTCTCTGTTATTCAACAACAACAACATTAACAGCTCCAAAAGTCCACTGCTGGACATGGGCCTACTCCTTACGGGAAGTATTGACATTTGCCATTATCACCACGCTAGCCAAACGGATATTCAAAAGTAGTTTATATTTTCAAAAATCAAAATCAAAAAGCTTTATTGGCAACAGTTTCTATTTTGGTAGTATTGATCAATTTACGTGACAATCAAGTGAGGATCCGAAACTAAGCTTAAGTGAAAATAGCCCATAGGGCCAGTGCATATCCAACGCCATTTGTAGCGAGCAACCAATACATACATAACTGGGCAAACCCAATCGGTGGGTATAGCCATTTTAAATGTATGTTTTTATGTAATTCAAATTTAATTACGAAGTTTAAAAATCAATTTTATAAATTGCCAATAATCGACCTAATTCAAATAAAGCTGATATTGGTCTGGCCACGAGATTACACGGGCGGAGGCTGGAATCGTTTTCTCATGAAAGCCAATATCGACTTTAGTTTAAATGTTAATAGTGCTCACTATCGTTTTTCTCATGAAAACGGTTTGCGTAAACAGTCACTACTCAGGTACTCCGGCCCTTAAGCCTCGGGAGCTCGGGCGTCGGCGACGGTCAGAATCTAATTATTGGCTCATCTTTAATGGTATTTTATATGGAGACAGTAGGTACATAGGTTGTAGATGTTAGTGTATCGTATTTATATAGTTTGTATTAACTTGCGTAAAAAATATTTTTGTAATAAGTATTGTTTTGTCTCTAAACTGGGGTAATCTGACGTTTATATAATACTGAAGCAGTGTCGCAGATAAAGCGAGTTCAGCCAGAGGTAGATCCCACAATACCACCCCAAATATAGTGGGTAAGTATAGAATTCTAATTTTATCACGAAATATAAAATTACTAGAATATTTAGTAAATCCGGTTAATACGTGTACTGAAATACATTTATAATCGTTTTTCTACACACTTTTTACATAAACCCGTATAAGTAGTGCTCTACTCTATATATATCGAAGTTTTACTCGTTTCAACGGTATATTTTCCGTTAAGCTCCTTACGGCTCTCAGGCAAAAGAGATTAATTGCAGAATCGACAGTTTTAATTAGTTTGGTAATTAGCCGACGTTGCCGACGTTTTCACGCGAACTAATATAAATTAACTTTTAAATACTCCCCGTGCCGCAATTAAAATCGACTATTTTGCGCACCACGTTTTAATAACATGTCTAGAATGTTGTTCCAGTTTGTGTAGCTGTTCCTCAATAATGAAAATTTGTTCCAGTTCATGCAGTTGGAAAAAAATATGGATCGTAGGAATCGTAGGTGCCTAGTTCAGCTCAAATGCGGAATTTTTGGTGGTTTCCCACGTGTCGTCCGTCGCTGCGTATTTACACACCGTAAACGCAGCATGTATTTGTGCGGGAATAAGATCGGAATTTGCGATTTCTTTTGTCCCGATGGCGTAACGGATACTACCCCTGCCTGCTACGAGAGAATTTGGTATCATTCCAGCTCATTTATAGATTAGAACAATGCTAGTCGTAACCGCTATTCTATCTATTTTATTCAATCCATTTCTTTTAATCAGGAGAGAGCTACGCGTCTGCGCGCCACATTGTTCCCGTAATTCGTCAATCGGAATTGTGACGATTCTCTCGGGAGAGCTTTGAGAAAAATTGTCGCTAACGAGCTTGTCCCCCCCCCCCTATTTCAACCCCCCCCCACTGTTAATCCACACCCCCCTCCCTTTATCCACCACTTTAAAACCCTTTTGCGATTTTCCGCGCCGTAGAATCAAGAAAAAACGCCTGGAACATTTATTAATTGTCTCTGCCCTCCTTTTTTAATTATAAGTATGAAGCAAAATTGTACTTGCATTTTAAATGATTATGGTTGTATGATATTTTCAGGAATAAGTACATGGGTAGGTAATTTATATAAGTAGGCATAAGGTAAAAAAAAAATTTAACCAATATTTTGTCGTGTGATGGTTAGGGAATGCAATCTCGATCTCGCGAGATCTCGAAATCCCCAAGATCTCGAGCAATTATTCGAGATCGAGATCTCGAAAAAGGCGATCTCGTCTCAGAAAAATCATTCAAGATCTCGAAAAAATCCATCGCGATTTTCGAGATTTCAAGAATGAGCTTGCAAAGGCATTGACGTGTTCATTGATGTGCGTCCGCGCAGTGTCTGGCGTTTGCCGGCGGTAGGACCTAGCAGTCGATACCTATTGAGCGGGTGCGTTGCGGGGGGTACGGGACGGGGGATTGACGCGACGCGACCGACCAATCCCAAGAGCTAGTTTATTGTTTACTTACTCGCATTTTCGTCACTGTGCTTTTCGTGTTTTCGAGTGAAACTTATTATTCATCTATACAATAACTAATTACATTCGGTATTATTCTATATTAGATAGTTTTCAATTTGAAATATAAATATGTCAAAGAACAATTCGAACCAAGTGTTTGTGGACGTTACTACAAGTTATTTGCCGGTTTGGAAATATTTCAAAAAGTCTGTGGATGGTTCGACTGCAAAATGCAAATTGTGCAACGCTGTTCGTAAATGTAAAAATGGTTCACCCAAAGGATTAAAGACCCACTTAAAGTCCATCCATAATATTGACACTACACTTATTTTTATGTTATGTTCAATCAATGGTGTGTTTTATTTGCCAAATATTATAAAATACGATAAAAACTCAGGACGTGGTCTTTATTACTCTTACTTTCTAATATTCAAGTAAAAAAGTACAATGTTTACCAAAAATATATGAAACAAACAAAATCTCGATCTCGATCTCGAAATCTCGACCAATAATCCAACGAGATCTCGAGTTGGTCAATCTCGAACCCTGAGATCTCGAACGAGATCTCGAGTTGCCAATCTCGGCTCGAGATTGCATTCCCTAGTGATGGTGGCTTAGAATAGCATCACCTCTTTTCTTTCCCGTGAGTGTAGTGAGTGTTGACTAGGGGACCCGAGGGTTACACGTGTATTGCAATTTTAGGCGACGGGCTGACAACCTGACAGTATAGCGACACGCAGACGTGGCTCAAATTTCCTCTTTTTACGGCATTTTACGCTCTGCCTACCCAAATGAGTCAAGAGTTATTGAATGTGTTTTGTTTGCAGGTAAATAAATATATGGGGTGTTAGGGGCAGCCCTCCGAATACTGATAGAGTGCATGCAGACCATGAAACTGAACAACTTTCCCCTAGATCCATATGTCAGGAATCGACAAAAAATATCGACCTTCCATAAAAATCACAATAAGCTGTCTGCATTTACTATGGAAAGTCAATATTTTTTGACGTTTCCTGAAATATTTATTTATGAGAAATTGATCAGTTTCATGGTCTGAATGTCAGTATTCAGAGGGCTGTTCCTTACACCCTGTATATAACATTGATTTTGAATTTAGATTTCAAATAGCTCACTCAATAAACGGAGTTCAAGAAGAAGGAGCAAATTAAATGTCAGTACAAAGAAAGACATCGAAATAGGCAAATTCGCTCCCTGAGTGTTCTCTTTTGAGTAGTATTCGGCCTCATTAGCGATTTTCCATCTCGGTGGGTACAGAAAAGACGGGAAAAGCTCCAACTCTCATTCATATAATAAAACCATAGTAGAAACTAGAATCAGTAGGTATAAACGTTCCATACAAAGTGCTGAAGGGCGATGTGATGCCCCATGAAAAGTCGTTTTCCACACCGGTTCCAACACACTGTTTCCTATTCCAGAATACAGTGGTTTGATATCTTTACGAAGATTATGATTCTAATACTTGTATGTACCTCGGGTTTCGTTCCGAGTTTGATACTGACTTAACAAAACTTACATTTCTGCAATGTCAGAAACATTTTTTGAAATCTGTTCTGATATCTTGGTTCATTGGGTTTTTGTGACTAGACCACTTATGATCAAAACGGATGAAAGCAATGCTCGACAAACTAGCGTGTTATAACGATACATGAGTTTTATGTGGGTGTCCGACAAAGTGTTGACAAAGACCAAAACAAATGATATAGTCATATGATTACCTAATAATCTAATGAATTGGAATTTATAATCGTACTTAATTATTATAATCTAATGTAAGAAATAATTTATAATTTACCTAACATTTGACATGCAAATTATAATTTATAAAATAAACTGAAACTGAATATCGTGCGGAAGAGATAACAATGAATAAAACTGCCAAGATCATACCTACTCACTTCTTTAACGTGTACTGTGTCAAAACGTCGCGGAAGCGAGCTATATGCGCACAATATTGTCATTTGTAAAGCGTTCAATTGGAAAATGGTTGTCACTGCGTTATAAGAAAACTGTCGTCACTTTGCTGTGATTTCTTTAAGTGGAAGAGAAGTGACCTATTTGAATATTTGCATAATATTGATTAAATGTTATAGTCGTTACCTTTAATGTTACTGATGCAACATTACTGCGTACCGGAATGTTCTTTTAAAATTGCTGTCAGTGTAATTTTTGAGTCATTAGGTCATCGGAGTAAGTGGGTGTAGTTAGTTAACATATTATCACAATAAACCCACCTAACAAGGAGAAAGAGGCTTTTGCCCTGCAGTGGGACATGTCAGGCTCGTTATAAAAAAAAACATGTTACTCTCACTCATTCTGTAAAAAACTCAGCCTTTTTACGGCGATAGAAATAATTTGTTTCTAGACAAAATAGCTAAGTTATGTATTATCTTCAAGTCCGACGTAGCGTAACACTAAAATACCGCCGTTCCAATAAGTCATATTTGAGTACTGTCAAATTCGTGATAATACATACCATTTTCCTTTGTTGACATCGCTTTTATTATGAAGATGACAGCTGTGAAATACGTTTAGAATATATTATATATTTAGTTTTAAAATTAAGTATACTAAAATTTGTTTGAATGAATGAAAAGCAACTTGGTATGAATATTTTATCTGCATAGAGCTTCAAGAAAGTGAAACTCACCGGTACTAGGCAGCATTGCGTCTAGTCTCGAGCGAGTAGTTTAAAATTGCAAAGTGAATGTGCAGCACTGCGCCACTTCCCAACTACTGGAAATTAAACTAGCCGTTCACACTATTCTAGGGAGGGCTACGTCACTCCATGAAGGTTACGTGTTTGACCTCTACTGACAACTGCACTTTTGAAAATGGAACTGTCTTGGATAATAATCTGAGACAGGTTTATGATTTTTGGTGCTTGGTTTTGCTTTGGAACGATAGTGGAAATTTTCGCATTTGTATGGGAGTGGTGTATCTGTTACGCTAGTAACTAATACCTAATCAGTGACTGTACTAAAAAACTATAGTGTGCATTTTTTTCACGCTGTTATTTCATTTCAAAAAAGTATTTAATTTTTACGGAGTAACCAATGCTTAAACACATTTTTTACACCATCTCTCTCTCTCTTTCCTTGGCAATGATTATTTACACCATGTTTAAAGTTTTTGTTGGATGGATTTACAATTAATAAAATCGCTACTTTTAAGTCCATGTACGTTTACTTAAGTTTTTTTGAGTGACCAACTTACGCGGCAACATTCGATAATATACCTAAGATAAGATAATCCCTTGTACAGTGATTATAATTATACATGGTATAATTTATGAGAAAAGCTTGTGGTCTTTATATCTACCTGTGTACTTCTTACGGTTCGTAATGTGGAGTAGATAACTTATTTGAAAGTGCAATGTGTACCCTACGCTAGGCTGTATTATCGCGGGAATCAAGCGAGTAGTGGAAAATTACAAAGTGAATGTTCACCGCCGAGCACTGCGCCACTCCAAACTACTGGAAATTGAACTGGCCTAGTTCACACTGTACAAAACTATTCGGAACTTTTTGATCTCACGTACAGTGTACACGTTGGAGAGTTTTCAAATAGTTTTGCAGCAGCCCGAGTTATAATGGTATTTAATTTTGTAACTATAAACACGAAACATTGATCTCTTAAACAGTAGTACGATCACGGTAACATTTGTTACCAAATTATGAAATTATTTTTTTAGAGTTAGGCTATAACAAAATATACATTGTGCCTTGCCATTAGCAGTTTGACCATGCAAATTGCAGATTCATTTCAGCAGAGATTGTTGGAATTTTTCTAAATTGCTGTTTGCATTGCCTCATCCTGGCTTTCCATATTTGATAGGCACGCTGCGGCGGAACCACCGCAATCCACCCACACTCAAGCATCCCTGCTGGCTAATGCAGTTTTTATTTTAATGAAAATTACATTCAGAATGTGCTCTGGATTTTGTGTAGCGTAAAACAAGAACCAAACTCAAATTACCCAATTACAGAAATGCTACAATTTTCTTTGTAAATATTTCCACTTAGCTACTTTAATTACAGATACAGGACAGTTGTCCCACACGAAAATAGGAAGAAGTAAAAATTATCTGGTATTTACATACATTCCGACTAATTTGCCGTGTGATGCCGGCTTAGAATAGCATCATCCCATTTCTTTCCCGTGGGAGTCGTAAGAGGCGACTTAGGAACTCGAGGGTGTGTATTGCAATTTTAGGCGATGGGCTTACAACCTGTCACTATGGCGATACACATTTTTCCGAATTACCCCCAAATATTTGTCAGACGTGGTGAAAATGGTCCGTTTTTGCGGCCGTTTACGCTCTGCCTACCCCGCAAGGGATAATAGGCCTGATATGTGTATGTATGCTGACTAATTTATCATTAGCGAACCGAAGCAAAAACTCTCGACTCTAGGGTTCATCGCGTCGTTGGACGACTTGGTGTCCCACACGAAAAGAAGAAGAGTGAACCAGCAGATTCTCAACTATGCTGCATCTGGAATGCTTTTTTGATCAGCGCTACTCTCAAAGAGTGAACCAGCGGATTCTCAACTATGCTGCATCTGGAATGCTTTTTTGATCAGCGCTACTCTCAAAGAGTGAACCAGCGGATTCTCAACTATGCTGCATCTGGAATGCTTTTTTGATCAGCGCTACTCTCAAAGAGTGAACCAGCGGATTCTCAACTATGCTGCATCTGGAATGCTTTTTTGATCAGCGCTACTCTCAAAGAGTGAACCAGCGGATTCTCAACTATGCTGAATCTGGAATGCTTTTTTGATCAGCGCTACTCACAAGGAACCTCCAATTTATTAATATCGTAGCCAAAGATCGTAGCACTCTGCTACGCTATGTAGCTGTAGTAAAACCGTAGCAAATGTCACGATGACTTTGACGGTGCTCCCACTATGAGGGACTGACGGACGTATTTTGACGCATCCGTTCGTCAGTCGAAAGGAAATTACATGGCACACTATAACGCATGCCATTTCACCAAGGTGTTTGACAGGGGTTTGTCTTTAACTACAATAACTTGCACCTAAATGTAAACCATTATATTATTTTAGGAAACTTGTAAAGTTTTTAAGCGCGTCAAGAATTTGAACCTGCGAATTTAGCATTATTGGCTTTAAAGATACACTTGCAAAATTCTCGAGCATGTATTGAGCCAGGATAGCCCAGGTGGAAGAGGTGTCGCCAGTAGTGATGGCGAAAGTCGCAGGTTCAAATCTTACCCGAGCTTGAAATTTTTGCAAATTTTCAAATATTTATATATGGCACGGGAAGTGTTCTAAAATTATATCTTAATTTTATTGCTCTCTTAATGAAATATTCATTAAAGGCGGTTTTCCCACTTGACGTCCGATGCTGCGTATTTTTAGTATATCCGTAACGTATGCGCGTAAAAAAAAACAATTATTTTGTAAAATAAAACTGATCCCAAATTCAAGATAAAAGATAATATTGACGTGTCACGAGGGAGGAAGATGGATGTTGAACTTAATTGTTAGACTACCGTCTGCCGTTTGGCAGTCAGATTACTGACACGATTTAATTAACTTTTTAATGAAATCTTGTGTAAGGAAATCCATTTATCAAACTCTGAGCCATTAAGGATAAAACAACAAACAAAAGTATTGGAAAAGATTGGAACAAAGAAGCTGTAAGTACCTTTGATTAAACATAAAACGGTTGTTGTGTTTGTGTCTTATTTCAAAAGCGGACTCTATTTCATTACGATCTATTTTATTTTTACTCAACAAGTTTTATCGGTTATCATTGGTATCTAGTACTGACATTTCTACAAGCACTACATCGTCTAAATTGGATTATAACTACTAAGACCAACACATGTAAGCTATCCAGATTGGCAGGTGATTCCAAAATATTCGGTCAGACGATTTCAGCATTTGATTGTTCGGAATTGCATACCGATTTTGATAGGTAGCCCTCTTTGGTCTAGTTGGCTAGGGGGAGTTTTCCTAATCTACATCTACATCAGCCTGTTGCAGTCCACTGCTGGACGTAGGCCTCCCCCAGGGTACGCCATAAGGCACGATCTCCCATTTTCGCCATCGAGTCGCTACCCGCCGCATTTTTAAAATCATCGGCCCATCTGGCCGGAGGTCGTCCAACACTACGCTTGCCGAGGCGTGACCTTCCACTCGAGAACCTACTTATCTTAAACTTACTTACCTATTATTTACATATCATATTGTTTAAATATGCCATCAAATTTAGTTTTTGCAAGTTGTCATAACAGGTGCAATCTTAAATTCCGCAACTGAACAATACGCTGGTGAGTTTCAACCCGTATTTAAAATGCCCATGACGATTTGACTATTCGCCTTGGGCTGGCAGATGGGCACAGTCAGCTCAAATTCCTCTTGCTAGACAATGATTAATACGACAATGATATCCGTTTTCAAGACCCTCATTTGTTATCTGGTATAAACTAGTTTAAGTTTATAAGCTTAGAATACTACCTCTCCTCCCTATTTACAAAATATAGATACGCAGAGGGTCGTGGGTTCGATCCCCACAAGACACAAATATTTGTAAAGTAAAATTGTCAGATATTTCTATTTAATGTGGGTGTTTTCTTTGTAATATAGGATTTATTCACAAAAAGTATATAAGTAACCATATCAGCTATTTAGTTACCATAGTACAAGCTATGCTTAGTTTGGGGCTAGATTGCGCTGTGTGAAATGTCCATGATATTTATTATTTATCTGTTTATTAGTTAATCATTATCTGTATTGTGTATTGAACTGCCATGTTACCTATAATGAGTTAGTTTCAAACATATATCACGCCTATGTCAGAGGCGTAAACGGCCGTAAAAACGTACATTTACTCCACGTCTGCCAAACATTTGAGGGTCATTCAGATAATTGTGTATCACCATAGTGACAGGTTGTCAGTTCATCACCGAAAATTGCAATACAATGGGTTAGTGAAATCGTGAAATATATCTAAAATTATTTATTACCTAAAACAAAAAAGGCAATATCTGATAAAAACTAGGAATTTATCTAATTAGAATCATCCATAACAACCTGATGACGTCATTTCTCATCGCTGGCGGCAGGTGGGTGTAGCTCGAGCTTAGGAGAAGGATAATCCCCGTTATCAAGAGTCTTCATTTGTCATCCGCTGGGCCTATGCTGCGGTAATAAAACAATGTTTTTTCCGGTCCGGTTTTATTGAAGAAAGGAATTGAATGAAATCCGTACTATGAAATCACATAGAAACGCCGCACATCGTGGTACTTAACGCCGCAACGCCGTGCGGCTGTTACAAGCTGTCATTTCCTTGCTGGCTGTTCTACATCGGTCTATTGCAGTCCACTGCTGGACGAAGGCCTCCCCCAGGGTACGTCATAGGGCACGATCTCGCGTTTTCGCCATCCAGTCGCTGGCTGTTAAAACTTGTAAATCATGCAGTACTTACATTATTGCTGGCCAAAAATAATATTTATAACCGACTTCTCAAAACTAAGAATTGTTCAAATTAGAATCATCCATAACAACACAATGACGTCATTTCTCTTAGAGAGCGGTAGGTGGGTGTAGCTTGATCTTGGGGAGACGGATTATCTCCGTTATCAGGAGTCTTCATTTGTCATCCGGTGGAATACTGGCCCACCAATCAGGTTACAAGGATATGATATTATCGCTAAAAAGGGTAAATAAAATTCAGATAATTATTTGCTCTTCTCTTTCAGGAAAATGCTTGATTGGAATCATTCACACATGATGACGTGCATTTCTCTTCGCAAGCGGAAGCTTGGTGTAGCGCGAGCTTAGGCCAAGGATAATCCCCGTTATCAAGAACCTTTATTTTCATCCATACTGGCCTATGCTACAATAATACACTAATGTTACAGAGTTCAGGTGTTATTGCTGATTACAAAAGTAGTAAATTAGATTCTTTATTATTTACACTTCTCCCTCAGGAAAATGTGTAATTAGAATCATCTGTAGGTACATGAAGACTTAATTTCTCATCGGAGGCGGAAGCTGGGTGTAGCGCAATCTTAGGACATGGTGATCTCCGTTATCAATAGTCTTCATTTGTCATCCATACTGGAATATGCTACGGTAATACACCAATTAAGTGTTACAGGGTTCAGGTATCGACAACCGATGTGGCGACTGGCGCAGTGGTAGAAGGACTGCCTGCACCGCAAAGGTTTCGGGTTCGATTCCCGGTGGGGCACTCACAAAGTTGATATTATCACTTTATGAATTTGTGTCCGGTCTGGTTAGGAAATTTCGGGCAGTTATGTGGTATGATTCCGTTCATTGGAGGGCACGTACTTCTTTGTTGGACGTGCCCTCCGAAGCACGTTATGCCGCAAGTCCCGGCATCTGTCTATAATTACTTAGACAGCAGTCGTTACACAACCATGTCAGAGGCGTACACGTAGTAGTAGGCGGTTCAAAAACTCTGACAGCAAGGTTCATCGGGTCGTTCGTTGACTCAGTGTCCTCCACGAAAAGAAGAAGGGTTGAGGTAATAATGCTGATCCTAAAAATGGTAATTTAGATTCAGGCCCTAATTTGCCTACTGAGGAAAGTTTATTTCAGAATGTTGGTGTTCAATGTTTATTGTATATAAATAAAAGCGATAGAATTAAGTGGTTCTCCCACTTAAAGTCCGTTGCTGTGAATTTTTAGCGCACCCATAACGCATGCGTCTGTCAGACAAAAGGCAATTTCTAATTCCGACCTCCCATAAAAATACGGTGACGGAGCGTTGACGGATGTCTCTGTCAAACGACGCAAAGAATTTCTCCGACAAACAAATTAGCGATCACTGATAAAATAATTACGACCACACTCATAGTCCTAATAGAAAACTATGTCAGGGCACCTTGGTCATTCACTGATATACGTAATACGAACACCCGGGTCTCCGAGCAAAAATATCAAAATTCATATTTATTACAATTACAAAAACATCATGCCAAGCCGGAAATTAAACCCAGGACCCTCTGCGCCGAAGGCAAGTTCTATCTCATCGTAACATTGGTCGTTTGATAAAAATACTGTCAAATGATTTTTCAAATTTACTGTACTTACAAAATTTCTAATTTTATAATCAATTTAGGCGATGGAATCTGTCTTAAGTTTTAATGTTCTCTCTGTATTAATTAATTGTATTCCGCTTAGAATAAATTAGCAATCCCCTGACACCATTTTGTCTACAGAATAATCCTCCAGATGACAACTTATTCAGTATCTATCTTTTAAATAACCTGTACGTTTATACCAATAATACGATTCTTTATTCCACTCTAGTAATTTATTTATTACCAACAGCTACAGCAGTCTACTGCTTGACATGTGCATTCCCCTTATTGGGGGATACTAATAACTCACCACGCTTAGCAGGCGGATTGGCGAGCGCAGTGCTAAATGTTGCATCCACAGGAAACTCTGATGCCCTTTCCTTGAGCTTACACTTTAGTCTCCATTACGACACCTACGGTTGATAATGTTGATAAGGTTGATACGGTTGAATACGGGTGATGCTTTTTCAATCCGGTGCTAAACGATCTAAATAGTCAATATACTTATGGTTTAACCAAGTTGATATGTGACCTGTATATTAATATGCTAAGTGACCGAGTGAATGCCTTGTTATGCCGGCTTCAAATAGCATCACCCAATTTCTTTCCTGTCACCCTAAGGGTCTCAAGGGTTACATGTGTTTTGCAATTTGAGGCGATTGGCTGACAACTTGTCTCTATGGTGATACACAATTTTCTAAAAGACCGTCAAATGTTTTTCAGACGTGGCGTAATTATGCTTTTTTTACGGCCGCCTACGCTCTGCCTACCCCGCAAAGAATATATGCGTGATATATGTAAGTATATACTTAGTGACCGGATGGTTACTGAGTTTCAAACTCGCGGTCACCCCGCATGTATCGGCGTACAACTTTCCGGGTATTCAAATATTCAGTCTTTGCGATAGGGTAATCGACACACGCCGCATTTAGGTATAACGTTATCAACTCGACCCAAAAGTTTCCGAAGCCTGCTGGCCCTGATAATACTTACAGGGACCGTTTTCCATCAGGAAGGATTTCGGGAATGAAATTTGCATACAAACGTGTTATATACGGCAATATACCGAAATTCGTTTGGAACTACGTCTGAATTCGGAGACTCGAGGGTCGAAATTATATTTTTATTCACTCGCCACATTCGCATTTAAATGGACGTAATTAGGGTGAACCGTAATGCCGGGTGCTGTTTAGAATAAATATGGTAACATGTATGATTTGCATGCGCCAAATGGTTGGCTACAATTAGGGTCTGAAAGATCTATCGCTTATTGTGCAACATATACGTTTACATAACCTGATATTAAGATTATATTGCTCTCAGTTCTAACAGCATTTAATACTTGAATTTTATTTTTCATTCATTTATAATATGTCATTCTTACGAGCAGATATGAATCTATCATTTTATCTCACGGTGAGCATGAAATAAATAAAACAAGCCTTATCAGTTCTGTAATAACAGTAATTTTCGTTCTTTGTTACATCCTACTGCGACAAACTAGGTAGTCAAATTATTTCACTGAGTGAGAGAAACGACTTAAATACGTGACCAGTGCTTGCATTTTCCTCGTTTCCATCCTAATTATGAATGAGATACTTGCGCAAAGCTACAATTTCTGGAGCTTTGTATATCTTTGAGTCTTTTGAGATTGAGAGTAATAAAAAATATGCGAACAAAACCGTTTTTCGTGAAGATATTTGTATATCATTCAATATCAATATCTTTTTTCGTGTGGGACATCGAGTTGTCCAACGACCCGATGATCCCTGATGTTTGAGTTTTTCAACCGCCTACTATTAGTAGTAGGCCTCATTGCTTCACTTGTGTCTGGTTTTTTACCCCACTGCTTCAGAAGGAGGGTAATGTTATTCGAAAGTATGTATGTATGCGGATAAGTAAATTCTTTTTCACGCGGGCTACAGCCCAAGCGGCTAGACGGATGTTGATTTTTAAATTGTCGTTACATTCGTCTCAGCTCAGCACCGCAAATGACACTACTGGCTATGTTCAAATATCTCATTATATCACGAATATTTCATTGAGTTTGCAGGTTCTAATTTGACTTAAGGATAATACTAAAAACTTGGGCAACAGATATTCTGAAAGATTGTTCGTATAAAGGGATTTTTTTTGTGAAGTGCCACTGTCGAGGTCGTTCACGGGTACACTTGCCTTAATCATGTAATTATATGGTCATATGAGCAAAGCATTATTATATCACCACCCATACGCACTATCTAAATTAGGTATTAACTACAGAACTGCGTCCCATAAGCAGGTAAGCGGATTACCAACCAACTAATAGGTCCGGGGTCCTGACTACTAATCTACCTACCGTCCCACTTATCTCCTAAACTTTGAACAACTTTGCATTCCCCCTTTAAGCCTAACACTTCGAGTTTGCTTACCCTCGGAAATTTAATATTTCTGAATCACGTTACACAATATTTTGGTTATTAATTTTTTAAGGGGATCTGTGGTGACTATTAAAATTTTTTGAGGTATTCACTTACCCATTTTTATCCGGTTTGTGTAACCAAGAAAGAAGTAAAAAGTATGAACTGGGTTTTCATACAGAGTGGTTCAAAAAGGTGAGTTGGGTTCGCTGTTTAAATTTTTCGGTAACTATCAGTGAGATATTGTCGAAGGATACATTAAAAGAAGCTTCGGTGCTTCTTATTGCACAGAGCATTAAATAAAAAAAGAAGTTTTGTAACGTGAAAAATTCTGTGAAGTAAGTCACGCTTATTCAGCTCACGTTGTTTGTCTCTTAAGCACACTTGTTGCAGCATCTTTGTGAAGCTTGACCTGAAGATCTGAGGAAATTCTTAAGACAGTATAAGGTTCAAAATAAAAAAATAATTAAGATATTGATTTTTTCGATGAAATAAAATCTTCATCTTTTTCATGATCATATATGGCCGTTCTCTAAATTCTCTAAAAATTATTTACCCTCGAGCCAAACACGGTAGCGCAACGTAAGTTTAGATTTTTTTTAACTGGAGTAATGTTCTTTTTTAAACGTCTTTTTCCCTTTTAGATCGATTGATACTGTTTACTATCATAGTCAAGAGAGAATTTTCCTAATCATGCAACAATGCATCTTCAATAAAACTAAGGTCCCTCGTTGAAGACTGAGCACGTCTGAAAATTCTTATTTTATTTGATAAAGTGCGGTTTCACAAAGTTTTTCTCTAAGAATCTTGAATATAAGAGAAATTTTTAAGTGTCGTTGATCAGAACTGGAAATCTGAAAAAAGTTGAAGTCTAAGCTTAGTAATCAAAGAGGCAGGTTTTTTATCTAGCTTCTGTCGCGAACAACTTTGTTTCTTCAGGAAAACGGGCAGCAGCGGATGAAGCCGATACAAACAAAGAAAAAAAATTGGTTTATTTAATATTACAGTAACTAGGTACTTAGTTACCTAAACATGCGGATAGCTATGTAAGTTTTTCAAAAGAGACAGCAGCCTGTTGAACAGGCAACAGCAAGACAGATTGAAACGTTATCGTTATGCAGAACGCGTACGATACGTGACTCAGCATAGTTCAGGCTTAAACTGACACTTTGAATTTAGGTACGTAACTATATAGATACATATAAGTTGTAAAAAAAATACTGCATATATTTTAAGGGGTGAATCAGCCCACGAAACTTCACATCTTTTGTCAAAGTTGAAAAATAAATTTGGATCTCCCATACAAAATGCTCCAGCCGACCGGGTCAATTTGTATGGAAGGTTCATATATTTTTTGTGTAAATTTTTTCAGTTTCATGGGCTTGTTCATCCCTTATAATATTTGCAGCTCATATTTTCACATCTTGTACCTATATTACACCAATCTGACTTGCGGGATATGCATAGCGTAAACGGCCGTAAAAAAACTTTCATTTACGCCACGTTTGAGAAACATTTCAGGATTATTCAGAAAATTGCGGTCACCATAGTGACATGTTGTCAGCCGATCGCCATAAATTGCAGTACACATTTAACCCTCAATTCCCTAAGTCCCTTACAGGAAAACAAATACAGGAAAGAACTGGGGTGATGCTATTCTAAACCGACATCACACAGTGAAAATAACTTCGTATGGCATAATTTTAAAATCCTACTCTGAATACTTCATCTTTTTAATTTCAAAGCTTGATCATAATTTGGTGGAGTGTAAGCTTGTAGTGTTGCAACTTACATGACAAATTTAATCAAGTATAAAATTCTATTTGAACGGAATATTTATAATGACAACATGCGGAAAATCATTGATTTCAAAATAATTTCAATAACCTGTAACTGAAGTTTCTACTTTTGTGTTTGGACTCTTACATGTTCGTCTGGACAAGTAGGCGTCTGTCAAGACAAGACGTTTGATAGACGCATTCGTACACGCAGCGTAGCCAGCCGTATTTGTATGAGATTAGGATAGGAGTTAACAATTTCCTTTCGTCTGGCAGACGTATGCGTTACGGTGCGTTAAAAATACGCAGCAACAGACGACAAGTGGAAGAACCGGCATGTACTTATGATAATGAAGAAGAAGAAGGTTTTTATCTCATCAAATAAAATCTATACATACATACATACATACATAAATCACGCCTATATCCCTTACGGGGTAGGCAGAGCGTTAACGGCCGTAAAACGGATATTTACACCACGTCTGACAAAAGTTTGAGGGTCAATCAGATAACTGTGTATCGCTATAGTGACAGGTTGTCAGCCCATCGCCTAAAATTGCAATACACGCCCTCGAGTCCCTTAGTCGCATCTTACGACACCCATAGGTAAAAAATGGGGTGATGCTATTCTAAGCCGGCATCACACGCCACAAATGTATTGTCTTTTATTTTTTGCAAAGCTGCATAAGAAGGCGCTTGAGGGTCATTATTCAGCACTCTCCGTTCGGCTCACGTACTGCTTATGGCGCCGAGTTGCAGCCAGCCCTTTTTGTGTGGTCCGATCAAAAGATAATCTCTCGCAACCAAGCAACTGGGAGGTAGCACTTTTGCTGGAGGCAAAAAGGCGGGGTTTTTATTGCTACACGGGTTTGCTCTTGACCCTTATCTTGCCCAAGGCAGCGCAGATGGGATTGACGTTTCTTGCACGTCTCACTACTTATTCCCGAAATGGAACTTAAGGCGAGTGTAGTCGTGAACGGCCTCGACAGTGGCGCCACTTCACAAAAAAAAAAATCCCTTTATACAAACAATCTATCAGAAGGCAGTTTCTCAAGTTTATTATTATATTACACATACATACATACACATATCACGCCTATAATCCCTTGCGGGGTAGGCAGAGCGTAAACAGCCGCATAAACGGCCATTTACACCACGTTCGACAAATGTTTGAGGGTTATTCGGAAAATTGTGTATCGCTATAGTGACAGGTTGTCAGCCCATCGCCTAAAATTACAATACACACCTTCGAGGCCGTAAGGGATATAAGCGTGATTTATGTATGTATGTATGTACATTTGTGAAAGCGTTTCTGGTTTAGAAAATATCTGCTACGAAATTATATTTGTGATGCGATAGAAACATTGATCTACAGTGGATAGAAATATTAGTAGGTAACCATATCTCATTTATGAATATTATGTAACTAGCGGCCCGCCCAGCAGTTTCACCCGCTGTTAACCGATTTCCCGCGGGAAACAGACCTTCTCCCGACATAAATCAAACATAAAAACCTTCTGCATGAATCACTCTATCCTTGAGTGGTGGTTTTGAAGATTTAAGCACATACAACCAGA